>JAQGEQ010000380.1:0-1422528 GCA_034620365.1 Pegea sp. RAD2-039 | reverse complement strand
AATAAGAAATTCTTTTTATACACTTTTATTTACAATCGTTTTAGATAAAATGAGATGCAACCCTTATTCAAAATAACAAATTGATAGTCATAGAACATATATAACAAAACTTACCATACGTTAATTGTTCCATATTTTAGAAAAAGTTAAAATTTCGTATTAAAATAATCTTTTATAAAACCATTTTTGATTTAATAATTTTTTTAATAAGTTTATAGAGTTATAATCTCATAGCTTGAATAGTTATATTAAAAGATTAAAGTTTTGTTTTTTGATTGAAGATAAAATTTAGTTCAAGGTTTGTTTATTAGATGACTTTTAAAACAAAACATTTATCAATGACTTTCACTAATAAAGAATATTCTTCTTACTGCATTTGATGAAAATAAAATATATGTGTATTATATACAGATATTTTAAAGTTTATCAGTTCTAATAAGAAAAGAAAAAAAGTTATATATTTTAAAATGCATGCAATGAAAAAAAAAAGTGCAAACAAAACTATTTTGATCTATATGTAAGAAAGCAGACACCGTTTAAGTTAACATCACAAAAATCTGTTTTTTAAATAAAACCTGGAAACTAAATGCGATAATATTTTTAAGATTTTCACAAAACTTTTGAAATGAAATTTGTCAGAAAAAATAACTTCTAAAACATTAATTTTTTTGATGAACATTTTAGTATAGAAGAAGAAACGCTGGTACTTCTTGTATTTCACTAATCAATCCTGTATTCCAAATTTTAACAACATCATCAACATTAGCTCCAGCCTGTAGGATTTCTAATCGATAAATCACATGCTTGCAAAGTTTGTTGTATAGACCAGCGGCTGCAGATTGCATAAGTATATTATTAAAATGTTATTAATGATACAAATTTAGATTACTTCTTTTCGATTTAATTGATTTTTCTGACCAAGATAGTTTTAATTGAATAGCAAGAGCTGCACTTGTTATTGATGGCAGTATTGTTGCTAAAGAATTTTTTGTCGATTCAGGCACTGAGTTGAGTTGAAAAATAACAATCTAAAGTGCAAATATCATTTCAATTTTTCTCTTTTGTCTATTGGTGATGTATTTTAATTGAAGTTTATTGTAAATGATAAATATTATAATTATACATTCTATTCTTTTGTTAATCTATATCAAACTTTAGAAATTGACTTGATTGAATATCTGACAAAATTTACAAAATAAAAAAGTTGTGTAAATAAAAAAATCATATTTCGATATAAAACCACTCTTACTTGAGCAACTTGTATGAATACAACAAGTAGAGTAATAACAAAATTTGCAGCTTTAAACCGTTTCGCCCTATTTGTCCATTTTTTAAGTTCTTTTTCATATTTTATTTTCAAATCAATCAATAATTGTTCTTCATCAATTTTATGAGAGTTTATAACCTTTTTGAAGCAAACATTTGACTTAATATTACTTAATCTTGTTTAGTTTAATTTAAAATTGCTAAACTCTTTTAACTACTTAATTAAGATATTTTCAATAAAATAATCTTTCTTAAAATCACCTTAACTTCCCGTTGTAAGAATGGAGCTTGTTTTTTCTTCTTGCCCTCCTCTTTGGGGCTCTCTTTGGGCTTCTCTTTGGGCTTCTCTTTCGGTTTTTCTGTGCAATTATTCAACATTTGCTTACTAATTACCTATTATCAAACCATTGTGTATTTTACCGGCTTTTGCTTCAAGTACTTCCTTTGCTTTTGTATCTTCACTTTTAAAAGGAGCTACTTTTTGGCTGGATACTTTCTCTGTTGCATCTTGCGATTTTGTAGTAGCTTGACCTTTCTCATCTGAAATAAGAATGATAGATTCTGAATGAAAGTAATATATAAAGTTTACAAATAAACAATTTTATTCAACCATTATTTAGCTCATTGTGTCTTGATTTGATAGTAGAGCAACAAATTAAGATTCTATTTATTACATTAAAATTATGCTATAGGCATCAAAATCTTTAAAGCCAACGCCTTAATCATACTAGTACACCTAATTAAAGCAATTTTTTAACAGTAAAAGCATTTTGTTAAACATATTGTACATCTAACTTAGAATGAATAATTCTTTGAACATTGAATAAATTCTATAAAAATAGAGGTGTTGTATGAGGTATAGTTTATAACAATTTTGTAAATTGTTTTGCATAAAAGAGTTTCTAGTAAATTTAGTATGAACAATCACAATTTTTTATTTGTAAACATAAAATGATGTTTATGATTTTTCGTAGCAATGGTGTATTACTCAAAGTTAAAAACAAACTGTTTCTGATCAACAAACTAACCACTTAAAGTAAGCTTTTAAATTTTGTAAATAATATCTAAGCTGTAAACTTAATTAATGATTTATGATTGAAAATAAACTTTACAATTATTGAATTACTATTTATATATAAGTATATTTATATATTTGTAGACATAGTGAACGCTTTATGATTACTTTCTAGGCTTTAAAGTTTTAAGTTATTGTTTCATTATCACTTTGAAAATCAAAACTTAAAAGATACCTTCTTTTTTCTGCAAACTTGAAGTACTTGGTGACGTTTGTTTTCGTAGCAATGGTTTTTTTTCGTTAGTGATTTCTGAAAAGAAATGAAAAATCTTGCTTATAAAATTAATTTTATTTTCAAAAATTGTAAAGTATTTTGGGAAATCTATTTACTATTCATATTTATCATAAACTACATAAGAGTTTTTTATATGTAAAAACTCCTTATTTTTTTTAACTAGGTTTATTTAGTTAATGAAACTGAGAACGAATACATTTATTACTATCGTAAAATTATCAAAATTACCCATTATATTTTGTAGCTTAGTTAGTTTAACTGACTATAAATTTTAAAACTGTTTCAAACTTTTGCTCCTAAATTGATTTAGATTTAAGTTTTTCAAAATGTTAGATAAATTTGAGTTCTGAAAATATAAAGAGTTTTTTATCATAGTTTATATACTATAGTAAATACAATATAATTGTACCATCTAAAAAATGTAAACTATAATTTTAAAAAAAGTTATCAGTCTTTTGAGAAAGCTTTTCCTAAATTAAAGTTTTTCTGATGCAACTAAAACGTTAAACTGTTATTTTATATTTTACACTAAATATCAAATTAAAAAAGAACTGTTCATACTGTTAAAGAGCATTAAAAGCTACATTTAGGCTAGTGGTAAAGATCTACAAAAAATATATAAAATGCTAACAGCATTGTTATCATTATATATATCCTTTTTATTTACTGTAAACTGAAGTCATCAAAGTTTATAGCTCAATACTTACGATGTTTGCTGCAAACTTTTAATGAGTTTCAGTTTTATAGACTAAAATCACTCTGAACAACAAACCACCTACAGGTAAATTAAACGTAAACACCAGTTCATACAAACAGTGTTTTCTTATTCTATCCTAAAAACGTTAAAAGTGTTTTCTTATTTATTCAATATCCTTAGAATGCCTAATTTATATTTAGTAATTCGTGCAACGATTCAAAAAACTTATATTTATATGTTTACAAGTTTATTATTCTATAAAATTACTTAAAAAGCCTGAAAATTAAAGACAGCAATAAAAGATGATGTTTTAGTATAAATTTTCACAATAACACGTTTTGTAAACAGTTCCTAAATAGTGAGTGTCATTTTAGTCTATATTTGTAAATTTCATATTTTGATTAACTTTGGATAAAAGTTTTTCTTAGAAATCTGTTAAAAACAACTAAAGATAAGTAAAGATATCAGAGTATTATAACTAATTATTACGTTTTGCAATAAGCCTTTAATAAATAATTTAATTTTCTTTTTGTTTATCTATAAGTTTCATGTGTATTTACTATAAAATACTATTAATAGACAAAACCACAAGAAAAAATTATTATCCTAATAACATCATCACAATTAACTTTTCAATCATTTCTTTTGCTTTTTATTCGCTTTCATAAATCATAGCAACTCATCAAGATTAGTTTATTCAACAGGACTTGCTTATTTGAAAGGTGAAAAGTAAGTTTTATGATACTATAATTGTATGCAACAAATTAAACACAAAATAAACGCACATAGAAACTTCTGTTTTATGCTATAACATCTCTTAAGAATTTTATACTATCGTTAAAATTCTTGACTGTTATGTTCTGCTTGAAACAAATGAACGATTCAAACACCTAGTACAAAATTTCTTTTTCTAAAAATTGTTTTCTTTATTGCAAGGTGTCAAAGTACTAATTCTACCCACTAAGCTTTAATCCTTTTACTTTCTTTGTTTATTCTAACTAGGTATAATAGAAACAACTCATTATGCATAGATTTATTCAAATAAAAAAGGCGACTAACAAAACAATACATATATTTATTTATTACAATAAATGCGAAGAAAGGTGCTTGAAGAGAGCACCTCTCGCTAACACACATTCTCACAAATAACACCTATTAATTTAGAAATAGAGAAAGCAAAAGATGTAACATTCGGCATTTCGGTAGTACTCAAAGCATATAACAGTGAACAATTACATGGAATATTAATAATATAAGAAAGAGAAAAAAAATCACAGTTTAGAAATGGTAATGTTGGCAATATTATAACGGTTCAACTTCTGATTCACAGCACGAATGATTCTGACATGACAATGTCTGATGGCAGCTGGTTCAATGTACTAATTGTGCGGTAAGAGAAAAAGTTCAATCTAATTAATGTACTAGGTGATATAGGCTTATTAAGATGTAATATGTGTCGTCTTCAGATATTAGATGGTGCTCCATCAAATAACTGGTCTTATGATTGTGAATGATATGTTCTTGAGTTTTGCAAATAACTAAAATCAGCGAAACTGGTCTGTAGTTAAGTACAGTATTTCTGGGACCCTTTTTATGAATTAGAGTAATAATAGCTACGATTATATTAACAATACGCAGTATCTACAAACAAGCTTATGACCGAACGACAGTTGTTCATACCAAAGTTATATTCAACACAGTTAAGTCAGCGGTAAAATACTTTAATTATTTACATTTCAAATATATCACACTAGGGTTGTACATAATAATACTTCCAACTGATTTTAAAGGTCTTTATGCTATTTATATTCCGGCAAACAATGTCATGAAAAACCTTCAGTTAGAATTTAATTGCTATCTTAACTCAAATCATCAAGTTAAAATTTCGGCAAAGAATGAAAGATAGCCACTTAATATTTTCTTCTTAGGATATTAACATTTCTTACTTGGATAACATTAAAAGTTCAAACTTTGACCAATTGAAAACTAAACTTTAAGTTTAAGGAAATGAAGACTAAGCTTTGAATCAAATTGAGAATTTTTAACAATATTGGATCTAAGTTTAATTTTATTTGTCTAAGTTTTAAACATTTTATAAATGTATGAATTAGTCAAAAGTTAATGTTTACAACTTTTAATTTACAACTAAGATCGGAATAAAAATTCAATAATTTTTATGAAAATTTTAAGGAAACACCAATAAAATTTTGATCAGTTTTTTTGAAACTCCAAATATCCCCTTTCTTTTCTTGTTTGTGCCATACTTTCAGACTATTTCTTTTTTGGATTTGGATCTAGTAAAAGCCATTCATCGTTTTCTTTTATTACTTATTTCACTTTTTTCGCATATATCTTATTTATAGTTGGATCAATATTTATTAGTTTTCTGTAAATCAATAAACTTTTTGTTGTAGTAAATAGTTAAAACATTTTTAAACTGTACTTTTAGTTAAATTTGTTTTTTAATGGCTTAGTTTGCATCATCTAAATGCGTTTTTTTAATATATCTATTGAATAAGTAATAAAAATGTTGATTTAATTTTTGCTTTAAGTATATTAGAGAATTTTTTTGACTTTAAAACCTATATGTTTGAGTATTTTATGATAGTAAAGATGTTAATAAAAAAATGGTGTTCTATAAGTTTCTTTTTAATTTTTAGTGAAAAAATATTATAATATAAAGTAAATATCATACACTTAATATTTATTTTTTTTGTTTAATGTTTAAATTTGGATCTGTGAATTGTTTAAGCTTATTTATTTATTATTTAATGCTATTTCGATTACCTAATCGAATTATACTACTTTATTTTGAAGTTTTGATCTTAATTATTTTCTATACAAAAAGCTTATTAGTATTTTTGTCTCAACTTTTAAAAATAATTTATTTACAATTTAAAATAAAAATTTATACAAAATAATGATTATTTTGTATTAAGTTTTTAATGTTGTTCTAAAATTATTTTACTTAAAATTGTCAACCTATCAATTTTATGTTTTTTCAAAAAAATAATTTTTCTGTAGACTTGTTGATTAGATTTTTGGTCATTTTAAGATTTAGTATTAAAGTTGATTCCCAAAATTATGGATTCGAAATCAAATAAAGAAAACAATATGACGACAAAAAAAGACTCTGCATCGGTTTCTAAAAGGTCTTTAATTATTTCTATCTTATAGGAACTTAATTTTGTTTTGATTTCAAATCTAATTTTTTTTTTATTTTTAGGTTACATCAGGAGTTGAGAGGATTAATGGTGAGATGTTTTCTATTATTACTAACATGTTTGAATATAAATTTTATTATAGACTTTTAGTTTTAGTTTTATACAAACTGTTGACTTATTTTTCTTGATTGATAAATTTTCTTTTCTTATCTGTTCTGTTTCATATTGATGTACTTGTTTAAATCTAACTTTATTAAAGTATTCATTCTAAAAATCACCTTTTCATTGATAAGGTTTTTTATTATCTTTTAAAATGCTTCATTATTTTATTGTTCTAGAATCAACCTTTTATAAAATAATGTTAACTCAATGAAAATTTTTAAATCAGTATTATTAAAAAATTGAGAACTTTATACATAATAAATAATTTATATAAAATGAATGATTCAAGTTATATCTATTAACCATTTATTAATTTTGATTTACTTTTTATGTAAAATTTAATAGATTCGTCCTGACAAGGGAATAAGTGCTTTTCCTAAGCATGATGATATTTTTGATTGGGTTGGAACCATTGAAGGTGCTTCAGAAACTGTAAGATTAGTTTTCACTTATTTACTTTCTTTACTGATTTTGTCAATTTTTATGAATCAAATTTTGTTAAAAAAATGCTGATCTTCAAAATGAGAAAAACTTATTTAAATATTTTATAAATTATCAAAAGAATATTTTTTATTTATACTGTAAATATCTTTATTATTAGAAATGAAACTTTATAAGATATTAAATCCTCTGAAAATTATTTTTCTTTGTAATTATCTTATAATCATCTTCAGCTTAATGCCATAAACATTTGTTTTATAAATGGAAAATTACAAAAAACATATTTTATAGGCTTCGAATTTTATTGTCTTATACCTATGCTGAACAACAAATTTTAATTTTGTTCTTTGTATGAGTTTTTGCCAATAACATCAAAATTGTTTAATAAAAAGCCAGGCAACTTGGCCAGCAACATTAAGTCAATAATAACTTATTTTATAAACAACTGTTGTGGTTGGTAATTGAAGGTGCTTGAGAAGTCACCTACTTCTAGCACATAAAGTATTTTATAATTCTATTTTTTTAAATCATGAATTTCTTTTAGAGATTTCTTTTTTGTAAAATCTTTTTAACGAATTATTCCATCATTTGGTTTCCTTTTTGTGAACAATAATTTGACAAAGTGGTTGATTTAATTTTGCATCAACTTGTTTTTTTACAAGGTATCTTATTCCAATTATCTATTTAATCTACAACCTGAAAAATCAGTTGTTTCTTCTCCATTTTTAAACATATATTTTTGCTATAAAATAGCGGTTATGTTTTTATAAACTTATAATTCCTATTCAATTAATGTCAAGAAGATATTATTACTATTTACACAGATTTAGTTGAAAAACTCATTTTATCAACCCACTTCACTGGCAAACATCTTTCTAATAATAGAATAATATTTTTCTTATTTTGAACTTTTATTTAAATTGATCAATTGAATTTTCTGTTACTCCAAAGTAGTTCTTTAATTATAAATTGTTTTTCAGCTTGCAGTTATCTAATTCCACTTTTTTTTAGGTGTATGAGGGTTTGAAGTTTCAACTTTCAATTGAATTCACAAGCAAATATCCAATAGACGCCCCTCACGTTAAGTTCATTACTCCAATATTCCATCCAAATGTTGATGATCATGGAAATATCTGTTTGGATATTTTAAAGGATAATTGGTCAGCTTTATATGAAGTCAGAACTATCCTGCTTTCAATCCAATCTCTTCTAGGAGGTAAGAGTTTTCATGATATATGATGATTCCAACAAACACTAAATATTTTGTTGAAATGAATTTTTATGAATGCTGTAAGTTTCATAATCTAAGTGCAAAATCAAATGATATTTCAAAGAATTTCTAATATTTATATTTCACTTAAACATGAGAATTAGAAATTTCAAAGTTACAGCAGCTAAAAAAGTTTATAATCTCTCTTAACTTACAAGTGGGAATTTTATTTATCTTCTCCAAAAGTAACATTTGCTAAATAAGAAGTTTTAACTTGTCCAGCTTTTATATAATCAAAAAATTAAAATACAAATAACTTTGGGACTTTTTATGATTGCCTTAAAATAAGCTTTCTTTTTTAAATTGAATCTTTTATAATTGTATTTTCTACAAGCAACTAATCTTATATATTTATTTGTTTAGAACCAAATGTTGACAGCCCACTGAATATAAAAGCTGCCAATCTCTGGGCACAGCAACAAGGTAATTCTGATTTAATATTTGTTACTTTTATTCAACTTTTCTATATCTTAGAATACAAGAAAGCTGTTCGAAGCCATTACAACACATTTACAGCCAACAAAACTTCTATCTGACCAATTTCTTATTCATTTCAGTGACTTCTACAATGAATCCGATTGTAGTTTCATCTTATTTATATTTCAACATAATTTCAGATGTATAAATAATATTTGTTTATTTCATTCTTTTTAAGAAGTTATTAAACAGAATATTTTTGATGTGATTAAATTTGTTGTAAAATTTTGTGGTTTTTTATTTCACAAACCTAAAGATAGAATATTTAAGCTACAAATAAAAGATTTCTATTCAATTTGTGTTTATTTTTGTCCTTTAATAATTTTAAAAAGTCAAATTTAAATAAACACTATCGATCTGTATGTAGAAATCTTTATATATTTTTATGACAACATTAGGTAGTTTATTTTCAATTTGGAATTTAATATTTTGTTGGTTATCTGCTTGTATTTTATAATATTTAGTGACAAGTTGCATTTTTTCAAGTTGAAAAAAGTCAAACATCAAAGTGATTACAATGAAGAACTTGTGCTTCGCCATTGAATTGTTGTTATCTCTTTTTTTGCAAATTTTATGAAACTTTTACAGTATTTGGTAATATTTGCTGCTTATGTTTTAATTTCATCATATAAATAAGTTTTTTGTTACAACAAAAAAGATTTTGCTAAATATTGAGCTGATACAAATTATTTAAAATAACTTCTTAATACTAATAAGTTGATTGGCATATTCACTTGGCTCATATACATCAAGTCCAAAATACCCTGTGTAACAAAAACATTTTGCAATTAGAGATGCTGAGAACTTGTATCAGAAGCAGTTAACATAAAACTTTTCAACTAATAATTAAAATTAATTTTTGAACAAAACATGAAAAAATAGTGACAAGAAAAGTGAATAAAAATCCTGCATTAAATCTACAACTAGAACAGAACTTGTATTATAATAATAACAGTTTTATAATACTATTCTTACAAAATAAAATTTTATTGAAAATAAACAAAATTCTATACAGAAAGGTAGTTATCAAAATTGATTTTTCAAATACATTTTATTCCAAAATATGTAAATGAAGGCAACTTCATTTTTTACGATTTGTAAAACTTTTATCACAAAACAATCAATTTTGATGACATCTAACTTTTCAACGATTGTACCATCATATTAACAGTAAGTAAATGTGATTTAATATCAAATTGGCAACTACATTCTTCAGGAATTAAATCAAAAGGAAGATAGATATCAAGTGCAAACTTCTTAGGGCGAGTATTCACAACTAACCGGTCTTCACCAATATCAACAAGTACATTTTTAGCTTTTTCAATTCCTAATAATTCAATCTCAGCAACTATAAATTGAGGATGACCTTCTTCTGGTTCTTTTACCAAGACATATTTCGGTTGCTGGACTTTTATTCCTGTTGCTTGAGTAGATGAGTTTTGTGAAAATTCTTCAATTAGAGCTTTTTTTCGCATGAATTGTTGCTCAACTCTTCCAAAGAACTTTTTGTTGCGTAAAAGAACCCATTGCCTTTTCAGTTCAATTCCATATTTAGTTTCTAACCCTGAGACAACCACACTCATAAAAAATCCAAAAAATAGTTCACTATCTTTTAGTTTGGTGATAAAGTTCGAATTAATCTGCAAAAAATTAAACTCATTCACACCTTAAATTATATATCTTTTAAACAATAATTTACATTTTTTAAAAGGTTACATACATATTCTCTAAACTTAAGAACATTTAAAATTTATAATTATTATTTAACAGACTATCTATTTAAGTTTACAATATTTATACATGTTACAGTTTTTATAGCAAAAATAGATGATAAAGCAATTTAAGCATTTATTTTTCAAATTCCACATTATAATTGTTTTATAAAGTTTAAAATACCTTTCTCTAGTATTTAAGTAAAATACTTATCATATACTATATTTATACTATATATAATCCATATAAACATTATATATACTTATTATACATCATATTTATTTTATACTTATAATATACTAAAAGTATTTAATAAAGTTTCATAACATTTCTACATTTTCTACTTGTTATCGACAAAGAAATGAACAACTTACAATGACATCATAAGCAACACAAGCCTGATCATTCTTATCTAACTCAGTATGAGCCTCGCCAATACTCATAGGTATTCGGTAATCAACTATTTCATCTGAGTCATTGCTGTATTTATCAACAATTTCTAAGAGTTCTTTTTCACTGATATCTTTAGGAGAGGGAACTGTACTGGAAGTGCAAATGTTGATGAAGATCTGTTTAAGATAGAAAAGTTAAAAAAAACCATTAAAAGATTAAATGAGTACAAACCTTTGATCCATCTGTGTTATGAGTCTTTACACATAATCCAGGGGTTGGTTTGACAACATTTACATCTGCTCTTGTTGTTTTAAGGTTTTCATTTGCAGATTTGTCAGTATTTAAAGTTTGTGAATTTAAAAGTTCTTTATAAAACTCTTCAAAGTTTGAATCTTCTTTTTTAGATTGATTTTTACCAACATTTAAAAGTTCATCCATTTAAAATGTTTATGATAAGCTAAAAGTTGATAAACAGATTGAAAAATTTTGACTAAATATTAAACTATTCATAAAACTTTTGAAATTTGCAATACAAATAAATATTTTATTATTTACTTATTTAAAAAAATTATATATAAAAACTACCTAAAAGTAAACCAGATATTTTATAATATAAAAATTTAATAGCTAATAATTCTGGAAATACTTCAAGATATCATTTTTGTTTAATATAAAAACTATCATGAAACATTTAACCAAAATTTTATCACTTTAGAAGTGACAAAATTAAGAAACTTTCCAATTTAGTGTTTATCATAAGTGTTTAAATATTTCATAATAATAATAATGGTATTTTAATGACATTGATGTTAAAGAAAATATTTTTAAATAAAGAGAACAATATATAATAAGTCAAGTTGGTAGCAGCTAAGTAATGTTGAAATTTATTATCACAATATAAGATAAAAATATATTAAGAAATGAAATTCTTTGAATAATTGAAACAAAAATTTAAGCAATTCTAAATATATTATATATCATATTTAATATTCAACGTTTCTAAAGTAACATTAAAAAATTCAAAACAAACGAAAAAATGCTCAAGGCTCGTTATTCACAGTTGCCTGATTGTATGTATAAGAAGTAAAGTGCAAATTATTATAATTATAAAAACATTAATATAAGAAAATATAAAAAATATTAATTGCTTAAGACTTTTTTTATATAATTTAATTAAAAAAAAGTCCTTTATACGAATTAACTGACAAATTCTTTTTAACAAAAACTACATAATTCTTTAAGATTTTCATGCTCAAACTAAAGCTTCGATTGATAAAAGAATTCATAATATTATAAGTCTATGAAGATTGAAAGGTTTGATCTAAAGAAATCAATCATAAAATTTAGATAATTATCTAAAACCAAATTAAAGAATATTTTAGTCGTGTAATGTAGAATATCTCCAAACTTCACGTTTAAGGTTTGTAGGAATATGGTTGCAATATATAATCTCAATAATATATTCAGAACAATGGAAATATTAGTCGGGGGGCTAGTTCATACATCGAAGTATAAGTTTGTATTAACACTAAAACATAGCTTAAAACAAGTAAAAACGTTTCCTACGGTTGTTGAATAGTTTCTAAAAAGGTAGCTTGAATTTTTTGAAGAACAACAGTTAAAATCACAACATAAATATCAAGTACTTTACTTACAACATAAGTAAGTATCAGTTAAGTCTTCCCTTTTTATTTTTTTTATTTTAATATTAAAATGTTGGTTGTTTTTATTGAAATATTTCGTAAAACCCGTTTTTCCTTCTCGTAGCACTTAATATATGTTTTTGAGAAATTATCTAAAATCATAGTATACACATATTTTTAAGATCATCATTTAATCTAATTTGTAGCTAAAATTTCTCTATTAAATTTTTTCTCGATACATTGTGGCTGCTATGATAGAATAATTTTTTTAAACTGATAATGCACATGATTTAGCTGCAAATTTTACCTTAACAACAAAATAGAAAATTTCTTTAGATATTTTTTTCCAAGAAATTTACTTTTATTCTGTAATATATCCTGTGTAATCATTTTTTACTTTTTGTATCTCCTTATAAGTAAAAAACTCAGTTTAAAGATTAAATCGTAAAATAATTGTTTCGCCCAAATATTTAGAAAGTGACTTTTTTTTCGATGAGCCTTATAAGGTATCATCTGATCGGGCGTACACGTCTAGTTCATATTTAATCTAACTTTTCTATTTTCTTTTCATTTCCGTATTTTGATGGTCGCAAGTAAGAGCTCTTACTTAAACTTTCTTATATTTTTATTTTCTTGGTTTTCTTTTAATTGATTGACCCAAACAAATTTGTTATGAAAATGTTTTATTAATGAAAATACATTTATTTCAGTATTTCTTTTTACTTCTATTCATTAGCCCTTTTAAAGTTGTGTGTTGTATAAGTCCATATTATTTAATTTGTATATCTTTTTTCAATTTGTTTATTATTTATATTTTCTTTATTATTTAAATATATTTGTTTATCAAAAAATGATTCCTAATACCTTGTATAATTATTTTATTGTTAGATATTTACTTTTTTGTTTTTAGATTATTCATACTTTTTATTTTTTATATTTTAAAGAAAAGTTTATAAAATAACCTTGTTTACATTTGCTTTACTTAAAAAATTGTTAGAAAAATCTTTTTCTGTTAATATAGTTTATGTCAAATTGAATTTTTAATCTTGAAATTGTTTTTAGAATATTTTGAAGTTAAAATTTTCTCTTAAAAATAATTATGAAAAATTGAATAAAAAATGAATTCTAAGTTAGTTTTATCATGTTTAATAAAACAAACTTTTTTGCCAACTTAATTTTGTTTTAAAATAAAATTTTTTGATTTGTGTATTGCAAACTTTTATCGTTTAATTAATTTCAGATTTATAAAGATTTTTTTATTCATCTAAACTTGAAAAATGACTGAATTCACTGAAGAACAACTTTCTGAATACAAAGATTTCTTCTCCTTGTTTGATAAAACTGGTGAGAACAGAATTGCTTACTTTGAGGTTGGTGAATGCCTTCGTGCTTTTGGTGAAAATCCAACAAATGCTGAAGTACTAAAGGTCCTTAATAACCCAAATCAAGATCAAATGAATTCCAAATTTGTGTCTTTTGATGAATTTCTTCCAATGCTTGCACAAGTCAAACGAGCTGCCAGTAACAATAAGACTTCTGCTGATGATTTGAATGAAGGATTAAAAGTTTTTGATAAAGAGAATAATGGAACTGTGTCTGGTGCTGAACTTCGTCATGTACTTGTTACTCTTGGCGAAAAACTTTCTGAAGAAGAAGTTGAACAACTCCTTGCTGGACATGAAGATGGTAATGGCTGTGTCAATTATGAAGCTTTTATCAAACTTGTCATGGAAGGATAAACTGTTTAATCATTTGGCTTATTTCAATTCCTCACGATTTATAGACAGATGCATGAAATTTAAAGATTGTTGAAACACTAAACTTCAAATTATAGTTTTAAGCTCTAAATACAAAATTGGACATACCTGTGTAGCCTTAATATTTTTACTTTAAACCTTCTCACACTTAATTAAGATCATTTATGTTTTTATTAATTCTGTTTGACTTCTACAACTATTCCTTTTTCAAGTGTTTTGTAGTGATGATTTTGTGGTAGTTATGTATAAATGGTTAACTTTATATTCTTAGTATTACTTTCTTTAAATCAATTGTAATTATAAAATTGTCTGATATTTTCTATACTATTTTGTAGATGTTTCATATTCTAAATAAATTTTTCGTATTCTAAATGATCAATAAAACTTTTTTAATTGAATTTAATCTCTTTAATAGGTTTGAATTCTTTTTTTAATAATATGAATTACTTGTAACTAGTTTAATGATATATTGTTTTCCATAAAGTTTTGATTTTCATTGCTACAGAACGCTTTTATTTAGGTAAGTTCATAATTTTTATTTTCGAACATTTTACTCCCATATTAATATTTATTAACACAAAAATAAAGTTAATCTTCATTTTGTTTCATTGTTTTCATAAAGTTAAAAAATATTATTGTTATATTTTACTTTTGGGCTTATAAATATTTCTATTTAAAATATATTTGTAGTTTTTAAAATTTGTTCATTACCTTTATCTCTCTTATCAGTTGAATGAACTAATACATAAACTTTTTTTTCAGAAACAACAAAACCAGAAAAATATATGCTTGGCATTAAACAAAATTATTTCAGACTTTTAAATTTGTTAAACTTTTAGAGCTTACAATTTTCATGAATATAACTCAACTACTTTTGTAACTTTGGATTTTAAATCTATTTTAACTGCTATAATGAGTACAAATTATTTTTAGAAGCTTCTCTGTTTCTAAATGTTTTATAGTTAATAAATAAACTTTTTCAATTGAAATCTAAACAGCTATTTTAAAAATCTCTTTGCTTATCTTTGTTTATACCATAATTAAGTTTTTTCTTTACAATTAAACATTTAAAAAACAATGAAGTTATATTGTTTTACTTTTGTCTATGTATACTTTATTATATTTTATTACAAATAGTTCAAAAACTGAGTTTTTTTATTTTTAGAGTTTGATAATTTCTGCTCACTTAGTTGAATTTTTAGGAAATTATGAATCTTCTGTAAGTTAATATATTTTGTTATTTTTTAAAAATCTAACTGATCAATGCTTTAACATCTTGTTTTGTCAGATACAAGGTTTTGATTGGTGTTGGCGTCTCAATTGCCGTCATTATCTTTCTTGTGTGTCTGTGTATCTTTGGGTTATCTGCTATCTGTTGTCAACGTCCTCGACCTCAAACTACAGCTTCAACTACAGTTGTGCATATTGCATAAAAACACTAAATTAGTAAGAACATTTTCTACTTATTTATTATCAGTTTACAAACAGTAGGCATCTTCGAGTGTGATAAAAGCTTTGAGTAGTAAAAGTCTGCTTCAAATCGAACGTAGAGTATAACAGCTTGATAAAAAGCTAGTTTAGGCTCATCACCTTCAATTCTAAAAACTTGCCCAAACAAAACTAGGTGCTTTGTTGGTGGTGGTCGACTCTACCCTTTGGTCAACTATTTTCAAACACCAAACGCTAGATTTAACTTCCTGGTAACAGAGTTGTTTTTAAAAATCTTGTAATTGATCTCCGCATCAAATCATCTAGTTTAGTGGTATCTTCCTAAAAGTCAGATTTTTGATTCAGTTAAGAATCTATCTGCTTTATAGGAAGTTTTCAACTAAAATTACTGATGTTAATATATTTATAATTCTTTTTTATCTCCAAGTTTTTATCTCGCAGTATTCTTTTTTTTTCTAGGATTCTTTCCTCTGGCCTTATCATTTATTTTCTAACCGATGATGTCTCTCACCATCTTGCCAAATCTTGTTAAGTACTGATGTTAGTTTAATCACGCTGATAGCAATTTTATAATATCTTATCAATACTGATTTCTGTATGTTACAATCATGTGCTAGCTTTTTTGGTGCATGTACACTACTGCTAATTATTTTGTTAGTTGCATTTTCTCTAACTTCAATTAAATCATAGCTTCTAATTTGCTGGCCGTTTATGTTACTTTTTTTTCGCAGTATAAATTAATTTTGTCAACAATTTTTGTTTTTTAGTTTTAGTTGATGTAATTTTTAAACATTGATTTAACAAGAGCTTTTTAATGGTAGAAGCAAATAATTTTTTAAAATCATAATTTCGCCGAGTTGCAATTAGATGTTAAAATAGTTGATTTTGAAATGATTTAACAGAAAAGCTGCTTATTTGCAAATCACTAATCACTAGCTCTTCATGGTGTTTCGTGCTTGTCACTAAAATTTGTTTAGGATAAAAAAATTAAGTTAAAAATAGAATTTAAATAAATTTATTTCAAATTATAAGATAGCCGATAATAATTCGTGATAAAATATTTCTAAACTGCCAAACTGATTTTGATATTAAATTTATATAAATTTAAACTCAGAAATAAAATTTTTTTCAGCAAAAATTTGTCTTTTGTTTTGTTCACAAGATTTGCCAGGATTTAATTCCAGATTCGCGAATTTTTTAAATTAAATTTATGTTGTGATTGAAGCTAAGATGATAGAAGTTTTACTTCAAATATCCATGTAAAGAGCATTTACCGATTTGATTTGAGATTTATAAGATTAAAATAGGGTTTTACTACTTTAAGATGATTAGGATTATTTTGATGAGCTAATATTACTTTATTTAATGAGTATAGGTTTTGGAATAGAACAATTTTAAGTCTAAAAAATATTAAAGATGATAAAAAACCGTTGAAATTTTGATAAATAAATTCCTTTCACTAAATGTAAAATCAAAGCGAGATTAAGAATATTCAATTACAGAAATTTTAGATTTACTGGAAAGTATTTTTGTACAAAAATCGAAAAAATGAAAGTTTTTGGAAATTAGATTCTTTCTAGATCAATATTTGAAGAAGCCAATCACAATTCTTCAAAGGCTCTTAAGAAAGGCCAATAAAATACCTAAAAATATAAAAATGATAAAAGTAACTCCACTGATAACTAAAGACTTATGTAGTCATAGAACAAAGGTTTTTAAACGCGCACCCAGCGATGCTTCTTATAATCTCAACAAATATTTTCAAACTTGAAATCAATAACTAATTCTTATTAAATTATCATTAGAGGAAAAATATATTTCAAATTTACCTTTTTTTGTAAAAGAACGTCTTCTTGCACCAACTTAACCATACAACCATTATGCCACCAGTTGTTTAATTTAAATATTAAGTTGAATAAAAATAAATACCCTGAAACATTGCAAGATTATCTTTCTGCTGTTAATGCTGATAATGGGAACCTGATAATGTTCACAACAATGCAAGGGCTAAGCCATGCTAATTGTCTTATGATGATGTTCTAGAAGTTGAATAATTTGTTAAAGGAAAGAAAGACATCCTTCAGTTTAATGATGACTTACTGATTTAGCATTCTTGGTGGACATTCTTTTTTCTTCATTAACTTTTTTCTTTATATAGCATCTTACAATACAAAATAAGCTCTACGACATGTTATTTAGCAAAGTACTTCTTTTGATTTAAAAAAGGTTTAAATTTGAAAACAATTTAGCTGATAAAAGCTCAACGAATTCTTTCTTTAACTCTAACAAACTATCGAGCCGACGGATTTTTGAGATAAAACTAAAGTTTGTCAGATATAAAAATCTGGCTATCAAAAGATGGCAAGATTAATATAGCAAGAGGTAAAGTGGTTCTCATAAGAGCGTTGGTTTTTAATAATCCTTTAAAGATACTTCTGAAAATGTAACTTTATATTCTTTTTAATTTCATATGTTTTAAATAGACATAAAAAACATGAAAAGTTGTGAATGTTGTGTTGTTTGGAATAAAACATCAAATACTTAATGAAACGTCGAGAAAAACTGTTACAAAAAGCTTTGCAATAATTTATTTAGGGAAAAGTAAAAAGAGGATGTTTGGTTAGCTTTCAAACTTAAAATTGTTGTGATACTTCCATTCTTTGATTACTCGCCAAGTTTACAAATTTACTCTATTTACTGTATTTTTCTATGAGTTAGATTCTCGCACGGGTTCTTGAAAGTAAAACTGAGTAGAAACCTGAAGAGTGTCAGCCTATAAGACAAATAAAACATTCAAACAATTGCTTAATATTCAATTTCCTGATTTTCAAACCACGTAAGTTTTAGTTATTGAAAATCAAAACATAAAATTTAGTTATTTAATTTTAAATTTATATATTTAAATTTAAAGATTGCATAGAAGTAAAAACAATTAGTAAATGAACGCAAAATTCTTTCAATTTAAAGTTTTTATACATCAAGAAAAAGTTATTTAGTTTTTTAATCAAGCTTGATAATAATCACAATTTGGAATACTCTATTATAAAAGTTAGACAGTTTCTTTTAGACTTCAAGCAAACTTGCTTAGATCTCCAAAATTGATCAATTTTGTTACTAAAGTTGTTGGGTTAATAAGTATACTGGTTTCATCAATCCTTTGAATATTATTGCTCTATTATTGCTCTGAAGAACTGATGTTTTATCAATAATCTAAAAACATTTTTTTCTCAAATAGAAATATTCCTTTACAAAGTTGCTCTTACTTATGACAGAATACTTTTGAAAATTCTTTTTTTATCTGCTGTTGTTGTATAATTTTGAAAAAGTCAGACAATCTAACATTTTTTCATCATTTTCCATGACGATCACTAATTCCCTTGTTTCTCCGAAAATGTCCCAAATAACTTTTCAAAACATTCTTTATATGTTATAAGACTTATATCAATATTATTTAAAAACTGAAAATTTAAACAATATTTTATCTGCACTGTATTGACTCGCTTTCTCAAAAATATCTAATTCTTCTAGCATGTCGACAGCTTCCAATAATTTACAATTTTCCCGAAACAGAATTCTTTTACATATTACTTTTTCTCTAGTTTCTCTGCATTTGAATGATACATTGATCATCATTAATCTTAACATGAAAAAGTTTTCCAACTGGAATAAGAAAACTTACCTTTAAATACTAATCCTTCTTTTCTTTTAGATATCTTTTTTTTAATTCGTACTTTTCAAGAAAATATCTGTTTTTGATGGTTGTTAATTTTTTGTTTGTCTAGCCATCTGTTAGAGTTGGTTTTACAACTTCTAAACTTGTGAAATAAATGATTAAAGATTACATTTATAAACTGCATTTAACTACCATTAGTTGCTGGCTTTTTAAAATCATATTTAACAACAAAATAGGTTGAAATATCAAAATAAAAAGATGTACATCCGCTTGTAGATCAGTTCTTAGTCTACTGTATGGACATTGTAGGTTACCTAGGTTACTTTTGAAAATTGTAGAAATCATAAAGTTATATTTATATTATTTATTAAAAACAAACCAAATGTAATTAAGAACTTCTTATAAATAATCTCATTTTGTATTTTCTATCATTTTTGAAATAATTTGTTAAAAAGTCAAAACAAAAAACGTCTTAAAAGATTGCAAATTTTCTTTAAATAGAATTAATCATAAAATTTTTCCTTTCAACAAAAAAGTGATTTTTACACAATTTCTATTTTATAGAAAATTTTATTTCTTAAACTATTTAATAAACTTTTAAGATACTTCAAAAATACTCTTTAAACTTTTCCATAAATGCTAATACAAATTATTTTGTTTTTATTATTTACTAATTTGTTGGCAAATATTGTGTTCTTGTTTCCACCTTAGCTCATTTTGAAAAGTCACAAATGTCAAATGTATGAAACTTTTACTAACTAATCAAATATTTTTCACTTTTCATATTTCCTAATAAACCAATCTATACAGTCTTTCTAAAACCAAGTATCAAATGAACTTCAACTTTTAAAATGTTTTCGTGATGATTTCAAAAGACATAAATTTCTTTGATTGATAAATAAAAGGATAGATGATGTTGTTATAAAGTAGTTAGATTATACTCAGTATCAATGCAACAAAAAAATATATTTCCACAATTTATTTGTATATTACGTAATTAAATGTGAATTTGTTTTTATAAATAATTAAAATCATCGTAACTTTAAGAAATTATGGTATTAAAAATTATTTACAAATTTTAAAGTATAATTTTCAATCATCAGATAAAAAAAAATTTATAAATATTTGAAATTAATTTTGAAAACTTTAGATCAAACAGTTTCTGAAAAACAATTTCATAAACAGCTTTAGTACTTAGCTACAACTAATTTTCTGTAATTTAAAGTTTTGTGATATTTTTATTGACTTCTTTGAGATACAAGGATAGAACATAGTCAACTATACGATAAAAGACACCAGGAAAAGATATTAAAGAATGAAAGAGATGGAAGAACTAATAATTGTCCTTTAAAGGACATTTTTGCGACTAAATCTAATGTACAAACGGACACCTAGCTATATGTATACAAGGGTAAACCACCTTCTTACCGTCCACTTTCTTCTACAGCATTAACTCTGACTTGGTTCACGAAAGCTTACTCCTATTGATAGTTCTTTTCCATTCTGAAAGTGTTGCACAGCTAGTTGTTTCAACGAGGATTTTACTTGACCTTTGAACCTTTATTGAGCAGCTTTGTTTTACAACTAGATATGAGTTTGACATGTGACACAGTTTTTGGTATTCTCCATTTAAGAGACGTGACCGATCCAACAAACTCTGTGTTTTGTGAACAAGGTTTTGATGCTGTGATCTTTCATTTTATAAAGTAAATTTGCTTGCTTTGTTATTTCACGCAAAATATAAATATTAAGCGTAATTACTTAAAAAAATTTTTATTTAAATTTATCAAATGTATAATTGATACTGATAAAAGCCTGTTTCTACTGTTTCAACATTTTCGTAAATCAAATAAGAAGCTAAAAAAAATCTTTTTATTTAATTAAAATATTTTGAAGTAGGATTAGGTCAATTGGATTTTGGTCAATTTAGAGATATTAAAACTGTATCTTCTAAGATAGAGTCAATCTAACACAACAGAAAGTGATAAATATACTTACAGTACAATTACTCTATAGAATAATTTCTTTGCATTTTTTATTGAATCAAAATAAATCAAACTTAGTTTTGAATTTTAGTTGAGCTTTTTACGGATATAAATAGTTTTATAATAAAAAAAGTTGTTTGTAGCAATAGAAATATGAGATTTGTAACTAATCTCACTGACTCGTCATTTCAATTATAAAATTAAATAAAACAATTTTCGCAAAATAATAATGAATGTTGATATGGTAGATAAGCCTTGGTTTTGTTGCTTTTCAAATTTTTACATTTTGCTAAATCTCAAAAGCAAGAAAAAAGTATCAAATATAGTTTTGTTTCATCAAAACATAGAATTCTGAAACTGTTTAAGGCTTTGACGTAACTAATTTATAATAAACAATCTGCATTAGATTGGCGATAGATAGAGAAAAAAACCTAGCATTTCAAACTGCAATACCTAATAACAAGTTTCAAATGTTTTATAAATTCAATGCAATTTGATGAAAAATTTTTTGGCTTATATCTTGTTTGCCAATGCTTCTGCTCTTCAGGAAGATTTTAATCATCTTTCTAAAAGATAGAAGCTAATTTCAATAGATGGTTTACTATCATGAAAGCTAAGATGTATTTTCTTTGACAAATAGGGGTCCGAAACAATGCAAGAACACAATCAGTTTTAAATAAAAATTTTTTGTTTAAGTTCATGGAAACAAAAAGAAGATTTTAAACGCAGCTTCATTTAAAAGCACATTTTTTGAGCAACTAACATTCAATATCATACCACATTTCCTTGAAAGTGATAGCAATAATGTAATTTGACTACAGATTATATAAAATAATCAAATACTCGGTTAGTCAAATAACTATATATAACCTAACCTACTATAGCTGTAAATTTTGTTTTGAATATACTGTCATTAGTATCGGATTTAATAAGTTCCAAATCATACCTTTTGAATAAAGGTTTATAAAAACTTATCTAGGACATTTTAAGTTTAAGATTCCTCTCTATGCACTTTCTAAAGCTTTATACGATTTTCTATCAGTCTGTACAATTTACAAAATAGCTTTTATACTATCTTATGTACTTGATATCATATTCCAGAAGAATTATTTTTTTTAAACCAATTAAAAATATTTTGTAAAACTAATCTATCAAAAAGCTCAAGAGTTCTTGTCATCGTTTAATGTTTCCGCTTAATTTACTTCAACTCAAATAACTATCTGTCAATAATTTCGTTTATGCTGCAAACAAGAAGCAAAAAAAGGATTTATTAAAAAACGCTAAATTATGATAAGTATTTTTTCAGATTTGACATTAAAAGCAAATAAATAATAGTAAAAAAGGTAAAAGACGTTTTAGTGCAATCAAAGCCAAGTATTCTTTTAATCAAAACTTTAAGTAGATAAATAGATATCTTTAACGAAAGTATCTTTTGTTCTTGTTTTGTCAACCAGTGAAAAGACTGTGTACTTCAAATTAAAACTACAACAAACAAACTGTAGATTGTGTAAACATAATGGCCAGTTGTATCAAATGTAAGAGAGTCTTTGTCCTTTTCAAACACATTTCAATCTAAATTTAAATATTTATATTATAGTTCCGTTTTAAGTTTACAACTGAGATCAAAACATGATAGGAAACATAAATAAGTTTTTAATCAATTTTGAAATATATTTCATTATTGAAAGGTAGTAAACAACAAAATGTATTATAAAATAAGGTTTTAAAATGATTATAAAACTTTTTATCAAAACTATTATTTTGTGTAAATACATTACGATGCATTAAAATCAGTGAGCATTTAACTGATATAGCACTTAAAATAACATATCTATGGTAATGAAATTCAACAGATAAATTCATAAAACTGATGAAAGATACAGATCAAATTTTGTAGTTTTGATGGTTCATTTTCATTTTGACCCAATCTTTTAATATAAATTATCAAAAAGATTGATGATGATTTCATATTCAAATGTATATAGTGAGATAAGTCAGATGCTACAGTGGTTTTGATAAGCTTTTAAGACGTTTTTGATAACAAATGATTCTAAGAAGATATTGCTGACATTTTCAATCAATTTATTATTTGCTTTTTTTCAATCAATCATCAATTAGCTCTGAGAGAAATAAATGTGTTTCTCAAGTTATTAAAGCTGTAGGAATACAATACAACCATTGTTAATATTAAATCATACTTGTAGCTTGTTTACATAAATGTTAAATTGTGTTTGACATTTTCTAAAACATTTGATAACTTTATAAAAAATTTGAAAAAAATTATATTATCATTTTATTTCGCTATTTAAAACCCTTTTAGAGTTTATAAGAATAATAATTTAATATTTACTATATTATAAGATATTATATAAGTTTTGTTAGTACCATATTTTTCAATGAAACTTTATTTTTAACAAACCTCGGTTGTACAATTTCATTCTTAAAATTAGGTTTTACTTTTTGTTTAAAATTTTTCAAAAATTAATTTTTTGATTTATAACCATTTGTTCAATTGGATAAATTAAAATAAACATTAAATAAAAATAATACTCTATCTAGCAGAACAATACGAACTTCTATTTGTAGTACTGCTAAAGCTAATCCAAATTACATGTAAGCAAGAACTTTAAACAAACAAGTTGGGACATTTCTAATCAGTAAAAATTTCCCCCACCCTGTCTTCTAAAAATTGATTACTGTTGGTGCTTTTAATTTGCTTCATCTAGCAACAATTTTTTACATTTCTATGTGAATCTTAATTTGTGATTCCGTCTTTATTACTCATCTTATAACTTTATGATCAAGTTTGATACTTGTCAAGGTCAATAGTTTTTAATATAAGAAAGCTTTTTTGGCTTAATACGGTTATGTGCTGACTGATTTCTGCTATTGTAAATATTACTTTTATTAAAATTTAGCACAAGTTTAATTATGAAAAATATAAAGAAATAAAGTTTATTGCATTATTTTCTTCACAACATTTTATATTTCTTAGCACAATTTTACAAATCACTTTCCACCAGTATTCCAAAAGATAAAAATTATTAAGATAATCAAAAAGCAGATCTCGACATTTACCTTAAGGTTAAAAAATTACTCATACATTCTGCTTGACTAACCGACAAGTTAGCAAACATCTAACTGTCTTATAGTTTAGTTACAAAATCCAAAAAAACAGTAATAACATATATTTCTTACACAGCTTCGATTTCATGAAATTTGAAAAAAAAATTGCTTTGAAAACCAACATAAGAAAAAAACAAAATCTGTTTCCACTATTATCTCACCGCCTTCGTTTACCTTGCGGACAAATAATAAAAGTGTAATCATCTGTTTCATAAACTTCTCGAGGTTGGTATACTTTATGTGGACCTCCAAATAAGGGACTTTCGACCCTTAAAACTGCTTGGTTTGATGAATGAAGTTGAGTTGTTGGACTAAGCTGCCAATCGCCATAACCACTTCTAGGTCTAGATGGTGTAGCGGACCGTGAACCATATGAACGGCTACTTAGAGAGTTGCAGACAATATTACTGAAGTCATTTGATCGTTCACTAGCAGTTGAGTTACGGCGGTTGTGATTGAAACGAAAGGGGCGATCTTCACTCAGCTCTGGTGGCGTTGAAGTTGTCGACAAGTTATCCGCTTGGTGGTGTGCAAAACTTCTACGAAGACTAGATGATCCATTCCATTCAGAAGTATCTTCATCATCAGTAGCGATCCTGGTACCATCCACAAAATCAGGAGTTAATGGTTTACGAAGCTGCACTGGAATCCTTCGGATCGATCTTGCGTTATTCACAGCCGAATTCGTTGAAGGGTCCTGGCGAGCCAATACTAATCTTGTTCCCGATCGAAAACGATTCTTCAGCGATGCAGATTTTTTGGCGTTATCGATCGCGTCATCATGCACTATGTCCCCGTCTCCGTTGATCTCCGGAGTAGCGATCCGGTACCTTCTTGTTTTTGAGCTAAAAGGCTTCCTCAGTACCACTTCATCATTATGGACATCTACGAGTCCGTCCCCCTGATCTCCCATCTTTAACTTTTCCTGGTAACGAGATGCACGGATCCGTAAACTCTTCGGTTTTTGGTAAGCATCCACAGCTGACTTTGGGGGACGGCAACCATCCAAAGTGACCCGTTTACAATCGGCAGGCAGCATCATTATTGTTCTTCGAGGGTCACTAATTGGAGATCCTAAATTATTGTCAGGACAGTTTGAGTTAACTTGAGTCGGAATCTCAGTCTTTTGATCTTCTTCTGCTGCTGGATTGTAGAGTGACTTTTTTGGCGTTCTTTCCTTAATTGAGGAGTTGTCGGAGGAAATAAAGCAGCTAGGTGAAGAAAAAGAACGATTAAAAAGAGTCTTATCTCCTATGGATGCTATTTTTGAAGAAGATTTTTCATTTAAAGGAAGAAAAGAAGTCTTGGAGTTGTTGGAAGAAAGTTTGCTCTCTCTGTGAGGCTCATTTTGTTTAAGATTTGCTTCATGATTAAAGTTTGGTTGCCAAGTAGTACAGTGAGAATCTTCATCAGAAGGGACTTTATCACCATTAAAAAGACACGGAGCAGAAGATGAAGAAGACCTGATATTACAGTTAGGGATTTGTACACTGAGCCCATTTTTAGTTGGTTTTGAACTCGCTTCTTTGATCTTCTTGGCAATATCAAAGCAAGGAGCATGAAAAGTAGCTTCATCGGTTTGAACAAACTTGTCATTCTTTAAAACCAAACATCCTGACGTTTGACATGCTCGTTCACATGACGTCACACCTTCAAAAGAAGTTTCAGGTGGTTGAAAGAAACTGCTCCGACTGTCAGAGAGAGGTGAGGACACTACCTCTTCAGACTTCATACTTTTTTTGTGACTACTTTTTTCTGTATTTAATGAAGTCTTTTCCGACGTCTCTGTTGTGACGTCATACTCTTCTCCTTGTGTTGAGCTGCTAGGATCATTTGTTTCCTTGACAGTTCTTCTTTCAGTTTTTGTTGATTTTTTCTGTGCGGCTGATGATGATGAAGAGCAAGTCTCTTCACTACTTCTTCGTGTTCTTGTAGTCGAAAGACGGCGTCCATCAGGTGTGGTTGATTGGCTTTGAGCTGCATCACCTTTGACGTCAGCAAACTCGGTGGTTGTTTGTCGGCGGAGAGAGTTCTTTGTTTTCTCTGAACATTCTGAAACGTCACTAGTCTCTGAAACTGTTGATGTCAGCTTGCTGTTAGGCTTCGTCGGTATCAAATCGCTGTTATCAGTTTCATCTTTTACTTTTGAGCGGCTTAAATCAGTAAACGGAACGCTACAATCAAAGCTGTACGCCTTGGGCGACCGTCCTAAGCCTCTTCTCTGCTTGCTGAGAATTGAAAGCTCATGACCAAAGTTGTCAACAAACTCATCCAGTTTAAATCGATCAAAAGGTTTGCTAACTCTTTGAAGAGCAGTTTTAATTTGATCTCTGCTCGGAAATCCGTTATGATTGGTTTCCAGGCTTCTGAAGTCATCAGCTACTCGAGAAGACCTCGGTGAAATTTGCGGTAAATTTGGAATGCTTCTTCTTGGAGTTGTATTCACTCCAATTTGATGTTTTTGAAGATCACCATCAGCTCCAAATTGAAGATTTTCGCTGCTTTTTTGAACATCTGCATCTCCTCTTGCTGTCTCCCATGTTTCAATCACTGGCTTCCCAGGATCACTTTCGCTTCCAGCGCTTGTTGACTTCAAGACTTTTGATCCTTCAAAGTTGAAAGCAGCGGATGTCTTTTCTTTTTGAATTGTCGTTCCATTCGGCTTTGAGGCACCAAAATTATGGTCCCAGTCAGGCTCAGTGTTCAAATCACGCACTGAATTACCAGGTGGTTGTTGGCAAAGTCCTTGCGAAAAAAGATCTACATCACTTGATGTTTTAGAGTTAGTAAAATCGATGTTTGATCGAATGTCGGGTTTTTGGGGGCGCGTGGGTAACTTGTCACTGCTTTTACTTCGCATAGGTAACGCTGGGTGCCTATGAGGAAAAAAACTTGAAGACTGATCTTTGAAAAGGTTGTTTTGAGAAGAAGAATTGGTTTCTGCTTCATTCTGAAAAAAAAACAATCTCTTAAATTCATAATTATGAAATTTTAAAAAAATTTGTCATTTGCTTTGTGATTTGCAAATAATAAGAAGAAGAATTAACTTCATGTTCCTTTTCTGTCGTAGCAACAAATAGAGCTTAGAATATTTGATTTAAATATATAACAAGCTACATAAGAACTTACTATACTACAAAGTCAACACTAAAGATGCAAAAATGAAAACACAGACTTGATATTGATAAAACAACCTACTAATATGTAGTAATACACATAAATAACTGAATAGATCAACAAGACATATCAAGAACGAACGATTAATAACAACAAATCTTAACCTATCTCATACTGTGTTAAAAAACTAAAATATTAAAAGCTAAGCTTGAAGATTTGTCGATAGAGTAGAAAACCTAGACATCTACTGCCAGCAATATTAAGGTTGTTTATAGCTGGAAGTGTAAAGTAAAAGTCATAGCAACTGTTAATGTAGTTTAAGCCTTGTGTTTGTTTCTTTAAAAGTTTGCAGGTCAGCTTCTTAAAGATCGGTTATAATAAAGAGAATTAGTTTTTCTTAAATTTTTAATTGATTTCAAAGTATATTCTTCATTCTGTGAAATTCATTTTTGCCTTGTACTGTTTAATCATAACCAATATTTTTATATTATGAAATTAGTTTAATATGAGATGAGTTTTGAATTTAGCAAACCTTTTGTTGGTTTACTGTATAACAATTTTGTTAAGATCTCATTACATATAACAAATTGGACTAAAATTACTCGCATCAATAATTTAGTGGAACAATTCAAATCTAGCTACATTTAAGGCTATATGATGTCAATTTATATATATATATTGACAGTATTCTATTTTTATTTGAAAACTTAATCTTATTCAATGTTAAGCGCAGTAACTGCCTTATACGACACGTCATAGCCAACAGATACTTATCAAAAATTTAAAATTGAATATTTATTAGCTCAAAAAATGCTATTTCAAAATAATTTTATCCTAAATAAAAAAGATTTCAGCCTTTTGATGAGAAATAGATATTTTTTTTTTCTTAACTAAATTCAATAATTTAAAAAACAACTACTGATTAGACTTACAGCAACGTTTTGTGGAAAAGTTTTTTCAGTTTTATATTTTTAAGTTAATTGAGCATAATGTTGTTGATATACAACAACATTTACCAAAAATATCTTACATCGTCAACTTTAAGTCCACTATTAGACATTATGTGATTTAAAACGTCTTTGACGGAAGAAATGGCACCATCTCCTTTTCCACTAATTTGACATTTCAATTTCTTAATCTCGTTTCTATACCGAACTGCTGCAACAAGTTTCTTTAAAAAAATGCAAATTTAAGTAAATAAACTGAAAATAACAATTATGTGATCTACCTGAGTTTTCACTTGCTTCTTCAAACTCTCTTCCCATCTCTTCAACTTCTGTTCTCTTTCTTCTAGTTCTTTCTTCTTTTCTTTCAGTTTTTGTTCTTGATCTTGAATTGCTTCAAGTTTTTCGTTGATTTCTTCAATCCAATCGTCTTTACTTTCCATAAATTTATTTACCCCATCACCAAGCTCAGCTAAAAATAGTAAAGAATTGTTATTCATCTTTTTCTTTAATAATTCTTTTAATCTACAAATGTTGAGTTTGATGCTTCGTTGGACTATAAAGCTTGGTTTGATCTGTCAACGGTGCATGGAATGTATAAAATGTGAACGCCGATTGATATTTTTAAACATATTCACAAAGTGTGAAACGTAAATTAAAAAGCAAGATGAGACAGGTTTTTTGATCTTTACTTCGGCATGTTTGAACTCAAATCTTTAAACATTTTTGACAATTTGTTTGCAATTACTTTTAAATCCTAATTTAGGTTGTAAGCTTAACTGATCAACAAGATGATAAAATATATAAAATCTGTCCTCGCTTGAGAATTGTTGCTTTTGAACTTTTGGATTAGCGTTTATGTGACGTTATACGTTCCACCTAGTACATAACTGCACTAGTCTAAAATTAGATCAGCTTTCGCTGCGATTATTTTCTGAGTTTTAAAACCTTTGCAACATCTAAGTAGACAGACTTAATAGCTATGATCAAGTTCGAGACCACCAGGTCTAAAAAAATCGTGTTAAAATATCTTTATAAAAAAGTGTCTATTTTCTGTTATTTCATCGGCCTCTTAGAATTTAAATGCTCTTTTAAGTTTGAAGGAAAAATACCGAAAAAGCCGTATTTTAGGTCAGACTGAGGTCAAATGGTAAATGTAGAAAAAAGAGTAAATCAGAAACAAGTTTTCAGTTTAAAAAGAGTTCAAAAGATACATTTTTTGTAAAGTAGGAAGTACTTTTTAGTTTTTGACACAAAAATCTTTTGTTTATTTTGTAAAAACAGTTAGTTGAACTTATTTGGTGACTGTTTCTATGCTGAAGCCTGTATGCTAACAGATTTCTTTTAACGTTAAGATGTTCATTATACTTACATCTTGTGCGGCATTTTTCAAAGTCAACGACTTTTAGAAACAAACAAAGTTGCAAAAATGCTTTTGATTTAAATTGTCTTTTTTTGAGTTTGTACTAAGAACGTTTTTACGAATTTGAATTGAAAAATTGATATGAAAGAGAAATGTTGCCGAGAAGTTTAAAGCTTTAAAAATTTATAAGTAGTTAAATGAAAGAATGTTTGCTTAAGAATAAAATTTGGCAAATATTTTGACGTAACATCAACAAGACTTTGCGATTGTGTTTATCATTGAAATGAAAAGTTTAGTATGCATTTGTTGAAATAAATGTAGCTTACTGTCTTTCATCATTTCACATAACTCTGATACAATCATACAAAAAGAAGGTCGCTTAGTTGGTTGACCATCCCAGCAACGTTTCATAAGACTGGCTAATCTGCATATTTTCAAAACAAATTAAGCAATTTAAATTAATTAGATAGATCAATTGTTAAACTATTGAATAATTAGCTTTGTCTGTTTAAAACCAAGTTTTCAAGTTTTTAAACTAAAACAAAAGAATGTAAAATATTCAATTGTTGATTTTACAGTTAAATTTTCATTAATAAATTTCTTTATTGTTAAAAGCATTTACTTGAAATTCAGAGATCTCAGACACACCTATACTAGCCAAACAAATCATGAACAGTTTATCTAAGGTTCACTTGAAAGCTTGCCTTCAACATTTAAGAAATTGTTTAATTTAGCAATTGAAATCAGGCAAATACTAGTCGAGTGTATAGAGCATGCGATCAACTACTAATGCAGGCTAGGTATATGATATATTACTCACAATTAAAGCTATTTTTAGCAAACAACGCAAATATTTGGGTTATCTACAATCTCACAGTATTTCTTTACCCACTAAATGCATCGTTTGTTCAGTATTAGTAACAAAATGTGTTAGATGTCACGAAATTACTTTTTTGGACAATTTTCTGGTACTAATGGTCGTTCGTGATTTTCTACTACGACCCAGGCTACTTGAAAACCTTGCAACCCTTTAAATGGGATTTCTCGTGTCAGCATTTCCCACAGCACCTGAAAAATAAACATTTTTTCATTTTTTATTTGATTTTTTCTTTGAACTTTGTAGATATTTTGCAATAAAAACTGAAAGTAAGCAACTGGCGGTGTTGATGTTTACGCTCTATTGAATGTACACTAAAAAAACTTTTTAAAAAGATGATGTCTATTTCCGATTTATCTGATTTGGTAGTTTCAATGAAAGTATTATGGACAAAAAGATGAAAACTTCTCGAATAGCTTATCTGGTGTTGATGGTTTTTAATACAGAATAATTTGTAAGTGCTTGTAACTTCTGTCTCTTTACAGTAAGATTTTATAAGAAAGGGAGAAACTCAAAGATGATTTTGAAGAAGCTAGTAACAGTTGTGCTATTTGGTCATGCGTTAAACACATTCATACATCAATTTTTACATCAGTCATATTTAAGAGGTATGCTCAAAATTTGAGCTTGTTTAATTAAAAATTAATTTTTTTAGCTTGCGTTGTTCTTAATTATATTATTCCACTAAAAAGCATTTTGTTGTTTTTTGATTATAGCGCTATAAAAACTGCTTCCGGTTTTCTACTAAGCAATTATTTAATTTTTGTTACTAGTGTTTCCACGATTTTTCAAACTTTAAATTAAAGAAAAAAACAATTCATCATCAAATATATACAAAACCTAAGTAACTTGCTACTTATTTCTGTAAACAATATATAAATTGGATTTTATCCCGTTTATTAACCTTTAATCTCAAAATGTTAAAAGAATTAATATTCATTATCTTTAGTGACTAAGATTTAATGAGTAAATGGTTTGTGCTGCTGGAAAAAGCCCACTATTTCAAAGGTTCTTATAAACTTGTATCTAAATAAGGCTAAAAATAAAGCTTACTTAATATAATGTGATCTAAATTAAAAATGAGACCACATATAGATAAAAATAACTTTGATTGAACAAAACAATTTTAAAGCTTTTTGTAGTTAAAAAAATATCAAATATTTAAAAAACATTCATCACAAAAAAATGTGACTAACCACCCCAAATGAGTATACGTCACAAGATTCACAAGTAGGGAGTCCTTGAATTAACTCCGGTGCCATCCACGGATAGGTCCCAGTGACAGTCATGACTACAGTGTCTCCGAAAAATCGGCTTGCCCCAAAATCGCAGATCTGAAAATTTCAAAGAAAATATGAGAGATGAAACTGTACTCATGATTAAGAAATGTTGAAAATTTTGGTTTAAAAATTTTTTGAACTGATCGCAATCGATCAGCTAATTAAAACAAAAAAACATTTAAATCCATCAATCATTTAAGACAAAAGCAAAAGGTAGTAAAACCCTCAATAATTTTTTGCGTTTTGCCTTGGGCTAAAAGCATGTGAACAATTTATTAGTAAAAAATTTCTTGACATATTTAATATTTTTATTCATAATTTGTTTTGCTAATATAACTAAACTACAAAATAAATGTTTAAAAGATTCGATATGATTTTTTAAACTATATCTAATAAATTATTAAATTATTTGAACTTTCAAATAGTTTTGAATTTAACAATAGAACTATAAATGAAATAAGAATGAGTTTTTTATTTTAAGAAATTCTGATTGAAGCTAATAAACAAAAATAACTTTAATCTTGTAATATTCTGTATTTAAGAAGTAGTATCTGAAAAAGCATTTAGAAAAAGTAATTTTCTAGTTTTGGTTAAAATCAACCAATAATTGAAAAATAATATATTAAAACTTTGTTTTTATTTATTTAGGAAGTTATATTATATAATATTTTACTTAAAATATAGAAAAAAACTTGAATAAAATCTTACTTTCAGAGTGAAATCATGGCAAATGACAACTGTAAAAAATTAACATAGATTAAATATGATTAAAGTATATTAGAGTAAAATAAATAAATTAAAAATGCTTGAGCTTTGTTTAAATATAAATTTCCCACATTTGTTCGTTAATGTATTTTACTAACTAACATTTCTAAAAGATAACGATATATATATATAAAGATCTATGTTAGATATCATCTAAAATTTACCAAAAAGTTTTAAATCTTTTTTTTTGCTGCGAATAAGTTTTAGTTAAAAAAAATAGGTCATACACTTATTATTAAGCTGAAAAAATAATTTTTATAATCTGATATCAGATTTTATCTAAGATTCATCAATAAAAAAAAAGGTTATTTTATATTTAAAGTAATAATGGTAGCACTCATTACATACTTCAAATTTTTTTCTTTATTGTTTTTGACCAAAGTTATTTAAATAAAAACTTCAAAGTGACTTAAAAAAATGTTGATAGTGAACACATAAAAGCATCATCAGCAGCAAATGCTCTTTTTGATAATTTTTGGAAGTACAGCAGTAAAGCAAAAAACAACTTAATTACAGTTTTGTGGTTAGTGAGATAAATTTGAATAATCCCAAAGAATTGACAGGAATTATAAAAAAAATGACTTGATCAGCTTTGCAAGATTGATCATAACATCTAACATTCGAATGAAGTTAGGATATTTAAAAACCCATTGTAAAAAACAGAATTTTACTATCATTAATGTTTGAACTGATATTAATATGACCAAATTCTTTGATTGAAGTGTTTAACTTCCTTTTAAATGTTCTTATGGTGAACCGCGCTAACTTCTTTTATTATTTATCCCGTTGGTATACAACTACAGCGTAAAATATGTTCAATAATTACAATCAATCTTATACAAAATTGTTTAATGTGGCTACTTAAAATTTTACTTATTTTAGTTGTTCATTACAACGAGGTTGTAGCAAAACATTTTCTTTGAACTTTGGTAAGTTCTTTTTAGTAATACTAAAAGCTTATCAAGTTTTAAGATTTTTCAAATTCTTTCAATCGTAAAAATAGCCAACAAATTGATTTTGTATACATTAATTAGAAATGTAATTTTTATTTTTATTGCAATTATTTTATCGATGAAAGTAATAGTTTCTAATTTCAGTTTTAAACTAACAAAGATAGAAAAAAAATATTTATGATGTAACATTTGTAATCTGACCATTTTTTGATTTCAGATCGCGATGTATTACTGTAACCGGAGCCTCTTCATGTAAATAGTTCATTCCCATGGCAATATCACGTGACCAAATAAGTATCTGCGAAAACTAAAAAAAAAGTATTTTGAAAAACCTTCAATTTGATAAATTTAAATGAATTTCAATTTAAAAATATTCGCATTTATTGCAATAAATAATATTTGAGAACTATAATTAAATATATTTTAATAAATATTATTAAAAAACTCGTGAAACAACTAAGTTTAAAATATATTAAATTAAAATTAGGTTTAAAATCAAAGAAGCCAGTTTTAATGATAACTAAAACTTGTCAGTGAAAAATCTAGAATGTTAAAAGATGAAATCTAACTTTACAAAATGCTTTAACTTGCATGAAATAATTTACAAAATGAAAATATTTCGAAACTTTTGCAGATTAAAAGGATTTTAAATAAAAACGTGACTATGTAATACTTGCTGTTAGCTAAAGAATGCTAATGGCAGAAATATTTTGTAATATTAATAAATGTTCTTTACTTTTGAATATAAAAAACTGTTATTTTTTCTTGCTCAAGCCATCATCGAATTATTTCAAAAAAATTGATAACACCTTAAATAATATAAAAAACTAATTGTATCTAAATAGCCTGTTCAGCTTCAAAAGACTATTTTCTACAAGCAAGTGAGTCGTAGACACTTTTAATCATCAATAATCTTTAGTGAGGAAGGTTTTCTGGAATTTGTGTTTGTAGTCGCAAAGTTCTTACAGACAAAAGTTGACTCAACAAACTTATTGATAAGTTTGTGTATTCTGTGTGTAATTTGAAACAGTGTCACTGGTGTTTTAAATCAAACTTCTGCTGGACGTTAGTTTTAGAATTTAAATGTTACTGTTACAATGTTGTTGTTACTATAATCAGTTTAGCTGTAATGAAAGATAAATACCAAAAGAAAATAAATTTGGTTGGTTTTGATAATTTTTAAAAATCGATAAATAATAATTTTATTTTTGTTTAAATGTTTTAATCCTAAATTTTCTGCTTGATGCATAAGTTGCTAGATTAAAAGCAAAAGGCTTAAAATATTTTTTTTATTTATTTTATCTAACGCATGACTGCAGATGACAAAGTGTTGCTCTTAAAGCGATCACAAAACAAGATCACTGAGAAGAGATAATAAAAAAGTCTGAAGTACCAAAGCTTAACATAAATCACAGTTTATGAAATTGATTGTTAGTACTTTTCTATTTGACTAACCAAAACGAAGTTTGTTTACAGCAATTTATTAAAATTGAGCCGTATAGACTATGACTTGAGTATTTATAGTTATTTATTGTAGTTTTATTTCTACATAAATAATATTTTAAGTAACTTTATATTTCAAATTCTTAAAGAGGCTACTGAATTTAGATCGATGTAAAAACCATTCAAAATCCGAGCTTGAAGCTTCGAAAATTAAATCTTAAGAAAGTTAAAGTAATTGCGAAAAAACAAAAGTTCTACCATCTTGTTTTAATTACAAAATTTCTGAAATATTTAAAGATTATTCTAAATGGATCTTTAGTAGAAAACTTCCAATCAACAGTGCTGAAAACCAACTTTTCTCTTTATGTTATCAGAATAAAACTTAGTTTTATCTTTGAGCTAAAAATGCGACAAATCTTTTTAATCAAAAATATTTTCTATTTAAAACAAACTATAGAGCTTATAAGGATATATATTTAAAGTTCTATCAAAGATCTAATTGTAAAATTCAGTGGTTCTCTAAGAGTCCAATTTTATTTGATTTTTAATTCTGTAGCTTCTGATATGTTATTAAGTAGTCGACAATTGTAATTTTTGATTTCTTGAAAACGATTAAATTTGTTTGAAGATTTTCTGAGACAAAGATGTTAATTTACATGTTGTATCTTTACATAGTCCACAATAATATCTATTCAAATTCCCATAAACTAAAAAACCTCTAATTCTTCAGAATTGTAATTTAGCAAAAGTACACAATTGATGAAAAAATCTGAAGCGGTTTTAAAACTAAAGAAGACATCCTTTAAAAAATTGCATGATCATCTACTTTTGTTTTCAGAGTATGGTCCGAGTAACCATAGAATCAGATTAATAGAAATGAACAGTGGTTAGACTAATCTTTATGCGCGCAGCTTAAAGTAGAATGATTTGTTTGTCTAAAACAATCAGAAAACATTTCTTTCTATTTTAAAAATTGAAAAAATCTTTTCACACCTAAACCTCCATTACCGGAAATTTATTATCCCACAAGAAAGACTTTTTGAAATTTAAGAACTAAATAGTAAACACATTGAACCATAAAATTTTCTTTTCACTTAAGGTTTCTTAATCACTTTTAGAAGGGTATTGTTTGAGCTTAAAAGTAGGAAAGATTTGAAAATAGAGTGAAAACATTTTAAATATTTACATAAAAGTACATCAAAGACACATACTAAATTATATGCTGCATAGAAAGTTATACCTTGTTTTAAATTTTTGTAATTAAGATACTTAAATATATAAACAAATATTAATATAGTATAACATTTACAAAATAAATATATTACAATTAAAGCTATGAATACCATTGGTCTAAAAACTTTAAGTGAATTTATGAAAGGTATTTACACTACATTAAGGAAATATCTTTAGAGATAGCCGAGTTTTACAGATCATTAATTAACTCTTGCAGACGAAATTTATTATTCTATTTATATATTATAGTCTGCTTTAGTAGTTTCTTAATTTTAAATTAACTAATAGGAGTACTAAGAAAGTAATATCTGATCTTTTAAAAAGCTTCTTGGTAAAAACAATTTTTATTATGGTAACATTAAAAGCATGAAAAACAGAAGTATTTATAATTTACAACAGCTGTATTTCGTTAACAAGTTTTTTATTTTCCAATAAGAACTTTCTTGTTAGGTAATGTCTTAAAAGAATTAACATCAAATTTGAAACACGAATTTAAATTACTGAAAATTAGGTGGTTTTATTAGTTCAAAGTACTGTTAATTTTAAGTTATATAGATTAAATAAATTAACATCACTTGACAACACAAATAAGTAAAAAAAAGCTTTTTGTACAAATTTGAACATATATATTCTGAATCAAACAAAATATCAAATTTTTAAGGACTTTTTTCAGGAAGTGCTGACAAAAGTTATGACATACAATCTAAATTTGACAATTTTTTTCACTCAAAGCAACAAGAAGTTAAACATATTGAAATTTATTCTTAGTTTAAACAGTTGTTAAAATAGTCTGTCTTCATTTTTGCAGCAATATATATGTAATGAAGAAAAGATTTGATCACAGTTTCAGTAGAACAGGCGTTGACAGAATATCAAGTATAACTTATAGTTATATCATTCTTAAAAGGACTGCGTATTGTCATATGAAGTCTAAACCTTATCAACACGCATACTAAGATATTCTTATGTTTAACTCTTTCAATTAAAATACTTTAATTTGAAACTTGTAATTAAAAAAGTATTTTAAGATGATTCATATATCAACAATTTATTTCTGAACAGTTATAAATTGTTTGTTTAGTGAATGAATCACATATAACAATAAACAGAAAAACTTATTAAGTATTCCAAGTCACTGCTTACCTACACTACAATGCAATCAGCATGATTACATTTTTGACAGTAAAATGTATAATTGCTGATAAGTAAGAAAAAACAGCGCCATTTTTCCTAAGAGGCCTATGATCAGATTTTTTTTAATTTCAGCTAAAACATCTTTCTTTTTAGTTAAACCATAGAACTACTCTTCTTAAAATTGTGTATCTATAAAAACCTAATAATTTATTGTGTTCAAAGTCTCGAATTATTCAATTTAAAAAGAAATTTTCATTGAAAAAAACTTTTATTTTTATATTAAATTTTCTTAAAATTTTTTATTTTAATCAGAATATACGTTTTTTCGAAATGATTCAAAGCTAAACCACATAACATATATTCAATCGGTAGACAATTATATGAAGATGAACAGAAAATAACAAGAAAGTTTTATATTTAACTCAACAAGCAAAACTTAACTAAATTTCTATAATTTAAAGATTAAAAATTAATTTCATTCATTTTTTAAAGTTTTTATATTTTAAGCTTTTGTTATTCAAAGTTTTGATGTAAGTGAATATGTAGCAACAACAATTCTGGTAAACAAATTTAACAATTTTTTGTTTTCAACAACTTTTCGTATTTTTAAAGAATTTATTTTTTTCGTTTTTTAAATACTTTTATAATAAGAAATAAGAAAAAATTACACAGAGAATTAAACAGAACAATTTAATTTCTTATAACTGTTTTATACAAGGTTTTTGGAAAATTTAGTTTTCTGGTGTAATACAAAAATGTTTTTAAAAAGTAGCCTAAATTTTTTTCACGACAAATGCAATGCTGAAAAGTTTATAAAGTTCTATCACTTCCTTCGATTGTGAAATAAGATAAGCTTAGAAATATTTCGAAGTTTGTAACACACTACGAAATTTGAATCTCTCATTTTGTTGAGCCACTAACACTTTTTCAAGTTTTTAAAACTGAAACAAACTCTATTGATTCAAACTTTAAAATTTAGTCAAAAAGAATTATAAAATATTTTTTAGATTTGATAAAAGTCAAATCTTAAAAAGGTACATTTTACAAGAATGTCTTTAAACCAATTACAGTCAAATCTGTTAAGCATTTACTTAGCAGTTGTTTTACATTTGAGTTTTAACTCACATAAATGATATCATAATCTTCAAATGAAGCTTTATTTAATTCAATTTACATTTTACAACTTTCAAGTTTTTCAACTAAATTCAATTTATCAAAATTTTCGAATCAAGTTGGTTTAAAATTTGAAAAAATATGTATTTGGTAGCTTTTAGTCTAATAAATAATAAATTTTAGCTACTTTGTTTGACAAGATTATTTTATTGAGTGAAAGAACAATGTTTACAAAGCAAAATAGTTTTATTAATTATTAAATCTGCATTTTTACTCTTTTCGAAAATTTCACATCGAAAAAAATAATCTTAAGAAGAACTTTAATTAAATTGATTTTGGCAATATATAATGCTGTTATCAGACTATACCTATTCTTTGGCCTTTTTTGCATAGCTCAAAGATATTTCAACATTAATAAACATAAATAAAGCAAAAGAATGAATCAAATGTTTGTTATCTTAATATTTTATATTGAAAAAGCAAATTATAGGAACTTTTACGTGTAATATACAAAAATGATCCAACTATTTAAATTATTTGAACTGTACTTCAGCAAGCAACAAATAATCTTAAAAAGAAGCTGATGTTTTTTCTTTTAAGTTTAATAGTAATGCCACAAAATTGATAAATTAGAATTAGTGATAAAAGTATGATAAACTATATCACTGCTAAAAGAACACCACACGTGTATTTAAATACATGATTTAATTTTAAAATCATCACTGGAAGCACCACAAACCAATCATATTTTCAGTTTTTAAGTTTAACAAAGGTTTCAACAGAGCTTAAAACAATGGTATAACCATTTTTAAAATAGCTTTAGTGAAATAAATTAATCATATAACTAATATGTTTAGTCATGAGTTAATTAGTTTATTTTATTTTAATTCCATTTATGATAGGCGATATAAAAAATATTGCTCTAAATGTTGTATAGATAATTTTACTTAAGTTCTGTAGTTCTATTTGATTTAATAAAAAAATGTAGAATTTATTGAAAGTGATAAATAATCTTAAGGATAAAATACTGTTAAAGTGATCGACTAACTCTAGATTTGTTTGCTTAAATAAGGATTTCTAACAGCGCGCGTTTGATTTTACTCAAAGATTCTAAACTTTTGGCTAGTTTAGTGTTTTCAAAAAATAGTTGTAAGCCCTTGAACGAAATACCGTAAAATTCAACTTCTTATAAATCGTAGTTTACTTCAAAAGTAAAAAATTAAACAGAAGATGACAAATTGAATTTCTAACAAGACTTGACTAAACAAAGCTAAACAATTTATGTTTGATTTTAAGTTCTATTATTCAAATTTTCCACACAAAATATTTTTCCATTTTTAACGAAATTATTTATTTGAAGAAATATTATAATCCAAACAAACTTTGATAATTTGTCATGAGTTTTTTTGAAAGCTTATTTTAAGATAGTTAATTAGTAAAAATTGCGTGAGCTAAATGATTTGAATAAAAACTAAATTTAAACTGTTGTAATATTTTAGTGGAAAAAACAATTGATTACAAATAAAAGTTTTATATCTGATGGGTAATCTATAATAGTAATCTTTGCTTTGCAATCTTTACTTTCTGCAATCATGTTAATTAAATTAGGTTTAGTCATACAATTTACTTATTTATGGTGAAAGATAGAAATTTTTGATATTCTATTCAATAACGTTTACATAATTTAAGAAATAAATTTTTTTATCAACATACAAAAACAACATTACGCATTATGAAAAAAACGCTTTATTAGTTTTCTAATATTTGATGCAATTGTATTTCAAGTATTTGATTGATGAATGAAAGCTATTAATAAAAGTTACTCAACTTAACTAATTTGCTTGTTCAATTTCTCACTTACATTTCAAAATGATTTTCTTTTAAAAATTCTCAAAAAGCTGCTTAAATTTTTAAATTAATATATTATCTTGTCTTAAACTAATTTTTTCAACACTAAATGATTGTATTTCAAATAAAACTCAACTTATAAATTAATTTTTAAACTATTTTAAGATTATATTAAATAATCGTGAATATTTTCAATGAGCTTGTTGATCGGCTTACTACTTAAAGCATCTTTTTGCGATTTAGAAAATTATATCAAATATCTGACAATTTAATTTTCCAATAAATTTAGTAATCAATTTTGACACTTCATCAAAATAATCTTTAAAGATAGATTAAGAGTTTTAATTACTGAAGTGAGAAAGTATATAAAACCTCTAAACTGTACAATTCAATTCGCCAATTAAAACATTGAAATTTTTGTTGCATGATTTAATTATAAAAAAAAAAGTATAATATCTTTATTCACAGCTGTGCCATTTTCAATGTAACGTTTGATTGTAACCAAATACATAAAATCATATAAATAGATGATCAGAAGTTTGAAGAAAGTACCTTCGAAAAATTACTAAAAACTGAAATACGTTCTATTTTAACATCACCATCAAAGTCATGCTTTAATCAAGTCGTTTGCTGGAATATGTTGCAAATTGAATTATGAAAGTTAAAAGTTTATTTAATCAATCAGTTTTAAACGCAAAATAGCTATCTGAACTTGTTTATAGTTTAATAATTGTCTTATTACAATAGAATATAAATTTGTTTGTTTAATATTCATAATTAGAAATACAAATAATTATTAAAAAACCAAAAACAGTTTAGATTTGTAATATCTAAAACAATTATCAAAAAAATTAAAAATAAATATCATGAGAAAAGTATTTTTTAACGCCAATTTATTTTCTAAATTATTTTTCAATATAATTTTAAAAGTTTTTTAGTTATAAACACATGTTTATAAAAAACTTTCAAGCATAAGCTTGTAAAAATAGTTTTTTATAAACCAGTAATTCTGAAAACTACCTTTGGCTATAATCGATTTTTTGCAGACTCTTTTTACTAGTCAATACCTTACAGGATGTTTATGATTTTAAAAATTTTAGGATATTTCAAGTCTTTTATCAAAATAATTAAGATAATAATAATCAATTATTTAATAATTAATCTATAATAATAATTTGATAGATGTTGATACTCCTAATTAATTAGTGTAAATCACCGTGGTCGTTTAATTAGCTAATACTTTTTCGTTCTTTTTAGCTAGTTTTTACGCAACATTTTTATAAAACTTTTCTAGTTTCTCCTTTTAAACATTTCCATAAAATGGCACAAAGTAAAAAAAAGTTGTTAATTTCATTAAAAAAATTCGCTAAAAAATACCAAGAGAAACTTACTTCAAGGTCTTTGCTTTCTTGTGTTCCTAAAAACTCATATAAACTACCATAAGGAGCATATTCAGTAACAAGACAATAATTAGGAGATTCAACACAAGCACCAAAAAATTGAATAATGTTTCTGTGACTTAACACGCTTAAGACATGAGCCTGAAATTAAAAAGTGTTTTGAGAGCTAATCAGAAGACGATATAAACGTTTTCATTGTTTATCATTAGTCTAATTTATACTGAATAAAATAATCAATACCTCTTTGTCAATTTGATTAAGTTTTTTTACAGCAACTATTTTGTTTCCATGAGTAAGCCAAGAAGCTCTATAAACACTTCCAAAAGAACCTTCGCCACAACATTCCATAAAATCTAATTCCTTATACCCAATACGAACAAATGAAATTGGAATATCTTCATTTGCCACCGAGCTTTCGCAGTTTCTTTTATCATCATCAGTTTGATTTCTGTTACTGTAATCAAGTCCTTTTTTCTGTAAATTTGTAAACATTTTTTACATAAAAATTGAAATAATAACACCATACAAGAATTATTTATCATAAAAATTGCTAATTTATCAGCTGATAATTAAATTTTAACATCTGCATATCATTAATCAAGAAAGTATTAAATGTTTTTATATGAAAATAGTTTAGTAATATTCCTACCTTGTTGCTGTTTTTTGTTTGTTCTTCGAAGGGATACGTTTCATAATCTGAGGTTTCTCCTTTTCCTGATTGTTTTAAAGAGTTACTACAAGCAGAGTTCATTCTTTTTTGCCACTCATAAAGAGAATTGGTTGTAGTTGTTGAGAAAAAAATTACTATAAATAGCTATAACGATTCTAAATAGAAATAAAAACATAAATTGAATTTTATTTTTCATTTTTTCTCACAAACTTTTCCAAAAAGTTTTTATGAAGATTGAAAAGTTTCAGTAACTTCTAAATAAACGACTAAATTTTATGGTAGGATTTAGTGGTGAAGTATGAAAGTAAATTAATTGTAAGCAACGTGAAATTTATAATAAATTTTCAAACAAGATCAAACAATTATACAGTAAAAATAGATTTCATAAATCTTTTCAGATTAACTGAAAACTTGAACTTTATGCAGAAAAATAGCTTAACAAATTTACTTATGCTCATTTTATGTTAACATGAAAACAATCTTGCTGAAATATATCAATTTCTTAAGCAACAATTACTTTAAAGTAGAACATTTTTTAGCTACAAGTTTATGTCATTGACAAATAAGGCTTTCTGAAAATAACCTTAATGAAAAAAAATCAAGAAATAAACTTCTCAAACCTAAAAGCAATCAGAACAACTTTATAAAGAATTAAATCAATAGATTGGATCTTTTCCAACTCTCGCTTCAAACTTACAACAAATACTTGAAGACCGTTAGCATTTTCAAGCTAGTTTATCGAAAGATTTTATGAAAGTTATCCGAATGTTTGAAACTTGTTCTAAGTTATATTGAGATATAAGCAGCTTGCTCTTTTTTCTAAAATTTCTGTCTCGTGAACATTAAAAAAAATAATTTGAACCTACAGTTTATCTGTCTGTCAAACAATTTCAAGTAAAAGTTAAACTTTAAAATCAGCAAACAACTACTGCTTGATAAAACAGTCTTTTTTAAAAGCAATTACATGTCACACTAATGCAAACGAAATGACAGAGACTATTGCTGGTTCAATTTCATTTAACTTAGGACGTCCTTGGGGAAAAACATTACTGCCGCTGTTGATAGCGCTGCCAAAAGTTAGATGAATGACGTTGAAAGAGAAAAAACGAATTACCAGCCTGCCTACTATTGAAAGCACTTATTCATTGATGTGTAGAACTCACCTTCTCCTAGCGGAAATTAAACCTAATTATTATTAAACCAAAAGTCATAAGTTTCTTAAGTGAACATCATTTGATTTTTGTTGTAAGCAGATAACTAAACAAATATTTTAATAATATAAAATATAATTTATTTTAATAGAAAACTACTTTTAAGTTGTTGTAGCAGATCAGGTTTTTTAAATCAAGGTCCATAGATGTAAAAGTCTTCATTGTTTTAATTATATCTGATTAAAAATACATTTTGTAAGCTAACATCCTATATCAAAACTTTAAGCATGTAGCAGATGTAGCTTTTTACATCACCTATTTAACCCTGAGGCAACATCAATATTAAATTGCTCTTGTAACTTAATGGATCATCGGCTTTACTAACAAATGAGTCTAAATGTAACTTTTGTATTATTTCATTTTCTACAAGACTGAGTTATTCGCTTGATTGAATCAAATAAAATTAGATATGAATAAAGTATATTAGACATAAAACTGATTACTTGTAAATAACTTCTTATATATACATAGATATTAAATATATGGACCATTAACTGCAAAATGACTAAAAACTAGAAATAAAGCAAAAAGGTTTACAAGAATATAATTTCCATAAATAAGCTAATAAGTTAGCAATGAAAATGTTGAGGTATAAAAATGGTTAAAAATATATGAAATTGTTTGTGAGCGAGAAGAAGTTTAAACTGTAAACTGTAAATCATTTAAACAACTGAATTATAAACACTAATTTATTAAATTTAAGATATAAAATAAATTATTAAAAATGTAATTAAATGAGAAAAACTCAGCTGAAATTACCAAAATGTTCAGATCAATTTTTTTTCTAATTTCATGTTTTACTAAGAATTAAATTGTGATACAATTTGCTAAAAAATGTATAGCTTCTAAAATAACTGAAGCAAATATAATTGCTCGCTTTTTGAAGATAATCTGAAGCAAAGTGTTTCATTTAAAGAATAAAGTAGCTCAAAAACGGAGTAACACAAAGTCAACACATAAAATAGTTCTTAAATTATGAATCAAACGAACTATTTTATCTCATGTATTTACTGATCAAATCTTCTATCTATCATAGAAATGCAACAATTTTATAAAATCAATAACTAAATTATAAATTTAAAAAAAGAAATCGAATAAATCAAAAATTTTTTTGCAACATTACAATAAAAATATTTCTATACTAACTTTTATTTTCTCTTTAAATTTTTTTTTCTGTTTTATTTTTCAATTTCTTAAAAACTCGAATATTTGATATGAATAACTTTCTATTTAGAATTTACTCAGCAACATTTAGAATTCAATCAAAAATTAAACTGTATTAAAGTTACTATATAATTTTTACCAAACTTTATCGCTTGAATAATTTTGTTGGTTTATTTAATCTTTAAATCCATAAAAACACTACAACTCAAGATGACAACAATATATCTTATCGTATGAACAAAATTTGTTGGTTATCCGGTGATAAAATAAATCTCAAAGTATTCTGCTCAAAAAAAAAAAGATTTAATTTTAGACGAAAGAGTCATTATAGAGATTCAAGAAATCTTTTGTATAATTAATTTCTGTTTATTAAACAATTTTGAAAACGTTTACCTACAATATAAAAGCTTATTCACAATAACTACTAGCTTTATTTAAGACTACCTATTTCAAAGACTTTAGTTAGGCTTTCTTTTATCCAACAATTATTTTAGGCTTATGGTTTTATAAAAATTTACAAGATTTAATTAAACAGAAGTTAATATATATTTATCATGAAAATATCTACTAGAAAATCAGCCAAATTGTTCTAACACCTTGACAATCAAATTATTTTTCACATCAAGTTTAAAAAATGGTCTTATATAGAAGTCTCTTCGGAATTAAAATTGGATTGATTTAAAGAAACATGAAACTGTTTGCTGTGAAATGTCAATTAAGAAACAAATTTGGCGACAAATAAAAAACAGCTTAAGCAAAAAAACTATATAATCGAAAGTATGTAATGCTCTAAAATAGTTCTAACAATTTCATATTGTAATGTATGTTTTCCAGCTTTTAATGTTAAAATTTGATGTATAATTTGTTACTTTAGCTTAGCTCATAAAAATAATACCGAAAGATTACCGAGCCTTAGACACGTAATAATTTTAAAATTAGTGGCTAATTATTCAGGTATATGGTAAACGTTTCAACAAAGCGTGTTGAGATAAAGTGAGAAAGTATTTAGTTCAAGCAAAAAAGAGAATTATAGGATAGACAGAATTCTATTAAAGTAAAAGTTTGGTTACGATGAATAGTTACCATTACAAAACTGAACGATTTTCGGGCCTTTGTGTTAATTTTTGAAATAATTCAGATTAAATACTAATTATTCAATTTTCTTATTTTTATGAATAAACTTTTATTAAAGTATATAAAAGTAAACCATAAAATTTTTACTTTTAAATACCCTAAGCGCTGAATTTTCGGAATCAAAGAAGGGTCATCGTTGCCGAAGTCATTACTTCGTAGGCGGCTCACCTCTCTACCAAGTTATCTACAATTAATTATAGTAGCCAGATATTTGTGGCCCTATAACCTCAGTTTATGCGACAGGATAAATTTAAACCATAACAAAAAATCAGATACATGTATGACCTGATTGAAATAAGATCTGAAATGAACAGATCTCCATCTGGGAGTAATCTTAAAGACCTTGTTTCTTTGATATTTTTGTAAATACTTATAATAAATATAACTTAAAAAGTTTTTCCCTGATACTGATATGCATAATAATGATTAGCTCTGTATCTAGAAAATAGTATCTTCCGAAAAGCAGCACTACATATGATTTCTGTGTTTTATATGAGCACAGATACAACTTGAAACAATGTATATCGCCTATACGGCTCTTTGCTATGATTTATTCCTTGGCTGTTTATAACCTTTGTCAAGTAACTTACAAACTGATCATATTTATATTTATCTTTCTACAATCTCAAGATTTCAAAATTTATTCTATCTTCTTTATATCAATATTATTAATAGTAACATCTATTAAATTACAGTACTTTACTGTCATTACAAAGAATATAGTTAAATTTACGTTTCTTTTATTTTTTACAATTTTAAAGCTGTTTCCTTTCAAATGAAAAAAGGATATTACGTAGAACTGAAAAACTTAAAAAATGTCAAAAAAAAATTATGATAATCATCTCATCTAGCTTATATTTCAATGACAGACTATCAAGCCCTTGTGAAATATGATCATAAGGAGCAGTTGGGTTAAATGACCTATTTGACCTGTAAAATTGAAGTCAAAAGGTTGTGCAGATGATAGTAAACACTATAGAAGTTTCTTTTACTCTGAACGTCGAAAGCATTCCTGGTTATGTGAAAAGTTTTTTTTTGTTTTTAACCTTTTGGTAAGTTTTGGTAACTCGAAGCTTTTTCACTGAGTAGCAACTCTTTGCGTATCTTAATGCAATATTTTCTTTAAAAAATACTTATTTCAAAACTAATAATCAATCATACAACACTTTAGAATCAAATTTTACTTGTTTTGGTTGGTTTTGTTGTGTAAATACTTCTGCTATTTCAACACAAAAAGTTTTACTTGATTCGAAACATTTGTTACTCTAAGAGCTTATATTTTGATTTTTGAATAAAATAATTAAGTTAATAAAGTAATGATCAAATTAGATACAATTTAAAGTTTTGATAATTAAAAAATGAATTATAAAAGTTGAAAAAAAAAACTCTTTTAAAGTCTTTAAAAACTTTATAAGATCTTAATTTTCAATCACGTCATTTGTGATAAATTTGTCATACAATTTAAATTTATTCTTTAATTTTTTGATATTACATTTCTTTATCGTACTAAAAATACTATAGTTTCTAAAAAGCTATTTTTAACAAACTAATACTAAAAAATAGCATTGGTGTGTTTTAGATATCTTTGTTACTATTTTCTTAAAATATCATAATATGACATTTTAATTAAGATATTCATCTAAAAATAAAGATTGTTAAAACGTCAAACTTACTCGATAGTGTTTTTTACTAAATACCATTAAGATTTAAATATCAAGTTACTAAAATAACAGCATCCTTTACTTTATTAGCTTAGATATTTCCTATGGTTTAGAATTATACGAAAACAAATTTTCTATTAAGCTTTTTATTTGTATAAAGTATATTTTTATACTTAGTTATTCATTAAAGGTGAATACTTACAATTTTTATTAAAGCACTCATCAACTCAATACTTTGAAATTTATTTGTATAATAAAAGCAAATAATTAAGTTTTTAAACTAAAGTTTTGTCTGTACAATTTTTTAAAAGCCTTTTAAAGGTCATGTAATTATTGTTAGAAACTTATTCTGGTTTCTTCCTTCAGTCAACTTAAAGCTTTTCAGATTGATCTATTTCATCCAGTGCTGATATGAGATCCCTACAAACATCTCGAGTTATAAATATAAAAAAATTGATCAAATTTTTAACGTTTTAGTGTAACAATGTTTTATAAATTTTAGTTAGAAATTTACGTTGTGTTTTAGCTCTCTACTTTTCAAATTAAAGATTACTGAAATATGTTTGTTCTTTTGGCTAAGAAGAGCTGAAAAACCCTTAGACAAATATTACATTTAAAGAGCTTTATGAAATCTTCAGTTTTTAGAGTTATTGGATTATTAATTTCATTATTAAAAGCGCTTTGAATAAACTTAAATCTTGAAGTTGTATCTAATTAATCTTGAATTGTTTTTAGCTGCTTTTGACTTTCAGTTTGTTAGCTGATTGGATTGTTGTGAATAACCAAATGACGGAACTGAAAATTGGTTCGTACAACTTAACTAACAATATTTTCAAGTAATTTTGTTAATCGTTTATATTTATTTGTATAAAAAGCAAGAATTAAGTAAAACAAGCTCAATTAATTTATTAACTTCTTACATAACTCAAAATATAAAAGAGATGATACATATCTTCAAGATTAACAAAACATTTTCAAATTAACTAAATGGTTTTTTTATTTATAAAATTTCTTAATATCTGAGGTAAAGTTATTTGTATCAGATAATCTTTTAATAAAGTATCTTTTGTGCTCTTTAGATAAATTAAAGCTTTGAGGTGTAAAATAGATTTATTAAAATTATATCCAGTACAAAAAAAATGAATTCTGATTTGTGATAATATATATCTCCTGTATCTCACAGCACATTTTACAAAATTATAGTCGAGCTAATCAAAAACAAAAAAAGATATTTTTTCCAAAGTAATTTTACCATCTTAGCAAATTTCATTATTTTTAAGTGAGAGAATTAAATCATAATAAGGTATAGAAGGTTTTCAGACTCAGAAATATTACTGAGTTACTCAATACCATATTTAATGCTTAATACCTAAGCATTTTCTATATTTTTTAAACAGTTTTGTAAACATTTATTTCCAAGGTGACTTTTAGAAGGCAAAAAATTTAGGTTTAATATTTATATACTTTTTGATGTAACTTCAATAAGAATTTACGACAAAAAATTTAGTTGGTTTAACTTTATTTACCTGTTTTAAAAATCATGAAAAACGGCAATAAGGAAATTATAAGTTTGTTTAGTTTTGAAGCTCGGAATAATTTCAAACAAAATCTTGTGGATTTCCTGAAATATTTTGAATAAAAAGATGACTTTTAATACTAGAAATAAAGGGTTTATTGAAACGATTAACACAACCACTATTGAAAAAATTATAATTTTTAGGATATGATAAAATATGACATTAAAATTTATAAACTTTGAACAGTTGATGTAAAAGTTGATGCCAAGTTTAGTTATTAATCTGTATCTTAAGCTTTTTTAAATTTTGATCCCAACTTTGGAAATTAACTATATTTGATTGAGAACGATGTATTTGAGCTCAGAGTAATTGAAAATAGTTGGAAAGACCTTTTTTCTTATGTATTTTAATATGATTACTCAAAATAAAAGCATGAATCAAAATTACTTAAACAAGAATTTTTAAAACAAAATAATGCTGCTTTGTATTTCTAATTTAAATAAATAGTTTATTATTTTTGTAGAAAAATCAGCTTTTACACACGAAATATGTGAAATCTTATTAAGTTTTAATAGTTTAGAGTTCTTATTAAAAATGTTTGATAAGAACATTGTCTGCTTAATATACTAAAGTATTAATTTGGTATTTAAAATTGTATTTTTTTAATCAGATTTGTTTCAAACTTCTATAAATTTTTTTGTGTTGTTGAATAAATTATTAAAAAAAGTAACAATTTAAAAGGAATTCAACACAAGTGATATTTGGTAAGATGTTTTTAAACTAGTTAAAACTTAATACTACAATACTAAAATCATATATGGTCTTGTATGTTATTAATTTTCTTACAGTATGTATAGTATGCGATGAAATACTTTCATAATGTATTTATATTTTTGTATAACAGTGAAATGCAAAAGAAAAAACCCTCTAAGGGTTCTTTCTTTTCTTTGAAGCTGTTTTTTTCTATTCTTCGTTTGTTGCGGAATAGAAAACTCCAATCAGAACGATACGCTTTGGTATTCTCCTAGTTGCTGGTATTGATGTTGAGGGACTTTATATCGCGCTTGCAATTATTCTTAAAACAGAGACAGGGGCATATTACGTTTTCTATTTGATAACTCCCTATACAACAGGTATTTTATGATTAGTTTGTCATCTATTAGATCTTTTGATATCATCATTCAAATCATTTCCCAAATGACCGTTTTCGGCCGAAGCAGGCCCATATAATTATACTATACTTTTCTGCAGTATAATATTTGTATAAAAGTTTATAGGTGTATGGTTAATAAAACATTTGTTACTTTTCTGAAAAAATATCTTTAACAATTTAGTTTGAGGTTTTTTCACAAGTTTTATTGCAATCTATATGAGGTTTCTACCTTTTTGGATAAGAAAAAGAACATTTCATAAAAAAATTTTCCTTCAAGTAAATAATATCTAAAATAGAGTTACTATGATCTTTCTTCTATCAAACAAAACATTTTAGGATGCGTTTGTACCTTTTATGCAGTACAAACAGACCATCTAACTTTATTTTTTCAATAAAAGTCAAAGTAAATAGTGCTCTCTTAAAATTATTTGATCGAATATAAAAATATGCTAAAAATTGATCAAAAGAATGTTCTTTTTATTTTTAAGTATTTTTATAAGCAACTGAAGTATGTTAAATTTACGATTTAAATTTTTCAAGTGTAAAAATATTTCTTACAAATTTTCAACCATAATGGAAGTTAGCGCCATATGCATAGAATTAAACTACACGAGCAAGCCGTCTCATTCTTCTCTTATCTCTCTTAGTGATTGAGTGTTTTTATCTTGTTCTTAGCATTTCTTTTGTGTTACTCTAGGATGGTTAACGTTTTGCGATTGATTTGCTTAATATTTGCAGTTTTCTTTTTATTTGTTGTTTATTTAGTTTATCATGTCTGTATTTCATTAGCTTACGTAAAAGCGCTAAATTTAAAATATATTTTTATTGGCGTTATAAATTGACAAAATGTTTTCTATAAAAACGATGTTCTTGTTACACATTTGGATTTTTGAAATAATTTCCTAGATATTTTTAGGAGAAAGTAATGCTAAGATCATTAAAAATATATTTTATGGATTAAGCTAAAATAAAATTGCATTCAAATTAAATAAAAATTAAATGATTTAATATAATTCTTGGATTTAAATTATTTTTTCTAAATTGATCTTTGTATCAATAACATTTTTTAACAAACACAAATATTTTCTGGAAGAATACTTTTCACTTCTATTTTATATCTCTAAAATTTGTAAAGTTTCTTTCTTCAGTTTGTTGTCAAATTTAGTTACTTAACATGATATGCTGTTTATTTTGCTAAATTAAACTACTTTCATGTTTATTTTTATTATGAACTGTTTGTTTATGTAAATGTCAAGTTCTTATTATGAATTGTTCTCATTATTTTCTTAGATAATTATATAATTTAATTATAAATAAATCAGTTTTTATAATTTTTAGTAATAGTATAACCATATAGCTTATCAAAACAAGAGTTTAAAGATTAATAACTTAATTTGAATTTGTTTAAATTGAAAATTTATGTGTCATTAAACTTAATAATTATTTCATAAAAAGTTTTAAGTTACTAACTTATATTTTTTTATTAGCTTGGTTAAATTTATTCAATTTTTATCCTAAATAGTGTTTATTGAAAACAAGAAATTCAAAATCAAAGAGGTATGTTTTTGTTTATACTTTCACCAAACTTTTAAAACTTATTTATATAAATAACAATAATTATTATTGAATAGATACTACAATTGATTATTATAAGTATTTGTTATTATATAATTATGAAATTCAGGTGCAACATTTTAATACTATTGTTTACACTATATTTATTTTCTTTCCAAACTTTTTTTAGTTGCTATAAAAACATTAGGCAACTTATCAAACTTTGCATTTTATTTAGTTTGTGTAGTTGTAATTTGAGTTTATGTAGATGTTTTAGATGGTTAATTTGGTGGTTTAGATATTAATCTGTTTATAATATCAGATAATTCATTTGTTATAACAGCAGCTCATAGTACTTTTTTTGTTGTTAGATTAATTGTAATTTTGATTTTAATTTTAGTGCTTGAATTTTAGTGTTCTTTTGAATATTAAATTTGAAATATCATCATGTTTTTCTTAACTCATTTCCTAATTAATTTTTATTTATTACTAATCCTATATTTCTTATAAAATGAGCTTTAACTGGTAGACATGGATCAAATATCTTCTGAAGAAGTAAGTTTATCATCAATTTGGTTGTTGTACTTTGTTCAATGTTGTTCTTGTTGTATTAGACATCTTTATTAGTCTTCAATTTCACAAAATGTTTGATTGAAATATAAAAAATAATGGAATATTACATTGCTAAATAATGATGAAATATATACTTGAAGTTCTACTATAATAACTTATTTTTCTTTTGTGATATTTTAAAATAGCTTTAAAGAAGAAGTATTATCTATGAAAATAATGTATTAATTTCTAAATAATATTTTTAAAATAATTAGTTTTTTATCTTAATATTTACAATTAAATCTTTAAGAACAACAACAATACCTCTGAAGCCTCAAATGTCAATTTTTCCTTAACAAATAATGGGAAGATATTAAATCCTATTTACCAAACTGTAAGTTCACTGAAATTTCTTTTATTTGTTAAAACAAACTTATAATCTATACCCTAGGTTGAAGTAAGACGTCTGAACTTAATTGAGACAAAATCTATTGTCAAATCTGCTACTATTGGACAACATTATCAATTACAAGTACTAAATAATTTCATTCTCTTGAAAATTCTTTACAATTTTAATACAAAATTAAATTTGCTGAGTGAAGCATAAACACAGAAAAATTTGCATTGCTTTTGCTTCAGCTTACTGTGAAATTATTTTATTTAATTAACTGAAAACTACATTAGAAAAATAATTTGTTTTTCACAGAAATCAATCTATAACTGTGATCACGCCAATAACAACCTGCCGATGGAGAGTGCAGAACGAAATTTTGAGATTACATCTTCTTACATACAGTATTTCCTATTATTTTTCTTATCTTTTATAATACTGATTCATATCTTTTTTTAGTTCTGCTCAATTAATAAGTCGTAAAACGTTTCTTTCCTATAATCTTTCACTAATATAGTTTTAAGTTTTATGATTTCTAGCTTTTGTTTCTCTAAAAAAAGCTTTTCTCATAAAAAAATTCAACTTAAAAGCAAAGTCTGAATTTTGTTTATTTAAACTATCAACTTTGTATCTTAGTTATTGTAACGCCTCAAAAACTGTCTAAAATTCAACAAAATTTCTGGTAATGCCTGAATAAACCTTTTTAAGTGTTTATTTCTTATAAGGATAACAACTTGATAATAAAGTACAATTTTAGGCCTAGCTACTCTAATGGAGATAGAGAATCAGCAAATTACGAAATGGAGGACTTCCAAGACACACGATGGAAGCTAGAAGATGTAGTTGATGGTGAACAATTGAACAACGAGGATACGTTAATATTTGAAAGGTCAAGAATAAAAGCCTTAGCAGGTTTGAAACCTTTTATATCGTTGTTTGAACAATCTCAATTTAGTGTCGGCTGTTTTTTTTGTTTGTAAGGTTTGTGCTTAAGCGCACAGCTACATGTTAAGCAAACCTTCCATTTAAATAGTGTTTAGTTGAGCTAATGTTTAACTTGCAATATTTGAACTTTTTAAAAGTTCTTTTTGTATCATTCATTATTTTCAGTTCTACTTTTTATTGCTACTTTTATTTTGGACTTTATTTAACTAAAAAAAGTGATTTGTTTTTAAAAAATAGTTTTAAGTAAACTTGGAACTGTTGTTTCGAATCAGTTGTCTATTAGACATTTGTTTATTTTTCTTTATCTCAAGTCTTGTTTGATTTTGAAATGTGGATAAGTTGTAATTTTTAACAAAAGCTTTTATTTTTAAGTTTTTTCTTACATCTACTTTAATTTTATTATCAAAATATTGTTGTGACTTAAAAGTGGTAAAAAAGTTAGCTTTATGTTCCAAGCTTAGTTTTACAGCTTTTGTGTTGTTATTCAAATTACATTTATTCGATTTTTTAGCACCTCTTTGATGCATCAGTTTCAATCGATTTAATTTTTTCATGATTTAAAGAAAAAGAAAAAAAATGCGAGATTATTTCTATAGTTTTGAAATAAATTGCTACTTGATAGTAATTTCAAAGTATTCTACTATCAATGTGTTTTTAGTCATTGTAGTTAATAACTAAACTAATTTGCTAGCTAGATGTGTAGCTTCAAATCATTGGTTTTGATTTGATTTTTGTCAATTTTCGAGTATACTTGAAAGCCAACTTAGTTGCTGTTGAAGTAGAAATGGGGGTAGCCTCTTCAAAACCTTTTTTTTAAAGAAGTTTTATGACAGAATGTTGTTTTGTCACTATGTAGTTAGATATGAAAAAGTATTTTAATTTTTTTAATATCAAGTTCAGAGCCATAGGAAATTTTAGTTTTTTGAAATGTCTTCATCTTTGGAGATGACAGACTCTACAAAGAAAGAAGTTTATAAATCCACCCTACCCAAAGGTGGAAACAGTCACCAATTTAATGATTCCTATAGTTTTGTTTCTACTTTAAATGGATCTGCTCAAGCTGATGGCAGAATTAAACAATTAAAAGGTTGGTTCAGTCTCTTAGTAGTCTTCTGTCTTTTCTTTTTACTTACCTTTTCTTACAAACTGGTTGTAGTTTGTATCAAATGTTCAAATCAATTATTAACAGACTTGAGCAAATCAATTGTTTGCTAGTTGTCAATATTGTTGGGTGTGTCTCTTTGTTTCTACTTGATTTAGAGGCAGACTCCTTTTAGTGATTGACTTGATCAGCTGCATACTATTTTCTGATTGGTTGATTTATTGTAGATGAACGAGAAGAAGTACAAAAGAAAACTTTTACAAAATGGTGTAATTCACATTTGGTTCGAGTTCATTGTCGAATCCATAATCTCTATCAAGATCTTCGAGATGGAAGGATGTTGATCAATCTTTTAGAGATCCTCTCTGGAGAGAAGTTGGTAAGATAACAAGAAATTAAAGAAAGAACTTTGCTTCAAATCCATTGTAAAGAACGAAAGTATAATTTAAACTTGTTTTGGTCAAATTAGCACCTTGATTTGTAAAAAAATACTCGACCAAAAAAGTCACGACAACGAAACTTGTCTTACTGACATCTTAGTCAAAGGTGCTGAGGTCCCCAACTTTTTTTACCAACTGATACATTTGTGAATATCATTCGAAGCGACTTTCTATTTGTTTAGCCGAAGCCCAGTAAGGGTAAGATGAGGATACACTGCTTGGAGAACGTTGGGATCGCCCTGAAGTTTCTGAAAAGCAAAAAAGTTCATTTAGAAAACGTTGGGACTCATGATATTGTGGACGGAAACCACCGCTTGATACTGGGTCTAATTTGGACCATCATTCTAAGATTTCAGGTACTGAAATGTATTTAATGTAATCAGCAGATTTAGTTAGTAACCATGTTGTGTTTTTCAAACAAAGTTTTGATTAAATTTCATTAAATGATTTTTTTTCTGATTTTCTTTTATTGATTAAAGAAGTTAAAACCTTTTTTTAAACTTCTTTTAAAACTTATTTAGTGGTTACGTCTGCTCTACCTTGTCAAGTTCTTTTGTTCGTTTAAACCCAAAATTTTCTTTCAATAAAACCCAAATTGTTTACTAAAAGCAAAATTTTGTAACAAAAAAAGCAGAAATTGAATTTTCCAAACTTCATTTTATAAGTGAACTTTTTTTATTAAATTTTAGATTCAAGACATTAGTGTTGAGACAGAAGATAATAGAGAGACACGATCTGCTAAAGATGCGTTGCTCTTGTGGTGTCAAATGAAAACTGCTGATTATTCTAATGTCAATGTCAATAACTTTACTTCTAGTTGGAGAGATGGTCTTGCTTTTAATGCTATTATACACAAGCACAAGTAAGATATTGTCACTACTTCTCAATTTTCTCTTGGAATAATTACTTCAGTTTAAAAGATGTAGTCTTTGATATATCAGAAGACACTTTTATGTAATGTAGTTTTCACTTCTGTAAAACTCTCATAACTTATTTATAGTTTTTTTTCATTTAAATTTTAATGTGGTAGCTTTTCACTATCTATTTCATTTCCAGCTGGTTGAAATCGACCAATCACAATTCAGCAGCCAGACTTTCTATTCTAATTTGTCTTTTTTCATTTAAGGCCTGATTTGATCAAATTTGAAAGCCTGAAAAAATCAAATGCGATGGAAAACCTACAAAATGCGTTTAACATTGCTGAACAAGAGTTAGGCTTGAGCAAGCTACTAGACCCAGAAGGTACCCTGCTCGCTAACTCCATGTACAATTAATTGATCGTCTTATCTATCAGATATTGTGGTTGATAGACCTGATGAAAAGTCTATCATCACTTATGTAGTCACCTACTATCATTACTTCTCAAAGATGAAAGCTATCGCTGTTGAAGGCAAGCGAATTGGGAAGGTAAATCTTTACAATCTAGTCAAGTATCTTTTCAAGTATCTTTTGTTAGGTCCTAGGAAGCGCAATTGAAAATGATAAGTTGATAGCAAAATATGATGATCTTACATCAGATCTTCTACAGTGGATTGAAGAAACTGTTGAAATATTAAATGACAGACATTTTTCAAACTCACTGCAAGGTACTACTTCATCTTCTTCATCATCTTTTGCTGACTATATTTAAATAATTGAAAAAAAAACAAGTTTTACTTCCAAATTTTTTGGCTAATTAATTTGATTTTGTTCTGGGTATTAATGATTTATGAATTTTCGATATTCTTCAACATTTTCTGACAACAAAATTTCATGAAATTATATTAGAAGCTTTCATTTCATAAAACAAATCTTTGACACAGGAGTCAGCTCACAACTCAGTGCTTTCAAACATTACCGGACTGTTGAAAAACCGGAAAAATTTAAAGAAAAAGGAAACTTGGAAATTTTGTTGTTCAACATTCAAAGTAAAATGCGAGCAAATAACCAAAAAGTGTTTACACCGAAGGAAGGGAAATTCGTCTCCGACATCAATAAAGTAAAAATATTCAGTTGTTGGTCTTCAAAACCATTTGCTCATCAATTTATTGAGATAGAAATTAGTTTGAAGTGTTGTTGCTAATTACCATCATCAGTTCTTATCACCTTGAGAACAACAGATATGAAGTCTGGAAAATGTTAACTTCAAATATAATTAGCAAATTGGAAATTTGAGCTTGTAACAGTCGACTGTTTACAATTTAGGGTGAAGAACTGATTTAGTTTGGTACTTGTTGGTTTTCTTCACTTTTTTTTCTTTCTTCTTTGTTAAAAGATTCAAAATCGATATCCACTCCCATATGTGATAAATAATTTATTAGAAAGTCTTTGAACATTGAACGTTCGGCTCACAAACTATCTAGCTCTTGACTTTTTCAAGTTTCAACATTCACAATTTACTTTTATATTTTTACGAATTCAAGTTTTCAAAATTAATTTGAGTGAAAAGTATTCACTTCTCTAACCAACTATTTTCAATTATTCTTTCATAAAATGAAGCTAGTCTCTTTATTTACATTTTCATTGATTTTTTCCAGTAGATTTCTTCTAGAAAACGCTTGACAGACATTTGAAAGTCACGTGACAGCAAGCTTGTTAAATACCATTATCTCACTTTTACAGACTTCTCATCTCAATTCATTTTCCGTCACTTATTCACGTGATATCCGCTTATATTTGAATCATTTCAACTAACCAATCACAAAGTGTTTTATCAAAGTATCTCCTAAACTCAATTCTTTTTTATCCTTCTAATCAACTCTCATAGGATCAGACAAACTATTCAACAAATTTACCATCTAATTGAGATACTTGCTTATTAACTGGCTTGTTAGTATCAAGGGATTACGATGAGGTTTCCAATTGAATATCAGAAGCAAATCCTCATGAGTTGCTCTTTATCTTTCTTTGTCATTTTCCACTTATTTATGAATTTTAACATTTTTACAATTTCATGATTGAAAGCTCCAAAAAGTCCTTAAAATCGACATGTGAACCTTGGAAGGTTAATTGATGCAAACAGACCTACTACTCGCTGATCATTTGATTAAAACTTCATGAATTTAATAACTCTAAAGCTAAATATCAATTGGTAGGCATGGATAGGTCTGGAAAAAGCTGAACATGCTCGTGAGCTTGCTTTACGGGAGGAACTGATCCGACAGGAGCGTTTAGAGCATCTTGCCAGTTGCTTTAATCGCAAGGCAACAATTCGTGAAACCTGGTTAAGTGAAAACCAGAAACTAGTCTCTCAAGTAAGCAACTCTCTTGTATTTGTCCTACCATCTCAACTATCCTCTTCTAGGACAATTTTGGATCTGATTTAACCGCAGTAGAAGCCGCAACCAAGAAACACGAAGCAATTGAAACTGATGTGAAAGCGTGTAAGAAAAGAGTACAAGTAGTAATCGATGTAGCTGAAGAACTAAAACGCGAGAAGTACCATGACGTCACTCAGATACTAGAAAGGTTTTAAAAATAAAATTTTTCAATTTCAATTTGAAATTTGTCAAATTTTAGGAAAGATAATGTCCTGAATTTATGGGAGTATCTCCTGGAGCTACTGGATGCGAGAAGAAGTCGTTTAGAACTCAATGTCAGACTTCAAACAATGTTTCAGCAAATGATCTCTATGTTAGACTGGATTGAAGATCGAAAGGTGATTCGCTATCATCTCCAGCTTCCGATTTTCTTTTACAAATGACTCTTGATCCTCATCTTCTATTTTTCCTCCTCTTATCGTCATCTTCTGATCTTCATCATCTAATATTTTTATGACATACAGGGATTTCTAGAAAGTGATGATTTAGGTGAACATCTTACTGCTGTAGAAGATCTTATACAAAAACATTCTCTTCTTGAGCAAGACATCAATGTCAATGAGGATCGGATCAGCGCGATTGAGAAACAGAGTCAGGAATTTCTGGGGCAATCATCAGGTTAGTTTCTTCCCGCTAATACATTTCGATTGATGACGTCATCACCAGAAGACTACTGCGCTTGTAAACCCGATGTAGTCGAAGTGCGAGTCGATGCCATGAAGAACTCGTTTAATGAACTTCGACAACTCGCCGCTAAGCGACGCCACCTACTGGATGAATCGCGTAAACTTCATCTCTTCTTCAATACTTGTGCTGAGGAGCAAGAGTGGATGCGAGAGCAAGAACAAGAGGCATCGAGCGGAGACTTTGGACGCGATCTCACTTCAGTTTTATCTTTAATCAACCGACACAAAGTGATGACATCTTCACTTCTCATCATTATCTGATCTTCATCTTTCAGACTGTTGAAGATGAGATGGAAGGAAGACATGCTTTAATGGATCAAGTAATCAAAAACGGCAAAGATCTGATCCAGGAGCAACATAGCTCTTCTGAGAAGATCTCAACAAAGATCAACGTATTAAATGAAGATTGGAAGAATTTGAAATCTTTGATGTCATCTCGAAAGACTTCACTACAACATCATCAGGATTTTCGTCAGGTGGGTTGTCATGGAAACCAGTTGTCGCGTCCACCGCAACCGTCCCATTTCAGTGTGTTGCTGATTCTGATGACGTCATCAGTGGACTGGCGGAGCTACGTCACATTCTACTGAGCGATGACGTCAATAGAGATGAAAAATCGATGAAGGAGTCGAAAAAGAGATTTGAGCAGGTGATCCTTTGATCCTTAAGTGATCTTTGTATGATTTTTGAGTGATCTTTGTGTGATCCTTGTATGATCCTTGTGTGATCCTTCTTTGATCTTTGTGTGATCCTTGTATGATCCTCGTATGTCCTTGTATGACCCTTGTATGATCCTTGTGTGATCCTTCTTTGATCTTTGTGTGATCCTCGTATGTCCTTGTGTGATCCTTGTATGATCCTTGTGTGATCTTTATGTGATCTCTGTGTGATCTTTGTGTGATCTTTGTGTGATCCTTGTGTAATCTTTGTGTGATCTTTGTGTGATCCTTGTATGATCCTTGTGTGATCCTTCTTTGATCTTTGTGTGATCTTTGTGTGATCTTTTGTGATCCTTGTGTTATCCTTGTGTGATCTTTGTGTGATCCTTGTATGATCCTTGTATGATCCTTGTGTGATCTTTATGTGATCTTTGTGTGATCTTTATGTGATCCTTGTGTGATCTTTGTGTGATCCTTGTGTAATCTTTGTGTGATCTTTGTGTGATCCTTGTATGATCCTTGTGTGATCCTTCTTTGATCTTTGTGTGATCCTTGTATGATCCTCGTATATCTTTGTGTGATCTTTGTGTGATCTTTATGTGATCCTTGTGTGATCCTTCTTTGATCTTTGTGTGATCCTTGTATGATCCTCGTATATCTTTGTGTGATCTTTGTGTGATCTTTATGTGATCCTTGTGTTATCCTTGTGTGATCTTTGTGTGATCCTTGTATGATCCTTGTATGATCCTTGTGTGATCTTTATGTGATCTTTGTGTGATCTTTATGTGATCCTTGTGTGATCTTTGTGTGATCCTTGTGTAATCTTTGTGTGATCTTTGTGTGATCCTTGTATGATCCTTGTGTGATCCTTCTTTGATCTTTGTGTGATCCTTGTATGATCCTCGTATATCTTTGTGTGATCTTTGTGTGATCTTTATGTGATCCTTGTGTGATCCTTCTTTGATCTTTGTGTGATCCTTGTATGATCCTCGTATATCTTTGTGTGATCTTTGTGTGATCTTTATGTGATCCTTGTGTTATCCTTGTGTGATCTTTGTGTGATCCTTGTATGATCCTTGTATGATCCTTGTGTGATCTTTATGTGATCTTTGTGTGATCTTTATGTGATCCTTGTGTGATCTTTGTGTGATCCTTGTGTAATCTTTGTGTGATCTTTGTGTGATCCTTGTATGATCCTTGTGTGATCCTTCTTTGATCTTTGTGTGATCCTTGTATGATCCTCGTATATCTTTGTGTGATCTTTGTGTGATCTTTATGTGATCCTTGTGTTATCCTTGTGTGATCTTTGTGTGATCCTTGTATGATCCTTGTATGATCCTTGTGTGATCTTTATGTGATCTTTGTGTGATCTTTATGTGGTCCTTGTGTTATCCTTGTGTGATCTTTGTGTAATCTTTGTGTGATCTTTGTGTGATCCTTGTATGATCCTTGTGTGATCCTTCTTTGATCTTTGTGTGATCCTTGTATGATCCTCGTATATCTTTGTGTGATCTTTGTGTGATCTTTATGTGATCCTTGTGTTATCCTTGTTTGATCTTTGTGTGATCCTTGTATGATCCTTGTATGATCCTTGTGTGATCTTTATGTGATCTTTGTGTGATCTTTATGTGGTCCTTGTGTTATCCTTGTGTGATCTTTGTGTAATCTTTGTGTGATCTTTGTGTGAACCTTGTGTGATCCTTCTTTGATCCTTGTGTGATCTTAGTATGATCTTTGTGTGATCTTTATGTGATCCTTCTTTGAACTTTGTGTGATCTTTGAAGTCTAATCTTATTGATGCAGATGGAAAATGATATTGATGAATACACGAACACAATCTCTACTCTGAAGCAACAGGTAAGTGAAGATAGTGATGATGTGATGATGATGATATTCGGGATCAGGTTGGGAAGCTGGAGATGACGAAGGTAGATGAGGTTGATATCGAAGAGCGGATGAGAGAGGTTGATGATAAGATGAAGGATCTTGTGGAGATATTGGAAGATCGAAAGAGAAAGTTGGCAGATTTGAAAAGTTTGTGGAAATTTGTAAAAGAAGCTGAACCTGTTTCAACATGGATTGATGAGAAGGATCAGATCCTTTCATCCATGTTGATCCCAAATGATATGGATGAGATGGAGCTGATGAAACATCGTTTTGAAGGTTTTTCGTTGTGTAGCGCCCGCTAGTGACTGAATCATCGACTTCTCTCTAACAGCTTTTCAACATGAGATCAACAAACACGCTCCTCTTATCGCCCTCATCAATCAACTTGCTCGTCAACTCATCAACTCCCAGCATCCGAATCAAGAAGAGATTACTGAAAGACAAAGTAATATCAACGCCAAGTAGGAAAAATATTCTTTATCTTCTACTGATGTCTTCATCTTCTGCTGATGTCTTTATCTTCTACTGATATCCTCATCTTCTACTGATGTCTTCATCTTCTACTGATGTCTTCATCTTCTGCTGATCTCTTAATCTTCTGCTGATCTCGTCATCTTGTTTTTATCCTTACATCCTTCCCTCTTCCTAGATGGACTTCGCTTCGTGAATCTGTGGATGCCTTTCAAGAACTTCTCAATTCAGCTCAGGGACTTCAAGCATTCAAGCTTGCTTGTCAGGAGGTTGAGCAGTGGATGACAGAGAAGTCCTTACTCCTCGCTAGCTCGCCGGAAGAGCAGGAGCAGGACTTTGCAGGTGTTCTTGCGCTTCAACGCAAACTATCTACAGTCGAGCGCGACTTGACCGCGATTCAGGTGACGTCATCATCTCTGTGAGTCACGTGAGTGACAAAAAGTTTAGGTGAAGTTGCAAGATCTGGAAAAAGAAGCAGATCAGATGATCAAAGAACATCCAGATGAAGAGCAAGAGATCAAGAAGAGCGTTGAGATGCTGCAGGATGTTTGGAAAAGTCTTCAGAGTAAATTAGAAGAGCGTGGAGAGACTCTGGGCGAAGCAGGGGATCTGCAGAAGTTCTTCAAAGACCTCGACCGCTTCCAGGTCAGTGACGTCATCAGTTGGTCACTCTTTTGATGTCCATGTGAATGACAGAGCTGGTTGACGGCCACACAGACAACAATAGCATCCAGTGAAGTTCCTCAATCTGTAGATGAAGCTGACAAGTTGTTACAACAACATCACGTGACTAAATTAGAAATCGATAACTATGCGGTGAGCAACGCGCGTCATGACGTCATTGTGAGTGACGTCACTGTTTGTGTAGAACGATTATCATCAGATCGAAGCAACTGGCAAGGAAGTGACGTCACGGCATCGTGACGACCCGCAGTACATCTTCGTTGACCAACGTTTAGTGGCTATTGATGAGGGATGGAAAGAGTTAGATCAGATGTGGATCAGCCGACAGGATGTCCTCCTCCAAACGCGAGATCTTCAAAACTTTTTCCGCGATTGCGCGCAGGTCAGGAGTCAACCGCTTGTCGTGATTGAGTGATGTAGAAATATGTTCGCGCAGATCGAGCAGTTGCTGACTAATCAGGAATATGAGTTAGATAAGACGGAGCGCACGTCACTAGGTGGCGCTGATCAAGCGGAAGAAGCGCTGAAACGTCACGAGTTGTTCGCTTCATCGATGATTACCGCCGATGAGAGAATTATCGGAATCATGCGGGAGGCTCGGCGGCTTTCAGACAATCGAGAGTCGGCCAAGATTCAAACTCGCGCCGATAAGATTGATGAACGACACCAACGAAATCGGCAAACCGCCTCCAACATCACAGCGGACTTGAGAGTGAGTGATGACGTCATCGACGATGATGTAATGAAGTTTAATGATGCAGGAACAAGTGGTGATGTTGCGGTTCTTGGCAGATTGTGAAGAACTGAAGACATGGATGAAATTAAAGATGTTGATTGCAAAAGATGCAAATTACGAAGATGCAAGAAATTTGCATCATAAGTGGCAAAAGCATAAGGTAAGCGGTCACGTGGTTGCCAGTCACGTGGTTGCTAGTTGCTAGTCACGTGGTTGCTAGTCACGTGGTTACTAGTTGCTAGTCACGTGGTTGCTAGTTGCTAGTCACGTGGTTACTAGTTGCTAGTCACTTGGTTGCTAGTTGCTAGTCACGTGGTTACTAGTTGCTAGTCACGTGGGTACTAGTTGCTAGTCACTTGGTTGCTAGTTGCTAGTCACGTGGTTGCTAGTTGCTAGTCACGTGGTTACTACTTGCTAGTCACGTGGTTGCTTTTTGAAGATAACGTGATTGTTATGATTTTTAGGCTTTTTCTGCTGAACTAAAAGCCAACAAAGATCGTTTAGAGACTTTAGAAGATGGTGGAGCGCTTCTCATCAAATCTAATCCAGCAAGGTCTGATGTAGTAAAGGAAAAGTTAGAAGAACTTCGAAGTTTATGGAATGAGTTGGAATATTGTACAGTTGAAAAAGAAAAGAAATTGTTTGATGCAAATAAATCAGAACTATTTGATCAAGTGATTTTATTACTTGTTGCTCGATCGCTTCTCCAATTTCTTCTTTTGGTAGTCTTGTGCTGATTTAGAAGAGTTTGCTGATAAGATGAAGATTAAACTGGAAAGTGAAGATGCAGGACATGATCTTGCAAGTGTAACTGCTCTTATGAAGACTCTTAATTCTCATCAAGATGAAATTGAAATTCGAAAACAAGAAGTTGATGAACTACAAAAGCAAGGTGAACATCCGGCAGTATCTTCCGCATCCAGAATTGTGTCCCCCAAGAATATGTCCCAAAATGTGATCTTGTTGCAGTTGATGAATTAAACAGTGAAGATAAAGTTGTGAAGAGTAAATTAAAGAAGATAAATGAGAAGATCTCATCTCTACAAGCTCCACTTAACATCCGTCTTCAAACTCTTCAATCCAGCAACATCCTTCACAGCTTCTTCCAGTGAGTCTTGTAACTCTCTACTTCCACCACTAACATCCAGATCACTAGGAGCATAGCAGGAAGTAGACTGTGGATGACAGAAAAGAGACCTCTCGCTACATCCAGTGATGTCGGTCGTAACTTCACTGAAGTCAAATCACTCCTCAAGAAGCATCAGGTGCTTCGCGCTTCACTTCATCTTCCTCTTCTAACGCTCTTCTCAGTTCTTACAGAGCGAGATCAACGCGCATCAATCCGTGATTGACGATCTTCTAACGCGCGCGCTCTTTCTCAAATCACCTGAATCAAACTGCGATCGCGATCATGACGTCATCGACGCTAAAATCAGCCAACTGACGGATGAGTGGGAGAGGTAGAGTTAGATTCACTTGAAAGATCTTTTATGTTGAGATCTGATCTTTTGACAGCTTGTTGAGCGACATCTCGGCACGAAAAGCGAAACTTGAAGAAGCGGAAACCGCGCATCGATACTTCTACGACGCTGATCAAGCTACGTCATGGTTGGATGAGCACGAGCTCTATATGATGTCATCAGACAAAGCGAAGGTGAGTGAGTTTGCTCGCGGCATATGTGACGTCATCATAAAATTATTGATGACGTCAGGATGATCAGAGCGCGATGAAGATGCTGCAGAAACATCAGATGCAAGAGCTTTTGATCGAAGATTTTGCAACCACCATCCAAGACCTTTCTCGACTCAGCTCTCAACTTGCTCAAGAGCAGCATCCGCAGAGGTTTGAATCTTCTACTGATCTTTTTATCTTCTACTGATCTCTTCATCTTTTACTAATGTCTTTATCTTCTACTGATGTCTTCATCTTCTACTGATGTCTTCATCTTTTATTGATGTCTTCATCTTTTATTGATCTCTGAATCTCTCTTCACTTAAGCTATCACTTGCAGCGATGCTCTGACGTCACGACAGCGAGAAGTAGATCGCGTATACGCCGCTGTGAAAGATCTTGCGGGGGACCGTCGCGCGCGTTTGCAAGAGCGCTGTGATCTTTTCCGGCTTTATCGTGAAACAGATGATCTTGCTGAATGGATTGCAAGTCGCGAGAAGATTGCAGCAGACGAGGAGGAAGGTCAAAGTTTGGAGCATGTCACGGTAATCATGTCATCAGTAACAGTTTGTATATGACGTCATCACCGCTACAGACGCTTCAAATGAAGTTTGATGAATTTCAACGGGATACTTTGAAGACTGGCCGTGAGCGTGTCCTCACAGCTAATCAACTGGCTGATGACCTGGTCGCTGCTGGACATACAGACGCTGCTGACGTCATCGATCTCATGGACGCCATCAACCACGCGTGGGATGACGTCATCGACTTGATTAAAACTCGCGTTGAGGTTGGTGTGTGACGTCATCGACCACATGATATATGATGACGTCACAGGTACTGAGTGCATCTCATAAATACTACAAATTGGCTTGTGACGTCAGTGAGTTGACATCACGAATCGAGCGTAAGATAGAGCAAGTACCTGAAGTAGTTGGAGGTGATTACGTATCAGTAGAAGATTATAAACGAAAACATGAGATGTTTACTCAAGATGTCAAAGCTATCAGTTTCCAGGTACCCTTGCGCCCCATTTCTTCCTTCCATAGTTCGTGACAATCTTTTTTGTAGGTCGAGACCGTTTGTGAAGCTGGCAGGCAATTAGAGTCCTCATATGCTGGTCCACAATTAGACCAGATGACCACATCACGGTCACGTCTCGAAGATGCCTGGAAATCGTTAATGTCACTTGTCCAGAAGCGGACAACTGTCCTATCTGATGCTCTCGAGTACTTCCGCTTTGTCAACATGGTCCGCGACCTCATTGCCTGGTTCGATCATTTCCTTCATCAAATGGATGCACAAGACACACCTAAGTGAGATCGCGTCCTCGTAATCGCGCACATGACGTCATCAACGATTTGTAGTGACGTGTTACAAGTGGAGAGGGCAATGAACGTACATCAGGGTGGAAAAGCGGAGGTGGAGGCCCGGGATGTGGACCTGGACAAGTGTAGACAGTTGGGACAGCAACTGGTCAATGTTCAACATTACAAGTCCAGTGACATCAAGCGACAATTACAAACATTAGCTCGTAAACGGAAAGAAGTTCTCGATGTTTGGGATGAAAAATGGCAATACTTCAACCTGCGTAAGTCTCTTCTACGTCATCAATGACGTCATCACATCTGTTGGTGATGTTGCAGTGATGGAAGTCTTCCATTTTCATCGAGATGCAGCCGCATGTGAAAGTTGGGTGAGTCAGCAGATGGCGCTGATCGGTGATCTCCCAATTGAGAAATGTGAGTCTGTGTCTCAAGTGGAGGAGCTACAAAGACGTCTGGATGCTCTAGAGAAGGGATCTGCGTCTTGGCAGGAGAGATTCACAACTCTTGAGAAGCTCACAGAGGTAGATTTGATCATCTTCAGACATCTTGATGAACAAATTTTGATCTTTAGATGGAGAAGAGAGAACAGGAACAAAAGAAAAGAGCTGCGGAAGATGCAGAGCGTAAAAAGAAGGAGCAAGAAGAAGAAGATGCGAAGAAAAAACGGGAGGAAGAAGAACGTCGTAAATTGAAAGAGCAAGCAGAAAAGAGGATTGAAAAGACCAGATCACTTCCACCTAACACTGATCTTTCTCAACAACAAGTATGTCCCAACATCCATCTAGATCTTCCGCGCTCATTTGACTTCTTTAAAAGTCTCTTAAGGATGTTGATACATCATCTGGTGCTGATGGTGATAAGACATCTCCGAAAGAAATCAAACAAGGGAACATGCAGCGGAAGCAGGAGTTAGATTCAGGCGGGAAGAGAGCTTCGAACAGGTAACCTCCCAAACTCAACATTTTGTGTCTTTGCATCTTTTCTGCTCGTTTTTTTTTGTGTAAAATCTTGAGTAAAAATCCCTCCCATGCTTGATTGAGAGAGAGTTGCATGGTAACAAACCCGAAATAAAAAATAGTGTTGATGATGTCGATGGTGCTGAAGATCAAATAACTCCTAACAAAGTGAAAATGAGAAGCAAAAAACGAATTGTGGTTGAAGATGTGACAGGATACCTTCAAAGGAAGATTATTCATATCAACCTCCACAAGAAATCCTCAAACAGGTCATCTTGCTAACCGCTGCTGCTAACTTGAATGGTTTATTTGCTGCTGGTTAATTGATGGTGCCTTGTGCATGATGCTACTGCTGCTGCTGCTGGTTAATTTGATGGTTGTGAAATTAATCAACCTCAAATTAATATTTGCAATTAAAACTATTTACCAAAAAAAATTGTTTCATTCAATTAATGAAATTAACATCAAAACTAGCTGGTTGCTGATTGGTTGGTTATTAAATCAATTAGCTGGTTGCTGATTGGTTGGTGATTAAATCAATTAGCTGGTTGCTGATTGGTTGGTTATTAAATCAATTGGCTGGTTGCTGATTGGTTGGTGATTAAATCAATTAGCTGGTTGCTGATTGGTTAGTGATTAAATCAATTAGCTGGTTGCTGATTGGTTGGTTATTAAATCAATTAGCTGGTTGCTGATTGGTTGGTTATTAAATCAATTGGCTGGTTGCTGATTGGTTGGTGATTGAATCAATTAGCTGGTTGCTGATTGGTTGGTGGTTAAATCAATTAGCTGGTTGCTGATTGGTTGGTGATTAAATCAATTAGCTGGTTGCTGATTGGTTGGTTATTAAATCAATTAGCTGGTTGCTGATTGGTTGGTGATTAAATCAATTAGCTGGTTGCTGATTGGTTGGTGGTCAAATCAATTAGCTGGTTGCTGATTGGTTGGTTATTAAATCAATTGGCTGGTTGCTGATTGGTTGGTGATTGAATCAATTAGCTGGTTGCTGATTGGTTGGTGATTAAATCAATTAGCTGGTTGCTGATTGGTTGGTGGTCAAATCAATTAGCTGGTTGCTGATTGGTTGGTTATTAAATCAATTGGCTGGTTGCTGATTGGTTGGTGATTGAATCAATTAGCTGGTTGCTGATTGGTTGGTGGTTAAATCAATTAGCTGGTTGCTGATTGGTTGGTGATTAAATCAATTAGCTGGTTGCTGATTGGTTGGTTATTAAATCAATTAGCTGGTTGCTGATTGGTTGGTGGTTAAATCAATTAGCTGGTTGCTGATTGGTTGGTGATTAAATCAATTAGCTGGTTGCTGATTGGTTGGTGATTGAATCAATCTTTTTAAGATGAAACTTTTTCTAAAACAGCTTTTTATTCACTTGTCGAAGTTTTTAAACACTTTGAAGTGATGTTGTTCACTTGTTCCCATCTTTTATCATCTTCTTTTTCTGACAGATCTTGGAACAACATATTCTGTGTCCTAGAAAATCGTAAGCTCCATTTTTACAAAGACCCTAAATCTGCAACCATGAAATCTTTCTATCGCAACGAACAACCGATCGACGTAGATGACATCACGTGAGTACTGACGTCATCACTACTACGTCATCTTTTCATTTGTCTTCAAGTTGTGAGGTGGCAACGGATTACAAGAAGAAGAAGCATGTCTTTCGGATTCGAACAGAAAACGGAAGTGAATATCTGTTCCAGGCAAAAGATCATGTAAGTCCCGACATCACTTCATCTCAATCACTGATCTTCATACTTTAGGATGATATGACACAATGGATCTCCAACTTTCATTTAGGATCTGTAAAATCCACCAATAGTGTTGTCAGTACCCCATCTAGAACTTCACAAGTAAGTTGCATCTTTATCTATGTCTTCTTCTGATCTTTGTCTTTCAGATTGCTTCTGAAAGTCCAAAACAAAAGAAACGGTTGAGTTTATTGAGAACTAAAAAGAAATGAATAAATCCTCTCTAACCTTTTAATTTCTACTTCTGTTTTGTTCCTCTCCCGAAGATCCTGACAACATCCTTAAGCCTTGCACTGTGCATGATTTAAAAATCTCCTAAAATCCAAGCTTGACAAAGACAAGGACACCATCTGATATCATGTTTCTGTATTAGTTGATCATCATCAAGATCACTTTCTTTATTATTTTGTATTTAATATAAATGCTTGGAAGTCTGTTTTCATTTATCTGCATGTTTAATCAAGCAATTGTAGTCAAACCCGACAACCTACAACAACCTTCAAACAGACAATCGACCATAAAACCAATTATTTATGCAAATTAATCGACAAACCAAACATCCAGTAGTCAACACCATTTACTGCCTAATATGAAAATAATTATCTAAATATAGAATCCATTTAATTACTAGCGGAAGTGAGATAAACGGTTTGCTGCTTGAAAATTGTTTTTTTTTAAATAAATTATTCAAATAGTGGATAATGATAAAATCAGTTTCATGATTCGTTGTTGTTTTCTTTGATTTCAATTTAAACCAATTTAGTTTTTCAATTTGAAAATTTCCGGTATTGATTATGTTGATTTTTTAGTTGAAAATAAATTAATTAAGATTAGTTAAGATTTATGTTTAGAGTAGTCGTCATATTATCATTTTGTATTTTTTGTATTATTTTCTTCATCATTAGCAACGAGATAAAGTCAGATTTTAATAATTGTACGATAATCCTAAAATGTTGCTTTTAATTTATAAATTGGGCTAAAACTTAATTATTAAATAATTTAAAAGATGAAGTTTGTATCATTGGCTCATAATAAACAAATTTGAAGCAAAATAAAGTTCTTTTTTGTGATTAATTTTGATTGAAAAATTGGTTTAATTCAAACGATTGTTTTAGAAACAGATTTCGTTTGATGTTGTACAACCAACAGTGATCTTGACTAGCTGCAAAATTCATCTGATTGTTCTGACTTTTGTGAAAAACTTGAATTTTCTAAAAAAAGAAATTTTCTAAATTGAATTATTTTATTACATCAAACCTAGAATATGTAAGCTTGCAAAAATCTCTGTTCAATTCTGATATCCAAACTAACAACTTGATGTTTTTAAAGTTCTTGTTGAAGTTGATAGTTTATAAAATGTTTAGAAAATAAGTTCAACTTCAGGAATAGTTTTTAGGTCAGTGGTATTTAAATAAGAGTTTATCTATCTAAACTTACCGCTGCTATCTGAGAAGTTGCTTTTCACTGTCAGCTATTTGACAAAAAACATCAATTGCTTGTCTCTAGTAATAACATGAGCAGAAATTAATTTTTATTTATCTGCTTCAAATAAGGGTTCATTTGGAACATTAAAGAAAGTTTATTATCAAAAGCTATATAATGTAACAGTAAATACTTAGTGAGATTTCTAGCAAACATTCATATATAATACTGGCAAAGCTTCTTTAAGTTCAACTTTAATTGAAAATTGAAAGAAATGAGCTGAGTCAAGAGTCGAAAAGAAGCAACCAAGAAAGATTTTCTTTTATATAAAATTTTCCTGGTAATAGAGAGCGGTTAGAAGAAGTGCAACTGAGTTAATAAAGACACAAAATAATTTCATAATCATATAGTTTATACATTTTATTAAGTATAAAAAAATGAATTATATAAATCTTTATAGTTTTGGATAGTTTTTATTAAATGGTTTTTGAATTTAAACTCAATGATTTTGATGTATTTTCTAAATTACTAATATTTAACATGAAATGATTCGATTTAAAGTCACTAAGGTTGTTGAACATTAATTTGAAAAAAGAAATAAATTTAGAAATAAGTTAAAACCGACTTGTAATGTTAAATGAAGCTTTTTAGTTTAATAATGATTAAAAACTATTTTCAAACTTTTGTTGATTAACTTTTCAACATTAAAAGCATAATCAGTTAAAACTGATATATAGGAAATCTAATTAATTAGTTAATTTAATTAGTTATTTTAAACTTTAATTGCAAAGACTGTTTAGGTCGTTCGTCTCATTGTGGAAATAGTTAATTTCAAAGTTTATTTTAAAATCAAGAAAGTTTCGTCATTTTGTAATTTCTATAAATATTTGAAATACTGTTGACATTTGGGATTTGTGAGAGTGTGTCTTAGCGAGAGATGCTCTTTTCAGGCACCCTTCTTCGCGTTTGTTGTAAAAAATAAATAAACAATTTTTTTTAATCTTTTAAAAATATTTGTTAAAGAAGAATACATTTGTCCTTAATCAAAAGCTAGAAGCAAAGACAATTATATTTTTGATAAAACTTTTCAATAACCTTTTAATTGATGAATTAAAATAAATAATCCATTTATACACCGATAAATAACAAACGACGCAAAATTTCATTAAGATTAAATACAGAAATGCTTTAATTTAAAATTCTATAACTTAAATTAGGTTTTTATACGATTAAATATTTAGATAAAAGATTGGACTTATATAAATCACTAGATTTTATTACAAATTGCTTGTTAATAGTGTAATGCAGTATATTAACAATCTTACTTCAATTGATGTGAGTCATGTAAGGTATTTACGTTCTGTAAATAAATTTCAGCTAGCACATACAATTTTGCAGAAAAGATCAAGATCTGATTTGAAAATTATCAATTTTAATGATAAGCGAAATGAAATTGTTAACATCAGAGCAACTCTCAGAGCAAGAATTTTGTGATAACCCACCTCTCTTATTGATGTATTCTAGGCACATTCAGATATTAATAATTTAGTTATTATACTTCTGGTATGTGTTTGACTTCAAGGACTTTCTATCTGGAAAATTTTTAAAGATACTTGCCGGTGTTGTTACAATTTACTTCCTTAGTAGATGGGAGTTTTTCATTAGTGGTCACCTATCAATTTAACGCATGGCAACCAACAGCAAATTATAAAACTCTTAAACCAACTATGGAAAAATAATAAAAAGTCTCAAGTACTATAGTTCATTCTCACCAAAACTCTGCAGGTATTCACCACTAAGTACCTCTCCAGTTTGTTTTACTCCTAATGTTGTCATTTCATATTCTTGATGTCGTTTCTTCACTTACTCGGTTACTTCTAGGATATATCTTCGATTGATCAGAATTTGTTAGAACTACACCCAACCACAGCTTGACATCTCAGTTAATACATCTCGCCTTTCTTCTTGCAGCTTAAACTCACAGTTTCCATAGGAAGGAAAAGAAAAATGCATTGTAAACATTTTACTAAGTTTCTTAAGCTTGCTAGACATCCTTTTAATTTAAGATTTGACGGTCTTGTGTCTTCCAACAAACTTACAGTAAATGAGGTTATGACTTGCCTTTGTGTGAGCCACAATATCATTTCTTACATTTATTCAAAATTCTTCTTCTTGATGCTTACTCTCTTGTGTAGAGACTGCCACTCTTAACTTAGAAACCCCAAAAAATTCATATTAAGATAAGCAAAGAAAGGTAAAAACATCGACCTATTTGGAATGATTTACAAGTCTAGACTATCAACAGACTGATGACGTTTAAATTTGCTTTCATTTCGGTAAGTAGGATGATGTGAGGATCTGGATTTTTCGTGGTGATGATTCTCTGAAGATGCTGCTCTTTAGAGGAGAGTATAAAACTCGTAAAGCTGAATAATTAATTTTTCGCTCAGAAGAATGACACTGGACTCTTTTTGGTAGTTGGAGTCGTCTTCGATTTCCATTTGGATTTCTAAGTCGTTTAGTGGGCAGTCATTTCTAAATTCTAGCTCAGTATCACGAAAGTCAAGAGAGTTTTGGTAAGAATCTGTTGAAAGATGCTCCGACGTCTAAACATCTTTTTTAAGTGTTTTTCTGAACCACTGCTTTTTCCAATTTTGAGGAAAATATATTTTTATGACTAACGTATCATTAGTGATCAGATCATTATCATTTCCATTCATAGCCGTGGGTCTTCATCTTCTTTTCTTTTCCTGATGTGACAAGTTACTGAATATTTCTTTATATTTTATTTATTTCATTTGATACTTTTGACCTTTCTGTCTCAGTCCAGCTAGTAGATCAGCATTTTATACGAATAGTAAAATGCATCTTGTAAATACCAGGAAATCAAAGATAATAGTTTTCTCTGATTTCTTCAACATTATCTTTGATCACCAAGCTAGATATGAGTAAAAGCCTCATTAGAAATCCTTGACCAGATATTAACAACTTTAGTTCACTAGAGGCTTATTGAAGGTTGTTTTGTTGACAAAATACACGTTTTTGAACAAGTTTAGGATTTCGTTTTGCAGACTTAATAAAAAAAAAACTATTATAATATAGTTGTGAACACCTTTCTTTAAGAAATTTATTTTGATAGTAATACATCATAACTGAATTACCTTTATGTAAAATAGGTTGATTGTCAGCGAAGATCATTTTAATATGCCTTAATTGCAGTTTCTAAAAAACTTTACTTGACAGCATTAGTAGTAAAACTTAAAAAAAGTGAAAAAGAAGTCGAAGCCGGGAATGTTAGGCAAGAATTGAATCACCAATGTTTACCATTTAGAAGTTAGCTTTTATTAAATCTTAGAATACTTATGAAATGGGACAATTTTTAAGGAACATTTTTAAACAAATTATAAGAACTGATAAAAACGTCGTTTACAAAATTCTACAATTTACTGAAACCGGAACTCCATCCATCTATTCAGAGAAAAATGAAAATTATAATCTTTTCCAAGTAGTCTTCAACAAATTTGGAATTATACTTCTTGGAATCTTAATTAGGTTTCTGAATATTTTAATTTTAAATTAAAATGATAGAATAAGAAGAGCATTAAAATGATTGTTCTTTATGACAATAATTCTTTATTTATTTATACTAGACCTAAGCAAGTAGGTTTTATATAAAAGTTGTTGTACAGTATAAGGCAGTGTTATTCCGTAGTGATTATTGTTTGATAAATGATTGTTAATAAAATAAATTGACCTAAAAGTGTTATTATATACGTACAAGCTATCTGTGTAGGCCTAGACAGGCATGCTTAAGTTCTGTTATACAGTATGATGTAGTATCGTTCTCTGTTAGTTGCCGCTTATTTTTTTTGCAAAATTAAGCTTTATTAGAGTTAACTGAACAAAAAACCGACAAAAACCTCAACAGTGGTACTAAATAATAAATTCTATCACTTGATGAGGAATAAAATTCAGAAATAGCGTTGACGGAAATGATTAACTTTAATGATTATTTGATGTTAGTTGTTAAAAATATGTTATAGATTACAAGTAATCAAAGTTTTGATAAATTGAAAAGAAAATAATTGATCAACAGAATCAATAAAGGATTGATCAAGACTAATACTAAAAACTCCGCTAAGATCTTTATAAATTTATGTTTTTAGAGAACATGAACAAAAATATCTGCTAATCAAAATTGTTTTGTTTACTCTAAAACTTTTTATTGGCATCACTTTAAATTTCAAGATAAGGAGAAGATAAAATAGAATTGGATTTAAAATAAATATATATAAGAAACGCGACCAAAAAGGTTACAAGGATGAAATCATGTTTTCTGTTTTTTTGGCAGACATACTATCAACTAAACAAGCTAACGCTGTAAAACTTTAATCATTTTAAAAACAAACTTTTCATCTCAATAATGATATTAAATTAAAAATAAAAATTTAATTAAGAATTTGTTTAAATTTTTTATCCTCGTTTACATCCTGTTGAACTCTGAGAAACTGATGAAAAATTAATTGATTAAAATGAAGCATTGGTGATACCATATCTGCATACTCGCCTGCCACGTCGGGGCCCCGGGTTTCTGGTCAATGCTTTTTGTTACACGTTAATTCATTATTATTTATTAATTAGTTTAAAAACAGCAATGAAACTAAACGTAATTTTTTATTTTGTAATTCTTCATTCAATTACAAAATCATCAATTTTAAAATTGTCTGCAGCTTCTGTAAAAATGTTTCCGAAAAAACATCTAAATTTGTCATTATTTCCCTTTTAAGTTGCACGTTTAACTTCTTCCTTATTCAGATATGATATAAATACAACTGTTGCCTTGACTCAAAAATTGTTTGTTTATATCTTATAACAGGCCTATGGTGTAATACTTTTTGTTACTATTTAGACCTTAGAAATCCTCGAGTCTGATGTAATTAACAAGTTTTCTTTTACCTTTTAATCCTTCTAAGTTATTGCTAACATTACTGCAAAGTCAATCACAAGTTGTATTGTGGGAAAGAAAGGACATAAACTTTTGATTACTAAAAAAAAGTCAATAAGTTTTGATCAAAATCTTTTTATTGACGTTTACTTTAATTTATAAAATCAATAAAAAGTAGTTAAGTTAAACGATTATACCATTCCATATAAGTATAAAAACGTTTGGAAGTTTATTCTTTAAAACAAATGTATTTTTTAAGGTTTGTTTTTAAAGGAATACAGTTGATAATAGAAACAACAATAGAAAAGGAAGCACTCATCTATTTTGGCGATATTTGGTTGTTTGTATTTTTTCGACAGTAGTTTTTTTAATATATAAATTACAAACTAAAAAAAATGAAATAATTTAATTAGTATTTTGGCTTCGAGCAAAAGCTACCAGGACAGAAATTATGAAAATTTAGTTGTTGCCTTTGCATCAGATTTCTACTCTTTACAACAGTAAGTTATGCAGCGGAACAGAAGGGCTGATACGGTTGCACTCAGCTGGTGTCGCAGGAGCTGCCACAACGACACTGAGTACAGTGAAAAACTGCCTACTAAGCTCCATCTTTGGCTTCATATTTATTAGTAGTAAGAAGTAAATAATTTAGGAAAAACATCTGCATTTTTAAAATGATTTAATTTTTTTAAATTAGCTACTTTTTTTGTGAGAGAACTTAAATATTTTCAAGTTGTCTGTTAATTGTTATGCTCTTTGCTTATATAGACTTTAAACTAAAAGCGAGAAAAATTAGAAATTATGTATTTTTCACTAATGAATACCTACAAAGGAATATAGATTAATCATCTTTTGTTGATATTCTTATAACGATAAATATCTACAAAGGACTATAATTTAGATAAGCAATTAAACTTTCAGAAGTAAATCTTTAAGTTTAACTAAAAATCAATCTTTAGTGAAACCATAGAGGTCAGAGAAGCCAGAATACCTTGAAAGGAATCCTTGGAAAGGAAACTTAATGTTTCAAGATGTTACACCTTTTGTTAAAGTTGAAGTATTTCTTTGTCTGTCCAAATACTTTTACAGAGTTATTATTTGTTGATTAATCCTATTTCGCTAGTAAATAGTTGTTGCTCACAGATATTATCGTCGGGTTAATAATCTTTACTATCTTAATTTCCTTCTTATGTGCCACAATATCCAGCTTTATTAAGTTTTGAACTCATAAAGTAGCTATGTACCAAGTTTTCTTAAACTTGTGAATATCGTTGTAACCACGGTGTCGTGACCGCCCTTGTCTTTCGGCCCTTCTCTACCTTAAGAGATGTTACTTCTATTCTTCCTTCTTCGGTATAATTAAAGCTATATGCTTAGTAAAAATGAAGTGCATCAATCCACATCAAATGCATGTAGTGATTGACTCTGCATTCTGTATATATGCGGTTCAGAATTATGGATTGTTTCGCTGCTGACAAGAGGATGACGATAGAATGCAGCAGCACCTAGGAGACAAATCAGACTTAGCAGAACGAACTTTAAAAAGTGGCTTAAAAAACTTGTTTCTTATCCCTACCTAGATAGCTTACCACTGCTAAGGGGTATCTCTATAAGATGATAAAAAAATAAAGATTAAAAGTCGTACAACATCCAACAAAGAGATTAAGCACAAAATTAATCTAAACTATTTCAGAAATAAATAAACCTGTATACCTACTTAACTGTATGAGAACTTGTTTTATAGACATTTAAGTTACAAGATGTCTTTCATAAAATTAATTTATTTTTTTTCACTTATGATGACATCAGCAACTTTTTTATGTAAGTTTTCCTGCAATAAATGTGTTTCAATATTGACTAAATCATTTCTTTTTGTCAAGATGCTCATTCCTGTGACAGAGAATGTATTCCAGGAGCTACTAAAAGTTGTTTTTTCAACTTTAAGATTGAAACGTAATTTTCATTCATTTAATAAAAGCTTTAAGTTTATCGGAACAAACTTACATTCAGATTACTAACAATGTCAAAGAGTTGTGGAAGATGTCCTTATGCTAAATCTGATTGCTTTGAAAAAGGTTGCATTACAGCAGGAGGACTGAAAAGACTCGTCACTGTAGTCAATAAACAAATTCCTGGTCCAACTCCTGTAGTGAGTAGAAGATCTTTATATGTTGTTTATAACTTATTTTTAAATCTTTATCAATATAATAATTAGCATCGTTTAAAAATGTCTACTATAACAAAGAGTTAGGCAATTTTTACTACTCACAATAAAGTGTTTTCGTTTGCCTTTAAGGTTAGACAAATTGAAAAGCAAAACATTATTATATATTCAAAAATAAAACAGATTTTTAATAATGATATGTCCATAATTGTTAAGTTTACCTTGATAGTTTTCCAGTTATTTTCTGGAATATTTTAAAGTATTAGTTTGTCAAAATTAAGTATTTAAAATGCGATTATTATCAAGAAATTTTACTCATTAGAATAATACTTTTTAAAGCAAAACAAAAATTGTTTATGTCTAAATCTGCTAACAATTTTCTTGTAATTAAGGAACTCAGAAAATACATTTTCTTTATACTTTTATAAACAAACTTTAAAAAGATTAATCAAAGAGTTGTTTCAAATGGTTAATGATACTAATACTCTTTTTCAGTATACTTGAAGTAAAGACAGATATTTATTTCTAATGCTCAAAATATAATACATCTCTTTGAAAATTTTTCTTCAACCTAATCATAATAAAGTAAAAATCTAAAAAAATGTTGTTTAGTAAATTTGTAAATAAACAAATCAAAGAAAAGTAGAATTTAAAAAAATCAGATCAAACTTGTTAAATTATAAAAATATTAAGTACTAACAAAGAGATACAAATTGAAATAAAAGTAACTCTTGTTTTAAAATACCTAAATCACAATCCTAAGGCGAGATCTCAAGTACCTCCCTTGCTTGATAACACCGACCAAATTATGATGGAACTGCAGAATAAAGCTGAATTGCTAAACAATCAATTTAATAGCGTTTTTATAACCGATGCCAATACTTACTCTTCTTCTCTAATCTGATGTTCTCAAAAATGTCTCTGAGATGATAGATCTTGACACAACGGCTAAGGGTATTTATTCTTTAAAATCACCAGTTTCCTACAAGTTTCTTGCTTTGTTTTTAAGAAAAACTACTTCTTTTGTACCTCTACCTTAATCGCTACTCTTAAACATCACTCTGAGGCAAGGAAGAGTTTTACAAATTTGGAAGAAAGCTATCATTACTCCTATTCATAAAAAAAAATCCCAGAAAAAACTGCACTTAACTAAAAACCAGTTTCACTGACTTCAGTTATCTGTAGAACTAAAAAACGTACCATTCTCAATAATATGATCGGTCATTTAATGTAGATGTCATCTAATATCTGATGTCCAGCATGGCCTTGTGAAACGGTGATTTTAATGAGCTTAAAGCCCATCATGAAAGTAATACTCCTTGCGACATCACTTATCTCGATTTTGCTGAGGCGTTTGAATCTGTCTCACACAACAAACTCATTATTGTTTTACAAAAATTAAAAATCAACAGTTTTATCTTTAAGTAGGTTGAAGATTGCTTATCAGGTAGAATCCAACAAACTCGTGTTGAAATATCTTCATAATACTATTGGTCAAGAAGTCACTAGTAGGGTTTCTCAAGGCTCCTTCTGGGTTTCCTTCTCTTTTTGATTTTTTTGAAGACCATATTAGAAGACTTGTAACAGTATGTTTGTGTATGCAGATGATATTAGGCTATTATCTTGCAATCCTTCCAAACTTCAAATTGCACTACGTACTGTACAAACTGGTGTATGAACTTAAAAAAACCATATCACCTAGTACGTTATTCAGAGCAAATTTTTCTCATACCGCACAATTAGTACTTAGAACAAGTTGCCATCAGACATTGTCATGTCAGAGTCACTCGTGCTCTCTAAGCAGAAGTTGAATACTTTTTATATTGCCACAATTGTCATTTCTAAACTGTGATTCTTTTTCTCCTTTTATATTGTTCTATGTAATTGCTCAGTGTTATATGTTTTGGGGCCTACTGAAATACCATGTGGTATATCACATGTATACGCTTTTAAATTATTTGTATGTAATACTAAACTGTGTGTTAGCAAGAGGTATTTTTTTCAGTCACCCTCAATCGTTATTTATTGTAATAAAGTAAAAATATATCAATTTTTCAAAACAAACTTTTTTATACGGTTAACTACATTTTATAAATATCAGCCAGCTCTGCTTGACATTTTTGCCTTTAGCTTTGTTTTATTTTAAAAGGATTTTTCATTTCTTGTCCTTTCTAACTATCCTAGCAAAATTATAATCTTCTTCTTAAATCACTAAGATCAAAATTAAAATCCCTTAGTTGCTGAGTTCCGTTTCAGCAAAAGTAAATTTTAGCTTTAAGATATTTCACAAATGATATTTATATTTTAACACAACTGAATTTTCATTATTTTTTTCCTATTTTCAATCATAAGAAACATCACTGATTTTAAAGTGTTTTGTTATTAAACTGCAGATTAGTTCGTAGAATTTTCTGACATTTTTTAAGGTTTAAAAATTAAATATTGTTTATTGACAGGTTTGTGAAGGCGATCAGGTGATTGTGAATGTTCAAAACAGTATGTTAAACGGAAAAGGAGTAACAATTCATTGGCACGGACAGTTTCAAAGAGAAACTCCTTTTATGGATGGAGTACCAATGATAACTCAGTGTCCAATACCTCTAATGAACACAATGCAATACAACTTTACAGCCCATCCATCTGGTAATAAAATAAATAAAATCATCACTTGTTAATAACTTAGGTTACTCAATTCAGGGACCCATTGGTGGCATAGCCATGTTGGTTTACAAAGAGCAGATGGTATTTTTGGCGGATTAATAGTTCGTAAAATTACTGAAAACAACAAGCATCATTATCGTTATGACATAGGTTTGAAAAAATGAATATTATTATGAATATTTAGAAGTTATTATTATGTTTACAATCTTTTTTTCAGATGATATAAAGCATAGAATTATACTAATTGATTGGACTGATATAACAGCTTCAGAAAGATACTTGGGTATGCGGAGTGAATATAATGGAATCTTGATTAATGGAAACGGAAACATAAAAGTAACTTTATTGATTATTTATTTAAGTGATCCAGATACGTTGATGGATTAATCACTAAGATATTATTATTTTATGATATTGCAGAGTTTTGAAAGAACTTTATCTACTCCCTTAAGCGAGTATGAAGTTGAAAAAGGTTTAAAATACAGATTTCGAGTTATAAACGGTGCAGCAGGACATTGTGGAATGAGGGTTAGTAGTACAGCTTTAAATATTGTTTAAAAGTATTACGCTTTTTGATAAAAAACATTTTTTAATAAATTAGAAAAGCAGCGAACTTTCAGATATTTTTGAGTTCACTTTTCCAACTTAACACAAAAATTTATTAGAAACTAATAAATAATGATAAATATAATAGTAGTCGTATTATAATTGAAAAGTTTATAAGACATTTATAAAACTTGGTTGCCAAATAATGAAAAAAAAATCGAAACAAAATTTTGCTTTTAATCTTTTAAAAATACTCATGCAAAGTTTTCTTATGGCGCCAGGTGTCGATTGATCAACATAAACTAACTCTTATATCAAGTGATGGAAGAGACTTTGAGCCCGAAACAGTGAGTCCATAACTTAATTTCTAGAATTTGAATTTTGATTAAAATAAGTAAACAATCGTAGCAACTAAAATTATTATTTTATGCATAATTAACTCGTAAATCAAATTACTTATATATAAATAAAACTTGTATCAAATTTTCCTTATTGTAGAGAATACTTTGTTGTTATCACAGGTAGATGCTTTTAATATTTTTAACGGAGAAAGATATGATTTTGTTTTAAACGCAAATCAGCCGAATGATGCCTATTGGATTAGAGTCCAAGGACTTCAAAGCTGTTCAAAGTTATCTCAAAAAGCAATACTCAGGTGATCTTCTCTATCTTGACATCAGCTAAAAGACAAATTTTGATAACTTTTAGACTAATGGGTTACTAAGTTGTAAAGAAAACTTTTCAAATTTCTTTCTGAGGGAAACAAATTTTCAAAAGAAGTCACTAAAAATAGTTTTAAGAAAAAAGCTTAGAATTCAACTTGAATTTATTTTAGTTTTGAAAGAAGTTTTTTTTTCCCTTTTTATTTTTTTATTTATCCCATCAAATAATATCTCATCTTGGTGATAATAATAATAATCAACTAAGCTATTAATAATCTAACAAACATTATCTTTATCTCTTTTTATTTTCGAACAAATTATTATTATATGATTTCATGATCGGTGGCGGTTCACACTGCGGCGGAACAGTTACCATACCTGCCTACCAAGCGGGGTTCCGGGTTCCATCCCAAGTATACACATTAGTGACAAGAAAAAGTTCATTTCTAAAGCGCGGGTAGAAGGGCCCTGTGAGTCTGATGATATGACAACACTTCGAGAAGAGATGAAACTTCAAATTTCAAGCCGGAGTTGAAGCCCCGTAGGCAGTTCATCACTGTACTCAGTGTCGTTCTGGCGGATCCTGCGTTATCACTTGGGAGTAGCTTTATCAGTTCTTCTGTCCCACTGCGCACTTAGTTGGCGCAGAGAAAAGAATCTTAGTTGATCTCCATCATTTCTACCCTGATACATACATGCTTCGCTATGGCCGTTAGCGGCTTAAGGGGATCAAAAAATAAAAGTTTTCCAACAAACTTTATCTCAAACTTAGAATAATCCACCTGAAAAGTTAACGAAAACTGTAAACCGTGAATTGTAAATTTTTGTAGATATTCTCTCGTCGATCTTACTAAGGAGCCAAATTCAACGGCCACACCAATAACATCGATTTTAAATGCCTATCATTATGAAGCAGCAGTGGAAAGACCAATTTATGTTAATGAGTATAAAGCGTTGAAGAATGAGAAATACGAGCCATACAGGATCAAAGAGACGCCAGATCAAACTCTATACTTTGAATTAGGTTTTTCAAAAGTACGAAAATAATCTGTTAATCAAACCAAAATTTGATTGAAGTTTTGTTCCAAACTTAAGCTAATTAAAAAAAAATTACATTTTTAATCAAATTATTTTTTAGTCTTACAACGGTGAATCCTTTCCACAAATCAACAATTTATCTTGGGAGTTTCCTGATCGCCCGCTGCTGTTTGAACCTAAAGGTTTTAATCAGAGCAACTTTTGCACTTCGCCAAAATATAGCGAAACCAGAACTGTAAAAGAAATATATATGGCAGATTTATTGAAATACTTTTTAAAATAATCGTTTTATTTCAGCCTATTCATTGTGTTAATAGAATAAAGATAAAAAAAGATGAACTGATTGAGATGATATTGTTTAATTCATACCCGAATGATACTCTTTCATATAATAGTTATTCTTCACATCCATTCCATTTGCACGGACAGTATTATGCAGTTGTAGCACAAAAATGGTCATTTCTTTAATTACATCAATTTACTCTTGTTTGACATTTTTTAATTTTTCTATTTATTAAAGGCTCAATAAATCTATATCTCTGGCGGAAATGAAAAATATTTACGAGTCTGAAAAAATTGAAAGAAACTTTGACAGACCTCCTCTAAAAGATACATTATTAGTAACTGGAGGCGGTTACACTGTGCTCAGATTCAGAGCTACTAACCCAGGGTTTTGGCTGTTTCATTGTCATATTGCATTTCATTTTGAAGCAGGTAAGTTTTAAAGTGGGTTGTTTATTTACAACTTACAATTTAGCTTTAAATCTTTTATTATTCAAACGAAGAGGTTCTTAAAATACTTTGAAAACATTTATCGCTAAGTGTAAATTTTAAAGATTCATATGGTTACTATCCAACTTTAAAATAAAAAGTGTTTCAAAAATTAAAATATGTTTTCTATTTTTGTAGGTATGGGTCTGGTTTTTGACGTTGGTGAACCAAGTCAATGGAATGGCCCTCCTAAAACGTTCCCTAGGTGTGGAAGCTATAAACCTTACGAAAACAACACTAGTTCTGCGAATATAATTCCAACATCTTTACTCGTTACCTTATTCTCTACTTTGTGTTGGTTATTTATGAACTAAAATCAACTTATGTTAAAATCCAGAATCTTTTACGTCTTGTATAACAAAATGTTAGTATATCTTCAATAAAATGTAGTAATGTCATAAAATGTGGACTTAAAAATTAATAGTTCTTTGATATAGTGCATAGGTTGATAAGACTTCAATCAATCATCTAAAATAAAGCTTCAAAAACTCTAAAAACTTTAACATCAATATTTCTGACCAAATCGTCAGTATGTATATACAATCGAACCAAACTAAAAGTAACAAGAGCTTCACACCAGTAAAAGAACCTTATACGAAACGGGAAGCTCAAGCTGTGCAGAAGAATCTCATCATTTAATGATCCTAGATTTATTTTGATACAAACTCATTTACTTTTCAACTTTCTCTGAAAAGTACTAATCTATGGCTTTATCATAGACGGTTCAATCATGTTACCGACATATAAATAAACCCTTAAAATCTTGCTTAATATCTAATTTCTATCAAAACAACAATAAAATACCCAATATCTGATCATTATAGACTTGAACATACTCATTTCTCAGGATTTCAATAGTGCTCAGAACATAAACGATTTGTTCAGAACTATTACAGATAGTAATCAAAAATCATTCCAAATTCTGAAATCTTTTAAAAATGTGAATATCTTGACACTGTTAAGGTGTTTTATGAATATCAGTCAGCAATTCTGAGCTTTTTCCATTCTGAAGATATTCATCATTCCAACAAAGTCTATGTTTCGTGATTGTGGTTTCAATGTAATGCAATTTAGTTCTAAAAATTATAGTGGCTGTAAGGATGAAAGTACGAGGTAGGTGCTTTGGAGACAGTTTAAATAGAAATAAGTTGAGAGTGATAACTGTATAAAATCCAACAATCGAATCTGTGCAGAAGTATGGTCAGCAGGACAACTTTTCATATGCTAATCTTTGTCTCGGTCTTGAGTAGTTTTGAGTAGATCAGATGTACATTTATCATATTTTTTTTGTAAATTTGGCCAGTCCTTCTCAAAACTAAAATAAAGCGTTTAACTTTAAAATCTTGGAGATTGTCATATAAATACATCCTATCAAAATAGAGGCATCTTAGTGTTTATTTTAAAATAAAAATAATGAAAAGTGAAATGCTACAAGTCTCTAAAATTAAACGTTTATGGAAAAATGCATAGATAAAATCAAATTCTTAAAAACCGAACAAACTGTTAGTATTCTTATAAATTAATTTTAAACTATATGAGTTATTAAGAACAAACATCATTAAATACTCTTTTGATAACCTTTCGAAGAACTACTCTTAATATATATAAAATAATACTGTTTTTAGATAATTTATGGTAACTGCTTTAATGATAATAAGGTTGCTTCGGCTGAGAACGGCCATGCTGGATATGCTATGAGTCATGATGATAAAACATTGAAAAATACAGTGAAATACAAAGATGCTAAAAGTTTCTTCTTCTTCGTCGAAGCTGGTTTCTTCTCTATCTCCAGTTGTTTACAGAGTAGAAAGCGTCATTCGGAGTTATCTGCTGCAATATCCTCCACATTGCTGATACTGATGTCGAGTGATCTCATATCTCACTTGTGAATATCTTTCAAAGATAGAGACGGTCGATGCTGCGTTTGCCTTTTGACATCTTTCCATAAAACAGAGCCTCCTGTCTTCCATCAGATGGACGTGACTGAGCCAGTAAGACATTTGATTACTTTGCATACTGTACATTGTTGTTAGGTCGGTGTGCCTTACGACTTTCTACTTTGAGATATTTCCCTGCCACGTTAAACGTGCTATGCGGCAAAGACATCGAAAATGAAAGGTGTTAGCTTATTTTCGTTAGCTTTCAACAAAGTACAAGCTTCACTAAAGTACAATAGTGCACTATCTTGGTTTTGATAAAGAACTTTGAATTATCTCAGAGCCTAGATAGACTAAATTATCTACAGTCTCAAATTCACAACCATCGATGTTGATTAGCTGTAGAGCATTAACACCTTGGCTAAGAACTTCTTAGACTGAACTTATTTTATAACTTATTATTTTAAAGTCTGTACAGACTGATAAAAATTGACTCATCAGAGTTTGTAAGTCTTTTGCTGAATGTGCAACAATTACTACGTCATAGGCAAACATCAGGTCTTTAGATGAGAATCTTTTTTCCTTACTTTTCGTCTTTAGACGTGATATGTTGAAAAAACTTTCTTTAGATCTTGACTGAAGGTAGACTCATTCAAAAGATGCATAAAACACTTATTTTGGTAACATTGAGAAAAATCCCACAAACATCCCTTGTGACACATCCCTGTTTACTTCATTTTGATGTTAAATGACTCAGAACAGTTTCTATCATGCTAGACTCTTACCTCAGTGCTCGTGTACAATGATTTAATGATTTATTTATTTATTTATTACAATAAATGTGAAGGAGGGTGCCTAAAGAGAGCACCTCTCGCTAACACACATTCTCACAAATTAGATATATTTGACGTGTAAACGAAAAAGCATATGACAATGAAGAATTGCACAGAATCATAGTATTGTAAAAGAAGAAAATTCACAGTTTAGAAATGGCAATGTTGGCGATATTATAACAATTCAGCTTTTTCTTGAACAGCATAAGTGATTTTGACATGACAATCTCTGATGGCAGATTGTTCTATGTACTGATTGTGCGGTATGAGAAAAAACTTAATCTGGTTAACGTAGCTGGTGGAGTGGGCTTATTAAGATGTAATTTATGTCTTCTAAGTTGATATAACTTGAGGGAGGGACTAATGGAGAAAAAGTCATCAAACTGAAGATCAATTAGGTTGTGAATAATTTTAAAAATCAGAATAAGGTCGTATTTAATTCTTCGGATTTCCAAAGTATCTAGATTGAAGAAGCTGAGACGATGCTTATAACTCTCGTATTTGATATTAAGTTTCCTGCAAACCAATCTCGTAAATGTTGCCTGAACAGATTCGATTTTTCTGATATCACCAACTTGATATGGCATCCATGCACTGACATTGTATTCAAGAATAGGGCGTATGTACAGTTTGAAAAGGTTGACGAAAAACCATGGATCTTTAGAATTAAAAGTCTTTATGATGAGGTGGACAAGCTTGATAGATTTTCCAAAGATTCTGGAAACATAACTGTACCATTTGAAGTCAGATGTCAGAGTAATGCCGAGGTCTATGACTGAGGATACTCGTTCAAGAATAGATCCATTGATGTAGTATTGGTTGCTGAAGTTGGCAGCTGGTTTACGGGAGAATGTTATAACTTCAAACTTTGTTGGCTGGATTTTAAGTTGCCAATTCGCAGACCAGTTTTCTACAATATTTAGTGCAGTTTAGAGTTTTGAGTGAGAACCAGATAATGTTAATGTTAATGAGTTTTGGTGGAACAGTACCGATGGTTAACAGACCTTTTCTACTGACAAAGTCAACAGTTTATGTAAGGTCAATGAATGCAATATACAAATGCTTATGTTATTTTTTGTATTTTTTTTTGTAGTTAAGTCACAAAAAATTATGTTCATAGAGATCGTTTTGATCTGAAAACGCAAGGTGATTCAGCTTCAGCCACTATTTGCAGGCGTGAAAGTATCACACAAGCAAATGCTTTGTTTGCAATGTATTCCTAGGGTATTCCTCTCTGAGTATTGCAGTTGGACCTTGCACATTTTTTTGTACAATGTTATGGTATTTGCGCCGTGCATGTTTTTTGTAACTTGTCCAGTTCTCCAATAGTTGATTATAATATCGTGGAGAAGGGGGCAGAATGTAAGTTGTACATTTTTCAGTAGGTCAGGGGATATACCGTCGCTTCTTTGGTGCTTTTCCAGAACCTATTAAAGAAATGGGTTTGCTGAGTTCTTCCCTCGTTGGTTTGCAATCTAGGTCGTGTATTATTGGTAAACGTTCTATTTTATCCAGCCGAGAGTTTGCCAGGGTGTTTTGTTGAGAGTAGAGATATGAAAAATACTGAACCCCACCTCCTTAACTGTTTATATTTATTGTGTAAGATCTCTCTTTTGATAGATTGCAAGGGATCGATCAAACGGTTTATTGGTCCGCTTGCATACCTAACACCATCATAAACCGATTTAATGTCACCCTTGCTGCTTCAGCTTTTGTAACGCCGAAACTCATTTGGATGGTTTCTTGCGGCTCATAGACTATCAGTATTATAAATTATGCTGTTGCACTTTGCTATATCAAAACAACGAGACTTACTTGTTAACTGGATACATCCATTGAAAAGCTATCTTTGAAAATTCAGTTGTTTATCAAAGCACCATCAAGTGTTCAAGATTGATAAAAGTCCTTAATACTTTTGAGCAAGACTCTGATCACATTGAGTGAGATTCTCGAACCGACAATTAAAGACGTAGTAAAGCACAGCAACATATTGTAACGATTGGTTTGCTTTTCGCTTTAGAGATGACATGTAGAAACTTAAGTCAGTTTCTTTTCATATAGATGTCCTAGCATCATTGCCTCCTCTAAATCGGCCATCAAAGTATTCATACACATCCAAGTTGGGACAGCTTGTAAGTGCATTCAACTGGTTCTTATCTGTTCCAAATGACCGACATGTATCTTGTAAATCACTAAAAGCATTCTTTTTGTGACACGAATCTATTGGTGCCCATAACTGTTTCTTTATACGGACAGCTCACTCTACTTAATTGTTTCATCCATATAACTTTGCGAGATATATCTAATTTAGAAATACTAAAAATATATCTTTAACTGTAGACTAAACTGAGTTACGCTTTAATAACTCACCAAAACAACTTGGTAACTGTTTTCCTAATAAAAATGTATTATATTATTAGGAAAAATTGAGATGTTAATATTTCTTTAAGTGAGCTGAAGTGGATTATAAAATATGTATAACACAAACAACAATTAACAATCAACTATTTTGCTATAGATTGCACCAAAAGCCAGTTTTACCAATAGTAATCAAAACCTGATATAATGTCATTAAGTTATGCATATTGACATTGTTAGGCATATTTCTTGATTTTTAGTAGCATTAATTAAGATTGTAAGTTTTTGTTTTGAATGTTAGTTAGCTTAAAAGCAAATAATTGATATTTAAGTTGCTAAATATAACTTAGCTTATTTCTTTATTTCCAAACAATATTTTTTAAAGTTGTAAGTGTTCTAAAAACGCTACTTTTTATTGTTTGAAGAATACAAAAGCATAAGAAGTACCGAAATTATTATGAAAGTATTATATTTTTTCATAAAACGACAAATGATATTTCTAATCTTCAAAGTTCTTATAATAAGACTTTGTTTAAATCAGTTACTACTTGAAGTACCTCAAAATGGAAAAACACCTTTTGTTTGCTGTTTTTAATCTACCAACTTACATAAAATTGTTAAACTTGAAATTTAAGAAAAAGTTTTTCAGAACAATTTAAATCTAACTAAGAGAATTAAATATTCATAAAAGAACAATCAACATATACAAATAGAAAGCATTAAAAGGTTTAGCGAGTAAAGTAATAATTTCAGCTCTATTGAAAATTTTTATTCTTTTATTCTGCATAAGATGAAGAAATTAATTTTGAAAATTCAAAAAGACTGTTTTGTTCAGACGTTCTAACTGTAATTATTCCAGGTGCTTTTTTTTCAAACAGCTGCCAGTATAATTTACAAAAAAATAGCTAGTTTTCTAAGATCTTAAGCTTGATGATAGTTAGCTTTAACTTAAGTTTATCTGCGGAAGTAAGTCACTATTCGATTTTGTATTTTCAAATAAAGGGTATCAAAAATATTCTCAAAAAGCTGATTCTTTGCTTGAAGCTCACCAATGCATTTAAATTGTAAAATCTATTTTCATATGTCTTTAAGAATTAAAAAAGATTTTTCAATCTTGAAAATCTGTAACCTTTGTTTAAATCGAGTTTATTGTCACTACATGAAACAGCTCAAACGTGAAACACTTATCATTTTACAAAAAATATTGTTTTAATTTTTTAACTTTTTTGAAAATATATAAAACTATTTTAACTAAAGTTTAAAAATAAAAGAAACTAAACGAGTGATAAACCTATTAAATATCAAAAAACAAGTAATTTTCAGAATGAATACTTAGCAAGCAAAACATAATCATCAATTTTTAATAAGTTATTTAATGTTAGATTGTAATTTTGTATTTAGAATTTACCTAGCATGAATAGAAGTGGTTGAATTGTAACTTGATGAATTTAATATCTTATCTTATAGTCATCAAAACTAATCTTCAAAAAAATTACAACTAACAAATAAATAGGTGCTTGCTATAATTTTAGTTTATTTCTACATTTTTAAACAGCAACCAGGAAAATCGAGTGTTGTTTTAGGATTCCTTCTCTTGAAAATTTTTTCTCTTTGATTAATTATCATTTTGTAGTTTTCTATGTAATCTAACTTAGATTGACTGATCAAAATGATCAAATTTTGTGAAACAACAACAAAATTTTAAAACTATTTTGAAAAATCATATTATTACGTTTAATCGTTGGAGAATTTGTTTAAATCATTCTGGCTTTTGCGAGAAATTGCAAAAAGTGCATTAGCCGGGAATCGAACCCGGGCCCCCCGCGTGGCAGGCGAGGATTCTACCACTGAACCACCAATGCTTGATTTTAATTAATTAGATTTTAATTCGTTCGTATGATTTTACAAATTAAGAAAATAAAGATTGCTTTGAACTATTTCTTTAAATGAATTTTAAGTTTGAATGAAATTAGTTTCAAGAGTACTTTACGATTACTGAAATCGGCAGTTTGCGGATAAATTATTTTTTGTTTCAATATACAACAACTTATTGCAATATGAGATCATCCACATTTGTTTGAAATCTTTATTAAATTTAAAAGTTTGTTTCTCAACACTTTTTATGTTTCAAAATATTAACTTGAAAGCATGCCCTACCAAAAGAACAAAAATGGTGGAGTTGTTGTCTTCCTTTTTTTGTTTTATGCTTTTTTCTAAATATCCACTTTTGTTACTTTATTTTCAAACGAGTCTTTTTTACTGTAGTCATCAAAACTAATCTTCGAACGAAGACGTTTATGTAGGATACATATAAATAGGTGCTTGCTATAATTTTGTTTTATATCTACATTTTCAAGCACCAACCAGGAAAATCTAGTGTTGTTTTAGGATTCCCTGTCTAGAAAATTTTTCTCTTTAATTAATTATCATTTTGTAGATTTCTACATAAACTAACCTAGATTGGCTGATTATAATGATTAAATTTTGTGAAACAACAACAAAAATTATTATACTATTTTGAAAAATCATATTGATACGTTTAATCGTTGGAGAATTTGTTTAAATCATTCTGGCTTTTGCGAGAATTTGCAAAAAGTGCATTAGCCGGGAATCGAACCCGGGCCCCCCGCGTGGCAGGCGAGGATTCTACCACTGAACCACCAATGCTTGATTTTAATTAATTAGATTTTAATTCGTTCGTATGATTTTACAAATTAAGAAAATAAAGATTGCTTTGAACTATTTCTTTAAATGAATTTTAAGTTTGAATGAAATTAGTTTCAAGAGTACTTTACGAATAAAGAAATCGGCAGTTTGCAGATAAATCATTTTTTGTATCAATTAACAAAAGTTTATTCCTATATGAGATCATCTGTATTTGTTTGATATCATTATTGAGATCAAAAGTTTGTTTCTCAACACTTTTTATGTTTCAAAATATTAACTTGAAAGCATGCCCTACCAAAAGAACAAAAATGGTGGAGTTGTTGTCTTCCTTCTTCTGTTTTATGCTTTTATCTAAAAATCGTCTTTTGTTACTTTATTTTTAAACAGGTTTTGTTTACTGTAGTCATCAAAACTAATCTTCGAACGAAAACGTTTATGTAGGATACATATAAATAGGTGCTTGCTATAATTTTGTTTTATATCTACATTTTCAAGCACCAATCAGGAAAATCTAGTGTTGTTTTAAGATTCCCTCTCTAGAAACTTTTTTCTCTTTGATTAATTATAGTTTTGTAGATTTCTACGTAAACTAACCTGGATTGGCTGATTATAATGATTAAAATTTGTGAAACAACAACAAAAGTTATTATACTATTTTGAATAATCATATTGATACGTTTAATCGTTAGAGAATTTGTTTAAATCATTCTGGCTTTTGCGAAAATTTGCAAAAAGTGCATTAGCCGGGAATCGAACCCGGGCCACCCGCGTGGCAGGCGAGGATTCTACCACTGAACCACGAATGCTTGATTTTAATTAATTAGATTTTAATTCGTTCGTAGTATTTTACAAATTAAGAAAATATAGATTGCTTTGAACTATTTCTTTAAATGATTTTTAAGTTTGATTTAAATTAGTTTCAAGAGTACTTTACGATTACTGAAATCGGCAGTTTGCCGGTAAATAATGTTTTGTTTCTATATACAAATGTTTATGGGAATTTGAGATCATCTGTAGTTGTTTGATATCATTATTGAGATTAAAAGTTTGTTTTTTAATACTTTTTATGTTTCAAAATATTAACTTGAAAGCATGCCTTACCAAAAAAACAAAAATGGTGGAGTTGTTTTCTTCCTTCTTCTGCTTTATGCTTTTATCTAAAAATCCTCTTTTGTTACTTTATTTTTAAACAGGTCTTGTTTACTGTAGTCATCTAAACAAATCTTTGAACGAAAACGTTTATGTAGGATACATATAAATAGGTGCTTCCTATAATTTTGTTTATATCTTACAGAAATGTCTTTAGTACCTTCGACTATTAAGTCCCATTTATAATATACCTGTACAAATAAAATCTATTGCATCATGTCTTTTCAAAATAATGTTTAATTCAAAGATTAAGTCAATTTATAGTATACAAATATAATATTAATAAACAAATAAACTTTTTCTTGTCACTGCAACAGTTAATATTACCCGGTTATATCAATTCAATTTAAAATGGCAATAGCCGCTTTTGGCATCATCTTGCAATATCAGCATACAAGTCAGTTACTTTTACAAACTTTTTCATGAAATTTTAATATTACTTTATATAGTTTTATTTGTGAAATTTCAAATAAAGTTTGCCAAGTTGAATTTAACAAGTTTTTTACAGGTGTTAATCAAAGTTAAAAAAACTTTGTATTTTTTAAAAATTAAAGACTTTAAAAAGCTGATTTTTATCCGAGTAAGTTGAAGGCCTTAGATCTTTAGATTGTGCTTATCATATTTTATAAAGCAGTTGGAACTCAAACTTTATATTGCCTTAAGATGGCTTTTTATCAGTTTCAACTTTACAGGTTTTTAGATTTTATATAAATACCAATTACTTTCAAATTTCACACAAAATTATAATCTTCTTGCTTGTGTGATATCTCAATTTTAATCTTATAATAACGACTACCATTAAATTGTTCTACAAGACATTTGAAACAGGAACTCACAAAAATAAAAATTAATCAAAAACTCACAAAGTTGATTTTCGAACAATAATTACTACCATTGATTTAACTGTAATTCGATTATTTGATAAAATTCACAATTCATAATATGTAAGCTTCATTTTTCGATAAGACTGCACATCTCGTCAATCGAAAAATTAACTTTTATTTACGACTCATTAAAAATTTATATAAAATGTAAAATATGACAAAAATAAAATAATTTTTCAAGTTTCTGTTATTTTATTGCGGTTAACTTTTTAGAATAATCTTATAAAACTAATTATATAGCAAATTAAAGGTATAATTCAAGTATTCGTTCAAGTATTTGTTAAAATCTCATTAATTTCTCAGCCAGCGGATCATCCGCAAATTGGCGGTAGAGAGTTTAGGAGTAAGTAAGAAGTAAGCCTTTACGATTTTATTTTGTTGTTTCCGTAGATCATTTAAACGTTTGTTACTTCTTCTTTGTTTTGTTGCAACTTTTTTCCATGTTATCACAAAAGATCTTTTATAGAATAAGAATATATAAGAATTAGTTAAAAATGCTTATTTGCTTTATTAAGAAGTTTTATTAGGCAAATAAAGCAAAGTTCCAATCTGATTTGATATCAACAAAGTAAACGCTTCATTTAAATAATTTCAGTTTTCTTTCACAAAATCTCAATTTTTAAATACAATCTTGTTGTTGATGTAAATATCTATCTTCTATAGACTCACTTTTTATCTTTTTCAATTCATTAACTCGATGTTTTGCTCTATTAGATAACTTCCAAGTTGATCCAATAACTCTTAATTATTTCTTCCAAGATCGATCCCAGCTTCTTCAGGATTATCAACACCTACATCCCAATCACCTCTTTTATCGCAACAAGATCTTCAGCTTATGAGATCATCAGTATCTCGATAGGATCTCATTTGAGTTTTTTGAAAAGTAAATTTGAACTAGTTGGTGATGATTTAACCAACCAAACTCCTACAAGTAATCATCAAATGACAAAGGAATCTGAATATACTTATGTCTTGTGGTGTTCAAGAAAACAATTCTGCTTGTCAAAGAATAAATGTACAAATAAAGGTTACTTAATTGCAACCTTATAATCGAAAAACTAAAAATAATTTTGATGTCTTCTATTTTTTTACATCACAAATTTGCTCGTGATTATTTCACAAAAAAACCAACCTTTCTCATCTTGATTAATATTATTTCAAACAAATCTTTTTATATCTAAATTTTAAATTTAGTTTCTCAACATCTGAAAAATGTGACTGAAAAAAAATTGTTGATAATATTTTCAGCTCAACAAAAATTTCTCTGAAATCGAAAAATTGGTTCTTTCAACTAAAAACTTTTCAAACTTTCAAATTGACATCACAACAAGTCGAGTGAATTAAACTTTTAATAAAACAACAAAATAAACAATTTAAACAAATAAACAAAAAGTTGAACAAATGAAAGTTTTATAAAATCAATTGTGAGCTCTCTGATGTTTTTCTAAAGTAGAAGGACGCATAAACCCTTTTTTACAAACACTGCAGTTGTATGGGAAATTTTTGGTGTGGTTACTGATTTCATGTTGTTTCAAACTAGATGACACCGTAAAAGATTTTGAGCAAAACTTGCAATGAAACAACTTCTCGCCTGTGTGGATTCGCTTATGTATTGTAAGATTAAACGATTGCCCAAATGACTTTCCACATTCATTACAAACATAAGCTTTTTGCTCCTCGTGAGTAGTACGAATGTGTCTATGTTTGTTACTTTCTAGACTAAAAGACTTTTCGCAAAGCTCACATTGATACCTCTTCTTTGAATGAACTGACTCGTTATGCTGATTAAGGTTACGTTTCCTTCCAAAGCTGTTTCCACACAGGCGACAAACAAATGATTTCTGTTTAGTGTGAGTCAATTGGTGTTGTTTGAGTCGACATTCATAATCAGCAGAAAAATCACAAAGATTGCATAGATACTTTTTATCAGTTGGATGTTTTCTTTTAACATGAAAATCAAAAAATTTCTTATCAGCAAAAATGTCTTCACAAAATTCGCAGTGATAAAGATCAGCTGCAAAAAAATGTTTTATTTAAAAAATTAATTTTATCCTAATACTGGAAGCATTAATAAGATATTTTTATGCAAATAACTGAAAAAAGTTTAATTTACTTCTTTTGATTAATTCAGAATTCCTTTTCAGTTTCTTTATTTCTTTTTGAGAACTTTTAGCTGGAAAAAGTAACTTGTAGTTATTCATAAAATTGTCTTTGTGACTAATTAGATGACTTAAATTTTTCGATTTTTCAATTTAGGTTATTTTTATAATTTAATATTCTATTACTAAATAATTATCTTCTTACCATTATCATTTTTATCTTCTTTATTTAGAGCTTCTTCAAAGTCTTCTTCATATTTATTATTATTATTATTAGAAGCAATAATAATAAGAAGCATTTCTTCATTATCATCTGCAGAATCTTCATTGTCATCTTTATCACCAACATCAACAACAGTCTTCATTTGATTTTTGCCATCAAAACCATCAAGAGCATATTCAACTTGATCCTTATTTCCATTTTCAAAATCGCAATTATTAACGTCATTTAGGTCTTCATCTTCAAGAACATTTCCAACGAAATTGTCATAGGCATCACTTAAAAAATATTTAACAAAATCTTCATCAACAGCCTCATCATCCAATTTATTTTGGTTGTTAATTTTATTAGTCAAATGAAGTTGTTCTTGAATGGCTTCCGAATATTCTGTAGAAATCTCTAAAACAGTTTTACTTTCCAACTTTCTTCTTTTAATCTCTGGTTGATTGAAACAACTTTCATATTTGATATCATTTTTTGATCCTTCGATATCAAATTTGTTGTTTAAATTTCAGCATTTTGTAGTATATAAATTTTTATCACAATTTCTTTAACTCAAGCAATAATCTTAATTAAAATGTTGATTAAAATTATAAAAAACAGTTTAAGAAAACGTTTATCTAACACTTTAACAATACCAATTTAATGGTTTGCTCAGTTCATTACATTAAACTATCTATATTAAAATGACTTAATTATAAAACCAAACTAGAAAACATAAACAAACAATAAAATCATCTATTATAACATCATAAGATCATTTAAAGTTGTAATTTACCTTTTTCAACCAATAATCTAGAAGAATATAAATCTTCTTGTTGCTTAGGCTGAAAATAAATTTGATTTGTTATTAGTTCTGTCTTATAAAGCTCTAAAGCAAATAAGAATCCAAGTAAAATTATGTAAATTAGATTATCTATATATTCATAAAAGATTACAAAAAAAATAGTAAAAATAATACTGAAATCATTTATCAAACTATTAATTTTTCTATGTAGAAACAACTAACATTTTGACTGTAAGCACAAATAAACAAAATAAAGATATTTACAAATGTTTCAGATGAAGATACATTGTTCAGATCTCCTACTTGACTTGTAGAAGCACCAGATTCTTTAGATGGGATATCAGAGATGTTATTATCATCATGTGAACCCACTTTCCATAAATCATTTCAATTATTTTGGATTTTTTCATCGTAATAATTTTCAATATGATACTTTACACGATCTATTACCGATGGACTCCAACTTTCTTCATCAGGAGGAAAGAATTCAACTGCAGAAGTTTCATCAGCTACATCATAATGATTTTCTTCCAACCACAAATCAAGTGTATTAAATTGATAACTTTCCATTATTCTCAATTACTAAGTCTGTTTATATAAGAAATATTGATAAAGTTAACTTAAGTTTAATTGTAAAAGAACGTTTTTCTAATTACCATAAGTAATACCAAATGTTAACTATTTCAACACTAATTTGGTATTTATAAGATCATGAAATTTTTCTGTTTTTGAAAAATTAATGAACATCAAAAAGCACTTAAATATAAAAAAAGCAAAATAAAACATTATATAAGAAAAAACAAACTAAAAAACCATAAACAAAACTTCTGAACGTAAGTATATGCACTAAATAAATGTTTGCTTGCATTTAGCTTCTTCAAACTCAGTTTAGAAATTCATAAAAAGATAAAGTTAGATCAATATGAACTTTTAATAATTAAACTAGATATTTAGCAATTATCAGTGGTAAATTTAACATCCTAACTCGATGACAAAAAGAGAAAAATAAAAAACTTTTTGTTAGAATGGGAACGCCCAAACTCAAAAGTTTGCTTTTGTAATTATGAAAAGTGAAATAATAATCAAGAAACGACTAGCACATTCCGTAAAAGCAAAACATATTTTGGAAATTACGGATAATAAACTGCTTTAGATGTCATTCTTAAATTTTAATGGGATTTGGTATAGCATTAATTATTCGTTGTAAAATATACTTTTAAGAAAAGGTTTCTTTGTATTAAATTTCATTTTATTAAATTGATTTTGTATTAATTTTTGTATATTGTTATTATGATTATTTGCATGATTAATTATCTATTAATTTACTAAAAACGTTTATTTTAAATATAGCATATATATTTCTGATTACAACTTCTTTATTTCTTTCTTTTAATTTGATGTTTTTTAATGTGTAGAGTTCTTGAGCATTATGTTAATTATGATTTATAGTTTTTTTTTTGTTTACAAATTAAAGTCACTGAATTGTGACCAAGTGTTATTACTATGACTAATTATGACGTGATTATTTTATCGATGGCCAGTTGATACTTTTAACAATTTGAGACTGATGACCTCAGTATTGTGGACTTTGTGATAATTGCAACAATACCACAAATCTTTTTCTTATATTTCTTCTGATTAATCTACAAATATTTTATCTGACTTTACTTCACTAATAATATTATGCATCGATAGAAGTCTAGTCATTCACTGAGCTACCTCCGTCACTTCAACGCACCCTGGCTATTAGTACAAGGTCGCAACATTCATCTACGTCATCAGAAGCACGTACAAGCAGCCCTACGTCGCGGTCACGTTGTTCAAAGCGCTCCTCATCTGCTTCTCAATCCACAGCTGGTTCTTCATCAAGCTTCTACTTTAATGCATCTTAATCCTTCCTTCAAACTTTGTAACCAATGTTCATTTCTTTCTGCGTCACGTAAACCGGATTTACGTCATCAAAGAAGTCGACGATTGTTGCTAAGCTGCCAATAGAGGGCGATCTTGCATAAATTCCAACTTATTTCTAATTGGGGATCCAATTTTAGCGAGAAAATGATAAAGATAATTGAAAAGGATCTTGTTGACATAGAAGGTTGCGATAGAAGTAGACTTCTTAAAAGGTTTAGCAAGTAACTAATAGATTCAATAAAAATCAATTTAACTATTTTAAACTGTTTTTTTAATGAGCATTCGATTTTATCAATTACAATTCTTACAACTAAAAACTTTTCAACCATTCAAATTAACATCACAATAAATCGAGTGAATTAAACTTTTATTAAAACAACAAAATAAACAATTTTAACAACTAAACAAAAAGTTGAACAAACAAAAAATTCATAAAATTATTTGTGAGTTATCAGATGATTTTTTAAACGAGAAGGACAAATAAATCCTTTTTTACAAACACTGCAGTTGTATGGAAAATTTCTGGTGTGAATACTGATTTCGTGTTGCTTCAAATTAGGTAATTGCAAAAATGGTTTTGAGCAAAACTTGCAATGAAACAACTTCTTGCCTGTGTGGATTCGCTTATGTATTGTAAGATTACACGATTGCCCAAATGACTTTCCACATTCATTACAAACATAAGCTTTTTGCTTCTCGTGAGTAGTACGAATGTGTCTATGTTTGTAACTTTTCGAACTAAAATATTTTTTGCAATTCTCACATTGATACCTCTTCCTTAAATGCACTGACTCATTATGCTTGTTGAGGTTACTTTTTATTCCAAAGCGTTTTCCACACAAGCGACAAACAAATGCTTTCTGTTTACTGTGAGTCAATTGATGTTGTTTAAGATTTCCTTTTAGATCAGTAGAATAGTCACAGAGATTACATGGATATTTTTTATCAGTTGGATGTTTTCTCTTAAGATGAAATTCAAAAAATTTCTTATCAGCAAAAATGTCTTCACAAAATTCGCAGTGATAAAGATCAGCTGCAAAAAAATGTTTTATTTAAAAAATTAATTTTATCCTAATACTGGAAGCATTAATAAGATATTTTTATGCAAATAACTGAAAAAAGTTTAATTTACTTCTTTTGATTAATTCAGAATTCCTTTTCAGTTTCTTTATTTCTTTTTGAGAACTTTTAGCTGGAAAAAGTAACTTGTAGTTATTCATAAAATTGTCTTTGTGACTAATTAGATGACTTAAATTTTTCGATTTTTCAATTTAGGTTATTTTTATAATTTAATATTCTATTACTAAATAATTATCTTCTTACCATTATCATTTTTATCTTCTTTATTTAGAGCTTCTTCAAAGTCTTCTTCATATTTATTATTATTATTATTAGAAGCAATAATAATAAGAAGCATTTCTTCATTATCATCTGCAGAATCTTCATTGTCATCTTTATCACCAACATCAACAACAGTCTTCATTTGATTTTTGCCATCAAAACCATCAAGAGCATATTCAACTTGATCCTTATTTCCATTTTCAAAATCGCAATTATTAACGTCATTTAGGTCTTCATCTTCAAGAACATTTCCAACGAAATTGTCATAGTCATCACTTATAACATATTTAACAAAATCTTCATCACAGCCTCATCATCCAATTTATTTTGGTTAATGGCTTCAGGACATTCTGTAACAATAAGATTAATTAAAAAACCTCCAGTGCAAGTTCTATTGGTTATGTTAAGGGTTTTAATGCTATTCCTTATCAAAACAGATCACTATTATTTAATAATAATATATTATCTATATTTGTTTTGGGTTTAGTTTATCATAAATATTGAAGTTGTTGTGATTACTTATCAGAACATTGTAGTTTAGAAGTTGTACTTAGAACAGTTTTACTTTCCAACTTTCTTCTTTTAATCTCTGGTTGATTGAAACAACTTTCATATTTGATATCATTTTTTGATCCTTCGATATTAAATTTGTTGTTTAAATTTCAGCATTTTGTAGTATATAAATTTTTATCACAATTTCTTTAACTCAAGCAATAATCTTAATTAAAATGTTGATTAAAATTATAAAAAACAGTTTAAGAAAACGTTTATCTAACACTTTAACAATACCAATTTAATGGTTTGCTCAGTTCATTACATTAAACTATCTATATTAAAATGACTTAATTATAAAACCAAACTAGAAAACATAAACAAACAATAAAATCATCTATTATAACATCATAAGATCATTTAAAGTTGTAATTTACCTTTTTCAACCAATAATCTAGAAGAATTGAAATCTTCTTGTTGCTTAGGCTGAAAATAAATTTGATTTGTTATTAGTTCTGTCTTATAAAGCTCTAAAGCAAATAAGAATCCAAGTAAAATTATGTAAATTAGATTATCTATATATTCATAAAAGATTACAAAAAAAATAGTAAAAATAATACTGAAATCATCTATCAAACTATTAATTTTTCTATGTAGAAACAACTAACATTTTGACTGTAAGCACAAATAAACAAAATAAAGATATTTACAAATGTTTCAGATGAAGATACATTGTTCAGATCTCCTACTTGACTTGTAGAAGCACCAGATTCTTTAGATGGGATATCAGAGATGTTATTATCATCATGTGAACCCACTTTCCATAAATCATTTCCATTATTTTGGATTTTTTCATCGTAATAATTTTCAATATGATACTTTACACGCTCTATTACCGATGGACTCCAACTTTCTTCATCAGGAGGAAAGAATTCAACTGCAGAAGTTTCATCAGCTACATCATAATGATTTTCTTCCAACCACAAATCAAGTGTATTAAATTGATAACTTTCCATTATTCTCAATTACTAAGTCTGTTTATATAAGAAATATTGATAAAGTTAACTTAAGTTTAATTGTAAAAGAACGTTTTTCTAATTACCATAAGTAATACCAAATGTTAACTATTTCAACACTAATTTGGTATTTATAAGATCATGAAATTTTTCTGTTTTTGAAAAATTAATGAACATCAAAAAGCACTTAAATATAAAAAAAGCAAAATAAAACATTATATAAGAAAAAACAAACTAAAAAACCATAAACAAAACTTCTGAACGTAAGTATATGCACTAAATAAATGTTTGCTTGCATTTAGCTTCTTCAAACTCAGTTTAGAAATTCATAAAAAGATAAAGTTAGATCAATATGAACTTTTAATAATTAAACTAGATATTTAGCAATTATCAGTGGTAAATTTAACATCCTGACTCGATGACAAAAAGAGAAAAATAAAAAACTTTTTGTTAGAATGGGAACGCCCAAACTCAAAAGTTTGCTTTTGTAATTATGAAAAGTGAAATAATAATCAAGAAACGACTAGCACATTCCGTAAAAGCAAAACATATTTTGGAAATTACGGATAATAAACTGCTTTAGATGTCATTCTTAAATTTTAATGGGATTTGGTATAGCATTAATTATTCGTTGTAAAATATACTTTTAAGAAAAGGTTTCTTTGTATTAAATTTCATTTTATTAAATTGATTTTGTATTAATTTTTGTATATTGTTATTATGATTATTTGCATGATTAATTATCTATTAATTTACTAAAAACGTTTATTTTAAATATAGCATATATATTTCTGATTACAACTTCTTTATTTCTTTCTTTTAATTTGATGTTTTTTAATGTGTAGAGTTCTTGAGCATTATGTTAATTATGATTTATAGTTTTTTTTTTGTTTACAAATTAAAGTCACTGAATTGTGACCAAGTGTTATTACTATGACTAATTATGACGTGATTATTTTATCGATGGCCAGTTGATACTTTTAACAATTTGAGACTGATGACCTCAGTATTGTGGACTTTGTGATAATTGCAACAATACCACAAATCTTTTTCTTATATTTCTTCTGATTAATCTACAAATATTTTATCTGACTTTACTTCACTAATAATATTATGCATCGATAGAAGTCTAGTCATTCACTGAGCTACCTCCGTCACTTCAACGCACCCTGGCTATTAGTACAAGGTCGCAACATTCATCTACGTCATCAGAAGCACGTACAAGCAGCCCTACGTCGCGGTCACGTTGTTCAAAGCGCTCCTCATCTGCTTCTCAATCCACAGCTGGTTCTTCATCAAGCTTCTACTTTAATGCATCTTAATCCTTCCTTCAAACTTTGTAACCAATGTTCATTTCTTTCTGCGTCACGTAAACCGGATTTACGTCATCAAAGAAGTCGACGATTGTTGCTAAGCTGCCAATAGAGGGCGATCTTGCATAAATTCCAACTTATTTCTAATTGGGGATCCAATTTTAGCGAGAAAATGATAAAGATAATTGAAAAGGATCTTGTTGACATAGAAGGTTGCGATAGAAGTAGACTTCTTAAAAGGTTTAGCAAGTAACTAATAGATTCAATAAAAATCAATTTAACTATTTTAAACTGTTTTTTTAATGAGCATTCGATTTTATTAATTACAATTCTTACAACTAAAACTTTTCAACCATTCAAATTAACATCACAATAAATCGAGTGAATTAAACTTTTATTAAAACAACAAAATAAACAATTTTAACAACTAAACAAAAAGTTGAACAAACAAAAAATTCATAAAATTATTTGTGAGTTATCAGATGATTTTTTAAACGAGAAGGACAAATAAATCCTTTTTTACAAACACTGCAGTTGTATGGAAAATTTCTGGTGTGAATACTGATTTCGTGTTGCTTCAAATTAGGTAATTGCAAAAATGGTTTTGAGCAAAACTTGCAATGAAACAACTTCTTGCCTGTGTGGATTCGCTTATGTATTGTAAGATTACACGATTGCCCAAATGACTTTCCACATTCATTACAAACATAAGCTTTTTGCTTCTCGTGAGTAGTACGAATGTGTCTATGTTTGTAACTTTTCGAACTAAAATATTTTTTGCAATTCTCACATTGATACCTCTTCCTTAAATGCACTGACTCATTATGCTTGTTGAGGTTACTTTTTATTCCAAAGCGTTTTCCACACAAGCGACAAACAAATGCTTTCTGTTTACTGTGAGTCAATTGATGTTGTTTAAGATTTCCTTTTAGATCAGTAGAATAGTCACAGAGATTACATGGATATTTTTTATCAGTTGGATGTTTTCTCTTAAGATGAAATTCAAAAAATTTCTTATCAGCAAAAATCTCTTCACAAAATTCGCAGTGATAAAGATCAGCTGCAAAAAAATGTTTTATTTAAAAAATTAATTTTATCCTAATACTGGAAGCATTAATAAGATATTTTTATGCAAATAACTGAAAAAAGTTTAATTTACTTCTTTTGATTAATTCAGAATTCCTTTTCAGTTTCTTTATTTCTTTTTGAGAACTTTTAGCTGGAAAAAGTAACTTGTAGTTATTCATAAAATTGTCTTTGTGACTAATTAGATGACTTAAATTTTTCGATTTTTCAATTTAGGTTATTTTTATAATTTAATATTCTATTACTAAATAATTATCTTCTTACCATTATCATTTTTATCTTCTTTATTTAGAGCTTCTTCAAAGTCTTCTTCATATTTATTATTATTATTATTAGAAGCAATAATAATAAGAAGCATTTCTTCATTATCATCTGCAGAATCTTCATTGTCATCTTTATCACCAACATCAACAACAGTCTTCATTTGATTTTTGCCATCAAAACCATCAAGAGCATATTCAACTTGATCCTTATTTCCATTTTCAAAATCGCAATTATTAACGTCATTTAGGTCTTCATCTTCAAGAACATTTCCAACGAAATTGTCATAGGCATCACTTAAAAAATATTTAACAAAATCTTCATCAACAGCCTCATCATCCAATTTATTTTGGTTGTTAATTTTATTAGTCAAATGAAGTTGTTCTTGAATGGCTTCCGAATATTCTGTAGAAATCTCTAAAACAGTTTTACTTTCCAACTTTCTTCTTTTAATCTCTGGTTGATTGAAACAACTTTCATATTTGATATCATTTTTTGATCCTTCGATATCAAATTTGTTGTTTAAATTTCAGCATTTTGTAGTATATAAATTTTTATCACAATTTCTTTAACTCAAGCAATAATCTTAATTAAAATGTTGATTAAAATTATAAAAAACAGTTTAAGAAAACGTTTATCTAACACTTTAACAATACCAATTTAATGGTTTGCTCAGTTCATTACATTAAACTATCTATATTAAAATGACTTAATTATAAAACCAAACTAGAAAACATAAACAAACAATAAAATCATCTATTATAACATCATAAGATCATTTAAAGTTGTAATTTACCTTTTTCAACCAATAATCTAGAAGAATTGAAATCTTCTTGTTGCTTAGGCTGAAAATAAATTTGATTTGTTATTAGTTCTGTCTTATAAAGCTCTAAAGCAAATAAGAATCCAAGTAAAATTATATAAATTAGATTATCTATATATTCATAAAAGATTACAAAAAAAATAGTAAAAATAATACTGAAATCATTTATCAAACTATTAATTTTTCTATGTAGAAACAACTAACATTTTGACTGTAAGCACAAATAAACAAAATAAAGATATTTACAAATGTTTCAGATGAAGATACATTGTTCAGATCTCCTACTTGACTTGTAGAAGCACCAGATTCTTTAGATGGGATATCAGAGATGTTATTATCATCATGTGAACCCACTTTCCATAAATCATTTCCATTATTTTGGATTTTTTCATCGTAATAATTTTCAATATGATACTTTACACGCTCTATTACCGATGGACTCCAACTTTCTTCATCAGGAGGAAAGAATTCAACTGCAGAAGTTTCATCAGCTACATCATAATGATTTTCTTCCAACCACAAATCAAGTGTATTAAATTGATAACTTTCCATTATTCTCAATTACTAAGTCTGTTTATATAAGAAATATTGATAAAGTTAACTTAAGTTTAATTGTAAAAGAACGTTTTTCTAATTACCATAAGTAATACCAAATGTTAACTATTTCAACACTAATTTGGTATTTATAAGATCATGAAATTTTTCTGTTTTTGAAAAATTAATGAACATCAAAAAGCACTTAAATATAAAAAAAGCAAAATAAAACATTATATAAGAAAAAACAAACTAAAAAACCATAAACAAAACTTCTGAACGTAAGTATATGCACTAAATAAATGTTTGCTTGCATTTAGCTTCTTCAAACTCAGTTTAGAAATTCATAAAAAGATAAAGTTAGATCAATATGAACTTTTAATAATTAAACTAGATATTTAGCAATTATCAGTGGTAAATTTAACATCCTGACTCGATGACAAAAAGAGAAAAATAAAAAACTTTTTGTTAGAATGGGAACGCCCAAACTCAAAAGTTTGCTTTTGTAATTATGAAAAGTGAAATAATAATCAAGAAACGACTAGCACATTCCGTAAAAGCAAAACATATTTTGGAAATTACGGATAATAAACTGCTTTAGATGTCATTCTTAAATTTTAATGGGATTTGGTATAGCATTAATTATTCGTTGTAAAATATACTTTTAAGAAAAGGTTTCTTTGTATTAAATTTCATTTTATTAAATTGATTTTGTATTAATTTTTGTATATTGTTATTATGATTATTTGCATGATTAATTATCTATTAATTTACTAAAAACGTTTATTTTAAATATAGCATATATATTTCTGATTACAACTTCTTTATTTCTTTCTTTTAATTTGATGTTTTTTAATGTGTAGAGTTCTTGAGCATTATGTTAATTATGATTTATAGTTTTTTTTTTGTTTACAAATTAAAGTCACTGAATTGTGACCAAGTGTTATTACTATGACTAATTATGACGTGATTATTTTATCGATGGCCAGTTGATACTTTTAACAATTTGAGACTGATGACCTCAGTATTGTGGACTTTGTGATAATTGCAACAATACCACAAATCTTTTTCTTATATTTCTTCTGATTAATCTACAAATATTTTATCTGACTTTACTTCACTAATAATATTATGCATCGATAGAAGTCTAGTCATTCACTGAGCTACCTCCGTCACTTCAACGCACCCTGGCTATTAGTACAAGGTCGCAACATTCATCTACGTCATCAGAAGCACGTACAAGCAGCCCTACGTCGCGGTCACGTTGTTCAAAGCGCTCCTCATCTGCTTCTCAATCCACAGCTGGTTCTTCATCAAGCTTCTACTTTAATGCATCTTAATCCTTCCTTCAAACTTTGTAACCAATGTTCATTTCTTTCTGCGTCACGTAAACCGGATTTACGTCATCAAAGAAGTCGACGATTGTTGCTAAGCTGCCAATAGAGGGCGATCTTGCATAAATTCCAACTTATTTCTAATTGGGGATCCAATTTTAGCGAGAAAATGATAAAGATAATTGAAAAGGATCTTGTTGACATAGAAGGTTGCGATAGAAGTAGACTTCTTAAAAGGTTTAGCAAGTAACTAATAGATTCAATAAAAATCAATTTAACTATTTTAAACTGTTTTTTTAATGAGCATTCGATTTTATCAATTACAATTCTTACAACTAAAAACTTTTCAACCATTCAAATTAACATCACAATAAATCGAGTGAATTAAACTTTTATTAAAACAACAAAATAAACAATTTTAACAACTAAACAAAAAGTTGAACAAACAAAAAATTCATAAAATTATTTGTGAGTTATCAGATGATTTTTTAAACGAGAAGGACAAATAAATCCTTTTTTACAAACACTGCAGTTGTATGGAAAATTTCTGGTGTGAATACTGATTTCGTGTTGCTTCAAATTAGGTAATTGCAAAAATGGTTTTGAGCAAAACTTGCAATGAAACAACTTCTTGCCTGTGTGGATTCGCTTATGTATTGTAAGATTACACGATTGCCCAAATGACTTTCCACATTCATTACAAACATAAGCTTTTTGCTTCTCGTGAGTAGTACGAATGTGTCTATGTTTGTTACTTTTCAAACTAAAATATTTTTCGCAAATCTCACATTGATACCTCTTCCTTAAATGAACTGACTCATTATGCTTGTTGAGGTTACTTTTTATTCCAAAGCGTTTTCCACACAAGCGACAAACAAATGCTTTCTGTTTACTGTGAGTCAATTGATGTTGTTTGAGATTTCCTTTTAGATCAGTAGAATAGTCACAAAGATTACATGGATATTTTTTATCAGTTGGATGTTTTCTCTTAAGATGAAATTCAAAAAATTTCTTATCAGCAAAAATGTCTTCACAAAACTCGCAGTGATAAAGATCAGCTGCAAAAAAAGTTTTTATAACAAAATTAATTTTGTTCTATTACTAGAAACATTAATAACATATTTTTATGCAAATAATTGAAAAAGTTTAATTTACTTGTTTTGAGTAATTCTGGATTCCTTTTCAGTTTCTTTTTTTCTTTTTGAGGACTTTTAGCTGGAAAAAGTTACTTGTAGTTATTCGTAAGATTGTCTTTGTGACTAATTGGATAACTTAAATTTTTCGATTTCTTAAATAAAGTTATTAAAATAAATTAATATTCTATTACTAAATAAATATCTGCTAACCTTTCTCATTTGTATCTTCTTTATTTAGAGCATCTTCAAAATCTTCTTTATTTTCATTATCAAGCATTTCTTCATTATTCGTCGAATCTTCATTGTCATCTTTATCACAATCACCAAGAGCATTCTTCATTTGTTTTTCATCATCACAACTATCAAGAACATTTTTGATTTGATCTTCATTTCCAATTTCAAAATCGCTATTATTAACATCATTTAGGTCTATATCGTCAAGAACATTCCCATCAAGATTTTCATAATCATCAATTTTAACAACATCTTTAACAGAATCTTTATCAACATCATCATCAAATTTATTTTGGTTGTTAATTTTATTAGTCAAATGAAGTTGTTCTTGAATGGCTTCCGAATATTCTGTAACAATAAGATCAATTAAAAACCTCCAGTACAAGTTCTATTGGTCATGTTAAGGCTTTTAGTGCTATTACTGATCAAAGCAGATCTAAATAATAAGTATCTTGTTTGATAGTAATTATTATTATAATTGCTGATCCAAATAGATCAGTATTATATAATGATAATATATTATCTAAAATGTAAATGGGTTACTATTGGTCATAAACATTTTCTTGAATGTGATTACTTATAACACTAGAAACATTATAACTTTAGTTTCGAAGTTGTACTTAAAAAGATTTACTTTCCAACTTTCTTCTTGTAACCTCTGGTTGATTAAAACAACTTTCACTTCCACCACAATCTTCATTACCAGTTTTTGATTCTTTGAAATCAAATTTGTTGTTTAACTTTAAACATTTTGTAGAATATATAGTTCTATCACAATTTTTTTACTCAAGCAAAAAGACTAATAAAGAAAGAACCGGATCAGACGGTAATAAATCAATCAGATCGAGTAACCTTCGACAATCAAACCAAGTTAACCAAAGACGTTTGTAAAGTATTGGAAATAAAGGACCAAGTATAAATAAGGAAAAAGAGTTGGAAATATATATATACAAAAAATGCAAATTTGTGATTCTAGTTAACGATAGAATAGTAAAAACTAATTCAGTAGTTGAATCATCCAAAAATGTTGGATATAGATGTTGCCTAATGATAATTACTTGATGTTAAAAAATAAAGAAAATTTTTTAGTGTCTTAGATATAACGCATTTAAAAATCTTTGTTCGGCTGCAAGATTGTTATTTAAAAAGTAACATTTATGATAATTCAATTATCCGCATTTTAATGTGTGAAAACTCGAATATGTATGATTTTGAAGAGAGTTAAAAAGTTACAATCATAAAAAAGTTATATTGAAAGTGAGAGCAGCTACAAAACCAGCCATTTTTGTCAAATTTGTTTGCAAAAAATGGCCTACTGCAGCTCATATCATCATAATTGATAACTTTAATTAAACTTTCACTTTGATTTATTGTTGAACTATTACCATCTGATTGAAATAAAAATAATGAAAATAAAGTTTCAATGTCAATTTTTCTTAACCCATTTTAAACAATTTAAAAATAATAGGATAAAAATATTATTAAAAATACAAACTAAAGTAAAAACATACTTACTTATATCATCAATTAAATTATCCAAAATACTCTGAAAAAATTAGAGTTAGACCTTTGAATAAAACAAATAATTATTATGAATTATAGCTTACTCTGAGATTCCATTGAATAGATTGTTGATCTTGTAGAATAGGATCATTTTGCTGTTCAATTGAATCGTTTGAATTACCTAAAATAAATCAAGAAAAAGTGATTTCTAACACAGCTGTCTTAACAGCTGTCGGGCCCCCCGCGTGGCAGGCGAGGATTCTACCACTGAACCACCAATGCTTGATTTCAATTAACTAGATTTTAATTCGTTCCTAGGATTTTAAAAATTAAGAAAGTAAAGATTGCTTTGAACTATTTCTTTAAAAAATTTTTAAGTTTGATTTAAATTAGATTCAAAATTACTTTATGATTACTGAAATCGGCAGTTTGCAGGTAAATCATTTTTTGTTTCTATATACAAAAGTTTATTGCAATTTGAGATCATCTGTATTTGTATGAAATAATTATTAAGATTAAAAGTTTGCTTTTTAATACTTTTTATGTTTCAAAATATTAACTTGAAAGCATGCCCTACCAAAAGAACAAAAATGGTGCGGTTGTTTTCTTCCTTTTTCTGTTTTATGATTTTTTCTAAAGATCCTCTTGTGTTACTTTATTTTCAAACAGGTCTTGTTTACTGTAGTCATCAAAACTAATCTTCGAACGAAAACGTTTATGTAGGATACATATAAATAGGTGCTTGCTATAATTTTGTTTTATATCTACATATTCAAGCACCAATCAGGAAAATCTAGTGTTATTTTAGGATTCCCTCTCTAGAAACTTTTTTCTCTTTGATTAATTATAGTGTTGTAGATTTCTACGTAATCTAACCTTGATTTGCTGATTATAATGATCAAATTTTGTGAAACAACAACAAAAGTTATTACACTATTTTGAATAATCATATTGTTACGTTTAATGATTGAGATTTTGTTTAAATCATTCTGGCTTTTGCGAGAATATGCAAAAAGTGCATTAGCCGGGAATCGAACCCGGGCCCCCCGCGTGGCAGGCGAGGATTCTACCACTGAACCACCAATGCTTGATTTTGATTAATTAGATTTTAATTCGATCGTAGGATTTTACAAATTAAGAAAATAAAGATTGCTTTGAACTATTTCTTTAAATGAATTTTAAGTTTGATTCAAATTAGTTTCAAGAGTACTTTACGATTACTGAAATCGGCAGTTTGCAGATAAATGATTTTTTGTTTCAATATACAAAAGTTTATTGCAATATGAGATCATCCATATTTATTTGATATTATTATTGAGATCAAAAGTTTGTTTCTCAACACTTTTTATGTTTCTAAATATTAAATTAAAAGCATGCCCTACCAAAAGAACAAAAATGGTGGGGTTGTTTTCTTCCTTCTTCTGTTTTATGCTTTTTTCTAAAAATCTTCTTTTGTTATTTTATTTTCAAACAGGTCTTGTTTACTGTAGTCATCAAAACTAATCTGTGAACGAAAACGTTTATGTAGGATACATATAAATAGGTGCTTGCTATAATTTTAGCTTATCTTTACATTTTCAAACATCAACTGGGAAAATCGAATGTTGGTTAAGGATTTCCTTACTAGAAAATTTTTCTCTTTAATTAATTATCGTTTTGTAGAATTCTATGTAATCTAACCTTGGTTGACTGATTAAAACGATCAAATCTTGTGAAACAACAAAAAAATTTTAAAACTATTTTAAATAATCATATTCTTATGTTCAATCTTTTACAATTTGTCTAAATTATTCTGGCTTTTGCGAAAATTTGCAAAAAGTGCATTAGCCGGGAATCGAACCCGGGCCCCCCGCGTGGCAGGCGAGGATTCTACCACTGAACCACCAATGCTTGATTTTAATTAATTAGATTTTAATCAGTTCCTCAGACTATAAAAAGTGATAAGCAAGGACATTAATTTAATCAATTTTGTTAAATGATTATTAAGTTTTTTTTTTAAATTGGTTTAAGAGTACTATACGATTATTGAAATCGGCAGTTTGTAGATCAATCATGTTGTGTTTCAGAATAAAAACATTTATTGCAATATGAGATCATCAACATTTATTTGAAATCTTTATAAAATTTAAGAGTTAGTTTCTCAACCCTTTTTATGTTTCTAAATATTAAATTAAAAGCATGCCCTACCAAAAGAAAAAAAATGGTGGGGTCGTTTTCTTCCTTCTTCTGTTTTATGCTTTTTTCTAAAAATCTTATTTTGTTATTTTATTTTCAAACAGGTCTTGTTTACTGTAGTCATCAAAACTAATCTGTGAACGGAAACGTTTATGTATGATACATATAAATAGGTGCTTGCTATAATTTTAGCTTATCTTTACATTTTCAAACAACAACCAGGAAAATCGAATGTTGGTTAGGGATTCCCTTACTAGAAAATTTTTCTCTTTAATTAATCATCGTTTTGTAGAATTCTATGTAATCTAACCTTGGTTGACTGATTAAAACGATCAAAATTTGTGAAACAACAAAAAAATTTTAAAACTATTTTAAATAATCATATTCTTATGTTCAATCTTTTACAATTTGTCTAAATTATTCTGGCTTTTGCGAAAATTTGCAAAAAGTGCATTAGCCGGGAATCGAACCCGGGCCCCCCGCGTGGCAGGCGAGGATTCTACCACTGAACCACCAATGCTTGATTTTAATTAATTAGATTTTAATCAGTTCCTCAGACTATAAAAAGTAATAAGCAAGGACATTAATTTAATCAATTTTCGTTAAATGATTATTAAGTTTTTTTTTAAATTGGTTTAAGAGTACTATACGATTATTGAAATCGGCAGTTTGTAGATCAATCATGTTGTGTTTCAAAATAAAAACATTTATTGCAATATGAGATCATCAACATTTATTTGAAATCTTTATAAAATTTAAGAGTTAGTTTCTCAACCCTTTTTATGTTTCTAAATATTAAATTAAAAGCATGCCCTACCAAAAGAACAAAAATGGTGGGGTCGTTTTCTTCCTTCTTCTGTTTTATGCTTTTTTCTAAAAATCTTCTTTTGTTATTTTATTTTCAAACAGGTCTTGTTTACTGTAGTCATCAAAACTAATCTGTGATGGGAAACGTTTATGTACGATACATATAAATAGGTGCTTGCTATAATTTTAGCTTATCTTTACATTTTCAAACAACAACCAGGAAAATCGAATGTTGGTTAGGGATTCCCTTACTAGAAAATTTTTCTCTTTAATTAATCATCGTTTTGTAGAATTCTATGTAATCTAACCTTGGTTGACTAATTAAAACGATCAAAATTTGTAAAACAACAGATTTTAATATCATTTTGAATAATCATATTCTTATGTTCAATCTTTTACAATTTGTCTAAATTATTCTGGCTTTTGCGAAAATTTGCAAAAAGTGCATTAGCCGGGAATCGAACCCGGGCCCCCCGCGTGGCAGGCGAGGATTCTACCACTGAACCACCAATGCTTGATTTTAATTAATTAGATTTTAATCAGTTCCTCAGACTATAAAAAGTGATAAGCAAGGACATTAATTTAATCAATTTCGTTAAATGATTATTAAGTTTTTTTTTTAAATTGGTTTAAGAGTACTATACGATTATTGAAATCGGCAGTTTGTAGATCAATCATGTTGTGTTTCAGAATAAAAACATTTATTGCAATATGAGATCATCAACATTTGTTTGAAATCTTTATAAAATTTAAGAGTTAGTTTCTCAACCCTTTTTATGTTTCAAAATATTAAATTAAAAGCATGCCCTACCAGAAGAACAAAAATGGTGGGGTTGTTTTCTTCCTTCTTCTGTTTTATGCTTTTTTCTAAAAATATTCTTTTGTTATTTTATTTTCAAACAGGTCTTGTTTACTGTAGTCATCAAAACTAATCTGTGAACGGAAACGTTTATGTATGATACATATAAATAGGTGCTTGCTATAATTTTAGCTTATCTTTACATTTTGAAACAACAACCAGGAAAATCGAATGTTGGTTAAGGATTTCCTTAATAGAAAATTTTTCTCTTTGATTAATTATCGTTTTGTAGAATTCTATGTAATCTAACCTTGGTTGACTAATTAAAACGATCAAAATTTGTAACACAACAAATTTTAATATCATTTTGAATAATCATATTCTTATGTTCAATCTTTTACAATTTGTCTAAATTATTCTGGCTTTTACGAAAATTTGCAAAAAGTGCATTAGCCGGGAATCGAACCCGGGCCCCCCGCGTGGCAGGCGAGGATTCTACCACTGAACCACCAATGCTTGATTTTAATTAATTAGATTTTAATCAGTTCCTCAGACTATAAAAAGTAATAAGCAAGGACATTAATTTAATCAATTTCGTTAAATGATTATTAAGTTTTTTTTTAAATTGGTTTAAGCGTACTATACGATTATTGAAATCGGCAGTTTGTAGATCAATCATGTTGTGTTTCAAAATAAAAACGTTTATTGCAATATGAGATCATCCACATTTGTTTGAAATCTTTATTAAATTTAAAAGTTAGTTTCTCAACCCTTTTTATGTTTCTAAATATTAAATTAAAAGCATGCCCTACCAAAAGAACAAAAATGGTGGGGTTGTTTTCTTCCTTCTTCTGTTTTATGCTTTTTTCTAAAAATATTCTTTTGTTATTTTATTTTCAAACAGGTCTTGTTTACTGTAGTCATCAAAACTAATCTGTGAACGAAAACGTTTATGTAGGATACATATAAATAGGTGCTTGCTATAATTTTAGCTTATCTTTACATTTTCAAACATCAACTAGGAAAATCGAATGTTGGTTAAGGATTTCCTTACTAGAAAATTTTTCTCTTTAATTAATTATCGTTTTGTAGAATTCTATGTAATCTAACCTTGGTTGACTGATTAAAACGATCAAATTTTGTGAAACAACAACAAAATTTTAAAACTATTTTAAATAATCATATTCTTATGTTCAATCTTTTACAATTTGTCTAAATTATTCTGGCTTTTGCGAAAATTTGCAAAAAGTGCATTAGCCGGGAATCGAACCCGGGCCCCCCGCGTGGCAGGCGAGGATTCTACCACTGAACCACCAATGCTTGATTTTAATTAATTAGATTTTAATCAGTTCCTCAGACTATAAAAAGTAATAAGCAAGGACATTAATTTAATCAATTTCGTTAAATGATTATTAAGTTTTTTTTTAAATTGGTTTAAGAGTACTATACGATTATTGAAATCGGCAGTTTGTAGATCAATCATGTTGTGTTTCAAAATAAAAACGTTTATTGCAATATGAGATCATCCACATTTGTTTGAAATCTTTATTAAATTTAAAAGTTAGTTTCTCAACCCTTTTTATGTTTCTAAATATTAAATTAAAAGCATGCCCTACCAAAAGAAAAAAAATGGTGGGGTTGTTTTCTTCCTTCTTCTGTTTTATGCTTTTTTCTAAAAATCTTCTTTTGTTATTTTATTTTCAAACAGGTCTTGTTTACTGTAGTCATCAAAACTAATCTGTGAACGAAAACGTTTATGTAGGATACATATAAATAGGTGCTTGCTATAATTTTAGCTTATCTTTACATTTTCAAACATCAACTAGGAAAATCGAATGTTGGTTAAGGATTCCCTTACTAGAAAATTTTTCTCTTTAATTAATCATCGTTTTGTAGAATTCTATGTAATCTAACCTTGGTTGACTGATTAAAACGATCAAATTTTGTGAAACAACAACAAAATTTTAAAACTATTTTAAATAATCATATTCTTATGTTCAATCTTTTACAATTTGTCTAAATTATTCTGGCTTTTGCGAAAATTTGCAAAAAGTGCATTAGCCGGGAATCGAACCCGGGCCCCCCGCGTGGCAGGCGAGGATTCTACCACTGAACCACCAATGCTTGATTTTAATTAATTAGATTTTAATCAGTTCCTCAGACTATAAAAAGTAATAAGCAAGGACATTAATTTAATCAATTTCGTTAAATGATTATTAAGTTTTTTTTTAAATTGGTTTAAGAGTACTATACGATTATTGAAATCGGCAGTTTGTAGATCAATCATGTTGTGTTTAAAATAAAAAGTTTATTGCAATATGAGATCATCCACATTTGTTTGAAATCTTTATAAAATTTAAAAGTAAGTTTCTCAACACTTTTTATGTTTCAAAATATTAACTTGAAAGCATGCCCTACCAAATGAACAAAAATGGTGGGGTTGTTTTCTTCCTTCTTCTGTTTTATGCTTTTTTCTAAAAATCTTCTTTTGTTATTTTATTTTCAAACAGGTCTTATTTACTGTAGTCATCAAAACTAATCTGTGAACGAAAACGTTTATGTAGGATACATATAAATAGGTGCTAGCTATAATTTTAGCTTATCTTTACATTTTCAAACATCAACTAGGAAAATCGAATGTTGGTTAAGGATTTCCTTGATAGAAAATTTTTCTCTTTAATTAATCATCGTTTTGTAGAATTCTATGTAATCTAACCTTGGTTGACTGATTAAAACGATCAAATTTTATGAAACAACAACAAAATTTTAAAACTATTTTAAATAATCATATTCTTATGTTCAATCTTTTACTATTTGTCTAAATTATTCTGGCTTTTGCGAAAATTTGCAAAAAGTGCATTAGCCGGGAATCGAACCCGGGCCCCCCGCGTGGCAGGCGAGGATTCTACCACTGAACCACCAATGCTTGATTTTAATTAATTAGATTTTTATTCGTTCCTAGGATTTTACAAATTAAGAAAATAAAGATTGCTTGGAACTATTTCTTTAAATGATTATTAAGTTTGATATAAAATACTTTCAAGATTACTTTACGATTACTGAATTCGGCAGTTTGCAGATAAATGATTTTTTGTTTCAATATAAAAAAGCTTATTGCAATATGAGATCATCTGTATTTGTTTGAAATCATTATTAAGTTTAAAAATTTGTTTCTCAACACTTTTTATGTTTCAAAATATTAACTTGAAAGCATGCCCTGCCAAAAGAACAAAAATGGTGGAGTTATTTTCTTCCGTCTTCCGTTGTGGATATTTGGAAAAGCAAATTAAAGTAAATTAGGAATAAATTGATGTTTTTAATAGAATTTGTTAGCCAAAGTTTTACTACATGAAGTTTCTCAAAACTTAGCTCTTTTCAAAAATGTTATTTTATCCTTTTTTCGTAAGAAAAGTTTTTTAGAAATTTCTCATGTTTTTTAAATAGATGATAAAAGCTAATTTTTCAATAACTTCAGTTCTTTTAGGTTTCAATTTTATCTGGATGATTTTTTTGTCTACGCTTGATTTTCTTCTTGAAAACTACTGTATAGACATTTACCTAAAGTTTTAAATTTAAAACATCCAAAATGTTTAGCAGCAGTATTTTTTTTGTATAAAATTTAAGCTTTAAAATAACATAAAAGTAACAAGAAGTATAAGAATCAATTTTGATCCTTAAGAACAAAACCCTAAACATTTTAAAAGAAAAGTTTGAAAGCAACTACTTGAAGCACCTCAGGAAGTTTGAAGTAACCCATGACTTACTTTTCTAAAACATGAAACCTATTACTAATACTTTGATCTAAAATCTAATGAATATAAAGCCAAATGTTACATGAACTGAACATACAATTATGCTGACTGTAATATATTTGAATACTCTTTTGCTAACAACGTTACTAAAAACATATTTTAGAGCTAAATATTGCATTTGTTAATATTACAAAAAAGATTTTTCTTTTAGGTAGCGTTTATGCTTTTCTTTCAATATTGAGTTAATTTTGTAATATACTTAATAATTAGCAAATGAGCTGTTTATATCAAACAAGTTTTTACTTTTTTAAATAAACGGGAAGAAGAGTTCCTGAAAAGAGTACCTCTTGCTTACACATATGTTCACAAAATATAGTATCAGAAAAAAATGAAGAAAATGAGTATATGAAAAAGTAGAAAAACTGATGTAGCATATTGCAATGGAGAAAAATCTTTTTAAAAAATTAAGAATTTATACTTTAAGGAAACATTTCTGAAGTTTACTTTTAACTACCTGAAGTGCCTCGAATAAAAAGAGAAAAATGTTTTCATTAAGGTTCTTATCTTAGTGATAAATAATGACAAAACTAAAAAGGTCTTACACGAAATTTTTTTTACTTTTGTAAATCGAAAAACGAAGGTTTGGTTGATGCAAACAACCAAAAATTTCAAAACTTTTTGATTTGTTTATTTATTACGATAAATGCGAAGGAGGGTGCCTGAATAAAGCACCTCCAGCTAACACACATTCTCACAAGTAATATTATATTAATTTAGAAATATAGAAAGATATAACACATGCCATTTCAGTAGTCCTCAAAGCATATAACAGTGAACAATTATAAAGAATGTTAATACTATAAAAAGTGAAAAACCACAGTTTAGAAATGGCAGTGTTGGTAATATTATAACTGTCCAACTTCTGCTTCAACAACACTAATGTTTCTGACATGACAATGTCTGATGTGAGCTGGTTCCAAGTACTAAATTGCGCAGTATGAGAATAAATTGCTGTGATTAACGTACTAGGTGATATGAGCTTATTAATATGCAATATATGTCGGCTGAGTTGATATAACTTCAGTCAAGAACTGATGGAAAAGAAAGTATCGAATTGAAGGTCAACTAAATTGTTGAGAGTCTTAAAACTAAGAATTAAAATAAAAATTAAGTCGTATTTAATTCGTTGAATTTCTAAAGTATCTAAATTTAAGAAGCTGAGACGAAGTTTATTACTACTGTAATTAAAATAAAGTTTTAAATTTGATATCAAGTATTCCAATCTCGTAAATGTTGCCTGAACAGGCATCTATGCACTAACATTGTGTTCAAGAATTGGACGTAAGAACAATTTGAAGAGATTGTTAAATAAGTAAGGATCTTTAGAAATAATGGTTTTTATAATAAGGTAGACAAGGTTTATTGATTTTGCAAAGATTTTAGAAACATAAATGTTGCATTTAAAGTCAGATGATACGGCAATGCCAAAGTTTACGACCGAAGATGTTTGTGAAATAATAAATCCATTGATGGAATGTTGGTCCAAGTAATTTACAGCTGGCTTACGAGAAAAAGCTATAAGTTCAGACTTTGTTGACTGGATTCTGAGCTGTCAATTCGTAGACCAGTTTTCTACAGTGTGTAGTGCAGTTTGAAGGATTGCAAGATAAAAGCTTAATGTCATCTGCATATACAAACACACTGACATCATCTACTGCTGCAAGTCGTCTGATAAGATCTTCAATGAAAAGTAAAGATAAGAGGGCCAAGAACGAAACCCTGAGGAACATCACTGGTGTCATGACTAGGAGTAAATAAAGATCTTTTAACATTAGTTTTAACAGAGTTTTATTCTACCTAATAGGTTATATTCAATCCACTTTAAGATAAAGCTGCTGGTTTTCAATTTTTAAAAAACAAAATTAAGCTTGTTGTATGGGACAGAATCAAACGCTTTAGCAACATCGAGATATATAGGTTGTAAGCTCATTGAGAAAAGTAGGATGTTGAACCAGGGAAGATCTCCGTTTCACAAAGCCATGATGTACATCAGATATTAGATGATGCTCCATCAAATGACTGATCATATGATTGTGAATAATATGCTCTTGAGTTCTGCAAATAACTGAAGTCAGTGAAACTGGTTTGTAGTTAAGTGAAGTGTTTCTGAAACTGGAACTGGTTCCTTATAGTAAAGAGACAATCTGCTCATTAGATTGTTCTGTAAATGCAGAGCTGTCCACTGAAAGAATAACTCCTGCGTGATACACGTAGCCTTTTTCAATGGAAACTTTGTATGATGCAGAACAACTGGCGAAAAAGATCGATAAAAAAACCTAACAAGAAAACAACAACCAAAGCCTTCGATGCTTTAAAAGCCTTGTGAAATAAAATCAAATATCTTGGATGTCCACCAAAGCCTGCAAAAATCCTGATGTAGCTCCATTAAGGTTAAAATAGGTTAAATAGTGAGATGCCTCCGACATACTGTTTGCAATAAATCAGGGATGTATATTTATGTCATCTTATTTTAAATACCGTTTTGATAGTTACCTAGTTCAAATAAACGTCCAAGGTCTAAAACATTTTACCACATAGTTTGTGAACTTATTTGTGCTGATGACGCTGTTTTAGACACACTGAGTGGATGCTTCTAAGTAAAATCTCTTAATAAAGATCAAGGACCTTTATCAACCTTTTCCAATGTCACTCGTCTTTGTATCACCATCAACAGCGGTGGGTTCAGGCCCATTCGGTACTTGGGTAGTATAATACCATTTGATGCTAACATTAGAAGCAAGAAGAGCTTAAAATAGACTTTAAAGGGAGTTTGGAATAACAAACAGCTGAAAAGTGAGACATGATCGCCCTATACAGAGTTATCATTCTAAACACACTTCTGTTTGAATCTAAATTTTTAGTTTTACACGGTCGCCACTTGCAACTTTTAAGCTACTTTCACCAACGCTGTCTTCATAATATCATCTCATCAGCCTCTCAACACCAAAACCATAATCGTGAAATACAGACTTTATTAGGTTGTTTCCAGAATGGAAAATAACTGCTTACTTAAATGTCATTGCATCATGAACTTTCAGTTGGTTGTAGAAATAAAGGTCCTCAAAAAAATAGTTTTATAGACTTGAAGATAGAAGGGCCTTTTAAAATCTTCCTTAAATTAGGCCTGCAAATGACAATCTCAGTTTTACAAATTGCAGCAAATCTGTAAACTAAATGCAAGAAACAACTTGTTGTAATTGCTTGCTGTAATTTTAGACTTCAACAAAACAAAAGTAAACATGAAACACTTAGGTAGAAGAAATATATGCACACCCCAAAAACAAAAATCAAACTTCTAATTGAAATCATATTATGCAGTAAAGAAAGTTAAATTATTTCCGGCAAAAAAATATAAAAATTGTGCGAATGAGAACTGAGCGTTGAATATAATTAAGCTAGGAATTAGAATTAGAAAACTTTAAGCACAAAATACGGGTTTCATATACAGAAATTAATGAGAAATTGACGACTGCCTTATATGCATCATGTCATACTGGGTCTAATACAGAGTTAGTCAATGTTATTCTCGTCAGCCTTTTCAGTGAAATAAGAAAAGGAGCTATGTTTTAACCTTAAGATTTTTAATGTCTGGTAAAATACTTATGTATACTTTGACAAATCCTTCACAAGTTTTACTCATCAGATTTTCACATTTGTCAATTTCTTATATCAAAGGTCGTAGACTAATGACTTTACATTTTCATTTACAAATAACATCTATTACGTTAGAAATACAGGAAGCAAAGAATGTAACACATGGCATTTCGGTCGTCCTCAAAGCATATAACAGTGAACAATTACATATAATTATAGTCATATTAAAAAAAGAAAAAATCACAGTTTAGAAATGGCAATGTTGGCAATTTTGTAACGGTTCAACTTCTTCTTGAACAACGCGAGTGATTCTGACATGACATTGTCTGATGGCAGCTGGTTCCTTGTACTAATTGTGCGGCATGAGAAAAAAATTCGCTCTGATTAATGTACCGGGTGATATAGGCTTATTAAGGTGTAATGTGTGTCGTCTGAGCTGATATAACTTGAAGGAAGGACTACTAGAAAAGAAATCATCAAACTGAAGGTCAATTAAATTGTTGATAATTAAAAAAAAAGAATTATTATTATATTTTAAGTCTTTTAAGATCTGCCAGCTCACAAGCAATAAAGGTACTTTCTAGCCTTTTAGGTTATTTTTTTCATTAGACTAGCAGCTTTTGAGCTTTTCAAAATATAAACATTTTTTAAGATCGGGCATATATTCGATAAAACACTTTAATATCAACTGACTAGCAAGATTGATTCTTCTTGAAAATTTATAGAGATGTGTTATTAAAGTCAAGAGACATTGGATTAAAGTTAAAAATAAAAAACTTTGAATTCCATAATATAATAGTAAAGCTGTGTTATAACTCTACCATAAGGGACTAAAGCTATAAGCTTCCGACAAATTTTATTTCTGAACTTTATCAAAGAGATGTTAACTTAAATAAAAATGGTCGCTTGTCATCACATCAAGAGTATGACTCAAATAATTCAGGAGTTTAAGGTGAGTGTCGAGTTTTTCTTATTTATTTAAAGTTTTAAGACAAGATTTTTTTTTAATTAATTATAATGCATTTAGCTTTTTAATAAATGAGTAACTCAATTTCTCTTGATTCGATTGATTACAAAGTGGTGATTGGTTTATGGACAAAGCTGCTCTTTCTGGTGAAAAATAAAATAATATCATTAACTTCAGTTGATATTCTGAAGATCTGTTGATAATTATATTTTTGGGAAAATTTTCCATAATTTATCACATTAAAACCATTATTCAGCTGATAAGTTTCCTTCAGTCTAAAGTAGAGATGATGAAGAAAAAATAAGAAAAAAAAGGACTCACAAACCAAATTGATGCTCTTTGGTCTGTCTTTGTTTTATTTGATGCTAATGCCTTTTTATAGTCTTCAGTAAACACTAAAACAGAAGAAAATTATTGTAAAATGTTCATCATCAACAGTCTATCTTCTATTAGATGTTTGCCACCAAGGTTAAAAGAAATGTCAAAAACCTGTTACTTGTCAAAGAGAGATTTAGTATAGGGAACTTTGAAGCAATAAATTTTCATTAACTTTAAATACTGCAGGAAACAGATGATTAGCAATTAGCCACATGTGGTTAGCAATTAGAAACAAGCACAACTTTTTCAGAGCTTTCTTTCAATGTATTTGAGAAACTCTAATTCAATCATCTTACTTTTTTATCACATTGAAGTTTATAAGCTGGTCACTGACCATCAGTTAACAAATAGACCGAATATATTTGAAGATTTTATAAAAGTGCAGTTAATGATAATTGAGCTTCGTAGGCCAAGTCAGTACATGGAAGGAAGTTGACAGTCATACTTAAATATAAAACAGAAAGCATTACATATACGCTTACTGCTAAGAAGTTTATTTCGTTGAGTTATTAGTTTGTTCCTTTTTTTTCTTGATAATTATAAATTATTCTCAGCAAAGTTCTAAATGTCAAAAAACAGTGCAAACTTGCAAGTGAAAGTGAAAGTTTGAAAAATAGTTAACGTTTTAATTTCAATTCTGATTCTAAAGTTAACTTCCATCAATTTGACAAACTAAAAATGATCTATTTATATCTAACGACAAAAACGTTAAGGTTTAGTGATTAGATTTTATTATTTTTTATAACATAGAATGTTAGCTATTAAAACTACAAAAAATACAAATCTATCTCACGTCAATAATATAATTTTCTTAAAATGAAGTTAGTAGTCAACTTTATTAATTCAAATTTTCTTCTTAATTGTTATGTTAATAATAAAAAGTGTAATCTGAATTAGTTGTCATATTTTTAAGTCTTGCATTTTTTAAACTTATGTAAAGATTATTTCTATATTTCTTTGTAATTAAAAAGAAGTATCTCAGCATATATGTCTTGATGTTAATTATAGAATGAGAAAGAAATCCCTGATCACGTACGAATATTAATCTAATGAGTTGTGATAAATAAAGAAAATATATATTATCAAAGAATATCTTATTAAGAGTATTTAATAGTTCTTCGAACTATTTTTTAGTATGACCATTATTGACAGCGATTGAATTCACCCTCATTGTATATAATGAGATCCAAAATATTTTTTGAGAAAGAACTTTTTCAGACTCTCAATATTATCAGATACACACTTCTATCACCTTAACACTGTTTTATTACCTTGATGATGAAAGATTTTTGTAAAATAATCTTCTTTTTATTAAATTTTGTATTTAATATACATTTTGAACCTATATTTTGAACTGAAGAAGGAAATTTAATAAGGTTTAATATCCAAAGTGATACTTTAATGTCCGGTACAAAAGAACTATTCAATTTTTGAGCTTTAAATATGTTAATGATAAAATAAGTAAAATTTTAGTTCAAAATTATGAAAATAAAACTAAAAAACGTTTAATGTTCTTTTAACTTGCTTTTATTTTATTTTTTGCAATACAGTTTTAATTTCCATTAATTCAAAAGCGTTTATTTCTTAAATCCTGTTATGAAATGAAACAAGTCGAATGAAAGATGTATAAACAGTTTTTTTTTATTTATTCATTTAGCTAGAATAAAAATCTCTGATTTATTTTTTTTTTATTACAAAAGCTTAGAAATACTTAATTGTCAGCTAATCAAGGAAAGTATATACTTCTATGAGTTCTGTAGAGCTTATATATAAAAAAGATTATTTTTAACGACAAAATAATTACAATTATTGATTTACCGGTGACAACTTTTATATAAAGATAGATTGTGAATTTTTTTTAAGGATTTAAAGAGATTTGTAACAACTTGGTATCCAACTTGTTATGATGATATTTTTCAATTGCTGGCGATTTATTTTACTTATTTTAACATCAACAGAAATTTCATGTCAGTAATATTTCTGTCTTTATCGAAAATATTATAAACTACTTTTTTAGCAGCTCATCCTCATCATAAATCATCATGTGACCGAGAATGCATCACAGGACTTTCAAGGACTTGTACTTATAACTTTCAAATTGAAGAGTAAATTGTTTATTGATTAAATTTTAAACTTTTTCAATCATCAATTATATGCAGATTTACAACGATGTCAAAAGCTTGTGGCAATTGTCCTTTTAATAAAACTGATTGTTCAAAAGAAGGCTGCATTTCAGCAGGTGGCTTTGAAAAAGTTGTCACTGTAGTCAATGGACAAATTCCTGGTCCAACTATTGTGGTGAATTGATGATTTTCTAGTTATATTGTTCTAAATAAATAATTGTTTGATATAAAGAGATGTATTCAGCTCCACAAACCTCAAAAGAGTTTAATAAACACTTTTTAAACTTATAAATATTTATCAGAGCACATTTAATCAGTTAATTAACTTTATTCAAAAATGCGTTTTCTTAAAATAGAATCAATTATACTTTTTCTAAAAACTGTTCTGATAACATAAGTTGAATTAACTAAACATACATAAAATAAAGTTTTCTAATATAAATATTTTAGTCGATAAATTTTCACAATCACTAAATTAATGTTTCAAATCTTTAAAGGATTTTCTGTTCTTTTAAAATTTGATAAAAGTAATTTTTTATTATAGCAATTTGAGCTTAACAATTTGATACTCTGCAAATTTATTGACAATATTATTTTTAAGTGTTTTGTTGTTGTTTTGTTTATATCAATTTAAAACCAAGATTCAAACATTACATCTCAAGCATAAAACTAATCTTAGAAACAGAAAATTTTTATCAACAAAGATAAAAAAAGCTAAAATATACTTACAAGGCGATCTGAAGACTGGCTTGCTGCGTATACTCGTTAGTAAAGACTTTGATCAATGAAAATCGTTCTTTCAAAAAAAGAGCACATACCTAATGAAAGCAAATATGAAATTACTTTTAAAAGGAATTTTTGCTTTTATATTTAATCTCTACGTACATACAGTATTCTTCGAATTTAGAAAAATATTTCGTAATTTAAGTAAAACTTTCAGATAGCTGTATGTTATTATAATAGTTCAAATTTTCTTTGCAAGTCTATTTAAAATTTAACACATACTTTTATTTGTCTAAACTTACAAACTAAAGGTTTGTGAAGGCGATCAGGTGATTGTGAATGTTCAAAACTCTATGATAAACGGAAAAGGAGTAACAATTCATTGGCACGGACAGTTTCAAAGAGAAACTCCTTTTATGGATGGAGTACCAATGATAACTCAGTGTCCAATACCTCTAATGAACACAATGCAATACAACTTTACAGCCCAACCATCTGGTAATAAAATAAATAAATCATCACTTGTTAATAACTTAGGTTACTCAATTCAGGGACCCATTGGTGGCATAGCCATGTTGGTTTACAAAGAGGAGATGGTATTTTTGGAGGATTAATAGTTCGCGAAAGTAATAAAACCAACAAGCATCGTAATCTTTATGACATAGGTTTGTGAGGTGAATCACGCAAGAAATTAATGTTTTCTTAAAATTCATTTTTTCAGATACTAAAGATTTTGTATTTATAATAATCGATTGGACTGATGAAACAACCTTAAAGAGATATTTAGGTTCAAAACATGTACATAAAAAAGGAATTCTACTCAACGGGAAAGGACAAATTAAGGTTGTGTATTCATGTTAAGTTTACGTTTTGAAGATTAAATATGTTTTGTAAATCATAATTATAATTTATATAATGTTTAAAATATTACTACTTTTTGTCACGTTACAGAAATTTGTAATAAATGGATCTACTATTTACACAAGATTAAGTGAGTTTAATGTCGAGAAAGGACTAAGGTATCGTTTTCGAGTTATAAACAGTGCTGTTGGTTTTTGTCCAATTGAGGTAGGTAACAGGATCTATCTGAATACAATTATTTATCTTTTTTTTTATATAACTTGTTTCGCAAATTCGAAACTACCAGATAAAATGTATAAGATTGAATTCAATAAATTATTTTGTTTTATATGAATAAAACCTTTTTGTAAATGAATAGTATATTACTTTACATAAATTGCAAATGCTGTAATTAATATAATAAGGTAAAAATTAATTCTAAGAATCATAAAAACTAACTTTTGTTTTTAGATTTCCATTGATCAACATAATCTGACAGTTATATCGAGTGATGGGTATGATATAAACCCTGTTACAGTAAGTTGATAGGTAAAACTGTGAGATTATAAATCTTAATAAACCCAGAATATTTGTATGATAAATAAAACTGCTTGCTTAAATACTCACTTTAGTATATACATCTTTATTTCCTTTATTTGAAAATGAAACGTTTTGTAATTCATTTTAAATCTGTAGAGTTTTTCATCCATTCAAATATCAAAATAAATTTCAAAGCTAATAAACTATTTTGAAAACGAAGTTTTTATCTTAATATTAAAACTGTAAAAATATAATTCTTTTTTTCATGTAAAATTATTCCTAAAACACTTTTTACAGGTAGATACACTAAATATTTTCAACGGAGAAAGATATGATTTTGTTTTAAACGCAAATCAGCCGAATGATGCCTATTGGATTAGAGTCAAAGGATTGAAAGATTGTTCAAATTTATCTCAAAGAGCAATACTCAGGTGATCTGCTAATGTCTAAAGTAATATTGGCTTGTAACATAACTGTTGCTACTCAACAAATCTCAATATATTATATGTTCAGCGTAGAAATAAGTATCATCATAATTAAAAAATAAAATAGATAAGGCGTCAGATTTTAGGTTCAAAAATTAGTTTAATATATCAATAATCGATGCAGATACAATAACTTGAATCTTACCGGTAAACCAACTTCAAAAGCCGGCATTTCAAAGTCAATTTTAAATCCTTTACGGAATGGAAAATATTCCGATCCAATATATATTAATGAGCTGAAATCATTTGGAAAAGAAAAATACAAGCCATATAACATTTCAGGAAAACCAGATCAAGTTTTATTTCTTGGGCTTGGATATACTAAAGTAAATTGCAGTTTAAATACTGCTTTCTAAAAAATAGTTTGAAAGTAAAATTAATAAACGTTGACTAAGGTCTTCAACTAAAAACCATAATTCTTATTATTTAGTCTTTTTAATTTTATAACAACTCAATTGTAAACTTTCAAAGTGAGGTTATTATAACACTTATATAAGAGCTTTATTAATCTAGTCAAAAAGTGGTTCTTATCGTTCACAAATCAACCAACTATTTTGGAAGTTTCCTAACCATCCTTTGCTGGTTCAATCTCAAGGTTATAGTGAGAACAACTTTTGTAATTCAACCAATAGACCGACATTTAACAAAGACAAAAATGTAAAATCAGTATTTCTAGATGATATAAAAAGCATCATTTTAAAACTGTCTTGTTTTTCAGCATGTTCCTTGTGTTCATTTATTAAAATTAAAATATAATCAGCTGATCGAACTAGTTATGTATGATCTAGGAACATATGTTTACGCTTCTCATCCAATGCACTTACATGGACAATATTACGCAGTTGTAGCTCAAAAGCAGTATGTTTGAAATTTACATGTACTTTTAAAACTCACATATTTCAATTTCCTTTCTTTTATAGAGTTTATGAAAAAATTTCTGATCAAAGGATGAAAGAGATTTACAGTTCCGGTGAAATTAACCGAAATTTTGATAATCCTCCTCTTAAGGACACAGTAATAGCAGTAAAAGCTGGTTACACTGTGGTTAGATTCAGAGCTACCAACCAGGGGTTGTGGCTGTTTCATTGTCATGTTGTGTTTCATTTGGAACATGGTAAGAGAAAAAATAGTTTTATTAATATTATTAATCTGTTAAAAGATTTTTAAAGTTTTAAACATTAGATGGTAAAAGATCCAAATCATTTTTGTTTAAGCGTTATGCAAATTAAATGATTAGAGAAATACTGCTAAAACTTACTAATAAAGTTTGATTCTTAAAGACAATTTTGAATATGATTATTGATGATGAATTTCTTTATTGAGTTCAACTTCATATTTTTTTAGGAATGGCTCTAGTTTTTCAAGTCGGTGAGCCAGATCAATGGAAATCTCCTCCAACAAGTCCTTTGAGATGTGGGAACAAGCTAGAAAGTAAAGAAAACAGTAAACTTACAAATAAGAAAAAGAAACTTATCAACGCTTCAATTAAGCTAAGACCTTCAATATTAGTCACTTTGGTGATATGTACTTTAAGTTGGAAATTTTTCAACTCAATTAAATAATTTTTTGACAATTTATTTCTATCATTTATGTATTTTACTTTAAACTTTCTAAACATTATAATATTTACAAAGTCTTTTTTGTAATTCAATCAGTTATTAATTCATCTATCAAACGGTAATACTAATTATCAATTTCTTTTTCCTTCAACTCATTTTTATCATCAACTAGTTGTTAAAATAAATTTCTTACAACAAATCAATAACCCAAAAAGATAAAATCCTAGAAAGTAGTAGTATGTTATTGTTATGCAGTCGAAGAAAGCTTAAGAGTTTCTTTCTAATATCGTTTACCTTAAAAAATAAACGATTACATTATTAGTTTTCTTGTTTCTCGTTTTATTAAAAAGTTTTTTGATCACCAAGACATAGGAAAGGATAGGAGGAGACTTGTTTTAGAATATTTTTTGAAAGGGTATCTTAAAAGTCTTTTAAATATCAACATTCATTTTGATTGCTCTAACTTATTATGTGAAACATTTTCTTTTTGAAAATATAACCTTAAAGTATTTTTGTATATTTTTAGGAGACAAAAATTAACTGTTTACTTATTCTATTATAGTTTTTAACGTTTAGCAAAAAATTTTATACTACTTTTAAATTTTTATTTTTACAGTCAGTATTTTGTTTCTTCAAATATCTTTTAAATCTCTCTTTTTAAGGAAAACATACATCGTATTTTTTTTATTTGATAGCTTATTTTATCGGCTTGTATTATAATTATCTTACTAAATGGAAGGTTAACGATAACCGTTAAACTAGTGGTTATCAACTTTCTGTGCGTTGACTATAAAATAGTTTGTGAAATAAACGAAAAGGTATAATTCGCATTTATTCATTTTTTTTAGATTTTTCTTTACTTGAAATTTCAACTTTTAACAAATTGAGAATTACTAATTGACTAGTTCTTTTTTACATGTTAGTGTTTAACAGCTTAACAAATACTGAATGTTGCAATCTACATCGATTAGCATTCTTTATTCGAAAGTTTCTTTTTATAACATAAAAGTTAAAAAGTATTGATTAGATGAAATCATTCTACCTAATATATCATATTCTAACAAACACTATTTTTTAATTTAGAAATTTTTTTGTACTTGTAAGCCGTTTATAGCTTTTATTTATTTATTATAATAGACACAAAGTAGGGTGCATGATAAAGACCATCTCTCTCTAAAACACATACACTTAAATAATATTATCTATAATGTTACCTATTATATATAAATAATTTGGAAATATAGAAAGCAAAAGATAGCAGTTCAGTTGTCCCCATACAATATAACAGTGAATAATTACATAGAATGGTAAACATATAAAAACGAATCACAGCTAAGAAATAAAAAATGTTGGTAATAACAAAACGGTTCAATTTCTGCTTGAATAGCATGAGAAAGTCTGACATGATAATTGTTGATGGCAACTGGTTCCAAGTACTAATTGCGCAGTATGAGAAAAAATTTGCTCTGGTTAACGTACCAGGCGATATGAGCTTATTAAGGTGTATTGTGTGTCGTCTGAGCTGATATAACTTTAGGGAAAGGCTAATGGAAACAAAGTATTAAATTAAAGGTCAAATAAATTGTAGAGAGTTTTGAAAATAGGAATTTGTTGAATTTCTAAGACATCTAAATTGAAGAAGCTGGTACGAAGTTCATTACTACTGTATTTAAAATAAAGTTTTAAATTTGATATCAATCATTCCAAGTTTAATCAAGCTTTTTTCATATTTAATTAAAACAAAAAATACTTAGTATTCTAGAACTGCTGGAAATTTTTAGCCATTGGATTTTAATATTTCTTTAACAAACAATTTTTAAAAATGAAGTTGTAAGTTTACTTATTGAAATCAAGTATGTCAAAACTTGGAAATTACTAATTATTTTTAAATGATTTGTAATGGTAATTGTAAAAATTCAATTTATTGAGTCTATCTGCAACAATTTCATATAAAGATTTTTTGCAAGTATTTTTTTGCCTCTCTAAATTATCTAGCTAACTTATCAAATATGTAATCAGATACGTCTGCAAAACTTTTGCATACCTAATTAGAACATCATTATCACCATAACTGCCATTTTGTAAATGAAATTCATCTGATCAGGATTTTTTAATCTACTTACAACAATTTTTGTCACTTGTATTCGACCAATGTATCTGATTGAGTAAAACAGAATACTAAAAGTTAGATTTTGTTTGGCTTGACTTTTTTAAAATTATTTCTGCAAATCTAACTTCAAAAGTAGAGTATAAAACTAAACCTAAATGAGGAGTTCTTAAAGCTTTCCTAGTATTACTGTCGATGGATTTATCGACTAAAGTTATAAAAAGTTATCAACAAAGTTTGAAACTTAATTTAAGACTTAAAACACATCAATAGAAAAACTGAGAACTAATTATTTTAATTAGATTCAGTTATTTACTAAATATCAAATAACTGTTATACAATTAATTATTATAACAGATATGCCTTGCAAGTTTTAATGATAATCTATGTATTCATATAATCTATCTATTTATATAACACATTTTGCTATATAAAGCCTTTTGCTGTGTCTACAACAAAAATAAATTGATAAACTTCCATACAAAACCAACAATTCTGAAAAAGACAGAAATAAAAATTCATTTATTTATTTATTCATTACAATAAATGCGAAGGAGGGTGCCTGAAAAGAGCACCTCTCGCTAACACACATTCTCACAAATAACATATATTAATTTAGAAATAAGGAAAGCAAAAGATGTAACACATGGTATTTCGGTAGTCCTCAAAGCATATAACAGTGAACAATTACATATAATTATAATAATATTAAAAAAAGGAAAAATTCACAGCTTAGAAATGGTAATGTTGGCAAAATTATAACGATTCAACTTCTTCTTCAACAACGTGAGTGATTCTGACATGATAATGTCTCATGTCAGCTGGTTCCATTTACTAATTGTGCGGTATGAGAAAAAATTCAATCTGATTAATGCACCGGGTGATATGGGCTTATTAGGATGTGATGTGTGTCGTCTGAGTTGGTATAACTTGAGGGAAGGACTAATGGAAAAGAAACCATCAAACTGAAGGTCAATTAAATTGTTGATAATTTGAAAAATAAGAATTAAGACGTATTTTTTCGTCAAACTTCTAGAGTATTTAAATTGAAGAAGCTGAGACGATGTTTATAACTATCGTATTTAATTATAAGTTTCCTGCATACCAATCTCGTAAATGTTGCCTGAACAGACTCGATTTTTTTGTTATCACTAACTTGATATAGCATCCATGCACTAACATTGTATTCAAAAATTGAACTTAACTTAATAGATGTTATTTGTGAGAATGTGTGTTAGCGAGAGGTGCTCTTTTCAGTCACCCTGCTTCGCATTTATTATAATAAATAAATAAATAAATTTAGAAAATTTTTATTAAGGAAAAGTAAAGGATGTTTTACAAACTTTTGTGGCTAAAATAAAACAAAATTCGTATCAGTAGACATTATCTACTTTCAATATTTGTAAGTCATACTATTTATTGACAAAAAAGATTTATTTATAAATAGTAAACAGTTTTTCAAAAAAAATAATTACTCATAGAAATATTTTCTCACTAGTATATTTTTTTTCAATTTCCGCTTTAAAATTTTTAGTATACTTTCTTTATTCGAAATTTATTTAGATAAATACCTTGAGTTTTGAAGAAGAAAAACAACTTATATCAAAGAATAGTTAAGCAATTAATTTGGAGTCTAATCTGAATTACTTAAATAGAAAAGAAGAAGTTGATCCTAGAAAAATGTAATCTTGAAACGCAAAAGTTGCTTCTTTGTGTTTATATGGTACCTAAAAGTTTAGATGCTTATTTTCAAAATTAATAAACATTTTTCTTATATTTATGCTAAAAAAATTTTATACTTTGTATTTCTGTTTGAAAATTCATCAAAAGTAGAAGTCTTATTTAGTATAAAAGGCAATGAATTTAGAAGAGAATATTTATTGTTTGTCACAAATTGAATCAGGCAGTTAAGCTTAGCCATGAAGCAATTTATTCTAATTATTGCGTTATGGACAGTTGTAAATTCAATTTCATTGAAAAATGTATGTTTTTACTTAAGCATCACTAAGTTAATTAACCTTGGCATACTGTCAGACTGACGGCTTTTAGAAGAGAAGTATTTATAATAACGATAATAACTTTTTAAAAATGTATAGTTTAAAATGAATAATTTTTACTGTATTTGAAGGACTATGTTCAATCCTATACGCATAAGAAGAAGAATAACTTATTGATGGAACATCATGACCAACTGGATTTGTCTACAGAGAATACAGGGTTAGACACTTCAGAAAAGGAATTATTTAACAAAGCAACAGCACCAAAAATTATAAAATCATATTGTGGTTGTAGCAAGGTAAAAAAAATACTTTAAACTACTTTTCAAATAAGTAAAAAATGGAAGGCTTATAAAATTTTATCTTTTTCAATTTTGCTCATTATTTAATTTCTTTAATTATTCAAAGACTACAGAAAGTAATGATTCTCCTGCAGCTCTTACAGATGTATGGCGAAAAGAGGTTCTTACTTATAGGTGAATTTTAGTTAATATTTTATGATTAAATTATTTGATTTTAAGTAATATTTTAACAAAACTTATTAACCTTTCTTTAAAGCTTTATCAATTTTTCATTAAAAATGCCTTGGAACAAACAACGTGACTTAATGAGAAAAGCTTTTGATATATGGAGCGAACACATTCAATTAGATTTTGTAGAAACTTGGAAAGATTCTAACGCAGATATCAGAATCTCATTTCAAAGATTACGGCATCTCACTTGTGAAAAGGCTTTTGATGGACCTTCTAACGTTGTTGCACATGCTTTTTCTCCTGGTTACAGTGCTATAAGTGGCGATATTCATTTTGATGCAGATGAAAACTGGTCATCTAAAACCGAACCAAGTTAGAAATACTTTTTTGCGCTGCAATAAAAATTCTTTGAAATTTTTCAATCTAATAAAACTGTTATAAAATGTTGAATAAATAATAAATAACAGAACTTATTTTCACTTTTTAAGAAATTTTATAAATAGATCCTTAAAAAGTCTTTATTCTTTGGCAGGATCGGTCAACTTTTTCATTACAGCTGCCCATGAAATTGGTCACTCATTAGGCTTAAGGGACTCCTGGAACAGAGAAGCTTTAATGTATGGGTTGTACCAAGAGCATAACCTTGATGAATTCAGATTACCTGAACCCGATGTTAATGAGATCGTTCGGTTGTATCGTAAGTAACTTTAAATACAAAATGATCAAAAAACAATTGTTCAAATATAGCCAGAAGAAGTCGATCATCAAAAGCTACCGAAGAAAGAACTAAAACAACCACACCCATTACTACAACTACAACAACTACAACAACTGAATCAGTTCCAGAACTTTGTAATCTCTACTCGTATGATTCTGTTTCTTACATTCGTGGAGATTTGTTTATTTTCAAGTGAGTAAAATTGGTCTTTATTTGCAGGAGAGTATTTTTAAAAGACAGTTATAGAGATTTTTGTTTGAAAAAGTAGTTACTTGTATTTTTTGAAACAGAGGAATTTATTATTGGAAGAAATTACGAGATGCAAGTTTTTTTAAAGGCCCATATATGGTTACCGAATTTTTTCGTGGTTTTACTGGACAAGTTACAGCTGCTTTTGAAGACTCTTCTAGAAATCGTATTAAACTATTTAACGGTAAAATTAAATTTCTTTTATTTGTTGAGTGTTTCAGGCTGAGCTATCAGCAAAGTGCTTACATGCTGCACAAAGCTCAAAGTTTGTAAATAGAGTTGATCAGGTTGACTTGGCACCTAAACTACTATTGACTCGAGCATTGGTTTAATAAAAACCTCATAGATAAATTTATCACGCATAAGCCTTGTTCTTAGTAATTAAAACTATTAGTTTTTAATTTATCAAATGACTTGCCTCTTAAGCTAACCAACTCTGTTGATAGCAATGTATGAAGTTTCTAAATATGAATTAAGTTAGTTTATTCAAAATTTGATGTATAAATGTTGTAACTTACTAAAGTGGATTTACTAAAAATTTGATAAAGTAAACTCTACAATGACAAATAAAAATCATTTTTATAGTCATTTAAATAACTGTTGATATCAACAAGTTTAGTTTTTATACTGATTAAAGCTTAAATCTATCTTTAAACAAAATTATTATGAAGGTGATACAGTATCAGAGTTCCGTTTCTCAAGACTGGTTAAGGGACCAACTAAAGTTAGCAATTTCGGTTTAAATAGTGAAGTTCAAGCAGCTGCCTACTTAGAAGAAACAGATGAAAGTACTGTTTACGATGGTAAGTAAATAAGTAAACATAAATGTATTTAAGTCTATTTTCCTGAAACTAAATGCTAAAATAGACTTTATCGATCTAAAAATGCTTGATATTTTAACCTTCTGTTTTTTATTACTAATTTTTTTCAATCAAACAAATTGGATATTATATTTTGGTAAACTATTTAATTGACTTTACTAAAGAAACTTAGATATTTTTACATGAACTGTGAAAAAATAAACTTTTAAGTAAATAATTATTAAAATCTTTTCAGGAAAAATATTTTGGAAAAAACAAAGTCAAGACCAGTACTTTGCTAAAATATTTTACAATGCTCCACAGAGAATCGACAGCATGTTTACAAGACCTCTGAGAAGTAACTATAATATTTATTGAAAAACTTGTTGAAACTTAATCAAATTAAATTAAATCAAAGTTATGATGAAATGATATAAACGTATTTTTTTACAGGGCATAATAAACTTTATTTTGTTATCAATAAGGAATATTATGAGCATGACTTGAAACAAAAGACTACTTTTGGACCGTATCCATTTGATAAACATTTTCTTGGGTGTTACTAAGTTAGTTATGGTCGATATCTAATTAGTTCAATACTTAGATATTTGATGCTTTGACATAGTTCAACAAATATCAAGTTTTCTCAATTTCTATCCCGTTTTTTTATATGCAGACAATAAATTGAAAAATGTATGAACGACTAAAGTTCTGTAAAAATTTGTGAAAATATATTTTCTTTTTTTCAGTCAGTTCACCGTTAGATTAATTCTTTATAAATATGATTTAAGCAAATAAAGATTTAAACTTTGGTTTTCACAAATGCCTTTTATCTCTAAATATATTTCTCTCTTTAGAGAATATAATTTCTTGCATTCAAACAATCTAATCTCGTTAAATAAATGCAAAAAAAAAAGATTTAAAAATCTAGTATTTAATTTGCTAACTAATGTATTTCTTATATGCTGTTATATGTAATTTCAGTTTTTATAATCAGTGATTTTCATAAACTAGTAACGGATAAAAATGTAATGATAGTCGAAAACAGGTTGTCTTCACAGACACAATCTTTTAGTTTATTTTTTTTATTTTTTGCAATAAACGTGAGAAAGGAGTACATCTTGCAACACACATTCTTCTAAATGTTATTAAATATAAAAATAATTATAATAGAGATGCTATGCAGGGAGTTTTGTACTTAAATTATACAAGCTAGCCAAAAAATGTACAAAGTTTTGTTCAAGTTATAATTATATGTTATAATATAATATAAATAATACAATGTAATATGATAAGAAAAGAATTCTTATATAATAATTATAATGTTATAAAGACTTGGCATCTTTATCTGCATCATTTACTATGCAAGATGAAAACAACAGAAAATGAAGCTTAGTTTCAATCTCAACGATAACAACAAGATTTGAACTCTTCTACAATACTAAAAATGAAGTATATTTCATATAAGATAATTCAAGAGGAGGCTCAGTCCTCTAATTAGTCCCCTTGCCGTGTGACCTACATGTCCCACATGTGTGGATACACTCTGATGCCCACAAACTGACCCCTCAGCTATGGACAAATGGTCGTAATATTTGGTGGAGTAACGTGCTTAAGGATGAAAAGTAGTGCATTGTACGTACACCTCAGGAGCTTGGCGACTCCCTGGGTGTAATTAGCCTTACCCGGGGCGTCGAGTAACTCTGGGGGACCGTTTTGACCCAAACACACAAAAAGGTTTAAGAATCTCATAATGACTAAGACAAAAGTGAAATAATCTTGCTCATAAATAGTGAAGACTTTTATCGAGCTTCCACCTTCGATAAATGCAGAACTTCATCTACCACCAAGAAAAGTGATGAGAGTACAACTAACCTACAGATGGCAAAACAGTTCAAGACTGAGAACAAAAAGTGAACATGTACAAAACTGTCGTGCTGACTACTCCATATACATCCGGGTTTCGGGTCTTATACGGATATCACTTACAACTTCTGAACTACTTTAATCAAATCTGTCGTCGAAAGATCTTTCGCTTCAAATAGCTAGATTCTATTCCCAAGGTCACTGTACTTGTTAAAGCTAAGTTGCCCAGCATCAAAGCCACGCTCACAAAATAGACTTCTTGGATTATGTCTCAAAGATGGAAAATAATCGTCCACCTAAAACTGAGTTCGACGATACAGAAACATCTGGCTGCACAAAAAGAGATACTTCAAAAAATGCTACAGACGTTCTTAACAAATGTTGTTGAAATAGTTAGATGTACAACATCTTCAAATTTCTTAACTTGCTATGATAAGAAAGAGTCATCAAGAGTGTATCAACATCTTTGAAGAAGCGAAGCAGAAGACAATTTTCTAAGAAGTACAAAGATTAAAGGGTTTTATTTTTACAAACAAACCTCAATAACTTCCTTGAAGAAATGGCGGATTGTTCTTTCCTTGCCACATTAAATAAATTAATAAAAAACAAAACAACTAAAAGATAATAAATGAAGATACTTCCATCATTATACCTTCTACGGATCTTTCCTGATGAATGATGTTTCATATAGTACTTCTTTCAGCAAGAATGTACTTTTTTCGAACCTCAAGTCACCACTAATTTCTATGTTCACATTCGCATGCATAAGATTGCATTTTTTAAGTATGATAAAATATTTTTTCTAAAGTGTTAATGATACAACGTGTAGTTTATTATGGATTTCAAAACAAGATCAATTTTAGTTAACAAATAAACACCAAAACGCAGATGACAAGAAGATTTGGCACACTTAAAACATTTAAAGAATTTATTTACAAACAGTAAAAATAGTTTTAAAAAGTTGTATCTCTAATCTAAACTCAGAAAGAAAAAGTGTAGTCATATCTTCAACTAGCAAGAACACCTGTTTGGCTTGCTAAATCACAAGCTTAAGGTGAGATCTTAAATACCTCCTTTGCTCAATAACAACAACAACCAGTTTTCGATAGAACCGGAGAATAAAGCTGAATTGCTAAACAATCAATTGAATAGCGTTTTTATAACCGATGATGACAATACTCCTTCTCTTTCCCACTCCGACATTTTCACACATGTCTCTGAGATAATAGATCTTGAAATAACTGTCGATATGGTAGTTAAGGCTATTTCTACTTTAAAATTAACAGTTTCCTACACCCCACATCATATCCCTGCTTTGTTTTTAAGAAAAACTACTTCCTCTTTATCAAACCTTTATCGCTACTCTTTAACATCACTCTGAAGCGAAGGAGGTTTCCACAAGTTTGGAAGAAAGCTACCATTACTCCAGTTATCTGCAGAACTGAAATACAGTTATCATGTACAACTATATGACCAGTCATTTAATGGAGCACCATCTAATATTTGATATCCAGCATGGCTTTGTGAAACGGTGATCTTTCTTAACTCAAAATCTCACATTTCATATTGAGCTAACATCTAAACTAAAATTAAAACTTACATCGGCTTTCATTGTAATAAACTTTATTTTTACTATAGGAAAATCATCTCTAAAATACATTAGTCTGATAAGCAGCCAATATACAGTTTAAGGTATCTGCTTAATTCAGAAAGGATGAAGATTACTCTTCCATATTACTTTAATCTCAAGTTTAATTAAAGCTCTTTTTCAAAATTTATTTAGTAAAGCTTGTAAAGCACCACTAAAGAATTTAACAAATATTTGTACATCTGATGGTACAAATGGATTTTCAGCTTTATATAATCAGTAAAACTGTTTCTACTACTTAAGAGTCATAAGTAAATTTCATAATGCTAATTATTAGTTGCATATCAGTTACAATAACTCTGCTGGTTCATCATTTCCGTTTTATTTGTTGATATTTGTCGAAAAAAAGCACAGACATGAATGTTTCATATATTTATATAGTTTGATAAAACTGTGAGGAAGCTTTGACTCGAGGCATACTTCATTTCCTGATAAAGTGCTGATAGTATTTTTACATCAGTCAACTCATGAAGTGTGGAAAACATATCAGAAAGTTTAATGAACAAAACAATTAAAGTAGAAAATCTAGATTGAAATTAATTATGCAGAGGGGTAACTGATAATGTCTACAGTTAAGGTTAGTTGCTTTTTTTCTGTTAGTAGTAAATGTTTTCTATTAAATTATGTTGCTAACTTTATTTATCTTTAAAGAAGCTTGTACTTATCTATAGTTTTCATTTTTTGTGACTAAACAAGCATAAACTTTTCTTAAATGAATGTTGAACTCCAATCTGTAGTGACTTTATAAATATAGAATAAGACATTATCATAAATTAAAGATTTTTATTAAAAGGTTAATTTTGATTTAAGTTTAAATTGTTAATTTGTTTTTATTTAAGCTCAAACCAATGACAAAATCTCTTTATTTTTTGTTAAAAAATTAAAAGTATTGCAAACTATTGTAAAGTTATAAATTGAACATCTCAAAATTACTTTTAAAGTTCGTACAAGTTATCCTTTAAATATGAAAATCTTTTGATAGTATTGACCAGTATTTACTTCATTTGAGAATTAGAGCTTGTGAACTTAAATAATTTTAGCTTAGTGTTTAAACTACTTAAAGTATACTAAATGTTTGTTATTATTTTTATTTTTTTATTACTTTTTTAAGCAAAAACTTACTTGGTTGAAACTAGGTTATAAGTAGCATAGATAAACAGATAGTTTTGTATAAAACGAATAAGAGAAGATTGCATTGCTGAAATGTTGATATAAGAAATATTAAGTTGCTACTTTATAGTTTTTCATCTAAAAATTTCTTTATATTATCAATTGATTTTTAACTCAGTTTAGCAGATAAACAAAACATCTTTAAAAGTAAAATAAACTTTTAAGCTTTTCAATTATCTCCAAAAAGTTCGTAACAGCATTAAAGTAAAAGTTGATTTGCAAAAATATGCTTAAAACCAAAACTTATCTCAAAGAAAATATTTGAAAGTTTTTAAAAATAGCTTTCGAAGCTTATTGAAGTTTCTAATTTTAATCAATTTAAAATCAAGATGAAAAATTTTTGTTTATTTTTAGAATAATTGATTACAACTTTTAAATAAATTATTTTGAAATTTTAAACAAAATATATAAATAAAAATACTAAAGGAAATATATGTTTGAAAAACAGTTCTTAGCTTATTTTTATATAAAGCATTATTTCTTATATTCTGTTTTTAACAGCTTAGTTTGTATTTTCGCAAGGAAAAACTTACTTGAGCTCGAGTTTTTAAACACAGTAAAGTATTAGAATGAGGCTGTGATTTATTTAGAACGAAAAAGAATTATATTTGTGTACAACTTAATTTAAAAATTACTTGTAAGTCTTTCATCAAGTTATATGGTCAATTTGTTGTGCGTTATTTTGAATATTTCTTTGACATTATTAAAAAAAGTATTAATTAAAAAGTATTGATTTTTATTTTAAATAAAATCTGCCCATAAAATCAAGAATTGCTTGCAATGATTAATAATCTAGAAAATTTTATTTATTTGCTAAAATCATTTTTATTAAAGTCAAAATATTTCAGCTTTTTTGTAAAATGTTTAGCTTTATACAAAATACATTTTTTTATTAGAATTTTAGTTTTTTCCGCTTTTTTTCAAATAAATAGCTTTGATAGTTAGATAATTTACTTGTTCATATAAACTAAAGATTAGAATAAAACTTTAATAATAAAAAGTTTTATCAAAATCATCGACTAATTTTAAACAAATCTTGTTCAATTATTTTAAAACCATTTTCAGCTAATTTATGAAAATAAAAAAATGTTTGTATACAAATAAAGTTTTACAAAACATAAACACTGCTCGTCAGAGCTTCTTTGTTCTCTGAAAATAAAGTAACTGCTCATCATTTTAAAGTTTTCTTATTAGAGTTATAATAAAATATTATAAAACGGAGACTAGTTTCAATTAGATTTTAGATAGAGTGTTAAGTACAGTTTTCTTAGAGCAAGTTGTTTAAAAGATGAAATTCAACAGGCTCATTTTTTAAAAAATTGAAATTTTTTTTTATGGTGATTTTTTCATGTATAGCTTGATATAAAGAAAAACAAGCTTGATATTTTCAACATTAACAGTTATAACTTCAGAAACGTTTTCAGGAAAACGTTTAAAAATAAAGTCTTATTCAGCTAATTAAAGTAGCAGTATAAAATAAACTGAAAGTATAACTGAAAAACATTTGTTGTTGAGGTTTAGTTAAAATTATAAAGTTTATTTTTATATATTTTACACCAACTTAAAAACTTTTTTATTAAAGTACACATTAAGCTTGTGTTATAAAGTACATAAACACATAAAGTTTTAGAACTGTATACTTTAGCTATCAATGTATATGATTTTTTTACAAGAAAACCAAGTTTTTGAAAGTTAAAATTTATTTGAGTTTCATTATTAATAAACTTTAGTTAGCTTTAAATATTTATAAGAGAATTTATATTGATGATTAGAAAACTAAGTTGTTTTGTAACAGAAAATTTAAAAACAGCCTTAATGTTAAAAGCTTTTTCGAAAACAAGTGGCCACTTGAAAAGTTTGAAATATCTCAAAATTCAAAAGCTTTTTACTACTATAGACGCTTAGCAATTTATTCTTTCACATATTTCTGTCAAATTTTAATAAAAAACAATGCTAAAATATTTTGATTTATAATAGTTAAAAAGCTGTACATATCATTTAATCTATGTATAAAATTATTTCGTTGTTTTTAAAGACAGAATTTTTTTCTGACAAATTAAAACGAAGAAAAATCGATTTTCTGAATCTGTTTTTACTTCTGGTTTATAAAATTTAATATTGATTTGATTTTTTCAGTTACTTTTAATTCACTTAGATTAGCAGTTTTGTTAGATTTTGATGCAATTATAAAGTCATTAGTGAAAGATAAATATTTGAATTCAAATTTATTTATATTAATGATTATTATTCTTTATTTTAAAATTTAAAATTTTTAAGATTTTTAACTGCCATTAAGGACTGATAATTGTAAAATTGAAATTTTGGTGAAGTGTTACACTGTTACTAGGTAGTAACAAAAACACATTTATTAAATAACCTGAACCCAATTTCTTAATCTTATTTGATAGCTCTTAACATCTAGCAAACACGTCAAACGCTGTTAAAACTCATTCTGTAAAAAAATCACGAGTTAAAAATCGAAAATAAAAAATCTTAATTGAAACCGAATTAGTACTTACAAGAAGATCACATGCTTCATAATCATAAGCAAATGATATAAAAATGAGAAACGCATAAGGAAACACGTGATTATAAAGCGTAGCAGCTGATAAGAGGAAACTATTGAGCTATGAAAATCATTACTGGCTGGCTATTTCAGTTTTACTGCTGGTGGTGGTAGCAAATCTGTTATGAAAGGAGAAAAGCTCATTTTTTATACTATCTATCTCTTGAGGCTCATACAGTGATATCGTCAAGAAACTGGAAGCTAAAAGTAGACGTAAAGAACATAGCTTGTAAATCATTTACTTTGAACAGATTAATTTTAAAAAGATTAACAGATAGGTTTAAGATGATTTTAGCTGAAAGGTTATTTTAGTTTTTATTAAACTTGTAAAAGATAAATAAAGTTGTTGAAAATCGAATCCTATTATTGATCTTTATTTTTAAGTAAATTGATTTTTATAAAGAATCATTTGTTCAAGTTTTTGATTGATTAATAAGAAAATTAGATAAGATTATTTTATGAATAAAAATATCACGTTTTTATTAGGGAGCCTACGACAGGATAACTGCATTATTTCATCGATTTCGAAGAAGCAAAAGCGCTCCAGAAACTCCTTCAAGCTCCCAAAAGAGCCCCAAAAAAGATCGTATCCAGGAAACTACTCAAGGTTGTCATCAAAAAGAACCAAAAGTGGTTTTAAGAGGAACATCTGGCTTAAAAAGAGTCACAACTGATCGAAGACCTCGTTCTGCTTTTCTTAGAAGTATAATTCAAACAACAATCTCAACAAATACAGATTCTTTGAAAATTAGAAGACGAGCCTTTACTAAAGGAGATATCAGAAAGATTTTTCCAACTATTAAGCAGAAAAGAAGAGTGATGACAGAAATTCACCTCAACAACCAACGAGTCATGCCTATGTAAATAAATGATGAGAATTTTATCTGCACCAATTTTTACTTACATCATTTCTAGTAACGTTGCTTTGAAGCTAAATTTTTGTTTAAAAAATTCTTGTAAATAAATATTTGAAAAAACAAAGTTGATTTGATCATTAGTAGCAGCTTATTTTATTTTTGTAGAGATGTTTTTGCTGCCAGGTTACAAGATTATAATACTTATCATCAAGATAGTCCGGAACAATTACGTCAGCGGCAAGATAAAAAAGGGGAATTAGTAATTGATGGACTTTTGAATATCTACTGGGGCTTGAAGACTAGTATTCGATTACAGGTTTGATGATATTTTATAATTTTACGTGAATGTATTTTTTGGAAAAAAGTTAAATTTAAAGTCTTCTAATTGCAATATAACTTAATTTGTTTTTTGAAAGTGAAAATTATTAAACAAAATTAAGAAATAATGAACATAAAGTTGATACAAAAGCTAAGATAGTTTTAAGTGATATTTGAAACATTTGAAATATTTGAAAATTCAATGAATTTTTTTTTGAAGATAATAAACTGATAAGATTTTATTTAGTTTGAATATTTGAAAGGTTTAAGAGATTAAAACCTTTTGATTTTAAATAAGCCTAAAAAATAAAATCATTAAAATCAAACTTTGATGACTTATAAGGGTTTGGTGACAAGCTTAAAACTAAACTGCAAATCAATTCGTGGTGGCATCCGTCATCTGGCTTTTAATTTGCTTTTTAATAATCTAATAAAATTTTCGTGTTACCATCAAACTTTTTCATTTATACTTCTAAGAAAGTTGATTTTTTCATGGAAACCATTTTTCATGAAAATAATTTTTTATCTGTTTATCTAAGCCACTCAAAATCAGATTAAGAATCTATTTGAAGATTCTAAATTAGAATTATATTTTCTAAGTATGACAGCTTTCAGATAACTTATGACTTTATGACTCAGATTCTTAAATAATATTTTTTTGAGCTTAACAGTTTTGAAAAGATCAAAGTTTTAAAATAATATTAATCATAAGAACCATAAAACGAAAATTATGTTTAAAGCTTTGAACGTGTTTAGCTATATAAAACAAATGTTTCAACTTTGAGATCCATTCTGTTTAGAGATCCATAACTATCATTTAAAGAAAAGTTTTATAAACTTTAAAAACTGCCTAACGCACATATTGCAAATAGTGATTTGATTCACATTTCTTTCGACGGTTTTTTAGGTGGATGGAAAAGTTAATTCGCCCAATTCTTGTGTAAGCGTTTAGATGCATGTTGTGTGTTTTGTGTTGATTGTTTAAATATTGCTCTTCACAATCAAGCTTCTTGCATAAATTTAAATTTTGCAAATCGTTTTAGAGTCATCGTTTGTAAGCTCTTTTCAGCGAGTAATCTTTAATGAAATTTGTTATTAAATTACTTACTTTTATTGATTCGACGAAATCAACTCTTAATATGCTGTAACACTGCGCTCACATTGATTAAATATTGTGAATGAGTTCAGATTGTTATATCTTCTAATCAAATCCAATTTATTCTCAAATCAATTTACTTTTTTGTCGTAAATCATTTATTCAACATAAACATTTTTTTAATACTTTGGTTTCGATTTATAGCTTAATTTTATATTCATTATTAATTGATTTATTGAATAACGTTTTTTCTAACTTTAAAGTAGTATAAAATGATTGTATTATATAAATATAGCAGGTTTATAAATACAAATCAATAGAAATCAGAAATATTTATATCAATTCCGTTATAAACTATTAACTAGGATCATTTGAAATTAGCACCATCAACATCATCTTAAACATTTTACTTATAAACAGCCTAACTAATATCTTTATGTTTAGGTTGCTGATGATGTAAACAATCAGTGTCGTAAAATAGAAAATGTCAAGGTTGGAACGAAACGGTAGGTAGACTTTTGTTAAATAAACAAGTTTATTTATAACTTTGTTATATTTATATAGAATAAACAAGGTTAACGACACTTCAGTTCAAACTCAAATGGAAGGTAAAGTCTTTTATTATATCGAAAAAAAATCTTAATAAATCTAAAGGTGTATATACTACTTATTAGAAATTGTTTAAATTGTGTAAGTTATTTATATAAGTTAAAATTGAAGCCCTTAAAATGGGTTCTCAGGCTATTGAGTGAAATAAAATTCTATTATACATATAGAGGTAACGTCATTAACCATAATTAAATGTTATTAAACAGCTATTTTATTTTCTTAAAGATTTTCTGATTAATTGTTATTGAGTAAATAAGTTTAAAATTGTATTTACTGAAGATATATATTTAGTTTGTAAAACTTTGTTTAAGAATTATTCTCAATTGTAAATCAAAAACTATCTGTTGCTGTAACGTCTGATAGTCAATTAGCATGAAATAAGATTTATTTTGAACTTTTATTTTTGCATGTTTATCAAATGTTGTAGACAATGTACTGGAATGATAAACAATTTGATATTTATGTTACTTATGAAATGAAATTTTTCTGTTAAACAAGCAGCATGATTTGAATCAAAACTTCTTTGCATGTTGACTTTTTCTTATTCATTAGCTTCATTAATTCGAGTTTAAATCAACTGTCTGATGAGTGTTTTAAAATATTCAAGATGTAACTTTGATTCATTAATCAAACAAATTTTGCAATAATTCACAGTGTACTTGAAAACATTTTAATTCTTAATTGATTTAATTTTACTAAAACTTAACCCTCTCGTTTAATAACATCATTCAAAATTCAATCAATTAAGACATGAAAAAATCAATTCTAAATAAATTCATTTGAAGTAGGCTCGTATTATAGTCTACGCAAACAAAATACGTCTACCCAGGCTAATACACGTCATCGGCTTAATGACGTCAGACGAACTGCAATGAGGATAAAAGAAAAGTCTGCAGGTTTTGCTCTTACATTTGGCGTAATTCAGCGAAATTTGTAAAACAATTTCAGATGAAAATAATAATTTCAGATGAAAATATAGAGAGATTTTGATAAATTGTATAAACCAATTAATCATAGATTTTCTATTGAAATTTGCATATTTTTTTATTTTATAAGATATGAATAAACTCAAGTGGTGATTTACTTTAAGAATTTTTTTATTGTTGCATGTCAAAAGTTTTTTAGTAGTTCTTGATTTATAAAGTTAAGTTGCATTGTAAGTAGAGTAACAATTTTTTTTTATAAATTGTTCCCTACTCTAAACATGCTACAACTAGCAATTATTTGCAAAATAATTAGCTGGCTTAGCTGAACACATTTAGTTTATTCAAAAAATGTAAAGTTTAAAATAAAAAAATTGTAAATTTTACAAATTTATTGGTAGTAGAAATCATTAACATTCAACCATACAATTGTTGAAAATTTCAATTTAGAATTCATCTTATTTATATAAAAGCTTTCCCTTAAAAGTGAATAAATAATGGTATCTAATATGTTTGCTTTTAATAGGCTATTTAGGAGATAATGCAGCGGACAATAATGATGTTTCAAATACTGTTAAGCTTCGTGGTCGAAGTGTTGTTATGAGAAAGAAAATTACTAGAGCTTCAAATAGATACAGAGCTTCAATTAATGGTCACATCTACAACCAAGCTGTAAGTTTTTCCTGATTACTACAGCTGTGATGTCATTTTAAAGTCTTGGTTCTTTACTACATTCTTAAACAATTACTTTAAAGGCTTGGAAATTATTTGAATGTAAAAAAATAAATCGATAAATTGCATTTGGTTTAAGTATCAAGTCGACTTGACAAGTGTCACACCAGCTAGTTTATTTATAATAATAAGAACTAACCTTTTAAGACTTCAGTGTTTACACCAAGTCATGGCTCTGTTACTAAAGTGCGTGTCATGAGCACTAACAACGCACATGACGTAATAGTCAAACTTTTCAAGAAATTTCGGGTTGAAAACCAAGCTAGCAACTTTTCATTGTATGTCGTTAAAGAGACACAGGGTTTGTTAACAAAAATTCATTTTTAATTTACTTTAGAATTGATTTATATTAAAATTCATTACTTTAGTTTTACTAAACAAAATTCTTAATATTTAAAGCATCATTTGAAATATAAAATTCATAGAACTTCGAGAGATGCCACAAGACGAGTTCCCGTTGGTTACTCGGGTTCTTGTAGGTCCCAACGAGCAATTAGGAAAAATATTTATTATGGAGAAAAAGATGCACAAGGAAATTAGTCAAGAGGTAAAAAGAGATTAAAAAATAGTTCTTTGATTTGCTGGTTTCATCTATCTTGTTTCATTTGATTAGTTTTATAAGATTTCTAAAACTTAACTGAAGGTGGCGCAGTATATCAAGTTAGATCCCAACATCTTGCGAGTGTTTTTATCAAAATTTCATGAAGAAGAAGAAAGAGAAATCAATAGAATGAAACGAAGGTATTTATGAACAAATATATTATTGGTTTAAGATTCGAAAAATGCAAAAACGTAAACTAAACTTATATGTTGCTTACATAGTCTAATTTTGTATCTTTTTAAAACATATCTGTCTGATCAAATTAAGTTTGTGTTTATTTTCGTAGAAAACATTAAACATAAATATTATACATTTAAAAAATCATTTAGTGTTAACTTGTTTTATTTAAAACTTAATTTTTTAGTTGAATAATCATTACAATACCTAGATTAAATCTTTTTTGACTAGATTTGATTTCTACGGACGAATGATTCGAAAATATTTGCGCGAAGCCAAACTGACAACCAAAGAAGAAAGATAAGACACATAATTAACTTGATCTTTAGTTTTCTTGACCAATTTGATCTCTGGGATTCATTATCAACATCATATGCAGTTCAAACAAGCATCCAATTTATTGGTGGAATTTTTGATGTTTGTAAACATGATTATAATCTATTTATAGAAGAATAATTCACTTTTAATGAAAGTAAAAATAAAGTGCTTCTCTTGAACACTGCCTTCTATGAAAATTTTTTCATCAAATTCTTTTCAATAGGTATCTTTTCAGTCATAGTAAAAACTTATGTTGTTTAATCGACTTGAAAATAAACTTAACTATTAAACGTTTGTCATTAATTGATAATATTCCATTGCTAGCTTAAAAACTGTTAAATCATGTTTAGGTTTATTTCTAATCAACAACATCATTGATAAAAGCAATTCAATTAATTTTTTGAAAAGTTAGTCGCAAATAATTAATTCTTTCAATTACTACCCTGTATCAGAGTCTACATAACTTCTTAGATAGTTTACAATGTCCTCATCATCTTGGTATTGCATTCAGATATGGCTTTTTAAACTGTGTCTGACACCTAGTGAATCTATATAGACTGTTTCACAACTAGAAAGTAACGTTTTTTATTAATACTTTAAAAAACTTTCTCGTCGTCACCTAATAAATAAGAGTTTCAGTACTTTAAAGCTTACAAACTAGCATGTAGATATAAATTCTTCTTATTCTTCAGTTTTTAATCTTTTCTATGAAGCCACAGTCAATTATAGATAACACGAATAACAATCAAAGATAACTTGAATATTTTTCTACTTGACCACTTCATCACAGTCTTTTTAGATGGCTTCGTCTAACTTTTAACTGATTGAGTTGCAAGAAGCTTGTGATAGATTAAATAAATAAATAAAAAAACGTTTTACAAGTTTTTGGTTTTATTTTAAAAGGCCACAATGTCATCCACCGAATAACTTTTTTCTAAATACCATATATATATTATTAACAATCTATGTTCACTGTTATATGCTTTGAGGACTACTGAAATGCCATATGTTACATCTTTTATTTTCTGTTTTTCTAACTTAATAGATATTATTTGTGAGAATGTGTTTTAGCGAGAGGTGCTCTTTTCAGGCACCCTCCTTTGTATTATTGTTATAAAAACAAGAAAAACAATAAATAAATAAGTAGGTAAGTGATTTTCAAAATCGTTTGTTTCAAAAGATACATTAAGTTTATAAAATGCTTGAAATCCCAAAAATTACTTTAGATAAATATGTCTTGTAATTAGGGTTCGTCATCATTTCTACTTTCTTGTTTAAGATTCCTATCGGTTTGTTTCTTTCAAAGCACTTTTAACTAGAAAAAATTATGTTATCAGAGAATAAGCATAAACGGAATTAAAAGCAATTTAAAAAGTTAAGACCACTACAAAAACAGAAATAACTTAATTATAAATAAAGGCTGTATAAATAAAAAAGCTCTTTATAATTTAAATTTAAAAGTTTCAATTAGATATCAAACCGATTCGGAATCAGATTTAAAGTCCTAATTTTCGAGTAGTGGTAAAGTATATGTTTTTAAGTAGAACACTTTTAAACATTTTTCAATAAAAGTTGTTAAGCTCTTTCTAGTAAATCTAATCACGAGAAAGTAAAATCTTAAATAGATATGATTTAAGTTCTAAACATTTCTGAATGCATGTTATTTTTATAACATTTATAAAGATCTTATGATTAGAGGTTGTTTTGTTCAGTATAACATTTGACAAAAAGTGTTTACTCTTGTAAAATAACTTAGGAAAAATACAATATAATTTTTAAATTTTCAATCATTTTCCATTATTTAATCAAAATTTATTTTTATAAAATTAGTATATTATCTTAAAAAGTATTGAGAAAGTAAAATCAGTTTGAAGCCATTATATCGCAAACAAAATCACGGTACTATCACACCACCCTTTTTGTTATCAAATACTACGCATAACATTAGAACTTTTTCATTCAAAGCTGCTCTCTCATTGGATAGAAATAAGTTTACTCTGTGTTGTATTTTAAGAAAATTATGCTATAGTTACATAAACGTAAAAAGTTATTTATGTGATAAATCTAAAGAGAGGCTTATCAAAAAGGTTTATTTCTTAGAATTATTTCATATAATATTTACTTATGAAGTTTTTTTATTGTTATATAATGTTATTTATTTATTTATTTTGTTCATGAATAAAAATATTATTGAAGTTCATGAAAACCTATTTTTGTTGCAAATTGTATTCTTACATACTATGTGATTTTTTTTTTATTTTATAAAATTATCATTTGTATACACTAAATTTTATTCAATTTTTCACAACAGTTAAATTCATACAATTATTATTAATTCATATAATTCATACAGTAGAATTGATCAAGTAATTGGGATTTTTTTGGTTAAAATTCTTATAACTCTGCATAAAAATTCTTTAACTTTTTTTTAATTTCAATATTTAATAATTTTTTGAAGGAAACATTTTAGTGTTAAAATGATTTTGCCAAGAAGATTAATTACATCTTGGGGCAAAATGGAATTAATTACAAACTTGGAGACTTTCTTATCTTTAGCAAAAATTGATAGTAGCTTTAAAATGATTCAGAATAAATTTCTAACACCTTTAGCCAACGCAATAATTCCACAATCTGTTGCTAAGGTAAAAATATCTCTTCCAATTATCTACTTTCTAATTTTGCTAATTTTCTACAAATTATAATTATATATTTTTCTTAATAGAGATATGTTTCAAGAAAATTAAATGATATTGAAGACTTCTTTTTAAGAGCTTGGTCATCACAGTTATATCACAAATTTCATAATACTACTAAGGTGAAATATTTATAATTAAAACAAGTTTTCACTATAAATATTTTATTGTGATCAAATTTTCGCTCTTTTGAAAAAAGTTTTATAATTTTTTATGTAAAAGTCTTAAGTTATATTAAACTTTCAGATTTTATTATCATTTAATGAAAAGAATCCACAAGAAGGAAGTTTAGAACCTGATGTTGATCCTAATAAACAAATAATTACTTTGGAATGCTCTCAGCTTGTTAAATCATGTCTAAAGGATACTTTTTCTAAAGATAATTCAAGTTCTTCATCTTTTCTTCTGGATGCTTCGAATTGTGATTATCAAGTAATTTAAGGATTATATTTAAATTATAATTTCAAAACTTTTTTTTATTTGTAAATAATAAGGATAACTTAAAAATGAATTTATAAGGAAATAAATAAACATTGCTAAGTAAATACAAAATTAGATTTAAAATGATAATAATGATCTTTTAGAAATTAATGTGGGTCTAAAATGTTAAATTAATAATCTTGATTACTTTAAAGTAAAAATGTTGTTTTTTTGTGATCAGAAGTTATCTTAAATCTGATTATTAAGTTTAAAAGTTGGTTTAATTGGTCAATGTAATATTATTTGAAAGTTCAAAATGCCTTATACTTATTTCTCAGCTTTTATTTAAAACAATTTCGCCTTTTAATAATATTTGATTTAATTCTTTAATAGATAAAAGAATCATCTGATAAAGTTTTGTTGCCAAGTAACAAACTACAAGTCACTTCTCTTACAAATACTCATATTCAACTTTGTTTTATTTACTCTATTGCTGAAAAGTGTTTAATAGATTCTGAAAACTCTTTAATACTTTTCTCTTCTTTACCTTTTCCCATGACCACCACTAAACCTTTCATTTTGTATTTGAAACTTAGTAAAGATAATCATTTAAAAAAAGATTTGTGTGTCTTAAAGACTTTTAACTATGCTGATTCCTCCAATGAAAAGCAAAGTCACAACAACACTGCTAATAACTCTTGTTGGTTTGCTCTCAGTATAACTCGTAACAACGCTAATTTTCATCGATCTTTATGGCAGTTTACATTCATCTCTTCTTTAATTCCTCATTTTTCATCACCTTTTGTACCCGAAGCTGTTTTTCATTTTGAATCTGGAAAGTATTTCATTTGCAAGTTTGTGTCTCAGCCTAGGGGAGGATGCCCAATGGATAAATCTTCTTTTGTAATCGATAGTATGTCTTTGTGCAAGAAAACTGAGTATGATTTGAATTGGAAGGACTACTTACATTTATTAATAACTAACAATCAAACATACGTTGTAAAAAAAAAGAAAGAAAAAAGTAAAACGAAAAAATGGAAAATTCTTTTTGTTGTGATGCTATTTTGTGCAAAAATGTTAAAATCAAAAAATAAAGCAAAGCTGATAAAGTTGATACAAAAATAACTTCTATTCTAAAATGTTCTTCAAATTTGTCTTTTGTAAAAGCTATATTCATTACATGTCGTTGAAAACCTTTTATTTTTGTGACTTCAATATTTCACTTTTTATTTTTCTACTTTTTCTTATTGAGTTAAACTTTTGCAATTTCTTCTTTCTACATTTTGCTGCAAAACTAAATGACTGCTTGTAGCTTGTACTACTCCATGCAAGCCTTCATCAAATACAACAAAAATCAAAAGATCGATAATTTGTTTGGACAGATTAAAAAACCAGCGGTTTATACAGTTGAAGTAGAAAAGATATGAGACATAGATGTGACTAAAATTTGAACTAGTAGTCATCTTGTAGATTTGAAATAAGTACTTATTTAGAAAAGTTTTAAATAAAATGTGAAAATTTCTCTTTTAGCTGATTAACTTGTCAATCAAGAATAACTGGTTTAGTAGAGATTTATTTATCAACTAAAAGTTGAATTTTCATTTCAAATATTTTCACTTTATGAGTATTTTGAATTCTATATTTTAATTGAAGTAATTTTAAATTTAAAAAAGACTATAAACGAAAAAAGTTATTATAATTTCATTCAATTTTATTATATATTTTATTACAAGATTTTTTTTTTAAGCAAACAAATAAAAAATGTAAACACGGCACATAACAAAATCGAAACATTTAATAATGGTATTGAAAAAAATCTTCAAATTTAAAAAATTTGATGTTCATAAAAAGTGATAAAGATACAAAATTGATCTTAAGATGACTAGTGAAGAGATTAAAGCTTTATTTAAGTGAGATTAATTTTCTTCGGAATTTTCGTCACTAGTCCATTTTCGTCGGTATGGAATAGGAAGCTTACGAGCACTGCGCGTAAAAAAACAATGTTAATTTCTAACTTGAATAGGGCAATCTACAGGCAACAAATTACAACTGTTTAACGATATTTAAAGTTTTTTTTTAATTTTATTAAAACTATTACTTCTAATCACAAATTGTTATGAGATTCGTAAATGATTTTGATGATGACTTTTTAAGTATTTTCTAAATTTATTTTAAACATTAAGCAACTAGTTTTGTTAGTTTAATAATAAATTTAAGATTTAATAATTCAAATTTATAACTCCACATTAAACACAATCATCTTTAATGATTTTTATTTATTACTTTTAAGCTTGGAGTCAAAGTATGAGAGATTTCAAACTTTTTATCACAATCTTGATAATCAAGATCAAACTGGTAGCTTAAATGATCACTTATCATAAAGAGTAGATTGAATTTTTATTTAATTTGTACTATTTTTGGGGGTCATACACATTAGAAAATGAGATCACATGAAAATGGTTGCAATCACTAATAAAAAGATAAATCTAAATAGATTATTTCAAACTCATAAAAAATATCTTACAAATTAAAGAACAAAAACCTGAAAATCACAAAGTTAAAACAGATGTTGTCACTTTACCAACCTTGTAATTCGACGAACTTCAAGAAAAGATGGAGATGTTCTATTTGGATCTATCGGTATTGAAATGCTTCGAGAGCGTTCTCGAAATGGTGTCCAGGATCGAGACCTTGATCTGTAAAAATAAGCAGCTTCAAACACTTCTATCTAAACTCTGTGGATGATGTTACCTGCTCCCTGCTTTTGTACAATTGTTCATTTTTTCACGTTTTTTCTCAAGCTTTTTCTGTATCATAATAAAAAAAATTAGATCATCCAGCAATAATTCTAAAAATGTTCTTTTAATTAATGATTAAGGGAAGTATTAGACAATGATCTCAAAAAGATGTTTACTTCTCTTCTTTTTCGGCACTTTTGACAACATTTTGAATTTTTACGTGATCTTTTTTTAGTTGATGTTCTGTCAATTTAAAAATATGCTTTTAATAAAGGTAGATGAAAATGAAATTTTCATCTAGTCACTACCGTTAGTTCAGTAATAATACTATAATAATCTTTTTAAAGAAATTAATATTCTTGGAGAAGTATCTGAGAAAGGACCAGAGTAATAAAGCAAGTCAGTCAAGGGTCAAACTGTGAACTGCTTACGTACAACGAGCTGTTGTAGCTGACCCTACATTAAGCAATTGAAGTTAAACAAAACGTTGTCTCATCACTTTCAGTTAACCTTTATGGCTTTATTCATTAATAAACGAGAAAAAGCATTTTTCTCGTAAAAGATGATTTATTATATTTTTGCTTTACATTCTCTTTTTTAAGATATCTCACGGATTACTATAATAAAAAGCCATTTTGTATAGTTGGATAATTTCATGCTTTAAGCAACTTTTTTAATCTTTGTGATCATATTGAGTCTGTAATACAAAAACTTCTTTTTGTCTTTTAAGTAAAATATCAAACTTTAATATCAATATCAAATTATGTGTAAAAATTCATAAAAGCCTTGTTGATCAAAATGAGAATTCAAAATCAATAACAGTATAGCTTCTCTATTAATTGAATAGAACTACAACTAGGTTCAAAAATGTGTACAACGGCTTGTAAAGGACTTCTATATGACAAATGAAAACCATTCAGTAAAGCAAAGTTTGTATCTTAGAGTATTTGACAAGAGATGGAAAAAAATCTTTAATGCCCCAATAATGTAAGTATACTTTGATGCATATGACTAGATTATTGAGGGCTTACTCTTAAAGATCAGGTAACGGATATTGTTTTCTGCTGCATAGCAAACAAAAACTTTTTATTTTCAACTAATCATGATCCATTTATTTGTATGCAGTTTAATGCATAAAAATTAAGAAAGTGTTTTAAAATTAATTCTTAATTTGAAAGCTTATTATTATTAAAGTTTATTCACTTATCTGAAGATAGATATGATATGATTAAAGTTTAAAAGAGTTTTATTTTTCACCATTACATATTGACGTTTGCTAAATACTTTTTAAACTAAAATCTATTGAAGCATTATCTACTTTCATTAGAACATCTGATAAATATTTCTACCAATAAATAAACTATAAACTTTGCTTGTGAGGCTTTTTACCAAATAAATAAACATAGTTATGACGAAAAATGAATAATATTGATTATTGCAGAGAGTTAAAAAATAAGTATTTCTTTAAAATATAAAGAAACAAGCTCGAAAAACCTGCTGGATAGTGTGGAGTCTCTTTTGTTTGGTTGAATTGTCATTTTCAAATTTTACTATTTAGATAATACACATCGTATACAAATATAGATTTCAAAAAGTGTAAATAAATTTCAAAAAACATTATTGCATAAAAATGTCATCTTTTTTATTCAATTGTATAATTTCATACAACATCAAAACTTATAATTTAAAAAAAATTAAAATATTCATAAAAATAAGCAAATTAAACTCTTAGCACAATCAGAAAAAAACTATTCTAAGTCTTTCTATCTATAAACTTTTCGGTAACAAAGCAATATAATTTGTAGCATCTGCTAGCTTCAGCAACAATTTGAAAAAAAGTGAGGGCCATATGTGTTCGACGTTTCTCTGAATTATTCATGAAGTTGAATTGAGCCGAAAGTTAAAATCGTTAAAGTTAGAAATCTGAAAGCATAAAGCAACCACCTTTTATTTATTTCATTTTTACAAATTTTTTGATTCATACAAATAGTTACCTTCTATTTACTAATTAGGTTCAATTAAAGAAAATTTAATAAATAAATATATATGTAGTTTTAGTCAGGATATAAATAGAATAGTTTCTAATGTTGAACTATCTTTAGTCTTGCTTGCAAGGCTTTTCTTATCTTCTTAAATTATTTTAAATTAATTTTAAAATTGTGCTGAATTATTTTGTTTTCAATTTAAGATTAATTCATAGAATTTAAAACTTGATAAACCTTAGTATGTATTTTTACATTATATAGGCATTAGTGAAAGATTAATTTAATTCTTTTCATGAATTAATAACCAATAACAATTTTACCAAAAAATTTCAAATTTAATTTGTGTTAGTACAAACTTTTACCTATTATGTTATTTAAAGAAGTTGAATAATAAATTTAATTTTAATTTGATCCCAGTAGATTACCATTTTTGTAAAAATCAATTATTTTTAACAATTATGTTCTATGATTTTTTAATGAAACTAAAGTTTTTGAAGCACCTTAAAATATAAATTGTTTAAACATTCTGTTATTTTTACACGAATAATTCATTTGCAACTTTTGTTTAAAAAAAAACAATTTTATACATTTAAAGTAAGTTGCTTATGATATAAAAAAGTAATTTGTACTTATTGCAGCATAAAGTCCTGCATACTTCTTTCACTTACAGAACTCTAGCATTTCGAAAAAAAGTAATTTATTTTTTATTAACGCTTGTGTAATGGTTTGCTTTTTTTTGCACAATTTTCTTTACTCAGGTAGATAGTTATAAACATTTAACTTTTAAAAAATATCTGAGATAGTTTAGTAATCCTAAATATAATACATGTTTCATCGAAAAATATTGAGTAGCAAACAATATTTTATTCTAATAAACTCTTATTTAATTTATTTTGCATTTACAGATGCACTTGCTTTATGTGTGAATAGCAAATAATACATGACACAAGTCGATAATAATCTACTATCTAGTCATTTCACTGTTTCTACTCATATTTCATTATTCAATCGAAAAAGTTGTAAAGATAAATGAAACTTCTTAGTCTTAGAAGTTCAGATACATCGTTAATTTGATTTTGTTCTTATTAATTGTTTTCTTATATCATAAGATGCAGTTATTCATTAAGATTATAATATTGTTAAAATAATCTTTGGTCTAAAAAATCTTATAAGCGTTATTGGAACAAAAATCTTCTAACTTGTATTTATTTGGTAATCAAATGATTTTATACTTTTATACCATATTGTATAATTATATATTACTTATTTTTATAAGCGATATACATTTTTGAAAACCATGGTTTATAAGATAATAGTAAGATAATATAAGGCTTATAGTAGGTTTTTTAAGCCATACTTTTAAAAATTGAATCATTTATAAAGACTACTGCTATTGTTTATAAAGTACTTTTTTTTCTTGATTTACTAGCTAATAATTTCAAATATATCGCAATAAAAAATAGATTATATTATATAATAACATTATTATTTTCTGGTTTTTAAATAATTAAGTAAGAAATTTAATAATTATTTTGATAGTACATCGTTATTATTTTTACAACTATCTAATAAAGTTTTAAACCTTTTTGATCTAAAATCACATATTAAGTATGTAAACCCTCCACCAGTTTTGTCTTAGCAACAATGACGAACATCTTATTATTCAAAATAACGTTCAAATTTTTAACGTTTGAAAAGTACTTAGGCACTTTATGATTAACTGTTAATAATTTACCAACATTTTTATCTGTTATTGTATTATTATAATGATTATTAAACTTATTTTATTAGAAATAAAAAAACTTTAAGATACTATAAGCTTAAGGTGGAATTTATGATCTAAACAATAATTTAAACATTTTAATGTTATCTCAAATATCATCTAGTTATTTTGTTTTGATAAAAAAAAAGATAAAAAAAAGTATTTATCTGTTTAACCATTATTTTTAGATGTTATTAATTATATTTAAAATACTTATTGCCATTACTTCTTTTTTTCTTCTTTCTATTTTTCTTATTAGACTTGAACTGAAGGTGTTGGCTAAATTCTTGAATTATATATTTATTAATATTTTATTTTTTACTTGTATGAATTAATTTTTTCTTATTGATGTATATTCTATATGTTTTACATGACTTTGAGTCTATAAAGAAATTGTTTTTATGGCAACAAGTTATTTAGATTCATTCTAGATTTATCATTTGTATATCAGTTTTAAGGATAAGTTTATTTTCTAACATTAAGAATTACAACACTTAAATAATACTTTATATGTTAAATAAATAAATAAATAAATAAATAAATAAAATATTTGCTAGTTTTAAATTAGTCTAAGCTTAATTTATATAAAAAATTTAATAGAATTATAAAGTTGAAAATATACTTGAAAAAATTATTAAAAGTTTAAATGCTTATTTAGATTTTTGAATGTATGTTTCTTAAATTTGTGAAAAGCTTAGTTATAACTTTTTAAAGTTTTTAAATGATGTCATCAAAAGTTAGCCATGGAGAAGGTGGAAAACCAATATCAATGAAAAGAGCAAAACATTGGAATGAAGAGGTTGAAAATGCTTTTAGATTTCAATCTGCTGGTTATCGTGATGAAATTGAATATAAAAAGTTTCATAATTATGAAGCCGAGAGATGGACAATTCAACCAGGCTATGTCAAGAAGTTAAAACGTAAAGATGGCACCTTTTACTACTATAACAAAGATAGAGAGTGTAAAGATAAAGACCTGCATAAGATTAAAATCTATTCTTATGAATAAATAAATTGGCTTAGTTATCTTTAGACTTTTATGTGGATTTCTACCAAATACATACAAAATATTGTGATTTAATTGCTTAGTAATTCAATCCCATGCAATGCTGACTAAAATGTATTTTGCAGCCAAATTTGTTTTCTATTAAAATATGTAGCATTTAATGAACATTAAAATTGTTATTTAGTTTATTTTATTCACTGTAGAATGATTGATGTTTGTAGCAAAAAGTTTTTTAACTTATGTTTTTGTTTTATAAGGTTTTTTTTAATTATAAATTTAATATACTCAATGTTGAATTTAAGTGATATAAAATTGATGATTAAAGTAGACATATGAAATAATAAACAAGTAAGAAGCAGTAAAAATGCTTTAAATCATCTAGCAATCATATCAAGTAGTTGAAATGCTTAAGCTGTGATTTAAGGTAAGAAACTTTCAGACAATTAAGCTCTTTTTTGAATAACTACTTTATGAATTAATGCTTCAAACAAAAACTCTTTTTTAAGAAATTTTCTTATAAATAGAAAACAATTTTTGAAATATGATATTCTGAAACTTTTTTATTTCTGTAAACACTTTTTGCAATATTTAAGATTTTATATATTTAGATAAATATGATAAGAAATAGTTTATTCATTTTTGAAATGTTTTTCATATATTTTTGTAAAAGCTTTTAAAACTTGAGTAGAGTTCCACCTATCTTCTTCATTTATGATTTTACAATTTGCATAAAATTCTGTCATTTCATCTTTTAATGATCGATGTTTATTAGTAAGTCCCAAAATCTTTTTGATAAAATCTGGAATTTTCCACACATCTGACTTGGGGCTTGCTTTTTTCATTCCAATGTATCCCCTTGGCCAGTTTTTTAAACAATTTTCTTCTGTATATTGTTGTTCTGGTGCTAAAAATGCTGAAGGCTCACAAGCATGAAGGTATCTACAACATTGTTGAATATTAAAAAAAAGTTTATTAACAAATTATTTTTAGAAATAATGTTTGAAGTTTTGAATTGAATGGTTTTTATTTACAAGTTCACTAATTAATCTGTTTTTACTTTTATAAGAAATTTCAGCTTTTACATTTTTAGAAAATTTCAATTCTTAATAATTCACCTGCATCTTGCAGTTTTGTTCCTTGTGGGGTCACTAATTGGAATTTCATCAATATCATTTACCACAACTCTTAAATCATTTGTCACTAGATATTGTCCCATTGCCTTCATTTTAATATTTTTTGTTAAACATTTTTCAAAGGTTGTTTAAAAGTTATTTTATTATTTTTACCTGAAATATCTCATGTAGATCACAGTGGACTCGAGGCCCCATTTTATCAGTATGAAGCTCAACAAATCCATTTATAATATCTAAAACCATTTCAAAACGTTTTTTCATAGAAGTTTGTTTAAATGTTTCTGATCTATAAAATGATCTCAAATCACCATACTTGGCACAATTCTCAACTATTATTATTGTACTTTTATTCCTGATACAGAAACCTGCAAGCTAGTTTTTGAATAAGTTAAAATCAGGCAGATTTTATTTCATTAAATTATATAAATATTCAATTATAAGACTTCATTTATGTAATTTTATTTGAATGAAATAACATGATAGATTTATCAGATTCACCTGATTAAAATATGGACTTGGTTGAAAATGAATCAAGTTATTTAAACCAATTTTTACTCTCTCTTCTATCCAACTTTCCTCTCTTACTGGTCTTGTTTTTAACATTGCAAACGTTATATTTTTGTCGTCCCATCTTACAACATAAGCCTGAAAAATAACTTTCATAAGAATTATTTACACTTGTCTAGATTCTGTTTGAAATTCAAACAGATTTTTAGCACATTAAACGCATATTTAATGAGTTTACCTCTTTTCCTATTCCCCTACCAATCTTATCCATACGTGTCAATGAATTAGTAATCTCATCACATGATAACCACTTGTGGCATTTCTTCATTGATTCTACTTTAAAGTATCCTTTTTCACACTGTTCATTAGATTGTTCTTTTGTGATATTTGTTAGGATAGTTTTATTCACATCTTCAGTCTGTTGTAGATCTTCTCTTTTTCTTGCTGATTTGGTTGTGCTTGCTTTAATTTCTGTTGTTCTGTTCTTTGAATAATTTACTACACCTTCAACCAAGTGAAAAGTTTCTTTCTGAAATGTAAATTAAGAAAAATTAAGTTAAACTAATGAATCTGGTAATTATATAAATAGTTATCTAGTTTTGTTGATATAGACAAGTCATAATCGATAAATAAACACAATTAGTTCGCCTTAATCTACCTTAATTTAAAAGCTTAATGAATTTCTTTATTGTATTTAACTAAAGTCTTATGATAAATAATTTTAATTAGCTTGATTGTATACTTTTTTTACCTGTTCTGTTGCTCCGTTTGTAAGAATACTTTGGATAGTTTCAGAATCCAAATACTTATACGTTTCATGATCTAAATCAAAAAACAATTATAAAAAAAACAAAAATAATAATTATATAACTGACAATTATCCTGAAACCATTTTTGACAACTTGATAATGTCACTTGAAGATAAATCATAAACCCTAGCAGTAGTATTATTATCAAATTCTTACTATGTCGTTTTAAAATCAAATTTAATGAAATATTTTTATTCATCTTTGTAAGAAGTCGTTAACAAAGTTACTTCTTAGTAATAATTTGTCGAATTCTTTTCAATGTTGCCTTAGGGCTCGAATTCTTTTTCTCTAACTTGTTCATCAACTTATAATTTTAAGCAATTATTTCATTCTCACTTTGTGGTCTTAACAGTTCCATGATAATTATTATGAAATATTTTGTATAAACTTTCGTATTTACAGCTAATATAAAGTGAAATATGAATTGTGATAAGGAAGCAGTGAATTTAGTTGATAATCTTTATGATCTGAACGATAATTTTGTGATTAAAATGGGTATTGATAAATTACCACAAAAACGTACTTTACTCAATGATGAAGTTCAAAAAACTCTAGCTTCCCTGAAAAAACTGGAAGCCAATTGTAGCAAAACTAATTACTTACTACAATGTGGAAGAACTCTAAATGTGCTGCCAGAATATAGTGCTGATTGTGAAGATTATTTATCAAAAGTAGTAAAGAGAGACCCATCATTAATAGATGGATGGAATATGCTTGGAGAAACATTTTGGAAAAAGGCTGATATTATAGCTGCTAAAAATTGCTTTGAAGGAGCTTTAAAAAGAAAGAAAAATATAATTTCTTTACGTTCTTTATCGATGGTTTATAGACAAGTTAAAACAGAAAAAGCTGGTGACAATGAAAAGAGTATTCTAGAAAGTGTAACATGTGCAAAAGATGCGGTTGAACTGGATGTAACTGATGGGGTTTCCTGGTATGTGTTAGGAAATGCCTACCTTTCGCTGTTCTTCATGACTAGTCAAAATTCTAAGGTTTGTTAATATTCATTTCAACTTGTATAAATTTGTTTCCAATTTTAAGTAATAAATGATAGTTGTTTAATTAAAATTTCCAACAAATCACTTTTCTTGATATTTTCATTCATAGGTACTCACTCTAGCATTAAATTGCTATATCAAAGCAGAATCTGTTGAAAATGATTGTAAAAACAACCCGGACTTACACTTTAACAGGGCTCAAGCTAATAGGTTTGTTTATTTCACATTTAATAAAACTTTTTGCAGCAATTAGACTTTTACTCAGTAAAAATTTGCAAAAATCAATATTTAAAATGATTGATTAAAAAAATTATTAAAAAATGTTGCTTAGATACAAAGAAGACTTTAGTCTTGCTCTCGAAGGCTGGAGAATGGCTTCGAAACTAGACCCAGAGTGGAAAGACCCCTCAGAAAAAATCAAACAACTTCTTAACTATCTTGATAATATTACTTGTTTGATTAAAGAAAAAGGCAAATTAAAGAACCGTAAAATTCAACTTCTTTTAAAGTCTTTCTCTTCTAAAGATTTAGGTTTGTTTTGATCTTATCTTACAATCACTTTTTTACAGTTAATAAAATTCATTTTTTTCAAGGTCCTTATGCAGACGGAGCTCTGTATGAAGGAAAGCTAATCAACTTGAATCATGTAAGAATAAAAGATTTAAAAGAAGGAAAAAATATTGGAAATGTTAGTATCATCAACTTGATATCTAGTTTGATGGAATTATTTCTATTTCTATTCTCAGATAATTACTATGAAAGTGCTTTCTAATATGGCACATCTAACTCTCGTACCTTTTACATTCATTGCTATGGATCAGGACTCATTAGTATTTGCTGTCAGCGTTTACAATCTTAACAAGGTAACTAAAGTTTGTGTGTTCGGTTGAAGGATAAATTTTATGAATTAATTACAGAGTAGTGGGGTAATTATTGGTGATACTGTTGCTATTCCTAACCCTTTACTAACTTCTCAATCAGTTGAAGATGAAGACGGAATAAAAAAAGAGCAAAAATGGCAATTCAAATCAATTCGAGTTGATAATCCAATTGAATTAGTAATTAATAAAAGAAAATTGACAACAAGTCATTGCTGCTATACAAAAGCTTCAATGACAGCAACAGACTCAGTGAATCAAATATTTAACTAATTTGATTTGTAAAAAGTCTTAGTGAAATTTATCATGTTTAGTTGTTACTGTTTTTACTTTCTTTATTTTTATTTAATATTAAAAGTTTGCAATATCCTGGTGAACTCTTATAAAACTTGCTCATTTCATTCTGTGTCACTATTTTTGCAGTACTAAATATGTTCTTTGATTAAAGAATTATATATAAAGATTTTTTGAACTATATGTCTGATGCAGCGTCTTAAATAAAGTTATCTGAGTTATTAAGATCATCAAATGAGAAAACTTAACCAGACTTCGGTTGGAAAATATTGTTCTAATATATTAATCCATATTTATTTAATTAAATAATCTATCAATTGATTAATTAGCATATATCAGTGATTCTATTTATTTGCGATGTTTACAAAGTTCTTTTATTTAAATTTTGATGAATCCTTAAAATAACTCTTTTCTTCAACATTCTTTAGGTTTAATATGTGATTGATTGCTGACTAGCTATCTCTTCAGATAATGTTTCAAATCCTTTTAATGAAGCAATTGTTGCTGGATTGTTTCCATCCTTAAACAAATTAATAATCAATTTAGAAATTTTAGAATTTATTTACAGTAAAAATTAGTAACCAAGTTATGCTGGTATTTTTTACTTTTATATAATTTGATATAAAAATAAACTTAAACAATTTTTATAGCTGTTATATTTTTTGTTCTAAAAGTTGTATGGTTATTTTTTAGTTATTAAAATTAGTTGTGAAATGTTACAAAATGAAAAGGTTTTTTTATGAAGAAACGTTTAACTCAGAATATTTGTCAGGAAAACAGAATCGTTATTTTTTAAAAGGTTTGAACTACATTTGACAAAAAGCGATAGAAAAATAGTTGAGAAAAAAATCTAAAATTCATTAGTCTCACATTTTTGATAAAAACAATAGATAAACTTTTTATTAAAAACTAAGAAATACTTTAATAGTAGCTAGCATTAATTGTGCTTCAATACTTGTAACAAACAAACAAGTTAGATTTTAGAAATGAATCAAAAGTAATCTATCATTTAATAAACTCATCATCATCATCAAAAGATGTTTTATTTGAAGTGTAAAGTATGAATTCATGTGATTAATTAAAGATGTTCAAAAGTATTGGCGTTCCTAAAAAAATAACTTTTAAATATTTAAAAACTGTTTGATTATAGTTTATTAATAACAAGTTAATAGAAGATTATTGTTGTTCAACCTAAAGATTTCTACAATTAGATTTATATGAAAAAATGCAGTTAATTTTCTGATTGAAAGTTAGAAAAATTGAAATACTTTTGTAACTAAAATAGTTTGTTGATAAACTTTATGAAATTACAAATCTACTAAAAATATATTTAAGTAATTGTTAAAAATATTCTAACTTTATCAATACTATCCGGATTGGCTCCATATTTCAAAAGATCAATTACGACATTTCGGTGACCACAATACGCAGCGCCATGCAAAGGAGAATATCCACACTTTAAAGATAAGAGAGAAGAGTTTCAAAAACATGAAGTTAAGTTATTCACTTTTAGTTTATCTACAGATGCGTTTCCTTCTAAGAAAATCCGAACTAATTCTTCATATCCTTTTGTAGCTGCTTTGAAAAGCGGAGTTATTCCATTATAAATTCTGAAAATATAAATACAGTAAGTTTGTTGTAATTTAGATTTTCATTTTAAATCGTTGCACATATAATTAATATTAATAAAAATATTGAATAAGAGTTTTGAAAGTAAATCTACTTACAATTGACTACTTACAATTGACTGTCTACTTCATATTCTAACAAAAATGAAACTACATTTTCATGACCATTTTGGCTTGCAATCCAAAGAGGGCTCACACCATCCTGATTTCAATTCAAAATAATTTAAAAATTACCTTCAAACTATTGAAATATTTTTAGCTAGTTTTTATCTAAATTATTATCAACTTAAACTTAAAATATATCAAAAACAAAAACCTTACCACTCTAATCGAATTAAGATTTGCTTTGTGCTGCTCAAGAATTTTTAGTATATTTACATGTCCGTTTTGCGCAGCAACAAACACAGGAGTAGTATCATCATACAAAGATAATGAAACGTCTGCTCCATTAGAACAAAGACATCGAACAATTTCAGTATAACCAAGCTCAGAAGCAATTAACAGCGCCGTTGCTCCAATCTAAAAGCACTCGGCTAATTTTTAAACGTATCTATCAATCACTAGCTTGAATCATCAGATACTTGAAAAGATTACTTATCCAAAATTTTTTTTGATTATTTATTTAATAATTGTTAGATAGTACATACAATAAATATATTCTTTTCGACTGTAAGATTTATTTTGTAGTATCGGAGTTATCTCAAAAGATTTTTTTAGTATGAACTATTAGATAGATATTTATGGTTTAATAAAATAACAAATTAAAATGAAAAAATTTAAAGATAAAACAAAGAAATATTTACCACATTTTGGCTATTAATTGGAGCTTTATATTGAAGTAAAAGTTTGACAATTTGAATATTTCCATTTTGGGCAGCAAAAAATAAAGCACTTGTTCCGGACTAAAATTCATTTGCAATTTCAACAAGTTTTACAAAATAACTGAATTATTTGGTAAATTTCTGATTAAATCATGTTGATTTGTTCATTGTTCTAACAGATATACTTCAAAATAACTTAATTATTAAAAATATTTGCCTTCAATATTTAATTAAAAAAATTGTGTAGAATGTTAATTAAATTAAGATATCATATTTTAGTAAAGTATTACGTGGCTTAAAACAGCTTTCGATTAACAAATGAATTATGCATTTTTTAAAACTTTAAAGCAAAAAAGTTTGCTAACCTTTCGGCAAATCGTTGGAGAAGCTTTATTTTCTAATAAAATTTTGACACAGAAGTAAGAGTTAGAATAGACAGCAAGTATCAAAGCAGTGTTTCCATTCTAAAAATTGAAAAATTGTAAATAATATTGCAAAAGTATTAAAAAAATAGCTGGTAAAACCAGTTCAAAAAAACAAGCAACAAATACATAGACAAAAAATAATATATTTAAAAGACCAACAAATATTTTCAAAAATAACTTTTAATCAAAATGTTTTTTTTTTCAGATTAAGAATAAAAGATAAGCATTGTATATTTTTGTATTAACAAAACTGTTTAATTAAAAAGATATTTAATAATGAGTCCATATAGCTGATATAATTCCATTATTCGATATATTTCACAATTTTACTATCTTACGGAAAGCTTTGTGAAAATCATTATGAATTTGTTGCTGAAAGTCACAGTACAATGTCCATTTTCTCTTATAAAGGCATAAGCATTCAATTTTGGAAAGAAAATATTTCAGAATTTATTTCTGTGAGTTATTCAAAGGAATAAATATTATATCATGATAAGTTAAAAATAAATGCTTAGTTAAATAAAAAACTTTGAAATAAATTTATTATGTTAAATTAAAAGCTTGTTATGTTAATTTTATTTGCAATTTTAAGTTACATATAAAAATATTCTACAAACAAAAGTAATACTCTTATTTAGTAGAGAAATTAAGTTTTTTTATTAAGCCTATTCAGTTAATAGAAGCTTTTTAACCGAGTAATATAGAACTGTTTTACGATAATTCGTCACTCAAGATAATTTAACAAATTTGTTTCAAAATGCTTTTCGATTTATTACAACTACTAAATTAAAAGTTTATTTGTTTTACAAAATAATTGTTTGTGAAAAATTAACAAGCTAACTAAATTTTATCCAGCTAACAGTTTTTCAGCAAATTTCAGTCAAATTTTAATAATGTTTTATGATTTTTTCAAATCTAAAGAATTGATAAAAAAAAGTTATCAAATTTTTAAATAAAAAATGGCAACATGAGAAAATTTATGTATGATATCACCTTATAAAATTAATTAGCCGTTTATAAATAATCGTTTCAATGTTTGCTTTTGAGTATTTACTTCAGATCTTTGTCAGCTAAGCTTCAATTAAAAAATCAAATATTTGTTTACCTAAAGTTTTCTGTTAGTATAACTTTAATATAATAGTCAGAAAAATCAGAAAACGTCTAGTACTTCAATTCAATCATTTTTAGTTTAACAGGAAAATGGTATTAATAAAGCAATTATACCAACCCTGACTAAACAACTTTGTAATTCAGCTTTATTTATGTTAGTCTGTTAGATTCACAAATTTCATAATAAAAAACAAGGTATATTTTGAAGGTATATTAGCCAAAAGTAATCTAAGATGTTTTTTTGTCATTAAGTGATGCCAGTATCCTACTTTTAATGAAATAAATAATAAATAACATATTGAAATTGGGAAGACGTTATGCTTAAACACTCAAATATTTCAGACTCTGTAAAAACTAGTCAATTTCTAATTATTGACTATTATTAACTTTTCAGTTAACATTTGTAATATCACTTGAATAAACCAACATCAAATACTATTTACAAATTTGTAGAAACTAATGAGCCATAAAAAGCTTCTTATTAGTTTTTCCTTTCTAAATTTCAGATAAATTCATATTATTTAGTTGATAGTAACTAACAAGATTTGTGTACAACAAGCATATTTACATCATCAAAACTATCAACACTGGAAATTTGCTTCGCTTTTAATAAGTCCAGTAACGCTTGTCCGTTCCCTGACGCTGCAAAGTGGTGAAGTGGTTCCTCCATGGCCTGAAGCGTCTGCACAAAAATAACAACTTTTAGGAAAAGCTTTTAAGACTGTAGAAACAACATTGGTTACTCAGTTACTCAATATAAATATCCAAGGTCAAATCAGCTTCTTAAGCTTATGGAACTTGAGTCTTAGTACTTTAATTAAAACTTATTCGGCGTTATCGTTAATCCGTACTTCAAATAGTTTTGTGACCCAAAGTAATGATATCATCATATTAATCTGGATTTTAATCTGACATTCAATATTACTTGAGAAGACTTTTTCAATGATTTTAATTTTTTTATTTCATCAGCTTTCGCTAAATTACTTTTATTTAAGAAATATCTAAGATGTTGATGGTAAAGTATTTTGAATCGAGTAAAATAGACAGAAATTAAACAGAATGTTTAATTGATTTTTTAATTTATTTCTGTGATCTGTTGACAACTTTGAATTTCTAACAGAAATTAAACGATTCCGAAAAAAATTAACTTAAAATCATTTAAGAAAAGTAAACACCATTAAAAAACGATTAAAAACAATTGTTGATACCTAAAACTGCAATATCGAAGTGGTGTAGATGGATCTACAATTTCATCTGCTCCTGAATATCCTGGAAGACAAACAACTCGTCGATTTCTATTATAATTAAGAAAGTCTCCACTTGCTACAGATCGTTCTTCAATCAATGTCATTACAAACTTTGTAAAATTGTCAACAATACTGTTTTAACATACAAACTATAAGTTGAAAGTTCTGGAAAATGTATGTTGCAACATTTTGGTATTTATTTTCTTTAAAAATAGATTTCAAAATGTAGTAAATAGAGCTATTGCTTATAAGCAAAGAAATACTAAGCATCACTTATATATTTTCCACAAAATTAATTGCAATACTTTCAAAATAATACTAAAGTAGTCACTAAAATATTTGTATCAAAATTTTGTTAGAATTAAAAATTTAAAGAAAATTGCTTTAAAATAGAAATTAAATTTTGCGCAATCGTTCAAAGTTGTCTGAAAACTGAAAATAAGTTTTATTTATCTTGCTTCAAATAGTTAAAAAACCGTTAATTAACAAGAAATAAATCTTAATTCTATATGTTACTAATTACATTTAACTAATGAAATACTCCAAAAATGGAATTAAACATTTTTAAATTGTTTTTGACTCTTTATATTGTTTAATGAAAAGATTTTAAATGAAAATCATTTTATTTTTATGGTTAGCTAGATTTTTGTATCAAAGCGCTACCTTTAAAATATAAACAATTTTCACCTATCTATAAAATAGAAAAAAGCTAAATCAATTATATTACTAGATTTAAAATGATTTTTGTTAAATTCTAACTGGCGCTACACATTTATGAGACTTTAAAAACCTAACTAGATTCATGCAATAATATCTGATAGATTTAAAGCACGTAATTTAATTAAACAAATCTCTAGAGTAATGAAAAAACAGGAAGGCCCAAAGTAACTAAATAAGTATTTCTAATATTTTTTGTCCTTTTTAAGCTTAGACTTTTGTACAACTAATCTGGTTGAAAGTTATATTAAAGAATAATACAATCTCTATCTTTTGAAACAAAAACTTGGTTAGTTTTCACTTTATTCTAATATTTTTTAATCTACGTTAAATTTACTCAGCAATAATAAATAATGTAAATAATTATAAGTAATATAGCTAGCTCTTTTGAAATAAAAAAATAAATTCTTTGTTAATAATAATTATTCTATAACCTTTTCTTACCTATAGGCTGTTAATATTTGTAGAAAAAAAAATTAAACAAAATTTAAGTAGAAATTAAAGTACAGTTTCACTAGAACACATTTTGTGTTTTAACACTAAGCATATGTCTTAACGTGTTTACATTGGAACCAAAGAAATTAAATATTAACCTTCATATGGTAATGGAAATTTTATTATCGCTTGCGAGGGTTGATTCGTAAACTTTAAACTTAATCTGTTACTTAATAGACTTTTAACAAATATAGAATAGTTTTCAGCTAACGCTTTTTGCAAACATTGTTCTAAAAAGTGAAATAAAAACATCCTTTAAAACAAAACTAATAATTTTTTATTAAAATGTAACTAGTGATATACCAAAATTAAAATATAGGTGAGACTGAAAAATTTAAGATTTTTCAAATCAGTTGACTGACTTAAATAGCATCAAGATCTTACATTAAGTCCGCAGTGATCTCATTGTTCTCAAGGGAAATTGAAGATGTTGTTTGAAGCCATAATGTAAAATGATCAGCTGTCAATAGTCCAACTTTTTATTTACTTAGATGTAAAAACTTGCCAATTTTTTGTTAGCTAATGTAACAGAATAATCAACTTGCAAGAAATATATTATCAAATATATTTAAATTATTTGAAAAAATAAGTTTCAATTAAAGTATAAACTTGCAATTAATTAAAAAAATTACATCTCAAAATTAACTTTTTTTTATATACAAGTAAAAACTCAAACTTTCACTTTGCTAAAATTTAGATTCATTAATATTGGTGAATGATTGCTACACTAAAGGAACAATTAAAAGGTCATATTTTGAAGGTTTGTTAAAAAGAGCTCGTTAATGTTTCCGGTTCAAAGCTCACATCAATTTTTCGGTTGATTTTAGTTTTTTAGATATTTCTAGGCACACTTAAACTTAATGTATTACCTCAAGAGCATAAAATTTCTTGATTTTTAATTTTTTCAGTATAATTTAATCTCTTATAATTTCATTTTTGTTTAAAGTTTTTTACATGAAAACTTGAAAAAATATTAAACATATCAAAAAACAATTTCTAATTGTATTATATCATGTTAAGCCTGTTTCTAGACTGAATATACGTCTAGTTGTTAAGATTAGTTTTTGTAAACTGAAATTTGAATGCATAGCTGTTGCTAACTCACAGAACAAATATTTTTCAAGTTTTGTTGACTAATTGAAATATAATTCATAAAAACTAAAAAAAACGCATACTTAAAAACTGAATACTAGTTTCAAAGGTTTAATTCTGTTTAGATTGATATTATAATAAATTTGTCTTTTTTGATTATTAGTGGCACTAGAAATTGTATTAAATCTCAGCGAAAAAAGATTTCTGGTTGATTATAAGACACTAAAACTGAACCTGTATAATTGCAATTTATATGATATAAAATTCATAACCAAATAAGGAAAGGAAGCAACAACTCAATCTAAATTTAAACTTAGTTTCTTAATTGGTTGGTTATTAATGACGTACTTTCGTATTTACTTTATTATTAGTTGACATTAAGACTATTCCTTAGATTTAAAAACAGTTTTCATAAATTTTCTTATAAAATTTTTGTTGAGTTTCTAATTTATTTCATAAATAGAGGAAATAAAGATGAGAAAATTAAATACTAATGATGTGCTGCCTCAAACAAGAAGTTTTACCAGTTTTTTTTTATATTTGAACGAATTGCATATTTTCACTTCTAATTTTCTATCTTTCATCAAATATTGTTAAAACTAAAAATATTTACTCGTAAAATGACATAACTTCAGCATTATTGTGCTTTTTAAGATTTTTCTACTTTTTAGATTGCCAGCATTTTAATTTTAACTAAAAATGTTAGCTTTGAATTGAGCAAATTAGCAAGTGAACCATAAAAATAAAATTGTTTTGTTAATTTTTATCTAAAAATATTTTTATATTCGAAAGTTCAACTTTTGAAAATTCCGTTTTCCATAAAATTAATTTTTTAGTTTTCATTATAGCCTTTTTTTCTAAATTGATTAAATTAAATCCCAAAAATTGGTAGCATTAATTTACGAGTTTCAAATTCCACAAAACTTAATGCTTTGGACTGTTCTTCTGGTCGCGGTCGTCTATTCAAATACGTCAAAATAAGTTTGGACTATTTAACTTATTTATTTAATATTTCTTCTCATTTTGCTTAAACATCATAAATTTATTTTTTTTATGTCAGAAAATGGTGACCATCAGTTGAAAATAGATTTGTCTAATTTAACTATATTAAACTTTAATTGAACAAATAAAAGTTAGATTAAATTGAAACTAAATTTTATTTAGCTACCTAAAATTAAAAATAATTCTAAAATAACAAACAGATAATAAAAGTCATCATCAGCAGTATTTGGTAAAACACAGGAGTAATCAAACAATGCTTATCACAAAGTTACTAGATCGTTTATTACTACATCAAAAAGCATATTCAGTCATTATGCATCATTAAACAAATTTTTAACATCGTTTGAGTTACATAAAATTAAAATTTAAAAAAACGACATGAAAGTTATTTAAAATAAAGTTGTAACAATCTCATTAACTATTTAAGTTTTATGAGTGTAAAGTGCTTTATAGTCTGTAAGCTATACTACTCATTAAAATAAGTTTGATTACTTATTTAAAAAAAGTTTTTCAACACTTTAATTGTATTGACGTTCAGACATGTAGAAAATACTACTTCAAGATAAGCTTCTGACAACTATTTCATTTATCTTAACTTCTATATTTGCTTTTAAACTATTTTTAAGAAGCGTAGAAAATACCACCAAGGTAGGTGAGAGAAACTGCCAAAAGCAACGTCTACTAAACACAAGATGTAAAACTTTGTTATCTGGGAGTTTTACAGATTAAAGTTCCAGATCGACTAATTTGGTTCTTTGTTAAATTGGTTTATCCAGCTGGGGTGCAAATGTATCCTCATATAAATATATCGCTTTATTTATAGCGCTGTTTATCAGGTATACCAACTTAGGTATACCAACTTATGCAAATTGTAAAGCAGTATATCTTTAATTCAGATTGCTGCATAAGTATTTTTATAAAGTAAATCCTGAGCTAAAAGTTAATTCACAATTTTCACACAAACATATATGTTTTAAATTGTTGATTATTAAAAAATAAATCATTAAGTTTTAAACAAAATAAAATTAAAAGATAGTCGATTTTAAGTAGAAGACCGTCATCACTAATGTGGAAAAACTAAAACGATGTTTGTTAAAGCAATAGATTAATATTACATTAAATACAATTTTAGCTACTTTTCGTTATCGTAAATGCTTTTGTTTTTAATTGCTGTTAGTAATGCTAAGGTTTATACATGGTTCTGCAACTACCAGCCGATTCCAAAAAGTATTTAATCATGCTAACTAAACAAAATTAACTTTTGTTCCTTATCTTCTTAATGTTTACTACCAAACTATGTTTTTTAAAAGTTATAAAATTCTGTATCGCAATCCTGGTAACATTAGAATTTTCGAATGAAATATCTTTCAAACTTTTACTATCGAAAATCTTGCTGAGTTGTTTTGTATATTTTATAAATTCAGAATAACTTTTACTAAAAATCGATGAAAAAATAACTTCTGAGTGACATTTAACCTTTAATAGATAATTAATTTCTTGTAAAAGTTTTCTTAGAGTTTATTAATACACGTGATGTAGAAAATGATTTATGTTTAAAAACAATAAAATAACTTTTTTGATATATCCTCCTCAAACTTACTTAAATTTTGTTAAAATTATTTTGTTTGATTATTATGTTAAAACAGCTGAATTAAAAAAATCTTATTTTTAATAACAGATTCATATTTGAACGAAGTTTACAAAACGAAAAGTTTAAAAGTCAATATTAAAGCAATTCAAGTTGTTAGCAAATAATTATTATTTTCAAAAAGCGTGGCCTTACAATTATGAAATCAATTAAGAAAGTTTCAAATTCAAAGGTTATAAAATATCTTAACGCTTTTGAGCTTTGAATAATGACCTTTAGCTTGACAGGTTTTGTTTTTAAATTCAAAGAGAAGTAAATAATAAAATTACAATTTTCTAATAAAATTTAACTCCTTACATTCATGTAGAGATTAAATTACACTAGAATACTATTGATCTATCAACGTATTTACTCAAATAATCGCTTCAAATTTAGTTCATTAAGCCTTATAAGTTTTTAGTAAAGCTAAGCTTTAATATTTTCTGCTCTTATATGTTTCTAATCCAAATGAAAAACTCCAAGTTTGTGTAAGAAATGTTGCAGTATAAATATTTTTCAAAAACCTTTTCAGTCAACTTGAGCCATTTGGAATTAAAAGCATACAGCGGAGATAGGAATTCTGAATTCATTTAATCAAACATTTTATTGATGGATTTTAGATGAAAGATTGAAAAGTAAGAAGAAAAAAAGTTAAAGAGTACAATTGTAGAACAAAATAAGCAAGAATTTAACCTAAAATAGGTTTGTGTAAGGTTATAGAAGAAATATTCAAACTTTAGGACGGTAAATAACAAGAAAGTTTCTATTTATACTTACATAAGTGCTATTGGTAGGTACTAGTTTCATCTAAGCTTCGTAAGAAGAAACTTTCCCTGAAATTATTTTTAAATAAATATTCTAAAATGTATTTGCAAAAGTACAAAAATATTAAAGCATAAAAAAGCTTAATGAATAATTGATTACTAATAATAATCAGCAAAATTACTTGTTATTGTTTTGGGTTAAACAATTAAGTCTTTTGGTGTTTTTAGGTTTTACAATTAGCTTTCAAACTTAACATAAAATCTAAATTTGATTTTGATTAAATCTCAAAACAGCTTAATACTGATTGCAAAGCAGATTTAGATTAAACGTTTGTGCTTACTTTCATCCACCTCTTGTAGGTCATTTAATCTCATACAGTCAGCAGAGCCTAGGGTACCTTGATAGTTTGTTTATAAATGCAGTGATTAAAATTAAATATTACTTTTTGATTAATCAAATAAATGTGATAAAAACTCAGAAAAATTAAACTTTTAGCCAAGATTAGTTGCTGCAAATGAACAATTTTACAATCAAGCGATTAATCAAAAACATGTAAGCCATTGAAACAGCCGTTAGTGTTTTATAGCAGTCAAGTAAAAAGTTGAAATAATTAAAACATAAATCTACAAAGTACTTAGGGGCTTCAAAAATTGAGTAATGATTGATCAGTTAGGATTCACCTTTAGTATAACTTGTTTCGTCTGGTGTCGATTTCGTAAAAACTTTTCGACAAGCATAGAAGCCTCCCACGAGAATGAAAGCAGATGTCATGATTGCGATCACATAAAATAAAGTTGTCCATGATGAAGTTGCTATTAATATTTGTGAAACAAATTTTGTCGGTTTTCTTAATTGAATAAAATACAATACTAAAAATATTTTGTAATAACTTATGAAATTAATCTATAATCCAGTAAGCTATGTTAAAAATTTGTTTTGTAAAATAAATCTTTATCTTTGAAAAAATAAATCTTTAAGCTTCTATTCATAATGTTTTGTGCCAAAAAGTTAAATTAATTAAAAATACCATTTTTAGACTATGAGATAATAATTCTTCGAAGATTAAAATAGTTGGACACAGTACTAAATTAACCGCAACAAGCTATTTTGCTTGAAAAATTGTTTAGTTTCAGCCTAACTATTTTTCTAATGTAACCTGATTTGTAAAAATAAATAGTTCTTCCATTTAACATTTGTACTGGTCTATAGTTGCCAGCAAGACAAGTTTGAGAATTGATCAGTTTTTCTGCAAAAACAATTTATTATGATACTCTATAACTTTATCAATAGCATTAATTATTTTACTAGATTTCATTGCTAAGGCAAAAATATCGGTCTTACAATAAATGATTAGGTTCTTTGTGTGTAATTTATACTGTTTAACTATAAAGAATTACCTGTTTTTTGTGTGCTGTTATCTGGTTCTACAGATACTGAAGAAAATCTTAGAAGGTTTTGAAATTCAAAAAACTGAAATAAAAGAAATCTGATGTTTAACAAACCAAGAAGTCTTGAATATTTTTGTAATATTTTTGCATCCTATTTAAAAAATAATAAAAATGAGATGCAAATTAATTTACTTATACGTAAGCTAGTACCTTTCTTCTCAAAATTCAAAACAGTTGTGATTTCTTTGTTGACTTACTTAATGCTTTAGATAAAAAAAAATAACTAAAGTATAGTTTTTCTGGAACAGTAATCTATATATTGCAAAAATATTCTAATAACAAACTTTATTATTTAGCTTTGCAGTTTAAAAGTTTACTAACAGTCATTTGATTATCATTGTTATAAAGACTAGATAGTGCTACCAAATAATATCAAGATAGTTGTATCTAATGTTTTACCCGATTTTTCGAAATAATAAGAGGACTTTTAATTACTGTCCACAAAACAGATTCAGTACAAGGCGGCGTAGTAAGCGAGCCCATATACCGATAATAAGACAACGTATCCGGAATAAGTTTCCTTAATATTGGCCCAACTTTGATGTGATGTTGTAAACCTATAAAATCATTATTATTTATAGAATTTGTTTTTCGTTAAAAAGTTGTTGTTAGCTGAAATCAAAATTTAGAATTCTAGAAATAAAAAAAATTTAAAAGCCAAATTTGTTTCCTAAAATTCAAATGATTTTTCTTGTTTTAAAAATTACAGTGATTGAAGTTAAATTTTATCTATCAAGATAATATAAGTGACTTGTCACGGCTTATTTGTTAGCAAGGTAGCATCTAGTCCGCTAATTGATTCATAGATTATGAACAACTGATCGTCAAATTTTATTGTAAACGAGTTTTATTGTAAGGACTATAAATTCAATTTTTTTCTAATAAAACGTCATTTTTATAAAAAGAGCAAATAAAGCTTCAAACATTTTTTTTTTATTTTCTGTCAAACAATCACGAATTTCTCAGTGATATTGTCTCTTTAAAAATACTTCTGAGGAAACCTGCTTCAAATTTTTGATAACAAATTTTTGATAACAAATTTTTGATAACAAATTTTTTGATAATAAAATTTTTGATAACAAATTTTTGATTGCAAAAAATAATTGAGAAAATATGTTTAAATTCAGCAAATTTTTAAAGTATTAAGTTTAAAGTTTATGGCGCCATTATTGATTTAAATTTTTAGATAATAGCGCTCCATACAAAATGGTAATGTTATAAGACACTTAACCGTTATTATCAATAAATCTCAATTAGAACCTGCATAAGAAACATCTTTAAAAAAGGAAGTTAGTTTCAGCAATTCTTCATCTTCAACATTTACCACAGTATCTTCGTCTTTAGCAATTTCAAAAAAAACACCAATCACACCTAAAACATCTCTACCATCACTAGTTCCACCAGACAATTTCTTGTGCACTATATGCATCTACACAAAGTATCAAATAAAGTGTATATGCCAGTGGAACTAACTTGATTACTTCAATTGGATAGTGCTGATTGTTTACAGTATGTTCTGATCCTCCTTGATATGCAAAGTCTTTGTTTAAATTACTAAAAGTAGCAGATGCCCAGTGAAAATGTAATTGTAGGGCTTGATACTTTCTACTTCCTTCACTAAATGTCAAATCGTCTCGACCAAGTGTGTAAACAACTTTAAGAATAATATTTTATAGAACAATTAGTAAATAAAAGCTCGTATTTATGAAATTAACACAGCTTAGAGAATGAATTTTCGCGAATCAAAGTAATTTGAAAAAACATCGAGTACTTGTATGGCCATTATTGCTTAAAGTTCCACTAGAAGTTTTGGAGAAAGTTGTAGAAAATTGTAATTCATGTAAGACGAGTTCATAAGATTTTACGATAGATGTTTGGATATTTACTGGTGATTGTTCTTTGCCTGCACATTTTTTACAGTGGTCATCTGTTTCTTCATTAATACCATCTCCCTTAAGCCATTTACAAGTCTCTAGATTGATAAACAGCAAATGATGCAGCAAATTTGGTGTAAGAAAAATAAGTTTTCTAAAACGTGAAGCATTTGTACATAAAATAAATATGTGGTAAGTAAAAAAATGTTTTAGAAAAACAATATATTTTTTAGTATTAATCTGATTGCGGTACGGTTAAATTAGCTCTTTTATGCAGCTATTCAGCAATCTAAAGATCAAAATATTATAAGTTTAAAAAGAAATTAAAGATAAATGTGTTTAGCTAGTTTATTAGAAAGTAAAATACTAACTTGTAGTGTCTGAATAAGTCCAACTGTGGCTTTTCTTATCTATCAGTATATCTAAAGTACAAATGGAAAAATTATTTAATGAATCTAGAGAAGAGAAATCTTTGACGTCAGTATTAGTTTCTAATGACACGATTACGTTACATTTTTATTGATATAGAATCATTACCTTAAACAAAGTTATTGAGAAAGTTTAATGGAGCTTGTTGATGTTTTTATTTTTATAACTATTTAGTAAATTAAAATTTTGACTTATCAAATATTTTTGATACAAAACTAAAAGCTACAATTTCCGCGTCTATTTATATTACTTTTTTCTGTAAAACTTGAACTTATAATCAAAGTTACCGTTTTCGAAAAAGCTCGTAACAATCCTTTTGTTGAGATTTTGAGTTGGACGAAAATTTCCAGAAATTTCTCGATATGTTTCATGAAAAGAGTTTGATTCCTCTCTTTGCCTACTATTAAAAGTATTTTTCTGCAACATTCTCAGCTGAAAAAAGATTAACTCAAAAAAAAAACTTTTAGAATTAAACTTTTTTTGAACAATTGACAATTAAATCTTGTGTTTTATATTTGTCTAGAAGTTTCATTATAACGGCTACTTTACAACTCAATTTTTTCTAACTTTTTTTATTGTGTTTGCTTCTAGAAATCAGCTTTGTCTGAGTTATTTTTACAACTAGATTTAACTTTATTAAAAATACAAAAGTAGAACAAAGTTTACTCTTTTAATGGTATAATTTTTTATATAAATTATATAGTTTAGTTGATGAAGAGTAATTTTTATATACATGATTATTAAGGAATGATTAAAAACAGAAAATGTTGACAAAACCATTTATATGTTTCATATTTTCAATTCTTAAATTCTTAAATTTTCTCACCAGAGAGGCTGGTACTTTCACCGGTTCTTTCATCACTGACCATTTAACAACTTCGTAACATGGAGGTGTTGTTAAAGATCCATAATAACGATAATATGAAGCGGAGTAAGGTAAAAGGTCATCCAAAGATACTTTTGTATCTACTGATATCTTGTCACCTACATTCACATCAACTTTTAATCATGAATACTCAAAAAAAAGAAACTTAAAAATAAAGAATTAGAATTTACACTCATTACAGATTGGTTTTATTTAAAAGAACAACGAAAGTAAATAAATAATATCGAATTAATAAGTATTTTATTCTCAAAAATTGCGATTACCATGTCTCTTCTAAGAACTTGTGTTTCGAACCACTCTAGCACGATTAGTCTTTGGATGAAAAATTAGATTGATGTATAAACAAATGACAATAAAATTGTTTTTCTTAATAACTGTTTCATGTTTCAGTTACTCAATAAAGGCTTTATAATTACATTCTAGAATAAGAATTCTCAAACTGGTAATTTTAAAGCATTTTTTATCCAGATATTCAAGAAAGCTTAGTTTAACTGTGTACTTAATAAATTAAGTCATTTTAACACACTTAGTGGCATCAAAACCTGTTTTAATTGACAAATATTTGTTCTAATAACTTGACATTTCAATCGTTAGTTGCGTTATGTATAAACATATAAAATTTACTGTCCAATGCAAATTTCCAAACCAAAGATATAAAATTGGTTTGTTTTTTTTCATCTAATTATTTTTGTAAATTTATAAGAAATACAGCAAGCTTGAAATCAGCTTAGATCTTCAAGTAATTATCGATCTTATGCCAAATATTGTTTATTTTTGCCTTCTCTTAGACAGCTTATAATTGATTCAAACTGGTATTTCTCATTGGTTTATCATTACTGCATTTGACATATTTACGTTTCATCACATTTTAGTGACTATTTGAAAAAAACAAGTTAGGCAAACTAAACATCAGGTTTTTTAATGTTTCACTTTTTTGGTGATTAAGAATTCCGAGAAATGATTACTTAAGACAGTCGTATAGACCTCAATTACTTCAAAATATATGTAGCCAGTGATCTAAAATCGATAAGAATTTTTGAAAATTTGAAAAAGCAAAAAAAAGGATCACCAAAAAGATATTTACTATTTTTTTTAATTTAATCGGTTTTGAAACATTTTTCTGAAAAATTAGTTTTGAGCCTGTAGTTATCACTAGTAAGAAATGTAAAATAATAAGTAAATGCTAATATGGTTCTGCACGGTGATAAAAAATGTGCAATAAAAATTTATTATTGTGCCAATTAATTAACAATTAAATCTTTTCATTTATCTGTTAATTAAAAATTTGATGTAGCGAATAAATACCCGTTAAGATTAGCGATAAAAAAGTATAAGGTGGTTGATGATTAGTTTAATTTGAAAGTTATAAAAATAGATTTTTTTAGACTAACCTGGAAATTTTGGAAGAATTTGGAGAAGATTATCAAATGAACTTTTTTCTGTGAAATTATCAGTTTGTAGAAAAACTCCAATGACTGCCAAACCATCTCTTATACTTCGAACATCATCTAAATTTTCAAATGAATCTTTAATATGAACAATGTGCATCTGAAAAACAGATTCAAATTTGAAACAACATTCAGTTCCAATTGAACTTCTTAAAAGTGTCTTCTCTAAACTAATGATCAACAAATTATACTGATACTGCATTTACTTTTATTTATATCCGAGCTTATAATTATCTAGTCACATAGAACCAAACTTTTAGTTTTATTTTTGTAAAAAGAGCTTTACCACATATAGCTTTTAAAAATTAAATACACTCAGTTTAAGTCACTAAACCCAAAGTTTGTTTTCTTATTAAGTGAAAAATTGTTTTTAATTTAGGTTAAGAGAATTAGTTTATTCCTAGTTTATTTATTTTAATTTAATCTAGGTTTATTTTATACGATAAGTGGAAAATAAAAATCATATCAAAGTTATTTCAGATTCATAGAGAAATAATAGTGAGAATATACAAATAAACAAAACTTGAATAAAATGCACAATTATCAAAGCAAGTTAAGTTGAATGTTAAATTAATAATAATTGTTGAAAAAAATATAATATTTTTTCCAGTATTTTGTCTAGCCGTTTAAAATAAAATTCAAAATTACATAATTGATAAGTAATTTGAATAATCAACTTAAGCTTATTAGTACAAAATGTAGATTTCAAAACGTGAAAGCCTTTTGTTGAAGCTGCTTTATTTTAATTTCAACTGTAAATAAAACTTCTTATTCAAACAAACTCTTGTGAATAGTCTAGAATACTTGTTTAATCAGTAGTAACTATTTCAATAGTTTTTTTAACTGTTTCAAAAAAGTTCCGAGAATAAGATTGATCTAAAGACTAGGTCTACAGTTTAAGTAGTTGAATTAAAGATTTATATCAAAAATTTACTTCAATAGGAAAATGTTTCCCATTTAAAGTATGTTCAGAACCACCACGGAAATCTTCAGAAGTCCAATGAAAATGAAGTTGTAAGGCAGTATATGTTTGATTTAATTCATCAGTCATCTTCATAGGCTTATCATTGCTTTTCAAAATGAGTTTTACTAAAAAAAATTTAATATTCACGTTTGAACTTACAATAGTAAAATGATGTTCTTAAAACTATTTTAAATCATTACAGTGCAAATAGTACTTGTAACAGTATTACTTAGTAAAGATTTTTGGTTATGATATGTTGCTTTCGCCCAAACAGTAAAACTTATAATATGCAATCGAAAATAAATTGACTTGTTTACATTATCATGTATTTAATCATTATTAGAGAAGTAAATGAATAGAAAGTATAAATGTGAAAGCATTTTCTGATTAAACAATATATTTTTTATATAATAATTATTCATTGTGATTGTTTGTAGCTTAAAAATAATGTAGTTTAAACTTTATTTTAAACCTAAGTTACACAGATACACAGTTAATAAAAGACACTTTACTGACAAACAAATTTGAATTCAACTCTATTATTTGTACAGCATTGTTTTCATAAGCTCATTCTTGTTACAACTAGTTTTATTGCAACAAAACAAGAGGTTGAAGTAAAAGTAAAAGAAGTTTTAAAGAAAGTTGTCAATTATGATGAATTTGTTGAAGGTATTAGTTTACTACTTGCTAAGTATAATTAAAATCATGATATTTTTATTTCTGTAACAATTATTTCATGCAATATCGCAAGCATCTCCTAAGTTCTGATAAGTTTTACTATCAACTTTCCTTAAGTAATATTTAGCTACTAATTTATTCAAATAAAATATTTAGAGCTTGTCTAAAATCGTAAAAACTAATTTAATTTTATTATTATTACTCACTGCTGTGGCCATTGTTAATTAAATCCAATTTGTTTAGTGACTTATCATAGTTTTGAAATTCCAATCTTGTAAGAGCTTGATCTGATATCACAGAGCTTTCAATAATATTGATTGGGGATTGATTATCGCCTCCACATGTGTTGCCATCTAAACTACTCCAAAACTTTGGACCTTAATGGTATACAGTTTGAGTAAAAATAATATTTAAAAACTGTTTATACCTTTATGACCTTCGTAGCTCCAATCATTGCTACATCTGACCAGATAAACTGAAAAAAATATTTTTAAAAGTTTTTCACAAAATACAATTTTATGTCAATTTTTTCGGCTGGTTACATTGTAAATTTTTATTGATTTCATTTATAACTGAATAAATTTATACAAAATTCAATAACAGAATCTTTAATATATTATGTGTATTAATCTTCAAACTTTCTAACAAATGAAATTTGTAGCTATATACTAATTTTAAAAGTTTTTTTTTCAAATCAAGATCAAGGTAATGTGTTTGTTGATACCTAAATTATAATCAAATGTGCTTCTTTTCAAAAAAATCTTTGTTAAAAAATTTACTTGCTTCCTTCATTTAGTTATAATAATAAACTTGAGGTTAAAAGTTTACTGAAATTGTTCAAAGAACTGAAAAAACAAGAATTTTAAAAACTCTTGTGCATAAATTACAAGTAGAAAACCGAAACAACTTTACATCTGTTAATCGAATTTTCAAAAAGTAAAAACTTTGAAATGTCTTCTTGTCTCAAATTACTTTCTGTTGTATTCCTTTAACGATTATGTCATTTCAGTACATATACTTTTGAGTCTTATAGATTTTCAGATAAGGACTTTTCAAAGTTAAAGATAATTAAAATTACTAAACAAATTTAACTTTTAGGATAAACTTATATTTTTATATTAATTAAAAGCCTTAAAATTATCAATCATTAATCAGATTAATAATTTGCAAGGCATACAGATTTAATTTGCAGATTTAAATTATTAGAGCAGACAATGAAAACTTTTTTTCACTTTAACTAACTTTCAATTTATACCCCCCAAAAGATAGGAGAAAATCTCAGAAAAGGTATACTTATTATTTGTCATTTCTTCTAAGACCACGTTTGTTAGAAGAAAAGACTCCTTGATCAATATTGACTGACCTTGTTTCTAATTATTATACACTTTCGTAGAAAAAGATTTTAAATTATAAGAAAGTTAAGGCAAACAAAACAACTTCTTATATAGCCTTATATAGCAGGTTATAGATTACATATTACTTACAAAATGATGAAATAAAACACTTCTTATATTTTTAGCAACAAACATTAAAGATTATTAATATTAAAAAGAATTTAATTATCGGCAAAGGCTGTGATTAAAGGTCCCAAAGTAGATACTAAATAGTTTCTAATTATTTTTGGTTCTGATAAATAATTTTGTCAATAACGCTTGCATCTAACTACAGTAGCTTATATTTAATATCTAATTATCTGTTTAATGAGCAAAAATCTGAGAAATGATTATTTAAAAAATATTTACAGTGTTATACTTCATAAATGTTTTGAAATTTACATTTTATCACCATAATTTTGATAAAATTCTTTTTAAGTGCCTTTTAAGTGTTTGTTTCTGACTGGTTTATTTAAAAATCTTTTATTCTCAAAGCAGTCGTAAAAAACTATATAAAACAACATAAAATAGTTTTAACTGATGATTAACACTGTTTACTTAACGTATTATTTCATTGTATATAAATAGTAAAGGTTTTAGTAAATTTTCTTCTAGTAAACTTTGCATTTTACTTTTAAGTCAATCTGATCTCAATTAATCAATTTTTTCAAACAACTTTTTATAGTTTCAAAACATGATTAAATTTTTGATAAGTACAGCAAAATATTAGGCTTTGTTGTATAAATATCAGAAGTAATAATTTGACTTAAAGCCAAACGTATAAAACAATAATTTGAACAATTTCAAATTTTGTTGTTGTTCAAATTATTCAAGCTTTAAAATAATACCTAATTTCTTGCTAGTTCAAAATCATTTCACAAATTGAGTAAGTGTTTTTAAAGTATTTATAACAAAAGTAAAACATTTGCACTAAACCTCACCAAATACTGACTATACATAATTTCAATTTTTGAAGCTAAGAGCTAAACTTAATTTCTAGGCCAATATACTATAACTGATGGTTACAAAATTCAACAGAAATACAAAACATACTATTAGTACCTGAAACAAAAATGACAATGAGGAAGAAAGCACAATTCATCTCTTGATCAAATCTTGCCCAATAGACCTATTATCAGCAAGAAGTTTATTTTTTAGAGTGATCAGCGCTAGTTTATACTTCTAATTTCGAATTGCCGCAAGTTTTTTTTTATTATTCTCTACTATTTACTTGAAATGTTATCACTAGCGACACCTTGTGTTAGAAACCTGACTAGATTTGAAATGTATCATAATTATCGATTTTTCAATTATTGGGTTTGCTAACTATTTTAGTCAAAAATGTATTTCTGTAAAATAGTTGACAGCAAGTAACGAACACGATATTAACCTGTTTTATATCTCCGGGTTGATATGTTGAGATTTTATTTTATGCTATTTTTCAAATCATAGGAAGAATGTAATTTTATTATAGAATAATAATAAAGTACTTTGTCTTAATTTGAGATTTGTTTGACCATGGTAAATTTTGATACAAAATCTAATGAACCAAAATAATTTGTTAAACTTTCAACTATTAATCAAATAATGATATTTAAAAATACGAAATTACTAAAATCAATCATTGTGTATAAATCAGATGTACAAATTTATTTAAAAAAATAAAATGTTCGAATAATAATTAACATTTGTAAATAAATAAAGATAAAATTAAATGAAATCTAGACAATCAACTTACAAATATTTGAAGTGGATATTTGTTTAAGACTTGTACGACTTTACCATTGACAGTAAAACTATAAAATGATAGTTTTAAAAGTAATCAATTAATCAAAGCTGTGTAATCTAATTCTATGTTGACGCTTAGTTTTATAAAAAAAAGAGCAAATCTACTGTCTTTTTAACCATTCAGCCAAAAATAAAGCAGCATAAGCAAATAAATAAGAAAATCGACTTAAAGTACCGATGTGTAACATCTAAATCTAATTTGACTCTATTTTTTTTAGTTCTAATTCAGGCCATTGTAAAAAGTTTTATGAACTGAATAAATTCAAAAAACGTTTTTACTTTTTTCTAAGCTTTCTACAATAACAACAAAACGAAAATGATAAATAAATCTAACATAAAAGTAGTCAAGTGTTACCGGTTGTTATTTCGGTAGAAATATAATTTGTTACCATTTTGACTTCCCTTGTTAAGATGTTGTTAACATTTCAACATAAGAAAACAAACATTAGAGTCATTTTACTTACATGAAAGATATGCTTATGATAGAATAAAAGATTATAACTTAGTTTAAAAATAGCTTTATTTTATCAGTTATTCTAGCTATTTATTCTTGAAATAGATTAATAATTTTACGATCTATTATTGGTAACATAATAATTGATTTTGTATTACTGATACAATTATGCAGTTTTTGTAACAAAAACATTATTTGTGATATTTGAAGACATCAAATTAAAGTCCTTGACGTCGACGAAAGTAATTTTTGACCAAAAAGCATTAGGCAAGATTTTCATGTCTTGGTATTATCATTTCAGGACTTTGTATAATTAAATGTGATCATTTGATTCAGTTAATTTTTAGGACAACATATATGCAAGATAGTATAACTGTTTTACAATAAGAACGCTGATTTGTAATACAAGCTTAACTAAAACAAACTTTTTGCAAAGACAAACATTTAATAAAAGCTGGTAAGATCAACTGACCTCAATACCTCCAACAGCCAAAACTAAACTTATTTTATAAATAAACCTTGTATTTTGTTTTTCAAAGAACTTAAGAGACCCAAAAATGTGCAAAATGAAGCATCTAGCTTATTTTAGTAGCGTATATGATTTTTTAAAAGTTTAGATAACAGCTGGTTTAAACTCTTTTTCGGAAAAGTATTTTTTCTGAGCTAAAAAGCAAAATTCAAATCTCTAAAGATAAAAGTACAGAAATTGTTTAATCTAGTCTTATAAACCAAAACAGTAGATAAGTTGGCATCCGTACTTTCTTCCTATTAGCACATGGACTTCGGTTGTAATAGAAAATAGCGTGTGCTGAACTATCCCCACTCTTAAGATCCAATTCGTTGAAACGTTAGTGACTCAAAATAGTAACATCGAAGTCAACAACCTGTATTTTTTTCTAGATTTATTCCCAGGGCCTTTGCTCTTAAGAGTTCTATCCACACTTAAGTAGAGAGGATAGTTTCCGTGTTGGAAATAAGCTTGTGGTGTAATTTAACGTGATATATCGTAGTATTGACGAAGTGATAAGTTTCAAACCTACACGAAGCAAAATAGATCAGCAGCTAATCGGCTTAGCCACTGGATATCTTGACCGAGGAGAAACTGACTAAAAACTTATTTTTAAAATCTAAATTGAACATCTTATAAATAATTACAATATTAGTAGATTCTTTGGAAGCCTTCCATACTTTTAACCTATCTTTTATTTACGTTTTTACTAGCCTTTGTTGATATACACAACAGAGTACTTTTTTTCTTTTCTTTTGCCTATCTTAAATCAAGCTGAAAAGACTAGAAACCATCCAAGCTTTGCTCGTTCATATATTTGTATTTTGTTAAATTCGTTTTTCTTGTTTCTATCATTATGTTTATGAGTTTATTAAATTTTATTAAAATATAATAATAATTTTGACACTTCTTACGAGTCAGTTTGTAGATAGATGTAATTTTTGAATGTATTTTACATAGTTATGAATAATAACAAGTTTCAACCAATCACCTACAAAAATTTAATTTATAAACTTATGAATTTTATAAATTTTCTGAAACTTTTCTATATATAGATTTGCTGGATGTTAAGTTTCTGTAAAACTTTATATTTTTTAGATTTATAAAATTGAATATACAGAAACTGATTTATTGTATTTTTAAAATAATAAATTACTTTTTTTCATTTTATAAATATCTTTTAGTTTATACTGATTATCATAAACTCAAAAATCTCTACATTCAACTATGTACTATTTTGTAGAGAATATAAATTTGTGATAATTAATTTATTATCCAAGATTAAATGAACCTTTGATATAAGGTTAGTTTTATGTCATAAACTTCTCTTTTAAATTATAATTTTTAGTAGTTTAATATTATTCTTATAAAACAAATTTCATTTTAATATTTCTCATAATCTGCTATTCATTTTTATTCAATTTTTTTTTTCAACAACTTTATTTCATATTAGATTAATAGTGTTGCCTATTTATGGATTGAACTTTATTGTTATGTCTATTCTGATAAATAATAAGATAAGTACAACTCCATTCATCAGGGATAATGGTTGGAGCAGACCATTGAATAAGTTTCAGGTTTGTTAAAACTTATGGTCAATAATTTTCTTATTTACCTATTTTTATTTGCTTTGAAGTTTGTTTTAAATATTTATTTTAATAAATATTATTTATTAGCTTATAATATCAAGAAATAAAACTAAAATAATTTTTCTTAATATAAATGTATGGCCATTTAGTTAATTGTACTTTTTCTTCTTTGATTATTTCTAATAATAAAGTCTTACTTATCACAGGTTTTAACATGGATTATTATTCTTATTTTTGCTTTATTAACTTTTGGAGTCGAGCTCCCAACGCTCCCAAAATCTTCTTGGCCAGCTGGATTTATAGTGAGTTTAGAATTTAGAAGGCTTTCATTTACCTATCCAAATTGCTTGCTGTGAGTCTGGTAAAATGACAACACCCTTAAAAGGTGTGCCAAAGCGGGCAAACAAATGTTTAGAAAAATATCTAATTATTTAAATGCAAATTTATAATAGCTTATGTCAACATTATTTAAAATTGTTCTTGTTTTTTTAAAGTGCTTTTCCATTTTTCTATCATTGGTTGTTGGGTTTCTTTTAGCTGCCACAACTATTGATCCAAGTGATCCATTGTCACTTGAGCATCGGAAAAATAGTGGAAACTCTGTAGAAACATTTGATCGTTCTAAACATAAGCATGTTATTGAAAATGGTTATTGTAACATCTGCAGATGTACTGTGTAAGTTTTTAATTTAGTATAATTGTGCGATAAAACTGAAATAATACTAAAATATTAATAACATTTATCTTATTGATTTGCTTGCAGAGAAAAAAGCAGTAAACATTGCCAACCTTGTAATAAATGTGTAACAAATTTTGATCATCACTGTATATGGTTAAATAATTGTATTGGAAGCAAAAACTATAAGTAAATAATTAATCTCAAAAAATTGTAGAATCTAACTCTATATTTTGCAGAATCTTTCTTATTCTTCTCTCAGTTACTTTAATCATTTGTATTGGTATGCTAGTCATCAGTTTGTATATTTTCATCTTAGGATTTGTAAATGAGGAGAATCTAAATCAAGGTGAACATTTTTTTGAATATTTTTAATTAAGCAGAATGAAATAACCTGAAAGATCTTGTTGAAGTTTATTTGTTTGGTTAAAAGTTCATGTTATTTAGAAATTTTAAATTAAGATTTGAAAAAAATGAATTCTTTTAGTAAAAATTCAATTATTGATTTGAATTTTTTATGCTAATTCATTCCTACTTCTAAAGATTAATAATTTTTGTTTAAATTTCAATTTTAGTTTTTAAGTTCAACTAAATCAGTAGATACTCATTCTAAAAAATGTTATCTTGAAAAGTGTACATTTTCAGAACAATGCCAACATGATATATATGAATACTTCTCTAAATATTTTTGTGTTTTATTCAAGTGTAGCTGAAATTCAGGGTAGTTTTCACTGAATAAGAAGAATTAAAAAGTTAACAAATAGTTTATTGCATGAGATAAAAAAGAGTTGAAAACTGTTGACTTGAATGAAAATACAACTTTACTACTTTTAATTCAACTTTCTTTTGATAATTATTGATTTATTTTTGAAAACTTTTAGAATTGGCAAGTCTATTAAGAATTAACGAATTGATTTTTATCAAAATGATTCTTTATTTCATTAAATAGTATATGTTAAAGTTGAAAGTTTTTACAGATGTCTGGTGGAAATACTCGAATGGAATTTTTATAACTTTTCTAACTTTTATTGGAATCAAAATTCTTTTACTCTTTGTTACTATTGGATTAGTTGGACAGCTTGCAATCTTTCATATATTTTTGAGTTAGTCATGAAATGTTTATTATGGTCGTTGTATTTGATAACATATTTTTTGATTTTAATCTGTCAACTTCTATTCTGTTTAAATATTTTTTACAAAATGTTAATTTATAGTTTTTAGAAATCAAACAACTTACTCTCACTACAAGCGACAAGAAGAAAAGAAAGCTAATAAAAGAAGAGCTGCTAGTGAAGCAGCAAGATCATTTGAAGATATGCCTTTACCAGCTTGCTCATCTACTCTTAATTCTTCTCGTACAGATCACAACTTACAAACTAATCACCTCAATTCTAATAATAAAAACTTCTTCAGCCTGTCAACTTCTATCAATTCTGGATATCTTAATGAAGTTGTAACTGATGCTTAATTTCTTTTATCCGTGGGGCTAGTCTAAGCAGTCAACATCTCATCGTTTATTTGAATCTTATATGACAACTTTTCTTTTCTTTTTTAACATATATTCGTCCTTTTCTCTCTATCTTACTCGTACTTTAGATTCTAATTAATATGTAAGCTTGCCAAGTAATATTCCAACAATTTAATTTATTTCTTGATAGATTTTTATACGTTTTCATAACTGTTTGTTTTGGCCTGTTTTTATTATTTTTAGATATTGTACTATAACTTTCAAACTACTTTATTTTTATTTAATGGTTGTGAGAGGATAGCTGCAAAATAATAATTTTTTTTTGCTTTTATATTTTATTTTTAACTCATTTTTTAGTACAAGTAATTTATACTGTGTGTGTTTTCAGAACAAATAAATCTTGTTTTAAATATAAAGATGGTTTTGTTTTTAACAAACTAAAGCTTTGTTTGTGTCAGAAAGTCATTCAATTTCTTGGCACAAGTATTAGTTTTCTAAATGAGCAATCAGTAGGAAGTAAGGACATGTTACAACTGAAGAACAAATGAGATTTAGGCTCAGAAGCTCTTATATACTGATGTAACCAAATAAAATTGAAAATCTAAAATCAATAAGTTAATCAGATTTTTTCAGTGGAGAATAACTTAAGGGAAGTATCCTCTCTAACATCACCTCAACTATGGAATCACAAACTGAAATTTCTACAAGAAACTCTGTATCTTTAACATTCCTCAGTCTGACACAAATGATTTAATTCTCAATACGAAGCAAGATTTTGAAACTTTTCTAAAGTCGGTGAAGGACAAAATTTCCTCTAACAAAAGACGAAACCCATTTAAAGTAGAAATAGCTCAGCCATCTAGGGTGTACAAAATAAATAATTTTTGCAAAGTTAACTTCCATCTTTTAAGAAACAGAACAGAAATATGTTTGTCATGGAGGGCCTCACTGTAGAGATGGTGCTTGAAAGGGACTTCCTTAAAACTCATAATAAAATTTGTGTTTGAGTTAGGAGGTTCAAAAGATGATTTAGTCTTAAACATTGAATATGTAACGAGGAAACAAACACAAAATTGTCATGCCAAAAGTTTTAGGTTTAGGCAGAGAGGACATTATAGTCATTCGTCTGATGTTAAAATTGGGTCATCTAAGAAGCAGCCGCATAGGAAAAGAAATAAGAGATGAGATGGTGGCCAAGACTAGAACTGAATATTTTTAGGTTACTAAGTTTAATGAAATAGCATCTGACCGTTCTAGTTATTCTGAAGTAGAAAAGTTATAACGGGAAAACAGAATAAGAGTTCCTATCTCATGGTCTAAAAAAACAAACAATAAGTTCTACTAGATCTAACCAGAAATAAGGACGCCTAAGTTTTCTCGCTGCGAGGAAGAGCAGGAGAGAAGCAATCACAAACGGCGACGGGAGGGATATAAGCGTTTTCCCAATAATGATGAATTCCGTAGAAGTTGTCATAACCACGGCGGAAGAGAGAATAGTGGAAACGGGACAACAAACTTTGTAGCGTTACAACTTTCTTTGTATCATTTTTATTATTGCATTTCGCGTTGTTCTTTAGCAGTATGCACATTTTTGGTTGAACAGCTCCGTACCACTCACAGTTTTTAAGTCCATCAGAGACACAAAAATGACCTTTAACGAGTTGCAGTATATACAGTAGAAGAGCTTTGTTTTTGAAGAGATCATGTAACGGCTGATCAGGAGAGTTTAGAACTTCTGAGGGATCTTCAGCCCCTTACAAATCCAAGTCGTTGCGGAGTGCAGAGGAAATTATTTTGTCTTATTAGGGATAGGTTTGTAAATTTTGGAAGGAGGTCCATCGATTTTTATGAGAGGAAAGAGAGAGGTGGTGAGTTTGATATAAAATGGGAACCACGATGGAGATAGATTTGAAAAAGCAAGAAGAGAGCTTCATACTATCACTCCAGAAGAAGAAATGTTAAAATTTCCTGACCTTATTCTAGCCAAAAAACAAGATGATAATAATGTAAAGAAGGTCGAACTGCTGGAGGCTAACTTGATGTAAGCGCGAGTCCTTTAAATAAACTCTCTAAATAAGTAAGCTCCGGTTTTTTTTGGGCCGATTTTTTTCAATTTTAGCTTCAACTATGAAAACTTCAAATGTACCTCTTAAAATACCACATAATTCATATAAGGTTATGCAACTGTTAATAAATCATCTAATATCTGATGCCCAGCATGGCTTTGTTAAGCAAAGATCTTCTTTGACTCAACATCTCACTTTTTTCAATGAGCTTACAGCTCATTACGAAAGTAATACTCCATGTGACATCATATACCTTGATTTTGCTAAAGCGTTTGATTCTGTTCCACACAACAAGCTCATTACTGTATTGAAAAACATAAAAATCAGCAACTCTATCTTAAAATGGATTGAAGATTTCTTATCAGGTAGAACCCAACGAACCCGTGTAGAAAGATCTTTATCTACTCCTAGTAAAGTCACCAGCGGCGTTCCTCAAGGTTCCGTCCTGGGTCCACTTCTCTTTTTGATTTTCATTGAAGACCTCATCAGAAGACTAATAACAGTAGACAATGTCAGTGTGTTTGTGTATGCAGATGACATCAAGCTATTATCTGGTTCTCACTCAAAACTCCAAACTGCACTAAACATTGTAGAAAACTGGTCTGCGAATTGGCAACTTAAAATCCAGCCAACAAAGTCTGAAGTTATAACATTCTCCCGTAAGCCAGCGGCCAACTTCAGCAACCAATACTACATCAATGGATCCATTCTTGAACGAGTATCCTCAGTCATAGACCTCGGCATTACTCTGACATCTGACTTCAAATGGCACAGTTATGTTTCCAGAATCTTTGGAAAATCTATCAAGCTTGTCCACCTCATCATAAAGACTTTTAATTCTAAAGATCCATGGTTTTTCGTCAACCTTTTCAAACTGTACATACGCCCTATTCTTGAATACAATATCAGTGCATGGATGCCATATCAAGTTGGTGATATCAGAAAAATCGAATCTGTTCAGGCAACATTTACGAGATTGGTTTGCAGGAAACTTAATATCAAATACGGGAGTTATAACCATCGTCTCAGCTTCTTCAATCTAGATTCTTTGGAAATCCGAAGAATCAAATACGACCTTATTCTGATTTTTAAAATTATTCACAACCTAATTGATCTTCAGTTTGATGACTTTTTCTCCATTAGTCCCTCCCTCAAGTTATATCAACTTAGAAGACATAAATTACATCTTAATAAGCCCACTCCACCAGCTACGTTAACCAGATTAAGTTTTTTCTCATACCGCATAATCAGTACATGGAACAATCTGCCATCAGAGATTGTCATGTCAAAATCACTTATGCTGTTCAAGAAAAAGCTGAATTGTTATAATATCGCCAACATTGCCATTTCTAAACTGTGAATTTTTCTCTTTTACAATACTATGATTCCGTGCAGTTCTTCATTGTCATATGCTTTTTCGTTTACACGTCAAATAGATCTAATTTGTGAGAATGTGTGTTAGCGAGAGGTGCTCTTTTTAGGCACCCTCCTTCACATTTATTGTAATAAATAAATAAATAAATAAATGGGGTCTAAAACTGCTGTTATTATCTTTACAATTAGCTTTATAATTGGGAGTTTCTTTTCTCATTTATATAATAACTGATTTTTAAAAGTAAGTTATTTTCTATATTACGTTTATAGGAAAGTTACTATGGTAAGCGTTATTTTATATATTAAGCTGAAAATAAAGTAGTCTACAATAGTTACTTAGGCGTTTACAATATTAGCCAAAATGTTTCATCTATAAATTGATATAATTATCTAGGTTTTCCCGCTGTTTTCGAACATAAGTAAAGTTAATTTTTGCAGTTGATGTGGAGTTGTTTTCTCTATTATACTTTACACTTTTTCTAAGTTTATTTTACTTGTTTATTAATTGTATGCTTTTATTTGTAGTTGCGTCTAGCTGAAATCGAATAAATTTTCAAAAAATAATAGTAACTAGTTATTCAACTATTCTTTTATACAATATTTTTAACTTTTATAATTTTATATCAAGATTTTTTTATATTATAGTTGAGCAGAAAATGTTGGTATCTTTTGTTTTATTTATTTTCAGTAATATTTCTATAAAAGTTGTTTTGATGTAATTTTTTTACTAAAGGTATAATAATTATATTGACCAAAATTGATTTTATCAATATTTATTTTATATATTCTGTGTAATATATATACAATATAGCATATATATATTTTATTTTTATGTATATTTTATTTTTATATATATTTTTTTATATTTGAGTTATGATTGATTATGAATTTTAGTCAAAGGCTTTAGTATATAATCCAGTATTACAAACTGTTAAAAAAAAATTTTTCTTAGAGATTTTATGATATGAATATTGGGTTGTCACTTAAATTTAAATAATAATATTTTAGATTTGAATAATGATAAATGATTGCTATATATTAATTGTTCATTGTAACTCAGCATTTAATAACTTTTATATTATATATAACCTTAGTTTTAATTTTAAATTTATAATAATAAAAAGTGATTTTCTGCTTAACTTAATTTTAGTTTAAATTTTTAACATACTTTCAGCTTTTTGATTTCATTTTTTTTATATAATGAGTTTGCTTACTGTTCTTCCTGCGGTTGAATATCCCAATAGTGTGAGCTTGCCTGAAATCTCATTGCCAGAGTCATTAGCAGTTGCCCCTCCTCCCCAAGTGTGTGAAGCTGCGGTTGGTGATGGTTCTCGGTTAATGATTACTCAAATAATCAATGAAAACTTCAAATCATATGCTGGTCGAAAAGTTCTAGGACCTTTTGATCACAGCTTTACATGTGTTGTTGGTCCAAATGGTAGTGGTAAATCAAATGTCATTGATTCTATGTTATTTGTCTTTGGTTTTAGAGCTCAAAAAATTCGATCTAAAAAACTTTCAGTTTTAATTCATAATAGTGAGAACTATAAAAATTGTACATTTTGCTCAGTCGAAGTTCATTTTGCAAAAATTATTGCAAGTGCTGATGGGAAATTTGAACAGATTCCAGATTCTCAATTTTGTGTTGGCAGAACTGTTTATAAAGATAATTCATCTAGTTACTTCATCGATAAGAAAAAAGTTCACTTTAAGCAAGTAGCTGCTTTGCTTGAAAGTTATGGTATTGACTTGAATTATAATCGATTTTTAATCCTTCAAGGCGAGGTAGAACAAATATCTTTGATGAAACCGATGTCAAAAAAGGAACATGGTACTGATGGAATGCTGGAATTTATCGAAGATATTATTGGTACAATCAGATTTCGAGAACCAATTGAAAAGAGTACTCTTCTTTTGCAAGAACTTGATGAAGATAGAAAATTAAAACTTGATCGTATAAAATCAGTTGAAAAAGAAAAAGAAACCTGGGAAGTAATCCGTAATGATACCATCAAGTATCTGAAAATAAAAAATGAGATAATTCAGATTGAATACAGTAAAAAAGAAAATGATGTTCGAAAAATTGTGCTTAAAAGTATAAGGTTAAATGAGCTAGTGAAAAGTAAAGTTGAAGAAAAAGATGCCTTGTCTGATGATTTAAAGGAAGCAAATGTTGAGCTTAATGAAGCCAAAAAGAAAGTTGAAGAACTTGATGCAGTGAAATCCAGACTTTCTCAAGAGCTTGAGGATAATATTGCAAAGTTTTCTAACTTTGAAAAAAGAAATGTTGAAATATTTGAAGATAGGAAACATAAAAAAAACACTTATAAGAATTTGGATAAAAAGTTAGCAAAGCAAAGAAAACAATTAGAAGAGCTTGCGAGTCAACCTGAAACTTTACAGGGCACAATTGATGAGCTTACTTCTGAATTGGAAAGTTTAAATCAAGAACAAAAAGAAGCAGAGAAAGTTTTAGAGAAAATGATGAAAGATTTTACTAAAGCCTCAAAACAACTTCAAAAAAATAAAGATGATCTAGTTCAGCAAAGACTTTCACGAAGTGATGAAGTAAATGCCGCAAAAGAAAAACTCGACCTTGCAAAAGTTCAGTTGGAACTTTTCGAAAAGGATTATACAAAAGCTAAGGAGGCTACTGTTGCATGTGAAAAACAAATTGAAGAACATACAAATAAAGTTGAGTCGTTTAAATCACGTCTGGATGAGATTGAAGACCGTAGCAAAAGTCTGACGGTAAAGGTCACTAAAGGAGCACAAGAATTAAACGATTTAAAAGAGAGAAAGAAGCTTGTTGAAAACAAACATCAAAAATTGCAGAATTCATTCACAACGATGAAATTTTCTCATCAGCAGAGCAAGTCACGTGGTGCGATTCACAGTTTTGTGCTCGACTTGAAAAAATCTGGTAACATTCCAGGGATACATGGACGACTTGGTGACTTGGGAGGTATTGATGCAAATTATGATGTAGCTATATCTTCATGCTGCTCTTCACTCGAGCATTATGTGGTTGATACTGTTGAATCTGCTAAAAAGTGTCTGGAAGCACTAAAAAGAAGTAATATAGGGCGAACTACGTTCATAGCCCTAGAGCAGATGGGACAGTATAAATCTCAGGCTGAAAATCCTTCTTCGGCTCCGCTACCTCGCTTACGTGATCTCGTGATCACCAAACCAGAATACAAAACTGCTTTCTATTATGCTTTAAGAGACACTTTAGTTGCAGATGATCTTCAAATAGCCCAGAGAGTTGCTTATGGAGCTACAAGGTGGAGAGTTGTCACTATCAAAGGTGAGTTGATTGATACAAATGGAACCATGAGTGGTGGAGGAAATCGAGTTACTCGTGGTAGAATGGGAACCAACAGCAAAACTACTGATGTTGTAGACTCTTCTGACTTAGAAGACTTAAAGATGAAATGTGAAAAGAATGAAAGAGAACTGGAAGTGATCCAACAAGATTTGATATCAAAAGAAAAAAGTTATAATACTGAAAGTAGCGAATTAGAAAGACTCACTTCGGAGAAAAAATCTATAGTGATGGAGCTGAAAAATAGTAGCAATCTTATTATTCAATTAAAAAAGAAACTTGTAACATTGAAAAAAGCTGCTTTTGATGCAACACCTGATGAAAATCAGAAAAGCGCTTTAAAGATACAACTTGATGAGCAAGAAGCAAAATTTAAGGAAGCTTTTGAAAAAGCTGATATTTTTAGTAAGAAAATTAAATTGATTGATGATAATATTTTAAAATTACGAATGAAGAAAGTCGGACCAAAAGAAGAAGAAATTGAGAATATTAAACAAACAATCAAGAAAACTTCACAAAACATATCTAAAAATAAAATTGCTATTGAAAGTGGAGCTAGAAAGTATAAAAATATCGAAAAATCTTTAAAAATTGGTGAAGATGATATTACTAATTTGAAGAAACAAATAGAACAGCTTGAAAAAGATTATGAAAAGCTTGAATTGGAAGCAAGCAATTTGTATGATCTAAGAAATGAACTGCAAGAAAATTCTACAAAAGCTGAACAGGAAGTTGTTACTGCGCAGAAGAAGTTGGTAAACGTGCAAAAAAGACATGGAAGAGTATTTGAAAAAGTAAATGGTATTTCCAAGGACATAAAATCTTTGCAAGCTACTCTAAGTGATCTTGAAAAAGATATTCATATTGGAAAACAGACACTGAGTAAATATAAGTTGAAAGAGATTGATGGAGAAGATGTAAAACCTTTGAAACGATTTCCACTTGACCAAGAGCTAGACAAAAACGACTTTGTAGATACAAATAATCAACATTCTGCTTTAGATTCAGAAGCGGCTAAATTGTCACCAAATCTCAATTCTTTTGAAGAATTTAGAAAAAAACAAAAGATATATTTGGAGAGAGTTAGTGAGTTGGAAAAAGTAACTGAAGAACGAAATACCATGCGAAAAATCTTTGAAAATCTTTCTAAGAGGCGTCTAAATGAATTCACCGAAGGATTTAAGATCATAACAAATAAATTAAAGGAAAACTATCAGTTGATTACTTTTGGGGGAGACGCCGAATTAGAATATATTGATTCATTAGATCCTTTCTCTGAAGGTATTGCTTTCAGTGTTAGACCTCCTAAAAAGTCTTGGAAAAATATTTGCAACTTATCAGGAGGCGAAAAGACTTTAAGTTCTTTAGCACTGATATTTGCTCTGCATCACTATAGACCAAGTCCTTTATATGTTATGGATGAAATAGATGCAGCTCTAGATACAAGAAATGTAACTATAATAGCACGATATATCGCCGAGCGAACTAAAAATGCTCAATTTATAGTTATAAGTTTGCGCAATCAAATGTACGAGCAATCTGATCGACTTATTGGAATCTATAAGACTAATAATTCTACCAAAACAGTTGCCCTTGAAACACGTGCTTTAAAAACACCAGAATCTGATGTTGCTGTTAAAAAGTAATAATTCTGTCTTTCTAAAGTTTTTTGTTAAATATTAAAAGATTACTTTTTCGAAATTTCTTTTTAAAATGTTTTCCCTTAATATTTTCATTAATATTGTTATTAAATCTAATAAAAAGTCTAACCAAATCTAAAGTTGGTTTTTTAAAACAACTTGTTTATTGTCATCTTTTTAACTTAGTAAGCACAGGTTACAATTATTTGTTAATTACAATAAAATCATGCAGTAGTTGTATAAGAGTATTTGTCTGATGTAAGTAACAAATTGTAATTTTTTAAATCAGACTTATATTTAAAAACAAATTATTGAGTTGATAGAATATGTTAGAAATGTTAAAACAGCAAATTCAGTTCATGATTGCAGTTTGACTTCAAGTTTGAAACAAAATCTTTTGAATGTAGTCTTATCAATTTAAAAAGAAACGTTTTTGAAAGATTTAACTCCAGTATTAGATAATATAAGATATAATTATGAGCAAAATATGGCATTTATGTGCTGTAACGGTTACCAAGGTGGGCGTTCCGGGTTCGATCCTAGGTATCTACATTTGCAACAAGGAAAAGTCTATAAACTTGAGTAGAACGATTCTGGGAGACACAGAACTCCGAGTTTTAAGCCTTTGGAGTCTTATAGGCATTTGCATTCATAGAGCTTCTGCGACCCTATCCAGGTGTAGGGTATCTGGTGCGCAAATGCATGAAAAAAGCAAGCTAAAAATTATGCGGTATAAATGTTTTAAGGGCAGTTCATCTTTTTTAATATGCAAAGTGACATTTCAAATCTCGAAAATTTGTATTTAAAAATATGTTAAAATATCTTTTTGTATAAATAATCAAACAAAAAACAGATTGTTCTCTAAGTGTAGTAGATAGCTTTTATTTTTCCAACTTTGTCCATCGCAAACTACTCATTAACCAAGATACAAGTAGCTCTAATATGATCTTCAACTGATTGAGTAGCTCTCTAATATATTTTAACAGAAGTTGATGAAGTAGCAGATGAAAGTTAACTTTCAGTTCATTCTGCCCGCGCATTAACATGTGAAAAGCAGCAAACTACATCTTACCCTAGATCTAATATTTATTTTAAGCTTTTAATTAACTTTTATGACTATATAAGTCCACCAGTACTAAATCTACATTTAATTAGCAAAAGTCTTTTTAATGCAGAAGCATTCTTCACAAAGAGTTAGGTACTAAAAATAAAAAGTTTAGTTAAATATGTACTTTGGTCATTTCTACTTTATTTTCCCAGCATTTCAATATTAAGAAGGATAAAGTTCGACCACATTGTATATAACGTCCCATCATGAATAAATTAAATTACAACCAGTTAAAATTAGCAAAAGATAAACAACTACAAGATAAGCTTAAAGAGCAACAACCTTTCGAAGTAAAAAGATATCACAAATATACATAAAATAGTTGGTTCAACAAAAAAACTGCTCAATCAAAACTGAGCTGATAAACCAGCAACAGTTGTAATTAAATAGAAAATTCAATGAATATAATTTCGGTTTTTACACATTTTATTCAGATCAAAAACTTTTAGAAACTAAAGAATCACAAGTTGCTGCTGGTTTTGTTGTAACTAGTATTGTCTATTTAAATTATTGTTTTACGTGCATCAATAACAAAATAAAGAAAGGTTTTATTGAAAAGGATTATGTAAGTTGCTTTGCTTTCTGGTAGAGGGCATCAACTACATCAGACATACTAGAGATCAGATCAAGCGCAGACTCGTATGTTTTGTCGGTTTTTGCTTCATCAAACAGAATAAGAGCACCTTCACCTTGTGATAAAATACCTACAAGAAAACAGTTGAAAAAGCTTTATTGAAGTGCAACTTGGTTATTTACCATCAAATTTCTTGTCTAGAATCATTTGAGAAAGCTTTTTTTCAACGTTTTCCTGAAAAAAATCATTTAATGTGAAAAATAGAAAAGCAATTATCTTTTTCACGTTTGCTTCGAATAAATACGAAGAAGAAATTTACAAAAAAGTTCTGCTTATGTGGAAGCACAAATGTCAGTGAAATAATATTTAGTTTTAAATAAAAGTTAATTGAAACAGAACAAACCAAAGGTAGCTTGATAAGAGATGAAATATGCAACACCTGAAAAAACAAATCGTATTAGTACTCACAAAAACCAACGCTGGAAAAATTAAAAAAAAAACTGCAGCAGTCCTTAAAACTACCTGCACGCGGGAAAACGGTTCAATTATACGCAGAAGATTTTTTTCCAAAAGGTTATCATAGAGCTTATCAAGATGAGCTTCAATTATTTTATCTGCTTGTAACTCTTTCTCAAAATCAGCTAAGACCTGAAATAATTAGATAGATGATTAAACATATTATGATAGATAACACAAACCTCTTTCAGCTGAGAAATAGATCTTTCTTGGCTTGCTTTAGCAATATTTCTCATCGCTTCAATCTAAATGATTCATAAAAGTTTTAAAAATCCATGATAATTGAAACAAACAACTTACATCTCTTCCATGATATTTCAAAGCAAGTTTTCCACTCAATAAAGTTTGAACTTCGTCAGGAGATCCCAGCATGATTTTACACAATAACATATACTTCAATGAGGTTACAGCTTTCTTGTTTTCAATTGAGTCATAGCCTTCAAATGCCTCGTAAAAGTAAGAATAAGCAGTCTTCCAATCACGTTCTTCAGCTGCATTTAGAATCCCAGATTGTAGATCAAGAGAAGCTTGCATTTTAGGAGGGCAGTACATAGAGTTAGCCGTTGTTCTCGCTGAAGTAAGAGCTGCTTTGGATTTTTGTAAATTACCAAGAGCATGATATGTTCGAGACTCTAAAATAGACAAATAAATAAAAGTTATAGAAAATGAATGACTAAAATTGAACTAAATATAGTTATGATATAGAAACTGATGAAAAAACATACCAGTAAGCTGAACTTCAACTAACAGTCGTTTGTCGTCAAGTTTTTTCAACTCTCGAAGTAAAGTTGAACCTGCAGATGAAGTGAAAATCAGGTTCTAGCTCAGCTGCATTTTACTATATTCATCTAATCAGTTTAATAGTTAAAATGTATTTAGAAGAATTATTAGTAAATTCGTAATAAATAATAAATAATAATATAAATTGTAATAATATATATAAATATATAGAGAATTAAAACAATATAATATTAATTGTGCTGATGTTGGCAAGAATGCTTTGAAATACTAAGAAAATGAGTTACTAATTAGAAGTCATAATATCTGGAGCATCAATTATCATCAGATAATTATTAAACCTGATTTCAAGGCTTTTTGATAGTTGCCAGTTTCAAAATAAAGAGCTGTAAGTCTTGCTTCCAAAGCTTGTCTCAAAAAAGTTCTTTTTTCTTCTTTAGCCCATTCAATACATTCAGCACACAACTGAACCTAATACAAGCAAAAACATCACAATAAATCAAAGTTTATGAAATAAGATAGCTTACAGAAAGATCAGATGAAGTTTCCATATCCAAGAAAAGGTCAACAAGAGTTCGAACTAACTTAGCTGCTTTTGCTTTGCTCAATGATTTGAGACATGGGCGAACTTGTTGAATTAAAATACTCAGTTCTTGAACATTGCCCTGATGATTAAAAGCAATTATTTCAACTAAATAAGTTTGAAGATATTGCATTAATTGGTATAAATATGTTTTTATAGTTAAAATTCAATTGATTGATCAAAACATAATGGTTATTAAATTGTATTTGAAAATGTAAAAAAGTGAATAGATAATTTGAGAAAGTACATCATAAAACACAATCCTAATTTAAATATAATTTTATCAATGACAATTTAAAGTATATAAAAGATGCATATACTTGTATATAACAAAATACCAACAAAATTATGCATTTTAATTCTAATATTAGAAAGTTAAACTCATAAACTAACCAAACAACAAAAAGTTTAAACTTTAGATTGATCTGAAAGTTTAAAAATTGCCTGGGATAAGAAAACAATTTTATATATTATCTATCTAATAAAAAAATAAATTTTATAACTGTACAGAAATTAACTTATAAGTTAAACAATTTCTTATAAAATTGAAGTGTTATAAAATAAACAATAAAATTATTTTAATAAAAATACATAAAAGTGCTAAGGACTAGCTCCTCTATATAAGTCAAAAGTAAAAATATTTAATTTTTATAAAAATTTCTATAAAAAAATCAAATTATCAGTAAAAGCATTAAACAAATCTTACAGATTGTTGCAATCTTGTACCAATGTTGATAATTTCATGCTCATCTAAAGCATCTTTATAACTACCACTTTCCTGCCGGTTGCCTAAAGAATAACATAAAAAATTATATAATAAAATAATACAAAATATCTCACCATTAATAAGAATAATTATGGTGAATCATAATAAATCTTTAAATTAAGAACTACAACATTTATTACCTACTAAAAACTAATAATAAAATTTCAAAATTTCATTAAACAGGTAAAGAACAATTTTTATTTCAAAGTTAATTTTGAAACTAGACAAACGTTTGAAAAAATACTAAATAAATTATAAATTGTCTTAATATCTTATAAAGATTTTTAAATACTAAACAAAAAATAGGATTTAAAAACAAATCATTGTATTATTTTTAAGAATTACTTGAAGGTAATGAATAATAATTAAAACTTAAATTTTCATATAGCATTTTTATTGATGTTTAACTTAAAAAAATATAATTAATTAAAGCTATGAAAAAGAGTGAATTAAAATGGACCATTCAAGTATTACAATCAAATTCAATTTAAAGTCAATAACCTTACTAATATAATTGAGTTAGATCATACCATCATAAAATAATGAGTAAATTTAATGTTTGAATCAGAATATCATATGATTTTAATATATAAACTAAGAAATTAAATTATATTACACTGTTTAAAAATATATAATGATATTCATAAAATAAAAGCAAGAAAAGAGAATAAAAATAAATTTATATTAAAGAATAAAAACTATTTAAAATATAAGATTATTTGAACTCCTTATTATTCTTAAGATGTAAAGTAATTCAATTTCATTTTTTTAAATGGAATACAAAAACTGACAAATTTTACAGAATAAATTAGATTAGTAAATTAAAATATATATACCTAAATGATATTCGTCTGTACTAGGTGGGTCAGTTAACTTTTGAAAAGATTGAGCCCGGTCGAACTCCATCGCTGCTGCCATATTATTTGTACTTAACAAAAGCTTATTACTAAATTAACAGAGATGTATCTGAAAAAACAAACCGCGCTGTACAATGAAACAAATAACTGATAAACAACTTTGAAATATATGAGCTATAGCTAAACCGAGAGCAACGATGAGTATGATATTTTGGTTATTTATGTTTCCAACGTATTTTATTTAACTTGATTAAAAACAATTATTATACAAATTTGACACAAAAAGTTTCATAATTTTTAATCAAATCGTTGTTTTATTATTTTATTAAGATATGTGACAACAAAGTGTTGTCTAAATCTATTTTACTGACTCAAATACTAGGTCTATAAAATTTATTTATTCCACTGTTCGCAACACTTGCAAACCTATTGCAAAAATAAATAACTTGTGATTTCATTAAAAAACAATTTAAACACTTTTGAGCAAAATTTAAAAATAGCAGCTTTTTGTTGTTAACTTTTAATCGAAATATTTATTACATAAAAATGGTAAATATAAGCCTTTGATATATTGGTAATGATTTTGATATATTGATAATGTAAATATAAGACTTTAATGTATATGCCTTTGATAGTACTAAAGTTATTCTTTTACATATTAAACCTTCAATAACTACTTAATAAACTTCGTTAAAACTTTATAGTATGATACTTTATTACTTGCTTATGTTGGAATAGAAGTAATTTAAGTAAAACTATTCAATTCATAAATCTAACCTGCAATTATTTTGATGATCAAACTTATTTGTTGCTATATATTTGTGAGTTTTATTTGTATATAGCATACACACTTGGTACAGAACAACTTAGAGTAAATATATGTAGCTACTTATAAAGTAAATGTTTAGTAATTTTAAACTCACCTGAGAATACTGAATTTAAGAAGCATAAAATTGTATTGCAGGAAAACTATCTTTCGATCCAATAAAATCTTGTAAGTTTTTTTATCAATTCGCTAATAATTTAAAAAAGCGAAAATAATAAAAAGAATTATTTGAAGTTTAAACTCGATGAGTTTTTTTGGTAACCTTATGACGAATTTTGACGTCACAATCAAATAAAAAGCTTATTGAAATTAAAAGTAAAATATTACACTTTTAGATAAAAACCACACAAAATTAAAAACTTTAATTTATTGAAAAACAGTAATAAATTTCTTTATTATACTACATTAAGTTATCTTTTTAATTTATATACCCCTTATTGATAGTTTGAAGCAATGTTTGCCAGCCCTTTTTAAATAATATTTTTTCGATTCTAATTGCCAATTTGCTTATACTATAAAAGATAACTTAAAAGAACACTTATAGTTTTATATTTAAACAAAATTCTTCTTTAAAGTTTATGAATATTTCTTAATAGATTAAATGATTGAAAACGCAGCCTGATGTTTTTTTAATACTTTTTAAAGCTATTTTCCTGTTCATACTCACAAAAAAACTTTCAAATAATGTTTGGAAATCTTCTTCTGTTTTATATCTTTTTTTAATTCAATAGAAATTAAGCATTTAACTTTTCAGTCATTTGACGAAAACGTTAAATAATGTCCTATTTTCATTTGGATAATTCTATTGATTTTAAATAAACCTTGAAATCCAACATTAGCAGTAAAAATGTAATGTATATGAACTTAAAAATGGTTTAAATTTGCTCATGACTCAAACTAAACAATAAAAATAGTTTTCTAAAGCATCTTGAACCACATTTTTTAAAATTCATATGCAACAGACTTACAATTTCTTTATTTTTTGCAGCTTGTAAATTCCTTAGAAAAAATATTCAACTTTAAAATTAATCAAAACTAGATAATTACAATTCCAAGGTTATATTGGTTTCTAGTTTCAAACAATACTTTTTGAAAAGTAAGAATACTGCAATTATTAAAAGTTTTGTTACATTTTACTTTCAGTATGTGAGTATTAAGTAAGTTAACCCAAACCTGCTTATAATCTATAAACGTAACAAACTAAGATATTTTCAGTATAAAAAACAACTTAAACACATAAGCTTCTAGGTGTTCTAATTCTCAACTTATTTTTGGTGATCTTAAAATGTTGAAATAACAACTTCAAAACATTTGTGATTCTGGTGTTTTGTTCAAGCAGCAACTAAAATAAATCGCTTGCCAAGGAACTTTTTATAGAAAGAGGCAATGTAGATACTGATTTGTCAAATCTTTATTGTTGCAATTTAAGAATCAATGATTTTAGATACTTGAAATAACATGAAACATAAATTTGTAATGATTTTCTAACAATGTTTCTTTTTAAAAGCCTTTTTTTTCAATGAATCGACACGAGATTTATTTTGGTTGCTACAATCATTAGGATTCAATGCTGAAATATAAACAGAACCCATTAAGAAAAGTCTTCAAGCTTCTGTATATATAGAGCTTCTGTTTATTTAGAAAATTTATATTGAACTAAAAAACTAAATATTTTACCGTCAAATCTTTCTCGTGAACTCTGATAAGCCCCGTAAAATTTTCTAGTTGAGTCTGAACAAATAAAATAATCAACAACTCATCAATTAAAAAGTAACATCAACATGAATTAGGCTTTTTTTAAATAAAATAGTTTTTCAACCTAAATTTAACATTTACTTTAAGTGAATGTTTTAAATTTCTGTGCAAAAACAAAAATTTGAAATATTGAATTTATTTATTACAACAAATTCAAAAGAAGGTGCCCGAAGAGAGGACCTCTCGCTAAAACACATTCTCACAAATAATATATATTAAGTTAAAAATATAGAAAGCAAAAGATGTTACTCATTGCTTTCTGATGAACGAATATTTTGAAAATGAAACATTCTCTTTTAATAACTAAATTACATGGCAAATTACCAATTATACTAATCTTGAATGACCTATAATTTACAATAATTCTATGTATTTCTATAACAATAATCATAATAATAAACATCTATTTTTTAGATTAGTTTCACCTTGCTCTTTTTCTTTTGAATTTTGGTATGTGGTATAAAACTTCTTTTTCTTTTCTTTATGTTTAGTGATTTGTTAAAAAATTATATGATTTATAACCGTTTTTATTTAAAATGATTCAACTGTTAATATTACTAAACAAATTTACCTTTAAACTTCTCATCAGAGTTTTGATATGTATCAGAAAAAGTAGTTTCATCTTTAAAAGAAATTCTTCGTCAATTTTACACAAAAAGTAAGAATTAAAATTGTTAAAAGATTAAATATCATTTTCTCTTCTGGCAACTAAGAAATAATCTTTAGCTAACTGCTCAAAAGTTTCATGAAGTGGTTTTGTAAAGTACTGTCGCTATTAAAATGTAATTAATTAAAACATATAAACTAACCTTTGCTTTCAACACAAACTGGTAAATTTTGCGGTGAGTTTCTTTTAAAATTCTTGCCTATAAATTATTGTTAAATTAATGAAAGTGTAATAGTTTGCTTATGATGAATTTTATCTTAAAAAGTAAAAAAAGTTGAACTAATAGTTTACAGAAAAATATTTAGAAGAAGCTTGTAACAGTTTTGTAACAGTTAAATATGTGCTATCCAAAATAACTGCTTTTCTATCAAGTTTTTTCAATATTATTTTTTTGATAAGCTATCATTACTTGTAAAAGAAACATGATTTTGATTATTATTTATTTAAATATAAGAAGAGCTATACTACTATACATTTCAAGTCATTGGTAGATTACTTCATGTAAAATTTTTAGTAAATCTACGTACAATAGAATATTTTAGTAGCTATAAAATTTTTCAAAGATAAAACTGACTGTTTTCTGCTTTCATGTTTTTTTCTTTCTTTTTCGGAACACACTTTTTCAAACTTCTATCAGTTTCACATTCAAGATTTTGACCCATTTTTGGTTAATAATTTTCTTATACATACAAATTACGATTAAAACTATTTGACAAAGATTTGATGTAATGCATAAAATATGTTAACTCAGATACTTTCTTAAACTCTATTCCACTTGTGACGTAGTGATTATGTAACAAGGTATTTGTTCATCTTATCTCATTAATTTTTTATCATTTTTAGTCATATTTTTAGAATAGAAATTATCTTATATATGTCAACTGTTACTTATTCAACTTAGAAATACTAGTTTTCAGCTGTTACAGTTGTAGCTTCCCACACAAAAACCAGGTCATCTACTTTCTATTTCAAGTACTTATAAATAAAGTTAATAATTAAGACGATAAAAATCATATTTTTTAATCGTGTTTTTCCAGTCTGATCTTAATTTAGTTCATTTAAAAAGATCATTGGAATAGAATTTATAGATAAGCTTTTTAATTAAGCTCATCTAACAGTTTAAAACTTCTATAAAGTTCAATTTGTACAGCAAAATATTTTTTAGATAAATATCAACGGTAGATTTTTTTGATTACTAGTGTAGTCTAAATCATTCCTACTTAATTTAAGCACTATTTATTTGTAATAGTAAATTATTTCACCTTTAGTCAACAGTCTTAGTTTCAGGAACAAAAGAATACAGAAATACTTAAAAGATATATGTAATAGTTTATTAAGAAATTGACAACAGATAACCATTTAATTAACAATCACATAAATTTCATGCTACAAGAAATATAAAATTTTTAAGACATAAATTTGAGTAGACTTTAACAAAATTAGTGTTTTTGTAGATAAGCAATGACAGAAAAATTCAACAACAAGTGTCTAATGTTGCTTGTAGAATTTATTGTTTTTTGTTATCCCTGCGTCGAATCAGGTCAATTAGTTTTTGAAGACTCATAGTCGGTCCATTCGGCTCATATTTATTACCACTAGTCGGGTGATTCAGTTTCATTGAACAAACTATATCTACCTGACAGTTTCCTGAAAGAAAAATCAGCTTATTATGAAATAAAACTGTTGTAATTAAGTATACCATTCATACAACAATCCCGTAGTGATATACAATAATGGTCTTTTTCGTTTGAATCACTCATATCCACAAAGCCTTTCAAGACTTGTTGTATATAAAGCCAATTCTCATTTGTTCTGTCTTCAACATAATTTTCATCAACTGAAGAGTTTATTTCACATTGACTGGTTTTAGTTACAGGATCTTTTACACAACATATAGCTGCAACTATTCTTGGAGTTAAACAGGTCTCTGAAGCTGATATAGAATCATAGCATTGCTGCGAAAAAGAAACAATTAGTAAGTAGAAGAAAGAAAAGTATTGAAATAAAGATTTCTTTTTAAAACTAACATCTAGATAATAAACTAATCAATGTTTTAAGTATTAAAAGTAATTTTATCGTAAATTTAGTATATTCAAGGCCACCTTCACTTGTTTATGTAATCTTTTAATGGTTGTTGGCCTTAGTTCATTTATTATTCCAATGATATAGGCTTGGCGAATCACAATTTTCAGAAAAATAACTTATTATAGGTAGTATTTGTAATTAGTTATTAATCTTTGTAGATATTAATGATGAAAATAAAAGAATCTTTAAATAAAAATATATAAAATTTCCAGAATCGCTTTGTTCGACTCGATTATTACCCTGAGCAAGAATAAAGGAAAATAAACTTCTTTTTGAAAGCAGTAATTTATTATGGGTGGCCAAGTGATTTGTATTTGAAAATTCTTATCTTAAAGCTAGCAAATATTACTCAACAAAGCGGTATCGATCTCAAAGTTAAAAAAATTAGAAGTTTGTTAAAAGTCTTTGTACAAAATAGAATCCTACTTAACTTTGTGATACAAAAATGAATCTTTTTATTTTTAGATACTATAATATTACTATTAATAATTTAAGTTTAGAAAATTATTGTATTCTATCTTTACCATAGATTTATATTTAGCCACCTTTAGTATAGAACAATTAAAAAAAGTAATTTATTTAAAAAAAATGATTGTTGGTTTATGTATTTATATGAAAAGTATTCTTAATATCGATTTCAAGTAAAATAATTTTTTCTTCACTCAGCAACTTTATTTAAACTTTTCAGACTTGGACAATTTTTATTCAATACTTTCAAAATGTATGTAAATGATTAAATCATTTTTTTTACATCTTAAAAGACACTTTAAAAAAATAAAGCTTTAAAAATTTTCTTAAATTGAAGCAACAACTGAATACAGCGATATAAGCTTTACTCTAAGTATTGTAAACAGAATTTGGTTTCATCATTTATTTACAGCTATAATTTCTGAATCTAAAGATCAGATATCTACATTTGTTTGAATTAATTTAGCTCCAAGAAATGTAAGGATAAACATCATGTCACATAAAAAAACGTGTTTTTATGCAGCGAATAATTCCTTTGACATTATCAATTACTGTTTCAGTAACTTGGGATTATTGTAAATTTTGTTTTCTGCTATTTTCAGAGCTTTTAGAAGCTTGTAGCAATAGTTATATGATTTGATATACAAACCGTATATTTAAAGTATCAAAATTATATGAAGAAATGTTGTCTTTTCGGTTTAATAAAGAAATAATCTAAAAACATATTTATTTGATCTTTTATTTGAAGTTTTAAAGAAATATATTTTGTTAAGTTTTCAGTACTTCCAAACAAAAATTATAAATGTAATTATAATTAAAAGGCTTTTACAAGCTTTTAATTTATCAAATTAAAATTAAAAATAAATCTTTTTATAGGTAAACCTATCGTTTTTAGCAAGTGATAACTCACCAAGTTCAGATTATCTTCTATTACTTTCTGCAATCTCTGCAATCCATTAAGTTCATCCGCTCGGCTTATAGGATCAAGATTATCAGTCAGAACATCCGAATTCGCGATTAATTCTCCTTCGCGTCCATCTTTCTTCCCTCTCCACTTGTGACTGAGAGGACAATTACTGAAGTAACAACATTGGCAAGCAACAAAACACACCACCATCAAAACCAAACTATGATGAAGAGTACTTTTACTGAAAGTCATTTTACTTTTGAACGAAATATTAATGTCAGCTGTAATTAGAAAATTGATAATTTAAAACTTGTCACTATAACATTCGGAAATTTTGAAAGCGACGCGTCAAAAAATTATGGAAAAACATGAACTTTTAAAGTATTTATGTCAGTCTATCTCACTTTATGACACTGACTAAGTAGTAAAGCAAAAAAGTTTCACAGGCTAATATGAAAAGAAAAGTTTCTGTATAACTTAATATAAATTGATAAAATTATGATAAACACTTCACTTTATCTGACAATTCTATCAAACCCAGAAAATATCATTTTGCCAAAACAAAGTTTTTTAAGAAAAGTAACAGAGAAACACAATTGCAAATTCTCGTGGTCCATTAATTCGGATATTTTTCAATTAAAAATATTCAACATCAATACCTTTTATATAAAAATATTTTTTTATTTTAAATAAGAGTTTTTAATGTTTGTGAACATCTTTGTATGATAAAAATATTAATAACTTGAAAAATAAAATAAATCTTCTAGTTTTAAGCCAAACAATATAAAAGCACGCTTATAACAGCATCCATATAAACGTTATCAATTTAATCAGCCTTGTTTAAATTCAAGCACATGAAACTACTTAAGATAATATTAAATACTTAATAAAATGCTAAAAAACAGAAATTATTTATATATGCTTCTACATTAGAGTTAAAAATTCATCTAAGGCGAACTTAAAGCTACAAATAATTCTATGAGGTAAGCATACTTTATGAAAAGTTTGTTTATCATCACTCATTAACAAGAAAACAGAAGAATACTGATGTTTAAGAAAAGATATGTTAAAAAGTCCATGTAGTTGTTATAGAAGTATATATAAAAATATAAATCATTTATTTGAGAGAAAATTATCATTCGTCTCAAATAAATAAACTGAAAATGGTAATCGTTAAAATTTACAATAAAAATTCATTCTTACTACATTATCTTTCAGTGTTATTAAAATTTTGATGCCTAATTAATGTTTAATATCGATTTTAATACCGTACTCTCATTATATGAACTATAGGGGTGTAAAAAGAAATGAACAAATTTTCATCAGAATAAAACCGGTATACCATAAAATATAAAAAATTAAATAGTAAAATGATTGATAACTTGCATGTAGTAGTCATTAATAAATCTTAATTTTTATTGTTTATGAAATCTTATTGACTATTTCACTGACACTTAAACAATAAGTTCAAAACCATAGAAAGTCCCCTGGCAGCTTGGCCTATAAATTTTTAACTTTTATTCTAAACAAGTTTAGAATGATTTCAAAAATCATTTCTACTTTAAAATAATATTTGTACCTACAGATTTGTTTTACTTACAAATGATTTTTTATTATATGTTATAAGAACTTTCGTTCAAACTTAAACTTCTCAGTTTCAAATAAATATTGCTGAAAAGATAAACTGAAATGGAAGCTTGACATTAGAAATAAAAGTATTTCACAATTTTGAATTAATATTCAGCAAATAAAGCTCACTTCAAGATCTTTTTCACTATTAATTTATTATCAGGAATAAAAAAAACATTTATTGTTGGAGTATCAAAAGTACTTACAAGATGAATTTAAAAGTTTAAACAAGAAGATATCAATGGTTTATGATGAAGTCTAAACTTTTTTACAAATATTTGTGGTTATTGAAGATTACTGATTTTCATAAAGAATTTATAAAGTGACAGCTTTTAATAAAATTAATCTAATTTATTTTCTATGCCACTAAATTAAGCATTCTATAGTCACTAAAATTTAAGTATTTTGGATCTACTAAATAAATGCTTAATTTTTAATCTATGTGTCATAAGTTTAACAAAAACATCATTTAAAACATTTTTGGTTCAAAATTTATGGACGCCTCATGAATCCTGACCATTTACACTTTCATTGGCATCATCCTATTCCAATGGAATCAAAATTTAATTACGTACAAAACCAACAAATCGTTCAGTATAAATGAAGGAACTCAACGATTGACTCCCATTCATAACTCTTACCTTCACTTAAAATCTAATCATCTACCACAACTAATTATTAGCTTAACATTTATTAGGTAATTTTCAAGACAGTTTTTTTGAAATTTAAGTATTTAAATATGAGAATTATCTGTTCTACTTGTCTGGAAACTTTGATTCAGTCAAGCTACGCAAAAAAACCAACCGGTTTTCTATAAAACTCTTGTCTTTTAAACTATCATAATCATTGAACACTTTATAAGAAATTAACTTTGGATGAGTCTGTAATTTCAGATTATTTAAACACGACTGCTTTTTTCGTTTTTTTTTCTACTCAAAATAAATAAAGAAAAGAAAAAAGAATTTTTTGAGAGAAGTTTTATAAACAGTAATAAAAAAGAATGTTGATTTCAGTAGTGAATTTGTTTACAGAAGCAAATCTCTGACTAAATATTTTTGAAATCATAGCATATGTGTAGCATAAATTAGCTTTTTGTAGCAAATACTGAGGTCAATACAAATAGCTTTGACGAATTACATTAAATCACATATGCTGCCTTTTCAATATTTGATAATGGTATCAACTTGACTTTTTGATAATCTTTATAGAGCTATTGATATAATATAAACTACGTAATAAAGATTAAACCTAATTTGTTATATGGTTTTAAGACTATTGGCAAATTTACTGTAAAATTTACTCATCATTTTCAGTAACTGCTCATAATAATAAACGTATTATAATAAACTTCCTTAAAACTGTTTATATAACTTTCAATTGATGATAAATAATTATTAATAAATCATACTATAAAGTATACTAATGTTATTACCAAAAAGCTCTTTCTAATAACATATCTTTTACTACTTTTTAGCAAGTAACTTTTTTTTAAAAAGCAGTTTTAACTGATTATATAATTACTTAAATGACGCTTTAAAGATTTCATTCTTACCGCTACATACCATCTTGAAATTTCTTTTAAAAAATTTTTGATAAAGCATTCTACAATTATCTATGACAAATTTGTTTAGAAAAAATGAAAGTAAACTAAAACGAAACTAGAATATTTCTCGATGATTGATTGTATTTGCTTGCTTTATACTGATAAATGTTTTATCTTAAAGTTCAATGAAATTCTTATTTTGTACTTTTGTAAGTGAATCAAATAATAGTAAAAATTCTTATTTGATTCTATTACATTTTTGTTGTTTGAATTTATAGTAGCAGACTATGTATTTTATTTTCTTATGTAAAAATATTTTTATATATATAATATAAATTATTATTACTAATTAATTATGTTAATTATATTATTGTGTTATTAATAAAAGTAAGAAGTTATAAAATCTGAGTGCTTGCTAAAACTAAATTTTCACAAACTTAACTTCGATTTATAATTGTATATCTTACAAACAATCTTCTTTTTCTGTTTACTCTGTTTTAGCTTGTATGAAAATTGTCTGCTTTTTAAAAATACAAAAAAAAAATCATATTTTATTACCTACATTATCAATTTTATTTCAATTTGCAAAATTTTTTACGTTGTTTGTTTCTTAAAAAGTGAACAATGATCTAACATCATAGGGTGATTAGAACACATCAAAGATTCATCTGGTTAGACATATTTTTGTGTTGACAGATTACATAGAAAGAAGTAAGAAATGTAAAAACACTACAGTGTGAAAACAAGCTTTAAGAAACTCTATTTTTATTTTCGTGCGTATAGTTTTGCAAGTATTGACATCATTTATGACTAGACATATTCTCCCTTTTCTGGTACAACGTCAGTATCATCTACTTCACTTAAGTTATTCACGTCATCATCATCATCATCATCTTCAGAAAACTCTATAATTAAATTAGAAAGATAAATGTATTTTAGTATGGTGAGAGATATTGATAATAACCCAGAAGCAGTAATATTTTTACTAATTTATTATTTACTCTACTAATTGTATATCTAATTTAATCAGCAGCATAATTGAAGTACCTTCATCATATCCGTCTTTCTGGTTGAAGTTCCACGTTTGTCCTGTTCCCTTGACACATTTTAATAAACTAACACTCAAAGTTCGGAGATTGAATGTCAGACATCTATCACTTTCAATGTGATATATTCTTCCTTCCTAAAAAGTCTTCTTAATTGAAATCAACCAATGAGCTATTTGATTCTTAATGACTACTTAAAAATGACTGAAACGAGACTTTAACAACCATATCATTTGGGTATGCATGCTAATGAACTTAAAAAAATATTTTTGTTAAAGCTTACCTAAAGAATTATTCAACTTAAGGTTTGTCTTTCTCACAAGAAACTTATTTGAAAATTGTAAATAATTCACTTAACTAATTCACCGATTTAAATAACTTATCTCCAGCTTGAAAACATTCGTTTTTAGTAAGCATATGTTATAACAAATATTGATAATTATTTAGTGATTATATTTAAGATAAAAAAGGATTTTTGTAGAACTATTAACTTATACTCACAGGAAGTAAAAGCCACTTGTGACTTTCAGCTGTATCATGCCACGGAAAACGGCATTTTTCCGTCCAGATATCAGCTTCTTCTTTACTTTTTGAACCACACAGACAAAGCTCAGAAATAGTATTTTGACGGATTTCGCCTTCTTTCGTGAACTCATAGTACTTCAAATTAAAAAAATAATAAAAATTAAAAACTACAAATAGATTTTACAATCAAGAAACCATCAAAACACAACTTGATTTTAGAATGCCAAAAACAAGCACAAAGTTGTTCTAATGGTTCAAATTGTCTTTTGACATCCTGGCGATAAAAACAACTAACAATTTAACAAAACAATTTAATTTATTCAGGAGTTGATCGATTGAATATTTTATGTAATTTATCAACTGTTTCATTTGTAATATAGAAACTAAACATGAATTTCATTGAATCAACAAAACGCAAATCCAACAGAAGTGTAAGTATCTTCCAGTCGGTGTATAAAGCAGTTTGTATTAATAGCAATAATTCTTAGAGAACAGAATGTTTTTAAATAAATCCATTTCATTCTCTTTTACAAAATGTTTCGCTTTTAATTTTACTTGTCCTTTTCCTAGACCGTGACATTTGATCAAATCTAGTATTGATCCAGGGTTCCCATGCACATTGTTTGAATCTAGACAATATGATTCATCAGTCGAAGGTCTTATCTGATAAAAAAAATGAAAATTAAATGAAAAGATCTTTTACAGCTTCTTTGTATTGTACAAAGTAACATATATTTAGTTGGTCTCTACGTAACTGAGAAATGTTCTTGTTTAGTAAGACAAACAAAAAATAATTTATATAAGTACAAAACCATTCAAAACTGAAAGTACAGTTTCTATGTTTGTAAAATAAAGGTTAAATATTAAAAAGAAGGTCTCTTCATGTTTTACAGAGCAAATAATTTCTCAAATTGTCAGGAAATGACTAAAAGATGAACAAGATTTGATATAATCGATTAAAGTACGTTTTAACATTACTTTTTATTAGTGTATCTGTAGGTGCATGATAAAGTTTTTAATCTTTGGGGACTAATTCAAACACATTAGTGAGTAGAAAATAGAATGAGTGAACATACTAATATTTTACTAAACCTCAAATTTCAAAACACTTTTGTTTGTGTAATTTTGTTTTACAGAAAAATATTACTGAGTTTCTATTTTGTAAATGATAAATAATTTATAGATTAAAAGAGGTTGCTAATACTTGTTTTTATGATTTATCGGTAAATTTTTAGAAAGTAGAGTTTGCAGTATCAAAGTAGGTTTTTATATTTTTGTATTAAAGATAAAATAATATGGATAAGCTTTTATGTTGGGTGTAAAGAAACTTATATTTAAAATAGTTTATTTATTTGTTAATAAATTCATTTTTAAATATTGAACAGTTTGAAAAATTGTTTTCTTTCAAATATTCTATGGTGTTCTAGAAAAAATTACATTTCAATTCTGATAACGCTTTGATCACACTAAACCAAAAATAAATGGGATCGATTTTCTATGTTTAAATGTTATCTCCTAACAGCAATCGAGCTTCAAAGAAAGAATGTACACATAGAAGGTTTTGTGGTTGGCTTTGTCGGTACATCATTGCTTAGATAATGTGCTGATTTGGTAGCTACTAATATTGTTTCAAACCCTACCTTAAGGTAGCTACAAAATCGTTTTAATAAATTCTATTTTTAATATTTTATCAAAACAATTATATATAGTTTGTAGTAAAGATTATGTTATAAGTTTTTTTGAATCAATTATTCATGATATAAACCCATGAAGTATCAAATAAAATTACACTTGAATCAACAATATGGAATTTTTAAAACTTGTTTAAAAAAACAACGAGTAAAACTAAAATGATTTAGTGCCAGTGGGAAATATATTACAAAATGTCTCAAAGGTTATTTGTTTTCATTTAAATGAAGATGTCGACTTGCGTTTTACTTGTTTTACAAATGTAAGCATTTATAAATAAAATAAAAAATACTTTTTAGATTAAACTACTATTTTAGGCTAAAAATAGTTAAATTCAAAGTAACTGATTACCTCTCCATGGCTGATAATATCCTTGTAAGCAACTATGTGGGTATCTGGTGATACGTTTTTCATATACCATTCAAAGTTTCCACATTCCATTTCTTCAACTTTTTTCTTTCTTTCTGTAACATCAGGAGTTTCAAGTTCTCGAGCCTGTAACAAACTGCAGTTTTTCACAAAATTAGTAGAAAATTTTCATCTAATTTAAAACAAACAAAAGTTTATAATTGAAATTACTCGTTAATAAAGTTTATTAACTAGTAAATAGATATGATGTAAAACTGTTTATTATTTTATATATTATTTATTTAAAGACTGGATAATGATTGATTCTTTTATAATTTCTAATCTTATTTAACATCATACTCTCGGTGTTCGACGATAAAACATCCACTTATAATCATCCATCCAGGTTTCAGCAATAATCATTTTGTTCTTTACTTGTCGATCAGTAAAGTCTTCATCTTTATATGGCTTTCTTTTGCGACCTATATGACCTACTCTAGAGCAGGGATTGATTTCAATCGAGCCTCCACACATCCAAACCTTAAACATACAAGTCACTCACGTTTTTTGTCTTATAGTTGAAAACTTACTCTAAAAGAAAGCTCAATATCCTCACTACCAATCCCTTTCATACTGAGGTCATATGAGCCAAAATGAATAAAATTTGATTTATCGAAGCAAAAACAAGCTCCTGCCATAACTGGAGTGCTGTAGAGTTAGTTAGAGGTAGAGTTAGACACATAGTAACACAGTTTACTTCAGTTATGTTTTATTATATAAAATATCATTGTTGCTACAATTTTATCACTTTAAATTTCTATTTCATTTATAAATTTGAATTTTTTTTAATACCTAATCGTTGAATATTATTAATCATTCTAATGTTTCCAATCTAAGTTGACATCAAAAGCTAGTAAAAAGTGTTTGATAAACTTGTTAATTCAGAGGCAGCAAAGGATGCAAGCGTCTACACTACAATCACTATATGTGTTTTGTCGATTGTTGTTAATTATAAAGTTTGTAAAAATAGTTCATTTTTAAAATTAGTGTTGTACTCCGCAAAAAGATCTCTGTCTCTTCGTATTCACTTCAATAAAGTTCTTAATCGTCCAAAAATACCCTAGTCTTATTGAAAACATTCTGTCATCTATACAATTGCTAAATTACAGCTTAAATAACCGAAAGAACAATACTACAAATAAAACTGATAAGACCAGCAGAAAATGATAACTGAGTATTTAGGTAGCTTCTTACTTAAAGGTGTCTCTTCTCATTGCTCTTTACTTTAATTAAACCTGTTATACATTTCCACACTTTCATCACAGTTCGAATTTTACGAAATCAAATTCTAGAATAATTTTAATTATTACTGATTGAGCTGACAGGCTTACGATAGAAAATGCAGCAGCAATAAGGTTTCAACTTCATGAATTAATTTCAGTTAATTTCTAAGATTAAGAAGAAAGATTAAGAAGGACGCTTACAGATTTCTTAAGAAGTTTAGAAATATTTAGAATTTGAAGCGTTTATCTAAAGAATCTACAGAAAGTTGATTTGAATGATAAGAATAACAACAACCTTCATTAACAATCTCTACAAGCAACATAGATGCGTATACAAACTTAAACATAATTTAAGAATTTTACCAAAACAAACCAATTGCAGTAGCTGCCAAATATTTTAGTTGTAATTTTGATTAAAAGCAAAAATATTACGAAAATTAAAGTAAATATTTTGACTGACTTACAACAGTGTTGAAAAGTTTAAAAATCAATGAAATCGTACAATCACAGCTTTTGCTCAGTCATAATTTGCAAGTTACTTTAAATAAGTTTTGTTGGAGCAAAATTTTTGTTGCAATTGTATCTGACCGAATCAGAAAAAAGTAAATATAGTCTATTTTAAACTTTTAAATGTATTTAAAGTTGAATACTAAATGATTTACATCATATACTCAAAGTCTAACGAGAAGAATTGTAGCTAATTAAGAAGCTCTAAAGACATGTATTTAAGAAAACACATCAGAATTAAATTTAAAGAATAATTCAGATAGTTAGAAACATTTTAATAAAATGTAGAAGAAAAAGTTTTGAAAATTTGACTAACTTCAAGTTTCAAAGTTATTTGCAAAAAAAATGTCTTTTTAAAAAAATATTTCAAAATATAAAATTAAACAAGAAAAACTAAAATCATAAAAATCATTGCTTCAATTAAAATTGAAGAGATGAAACAAAAAGTCATGTTTGAAATATCATTTAAATAAAGTTGATTTAGAAATCACAAGTGAAGTTTATGTGTAACTAAATCAAAAAAATTTGTAAAAACATGTGTACATACGTGAACGGGTTGTCTCTGTCATTTACTTGTATTTCCATTCCCTTGTTGCCTGGTTGTGTTGCCCAATGAAACTCAAGGCCCCAGCCAAAAGCGCCAATAGGAATATGCCTGAATAAAAGATTTTCTGAGAAAGTGAAACCAAAATATAAATAGATATAAATTATTTGTAACAGATATATAATCACAATTATAGAAAAGTTGTTTGTTTTTTGATGTTCCAATATTTTTGAATTTTGTTTAATCAAAAATGTATTCTTAATTCTTCTTGATAAGTTTTATTTTTACCCTGATGAAAATTTATTTCACAATTTAGTTTGATTTGAAATAATTTTTTATTCTGAAATTAATGATGCTTCAGTCAAGTTAGGAAAAAATTTAAAATGTTATCTTTAAGAACACTTTAATGACTGTCAATCTGAAATTAACAAATTACTTTTGAAAGTTGACAATTATAGTTAACATTAGGTTAGTGAGGTTTTCACAAAATATATGATTAAGCTGTTATTAAGGTATATGTTAAGGACTGTTCATCTGTTTAAGCAAAATAATATAATTAGTTTTATAACAAAACAAATTGATATACTTAAAAGTCTTTAATGAGATTATGCCTGTCTATCCGTCAATAGCTATTTAGTTTAAAAACATTTAAAAACAATTTTTTAAAGTTGCAAAATGCAAAGGCATTTTATGCTAAAATTTCTAACAATGACAGTATGATTAAAAAGTTTCTATTATTATGTTTGATGTACATATAATAGATACAAACACCTCCTAACAAACTTATAAGTTTGATTTTTAAGGATATAAAAGCATCACATAGTTGATAGAATATCATTGCTTCTGTTATTAGCATGATATTCTAACTAAAATGTAATTAAGAAGTCTGATATTTAATTAATTTATTAAATAACTTTTTTGTACAAATTTTTCCATCTGATCTTTTTATTCTAAATGATACAATTGAAAGCAATATTGGCTCTCATACTAATTAGTACTTGAACCACTTTCATAATATAATCCTATTAGTTTTAAAGAAAATTAAATGATGTAAATAAATTAGCAGCATTACATTTTATTTCACAGAACATTTGCTACCAAAGTGTGGATATCTTATGGGTTTATTTATCAAATCGTATATATTTGTAAACTATACCAAGTCAAAAGATTGGACTTCTGCTTAAATATACATTTTTTAAATTCCAATAACCTCATATGCTGCTAAAAGGGCCTATACCGTTTTATTTAAATTCAAAACTAGATAAAGGTATACAGTTTTTGACCAAAACCTCAAGGAGAACCTTAAAGCAAAATAAAATTGTTATCAAATCGAAAAATAGAAAGCTTTAGAATGAAACATATTTTACGTCATATCAGGAATGGTATAAAGCATTTTTAAGCCATTGATAGTGGCCGCTACACGACATATAGGAAGATTATCTAAAAGTCAATGAACTTATTGTTCACATTCCAAAGAATACATTAAAAATAAAAACAAAACTACGAAAAAACAGGTGGTAAAACTACTTTACTTTTTTACCACAAGTTACAGTGATAAGCTATTTTCACAATAAACAGTTTCTAATAAATCAATATATACTGATTATATGATTAAATAAACAAAACTAATTACAATAATACCATTAGAATAATTTAAGTTAAATAATATTTACAAAAATATTTATAAATAATTCTATTTTGTAATGATAAAAACAATAACAAGTTTGTAAAAAAGGTTTTCTAAAATAAACCTAAAACTTATGATATATACGTTAAAGTACAACGCGGTTCACATTACTTAAATATTTTTAAGCATATGATTATGTTTTTAACAATATTTCTTAAAAGAAGCTTTTTACAAACAGATCTTCTACGTGAGATATATCAAGCTTATAAAGTGTCTTTTTGATAAATTAACTTAATAAAGCAAAATATTGCAAAATATAATATTTAGGTATCTCTTTGATTAAACTTCTAAATGATAAAACTTATTGCACGATTTAGTACCAAGTTAATATCTAGTAGAAATAAATGTATCTCAAAATTGGTAGAAGTAACCAATTTTTTTCTTTCAAACCAATCTTATTATTATAGATTAGTGAGTTCTGTAATAATCCATTTTTGAGTTAGCTTATCTTCTTGACACGGAAGAAGCCATAAGGAGTTTGATGAGTCAACATCCAGACATTTATAATTATTTTTTTGTTGTATTTTTCCATCCTGTACAAAATAGTAGGATTTTACTAGAAGTTTAATTATAATTGATTTACTAAGTGTAGTTAAAAACATTCGTAAAGAAATATTTGATCATCCTAAAATCAATTCCAACCTCAGAAATCTTCCACTGTTGTTGAGGAGGGACTTTACCAAGAGGATATATACAAGTTTGAGCCACAACTACGTTGCCAATTGCTTGTAAACAAAGTTCATGAACAAAGTTATGTCGTATTTCATTCTGGCGGGTGAAGGTGAAATCCTTTAACATAAATATGGCTTTGAAATCACAAAAACTAAACAATTTAAAAATAAGAAACAAATCAATTTGGATATAATTGTTTCCAGTCTGGCTTCAAATTCGACTTTGTCATCGAAGATACGACACAACGCTCTGTGTAATACCAAACATCAGGCTATCTTTCCTAACTATCAGTGTCTTGTTGCTGCTTTAGGAAGAGCAAAGAATGTTGGAGTAAACTCAGACAAGAAATCCACAATCGGTCAATGTAACACGGTCCCAGGTCACCGTACCAGGTCGTCTCGCATTAGGCTTAAGGAGTGGAGGTAGTTTAGCGCACGCTGCTTTTTACTTTGATGAAAGCCAATATACAGGCAGAAAGTTATTAAGAAATCATCAACTTTTTTCATCTACTGCTTCTACGTAGCCAAGGTAAATCATAAAATATCAAAACAGAAATTAATAGTGAGAAAATAACCTCATGTAATCAGCCTGGAGTCTAAACTCAATTCTTCATGAGATTTATATAACATTAGTACTTCAACATCAGATCTAAACTATTCGAAAGAAAATTTTGATCAATTGAACCGAATATTTTCGATGCTTCCCACTTTACCTTATCTTTGCTATTATCTTTTTTTAACTTTTTTATTTTTAAGTTTTAACGTTATCATTTATCCAAACAATTTATAATCTTTATCCAGCTTTGTATTTGTTTATTTTTGCGTCAACTAAAATTTTAATCATAAATTAATATATTTTTCATTCTATTTGACTAATTTTAACACATAATTCTGGGTCTTAAATTGCCAACTACTATATTTAATCTTAGTACCTCGCTTTTATCTCCAGTGAAAAGCAAACTTTGATAAGCTACTTATCATTAATTATTTTATTGGTTTATTACTTTGTTTTACATTAAATTTCTTCAAATTTTTGTCTAAAAGCTTTGTTTTTAGGTTATAGTCATAAAATTGGGTTTTAAAGGTCAAACATTTTAGCAAAAATTTTAGATTTTAGAATCTTTAAAAATGTATATCTCCCCATTTCTAAAAATGAATGTTTTTCTATTTTTTTGTCAATAATTTTGCCGTATGGTTTATGAAGATATTATTAAATGAAATTTGCTATAAAAAATCTATAAAAACTAAATCATTTTACATCATAAAAACATTAATGGCTTGTAAGATCCAAATATAGAGATGTAAACAACGGATTTAAATGTTCAATCTTGAAAGCAAGAGTTTATTTATCAAGTTTCTAACAATATATCAAAAATACTTTCTTAATTAAGCCTAAAATAAAAAACTTAACTAAAGCGAAATTATAATCTCAAAAATAATTGATATCGGATATAAGAATTGTAAAACCTGATTTGATCCCAGCTTATGACAAGGATAGATCGCGACTCGCTTTCCTGAAATTCCCGAAGGATTTTGAGAGTCTAAACAGAAGCCATTTTTGCCTCTGTTCCGCCACTTTAACACAAAAACAAACTTTATGGAAAATGTTCTCAAAAAATTATTGAAATTAAAAAACTTTTATTTCATAGAACATTTTGATCAAGCAAGATGTATGAACGATCATACCTCTCCACTAAGAATAATATCTTCTTTAGGAGGAGCATATAGCTCAGGATAAATATTTGTAAGATACCATTGAAAATCTTCACATTGAAGATCTTTTCGTAGTTGAAATCGATCTGATAAGTCTCCAACATCCATCTAATTAAATTGGCTTTAGGTACATACAACTTTAATTTATTTTTAAAAACTGATTTTGCTACAAACCTTTCTTGCTTTTGGTACTCGCTTGTAGTATTCTTCTTTGTATTCATCCATCCAAACTTCAGCTAATCGCTTATTATTTCGAATGATAACATCAGTACCTCCTGGATGAGTATATGGGGCGTACTTACGAAAGATGTGGCCCACATGAGAGCATGCATTTATTTGTATATACCCCCCGCACATCCATATCTAAAGTTAAAGTAATTTCAATTATTTTTGTTATTTTTTGAGCTTATTGAGATTATTATTTAGATCTGAACTGTTTCAATAGATTTGAAATTTGTGTTAATAATTTATCATAAATAACTCTTACTTTGTTTTAGTTTGCAGAAAAGAATGTTTTAGTTTTATAATCAAATGCTACTAATCATTTTATAAGTTGAGTTTGAAAATAATTTCTTTTAACGAAAGAAAGCATCAAACTTTAGTAAAAGTAATGCTAATACTTAATATGTTTTATTATATACGTAAAAAAGGAGATCTAATAAGTGTTACTTGCAAATAAATATATTTATAAGCGGTATAAACTTTATTTTTACTAACTACTATAGCTAAACAGTTTAATTTATTTTCAATTAATTATTTTATACTTTTTTACAAACTTTAATTAATGCCAAAGTTTATTCTAAGTGATGAAAATTATCTTAAAATTTAGAAAAGTTTTGAAAGAAAAACTTTATGTAAAATAGGATAATGCAGAAGCGACAAAAGAACAAAGCTTACTCTAAATGACATCTCAATATTTTCTCCACCCCAAACTTTCATGTCTCCGTCATAAGTACCAATGTGATTGAAATATTTCTTATCAATTGAAAATAGCCCACCAGCCATTGTAGGACTATCTATCCACATCTCATTTTCATAGACATTATTTTCAGGCTTTTGTTTGGACCAACCAAACACTAATGACCAACTAACGACACCACGTTGTACTGACCTGGTCCATATTTGGATAACTAATATGAATTACTACGCTAAATGATTTTTTAAAATCATTTAAATACCAATATAGTATATACTCGTAGAATGAGTAAGTAATAAGAGACTGATAACTAATATTATAATTACTTTTTCAAGTAATTAAAAGCTAATAATGTTTAAATGTTTTAAAATAAATCTAAAACAGTTTTTTAAAGATAGACAGTTGTAGTGATTTTACCACAGTTTGTTTCAATTTTTGTTTTATGAAATTTGAAATGTATTTCAGTTTACTTTAAGTTATATTAATTTAAACTTGCTTTTTGTTACATTTATTGTTATAATATTTATTTTTCTTGTTTTTTATGTTGATGGATTGTTTTAAATTTTCGAGATCAACAACTTGGAGCTTTTGTCTTTCATATTTCAAACAAAAGTCAAAAAACAAATTTACATTTGATTTAAAAAATTACAAAAAAGTTTCAAATAGAAAAGTTGAAGTTGAATAATCCCCACAAAAAAATATAAATTCAAATCAAGTATACCTGGCTGTCGTAGTGCTAACAGCAAAGTTATCTGCATCTATTACTTCGATTACTGGGCAGACTACTCGTTTTGGATCCTGCGCTATTCCTTCAAGCAAAGGTTCCAACCAGTGAGGAGCACATTCACCTGCATTGTGAGTTTATTGTAGATAATGAATTAAAAAGATTGGATGATTATTTGAAGGTTTCATCTCATTTATGTGGCAAGTATTTAAAGGTTAGTTGTTCAATTAATTATCTAGTTACAACTGAAAGTATTGGATAATTCAATTTGAATTTAATAACAATCGTAAAAAAGAAATATGTTTGCAATATCACTTGGATTGAAGTCAAATTAATATTTCAATTTTTAAGAACTTTCAGTCAATAAATTTTATAAATTTTTGGAACAGTTTTTAAAAACAAGCAAATCATTTTCAGACTCATGAAGAAACTTAAAGAATTGATTAAAACTTTTCTATGAATGATAAATTTTTATCAAAAGTAACTCTTTACTTACAATGCGAGTCCAAAAAAGTTAAAACTTCAGCAGTTGCAGCTTCAGCACCAACTAAACGCGCTTGAATCAAACCAGAACGCTTTGGCAACCTTATTATACGAACTATTTTCAATTTAGAAACATATTCATCTAATGAATTTTTTAAATTATCTGAAAAAAGTATTCATAAAATAAAAAAAGAGTTTAATTTTATTGAAGAGTTTACCATTTGTACTACAATCATCAACCAAGATGACCTCTTTCAGTAAGTTAGCAGGTGATGTCTCAATCACACTATGTACTGTCCGTAAGAGAGCGCACCATGCTTCATTGTGAAAAATGATGATGACTGAAGTTGTTGGCAGAGGTTTTCTCCACTTTCGTGTTTCTCCTTTCTTATCAAGCTTACATCTAGAACAGAAGATTAAGTAAACCCTTTGAGCCAGATTTAGCATTCCTAATTACAAGATCTAATGACCAAAAGCAAGATTTGTCTGTGAGACACATTTTGATTAATTCTAGCTGTGGAAGAGTTATACATCTCAATCGAGCTAATTCATATGTTTCTGCTTCACATGGGGTTAAAGATACCTTGCTGGTATTTAATATCAGAAGAGGTGATGAAAAAAACAACTTTTAAAGCATTCATCACAAAATTTAACTTTCCATAAAACTTCTGACAAAGTTTATATTTTTAAAATATTGAATTAAATCTTCTATAACTTTTATTTATATTTTTGACCAAATTTTGTAAGACAAGTGTAATTGTAAAAACGATTTCCATTTTAGTGGTTTACTGCATTAAAATGTCATTTTTTATCTTTTGTTAAAATATTTATAATATGTCAACGAACTCTTTATCCCTTCGATCAGGTAGACTTCTATGAACAGAAATTTTGTCACACACATAATGATTGAAAGCATGATTATTCCATCCTCTTTTCACAGTTCTTTGTGTCTCTTCATTTGATTGTTCTTCCTCTGAAAGCTTATACGGTTTTCCTAATTCTCCTGGTAAACTAGGGTCTATTGCTGGTCTTTTAAAATGAGGTTCTAACTCGCTTTCAGCATAATAGTCATACTGAAAAAAAACTATAATTAAAATTTATTCATAACCATAAAAAAACTTTCGTTTTTGTAGTAAGTAGTTAAAAAACTTAAAAGCTTATAACGTTTAAGTTTAATTTAGTGCTTAAGCCTTGACACATTTAGCGCTATTAAGTGATTTTATTCAAATTTTCAATCAAATACTCGAGTTAAAACAGTTTAACGTCATTTAATAATAGATTAACGTTATTTTAGATTACGAACAAATGTAGAAACTATGTAGTTGCTGTTTGAGCAAAACTAGTCATAATCCTGCATAAGGCATATAGCTTGTATTGCTAGTTTGGTATATTTAGCATCTTTACTTATAAGACCTCTTGGAGCAATAAACAAGAATGTACTTGATATTCAATACATTTTATTTACTCTGTAAAAGCAACAAAGTAACAATTTTAGTTTCCAAAGAAATATTTGGAAACTAAGTTCTGAAGGTCTATTGATGGTGGGCTAATTATTTTCCCTAAAAAAAGATTTATTTTTCGTATAGAAATTGATAATAGGAAAAATTATTGCAAGTTTTCTTAATGAGCTGTTATTGTTGAATTTATTCTTCAAAAACAACCAAATACTGTTTTCTGAAACCATTAAAACTGTTTTAAAATTTTCCAAACTTATGAATCAAGCTTGGTTTATGATCAAAAATGTTATATTAAAACTCAGCAAGGTTAATCATGATCAATTTGAAAGTATTAGTAAGCAGAGCGTTCTTCACCTACATGATACATGGAAAATATTCAGTTCCTAATTGCCGTTATACTTTCATAAATAACTCATTTATTTGACACCAAACAGTTATTTTGACATTAAGAAAGATCAATACCTAAAGATTGATTTCTAGATTAAGGCTTACAAGTTTTCAATATCTGTTTGTAGCTTTTAAAGCTTATGAACATTCTAAAACATTTGTCGTATATATCAATACTTTAATAAAGATGCAGACTCAATCATTTTAATTGTCCCTATCTTGAAAATATTTTGATACAATTTACTTAAAGTAAATTAGACAAAGCAAAAGTTACTGAATATAGATTAAGGTTGAAGTAATTCGATTATCAATGTTCTTGAATTTTATAAAATAGTTTTAAAGTTTGACCTATAGCTATTACTTATTAAAAATTTTCGATCCAAGCCATTAAAACCTCATTGGTGTGTGCCTAAGAAATGGTTAGGTGCTTTTTACAAAATTTCTTTATGTTAGCCCAGGAATAAAAACCATCTTTCAAATAATAGACCAGACAAAAACGGTCTCTTACAAAACATGCGTTAGTTGATGTAAAATCGATTAAAAGACATCTGCCTTTAAATAGAAAGTAAAGCAAGTGATAAAGCAATTGTAAACTATAATAATAGGTTATGGGTACTACTAGTTAGTTACTAGCTAGTTGCGGGTTTTCACTAAAGTAAAATGAAAGTATTTTAATTAACTTCTTGATCAGATACAAATTGAAAGTACGGTTTCACATTTATATTTGACACAAAATTACCAGTGGAAAGCCCATGGGAACTAAAATAGCATAGTTTGCAACATTTAGAGGAAAGATTCAGGTTTAAGAGGCTTAGCTGGTCTGAGATTAAGTGATAGAAAAGCTGACAGAAGTCTGACGTGAAATGGCTTCCAGCTAGTCTTATTCAAAAACTCTACAACAAGTATAGAAAAGTGAAAATGTTGGGAACTCTATACTCAAAATATCGACTACAACATCAACTGAATATGTAATTAGTTGCAAGTATAAAAAAAGTATTTTTCTAATTATTGTGATGCAAAAATCAATTTTATAAGATTATTTGATTGTCTATTTTAGTATCGGTGGAACTAATATACTTCAATCATTTTAATTTCAGCTGATTACTTAAAGATTAATCAAAATGATTTATCAGTTTTTGTAAACAACCTCATTTGCGTTTTGATAGATTTTCCTAACTAAATAACTTCAGAAAATACATAATTTATTTTGTTATTATATTTTTATAATAAATTATTATTTCATCAGTAAAATTTTATACACAAGAATCAAATATTCACGATCTTATAATTATAGTAAATAGGAAAAGATGAAAAACTGGTTTAAACCTTCCTAATTTTATAAATCAAAGTAACTGCTACTTGAAAGCTCAACAGTTTAGTAAATATTAAAAAAGAAGTTAAATATTTAATCTATTTTTTATGAGACTTGAGCCCTTAAAAGGTCACTTTATTGAAGCTAATGAAGTTTAATCTTTTGTAAATCAAAATCACTCACCGAAGGTTCAGGTACAACTTCCTCTGTAATATTTTCTGAATCTTGAATGAGATCGCTTCCATCTTCACTTCGCAAGCTGGAAGGTGGTAGAGGGACTTCATGAATAATTCCATCATCACTTGCTATAATTTCAACTTCTTCTTTATCTTTTATCAGAGATTTATCTTTATCATCTTCAAGATCATGCTCAAACCGAAACAGTGATTTGTCTGACCTTCCAGACCCTTTTGAAACTTGCTTATGTGACGGTAAAAGTTGAAGAAGCAAGATTCCAAAGATGAAACAAACGATTACACGAACTGCCAAGGCTCGATATCTTCTAGGTATAAACGTCAACATATTTGGTTTTTAACGAATGTTTTCAAATATCAACTTATGTGTAATGTTGCATCTGCGTACTTATTCTGCTGCATTAAAAAATATAAATTTGATAGAATTTGTAAAATTTAAATTAATCTTTTTGAACAAAAAATCGAAACCAGTTTATAAAAATATCTATTATGTCTTAAAATAAACAATCCTCTTAAAGTTTTAGAAGAATTAAAAATTGTTTTAAAGCGTTTTTCAAGCATCTTTCTATTTAAGATTTTTTGCTTTGTATTTCTTGGCTTGAGCTTCATAGACTTGAATTATTTGTTTAGTGATTGGCTTAAAAAAGGTCTTTATGCTCTTGATGTCATCAGTAAAGTAATCTTCTATTGCCTCATAAGATCAGTAGTTATTGAAAGAAACTCAGTTCATGTCTGCTAAAAATAGCTCAACATTTAACTTGTTTAATAGCTTATTATAAACTAATACAAAATGTATTGCTGGCCAAATAGAGTTTTCCTAAGACAGATAATTGTTAAAAGGAGTAGAAAAACTTGTTTCATCTGTTTCATATATACTTTTTTCTTTTTAAAACTTACTAACTTACTTTGATATAAAAACTATATATTCTACTTCTTTCAAAATGCCAAAACGATTTTGATTTATTTTTAGTAGCCTTTAAAATTCTCGTCAACTTTTTAAAGTTATTGAATGATTCAATTGTGTTAAAAATGAATAAGAATCCTTTTAAAGTTGTTAAATTCCCTTTTTATTCTTTTATGAATTCATTTTTTCTTTAAAACTTCTGATCATTAGTCAATTTTTGTATGATTGATACATCTGTTTTTTTTTCTTTTCAAAAAAATTTGCTGTTTCTTATAAACTTTCTATATTATAATGTCAAGTATTTTTTGATGAAATAAAAGCTGTTAAAAAAACAAACTTACAAAACATGCTTTTTTCAAACTATTACTATTTTTATGAAAGCATGTTCATAATAAAAGCCGTTTAATACAAACATATCTTCATTTGATCATTTTAAAGTTCCAATATTTTAAACTTTGAAAATATTTAGAAAAGAGAAAAGAATTTCATGTTTTAAACTTTCAAAAAAATAAATTTAAAAAAAAAACGAAATAACATGCTAGCCAAGTTGACAATCAATAACCATTGAATTAAATAAACTGTTTGGCTTTAGATTTAATTATTTCTTTTAATTTATCTATCATATACTTGTTTCATTTAATCTTCTTGGCTTTCACAAAAATAATATTGCATATATAGATTTTGTTTAAAATTATTCAAAACATCAAATGTTTTCATTCTTCTATATAATTATTTTTTAAACTTTCTTTGTGATAAACTCAATTCGATAAACTCAATGTTTCAACTAAATAACTGTTAATTGGTTACAGCCCAAAAACTTTAATTGTAAAACTATTAGTTCTATTAACATTGACAAGCATGAAGCACAGTTTGGCTTCTGATTTTATTGATTTTAACTCAAGTTTTCTATTGATAAAGGAATACAGTTTACAAATTTAAATTTATTCTTTAAAAAAATATATTGTTGCTAAAAACTTTCGTTGATATTTTTTCTCTGATTTTCAAAGGTGACTAAAAACTTTTTTGAGTTACCTGATTAAAGATTTAAACTTTTTTAAATCTCCTAGTTAAAGTAGAGACATGTAAGTTATAAATATTAAATTGTATCGACCAAACTTATTGAACCATTTATGTTTATAAAAATTACACCGAATTTGTTTTCGTTAACTCGTGCTGTTTAGAAGAGAGAGAAAAAAAAAATTTTTTCCAAAAGACCTTTTCATTAAAACCTATTTAATAATTATTTTTTAACAAACTGATTAAACAAATCTACAAAAAAATTGATAAATTTTCAAATACTGTTTGAAAAATAAATTCAACACATTTGAACATTTTTGTCTTTATCTTCTTTTCAGTCCATTTATGGATGTTGTTTTCAGACATTCTAAATCCATTTATAACTATTCAAACAAGTTTTACAGAGATTACTTTACAACAGTTCATTTGTTATTTTGATTTCTCAAGTTTAAAGTTGGAATAAAAGTTCGATTTCCTTTTTTGACTACTGTGCAAACAGTTGTCTTTTCAAAATAACGAAAAAGAATTTGTTCCGGTAAGTTAACTACAAGTATCATCAATGTTTATGCTTCAATGATTTGAACTTTAAAATCAAATGAAAAAAAGATGTTTATTTCTCACTCACAATAGTATGTCACGTTAACATAACATCAAAGCTCTATAAAAGTAATTGCTTCTTATAAGCATCCTGTATTTGATATTATCGTTTGATTATCTTGCACTGGTTTTTAAGCGGTTTATCAAATTGATTTGTCAGTGATTATATGCTCAAAATAAACCGATCTATTACTTTTAACATTAATATTCGATTTCAAAATTGATTATTAATCACAAACTCAATTTCTAACATAAAAACTAATGTATTACACTTAAGGATAAGACATATTACAAATTTGCTTAAGTACAGAAGTTTTGCAAATAGTTTTGTTGAAGTGATTTTTAACTATAAAAGCAATATTCAGTACAAACTGTTTTAAAAATTAAAAGTAAATCTTATAGCAAAAATATTTAATTAATATACCAAGAAACCTTGATCACTGTTGACTTATTATTTATTAATTATAAATTTACCAAGACTTATTCTAACCATAAACAAACTTTTTTATTAATTATTAAATAACAGCTTTTTCTGTCAAAGTAGAAACAATGTTTAGATAAATTCCAACTTGTATGTGTAAAAGCAAAGCTGAAAATAGAAGAGTTAAAAGGTGTTTGGTGTCAGTTTATATTGTAGAAAGAAACGCGGCATATTATTGATTAAACTAAACCTAGAAATAAATTGACTTTCTATATACTTCAATGACGGCAAGCTGTAGATCGACATGATTTATTTGAATATTTTTTACAGGTTTACTAAAAAGGAAATTTGTCACGAAAAAAATTAAGGTTAACTCAGCTTTAAAACTTCAGTAATTTTAAGAGCTATAAATTAGCTTTTAGAAAGATTATTTTTATTTTATCCACCTAAAAATTTTAATAATTTTGTTGAAAATTAGTTTTTTGTATTACTATTTAAAATATAAAAAAAACCTTTCCCTTATTTATATCTTAGTTTATAAAATGAAACTTCAAATATTTTTGAAAATTCATTCATTAAAAATCTTAAAATAATTGCAGCATGGGAGCTAACTCTTAGGTAGGTATGTGACAGATATAATTTAATTCTAAAGTAAGTTAAAGTAGAAACCTTGATTGAGTAAAAACATTCAAAATCGATTATTTTATCACTAAAAGTGCTGGGATACTTCAGTTTAAACGAAAAGATAACTTTTGTTTGTTGTAGCTGCTTCGATATGAAGTGCAATTGATATAGAAAGTGGTTGAAAGAGCATCACTAGAAAACTGTTACTTTTTTGACATTTTATGCGTTTCGGTAATAACATTTATTGTAAAATATAAACGTGTCCCTTAACTATCCAGTTACATGTGCCAGACAACCAGCCACGTTTTTACCTTTATAACTTTCTTTCTCTTTTAAAAGTAATTCTCTTGAACATTGTGTCAAATAACTTACTTTTTAAAACCTTTACAAAGATGTTTTTTTAAACTAATTTCCTGATACATATGTTTTCTCTTTATTTCTGCTTCTATTTCTGACTATAATAATTTGAACAATAAAACTGTCTTCAAATATTTCTGTTTTGATTAAAACGTTTGTCAATATCTTACTCATTAAAAGAAAATCATAAATAAGTTAAAAAAAAATGTTGAAACATCTTTTCAATATTCCTACAACAATTCATTCATTTTGGTAACAAATACACAAGATAATAGCCTCTTAATTAGATATTCTATTTAGAATTGAGATCAGTCATCTTTCCTTTTTATCCTTTAAAGTGTTATTTTATAATACTATTACTGTGCCTTATTTAGAATCAAGAAAATTAATTAATTAAATTTTTCAAATCTTAGAGTAATGCTTAAACTTTTTATAAGTTAAGTTAATTTACAGAAATAGGTTAAATTATCCTTAACAAAATTAACTTTAAACAACTTTATTAAAGTTGACTAATTAAAACATATTTAGAAAACTTTCTTCAGCTAATTTCAGTAGAAAAAATTTAAAAACATTGAAAGCATTTTAGATTTGAGATAATTTTAGTTATAAACAATTCATTTTGCTTCATCTGTTTTCAAAAGACTAAGAATAGAAGTTTAAATAGTTGAAGAGTGTTTTAATAAAAGTTGCATTTGAATTAAACATTAAATATTAAATTTATCTAAGCAAACCAATTCATTATACAATAACTGAATTGATAAAAAAGTATGAACAAGTTTAACTAGTCTTATAAAATTTCTATAGTAAAACAAATAATTCTCAATTTAGTCTGTTTTAAGCTCGTACTAATAGACAACAAATTTCAAAGTTTCAGTCACTAAAATAAGTAATTATAACTAGTAGTAAATACAAGTAAGCAAGAAATTATTTGGTTACTTTTTGCTTGTAGATATTTTCTACTTTTTTATCTCATACTGTTTTATGAATATTATTCAAAATAATAAAACTGATTATTGTGAAGACTAAGAATTCTTCATTAACTTCATTTAGTTAGTTGATTTTTATATTTAGACTTTCTAAATTCTATATCTCTCGTTTCGCTCGCCACGTATTCTGTTTTTATTTTATTTTTCCTACGTGTCAAAATTTGCATGGAACCAACAGAATACTTTTTCAGTAAAAGTCATACTTGCTTCTGGTAATAAAATTGTTTTTATTTTGTATGCTCTTTGCTGAAACCTAGCGAATTAACATAAGCTTGTAACTTTTACAGAGTTATATGCATAGGAATGCTAACTGACTTTATTTTTCAAATACTTGTAATATATTTTCTTTAAAAGTACATAGCTTTTGTACCAACTGTGGTTTACATTTAACATTTTGAATATGTGTTAGTAGTACAATAACAATTGATGTTTTAATTAAGTATAAACATTAAACTATAATCATTAATTGTCAAAGTTAAACAGTAACCAGTTGACTTTAGTTTAAAAATTTTACTATTTATTTTGTTATTCCAAAACAGTTGATTTCAGTTTAGCTATGCTGTAATATATTTAGGTCTGTATGTCATCCTAGTAAATTAAATCCTTCTGCTAAAAACCCAACTTTGATCGATAAATAATTCTTATAGCACAGGCATATTCTGCTCTTATACCCTGACAGTTAAGACACATTTGCTTCAAAATTTTTAACTCGGTATAAAAATCCTTCGAAAACCTTTTGATATAGATTCTATTCCAAGTTACTTTAACGTCTAAGCAATACAACAAAAAAATAAATTATATTTTAAGTCTTTTCTCAATGTATTTCATAACTTCAATAAACTTGATTTACCAATTAAAAGAACGTTTTCTAAACACTTTTTACAACACCGAGATTATAAGCCACAAGTAGTTCTAAAACTTTTTAATATAAAGGATTTTGGATTGTATTTAATAATGAAGCAGTAATTCAAAGTGTACCACACTTTTGGTGCTATAAACCAAATACAACTCTAGCAATTGGTTATCGTAGTACTCAATACTTAAAAGTTAAAATCTTTTAAACAAAAACATTTATCAAAATGAAAACTTTAGAAATTTTTAATTTATAAACTTGTAATATTAATTTTATTAACTTGGTTTCTAGAACTATCAATATTTGTAAATTAATTCCTGTTTTAATCAAATATTTGTTGCTATATATATCTATTTACAAACAAATTTTATTTTATTTATCGATACACTCTCAAACTGAAAATTTGTCCACGATTTTTTATTTTGATATCTATCATTATTTCGTGGTATCGATTTATGATTGCAGAAGGCTCAAAGACCTTAATTATTTTATTTATTGTTACTATATATACAAAGCTTGGTATTTGGCATAGTTTTATGTACTAATATATATTTCATATATACAATTGTTTATGGTGTAATTAAATACAAGAGCTTCTAGAATTGAGAAACTTAATTATTTACTATGAATTATTCTTGCAGAAAAAAGTTGATTATATTTATTGCTTAATTAGGAATAGTTATATATCTTCTTACGAAATTTTGGATCTTTTTTAATAAAAACCTTTTCAAAGATATAAAATATTCTAAAACTTTTATCGCAAATTTATTCTGTTGATATTTGTCGTAAGTTAATTTCTTTTGAATTTTAAGTTTTCAGTTATTAGATTCATCACAAATTAACTTTCATTTCTTGAGGATTTTGGTTTAAGACAAAACTCAGAATTAAGTAAAAATTTTGTTTGTAGATGAAAGTGAAATTATATTCCCAGATTAAAAAGGATATCTAATTATCAAAACTATAAAGTTGTCAGCAACCATTTTCATATCATGCAATCTTTTCCTTAAGCAGTATCTATATTAGTTATACAAAAAACTTTTCATTGGTATGGAAAAAGAGTTTTAGCATAAAATGAAAATTAAAAGTTTGTTTTAAGGAATAGAACTTTAATTCGTTTTCTGTGAGGTAAGTGTAAAAACTTATTTTAATCAACAAAAATATTTATCACAAAATGAAATTTGAAATTATTAAAACAAACTATTTTTAATTCATTAATTTTGTGTGAACCTGTTAGAAATTTTTTTGAAAAATTATATTTATTTAGGCAGCTAAGACTTTTTACCTTTTATGGAATTAATTCTTAAATCGTTCTAATGTAGATTTAAAGTCAAATATAAAACATTGAAAAATTAAGATTTTAGCATATTATGTTTGAGGAGGCAGCCTATCGTACAGCAGGTATCATATATTTTTCTTTTTAGAGGGTTGCTAACTTAACAACTTTAGAATATAATTTTTATCAAATTTATTTTAATATAAACTTAGCTTTAATAATAAGATTTTTTATTTGATTTCTTTTAATAAGTTAACCAAAGTCTTAGAAGTTACTAGAGATAAAAACAATGATAAGTAAAAAGGAAAAAGAAGTTATCTAATAAGTTTCTTGTAAATTTTCTGGTAAATACTGAAAGGATTAACTTAGTACAAACTGGTAAACTTTCAATTAAACTTTAATCAATTTAATTTGGAGTACTTTGTTAGTTTATAAAAGCTAACTGAATTGATTTCTCATAAATTTCAAGATCATTTGCCAGCATCTTATTTATTACAGTAATAACGATGATGTAAAAAAATACTCTCAATCAGTTAGCGTAAAAAGTTTAAAAAAGTCGTTTAATTAAGAAGCAGTTAAATTCTGTCAAGCTGTAACAGTTATTAAAATGAAACAAACATATTCTTAAAAGTAAAAATCAAATGCAAAAATATTTATTGAAGTTTAATTACAGTTGTAATAAATGCTTTAATAATGAGGTTTATATGATTTACCATAATAATGATCTTATTGCGATTCTAAAAATATCATTCTATCATCTATTTTGAATTCAAAACTTTTCCATTTAATTCATTCTATCTGAATCTAATCTAATTTTTTGTTGAGATTTAATTTAAATTTTATAAGTTCAAAAATTCATTTATGATTTTCTTATCATCATTAAGAAGCTACAAAATACATTTTGTGCTGCAATCACACCATAAAACGAGTTTTTAAACGATCTTTTGCAAGCTTAGCATCCATCATTCCAAGATATTATTTTGATTGTCGATATCAAGGTTAATCTGATCAGTTTTATTCCTAGAAATTAAAACGTTTTAAACACTTTGAAGCTTTTCAAATAGAGATATATTTTGTATACTTTACTATAAGTTGTTTATAATTTATAGATAAAAAGTAGAAATTGTTATCTAAATGTTTTTATCAAAAAGTATTCATTAGGCAAAGTATACGAACATAAGAACTTAAAATAGCTTGTAAGATTATAATCTTAAATTATTAAAATTAAATAAATTTGTTGAGCTACAAAAAACGATAAATTTTTAGCTGAAGCTAATCAACTATCAATTAGAATTATTAACTGTAGTCGTAAAATTGTACCCGGAAATTTGTTGATAACTTTGCAAAGTAGGTTCTGATTTGAAGTGTTTGTTGGCACGTGATAAAGTACTGTGATTATACAATTCACCCATAGAGTTTGATTGTTGGGTTAAAACGCACGGAGGTAGAGAATTTGTCGATGACACATGTAAAGAGTCCTTATCTAGGTCTTCAAAACTACTTGTTTCGTTTATAGAAAACAAGAAGCCCAGGTTTAAACTTGATGATGATTTAGATTGAGAAGTTGACAGTGAATGTCCAGAAGATGAAAAAGAAGTTTGAATTTCATTTACTAGTTCTTTTTTATTATAAAAGTCGTCTGCAAAGTTTAAATAGGATTAATAGTAAAGAAAACGTATGAAAAAATAAGTTACTTTTTGCCAAATAATTGGTATTTCTTCACTTTATTTCAGTAATCTGTTTTTTATTTATTTTTTTTATTTCTAAGTTATTTTAATTTATATAGTTATACAGATTTATTTATTTTTTAGAGTGATTTTTACCTCGTGTTTAACTTTATCTTATACATCTTATTATATCGTACTTGAACGAAAACATTTAAAGCTTAATAATATGGCTTTGTTAGTTTTACAAGAACTAATGACAACTAATATATACTTAATATCAATTAAAATATTTTTTATCAGTTGGTTAAACAAATTTATTATCATTGAAAACTAAATTAAACCGACGAACTACAGAAATTAAACAATTTTTTTTATGTTTACCATTTTGATAGTTTTTAGAAAGAGATTTCTCATCATCAAAAGTGTAAGAGTTTGATCTAATAACTTCTTCTTCTGCTAACTCTTTAGCTTTTTCTTTCGATGAAACTGGAAATTTTAGCTATACACAAAACACGACAAATAACAGAATAAGTTGACTCAAAGTGCTTCTCACAAACCTTTAAGCATGGTAATGACAATGTTTTTTTCTGATCAAATTTATTTTCTTGATCTTGAACAATCTCATGGTCACGAGATTCCATTAAACCGGTATCATCTTCATATGAAAAAAAATTCACCATAGACTTGAACTTAAAGAAAAAAATTAGTTTGTTTGATGAAAAAGAAATTAACTATCATCGTTTTTTATTACTTTAGGTTTCATCTTCTTTAAATCAGTTGGTTTCACTTGAAAACCAGTTGAGTGCTCTTTAATTTCATCAGCTGATGTAAGCATGATCTAAAAAACGTGAGATCTTGTTTGAAAGCTAAATTAAGTAAAATAAATTTCTATAAAATTTTATAGAACTCCTTTAAAATTGTGTAATAAGTTATTTTTGGTTCCATAACAAAATGATTTTTCTCACTTTTTACTTCAAAGTAGTCAACTATTTTTTAAATCTTACATCAATTTCACGCAATTCGACAACTGCAAAATCTTCTGATTGTTGTTCAGACTTGTTTTCAGAGGCTCTCGTGTCATCAGAAAAATATTTATTTTTATTGATGACGTCATTGTAGCTATCTTCATCATCATTCTGTGAGCTGCTTTCATCATCTTCTTCATAACCATCCTCCGAAGCATCGCATCTACTTTCTTCGAGTTGCTAAAAACATTTTTTTACTAATTTCTTATAATTATGAAGTAATTTTGACAAATTACCGAAATCAAAAAAGTTTTTAAAAATTGGTAAAACAGACTTAGTTTTTTTATAACTTTCAAATATGTCTTGACTTTTAAGTACTTCAAAATTAAGTAGATCAAAGTTTTGTTGAGCTCATTTGTAATTAACTGTTTCTGCTTCAATTATTTGTTTAAACAATTAAATCAGTGCCGATGTTAAATCAAATGACATTAAATTGGTTTTTTATATTTAACTGAGTTTTGCTTTGTAACAAATATTATAGAATAGATAGAGTTTAAGAGCTTCAAAAATTTAGAAATAACAAATAAATAAATTAAATTGAAAATAAAATATCAATATGTTATACTTACTTTCATTAAAACTGCTACTACAACATTAACCATCACAAACTGAGCCATCATAACAAAAACTATGAAATACAAGGGGGATAAAATCCGAGTAAGCCAACAATCTTTATTAGGATGGCATCTTAAAGTGTCTTTGAGTATACCATTCCAGTTGTCTCCAGTTGAAATACGAAATAAAGTCAAAAGCGCAATCCCGAAGTTTTTAAATGAAGCATGTCTTCCAAGGGCTTCACAAGGAAAGTCTTCTTCATCACAAGCTGAAAGTCATCTTATTTATTGTTTTTAATGCGCAATATTTGCTTAAAGAACTTTGGTGAGATTTTAATTGATAAAATAAAAGTATTTACTAATTTTTCCGAAAAGTTCTACTCCTAAAGCAGCAAAAATAAAAAAAAGAAGAAGGAATAACATTCCAAGGTTTCCAACTTGTGGAATTGCTCGAGCTACTGTTTCTAGAAGAGATCGAATCCCATTTGAGATCTTCATCAACTTCAACACTAGATACAAATATTAAAATTTAAAACTTGTACACTACTGAAGCTGTTTGTAGTTAAATATCAGAAGTATTGCGGGCAGATATTTACCTCTCGCAACCCTTAAGACCCTCATTACTCGTATAATTGAAGGCTGAATCTCAAATCCATCTCCAGTATACTCTTCAATCAATATTCCAACAACGGAAGAAATTACAATCAGCATATCAAGTATATTCCACCTTAAAATAGTTCAGGAAAATTAGTTTGAAAAAGTAAATGTTGATGACTTACATGTATAATTCTACCTGAATTATTTGAATGCAAACTTTACTAATTATTTTTCATGAATCAAACAATAAACAAATTTTTAATTTCTAAAAGTTAACTGGCTACAGATTAAAACTACGTTAAATGAATTCCAGTTTTAAAGTTTATTTAAATCTCTAAACTTAATCTACAAATTAAATCAATTGAAAATTAACAGAACAAAACAACTCAAATTAAATTTTAATCACTAACTTTTCGCGGAAATAACGTAAAACTCCAAAAGAGATTATTTTGACAACAGCTTCCAAAACAAAAACAACAGTAAAAATGAAATTGGCAATCCGTAGTGCTTCGCCTAGCGCCTGAAAACAATTATTCAGTAAGTTTTATGGTTTGTTTGTAGATTTTTATGCTTTATAGAATGATTGTTTTTGTGGTTTTCTATTGATTGAATAGCGCTGAAGAAAGATAGAATAAATCTACATCTTTTGATTGATTTGCTTTTGATAAACATGATATATCAGGTGTGAAAATAATTTTCTAAACTTCAGACCTGTTTCTTTTGAATCATTTTGCCGAAAATTTTTATATGAGAAGCACTTGACTTAATGATAAAAACTACTTGTAACAAATAATCTTTAATTTGTTAGATAATGTTAATAACGTTGCTTATTGCTTTAAACTTTTCAAATATGTCTTCTGCATTGAAGTAAACTTATTTCAATTTTATATAGATTTATAAAATGCTGATTAATGGTAATATCTGTAAGTATTACGATAAGCATCAAGATAAATGAGTGGTTGTAAAGATTGGTTGTTAATCCATTGTGTGTTGAATGCTGGGACTCGTATCTCGTCGTCGAAGTGACATATAACGCCACCTATCGACCACGAAAAGTACCTTCTTAAGCTATGGGTTATAGTGCCACTACCCTGTAGTTGCTTCGAGATAATTAAAGGCTGTTGGAGTAAACCCAGATACAAAATTGTCTAATTTGGTGACCTTAATGTCACTGTCCTGCCACTCTAGGCTATGTCGTTGGAAACCGGACCTAATAAGTGGTCGCAACTCTGTCCACTTCCAGTCATCTAAGAAGTTTATCCAAAAGAGAAAATAAAAGTTAAATATTTTCCGCAACATCTTATAAGGAGCTCATAATTTTCTTAGTTTTTAAGGATTCTATTTTCCTAATATTTATCATTATTTTATTTATTCATTGAAATAAATGTTAAAGAAGGTTTTAGTATACCAAATTTTTGAACAAATTAGCTTTGAATAAACTTTTGTGTTTTTTTGACCAACAATTTTTACATAATTTTGGTTAAGAGGTTGTCGCAAAACTTTGAAAAGTTAATGTATCAACTTCTGCAAGTTGAAAGCCAGCATTTGAAAGATCTTGTTCCTGCTCTGAAGTCTAATCGAGTGCTGCAGGCTAAACCCGGATTTACAAATCTGATTTTCATGACAAATATAGTTTTGGTAAATTGATCATTCATTTTCATAATAATTTTTGCCAGGTATTGATTAAAAAATTAAGAAAAATTAGTACAAAAATTGATTTTAAAATATTTTGAGTTTAATAAAAATAAATGAAAAGATGTTTAAGTTTGACTTTTAAATAAAGTATCTTTATAAAAATATATAAAAATTAGAAACTTTCTATTTTTATCAAAAGTATTATCAAGAATGTTAAAACAAATTCTTTTTCAATATTTCTATTTACAAGTAAACATTTTTATTAACTTATCTGTTTAACATACTTTTATTATAACCAAAATTAGAGTTGCTTTATTATAAAAAGTGATTTATTTGTGTTTTAATCTTCTTATACTCAATTAGTATCATTTTCAAAACAAGATAGATCTTAATTACTGTTACAGATCAAGATTTAACTTCCTTTGCTCATAATTAAAAAATCAAACTGTTAAAAGTGAACAATACAGGCGTCATATCACAAAGTAAACGATTTTGATAATAACCAGAAGAATGACCTACCGCAGGCTGTTGATAGTGTTCTGCAGCCATCGTTAGGATATTTAGTCCGATAACACATGATATGGTAAGCTCAAAATGTTTACTAACACACAAGTTGTACATCTTCCTTCTCAAACAAGAATACCGCATATAATACTTAGGTTCATCTAAAAATAAAATGTATTTATCTGACATTCATGAAAGCTTATGAGTTTACAGCTTTACTGAAACATATTATATTATCTAAATTGGGTATAAGATAGTAAAAATAAATTTAATCCTTAATTCGAAAACGCTTCAGTTTTATTTAAGTTTTTTTTTAATTAGAATTTTATAAACCTTCAAAAACTGTATCCGTTAAGTTTCAGAAACTGTTTCCAATAAGTATTAATTATTGATATTATGGGGTTATTTATTTTCAATCTTTGAGTAAACTTGGTATAATGCCATGTTTGCAAATTAAATTGCTTATATCATAAAGCTTGAATTTTTATATAAACAGTTTTATAATAATCGAGTTTTTAAAACAGTTCTATAAATGTTATGGTATGATCTAAATGAAGAATTTTTTGTTACTTGTATGAATCGATTAATCATTCTATTCTATAAATTTTTGAATTTTTGCTAGATCGAAAAGATTATATAAAAAAAGCTTTATAAATTGTCCTGTATGTTGTATTGAACCTTTAGGTTTCTTATTTGTTAAAGAAAATATACAACAAATAAGTTTTTGACAAGCTATTTGAAAATATTACAAGAAGATTTTGGTTAAAAACGTAAAATTGGATTAAAAACATAAACAGTTGTGCCAACAAAACTTTTGATTTTTATTCTCATTTTTATACAACTAAAAGATTTCTTAAACCTTATACAACTGAAGTTGCTTATATAACAAACTGCTAGAACTAAATAAGGAAAGAAAATATTTAATGTTGAAGTTAAATCGGAAAAGTTTATAAAGCAAATTTATCAAACTATTACAATTAAAACTTTATGTGTAAATACGCTATCACAAAAATTTAATATGTTTTTACATTAACACGAAAACCAGATGTAACTTTACCTTTATAGCAACGTTGATATAAATTTCTCACAAGCCTGCACACCCGCCTACACTTAGTTCTCACACTATCAAAACTAGATAGTGCAAGTTTTAAAGTTTTACGAGAAAACGATTCATTTTCTGACTGGTTCAATTGGGCAGCCCTCTTACGCTCTTGCCGTTCTAGCTTATGAAGCCGCCGAGCCTAAAATAAGTAGGTGATGATATTTATTGAGTTATAACTTAACCGACTTCTCTTCTTCTGATTTCTTCCTGCTCATGTTCTTCACGGCATCTATGAAAGTTTTCAACTACAACTCCAACAAACATATTGATGACGAAAAATCCAACAATTAGAATAAAAGAAATGATATAAATAAGCATCCACAAATTATGATTTCGTTTTGGCTGTATAATAAAATGATTCTGTGAGCGAGCTACAAACGAATTAAAGATTTTCTACGATTAAATCTTTTATGTAGATTTTTTATTATAAGTTTTTAATAAACCTCCTGGTCAACTCCTGTTGCATCTATTGCATTATACATGATTTCGACCCAACCATCTTTAGAGGCAAGAACAAACAAAGCCATCAATGCTTGAAATAAGTCATCAAAGTTGTACCTGGTAAAAGAGAGATTCTGTAAAAAATATAATCGAAGCAAAAATTTGTAATTTCTATAAATATATTTTTATCGAATAAAAAGAATATTTTTTGTGGTTTATATTTCATATAAACATACTGTCTAGTAGACCATTGCTGGTCTTCGTTATCGCATTCAGTTTTGTTCAACACATGCTTGGGACCGATACAATAACCAAACTTTCCTTTTAGTAGCTAAAAATCAATGTTATTTTTATGAACAATTTGTATCTTGTAGTAACTTTTAACTCTTAAAACAAAATCTCAAAAATATAATGATTTAGAAGGCATAAAAGTATAAAAATTAATGTCACTAGTTATTTAAACTTAAGTAATTTCAATTACTTGAACTCCAAGAATACCAAAAATAACAAAAAATGCGCAGCATATAAGAACAATATTTCCAATAGGCTTCAGCGATGACAATAAAGTCCTGACCACTAGTTTTAATCCAGGAGCACGATTGATAACTCTTCAAAGAGATTTATTTAATTAGTAAGACTAATTTCAACTTAGAAGTGAATGCAATTAGTTAAATTATCACCTGAGAGGTCGCAGGGCTCGTAGTAATCTAAATACTCGAAGTACTCCTAGAAAATCAACTTGTTCTGCTTGTAATATGACATTGACTAATACGTCAATTAAAGATGTTGCAACTAATAAACAATCCAGAATATTCCATCCACTGATATAAAAATTAGAATTTTAGATTATTCAAGCTAATAGTAATTACAACACTCAGTTGTTGGCAGTTATCATAAGAGTTTATTCAGATTGATTTATGTAATAACTTTAGATAAATAGAACCTGCTTAAATATGCATTACTTCCAATGTAAAAACCGTTAGCTAGAACTTTCAATGCAAGCTCAATAGTAAACACTGTTGTAAAAAGGTAGTCCAAAAACTTCAATAAGTCATATTCCTAATAAAAAATAATCAATTATTTAACTTACATCAATTTTTTTAATAAATATTTGCTCTTATGAAGTTTCATACAATCGAGCTACAATATGAATTAATTCGAAAACAAAATCTTGACATTTAAGACAAAATATTACAGATAGTTTGTTATTAAAGCACATACTTGGTAGTTAAGACTAGAAAATACTTTTTAAAACAAAAAATAGGTATAATCAAGTTGTTATGTTATTAACCTCTACTTCTTGACATTTCTGTTTTGAAAACAGTAAAATGAAACAATAACAATTCTATGTACCAGAAAAAATAAGCTTTAGTCAATAAATAAAAAACTTTGAGTTTATTTTTATAGTAAATATCCAAAAAAAAATTGACCTTAGCTTTGAAAGTGTTATTTTTTAAGCTTTAATCATAAGTACTAATCAAAATAAAAAGTTTTAAACTGTTTTAAACAATGTTGTGACTTTGAATAGAAATACTTTGTTTGAATTAAGTTTCTATCATTAATTATATCCAATAAACCTTTTACGTTAAGCTAATTAGATTTATGTTATTGGCTTATATAAGAAAAGAGATTTTAGTTCACTGAAGCCTACACGACCACTAACCTCGGCATTTTCATTCAAGGAAGGTTTCTCAAATGTGATAGTAATACAATTTGCCATTATAAAAGCTAAAATAAAATAATCAAACTGTTTCTTCCGCACGATACGTCCAAGAAAAGAGCGAAACCTAGAGATAAAAATAGTTAAGTTGTTGTTTTTTATATCGCTTAAAAAACCTTTAGAAATAAGCACTTAAGGTGGACTTTACAGATAAAGTTCTTAAAAACAAAGTTGCATTTAAATAAGAAAGAATTATGTAAAGTTGATTAGATTTTTTATTGAGTTACTTACCTATATTAACATATACATTTAGTTTATTTGTTGTACAAACAAGTTTTGTGTATTTTATCAATCTACAAAACCTATACATCATGAATAATTCACTAACCTATTATCAGGTCGCAGCACAAAAAGAGGCCACTCTTTCCGTTTTTCTATGAAAGGACAAAGTTGCTTTCTAATGAAACGTTGAAATAGGTTCTCATTGAGAGACTATATGAAAATATAAACAAAATGTTTAAAAATAATTTCATTTAAACAGTTTAAAAACTTTATGCTTTGAGTGTTTTAACAGCTCGTTAAATTTTTCTGAATCTATTTTAGTTAATTCAAGTAGCAAAATTGATCAAGTGATTATTTATTACTCTAAACTATAAGTCATCTGAATAAATCAAAAATTACCTTTAAGTCAATCTCCTTAAAATTTTAATAAAAGATTTTAATAGGAAGTTATACAGTTTGCGCTTGAGTAATGAAAATAATAACTTTTATCTACTCTATTGAATTTACAATCAATAAACACCTCTTTATCTTCATGGGTCGTCATATTTGATTCAAATGAACTTTCAGAAGAGATCTTTCTCCACGATTTTTCTTTCCAATCCTCATCAAGTTCTTTATCAAAAATAACTTTTTTTAGAAATTATTCACTGACCATAGAAGTGATAAGTATTAGTAGCAAGAAAATACAAATTATACAATAAGTTTATTTTAGGTGATTTTTATCTACAAATTAAATTTTTAAAGTTTAAGTAAATCATTAATTTTAATTTTCATTATTTCAAAATTCAGAAGTTCCTCTTTTAATTTCAACTTCACACTAGTTTATGAAAATTAGTTTGAATTTGCTCTGAATGAGTCATACCGAAGATAAACTTAAATAAGATATGAATTTGTAGGAAAATATTGATTAATACAGATTTATTCGAGTTAGTTTATTTTTTTGTAGGTATCAAAGCAATTATTTCATTGTGTACTCGGTAAACAATTTGTACAACTCAATATATACTTCTTAGATTATATTATTTCTTTTTTAAGTTATTTAGAAAAAAAATTTAGAATTCGAAGAAAAAATTTTTTCCGTATTTTTTAAAGGATATAAATTCTATAATTTGTTATCAGATTATAAAAAAATTATTTTATAATTTCTAAAAAAAAAGGTAAAAACCTCATCATCTATTATTAAAAATTAAGTGAACATTTACCTAAACCACAAATTTATTACTTAAGATTTAAATGATTTAATTTCATGTTGTTTCAAAAAAACAATAATGATTTATTTTTTTATACATACGAAAACTAAAAAAGATAAAATACAATAAATATTTTTTTGTATAAACTTATTATTTTGTTAAAAATGAAAATAGCAAAGCCTAATTTTTCAATTTTTTTAAAATTTAGAATAATGCTAATAATAATTATACATATTAACAAAATACTTTCAATTCTATTTTCTCATTTAATTTTGAAATGTGCAAATTTATTGATGTTCCATTTTTGATAGCCAAATATTACTTGATTATTAAAATTTCAATAATAATTTAGTTTTTTTGTCATTAATTAAGAAAGGTTTAAAAATTGTAAATTTATATTTTAAGAATAACTACAAAATAATAATAACAAAAAAATAACAAAAATTAAAAATTTTTCAAAACGTTTTAACAATTTTAATAAAAAATATTATCTTTTTTAACTTTATATTTAATGCCTTGCAAAATAAGCTTTTATACAATTCATTAAAATACAATAACTTTGTTTTACTTAAAGAGCTGCAAATCTTATCATCAGGAAGTGGAATGCTTATATTGAGATCACTTGCAGAGTCTTCCCCATCAAAATAAAGATCACCTAACCGAAAAAACTGTGACTATAAATTATGGTTTTGATATATATATAATTATTCATACATTTCTATGTAAATCACCTGTCTTGTTATGAAGTGAATTCTTCCATTTAATTTGCTGAAAACTGCTTTCTTGGTTGACGAGTCTTTCTTTAGCTAGATGAGTAGCGTCTTGTGATGATCTAGTGTGCCAACGAGGACTTATGGAGCTTCGACAAGATAACTGTGACAAGATAATATGTGATGAATTATCAATTGTAGATTTTAGTGAATAAAAGATAAGAAAATCGAAAAAGTTAAAATTTGTAAAAAAATTTATATGAATCATTTTTTAGAAAGTACTTGAAAAACCAAATCAAACATTTTCATTGAACTTCAACGGACGAGCAATTATGTTTTTAGTGATCTCAATGATCAGAAAATCAATTTAAGGCCTAAGCAAGGACAAGCGGCAAAATAATCCCAAAAGACAAATTACTGCGTGTCTACAAGAATTGAATAATTCATCGAGATAAAATCAACTAACATTTGTCTTCGATTTGTCAGTGGTTTGAGAGTTAGAGTCGATGAAACTTAACTCTTGCTGAGAGTAAGCTTTGTTTTCAGTCGTCTCATCACATCCCGAGCTTGATCGACTGTAACCAAACACAAATACTTCTCCTTCATCTCGGCGACGAAGTAAGTTAATCCTGGGAGTACTCCCTAAAGGTGTAGGAGTTCCAACCGGAGTTGCTGATGTATGTGTGATTACTGGAAGTACTGGAGATTTTTTCCATTTCTCGTTAAAATTCATATTTTCATCATCTTAGTAAAAACATTAAAATCAGCTGATGATCACGTGACTTGAGGTCGTCCTACTTTCATCACAGTCAATTGAAGGAGCAAGTAATTTTGCTTGTAAGCCGAGTCCCTCTTTATTATCAACACCTTTTAACTGCTCCTCTTCTGAGCTTGAAACGTCTTCAACTGAATCATCGGCAGCAGCCTAAAATCAAAAATCTTTTAAATCAATTAACTTACAAATCATTATAAGATGTCAAGCACATAAGCTTGTTGCAAGATCAAAGTTCAATTTTTCACTTGAATGAATTTGTTCTGATATTTAAAAACGATTGCAAAAATAAATGAAGCGTGATTTTAAGATGAATTACAAAGAAAATTCTTTTTGGTGAGTAACTTTTTAATAAATTATTTCCTTAAAAAATGTAAATTTACAAAAGCACGTTGCATATTATACAAAACTAGTTTTTAAATTCTGATAAACAAAATTGTAATATACTAAATCTAAAGAATTGCTACCATGACCAAATAATTTCAAGTAAAGTCTACTTTCTGAACAAATATGAAATTCGAAAACTGTTTTGATCAGCGATGTAATAAAATGTTTGTTACTTGAACATTTTTAAACATTTTATTTAAATACTTTGAATATGGAATGACTAATCGTTTTTTCTTTAACTTATAAGTAAAAGTGTATTATTACAAAAAATAAATATAAATTGTAGAAAAAGTAGCCGAAAAAATCATTGAATTTTCATTTTTAAATGTATAAACGTGAAAACTAAAACTCTGTAGCATCAGCCGAAAGCGAAATAAATACAGACCATGCAGTTGTAAAACTAGAAATAAAATGCAAATGATTCGAACATATGAAGATGGAGTAGATGAAGGAGGATCAGAATCACTTTCAGATGTAACTCGAACAGATTGATAAGTGATGTGTGATGGACGCCTGGTCGTGCGAAGAACCGCTTTTATGATGTCACTATCATCATCACTAGGAATTGTTGAAGACGATCGCGACTAGGATGATGAAATTTTGAACAAATGAAATGAACAAACCAAAAAATAAATCATCTACATCAGCAAACAAAGCGTAATGACGTGCTAATTGTGAAAGTAATATCGTGCAAGTGATAATTTACCTCAGTCTGAAAACCTTCCACTAAAATAGCGACTAGCAGATTAAAAAGAACGAAATTCCCAACCGCAACCAACGAGATGAAATAGATTGAAGCCCACGGTGATGTAGAAGCCATTCCGTTGTACAAGACAACATTCCAGTCTTCTTGTGTCAGAATCTGTAGCAAACAATCTCAAGAAAATGTTTTTGGTAGTTTACTTGTTTCAAGCCGATAGTTTTTATGAATTTTGATTCTTTACTTGACTAAAACAAAAGATTAAGGTTTAAATTCTATATAATTAGCAGTTTCTAAAACTTGTTTCAACGCCATCTACAACTAAATTCTTGAAAAGTGATTTAAAACAGTATTTTGATGAAAACCAATTTGCAAATTAGGAAGAAAACCTGAAATACGGTCACAAAAGCCCATAACAATGAATCAAAGTTCTTTCGATCGCATTCTGTTTCGCCACTTCCATCTTCTTTCTTCCAACAGAATTTACAACCAAACAAATGCATGCCAAGAATGCTGCCAAAAACCAAAGAAGAAAAGAAGTATATAGTGATACCAAATAAATATCGAAAGTATAATTTTTTACCTGTAAATGAAAATAAATAAAAGCAATAACATCATAAATGTAACAACGTTGTCCATCGTTTTAATAAGTACAACCACTTGGCGTTGTAGTGCTGGTAGAAATCGAACCAACTTGAAAACCCGAAGCAAGCGAAAAGTTCTTAATACAGAGAAGCCTCCTAAACCATTGGAGCAAGCAATTTCAATTACACTGCAACCAAAAAAAATTACTTAATTACTAACTTCGAATATTTCAAAAATAATCTTCCATTTCTAAAAATAGTTTGAATTTTTTTAAATCGAGAAAAACAAGCAAAAAAATATAAATTTAAAAAGTAGACAAGAAAATATTTGAAATTACCTGATTATTACAATGAAAGCATCAAGTACATTGAAAATGTTGAATATATATTGAAATATTCCGTAAGCAACTATCTTAGTAAACATTTCAAGAACAAAAATGGTTGTAAAAACAATATTGCTGTATTCTAATATTCTTGTAAGATAATTTGGCTGTAAAAAAGATGAATTGATTTAATAATTTTCACACATTTTTTTGCTCGTAAATTCTAATGTTGTCACTTTAATTTAACTTTATATGCAATATAGATGTAAACATATCTATTGAGTTGTGTAAAAACTAGACCAATCTTTTTTTATCAGTATCATATTAAAGTTTCTATCACAGGTTGGTCATAAAAACTACTTTATTTATCTCACAGCAAACTAAAGCAAGTTAATTTAGATTTGATATTAAATTGTTGCTTAAATATTTAAAAATCTTTACTTTAATAATTTGTTTTTTAAAACAAGTATAAGTAATATTTTTGATATTGATAAAATAAGTTGATTAAAATCAAATAATTCAGTTTTACTTATGAACTAGGAAACAGTTTATAAATAGACCTGATTATGAAATTCTATTCCCATACTCATAGTGTTTATTGTAATTGCAATCATAATAAAGCGGTTGAAATAAGAACTATCAACAATAAGTCTTGCTTTTCTACTGATGCATTTCCAAGCAGATTTAATCCGATCTTTTCTTTTCTGTTGAGACAAAATAGCACTAAAAAAATTTCCGAAAAAAACTCAAATAAGTTGAGTACTTAAACTATAAGCCACGAAATATGCAAGTTATCTATTCATTCTTATTATAATCTTACTTTTATAAAGATTAATTTAGGGATAAGTTTTAGAAACTTTAAACCCTATAACTTCAATAAGATATTTTAAAGAGTTATGACACCTCACAACATTTCAAGAGTTGTAAACACCTTGAAGAACAGATGAACTACTGAACATTGACTTAACAAAGGACGGTAGCGGTGATTTTGAATAAGCTTCTTTGATGGGACAGTATTGCCACAATTAATCTCTACAAAGCTGTTAGATACATTCTCGAAACGAATCTTTTGAGGGCATTGTCCTAACTTTGATTCAGAAAAGTTACATTTTGATGAAGGCATGTAAGGAAACTGGAGTCCATGAAACGTTGCTATGAAAAAAATATCAAATTATTCAAACTTTTAATGTCACAAGTTTGTAATGAAGAATACTAACTATAATAGCTTCTGTCAAACGCCAAATCATGTTTGATTAACATAAGACAGAAGATACAACTAAAATACTTTACTTTAAAAAGCTTTCTGAATTATCTTAAACATGTTTTAAAGATTTCAAAGCGAGTCTAAGTTAACTTAAATTGATATCAAAAATCTTACCATCATCAGGGTAGCAATCGGGAACTGTATTGTTTGATGAGCAGGTTTTTGACTTTCCGCTAAATTTAGATGAATGACGAACAGCACATGGCTTGAATCGAAGAACTCCTGCTGATGTGAGAGCAATGTCTGTTGATGAAGATGTATTGCTGGCTCTTCTATCATCTGGTTTTCGATTAATCGAACATAAAGAAGATCCAGTTGATAGTGTTGGTATTGACAACCTAAACACAACATTCTATTTTTACTGTTATACAACAAACGATAAGAATGTTTAATAAAAAGTCTTAATTTAAATTTTCTGTTTAAATTTGTTGTAAGATTTTTCGCAATATTTAGACACAAGAAGTCATTAAAAACACCAAATAGTCTAATAAGGCTTGGATTTGAAAGCAGTTAAGTTGAAACGTCAACAGTACTTACTGTATCGATTTTCTGAGACCTGAATAACTCACAGCGGTTTCATCATGTCCATTACTCAACATTAGTCGAGTTGGTAATAGAGAAATACCAGTTGGTCGTTCATGCAGATCAATTTCAACTCCAACTTTTAGCAACCGGTCACTGCTATTTTTGCCACATGAGTTTGCCGTACTTCCACAGTTAGATTGAAGTTCAACACTTGACCTTCTACCCCCTTGAATATGATAGTGATGATGATGATGGTGAAAGTGATGATGAAGATGAATTGATTGCTGGTCGGAATTTGATTTAGATTTAAAACAATCTAATCGATATAGTTTTTTGTGTCTTCTACGATAAGCATTGTGGCGATTCCTAAGAGCTTCAACTGGTTCATCAGTGTCAAATGTACTCTCATCTGATTTAAAGTTAACAGCATCAGCTGGCAACCGCTTTTTCCTCCAACGTTTTAAACGCCTGTTGATGAAATAATTAGAAATGCTATCACATGATAGAAATTTAACAAAAATGTCTACTACTAAATATCGTACATGAACTGCACTTGTTTTTCTTATTTACTCAGCACAGCTTTTACTTTATAGATCATTTGATTACTAGTAGCACGCAGCACATTAGTTCACAATCTGTTAGAACCCTGTGTCTATCTTTTATAATATACATTTTAAGTAAACTGCTTGTATTGTGATCACTCATCATAGTATTAAAATGGTAATATCTAATGAAAATGAAGCATTTTGTATGAAGTTGCTGTATCGAATATCAAAACTTTTTATTATCTATATAATTATTTCAAACTCTTCTTATGGTATTGAAAGATGCCATCAACAAGATATACTCACAACTGTAATCAGTTTTACGGTGGTTTTCATTTAAGCAGAATATTTGAAAATAAAATTACTCAAAGTTTTTTAATTTTTTTAAAAGCTGTTCAACTATCTAATAAGGCAAAATATTTGTTTTAATTAAAAGATAATAGGGTTTTTAGATGATAACTTTTAGCAACTTTTTTAGCGAATAACCTTTCTTTTAATTTTTCATTGAAGCTTCAGAATTTTAAGCTTAAAAGAAAAGCAAAAATATAAAAAATAAATTTTCTAGAACAGCAATTGGAAAAGCTGAAGCTTATTGGCAGAATCTTTTTATAGTTTAAAAAAGGAAAACCTCAGATTACACTCTTACAAACCTAAATGACCATGCAAGTAAAGATCTTAAAATGTTGAAGATATTTTTCTTAAATCTCTCAAATTAGTAATGGTTTGTTAAACAATTATTTCAAAAAAACTTTTGATTAAGTTATTCAAAGTTTGCAAGAAAAAATTTGTTTTAAATTTTATATTTACAAAAAATCTGCTATTTCACACTTATACATTCAAAAACTAAAATTACAGATGATCTTGAAAGATGTATTTGAAGCAGGTAACCAACCTCAACCACCTTCGACGAGTTTTTCTGAACACGTGTGAAATGTATTTCAAAGTTTCTTCGTAACAATTTCCAGGGGGCGAAAAACTTGCAAGTGTGCTATCATTTGATTTAAATCTCATGCGTTGGTCTTCCATTAAACGTTCTTCTCTTTGCTTAGTTTCAGAAAATTGAGTAGCAATTACCACAAGACATAAATTGATCATGAAAAAAGACCCAATCTAGAAAGATTGAGTATTTTATTTTCTCTTTTACATTGTGATGTTGTTTTATTTAAATTAAAAACTGAACTACTTACTACAATGAGAAGAATGAAATAAATAAAACAATAAAAAGAGAAACCGTCCATAAGTAAATACATGATTTCCACCCAGCCTTCTAAGCTAATTACCTGCGTAAATATCAAAATTACTCAGCTTAGTAAAAACTAAATTGTGCCTAAAATTCATCATTCAATTTTTAGTTTAATTTTCTATAGGTTTAGTAATAAATAAATCTTTAAAATTTACATCGCTATCATCATTTTTACAAAAATAAATGGCAACAGTAGTAGCAACACAGTTTTGTTTTCAGTCATCATATTTTAAACTAATTTGCTTACAAATATTTTATTTTTCAGAGCTTGGTAAAGATTTCAGAAAACAAAAAGAAATATAAAGAAAATTTACCTGAAAAATTGCTACCCAAGCATACATGATGTTGTCAAAATTGATAGATTTTTGAAATGGGTTTTCTCCAGATGTCGAACAGTTGCTGTAATACTGGTACCAATCGATACAATGGTTTGTATCTGTAATTATAAATGTTTTTGTTAAGATAAAAGAGAACTACAAAGCAAAATGTTAACTTATTCAAAAATGAAACTTAACTATTATATCGATAGATGTGATCTTTGCTTGCACCCAATTGATAATGTGAGCGATCTAATTTACATGTGATGTTTTCAACCCTATAATAAGTGAGAATAGAACGGTCATTGCAGTGGAAGTCCCCATTTCCTTTGTCAAGTGAACACACGGAAGCTCCGCCGTTTGGAACTTCATTTAAAAGTTTTTCAAAAACTAAACCACTGAAACAGAAGAACAAGTTGGAAAACAATCCCAACGTAAATATTTTCATAATAGGAAGTATTTCTACAACTAACAATATTATTATTATGAAAAATAAGACATCTCCTTTCACAAGATTATGTGTAAGAAGGCGATGTAGCTATTGTTTAAGTTCGTTTAGTTATTTGAATGAAGTATTATTCCAAACTATTTTATGGAGGCTGAGATGATAGAAAATTTATTCAATCTATTTAGTTTTAGATAAATCATATATTATTTTCACTGTTCAATAAATTAAGTATTTCAACAGGTTTGAAAAATGCAATAATTTAGAATAAATCAAATATTTTTATTTATTAAACTTAAGCAATAGTGAAGTTGAAAGAATAACGTCTAATTGCCAAAAATTTATAATTTATTTCTTTTTTTAATAACAGATACTAAATTCAGCATACAAACATTACTTGAATATTTGTAAAATATTGTTAATTAATACCAAAATATTTTTAGTCTAAATTTTCAGTTAATTAAAAATTATAGTTTTATTCAAAAACTGTTTACAAATTTATTGTCTTTTTCTATCAAACTTGTAATGAATTCTATTTATTTATGAATTTGAAACGTTTTAATAAACCTGATTCTAGCAAAAGTATTTATTGTTAAGTTGAATTCTTTTAAGGTTAAGAGCCTATAAGATTCAAAGCATCACAAACAATTACTGAGATGGTATTTTTAATTATCATAACTTTATTATCTTTAATACTGAATAATATTTGTATAAACTTCACATTAAAAATCTTTTCGTATAATAAAGTTTTTTGCAAACTTAGCAAAGTTAGAATTTATTAAGGAGTTTTTTAAACAATGTAAAGCAAAATTGTTTAATTTGCTCAAAATGTTTCTTACTTGGTGTTATTTAACCAATTTGTCATCTCAGTGGACAAAGTGCAACGTTGTCGCAATACACTTGACCACAACTGAACAGCTAGAATGCCAAAGATAAAAAATACGAATGAGCATAGCATAAGAACGTTACCCAACATTGGTAAAGTGTCCATCAGTAACATTACTAAAATTCGTAAGCCTACACAAGAATAATTGTTATTTGATTGCTTATAAAAGTTATTTTGTGATTATAACAAACTACTTTATTTATACATAAGTGTTTTTGACTTTAAACAGCTTGTGCTTAGTTATCATATCACTAATCAATATCTTCTTATGGAAGTATTACAAATAATTTATAATTACTAAAAATCTATCACTTATTTAAAAAATAAGATCTTTATTTACTAGTGAAAAAAATTTTAAGATTAGAATTTATTTGTTGAAAGTGTAAAATAAATATATTTTCATCTAGAACAGTCTAATAATTGTAAACAAAGTCTTACTTGGAATTCTATTAATTGCTCGCAGTGGTCGTAGCACTCGTACTGTTCGTAATGCTGACAAGTTGACGTATGAATTTGAGGGTAAAATATTCTCTATTAAACTGTAAATAAGTTGCCAAAACATTGAACTTAAAAATTGTGGATTTTTTATTGTTGCCTTTCTGGCAACATTTATTAAATAGATTACTAATCAAGCAAAAAGCTATAAACAAATTGCAATACGTTTTTGCATAAAAAATCAATAACAAAATACATAAGACGTTATTTTTAATTAAAACTAATGCTAATATATACACAAATTGAAAATAAAATCTTAAATTTACATTTTGCCTTTGTAAGCTTTGTTTTTGTTGTCTATTTTAAGTGTAACTTTTTAATGATATAATTTGTTGATTAGATTTATGTCAACAAATTGACAACCATTTTACAACGAAATGCCTAGAAACGTCTTAATTATGCTAATTTGAAAATGTTCTAACTCAAAACAAAGCTTTGAATTTCTTTCACAAACTGCAAAACAAAACAGCTTTAAAAAGTTATAAGAATTAGTTTTTTTTTGTGAAAAGAATTTTATAACTTTAAATCAAACTTAGTTGAAAATAATTTATAAAAAAGATGTTTTCTACTCCAGTTCTTTTGTGATTAGAATAAAATTTGTTTGTAATGCAAACTATGTTTTTGAAACTGAAATATTTCAAACTAAAAATAATTCAAATCATGAACATAAACAATCTTGAAATAAAGACACAGTAATATCAAATGATAGTTAATATCATACCAAATAAAATTGTAACTAAATTTTAAAAATTAAAAATTATTCAAAGAAAGTAATGTGACCAGACTAAAAAAAAATATAAAATTTGATAAAATAATTACAATTTATTTTTAGAAAAATCTATGATCACAAAATAAATTGATAAGAGTGTTATTTTATTCTTCTATAAATAAGAATATTAAATCAATTAAAATCATTAACTTCAATCTTCAATGTTAATTTTATTTTGAAATAAATTTATTTAAAAGATGTCAATACTATATGCATTATAATATTCTGTTAATGTCATAAATATATATTTTTGTTTAATAGACTGTTGCAACGTTTATCATTTTGTTTTATGACAAAAAGCTCAAGTTCTGTTTTACTATATACAGCATTACCTTAGTTCTACAAAAAATCTAAGTTGTAAAATATTAGTTTCTAATTAGAATAAAATATTATGCTTTTTAAAAGACATTAACCTTTTATATAAATTGTGTCAATCTGTGATGAAGGTTTGAGCAATACAGTCTATTGCAAACATGAATAAATACAAAGTACTGATGTAAGCAATCTACCAACTAAGTTATACTATTTCTCTTTTACTTTTCTTCAAATTTGATAAATTAATCCCAAAAATTTGTTAACAGGTAGTTTTACTTTATTGATTAGTTGAATTACATTTGAAATAAGTCAAGTTTGAACTGCTTACATTTAGAAATGCTTGAGATTAAATACAAAAAAGACATTATATTGACATATATTTAGTTAGTATCTTCTTTCGAATGGTCGATATGCTACAGAAGAACTTTAAAAACGTATTTGAGGCAACAATCGATGCTGATCACTCTACAGTTTTGATTGATATTACTTTTTTCTTGGAATATGTTCTACTAGTAAACTAAAGATATAAAAACATTTCAAAAAAGGTTGCTTTGTTGTAAACTTTGTATATTTTCTAGTTAAGATTACTTTTTTCATAAAAAACCTGTACTTATTTTCTGTTTGGATAAATTAATCTTATTTTATTTAAGTAATTGCTCAAACAAATTGAAAAATAATTGTATTAAAACTCCAAGAACAGTAGCATAAGCTTCCTTAATTTACAAAATCTTTTCTATTGATACTGTAATGTTTCACTACTTTTGACCAATTTTGTAAAGTTCAAATTTGAAGCTAAGATTTTATTATTTTAAAATTAGTACCTCTATAAAGTTTGTTATTTATTATGTCAGAAATATTATTATTTTTCTTCAGAAGCTAACAAGAAATTAGCTGTGTTCAATCTTGATAAACTATTATTTGTAGTACATATTAAAAAATCAAGTCATGTTTTCTTCTATAGAGGCTGTGATTAATACATTAAGTTTATTTCAAGATTAGTTTATTGATAAACTATTATCATGATTTTAACTGTTGATTATCTAAATAAAATATATTTCTTTATTGTTCAAAAAACTTAGTTTTGATTATCATTTTCTATGTTTAAAAACTTCTCACGTTTATGACAGTAAATAACTATAAATTAACAAACTTTTACATTGAAATGGATATACTAAAATTGAGTTGACAAAAAATGTTTTTATTAATAAAACATTAAAGCATAAAACAATTTTTATAAGGTTTTAGTTGGCTACAGCTTGTAAGATCTGACAGATCAAATAAATAATTAACTGAGTAAGACACAGATCTACAAATTAATTTCTCTTTAAACAACTATATTGTAAATTGTCAACAAAAGATAAAAAGTTTTTTAGCACAAATATTTTGAACTCCATCTTATTTTTTGTTATTTTATTGTCATATTTTATGACATTATAAATGAAAATCAATTTAAATTGATCATAACTGTAATCTTTAGCTTAAGTAAATATTTTGACAGATTTAGTTCTAAACAATATAGATTAAGAATTCAGCTCAAACTTAAACTTTTAACAGTTACTGGTATAAAAAGTTTAAGTTTGAAATCATTGTTATAAATCTAATGAAAGTATTTTTGATATTTTAGAATCAATCGATAAAGTACAAACCTTTAAAAGTTCAACTAAAAAAAAATTTAAGTTTATAATATTAATCACTGTAATATTCAATTGTTTGACAAATGTCATAAGCTGGTTTATTTATTTCTTTGAAATATTTTTTCAATTATGATAAAAGCTTGCAATATGAAAAAGCAATATTAGAAATTAAAATATCAGCAGGGCTAAAAAGCTTTTTAGCAACTAAAAAAATATTTGTATTTTTTGACAATGAAAGTAATGTTTTTTATGTAATTTTCATTTGTTGCATAGTGTTGTATCTAAAATAAATTTTGAAAATCTAAAAAAGTAAGAATATGGATTCAAACTTTACAATTTACACAGAACTACTTTGAGTAAGAGAAAGATAATTCAATACTTCTCACTAATAAGAAAAATTAGTTGACATAAAGATAGTTTGAATATCTCTTCTCTGTTTAACAAAAGTTTAGTAAAACATTTTTTTTAAATCTCTGAATAAATAATTATTGTTCAATAGATACGAATTTATCAACCACAATAATCACTTATAAAAGTCTAGTATAAAATTGTTGTGCAATAACTGAATTAACAAGTATATTAGACATTTTAAGGCAAATTTTTGTCAGCAATACAAACAGACAGTTTTTAAAAGCTTACATATTGTTACCAAAAAGGGCGAATGACATTTTTACTACGCAAAGTAAGCTACTTCTAAGGACTTTCCACTAACAATTGCAAAAACTGCCTGAATGATAGATGTCTATAATGTAAGTTTTATTGCTGGTTGGGGAGTTCACCAACTCTACAGCCTTTTTTCATGTTATATGCTAATTCGAGTTAGTTTTAACTGCAACCTTTTAGTTCATATGTAACTAATAGCAAAATGTTAATTTCAAACAAAGTTTTATAAACAGAGAAAGATTTTTAATTAATCTTAACGACTTTTGTTAATTTTACGACGGGTATATTCTAAGTAAAAGTATAAAACGATATCTTACCCCATAACAACAATAAAAAAATCCAAAAAGTTCCAAGCATCTCCAAGGTAACCAATTTTACCCCAAACACCCATTGCCAACATTTTAATAAGCATCTCAATTGTGAAAAAACTCAAAACCACGTGATCGCATACCTAAGGAAACAAAATATATGAGGATTCTGTCCGACACAACATAACAGACAGAGTATAACAAGGTATAAATATTTCAAAGCTTACATTTCAGAAAAGCTTTCATGTCTAAAAAAAACTTTAATAATTTGCAATGAAGCCAAAAGTTTTCTAAAATTTCAGATGAACAAAATATTTTCGGTTGGTTTGAAACTGACGTTTACAAACTTCATTAAAACTTGCTGTCATCATTGACTTATTTATGACAACAATTTTCATAAAGATAATAACAATTTAATCAAGGTTTAGTTCGTCACTATAACAAATTATGGAATTATTTATATTTAGAACTAATACAAAATTTATGAACTTTGTAATCTGAGTTCTTTAAACAGCGTTAGTTACATTTATTCTTTTGTTTTGTTATTTACTAAATAAAGTTTTCTTTTTACAAAAAGTTTTTGACAGAAATCATATTCTAAAAATCTTTGCAACCAATTACTAAAAGTTAAATAATTTAAAGTAGACTAACTTACGTTATAAAATAAAAGCTTTAAATTAAGTTGCTATAGTATACAAACCGATAAAACAATATTGTTTGCTTATTGATGTAATTAACCCAAAAAGTTGAAAAAAAATAATTGACAGCATAATTTAAAAATAAAAATATATAAACAAAGACAACATCTTTAGGACTTAAACTATTTTTCAATGAAACTCAAGTAAATGTATGACCTATTGATTTATTATTTAATTTTATGGTGATGTGGTTTGAATTATTTACTTCATTCACTTAAGGAAGCATTAAACAAGTCAAATGATAATACTATAAACAGAAAATTTAATTTTCTACTGTAGTAGTTTAATAGCTTTTAATTTAAACATTTTAAAGGTATCATTATACCAATTTAAGAAAATTTAGATAAAATTAAACAAATCACTTACATTAGTAGTTGGACTTTCACAAAGCCTTTATTGATTCGTTTTAAACAAATATTTAATAATTAAATAAAATAAGTATTTCATTTGATGTTTTTATGATGTTGATCTAGTTTTAACATGAAGAAATTTAAACTTTGTATTTACAAACTCTATTCAAAATAGACATGATAATTTTATAGTTAAAAATCGTTTTACACTTATCGATCGTCTACATAAGTAGAAAGGTTTTAGTCGAAAATTGGACCAAATGTATATTTGTGGGTTAAAAAATTATTCCAAATATTGTTTTTTAACCATATAATCGAATAATAATACAAGGCAACTTTCATGATAACTTTATGTAAAATTAGTTGTAAGAAATGTTAAAAATAATAATTAAAAACTGAAGTATATCGAAAATAATTAGAGATACTAACCGATAATGCCCGACAAACGTCATTTGTACATTCTTCAGAATGATTGTGGCTACAAGGTTCGTAAAGGCCTAATGTGACGCAATTTACCAAAATTGCAAACATACTGAGTCTTTCCAGCCATGTTTGGAATGAAAATATTTGGTAAAGGTAATAACCAATGAGATTACTACTAAGTATTCGTATAATAAGATTAATTAACTACTATTCGATGTAGTTTTGAATATAAGACTACATTTATTTAGATTTGGTTACATTTATTATTAAAAAAATCATTTGGTTTAGTTTATCGAGTATAAAATATTTAAAATAACTCATTTCGTGTACCCTGAGATGGAATACATCTTTGTTTAATTGTTGAGGTTAATCTGAAGAATGAAAAAAAAAACTCAAATAAATTTCTCTAACGAGCTTCTTAAGTGATTTGTTTAATGCTTAGAATTTACGAAGAACAATTATTTGAAAAAAACCAAAACACTTTTTAAAGCATTTGATAGATATTGATACAAAAATTTATTTAAAGTTCTGTTTGCTTTATTGCTTTTACCCTAACTTTATACTCAACTTTTTCTATATCTCTGATGAAAAATGTTGATTGCTGATCAAACTAAACTGTAATAGTTTTTTAACAAACAGTGACAAAATAATAAAATATTAATTATTTTACAGCATATAGCTTGTTTTAAGAAGCAAAAGCATAAAAAGATTTTTCGTTAACATTTAGATTAAAATAATACAATTTTCTATACTTTTTTCAACGATAAAACTGTTGGATTTCTCTAAAAGAATCAGCAAATACTGTCTCGATCAAAAACCACTTGATAATTAAATAATTGTTTATTTATTATGAGCAAAGCAAAACAAAAGTTACAAGAACTATTGTTTGTTGTGGCTATCTCATCTTGGTATACCTGTACAAAAACTATACTCATCTTATTCGATATAATGACTATATAAGCACAATTGAGTATTCTTAGGAAGGACAAAGCCAATAATATCCAAAAGTATAATGTTTTGGTATACGTTCTGACTGAAACATGCTCTTACTTTCATGATAAAAGCTTTTTTTTACAATCAATAGTTCATTTCTAACAGTTTACATCCATGATTGGGATATTATGCAGATTATCTATTTTTATCTTTTAACAGTATCATTGAGTATCTTTGAATATATAATTGTTGCTGATTAATGATAGATTGCAAAGGAATTTGCTTTATGTTGGTTCAGTGCACATCAAAACACTGTTTCCAATTTAGTAGTTTAAACAGGTTAGACATGATTTAAATGAAATCCAGTGAAACTAAAGCTTCTAGTGAGTTTTCTGTTAAAGAAATCATTTAAAGGTATACAAAACAAAATTCATTTGATTCAACATACAACAATTTCAATGATGTTAAAAAATGAGCAATTAAAGTCATTTGGTCACAATATGAGCTTGTAAAGTTATACAAGTTCTTACTGTTTATTTTTATTCTGAATATTTATTTATGAATCATTTATCAATGATCTCAAACAGAGTTTGGTGTAATTGATTAGAATTATTGTTATTGATTTCATTTAATAGAAACTATTACAGCAGGAATTAATTTTTAAAGAAATATAAAGATTCATTGAAAGCAATTGTTTCTTGAGAGATGTAAAATTATTTATGAAAAAAATCAACTCCTTGCACTCATATAGCAATGTACTAAATCGAATTTCTGATGTCTACTCAACAAAGTATAAAATATTGATTGGTGTTCTCATTGTTATTGTTTGTCTTTTTTTTAACTCTTTTTTTAAAAATTTCTTTGCGTTGTGTTAATTCTCAGCAATAAATGAGAGAATTTATTTGTAAACGAAAAGTTAAATATTTTTCTAAACTTTTAATTTTAAATACCATGCTATGTCTCACAACAACAACAACAGATGTCTACATAAAGCTTACTAATATCATTTTCAGTAAAAATGACAAGCTATATAACAAACAAGCCAAAAAATAAAAAGCTGAAATACGGTAAAAACAAACTGAAAAGTTTCATACTGTCACTGAGTCTAATAATCAAATTAATGAAAAAGCAGTCAGAGACATAATCGTTATAAATTATACTAATTTCATAAGATTTTTTATCTACATATGTACTTATTTATAATGTATACAGTATAAAATAAATGGTTAAATTTTAAAACAAAGTAGAATTTAAGGAATAGTTCTTAATTTATCATTTTTACTGAAACTAATATCTTTAGAAAAAACTATTTTGTTTTTTTCAGTATAGGAGTTCTAATTAAACTATTGAATTCAGAAATTAAACCTTATTTATACTATTTTTTAAATTTCAATCTATTTTCAAAACTTCATCATGTATATAAAATAAAATCCTGCTTGAATAAAATGAATTCTAAATAAAAAGCAAAGTTTTAAATATAACATAGATATCAAAATTACACAATAATTTACGTTTACAAAGAACGGTGTATAGGAAAACTGTAAATAAATCAATCAGAAAAATAAAAAGATATTTGAAAAGGGTTTTCTTTATTGTAGTTCAATTGTGGATATTTAATATGTAGATATAGATTACGATGTACAATATAAAATGTTGAAGTAATTACTAACATCAGTTCAACTCTTATAATTTCATTACACAACAAGTCTACCTTAAAAGAAATCGAATAAATAAAAAAAATTATACTTTGAATTAGGAAAATTGTTCAGTCTATAAAAAATAATTGATAGTTTATTTGTTGAGCATTTCAATAAAATGTTTTCTAAGATCTTTATAAAAGTAATGATTTTGAAAATTTTGAAGATATAAAAACTAACAAATAATTTTTTTATGTACAACTTTGTTATAAAAACAACGTATATTGATCTAGAAATACATATGCTTGAAGATACTGAAGCAACAACTTTACTATTTTATATTAGATATAAATTCTTTCTTCTATTTTACAATTGTAGAAAATCTCAACAAAGAACATTTATTTGAACAACAAATTTCAAAATTCTTTGTCCTTGGTTTGGTTAAACAAAAGTTTGTTCCATTAAACCTGTTTAAAATGTGAACGAACACTTCTTGAGAAATAAATCTTACTGCAGCTTGCGATTTAATCAAGATACATTTTAAAGCATATTGCTTTTCTTCGAATAAAATGATTCAGAAATGTTACGGTATGTAGAAACTAACCTTTATAAACTAATAAAGTATCCTTGCATTGTTAAAAAAAACTTAAAAATAACAAAATTGTTGGACTTTTTTAAAGTTTACAAAATATTAGAAAACAAATGTATGTCTCAATACAGCTGTTTTTTTTTTAATAAAATCTTCTTAATTCTAATTAAATTTCAATTCTTACAATCTTAATAAATAAGATTAGATTTTGTGTTGACTTGAACATGAATAATCTTATAAATTTGTAATGAAAGTAGTGATGCGTAAATTTCTTTAAGTTTTCTAGCTAAACTCAATGAAGCATATTTATCTCTGCATATTTTTAAACAAAGTCATTCATACTTTGAAAGCTAACATAAACATCATTCAAAGTCAGATTAAAATCATTTACAACCTGTAATCTCAAACTTTGTAATAATTATAATCGAGTTTTGAAATAAATTTTGAGAAACTGAAGTAAATACGTTTTTCTTGTGCTGTTAAAATTCTAATTTTCAGTTATCTATCTATATGTCATTCAGTGATTGAAGTTCCTTCACTTAATGAAAAACAAAACATGCCAAACCTTTAAGAGAGACAAGGAATGGCGAATGTATAGTCAAAGTTCAAGAAGTAGATAAGGAAACGGCTCCCAACTAAAACGTTTTGATTCTATAACCATCGCATAATACGTTGATTTTCATTATTTAAACTAAAAATTATTTTCTAACTTCGCTTAGTGTTTAATAATTTTAATATAATAATTTAATTTAATAATTAGTAATACAATTTTTATCTTATTTTAATTTAAAATTAATAATAAATCCAAAACTATAAAGCTAATTAATTTTTTTTGAAAATATTTATAAATTATTAAATAATCAATTTTAGTTTTAGAATATTTTTTCAAAACTTTATTTAATAAAAATAGAAGGATATGGATTGGCTACGATTCGAAGACACCAAATCCGAGGAAGCGTTTTTTGCTTAAGACATCCAAACACTACTGGATGTAAAGCTGGAAAAAGCTCACCATCTTGAGATTTGGCTCCACTAGAAGAACCAAGCTCAGTCATTGAGTCATCATCAGTTAATCTTAAGCGTTCGCCCCTGTAAGGGCAACCACCACAAGGCTGGTCGTTGTTTGCATGCTCAATATCAGTATCAACTTGAAAAGCAACTGATTTGATTGTTGTTGGGACTGTTGGTTCACCAAGTACCATAAAATCTTTCTTCTGATCACGATAGAGACATAAATCACTCATAATTCTTTGTTATTTTTTATAGCTCCGTTGTTATTGACTGAAATTTTGTTGAAATACTGATAACGAATAAATCTCTATCTTCATTGTATTGTAAACTTCTACACGATTAGCTTTGAATATAGCAACAATCTTTTTATCTGCTTCACTTTTGGAAGTCAACCAAAAAGTGTAAGGAGCTAACCAAAGATTTAAACTTAAATCTGTGTGATAGTAATAAGTCAAGCTCAGATAAAAACGCTTAATATTTTATCAAAATGAATTTTGCACTATTCTAATAAAATAAAAAGATCGTTTAGATCACAATTATAGTTAAATTTTTATCCACGCTAAATGCAAACTGAACTCAGTATTGAAAACAGAGCTTTTTACAAAAAATATATTTAAAAAAAGATTGATTATTAAATTACCAGGATAGTGATTAATCTTCAAGAGAAGTGCATCTTTACATGAGTTAAAACTTGCTATCAACTTAATCAAAAACGAAGTTATTTAAATCCATAAAAAATGTATAAAATAATATATAACTATGTAATACTAACATCAAAATAAAATATGATTTATTTTTTTGAGTGCGACAAAAGATTATTTTTTTAAAGACTAGCTAAAAATGATAGAGGATAAAATAAATAAACTTATGGACAAATTAACAAAAGTAACATATTTATTTTATATTTATCAAATATTTCATTAAAACATTGTATAATTCAGTGAAAAGATTTTTGAAAAGTAGAAAAATAAAGATATTAGTGTAAAAGGTTTTTATACTTTGTAGTTAAACGGAAACAGAATATATAAATGTCAATCAATTCTTATTTTACAACAAAAGGTTAAGCATTGAAAACAAAATTAGTATCTGAAAAAAAAAGTTTAAAAATCGTTTGAACAGAAAAATTCCCTTTCAAACAGACTAGCAACTGCCTTTTTTCATGTAAATTTATTTTACAATTTTAGACGTTGAAATCGGATTATTACGCGTGCGTATTCAGCAAAATATTCATCAATTAATCTTAGAGATCTTAACATTTATTCATTCTTCACATAAAATATTTATACTTATCGAATGAACGGAATATTTAGTTCGTTTTTTCTCCTTTTTAATAACTTTTTTAACTTCAAAAATTTTGTATTAAAAATCTTACTATTCTTAATAACTAACCAAACACTTATATAAATATTATAAGCTGTTGACTACTAATATATTAATTAACTTTTACTGCATCGAGCAGCTTCTTGTGTAAGCTTTGAACCTTACTGACTGGTTACTACTACCCCTACATGCACATAATACGATAAACAAAAAAAGATTAACCAAGCTATTGTAAGAAGAAGGCGGTAGAAGACCATAGTACTTTTCAACATAATTCACATAACTGTTAGTTTTATTTTTAAGATGTTGCTGTCATCTTGTGGTTGAAAAATATATTTGTGTGTGTTTATATGATCAAAATTTTAATAGCATGATCTGTTGAAAACTGTAGTTTAAAATATCAAATTCAACTAAAAAATATTCTGTAATGTTTTATGGATGTTTTTATTGAAGGCTGTAAGTAAATATTTATAATTTGTAGTTATTTAAGTACAAAACAATATCATACGTTTGGAATTTTATTATATAAGTGACTAATTTTTGGTGCTTTTTGTAAATCACTTAATAGAATACATTGTAATTTATAAGAGGTTTTGAGGTTTCAAATTTCTATGTTGAACTGTTAAAATTAAATAGTTCATTAAACAAATTATTTTTTTACGTTCTTTTAGAAAGAAATCTTCAGTTCACTTTGTGCGTTAAGATTAAATCATAGATTTTATTAAAAAGCATAAAACGTATAGATGACCAAAATTAGATTTAGAGAAGTAATTTTTAGTATACTAACGCAATCATCAATTAAATAAATGTATGGATTTTTTTCAGCATGAAAACTCATTTGTTTAATTTATTTTAAAAGGTTGTAACATTTTTTCCTTTAAATAGAATAGTATTTTAACCCAAACTGCAACTTCTGGTAGAGATTGAATTTTATCTTATTGGAGATATCCAATCTGATGATAAATCTTGAAAATGTTGGAATTATCAGGCTATGTAAAGTATGAAGGTTGTTTTTAATAAACACTCGAATCATTATTTAAACTCTTTGGTTAGTTATTCTGTCGTCATTTACGCTTTATTTTTGCTACAAAATCAGTGGTTCTAAAGAAGAATTATACAAACGTTGACTAGACCAAGATAATTTGTGAACAAAATCACAAATAATTATTCTGATGATGATCAAACATCAGCAAATAAACAATTTAAAAGACCAAATTGGAATCATTACATCTTAATCATCACAGTCAGTTCAAAATCTGCTGCATTATTTTAATTTTGTACATTTACAGATGTTAGAAATACCAATCTTATGAAAAATAAAGTTGAAAAAGAGATAAAGAACCATGCTGTGCGTTACCACATCGATGACTCACATTGAATTCTCTTTAAATGTTTCATGAGTATAACTTAAATAAAGCTAGTTTTTTTTTATCTAGCATCTGGACTTATACAACTTATCTGATTTATGTGAACTAAAATTAAATTTTTATAGTTGAAGACGCCAATAATCTGATAAGTTGACCCATTTATTTAGAAAAATAGTTTCAAAGCTGACTGCACAGACTCAAATGAGTCTTTGGAGTCTTAATAAGTCTTGAGGTTTGTTTTATTTGCTGAATTTAAGCATCTGGTCTTTGTTTTCAATAAAAAGTTTTTTAATATAACTTTTGAAATTTTCTTAATTTTTAGTACTACGTTGGTTGAGTTTAAACTTTCTAGCGGCCTGAAAATCAGTCTAAAGCTGGTATAAAATAACAAAATATAAAATTATACCTTATAAAGTATATATACTATTATTAAAATACAACACCTAACTTTGTTTCTCAGAAACTAGAGAGCCTGTTCAGGCATTTTAGGCTCACAGGATTACGTAAATATAATGGTTAAAAAGCGCATCATAAACTGTTATTACAAACCAAGAAAAGTAGGACATAGATATTATTTTATAGAAGTGAAGGTTTGGTTAGGGTACGATGGATAAGTTTTCGGTGGTTTTATTTATTTATTTATTTATTACAATAAATGTGAAGGAGGGTGCCTAAAGAGAGCACCTCTCGCTAACACACATTCTCACAAATTAGATCTATTTGACGTGTAAACGAAAAAGGATATGACAATGAAGAATTGCACAGAATCGTAGAATTGTAAAAGAGAAAAATTCACAGTTTAGAAATGGCAATGTTGGCGATATTATAACAATTCAGCTTTTTTTTGAACAACACAAGTGATTTTGACATGACAATCTCTGATGGCAGATTGTTCCATATACTGATTGTGCGGTAAGTAAGGTCAACTAACTTGTGGATAATTTTAAAAATTAGAATTAAGTCGTGTTTAATCTGTCAAATTTCAGAAGTATCTAGATTTAAGAAGCTAAGGTGATGTTTATAACTATCGTATTTAATATTAAGTTTTCTGCATACCAATCTCGTAAATATTGCCTGAACAGACTCGATTTTTTCGATATTACTTATTTGATATGGCATCCATGCACTGAAATTTTATTCAAGAACTGGACGTACGAATAATTTGAAGAGATTGATAAAGAAGTATAAATCTTTAGAATTAAAGGTCTTTATAATAAGGTAGACAAGGTTGATTGATTTTGCAAATATTTTTGAAACATGACTGTGCCATTTAAAGTCAGATGATGGGGTAATGCCAAGGTCTAAGACCGAAGATATTCGTTGAATAATAAATCCATTGATGGAGTATTGGTTCAAGGAATTTGCAGCTGGTTTACGAGAAAAAGTTATAAGTTCAGACTTTGTGGGCTAGATTCTGAGCTGCCAGTTCGTAGATCAGTTTTCTACAGTGTGTTGATTAGTTTGAAGTTTTGAAGGATTGCAAGATAATAGCTTGATGTCATCTAAATACAGAAGCACACTGACATCATCTACTGCTACAATTCTTCATATAAAGTTTAAACAGAGAAGGGGACCCAGAACAGAACCCAGAGGTCTGTAAAACAATAATAAACTTGCTTTGTGGGACAGAATCAAACGCTTTAGCAAAATTGAGGTATATAGGTTGTAAGCTCATTAAGAAAAGTGAGACGTTGAACCAGGGAAGATCTCCCTTTCACAAAACCATACTGGACATCAAGTATTAGATGGTGTTCCATTAAAAGACTGGTTATATGGTTGTGAATGATATGTTCTTCAGATAACCGAAGTAATGGTAGCTTTTTTCCAAATTTGTGCAACCATCCCTTGCCTTAGAGTGAAGTTAAAGAGTAGTGATAAAGAGGAAGTAGTTTTCCTTAAAATAAAGTTATTTCGACCGTTATTTTAAGATCTATCATCTCAGAGACATTTGTAAGAATGCTGGAGTAGGAAATAAAGAGAATATTGCGATCATCGGTTATAAAAACGCTATTAAATTGATTGTTTAGCAATTCAGCTTTATTTAGGAAGAGAAAGAACATTCTTATCTTCACCTAACAAGAAAACGTTTTTCGGCTTCATAAATCACAAGCTTAAGGCGAGATCTCAAATATCTCCCTTTCTTGATGATAGCAACCAGCTTGTGATGGAACTGGAGAATAAAACTAAATTATAAATAGATTTATTGTAAGCTATACAAAGATCTTTGTACAGAGATTTGATGGAAGGTTCTGCTTTAGTTTGTTTGTATAAGAGGCTTTTCAAATGTTGTAAATTCCTTAAATATTTGGGCAAATGTAGTTTTTTGTTGACTCTATAAAAAGGTATGAATTTCTCAACTGACTCTTTAATGATGTTAGTAAACAGTGAGTAAATAGTATTGATGTCTTCGCTAGAGTTGAAAACAAAATTTCAGCCAACCTCAGATAAAAACTAATTAATACCATCATGGCTTCCACGATAAAAATTTTGTTTTCTTGAAGTTTCAACATCCATGAAAAATGTTTTATAAACCTTAAATTCAATCATGTTGTGGTTGCATGTTAGAGCAAAAGGTTCTTTTTGATCAACGTAGATAATTTTCTCAGGTTTTGATGTGATAATAAGATCCATAGTATTATCACTAACTTCATCTTATAGTAAATTAGAGGTGAAGAAAACTGGCAGTAGTAGAACAGCAGCGGATTAACTAAGAGAAAAGAAGCTATAACAATTTTTATGGTTAGAATAACTCATTCTTTGTTTACCTGTGAATTTTTACAAACTTGAAGCTAAAAGTGTTTTGCGAGAAATGTCGGCAATAGAATTTATATTTGATGAAGACTTGTTGTTCGGATGTAATACTAAAAATACTTATTAGAGATTGATAAGAAGTGATTGTTGCATAATGTGAAAACAAAATGGTGATTCCACCAAAAAATAAGCTTCTTGTTACAGCTTCATAGGAAGTTATCAAACTATATATTTAAAAAATAACTAAATTTTACAGCGTTTAAGTACTAAAAAGTATATTTATCCCATGCGTTTAGAAATTGGAAGAATATTCAAACTCAGTAAAAAGATCATTAAGAATAAAAATTATCAGCAGCATCCAAAACTAAAGTTAAGTAAATTTGCTATTATGTTTAATTAATTAATTTATACTAATGAGGGATATTTGTAAAGATAAGTTTACAAATCTGGTAAACATCGAACATTAGATTAATTAAACACCTCAGAAAAAAAAGATAGAACAGTTCCTCATAATTGAAAAGCAAATGTCAATGTGATGAAAGTAAATATATCTCTCATTAAACAACCTCTGAACAAAATATTTAATAATTTCTGTAAACTGCAGGAGGAAGCAAATACAAGAATAAATCCAGAAAAATACAAATTATCTACAATAATTAGTAATTTATTAATGTTTTATCAGTTTCTTTTTATCAGTACTAAATGTAACTCATTTGCATAATGTCATAGAATACATTATATACAGTATACTTGGCTTGAAAAATGTAACTTTTTTGAGATTAATCAACTAAAAAGAATTTCTTTTCAAAACAGGAAGTAGAATAAAATTTAAGATGCACTGATCAATAAAATGAAATATAAATTACTTTGGAAATTTTTTTTACATTTTATTTTGCTCAGAAAACTGTTTACAAAATGATTTATTCACTTATGATTATTATTTCAATATTTGCTGGTAAATGTTTCTGAAACATTATTCTAAAAATGAACTTTGTTTGCATTTGATAAAATTTACCTAGTTTTTTTAGTCTCATTTTCTATTTTATAAACACTTTAATCCTGTTTTATGTTGATCTTATAATTTATTTTTTTTTACAACTCTATCAATATCTTTTTATTTCAATATTTAATGAATGAAAGATGGCAAAAATATTTAGCCATTGTTTACATTGAGTTCTACTAAATACGATTACAGTTTGTTCTATAGCTTAAATTGTATCTTCAATGTATAATAATAGTAAAAATGTTGGATTTCAATTTACTTATTGATACTTTTTTTAAGTATTAAAAGTAAAAGTGCTTTCATGTAAATAGTATTAGTTAGATCTTTCACTTATTTGATATGATGTACAAACTGTAAGCAGGATAAAATCTATTTAAATTATAAAAAATGTTAATCATAAAATTCTTGTTTAGGAATCCAGTATTTCTCTTATAATAACATTTAATTTTTTTAATTATAACAAAGTTTAATTTTCTAATATTTTTGATATATTTTAACTTTAACAAGAATATTTTTGTTATTGTTTTTCTGTAATATTAATTTGAATTACTATATTTCATGTTGTAAAATTATATAAAAAATTATATTATATAAAAAAAGTGTTTAAACTGTTTGTTTAAATTGTTTAAACTTCTTATCTGTATATGAGATAAAGAATTTCTGAATTATTTAACCTATATTACATTCAGATTATTCAAGATATAAAATTGAAATGGATAAACTACAAAGTTCAAATTTATTTTGTAATGATAACTTGGATATAGATGAAACTATATTAAGTGATTTGAATGAACATTGTCACACTATTACATCGGAATTAAATGATGTTATTGAAAAAGTGTCTCGTACTCTTAATGAAATATCTGCTATAACTGTTACTAATGTTCAAACTTGTGCTACTGGTATTGAAGATTTGGAAAAGGCAATTGATTCATCAGTTAAGTCAATGTATTTGCTAATTGCTAGTTCTGAAGAATTAGATAATAGAATGAATTCTGTTCATAAAATTGCTGATAAAGTAAGAAAGATAAAAACTGTCTTAAGTGCTCTTGAAGAAAATCTTCTATAAAGATTTATTATACATTATAAAACATATTACACTTTAAACTTGATTAAGTCATCTAAAAATTTAAAAATGTGTAATTTTTTTTTTTTTTGAATTTGTTTTTGTTTTCATAATGTGATTTTTTTATATTTAAAGCATTATTTTTTAAGGAAAGTTTTTCATATAAACTTGTTAATAAGTGTAATATTCTTATGGAGCATCCTAAAGGGTCTTCTGAAGATTATACCAAGAATTATTTTTCTAAATATGCAGATGACTTAAATATAATTTCAAGGTTAAGAAACCGGCAAATATCTTCAACAATTTATAAACAGTTTGCTGTTAATAATTATGTAAATGAAAGCTTCTTAAGTCGATTAGATTATGAAGGTAAATTAAAAGGGCACACAGGATGTGTAAATTGCCTAGATTGGAGTCCTGATGGTAATCTTTTAGCTAGTGGTTCTGATGATACATTCGTATTAATTTGGGATGCATTTGTTCAAAAGGTTGTTCAAAAAGTGGAAACTTCTCACGTTGATAATATTTTTGCTGTAAAGTTTTTACCAAATTCTAATAATAGTATCATAGCTACTGGGGCTGGAGACAGTAAAGTGTTTATTCATGATTTAAATCAGAATCATGAAATAAATGGGTACTCATGTGAAAACCGTGTGAAAAGGATTTCCACTGTAGCTAATATGCCATATACTTTGTGGAGTGCTTCTGAAGATGGTTATATCAGAGAGTTTGACATCAGACAATCTCCTGAAAGTGATTCTAAAAAGCTTATAAAAGTGTTATCAAAAGGTAAATGGACATGTAAATGTAAAACATTATCAATAAACCCAGTAAATCCCCATTTACTTGCTGTTGGAGCAAATGACCAATTTGTGAGATTGTATGATCGACGTATGATTCATTCCCAACAAAATGATAGGTCAAATTGTGTTTCTTATTTTGTACCTGGTCATCTATCCATTGAAAATCAAGATTTGAATAACTTAACCAAGCAATATAGTTGCACCAATTTAGTATTTAGTCCAGATGGGAAAGAACTTTTAGTTAATATGGGATCTGAACAGGTCTACTTATTTGACTTATACTCTGAAACGTCCTCTGTCTTTAAAACTTTTCCTCTACCTATTTTGCCAAATGAAGATTCTACTAAACCTGAAAGAGTTAAAATGAGAAATTACTTTTTATCAAAAAGAAGACAGCCTAAAATGTTTACTCTACCTGATTTAGAACATAAAGAATTACCTTTACAAGCTCAAAATTTACAAACAGAAGCCAACAATTATTTGGATGAAGAAAAATATTTTAAATCAATAGCTACTTATAATGATGCTATCTCTATAGCTCCTAATTCTTCAGTATTATATATGGGTAGAGCAGAAGCATATTTAAATCGTGGTTGTAGTGGAGATGCATATGATGCCTTACAAGATTGTTATCTTGCACTATTATTCAATCCAAATTATGCTAAAGCAAATTATAGTATGATAAAGTGTCTAAATAAAATGGACAAAAAAAGTGAGGCTTTGAATTGTTTAGAAAGATTAAAAGAATGTCCAAATTTTGATTCAAAAACATTAACTTTTCTTTCATTAGAAAAAGAAATCAAAGAATCTTTAGAAGGAATCCCAAATCAAGCTTCTAATTCAGTTGAAGTTTCAGATATGGATAATGATATACCAGAATATGATTATAAACAAAGGTTTTGTGGTCGTTATAATGAACTTACTGATATAAAAGAAGTCAATTTTTTTGGTCCAAATGGAAAGTATATTGTAACTGGTTGTGATGATGGTTCGTTCTATTTTTGGGAAAAAGAAAATGAAAAATTAGTTCGTATTATGAGAGGTGACAGTACACTTGTGAATTGTGTTCAGCCACACCCATACACTTGCTTACTTGCTACTAGTGGTATTGATTCTGATATCATGTTATGGAGCCCTCAATGTAAAGACAAAGAAAAAAGTGAATATGTTATTCAAGATATGTATGAATATGTAGATGAAAGTTATCATGACTATCTGAGAAATAGAACTAACATTTTTGTATTACCACAATTTGATGAACAATTTATATTTTCAAATGAATTTGATGTAGGGAGATGTAGTACTAGTTAAATAGAATATATTTCAATGATAAATTGTATACTTATTTCTTTTGTATAATAATTTATCTTTCAATGACCTATGAAAGTGTATTTTCATTATTTATTTTTGTGTTTTCTGTCTTACTTTTTTTATTGCTAATATTTTTTCAAACTGTAATAATAAAGTTTTTTTTTCATTTATAAAAAAAATTAATGATAATTATGACAAAACCTTTTGGAAGCTAATTATATATTAAATTAATTACAAAGTAATGTAAAGTAGCCCAGAAAATCTGTCTTTAAACTCCTATAATATTTGTCTAGGATAAATTATATATTTAAGATATTTATACTAATATTTTTATGGTTAATTATTTATAGCATTTAATGTATGTCAGTTTGACTTTGTTCTTTATTTTTATCAGAGTTTTTTAGAATTATCAAATATTTTGAAATAACAAAATGCCTGTACATGGTGGTGTTCCTAATCAAAACTCTTCTTGTGGAGGAGCCATCAAAATGGGATTCTTAACTGGCTGTATGGTTGGAATAAGTGCTGGAGCTATTCTTGGAACTTTTGGAGGACTAAGAGCTGGTCTTAGAGGTCGTGAATTAGTTTCAGCTGTGTCAAAAATGTCTTTTCAAAGCGCTGGTACATTTGGAACCTTTATGGGCATTGGTCTTGGTCTTAGAACCTGTATATGACTTGAAAATACATTTTGCTAACATTTATAGCTTTCTGCATGAGTTTGCCTTTCAAAAATTAACTGATTTTTTAGTAACTGATTAATTTAAATCATAGATAATAGTTTTGGTGAATTATGTTAGTTAGTAAAGTAAATCGCTGTTTTATAGTCTTTTAATGAAGATTACTGATTAAGTTAAGTTTATTTATAAAAGAATTTCATCTATACTAAGATTTGTATCGAAGTCACTTAAGATTTTATGATTTAAGTGAAGATTTGTGAGTTTGAAGCCAGCAACAAATGGCTTTGCAGCAGTATAGACAGGAAGGGAACAAACTGTTTAACCTGAAGAAATATGAAGAAGCTATAAAACAATATACTAAAGCAATAGTAAGTTGATTTATTTATTTCCAACCTTGTATTTGTTTATTTTCGAAATATTTCAACTTTTTTTCAGAATAAAGGAGCTTCTTCTTCAATATTTTTTTCTAACAGAGCTTTATGTTATCTTAAATTGAAGCAATGGGAAAAGGTTTGTATGTAATTAGTTACACAAGCTTGATTGTTCAAATATTAATGGTTTAAAGTAGTTATTGATTTTATCATTATTCTTATTTAAACAATTTATTGATAAACTATAATAATTACATAACCATCATACAATTTGCAACCAAATCAATCAAAAGGTTTTTGGCAGGCCATAGCTGATTGTAAATCGACCATTGAAAGTGACTCTCAATCAATTAAAGGAAATTTTTTCATGGGTCAATCAGAAATGGAGCTTGAAAGATATGATGAAGCAATTAACCATTTATCGAGAGGTTTTCTGTAGAAATAGTCTTTTTTAGATCTTCTTAATATACTTGTATCAACCATAACTTTCTAACTGAAATCATTTGACAAAAGTTCATGTCAGCATGTATACAAGCTTCTCAAATAGTTTCATTTCAAAAATTTACCAACTTTTTATGAATTTCAGCAAATGATTTGGCCAAACAGCAAAAGCAAAACTTCGGTGATGATATTGCTTACATGTTACGACTTGCAAAAAGAAAAAAATGGGAACAGTCAGAAAAAAAACGTCTTCAGCAAGAAATTCAGCTGCAGGATTATTTGAATGGTTTAATCATAAAAGACAGAAAAAGGTTTTTTTTTTGCCTTTTTGCTGAACTTTCCTAATTAGAAATTATTAAATTAATTGTAGAGCGATTGAAGAGCTGAAGAAAAAGCACAGAAATGATGAAAAGATTGCTGATTCAGTAGAAAAAGTGGAAGTTAATTGTGTAAGTTGACATTTTTATAGAAACTTTCAACACTTGGAATCAGACAACTTTCTTCGATTTCATCTTCCATTTTTGTAGTATCAAAGACCATGAGTTTAATTGATTCGTTATTAACTTTTGATTGTATTTTTAAATAGCAAAAGAAAATTGAAGAGTTAAACATGCTGTTTGCACAAGTGGATGAAAGACGTAAAGTAAGTTTAATTCTTTTTATTACTTTGAATTTTGATAATTTTCAACCAAACGCCAAATCAGCAGTTTTCTTTCTGAACTAAAAGTTTTAATTTTATTGATATTATTTTAACAGAACCGAGAGGTGCCTGACTATCTTTGTGGTAAAATCAGTTTTTCTATAATGAAAGATCCCGTTATAACTCCCAGTGGCATCACTTACGACAGGAAAGATATAGAAGAACACTTACAGGTGAGACTTATTTATTATTTTAGCAAAATATGATCATCTTGAAACTAAGAATTGTTGGTCTTTACATTAAATATATGAAAAATCACCATTTAATGTCCAACTTATTTGAGTATTTGTATTTAGCGAGTGGGACATTTTGATCCAGTGACTAGACATGACTTGAAACTAACTCAACTTATCCCAAACCTTGCTATGCGTGAAGTTATTACAAGCTTTGTTGACCAGAATGAATGGGTGGAACATTTTTGACGAAAATGAAGCAATCGATAAAAAGTTTTATATCAATTTTCTGAGAGTTTTTTCTTTCAACTTTGCACTGATCGTTTTCTTTTTTTTTTTGCTTTTCTGTTTCATTTCATCATGCAAATCTGATTTCTTTTTAACTAGATATTTTAAAGAGGTCATGTTTGTATGTAGCAATATTACCTCTGATGTTTCATCAGTTTCATTTAACACTCGATGATAAGTATATTTGACCAAAATTGTTTGATTTTTCTTATAGGACTGTTTGTAAACATTAGCTCAACTTATCTAGATAAATAATTTTATTTAGCGCGATATTTTCGTTTTCATTTCAAAAAATACAATTGAATATTATTAGAAAAAAGTTGAAATTATTTCATTAAGTTCTAGAGATTAAAAGTTATTCAAAAATATGATAAGGAATGAAGTAAGGAACAACAGCACTGTGTGTCCTTGTATGTTTGTAGATGAAGCTGTAAACAAATATATATTGAAATGATGACGAAGGCATTAGAATGTTGTTTACAAACCTTTAGTAACAGGCAAGTCTCCGGGTGTTTTTGCTGGAGCATTATCACCTAGTGTAGTAACAAAGTCCCAACCAAATGTCTTCTCGAAAGTCTGAGTAGGTAAAGATTCTTCTTCTGTTACTGTTTCTAATGTAGTTGCTTTTTTAGTTGATGGTATCATCTTCTCAGTGCTTGTGGTTGCTGAAACTGTTTTGCTTGTCTTTGTAGTTTCATCACTTGTGTCTGCTTCCACAACATTACTTGTAGCTGCTTCCACAACATCACTTGTAGCTGCTTCCTTAACATCACTTGTGGTTGCTTCTTCACTACTAGTAGCTTGTACTTCGTTTGTAGTAGCTGATTCAGTTGGTTCTTCAGAAGGAAGCTGAGTTGTAGAGATAACAGAAGTTGTTGCTTTTTCAGTAGCAGCACTTGTAGCTGCTTGGTCAGTAGCAGCCTGTGTGGTCGATTCTATTTCAGTTAAACTTCTTCCAGTTACTTAAATACAAGTAATTGATTAGAATAAAATTGTCTCCTCTTGTACAGATCTACTTACTTGTCATCACAACAGCTTGTTGATCGTTTGTTAAAGTTTCAAACAGAGATGTTTTGTCACTTATTACACCGATATTTGTTATTCCAGAAGCAGCTAGCTGGTCAGTCGCGATACCATCCTGTTAAGAAGTTGAGCAAAGTAAATTGGATTCTGCTGATTCCATTTTTACTCACTCTTATTCTTTCAGGATCAATTAGATCAAATACGGTTGAAGTAACAAATGGCATCGTATCCAGTGGAAGAGAACTCCAATCACTAGCTGGCATCCCAACTAATGAAGAAAAAAATTAACAAAGCAATAAAACTTTAGCTTCCATTACTACGTCTTGATGATACAAATCTGATATTTTCTTTTATTTCTCTCACCTGCAATATTTCCCATCGATTGGATGAGAGCTGCATCTGGTACTTGACCGGAGTTTTCAGATTTGATAGCTGCATATATAACATCGAATTGTGATTGGTTGAAACATGAAACTTCTCCAATATTTTTCATTGCATTTCTGAAAACAATATTGAATTGAGATGTTTGAAAATTATTTCTAATTATTTAATTGTGTTTAAAATGTTAAACATCAAAAATAAAATATTAAACAAGTCAGGGATGAAGAACAGAAAGTCTCAAATATGATCAACCTGATATTTTGAGGAGGTATATCTGTAATTGAGCTAATACTGGCTCCACACAATAATGATCCGATTCCAATCAAGTCATCACCAGTTAAGTTTGCAGCACTCTTATTATTATACTCTAAATAGCGTTCAAAAACAGCCATTCTCTAAAATAATCAGAATAAATCGATCAAATAGAGTTTTGTGGTAGTCAGTTTTAAAAATCAATAAAATGTTGAATTAATTTTAGTGGTTGAAATTTGCACTTGTTAGTGACTCAAAAAAAAAAGAATAAACATCTAACCTGGCTGGTGGAAAGAGAAATACTTGAAATTGAAGATGCTACATCTAAGGTGATAGGTATAGAACTAAATTGAGTCGAATTTAAATATTGAAGAATATATTGTAATTGAACAAAATAGATTTCCGGCCAAGTTTGAAAATCACTTCCGATTTCCTAAAGTTCAAATTGATGTTGATTAGAAGGTTTTGAAGTCATTGATGTAAAAATAAATCATTTGTTTGAAATTACCGAAGAAATAACTCCTAGAATAGCAGCACATTGCTGTTCAGACCAATTATTTACAGCTCCTAAAGTGTCAAGACTATTTATCAAATCCACGTAGGCTACTCCTGCAAGCTCTTCTGGTGACAGTAAAGAGTTTGCTGGTCCCAATGTTACAAAGTCGTCATATGTTAAACTGATTGCTGAAAAAAGTATCAAAATATCAAATACTGTTTTTAACAAGCTTCTATTTATTCAGAATTATGATTAAAACAATTTATTGAAAAAGTAAAAGAGATAGAAAATGAACCTCTTCTTCGTCGGCTGCTGAAACTTTCTGATCTGGCCCTCACAGCTAGAAGTGCTTTTGTGTAGAAGCCTTGATAGTTTACAATTGAGATATCTTCAGGAGGTAACATGTTGTCAAAAGAACTCAAAAATGATTCCTTGAAATGAATCAAATATTTCAAATTATTATAAAAAGTTAAAAATATTTAATAAATTATCTGAGATGAAAATAAATTTATAAAAAGTATAAAAGTTGCAAGTGGATACCGAGTCAATTTGCAAGATGTCTTCAGACTTCAACAAACTGATAACTGGTCCTAAAGTATCTAATATTGTATTGTCCCAAGCAGAAACGTTTGAGCCATAAGTAGTAAAAGTCAAATTGAGCAACTGGTCACGATATTGGCTGTCAAACCTGTTAGAAAATATTTTCTTGTTATTCTTACAAATTGCTTTATTTATTTTGATTGTGAACATGTGCGCCTAATATCAACAAATTGCTCACCGGTCAACACAGGTAGTGATGTAAGATAACGCATTTGTAAATGCTTCACCAGCCACATAGCTAAGATAGTTTGAAGGAATATCACAAACAAGCTCGCCCAATAAAGAAACTTCTGTTTCAGTGAAATTAGTCATCGTATCATTCCCACTAACTCGTAACTAGAAGATTAGAAAATTCGATTAAATGAAAAATAATTTATTTTTTAAATAATCAAAAAATCAAAGAAAGTTTACTAACCAAACAGTTGATTGCTTTTTCTCCATATTCATTTCGTTTTTTCTTTCCCATTACAGAAGTTATTTTACCAAGTTGAATGGTTCCCAGTTTTTCCACAAAAGTTAAACAAGTATCATTTGGTAGATCGTCCATCACACTGGGTCTGTTAAAAACATCACCAAATAAATCGATAATTTACTGCAACAACTAATTTATCTTTTTTTTGCTTGATATAAGCTACTCACGGATAATAGAAAATGATATCTGCAGGTATGCTTGTTAACAAAGATGCTAAATCTTGACTTGTGTCATCTCTTGTGTAGTTGACTCCATAAAGTATTTGCATTGAAAAATCCAGTTTACTTTGAATGCATTCATTCTAGACAAGTAATGTAAGATACATCAGTAGCAATTACAAATGATAAAATGCAAGTTACCATGTCTGGATACAGTTCAACTGAAGTAGACATAACGATAGAATTTTGCAAAATTTCATCATAATACATGTTCATCACATCTGAACATTTCAAACCAGATATAGTTGAACCCATTTCACTGTCAAAAACCAAATGTTAATTGCTTAAAACTTTAAATATTAAAAATTTATTGAAAATAGGAAAGAATTTTCAACCTGAGCTGATCAGTTGTAATCACACCACTAGACCCATTCAGAAACATTTCAACCAACTTAGCTGCCTACATGATAATTTAATTCGATTTCATATAAACTAGTTAAACTTAAAAATAATTTTGAATTATTCTATTTTCAAAAATATCGAAACTGACTTGTCCTCTGTCCCATGATTGATCTTTCACTAAACTAATATTCACAGAAGAAATCTCTGAGAGTTTTTCTAACGAAATCTCACGGGATAACTCGCCGAGATTTTCTTTCAAAATCTCATCCATGCTAATTTCCTCTAACTGTAAATGAACAAATGATGAGATCTGATGTGTACCTCGTGCAAATGTCAAAATCTCTACAAGCAAACTAAATAGTGATTTAGAAAGGTACAAGTTTGATAATCTTAACTTATCATCTTATAAAGAAATTATTCAACATTTCAATTGAAGAAATCAATTACTTTTTCAACAATAGCTTTTTTCTGTCGAGAACTAAAAGAAGTAGTCTTGCTTTTCAATTCACTCAGACCAGTGACAACAGATTGAGCAGACAACATCTTAAACTCGTCTGGTTTGATTTCACTCACTAATTCACCCAAGCTAGAAATGGAAGTATTTTTTTCTATCTTCATGCCAGCAGATCTAGCTTTATCCAAAAAGATACGTTTCTGCAAGCAAATAAAACTAGAATTTCTTGGAAGCTCATAAAAATGACTTTAATGATGAAATAAGACTGATATCAGCCCTAACCTGACGTGGTGATAAGTTTTTGTTCTTTTTAATCATACCAAGAGATTGAAGCACTGTATCTTTAGGTAACGAATCCAACTGATCGGGTTTTAATCCACTCAAAGCCCCTGCGCCCTCTTCCATTTCTTTTGCACTCAGCTTGCTAAGATCTTTTTCTTCAAAAATAGTATCAGCTAGCTCTCTCATCATATTAAATTGATTAAGACTGGGGCGAACTAGTCGTGGTCTGTTATCTGCTGCTTGTGTTGATTGCATTTTGTCCACTTTTTCTTTCAACGTCTTACAACGTTGCAAACGTGAAGCAGCACTACCCTTACACTAGAAAAGCAAACACAATTATCACTTTATATGAATTTAGTTTGTAACAAATCATTTATATTTGAACAGAATTTAATGTAATTACTACTGATGCTACTAATATGCTGCTAAAATAACCTCCTCTAAAGATTCAGAAAGCATCTCTTCTTCGCCTTCACACTCTTCCAAAACAAATACTGCAAGATGAGAGATCGATTTTTTACTCATAAATCTCTTCAGCTTGTCTAAAGGCAGTTCACAAGCAGCATGCCCAAGACTAAATTAAAAACAATCAAAAGTTAGTTTAACTTTATAATCTTATACAATCTTTGATACTTAAAATAAGAAAATCGTTGAAGAAATCACTGTTACTTTAGTCTAAAGTTCTTAAAGTGTTACTTGGTTGAAATGAATAAGAATTTAGAAAACAGATTAAACTTTCTTATGTTGATTAATTGTTTAAGATCTTTATAAACTTACTTATCGACAAACTCAGGTATATCAAATGAAGATTTATTATTTTCAACCAATGTTTTCAGCAGCAAACTAATAAATCGTTCATAATCCTCATGTAAGGGATCTAACATCATTACATAGCCTTCAAGAACAAGATCAGATGCCTACAAATACAAGCAGATTGTAATTAAACTTTAAAATAAAAATGATAACCAACCGATGAAGGGGACTTTTTGAATTTGTTCTGAACTTCTTTCAGAGGTATATCGAGAATAAATTTGCCATAACGAGCGAGTGGAATCGATTTTTCAGCGCCATGAGTCCATTTGATTAAGCTATCTTTCAGAGGATCTGATAAATCTTTATAGGACATTTGAAAACATTCTAGCATGTCATCAACTTTCTTTGCATGTACAGGAAGCTTTTGAAGATCTTTAGGAGATATTCCAGCAACAAATGGACACATGTAATTTAAGAAATTATCCAAGAACAAATGTTTCTCTATTCTGCTCATTCTTCTCATAAACTCATCCACAATAGCGTTCTGTGTTGTTATTGGTGGTCTCCATGGTAACACACCTGGTCCATTCGATTCTAGCATTTTGTCATTTACTACACTCAAAGCATCTTTAAATTGCTGATCGCTCATCTTTCTCAAAGTTTTTACAAAGCTTGCTGGGTCTCTAGAAATCAAGTCAGAATCAAGTAGTGCTGCAATTGATGCACCAGACATCTTGTGGATTTCTGAGCTCTAAGAATAACGAAAAAGTGGTCAGATAGATAATTATCATCAACAAATGACAACTCACTTTCATTCCTTCCAGCATAAGTGGTGGTATACTTTTAATTTCATTATCATTAAGTTCATCAAAAGATTTAGAGCCTTGCATTACTTGCAAAATATCTTTATTTGCGTTTGAAGCTTCTTTATTTAAGCTGAAAACATCAATAATTTTTCATTTACAAAAGTGTAATCCTATTTTTTACTATTTGCGATTACTAATGACAATAAGTTTGAATCTTTGAGCATCGAGAAAACTTCAACATTTACTTACAATTGAATGAAGCGGCGATCTTCAAAAACATCCTCAGCTATAAAAAATCTCTAATTACTAAGATGTCGTATGACTTTAATGATTATTAGGTAAAAAAAGAAAAGTTCTGATAAAATGCAATCGAAATTCAACAGTAGGTAATAATTTTGGCATAAAGTAAAGTTTGTAGCAAAAAAATTACCAAAGCTTTTTTCAAAATCAGTTCGTGCGATTCCCTGAGCAAATTCAGGAACTTTTATCCGTTCAACAAGGGTCGGATCAGCTAATCCATATAAGGAAGAAGGATTTTTATTGGCCTTTGCGATCTCTAATGATGTTCCCTGGTTTACTTTGTCAAACAATAAAAGTATGTTGGATAAAGCTTCTTGCATCATCTTTTTAAAAGGTTTTGTATCAATAAAATTCCAATTTTCATAATATTGTAGATCATTTGCAATATAAGCTAGAAAAATATCAATTGTCAACAGATCTATCTGATGCAGTAGGTTCGCTAAGTAACCAAACCTGCATTAGAACCAAATGCTGATCTAAATACTGCATTCTTTTCAAGATTATTTAGTTTCATGAAAATTTCCGGCCGAGCAATCAGTACCAGTCCATTCCACATACCCATTAAAGCGTAATGCGAAACATTCCAACCATCCTAGCAAATAAGTAGACAAATATTCACGTTTACTGTATCAATACAATGTAGCATCTAATATAAAGTTATTTACTGTTAAGGCTGATGCAGATGCAACGCTTAAAGCACCAGGAGACAAAATTGACGAATCAATTGGTCTGACTTTTGCAAAATCATCTGAGTTGAAACCACCTATTCACCAAAAAAAGGTTTAGTTAGTTTCAATTGAAACTAAGATTAATAAAAAAGTGAATGTTTGAAATCACACATTCTGTTTTTGTATAAACTTATTTTTCTCACACTTGTTATAATTCTAAAAAATAATAAACAGCTATGATGAAATGATTAAAAAGGCTACTGTAAGTTTCATTAAATTATAAAATACAAGAATATTAAATACCTGCAATGATTCCAAGGTCATTTAACATGGCTTTATCATACAATAAATTGCCAAATAGCATCGCCTTATTTTTAAGAACTTGCAATTGTCTTTTATCAAAACATTTAATCTTTCCCAAAGCAGAAAATGAGTATCTGAAGCTTTTAGATGAGATTGAAAAAAGATTGGAAGAAGAAACACCGCATAGCAAGTGTCCAGCAATCACAAGTTCAGGACCAGATAATGATTGAATACTCTTCGAATTAAGTCTCATATATCGACTCAATATAGAATTTTTCTGTTTATCAGCCCATCTATACTTAGAAAAGCATTCTAGAACATCTAAATCAAGAACATTTAATTGAGCTATATCTTTTTGAGTGAGCATAGGAGATAGATGTCCTAGATCTAAGAGATAAGATTTAGTAAGAGAAGATGCAAGAAGATTGGTTTGAGAACGGATTTTAGTCAGAACATCAGAACTCCAACCAGAAAACTTTCCCAGTTTGAACAGAAAATGGTTGTATTCATCAACACTAGTAAACTTAGGATAGTCGTCTACATCTAATAGATGTGGTGCATACAGTTCAAGAAGTTTATCATAAGTCAAGTTAGCACCAAAATAAATTGGAGATGGTGAACCCAAATCTTCATCTAAGTGGCTCTGAGGCAATTGTAAATAGTCAACAATCTCATCCATTTTAATTTCATCAAATATATAATCAATTGTAGTTGTTCCATACAATAAAGTTGCACTAAATTGTTGTATGATCTTTATAACTTGTTGATAAGAATTTAAATCATAAGCTTGCGTTGTGGTAGTATATATCAAATATTGAAAACCATTTTCAATCCAAGGTGAATGACTATCGATAAACTTAGCTAACTCAATCTTTTGGAAAAAACCTTTTGAATATAAATCTTCGAGTTTATCGAGATTTTCAATTAGATTCTTTTGCAATAAAGTAAAAACATCTGTAATGTTCTCCAAATGATCTGGGAAAACAAAATTGATGTCTCTCAAAATAAATGACGATCTTTCCATTTTATTTATATTATCAACCATATTTTGATCATGCATCATATTCTGCATTGCCTCCATAGATTGATTAATCATGTGATTCATAGTTTCATTACTCATCATATACCACATTGCCTCCATAGATTGATTAAACATGTGATTCATAGTTTCATTACTCATCATATTCCACATTGCCTCCATAGATTGATTAATCATGTGATTCATAGTTTCATTACTCATCATATTCCACATTGCCTCCATAGATTGATTAATCATGTGATTCATAGTTTCATTACTCATCATATTCCACATTGCCTCCATAGATTGATTAATCATGTGATTCATAGTTTCATTACTCATCATATTCCACATTGCCTCCATAGATTGATTAATCATGTGATTCATAGTTTCATTACTCATCATATTCCACATTGCCTCCATAGATTGATTAATCATGTGATTCATAGTTTCATTACTCATCATATTCCACATTTCTTTCATAGATTGATTAATCATGTGATTCATAGTTTCATTACTCATCATATTCCACATTGCCTCCATAGATTGATTAATCATGTGATTCATAGTTTCATTACTCATCATATTCCACATTGCCTCCATAGATTGATTAATCATGTGATTCATAGTTTCATTACTCATCATATTCCACATTGCCTCCATAGATTGATTAATCATGTGATTCATAGTTTCATGACTCATCATATTCCACATTTCTTTCATAGATTAGATTAAACATGTGATTCATAGTTTCATTACTCATCATATTCCACATTTCCTCCATAGATTGATTAATCATGTGATTCATAGTTTCATTACTCATCATATACCACATTGCCTCCATAGATTGATTAAACATGTGATTCATAGTTTCATTACTCATCATATTCCACATTGCCTCCATAGATTGATTAATCATGTGATTCATAGTTTCATGACTCATCATATTCCACATTTCTTTCATAGATTGATTAAACATGTGATTCATAGTTTCATTACTCATCATATTCCACATTTCCTCCATAGATTGATTAATCATGTGATTCATAGTTTCATTACTCATCATATACCACATTGCCTCCATAGATTGATTAAACATGTGATTCATAGTTTCATGACTCATCATATTCCACATTTCCTCCATAGATTGATTAATCATGTGATTCATAGTTTCATGACTCATCATATTCCACATTGCCTCCATAGATTGATTAATCATGTGATTCATAGTTTCATGACTCATCATATTCCACATTGCCTCCATAGATTGATTAATCATGTGATTCATAGTTTCATTACTCATCATATTCCACATTTCTTTCATAGATTGATTAATCATGTGATTCATAGTTTCATGACTCATCATATTCCACATTGCCTCCATAGATTGATTTATTGTTTGATAATAAAGCATATCACTGCTATACTGATTTTCATTCATTAGTCTTTCAATCTCGGAAACATGTAATAAGAAACTATTGATAGTTCTTTTTATATTTAACCAGCATAGTTCCAATTGTCTGTCAATTGTTGATAACCCAGCAAATTCACTAACAATATTCCACAAACCATTCATGGTTCCAAATTTGTCTATAGATATTCGCTCCATATACTCCATCGATTCTAATAGCGCTCGCATGTATGGCTTATATTCAAAAAGTACTAATCTAACACTGTTTGCATTTGTATAATCAGTTGCTAAATCTTTAATAACATTTATTACACCCATTACAGTGTGCATATCAAACAAAACATATCTGGTTATTTCTAATAAATCTGCTTGTAGCTCAGAAGAATCAACAACTGATGAATGATTATTCATAGAGAATAAATAATCTGAAATATTATACTTTTCTTTTACAACGATATCAATAAGTTCAACAACAAGAGGAATATCCTCATGTTCATGAGAGATATCTTTCAAAAAGGATTGAAATTCAAATAAAATATACATAGTATCAGCTTTCAACTGGCTAGTTAATTTATGTATAACGATACTAAGATTGTCAACAGAAGATGAATAGAGGCCATTTTCGTTTAAAAAGTTTAGTTCCGATTTATTTTGATAAACATTACCGACAGAATCATCTTCATTAGATCTACAAGACCTAACATTCCTCTAGCAGATTCTTCATTCATTAGATCTACAAGACCTAACATTCCTCTAGCAGATTCTTCATCCATAAGTTGTGTAGATTGTTCTTCTTGTGGAATAACAATTTCTAATTGCTTTTCAATAATATTCCATATTTCTTTAGTTGTATCAGCAAATGTAGCAGGCTTTTCAAGCATCATATTTATCATATCTATTGTTTTAACAACACCATCAGTTGTTTGACTCATTATTCCTTGAATCATCTTCATTAGATCTACAAGACCAAACATTCCTCTAGCAGATTCTTCATCCATAAGTTGTGTAGATTGTTCTAACTGTGGAATAACAATTTCTAATTGCTTTTCAATAATATTCCATATTTCTTTAGTTGTATCAGCAAATGTAGCAGGCTTTTCAAGCATCATATTTATCATATCTATTGTTTTAACAACACCATCAGTTGTTTGACTCATTATTCCTTGAATCATCTTCATTAGATCTACAAGACCAAACATTCCTCTAGCAGATTCTTCATCCATAAGTTGTGTAGATTGTTCTAACTGTGGAATAATAATTTCTAATTGCTTTTCAATAATATTCCATATTTCTTTAGTTGTATCAGCAAATGTAGCAGGCTTTTCAAGCATCATATTTATCATATCAATTGTTTTAACAACACCATCAGTTGTTTGACTCATTATTCCTTGAATCATCTTCATTAGATCTACAAGACCTAACATTCCTCTAGCAGATTCTTCATCCATAAGTTGTGTAGATTGTTCTAATTGTGGAATAACAATTTCTAATTGCATTTCAATAATATTCCATATTTCTTTAGTTGTATCAGCAAATGTAGCAGGCTTTTCAAGCATCATATTTATCATATCAATTGTTTTAACAACACCATCAGTTGTTTGACTCATTATTCCTTGAATCATCTTCATTAGATCTACAAGACCAAACATTCCTCTAGCAGATTCTTCATCCATAAGTTGTGTAGATTGTTCTAACTGTGGAATAACAATTTCTAATAGCTTTTCAATAATATTCCATATTTCTTTAGTTGTATCAGCAAATGTAGCAGGCTTTTCAAGCATCATGTTTATCATATCAATTGTTTTAACAACACCATCAGTTGTTTGACTCATTATTCCTTGAATCATCTTCATTAGATCTACAAGACCTAACATTCCTCTAGCAGATTCTTCATCCATAAATTGTGTAGATTGTTCTAACTGTGGAATAACAATTTCTAATTGCTTTTCAATAATATTCCATATTTCTTTAGTTGTATTCAGCAAATGTAGCAGGCTTTTCAAGCATCATATTTATCATATCAATTGTTTTAACAACACCATCAGTTGTTTGACTCATTATTCCTTGAATCATCTTCATTAGATCTACAAGACCTAACATTCCTCTAGCAGATTCTTCATCCATAAATTGTGTAGATTGTTCTAATTGTGGAATAATAATTTCTAATTGCTTTTCAATAATATTCCATATTTCTTTAGTTGTATTAGCAAATGTAGCAGGCTTTTCAAGCATCATATTTATCATATCAATTGTTTTAACAACACCATCAGTTGTTTGACTCATTATTCCTTGAATCATCTTCATTAGATCTACAAGACCAAACATTCCTCTAGCAGATTCTTCATCCATAAATTGTGTAGATTGTTCTAATTGTGGAATAATAATTTCTAATTGCTTTTCAATAATATTCCATATTTCTTTAGTTGTATTAGCAAATGTAGCAGGCTTTTCAAGCATCATATTTATCATATCAATTGTTTTAACAACACCATCAGTCGTTTGACTCATTATTCCTTGAATCATCTTCATTAGATCTACAAGACCAAACATTCCTCTAGCAGATTCTTCATCCATAAATTGTGTAGATTGTTCTAATTGTGGAATAATAATTTCTAATTGCTTTTCAATAATATTCCATATTTCTTTAGTTGTATTAGCAAATGTAGCAGGCTTTTCAAGCATCATATTTATCATATCAATTGTTTTAACAACACCATCAGTCGTTTGACTCATTATTCCTTGAATCATCTTCATTAGATCTACAAGACCAAACATTCCTCTAGCAGATTCTTCATCCATAAATTGTGTAGATTGTTCTAATTGTGGAATAATAATTTCTAATTGCTTTTCAATAATATTCCATATTTCTTTAGTTGTATTAGCAAATGTAGCAGGCTTTTCAAGCATCATATTTATCATATCAATTGTTTTAACAACACCATCAGTTCGTTTGACTCATTATTCCTTGAATCATCTTCATTAGATCTACAAGACCTAACATTCCTCTAGCAGATTCTTCATCCATAAGTTGTGTAGATTGTTCTAATTGTGGAATAACAATTTCTAATTGCTTTTCAATAATATTCCATATTTCTTTAGTTGTATTAGCAAATGTAACAGGCTTTTCAAGCATCATATTTATCATATCTATTGTTTTAACAACACCATCAGTTGTTTGACTCATTATTCCTTGAATCATCTTCATTAGATCTACAAGACCAAACATTCCTCTAGCAGATTCTTCATCCATAAGTTGTGTAGATTGTTCTAATTGTGGAATAACAATTTCTAATTGCATTTCAATAATATTCCATATTTCTTTAGTTGTATCAGCAAATGTAGCAGGCTTTTCAAGCATCATATTTATCATATCAATTGTTTTAACAACACCATCAGTCGTTTGACTCATTATTCCTTGAATCATCTTCATTAGATCTACAAGACCTAACATTCCTCTAGCAGATTCTTCATCCATAAGTTGTGCAGATTGTTCTAATTGTGGAATAACAATTTCTAATTGCATTTCAATAATATTCCATATTTCTTTAGTTGTATCAGCAAATGTAGCAGGCTTTTCAAGCATCATGTTTATCATATCAATTGCTTTAACAACACCATCAGTCGTTTGACTCATTATCGTTTGAACCATATTTTTTAATCTATATATATCCTTAATATTGCCATATGATACATTTATAAAGTTATCAATAAGGTTGTATACTTCAGGTAATATTATTTCTGTCATTGATTTTGGAGCAAAAGTCTTTCCATCACCAGACCATATTTCATTATTCATTATAGTTGTTATATCTTCAATTGATTTTGATGATCTAAAAATTGCTGATTCAATAACCTTTAAATAATTTACTGTATTTTGTATATCTTTTGAAAAGTTATTTTTTTCAAGATGTTTAATAATGCTGGCCAACTCTGGTAGTGATACATGAGTTAGTATACTAATGAGGTCTTCTGTAGTGTTACTATTACTATCACCAGATGCATCGAAATAAATATTTTCTGTAATTTTGGAATCAGTAATAATTGATTGAATCATTTCAACAAAGTTTAAAACATCTTCTTTATATTCAGCATCTATGTCATCTATCATATCGATGCTTGTTTCTATCAGTAAGGACATTTCTTTGATATTTATTTCTAAAATACGCCTAACCAAACTTACTGCTTCGTCAAATGTCTCTTCTGCTAATAAAGTATCTACTATCAAATTTGTTAATTGTTCCACTAAATCTGTAGATGAATTTATCATAGCAGGTATTGCTTGTATCTCTTTAATCATGTCCTCAGTTGATAGTTGTATTGTGTCATCAGAATTAGGCAAATTACTTTCCAATGATGCATTAATAATGCGCCAAATTTGTTGTAGTTGGTTAGTTTCTACTGTAGTTCCTAAGTTCAACAATTGAAAGATACTGTCTATTTGTGTAGCTGAATTACCTAATACTGAGTTTATCATGTTTACCAATCTGTTTAATGACATTTCTTCACTAAAAAGAGATGATATCAAATCAATTATTGTGCTTACACTACTACCAGCATTTTGTGAAGCTGTTTCATGTGGTATTTCTAGAATTTTTTTTACATATGAATAATAATATGTGAATTTTTCAGTATAATCATCAAAACCAGGTAAGGAACTACTACTTAAAATGTTCATCACTTTTAATAAGTCATTCATCAACGAGTTTAAACCTTTAATTGTCATTTCATTCATACTTTTGATTGATTCTTTAGCAAACATAGAATTGCTGTCATACATTGAAATGTAGTTGAAGTAAGTATCAGCGTCTGTCACAGATTCACTATAAAAAAGCATCATTTTTTCATATAATTTGTTTACTGACTCCGTACTATTTGTGGGATCAATCCTAGCAAGATCCAGAACTAAATTAAATGTTCTTAAATTTAATTGACCATGATGTTTTATTCGACTAACTGACTGGATCACATTTTTAAGACGATGAATTAATTGATGAGGTAACGTTTTATACAATTTTATCATATCTGAAATAGCTTTCAACTGTTTCCATTCGCGAGTCCATTCATCTATAAACATTTCTAAACTTGAAATAAATTCTTGTAATTTAATAACTTGTGGTAAAATCTTTTTCGTTTCAGACTCTGTCGTTCCAAACAAGTTACTGTAATACTCAATTACATGGTTTTCAAACCAACCATCAGGCGATTCCCCGCTAACATCATGCTCATAATCACCAGAATGCAAACCACTAGCAGACCCTTCCATATACTCTCCCGACGTACTTTCGAAGATATCATTGAAATTATTACTATTTTCATTTGTGTGTTTATCGAAACCAAACTCACTAGCAGACCCTTCCATATACTCTCCCGACGTACTTTCGAAGATATCATTGAAATTATTACTATTTTCATTTGTGTGTTTATCGAAACCAAACTCACTAGCAGACCCTTCCATATACTCTCCCGACGTACTTTCGAAGATATCATTGAAATTATTACTATTTTCATTTGTGTGTTTATCGAAACCAAACTCACTACCTGATGCATCGTATGCTTCATAATATTTTTTTAACATTTGTAAATCAGGCAAAATTTCTTCACCAAAATACCTCAGTATAGTTCCGAAACGGTTAATGACATCTGAAGAAGAGCTAACTAGTGGTTCTAAAACTGCGTCAAGTGATTCTGAGCCATCTAAATCACTAGTAGCCCAAAAAAATAATCTTCTACACTTATTTATTCCAGAGAGTGCTTCGTTTTTGATCATCATAAGAAGTTTGCTGAGTTCAGCTAAACCTTCTTTATAATGGCTTGGTATCAAAAAAACGAAATCAATTTTATAATTTGAATGAGGAATAACTTCAAAGATTTCTATAATCTTTAAGATACTATCTAGTTCTCGCATTCCTGGTATACTTACATTTGCCATCGATTCAATCACGTTAAATACATCAATCAAACTGCTAAATTCTTTCGGAGAAATATGATCAATGACATTTATGACATTAAATAAAACTTCCACCTGATCACTACTCAGTAACAGTTGGTTTTCTTTTATTTTGATGATCTTTTGGGAGTGAGAAATGTAATCCACAGATAAATCTAAACCGTGAAGAATTTTTAACATCTTATTAGCTTCACCAATTATTTGTAAGGAAGGGTTTTTGATACGTTGCCAGATATATTCATATTTCTCATCTGCTTCTATATTGACATTTATTCGTGGTTTGTTGAGTTTTAATTGCTTGACAAAAGCTGATGAAAATTCACTTTGATTTATAAGATTATAATTGAGATTCAACATCATTTCATCTTCTGGTAATACTTTAATCATCAAATTATCAGTAGTTGTAACAACACCAGCAGAAAGATCTTCAAATACAGATTTACTCCACAGAGGAGGCTTGTAGCTAGTCTGACTCATATAAGGTAGCATCTTCATCAACATCTCTCTGCTGAAGAAGTTACTAATCTCGAAATCAGAGAGTAATGGCAATATGTTGACCATATATTTCAAATCTTTGTCTGTAAGTGAATATTTAAATGAAAAGTAGAAGAACGCACGTCTCATAGCTTCAACATTATTCTTCTGCATTAGATGCAAGCACTTTGGAGCAAGTTTAGAAAATTCTATAAAAGCTTGAGGAGAAAGATTGTAAAAGTCATCTTCCATGAAACAGGAAAATGAACCCAACAAGCGAACGTATGCTAATGTATCATCATCTTCTTCTCGTTTTTCCATTTTTACGTTCTGTGGTTTAGGCGTAGGGCTATAAGGAATAAAATTTATGTCTCTTTTGGTTCTAAACGAAAAAGTCATTTCAACATCTGAATTAGAATCTGATGATCCAGTTCGTGAAGAAAACTGTTTATCATCTGGTGTTTCAAATCTTTCATCAGGAGAAGCAGTTGGTGATGAAAACTGTTTATCATCTGGTGTTTCAAATCTTTCATTAGGAGAAGCAGTTGATGATGAAAACTGTTTATCATCTGGTGTTTCAAACCTTTCATTAGGAGAAGCAGTTAATGATGAAAACTGTTTATCATCTGGTGTTTCAAATCTTTCATTAGGAGAAGCAGTTCGTGATGAAAACTGTTTATCATCTGGTGTTTCAAATCTTTCATTAGGAGAAGCAGTTGATGATGAAAACTGTTTATCATCTGGTGTTTCGAATCTTTCATTAGGAGAAGCAGTTGATGATGAAAACTGTTTATCATCTGGTGTTTCAAATCTTTCATTAGGAGAAGCAGTTGGTGATGAAAACTGTTTATCATCTGGTGTTTCAAATCTTTCATTAGGAGAAGCAGTTGGTGATGAAAACTGTTTATCATCTGGTGTTTCAAACCTTTCATTAGGAGAAGCAGTTCGTGATGAAAACTGTTTATCATCTGGTGTTTCAAATCTTTCATTAGGAGAAGCAGTTCGTGATGAAAACTGTTGATTTTCATTTTCTGTACTAGTTCTAACTGTAGATTTAGTATAAGCTAAGGTGGTGGTTGTAAAATGATAAGGAGTTGAAAATGTTTCTTTTGGTACAACGGTCATAGGTTTAGAATAGTCTTTATGGTCATCATCAAAGAAATTATGATTGGATGAGGAATGTTCAGAAACAAAATCTGGATATTTATCATGAGGTATCTCGTAGTAATCTGTAGTCTTATCATTATTGAAATGTTTATCCAGTTTCGGGCCAAATTGCCATTCTTTATATGTTTTCTGTAAAAAGGATTTTAAATTCAGCTTCTTTAAATGAATGTTAATTACTTTTGATTGAAGTAATTTTTTGGATAATGAAACTATTAAAGTATTTTTAATTTTTTACCAGACAACTTTTAGCTGCAAACAGCACTTCATCAAAAACAACTTTATGCATAGCAGGTGGTAAAAGTAGCAAATTTGCCTCCTTCAACCTCATTATGATAGCTTTACACTCTTTTGCATATCCAATGTTTCGAATAACAAGCTTGCTACAAATTGAATGAAATCAGTTGTTATTGTGATTGTAAACCAAATGTTAAACTTTAGTCATTTCTTCACTGATGTATATTCAAAACATGAATTACTTTTTTAAATAGTGAAAGTTGGTTGCTAAGTAATCTCTTTAATCAATATAATATGATTACAAAGTGATTTTTAAAGTTTAAATTGAGTTATACTCAGTTGAAAGCAGTAAACTCACGGGAAAAACAACAAAAAGTTTCCAGGAATCTTACTCATCATTAAAGTTAGAGATTTTGAATCTTCATGATGTAATTTCAAATTGAGATACAACTTGGTAGCTATGCAGTTAGCCTAAAATGAAGTTTCGTCATATTTGATTATTTCTTTGATAACTGGTAAACTTATATTTCAATTTACAATGAAGCAAAATTTCTTTTGTAATCAAAACTAAATTTTATTTGGTGTAGTAAAATATTTGAGATGAATAATTGATAACATAAATAACAAATTACTAGATCTGGGGAAATATCATCTCCAATTTCAAAATCAATCTTCAGAGCAAGATCAAGCAAAGATTTTAGAGAAATGTCTACAACATCTTCACAACTCAATCCAACTAAGCTTTGACCGATATATCTAAAAGTTCGAATATTTAAAGATGAAATCAGTTCTTGAAGGAATAAATAGTTGGAAATATGTTGATACTAACTTCATCTCTTCTTTATAACTCTTCTCGTGATGTATGCCAGATTTGTACTTTTTTATTGCAACCATACCCTAGAAAGTATTTAAATTATTTGTTAAATGTTTATCACTAAAAGTCAGATTGTTTTATTGATAAGTTACAAGAAATTAATTTCAAAAATAAAAAGCTCATTAAGAAATAAATGATAAAAAGTAGTTTGAAAATGAATAGTTGACAAATATTAAAACTAAATTTCCACATGTGATGTTTGAGAGACAATCATTCGATTTACTTTCAAACTAATCAGGGTTTATAGTTGAGAAAGTGAATTAGTTAGACTTGCCTGTGATCGAGTGAACTTTGCTTTTGTGAAATTATTATTCTCGAATGACATACTGTAAAGATTTTCAGTAGGAATGAAAGTAAATAGAGGATGTTGGAAATCTGGTGTTTCGTTGGAGTCGAGTAGAAACTGAAAGAAAAGAAATTTGAGTTGACTAGCGTCGATATGTTAATTGAAATTACAACATAGAAAATTGGTGAAGCATCCTAAAGATTTCATTCTTTACAAGTATTATTCAATAAAACTTGAATAAAAATATCCGAATGATTGAATATTTGTAATAATATTTATCTAGTAAGCAACCAATTTGTACAAATCAAATTGAAATAATAAAAAGTTGAAAACCTTGTCAACTAATTGTAGAAGCTGTTTTGTGTTGATATTCCGAAGTAAACGGAAATCTCTTTGTAACAATTCAATCATTTCATCAGAGAGGAAATCCATATCAACAGCAGATATCAGATGACCAAGATCCGTTACACTTATATTATCAGTTGGTTGTATCATTAAAGTGTCAAGTAGAACATATTTCTGCATTAAATAATAAATATTTGTTTCATAAATATAAAAAAGTACATACCTGACTAAATGATAATGATTTGTCTTTGGAAATTGGTTTGAGCCTAAATCGTAGTAATCGAAATTTTGGAAATTGGTTTGAGCCATCGTAGTAATCGAAATTTTGGAATTAAAGCTAATTGACTTGGATGAAGAATGCTTAATGACATAACTATTCCAGGGGTTAGAGGGAAATTTTCCAGAACATATGAAAGATCGTGAACTTTTTTCAATCTTTCTATATAATCGTACTTTTGCTGAAACAAAAATAAGAATATTTATTTATTTCTAAGCTAATATAGTGGTGAGGGCAATCAAGTAATTACACCTAGATAAATATTTAAGAGAAAATACAACAAAGAACTTCGTACTTGGAGCGTCAAACTTTTAAACTTGTACATGTGATTATGAGGCTTCAGCAAACAACTTTTCTTGTTGTGATAAATCCTCATTTTTTCACAACTCTATAAATATTTTATAAAAAAGTGAAGTTAGAAACAAAAACACGTGTCTTGTGTTTAACCAGTTGAAACAGCAAGCTTTCAAGTAGAATTTATCAAATAATATTTATTAGTATTTTTAAATATTTGATTTCTATAAACAGCTTCATACAAATTTATTTCAAATTATTATGATGAACTTTTTATCATATTTCATTTAATTGAAAATCTGAAGAACCTTTTCTGCGTCTCGTTGATTTTTTACAGATGAAAATAAACAACGAGGGATCCAGTAAGAACCAAACACTGAATCTAATGTTACATTCCATAAGAAGAAGGAAGGTTTGTACTCCATGTCATAGATACAGATCATTGATCCAAGTCTAAAAGAGTAAAAAAATCACTAAACTGACATGAAAGTAATTATCAAAAATCGAAATAAGCTTGATTAACAAATACAGAGAAATTGGAACAAATAGAATGAGACATACTTATCTATTTGCTCGCTGTTGTTCGATAAAATAGTGAAATTGAGTTTTTCTAGGATCACTTTAATGATCGCTACATGATGTTTACTGTGAGTGAAATTAACAGTTGCAGCAAATCCTTGATCCAGAAGATATTCAATCTGAAATCGATGTTAACAAGTTGTGATAAATCTTTGTGGTAGTTGGTAGATATGGATATTGCCTCTATCAATACTTACTTCTGACAATTGTAAAGAATTAAAACTGTTAACAGAAAGACATGAAGCCAGTGGCCCAAGTGAAAGTATTTTTTCAACAAGACTTTCTTCAGATTCACTTGTAAGAACCGCTTCGACAATGATTTGTTTCTGAGTATCTTCAAGCATATGTGCTTTGTTTGAAAAGCATGACAGGCTATAACAAAAACAATTTCAAAGTTTTTTATTGAAAGACGATAAAAAGTTGTTCCAATTAACTTTTTAAATTTAATCAAAACTAAAAGCTTTCTTTATAAATTATAAAGAATCGATAAAAGAACTCTCATTTATATATATAAACGAATTTAGGTGTTCCATACACTTAAAGTTAATCAAAATTTCTCTTTTGATATAACCTAATTTGTTCTGTTTTGAATTTACTAAATTCAAACTACAAAAGTTTTAGAAAGTATTCAGATTTAGTCAACTTTCAGAAAATGCAAATGATTATTCAATAAATGCATACATATTTTTGAAGTTGTCTTTCGTCATTTTATCAATAATATCTTTTGTGATTCCATGAGAAAAGTGACAGATCAAATCAGTTTCATTCCATCCAAATACATCAATGATGTTAAAAAGAATGACTTCAGCAAATGCTTTTGGTAGATTTTTATGATGCTTTAAAGTTTTGAAAAATGTCATCATTAATTTAAAATAAGAAAATTATATCTTACAGGATAACAAGTATTTAGTTATGAAACTCTACAAAAACTAATTATCAAAATATTCAAGAAATATATCTAAAAAAGAGATATTAATAAAGTATGATAGAAAGATAAAACTTAGATCAACTAACATTTATTAAATGCTTTATTGCTCTGTACATCTGAGTACGATTCAAATTTTCAATAAATCTATAAAGTATATCAGCAGACGGATGTTCCAAAGATGAATCAGAAAGAAGATCAATTATTTCATCGGAACTTAGACTTTGTAGAAAGATTTTCTGAACATCAAGTTGAATATTTTAATCTATTAGCTTAATAAGAGATGTACAAGTGACATACATTCATTCTAGCAAATATTTCAAGTGGTATTCTTTTTAAGTTATCTCGTTTCATTTTACTATAATGTCGTTTTCCTTTCAAAAAATCCATCAATTCTGATTTATCTTTATCTTCTAGAACAACTTCTTGCAGACTAGTTTATAAAATGTAAGAAATAATCAGGTGAATCTACTGGTGGTGTAATACACATTTGTTAAGTAATCGAAATTTATTATCAAATTATATCACTTGAATATATCGATAATATAAAGATGCGTTTATTTATATATGAATAATTTATACTATTAATAATAATATTTACGAAACTTTAAACAAATTTCGATTTTTGCTAAAATGAACCAATTGCAAATAATTTTATGAAACTTTTTAATCACAATTATAAAATTTAGTTAGATAGTTGTTGAAATAATCTTTATTCTGTAAATAACCAGAAAATGTACTCACAAATCAGTGACAATGTCATCTTCAAGAAAATCTGGATCTAAGTTAAAAAAAATAAATGCTTCGTTTATTAGACGATAATAAAATCTGTTTGATAAACGATAAATAGAAAGACTCCGCAGGAATTATTTTCATTCGATAATGAACGAAATTTGTAACAAATCATTTTCACAAAACATTAAATCGTGAATCCAGATATAATTCGATTTATTAATCATAGTTCTAATATTCTAATATTTAGTAGAAATATAAAATCAAATTATGAATACTCTGAAACAACTAGTTTTAATTACCGATCATCAAATCACGTGGTAGCTGAGTTATTTTACCATCAACAGTTGATTCTTTGTTCTTCTCCCACTCTGATCCTAACAAAACTCGCCGCAAATTTTGCTGGACTCTATCATCTTTAAAGTTCAAGTATAATTACAATAAAAAAAACAAAAATACAAATTAGCTGCTGAATTCTAGTTATCTTCTATATTTTGTAATTATTTCTAAATAAGTTAAAATTCTGAGCGAAACAATAACCAACCTTGATCACCATATGGACCTCTAAATGTTGCATTTTCTGGTAAATGCTTTCCATGAATTCCCTCAGAAATGTACTTTTTCACTCCTAAATTTAATAATAAAATAATTATAGATAGTTCTTTAAATTAACTGTTTCACAAGCTTACTTACCCCAAGCAATAGTTTCCTGACAGACCTCGTGGTTTCTACTTGATGGAAATCGCAAAAATTCTTAAAACACGAAATCAATATTTAGAAAAAACATTTCAGATGGCAAATTGAATTAATAAAAACTAGGAAACCCACTAAAAACAACCTTGAAGTGAATTATGTTGTCAATTTAATAATTCAGTTATATAAGTGTAGAAAATTATATTAAAAATAACTTGATAAGCAATTAAGAAAAATAGATAAAGATCTGCACCATTTATTTTCTTAAAAAATAATTCAAATTCTTTGTTCCAGTCGATATCAGCTATTGTTGGCATTTTTACTGTCGGTGAAACTACAAATAAATCTTCCCTGCCTTTTTTATCGAAAGATCCATGATCACCAATAATATCAAGATCTGTTTTTTGAAAATTAATATCTATAAGTATGAAAAAATACATAGATACTTCAATGTATGTTAGATAAATACAAACCTTTATGTTCATTTTCTTTATCAAGAGGTCTTTTATCTTTATCATCATAATCCTTCTCATAATCATAATCTTTATCAAGAGGTCTTCCATCTTTATCATCATAATCCTTCTCATAATCATAATCTTCATCAAGAGGTCTTCCATCTTTATTATCATAATCCTTCTCATAATCATAATCTTTATCAAGAGGTCTCCCATCTTTATCATCATAATCCTTCTCATAATCATAATCTTTATCAAGAGGTCTTCCATCTTTATCATCATAATCTTTCTCATAATCATCTTCTTTATCAAGAGGTCTTCCATCTTTATCATCATAATCCTTCTCATAATCATAATCTTCATCAAGAGGTCTTCCATCTTTATCATCATAATCCTTCTCATAATCATAATCTTCATCAAGAGGTCTTCCATCTTTATCATCATAATCTTTCTCATAATCATAATCTTTATCATGAAGATCTGTTTAACATAAAAGTAAAAATTGAAACAAATGTATAAATACTTAAATTCACGTAATTTGTTTAAACTAGTCTATCAGCTTATATTCTTATGGTTGCTTATACCAGTTATTAATAAAATTACTTATATCAAAATTACTAAAAAATTTCATCATAACCAACCTAGCTTATAATCGTTCATTCGATATCTGTCATCTTCAGAAGCTGATATTGTTAAGAAATCTTCTTTATTTGATCCTTGAAACATGTTTACAATATAAATTGGAAATTTTGTTTTGTGATAAATCTAACAAGTTGGATTTATTTCAACTTACGTGGTGGTTGCTTCTCATAATCAACACTTCGTTTAAGAACCTTTTTAGAGTCGAATGAATCTAATATGAAAAGAAATAAGAATCAATTTCAAATTGACAAGTCAAGTAATTTGTGATTTCTTATTTAATAAACATTTGATTTAATTAGATTTTGTTATTAAACTACTGTTGAAAGAAAAGTTGACTAACTGGTATTTGCTGTTTCATACTCAGCAACAATTTCATGAAACATTTCAGTTAAATTCGAGAAACTTTCATCAAATTCTGCAAAGAAATTGTTAAAAATGTTCAAATATTCAATTCAATTGATTTATACAACTATCAAACTGTTAGATAGGAAAATTTTTACAATTGTCAAGATCAAATGATTTAGCTTCTTACTTTGGCTTATACATGAAAATGTAATTAAAGGTTTTAAAGGTCATAAAATCAAAGAAGAAAATGTAGAAGTGATGTTACATTATATATAGATGACTGACTTATACAACAAAATCAGATACATCAATCTCATCAAATATATTGTAAAGTATTATGAGAGTTAGAAAGGTTTTGTTCTTAGACAGAAGCTTCGGCAAATCAAACTAATTCTAAATTAAAAAGTTTCAATCGGATAAAATTGCTCCATTTACAACAAAATGTTTGCTTGAAGATATAAGGTTTACAAAAGTAATTCACTCAAGTATTTCAGACTTAATTTTTGTGACAGAAAAAAAAACGAGAAAAGATGTGATAAATACTAACCTCGCAAATGTAAGTTTTCAAGAGTATTCAGTTTTGAAGTACGTATAAGTATATTAATATGATGAGATATTAGTGCAAATAAGCTGTCATCTAAATAAAACAAAATAAATTTGCGTAATTATAATTTGATCGTAACTTCGTAAAGATTTTCTAAAAAACGATAAAGTTACACATTTACAAATCTATATATTTTCATCAATTAATTTAAAACAAGTATGTAAGATATAAATTGATTATTTAGTTAAAGAAAAAATTCAGATTTTACACTTTCATTATTTCATAATGGTCATGTAATTAAAATTCAGAAAATATTGCATAAGATCTAAAATATGCCAACATATAACTGATAAGTACCGTGGTCTCTTTGTAATTGTTCAGAAATAAACCTCTCCACAATTCCACCAGCCATTGCTTTGATTGCCAATTTGATATTTTCTAAAACACAAAAAGATGATAAGAGCAAAAGCAGAATCTATTCAAAGATTTTTTATAATATTAATGACTTTTTAAAGATTTTAAACGTCACCTAGTGAACAATTATTTGCTGATGAACATCTTATAAGTATAAATAAATAAACAAAAGAGAAAATGTTGAACGTATTTATAGTGAATAGAAATAGGACAGATTTTGAAAATATACAAGGACGATTAGAGAAATAGAAAATATTTAATGATCACTGATACATATGATAATAAATATCGATTCATACCTATATCTTTTCGTGTAGCAACAGATAAACGACAAATAAAATAAGAAAAATGAGTTGTTATATCAGCTTCTGCCTCCAAAAGACGACGATGAACCATATACTCATATTCTACAAAATATATCCAAAAAGTTTATATATGAATGAAACAACTAGTTTAAAAGTCTAATATTTCTAAATTCATTTTGATTGAAATGAAATCGACCTAAAGTAAAGTAGATGAAATCAACAAAAATCAAAATAAGGGTTATTTTAGAATAGTGTAAGAAATTGCAATTGATGAGCAACAAGCAAAGTGACAAATAAAACAATTACCAATTCCATTTTCTTTATCATGAGGTCTTCCATCTTTATCATCATAATCTTTCTCATAATCATAATCTTTATCATGAGGTCTTCCATCTTTATCATCATAATCTTTCTCATAATCATAATCTTTATCAAGAGGTCTTCCATCTTTATCATCATAATCTTTCTCATAATCATAATCTTTATCATGAGGTCTTCCATCTTTATCATCATAATCTTTCTCATAATCATCTTCTTTATCAAGAGGTCTTCCATCTTTATCATCATAATCCTTCTCATAATCATAATCTTTATCATGAGGTCTTCCATCTTTATCATCATAATCTTTCTCATAATCATAATCTTTATCATGAGGTCTTCCATCTTTATCATCATAATCTTTCTCATAATCATCTTCTTTATCAAGAGGTCTTCCATCTTTATCATCATAATCTTTCTCATAATCATAATCTTTATCAAGAGGTCTTCCATCTTTATCATCATAATCTTTTCTCATAATCCTTCTTTATCAAGAGGTCTTCCATCTTTATCATCATAATCCTTCTCATAATCATAATCTTTATCATGAGGTCTTCCATCTTTATCATCATAATCCTTCTCATAATCATAATCTTCATCAAGAGGTCTTCCATCTTTATCATCATAATCTTTCTCATAATCATCTTCTTTATCAAGAGGTCTTCCATCTTTATCATCATAATCTTTCTCATAATCATAATCTTTATCATGAAGATCTGTTTAATATTAAAGTAAAAATTGAAACAAATGTAATAATACTTAAATGTATGTTAGATAAATACAAACCTTTATGTTCATCTTCTTTATCAAGAGGTCTTCCATCTTTATCATCATAATCTTTTTCATCATCAACAATTATTTGAGTATCTGTTTAATATTAAAGTAAAAATTGAAACAAATGTATAAATACTTAAATGTATGTTAGATAAATACAAACCTTTATGTTCATCTTCTTTATCAAGAGGTCTTCCATCTTTATCATCATAATCTTTCTCATAATCATAATCTTTATCATGAGTATCTGTTTAATATTAAAGTAAAAATTGAAACAAACGTCTAAATACTTAAATGTATGTTAGATAAACACAAACCTTTATGTTCATCTTCTTTATCAAGAGGTCTTCCAGGTCTTCCATCTTTATCATCATAATCTTTCTCATAATCATAATCTTTATCATGAGTATCTGTTTAATATTAAAGTAAAAATTGAAACAAACGTCTAAATACTTAAATGTATGTTAGATAAATACAAACCTTTATGTTCATCTTCTTTATCAAGAGGTCTTCCATCTTTATCATCATAATCTTTCTCATAATCATAATCTTTATCATGAGTATCTGTTTAATATTAAAGTAAAAATTGAAACAAATGTCTAAATACTTAAATGTATGTTAGATATAAACACAAACCTTTATGTCATCTCTTTATCTAGAGGTCTTCCATCTTTATCATCATAATCTTTCTCATAATCATAATCTTTATCATGAAGATCTGTTTAATATTAAAGTAAAAATTGAAACAAACGTCTAAATACTTAAATGTATGTTAGATAAACACAAACCTTTATGTTCATCTTCTTTATCAAGAGGTCTTCCATCTTTATCATCATAATCTTTCTCATAATCATAATCTTTATCATGAGTATCTGTTTAATATTAAAGTAAAAATTGAAACAAACGTCTAAATACTTAAATGTATGTTAGATAAATACAAACCTTTATGTTCATCTTCTTTATCAAGAGGTCTTCCATCTTTATCATCATAATCTTTTTCATCATCAACAATTATTTGAGTATCTATTTAATATTAAAGTAAAAATTGAAACAAATGTATAAATACTTAAATGTATGTTAGATAAATACAAACCTTTATGTTCATCTTCTTTATCAAGAGGTCTTCCATCTTTATCATCATAATCCTTCTCATCATCAACAATTATTTGAGTATCTATTTAATATTAAAGTAAAAATTGAAACAAATGTATAAATACTTAAATGTATGTTAGATAAACACAAACCTTTATGTTCATCTTCTTTATCAAGAGGTCTTCCATCTTTATCATCATAATCTTTTTCATCATCGACAATTATTTGAGTATCTATTTAATATTAAAGTAAAAATTGAAACAAATGTCTAAATACTTAAATGTATGTTAGATAAATACAAACCTTTATGTTCATCTTCTTTATCAAGAGGTCTTCCATCTTTATCATCATAATCTTTCTCATCATCAACAATTATTTGAGTATCTATTCAATATAAAAGTAAAAAATTGAAACAAATGTATAAATACTTAAATGTATGTTAGATAAATACAAACCTTTATGTTCATCTTCTTTATCAAGAGGTCTTCCATCTTTATCATCATAATCTTTTTCATCATCAACAATTATTTGAGTATCTGTTTAATATTAAAGTAAAAATTGAAACAAATGTCTAAATACTTAAATGTATGTTAGATAAACACAAACCTTTATGTTCATCTTCTTTATCAAGAGGTCTTCCATCTATATCATCATAATCTTTTTCATCATCAACAATTATTTGAGTATCTGTTTAATATTAAAGTAAAAATTGAAACAAATGTCTAAATACTTAAATGTATGTTAGATAAATACAAACCTTTATGTTCATCTTCTTTATCAAGAGGTCTTCCATCTTTATCATCATAATCTTTTTCATCATCAACAATTATTTGAGTATCTATTTAATATTAAAGTAAAAATTGAAACAAATGTATAAATACTTAAATGTATGTTAGATAAATACAAACCTTTATGTTCATCTTCTTTATCAAGAGGTCTTCCATCTTTATCATCATAATCTTTCTCATCATCAACAATTATTTGAGTATCTATTCAATATTAAAGTAAAAATTGAAACAAATGTCTAAATACTTAAATGTATGTTAGATAAACACAAACCTTTATGTTCATCTTCTTTATCAAGAGGTCTTCCATCTTTATCATCATAATCTTTCTCATCATCAACAATTATTTGAGTATCTATTCAATATAAAAGTAAAAATTGAAACAAATGTCTAAATACTTAAATGTATGTTAGATAAATACAAACCTTTATGTTCATCTTCTTTATCAAGAGGTCTTCCATCTTTATCATCATAATCTTTCTCATCATCAACAATTATTTGAGTATCTATTCAATATAAAAGTAAAAAATTGAAACAAATGTATAAATACTTAAATGTATGTTAGATAAATACAAACCTTTATGTTCATCTTCTTTATCAAGAGGTCTTCCATCTTTATCATCATAATCTTTTTCATCATCGACAATTATTTGAGTATCTATTTAATATTAAAGTAAAAATTGAAACAAACGTCTAAATACTTAAATGTATGTTAGATAAATACAAACCTTTATGTTCATCTTCTTTATCAAGAGGTCTTCCATCTTTATCATCATAATCTTTTTCATCATCAACAATTATTTGAGTATCTATTTAATATTAAAGTAAAAATTGAAACAAATGTATAAATACTTAAATGTATGTTAGATAAATACAAACCTTTATGTTCATCTTCTTTATCAAGAGGTCTTCCATCTTTATCATCATAATCCTTCTCATCATCAACAATTATTTGAGTATCTGTTTAATATTAAAGTAAAAATTGAAACAAATGTATAAATACTTAAATGTATGTTAGATAAATACAAACCTTTATGTTCATCTTCTTTATCAAGAGGTCTTCCATCTTTATCAACATAATCTTTCTCATCTTCATCTGTATCATGAGGATCTAATGATACAGATAATTTTGAAACAAAATATTAAATAGTGTTTGTTGAAATAATAGTGATTTTTTTTAAAGATGGTTATATTTGGTTAGAAAAAGTTGTTTTAATGGCTTTTTATATGATAAGATTATCATGCTTTAAGCGATATTACTGAAAAATACAGAATTTCGGCAAATTCATTTTCTAATTAGAAATAACTTACTTTCAGTTTGGCTTTTTGGTTCTATAGAAATATCTGATGAGCGTTCTTTTAAACCAAAATTATCGTCTACTAGATCAGCAGTTTCTGTTGTGTTAGTTATAGTTTTAATTGAAATAAAATGATTAAAATCTAGCTCATTTTTCTAATAATCTATAATACTGATTTTTTTATAAAACACAGAATAGCTCTTTAACAAAAGTAACATATATTGCATTGATTTAATCTTAGAATTTTCACCTGAATCTGACTGCAAAGTTTCAATTATTTCAGGTAAATCTCTTTCTTCATTTTCAATTGAAAAAGTACGAGGCTCTGTTTTATCTTAATATATGAGTTAAAAGTTATTAAATTATATACGTTAGTGTGAGGTCATTTACACACAGGCTGTAAAACTGAAAAGCTATTTCATACACCTTTTTGTTTAAATATTTAGACAAATTTTCTTACATAAAATATTATAAATTTTTAAATAAAAAAATTTGTTTTAGAAAATAAGGTAAGGATCATCTCACCGCCAATCGATTCTTTTGCAAAGCAAGTTGTAGTTAATCCTAAAATAATACAAGCTTAGTAGTTAAGAAGCTTTATCTAATAACTAAATAAATATTATTTTCGAATAAACAGGTTGAGAATGAAAAAGTATTAAAATAAATAACATAAATTGTGAAAAATATAGATGGTAAATGTTAAATTTGTCTGAACTATTGCTTACTTATCAATAATCAATTATTTAAATTAAAGTTTTTACTCAAGTATTTCGAAATTGATTTATTAACAGTGTTGTAACGTTTTTCACTTTTTTATACAATTTTTATAAAATTATATAAAAAAATCATGTTTGTCGTTAATTATATTTCGTTAGTTAGTTCACAATATTTTCCATGCAGCATTAAATCTGAAAACGTCTTTTTTGTGTATCTACTAACGTGAATAATTTGATTAAAACCGAATTTAGACATTATTTTTATTGAAACAAAAAATTTTAATCAAAAACTGCTCATAAAGTTATAAAAAATAACGAAATTCTAATGAGAGCAGTTAGAAATAATACTAAAATCAAGGTAATGGTTGAACTTTAAAAAATGCTAAAAGTTTTATTCAGATTTAATGAATTAGTTTATGCGTACTTTGTAATTTAAGTACAAAACTACTTTATTCATCATCATTGTGACTTAAGAAAACTTTTAATGGAATTTCATTAACCTTGATGAACATAACTTAAGGATATTAGTTTAAAATAGTTTTTATTTATTAGTAAACTTAAAAGCACATGATTAAGTTCATGTTTTCAACTAGAAATAAGTTAATTGAGAGGTCTTGGTAAAACATTACAATTAATTAACATTTTTTTCGGTTTCGAAAAGTTTTTACAGAAAGCAACTATATAAGGTTTAGTATTATACAAATAAATGGCTAAAACATAAAATTTTGAAAATACGTTATAAAATGTCAGATAAAAATATTACCTACCTGTTATTAGGACGAGGTAAAAAATAATGCGAAACATTATGCGGGTAATTCTTTAATAATTTTACTGATTTTACTCCTTAATTACAAATTTGGCATCTTATGAGGTAAATTAAACTTATTTTGTAATCAAACAGAGATTTCAATGTCCGTCTCTGCTAGGCTCGGACTTAAAACTGTTAGTTCGGAAGAACAAAAACAAAAACATTTAAAAGCAAACAATATGATTGGCTGAGAATAACACCTGTGTTTGCTACGCAATAATTTCAATTTTACGTTTATTTATTTTCTTTAAATTAATAAAAAAATTAAATAATTAAGTTTATTAAAATAGTTTATTAATTAAGATATTTTTAGTAGTATACGAAAATTATTGCAGTGGTCTTTGTTTTGAAATATACGTTTAAGTGATTACATGCATTTCAATGTTCATTAAAAATGTCGATAATTTTTTTAGGTACCTCAAGTTAATCGAAACAGAAGTGTTGCATTACTTTCAAATTCAATAAGTTTCACCTATCATGTCAATCCATTATGTATAGATCTAGCTCTTAACTCATTACAAATAAGGTTAGAAAGAAGAGATTATATTTATGATTACAGCTCAAGGAAAGAAAACTTACACTTACACAACGCGAAATAAAACATTTGTGCAAAATAAGGTTTCCTAGGTTTTTTCTAATTGGGTGATGCGCAGTAAAATCAAATTGTTTATAGAAATTTTAACTAAAAAAAATTGAAAAATTTAATGTTCTAGTTATAAAATCTCCCAACAAATAGTAATATCAAATTAATTTCAATTACTAAGTTATGCTTTCTGAATATGAAAAAAAATCTATACTGTTGTAGTAATGCAAGTAAATGAAATTTTATAGACGTGCATTTGTCAATTATCTTTAAAGGGTCTCATACAGACTGATCATTTTATACTCAGAAACTTTATTAATTCTAATTTTTATGATAATTTAAACTTCCAATTTATTTATTTATTTATTTATTTATTTATTACAATAAATGTGAAGGAGGGTGCCTAAAGAGAGCATCTCTCACTAACACACATTCTCACAAATTAGATCTATTTGACCTGTAAACGAAAAAGTATATGACAATGAAGAATTGCACAGAATCATAGTATTGTAAAATAGAAAAATTCACAGTTTAGAAACGGCAATGTTGGCGATGTTATAACAATTCAGCTTTTTCTTGAACAGCATAAGTGATTTTGACATGACAATCTCTGATGGCAGATTGTTCCATGTACTGATTGTGCGGTATGAGAAAAAACTTAATCTGGTTAACGTAGCTGGTGGAGTGGGCTTATTAAGATGTAATTTATGTCTTCTAAGTTGATATAACTTGAGGGAGGGACTAATGGAGAAAACGTCATCAAACTGAAGATCAATTAGGTTATGAATAATTTTAAAAATCAGAATAAGGTCGTATTTAATTCTTCGGATTTCCAAAGTATCTAGATTGAAGAAGCTGAGACGATGCTTATAACTCTCGTATTTGATATTAAGTTTCCTGCAAACCAATCTCGTAAATTTTGCCTGAACATGTTCGATTTTTCTGATATCACCAACTTGATATGGCATCCATGCACTGACATTGTATTCAAGAATAGGGCGTATGTACAGTTTGAAAAGGTTCACGTAAAACCATGGATTTTTAGAATTAAAAGTCTTTATGATGAGGTGGACAAGCCTGATAGATTTTCCAAAGATTCTGGAAACATAACTGTGCCATTTGAAGTCAGATGTCAGAGTAATGCCGAGGTCTATGACTGAGGATACTCGTTCAAGAATAGATCCATTGATGTAGTATTGGTTGCTGAAGTTGGCAGCTGGCTTACGGGAGAATGTTATAACTTCAGACTTTGTTGGCTGGATTTTAAGTTGCCAATTCGCAGACCAGTTTTCTACAATATTAAGTGCAGTTTGGAGTTTTGAGTGAGAACCAGATAATAGCTTGATGTCGTCTGCATACACAAACACACTGACATTGTCTACTGTTATTAGTCTTCTGATGAGGTCTTCAATGAAAATCAAAAAGAGAAGTGGACCCAGGACGGAACCTTGAGGAACGCCGCTGGTGACTTTACTAGGAGTAGATAAAGATCTTTCTACACGGGTTCGTTGGGTTCTACCTGATAAGAAATCTTCAATCCATTTTAAGATAGAGTTGCTGATTTTTATGTTTTTCAATACAGTAATGAGCTTGTTGTGTGGAACAGAATCAAACGCTTTGGCAAAATCAAGGTATATGATGTCACATGGAGTATTACTTTCGTAATGAGCTGTAAGCTCATTGAAAAAAGTGAGATGTTGAGTCAAAGAAGATCTTTGCTTAACAAAGCCATGCTGGGCATCAGATATTAGATGATGCTCCGTCAAATGGCTAGTTATATGGTTGTGAATGATGTGTTCTTGAGTTCTGCAGATAACCGACGTCAGCGAAACTGGTCTGTAGTTAAGTGCAGTGTTTCTGGGACCCTTCTTATAAATTGGAGTAATAATAGCATTCTTCCAAATTTGTGGAAGTCTTCCCCGCTTAAGAGTCATGTTAAAGAGTAGCGATAAGGGTAGCGCTAAAGAAGAAGTACTTTTCCTTAAAAACAAAGCTGGGATTTGATCTGGGGTGTTGGAAACTGTTGATTTTAGAGAAGAAATAGCCTTAGATACTATATCAACTGTTATGTCTAGATCTACCATCTCAGAGATATTTGAAAGGATATTGGAGTAGGAAATAGTAGGAGTATTGCCATCATCGGTTATAGAAACCTTTTCAAATTGTTTGTTTAGCAATTCAGCTTTATTCTTTGGTTCCATCACCAGCTGATTGGCGTTATCAAGCAAGGGAGGTAGATGAGATCTCGCCTTAAGCTTGTGATTAATGAAGCCAAAAAACGTTTTCTTGCTAGGTGAAGATAAGATTGCACTTTCTTTTCCTAAATAGAGGCTATAAACTGATTTATTGTAGACTAGACAAAGATCTTTGTATAGAGGTTTGATGGAAGGATCTGCTTTAGTTTGTTTGTATAAGAGGTTTTTCAAATGCTGTAAATTCCTTAAATATCTTGGCAAGTGTTGTTTTTTGTTGACTCTATATAAAGGTATGAACTTTTTAATTGACTCATTAACAATGTTAGTAAACCTCGAGTAGATATCATTGATGTCTTCGGTAGAGTTGAAAACAGAAATCCAGTCAACACCTGATAAAAACTTGTTTATACTGTTATAATTTCCACGATAAAAGTTCCGTATGCTTGGAGTTTTAACGTTCGTAGAAAAAGTTTGTTGGAGCTTGAATTCAATCATGTTGTGATCGCATGTCAGAGCAAAAGGTTCATTTTGATCAACGTAGATAACGTTATCAGGTTTTGATGTGATGAGAAGATCCAAAGTATTACCACTAACTTGGGTTGGAAAAGTAACCATCTGAGATAGATTATTGGCATCAAGGAAGTTTACAAAGACATGACTCAGATTGGCTAAATTAGTTTTGTCTCCATTCAAATTAAACATTTTTCCATTGAATGCTAAATTTGGGTTATTCCAATCAATTCTACTAAAATTAAAATCCCCGAGAATATAAATCTCAGGACAAACAAGGCTTTTCAGAACCTTCAATAAGGCCTTAATAGTAACCTCATCGTTAACTTTAGACGGTGGTAGGTAGGTACATATAAAGCGGGAAAACTTAGATTTTGAGTAATGAAAATTGAAAGCAATAATCTCAAATCCTGGGCAATCAATGGTATTTATCTTAATTCTTGAAATCATGGGTGCCAGTGATATTTTATAGATTACACAAACACCGCCGCCTCTACCAAACAGTCTATCACAGCGCAAAGCACGAAAAATATCACTGTCATCCAGAAAGGAGTCAGGATAAAAGGGTTTCAACCAAGTTTCGGTAATGAAAACAAATGTAAAATCTTGAGAAAGCAAAAGAGCTTTCAATTCGAAAATTTTGTTGACAATTGACCGTGCGTTGAAAAACATACCTATATATTTTATATATATAAAAGAAAAATTGTCTTTTTGACACTTGTAAGATTTGGTGGTAGTCTTCTGTGTACTGTTATCTTGGGCTGGAAGCATAGTATTAATAATTTTGTGCGAAGAGAGGTTGAATAAGGGTGATGTGGGTCCAGTGGTTATTTTGCATTTCCGTTTTTTGAAAAGACCTTCACAATCTTTAAAGCCCATGGTGGACCTCGAACTTTGTATTTGAAATCAGCTGGTTGCTATTTAGCTTTCTTGAATCCCAACTAGCTGATACAAGAGCACCGATTAATAATTATTGAACATTTAGCAAAACTACTCTGAGAAGACACAGATTGAGATAACAAGTCAATCCACCAAGGTGAAAGTAGAGCTACCGTGGCCTAAATTGATAATAGGCAGTTCTTAGGAAAAAAAATGTTAAATTCAAAAACTGCTCTTAGCTTTAAACTGAACATCTTAAGAAATTTTCTGGTTAAAAACAATAGTATCTCAAATGTAAAAAAACAGATTTAGTTGTTTTGTTAGATATTTTATGTTTCAAGACTCGATCATTTGGCTGATCAAAGATTCTTTATTTGATCTTTTTAACTTGCTTCACACTTTAATTTGGTTTTAAGTTGTAATTTTTTTGAACCTTTAGTCACTACAGAATTTTTTCAGATCACAAATATCTTTATTTTTAGAAAGCAGACTGCCAGATTTTGTGTCTTTTAACTAATTCTGCATAAAACCAACATTTAAAAACTACAGCTTATTCAGAATCAACAGTTATCCGAAAGTCACCGTTTATTTCAATTGACTGTTTGAAATGTTATTGATTAGTATAAAAAGTAGTTAAAACATTCAATATTTCTTCAAATGAAGTTTCATGGTTTTAGAGGATCATATAAGCTTTCCTGGAAACCAAATCACATTTAAAGCAAAAGAAACTTTTAAAATTTTAAATCAATTAAAAAACTTGACAAAGCTTTTAATCAAAACACATTAACTAATTAAAACATAAGTTGTGAACTTTTTGAGGTTACCGATTATCCAATAATTTAAATAAAAGCAACAGCTTTTTTATTGTTTTCATTATTCATTAGAAAGTAGATAAATTCGCAGAAATAAGCATCAACATTATCGTATCATCACTATCCTTTTAATCTAGTTTTAAAAATTCATTTTATTTGAATAAATGACCGATAACTCTTGTTTTAAAGTTACATCATAAACATTTAACGTGTATTTAAATGTTATGCATCTAGTTACTTAAAAGTAGTTTCAGTAGATTGTATACTTAATAGATTCTTTGTTACAAACCGAGTATATCAACTTTTATCAGTATAAAAAATATAAAATAGTTTTAAATTCTATATTTTAAACACAAAGTTGTAAGCCATGTTTCTAATGAAAATATCTTTAAACAGTTCAATCTGTTTTGAAATATTATCGGCTATTTTATTTACAGACGTAACGATGTTTCTCGTATAATTCTAATCAATAAATAATACCTTTGAATTTTTGTACCACAAACTTTGAACTTTCAAGAAAAGAAGTAAAACAGTACAATATAGATTCAAATAAAAATGTTGTATTAGTGATTACCTTAAATAAATTTTGAAAAAGTGTTATTAGAATGATAGAGTTAAAGAGGTAGTTTACATATTTGGCAGGAAAACACACATTAGTAGATGTACCAATGAAACAAATGTAGAGTGCATCAGTCATTTCGTTTGCCACATTTTGGTATTTTACAAAAATCTGAGAAGAGTATTAAGCAGAATCTGTTAACTCACAAATTTGTAAGAGCTCAGTATTTGAATACAAAAAGGATTTAGTCAGCGACTAGTCTCTGTATCTAGATAGAGTAGTAGTAGTTAGAGTTGTAAGCAAGTTCTTGACAGAATTTTGTGAGAACTTCATTAAAGCAAATAAAGCTTTATAAATTACAAGCAGTTGTAGATCAAAAGATCATTTAGCTCTCAAATACATGATGTATAAGAGATTGTCTTATTACTTTTTAGATGAAAAAGTTTCTGAATGATTTTTAAATATTTGATCATCAAAAATCTTCCACTCAAGATGAATAGAACTGAAATATTTAAAGAAGAATGATTTAAAATAAAATCGCAAATATTCACCACTGAATACGGTCTTTTAGTTGATGTCAAATGAAATAATGTCTGACAGATCCTGGATTTGAATCTACTAGATTGTCTTGAAATATATCACTATACCCGTCACTGAGAAACTGATCCAGTTGGTTTAAAGACCCTCTTTCATCAAAATCATCATATTGAGAGTTGAGATCACAATTCTCGTCAATTAGCATCTCATCACTTTCAATTTCAGGTCTATTGAGAGAATGAACTACAACAGGAGCAGTAAGACACCTTTCAACTCCTTGCTCTTGGCGAGTTGCTGTTACTTTCACAATAGTTGAGTTGTTTGTACTTTTGTGATACCAACTAATTTTCTCAAAATCATCTTCACAATTAACTGCATTGTTCTGCTCAGATGGTGCTTGTTCTGGTTTACAAAGTTGAGAGTTGTAACGTATATGTAACACAGAAATAACTAAAAGTAAAATCAGTAGAATTGTTCCAATTACGATCCATATCAATGGAACTGTATTGGACGATACCTGGAAATTTATAAATAATAAAAGTGTTATGTGATGTTGATTAATGTTGTATTTTAGTTTATACAACTTTTGAAATTTAAATAAAATTACTAACTTCAAGATTCGATTTTTGGGGTTCGATATTCGACATTGTAGTTGAATTTGAAACTTCAATTTTAGTTATCTTGTAATTTTCAGTCACATTATTCGGTTTTGATGAAGTGTTTGAAGAAATTGCTACAAGTATATCTCAAGTTATGATTTGAAATATTTTTATGTTAAAATTGTAGATTAAAACAAACTTGTAGTTGAAATGCTGGATATGAGACTGATGTGAAAGTGAATATTAATCAGTTTTGTTTGAAATAATTCTCGTTCAGAATAAGATCTGAAATATTTTTTATTCAGATTTCTAACTTAGTAGAAAATTGATTTTTTTTTACTTGAGTAAAAAGGAATCTTGAATTGGAGCTGAAATATTATCAAAAGCTTTTAACTTGATTCGATTTTGAGCAATATCTTGATCAGTGAAACGAAAAAGATGAGATTCCTTTAATGTCTCATCTGAAAAGTAATTGAATTTTGAACAAAAAAATTCAACTTTTTGTATGTGAACGGACTTTGAACTTTGATAAATTTTGCAAACTTTGGTTTTTGGATAACTAGAAATGAAGCAATTGTGTTTGTAAGTTGAAGCAACTCCGAGCAGTTGATCATAGAGGTTGAAAGGATGATGGAATCACGGATGTTTAAAGTAAAGTTTTCTAATCAATTGAAGAATTTGATTAATTTCAAACATAAGAAAAAAGAAAAGAAGAAAAGTCCAACTATATTAGAAATAAATTGAAATTGTTCTCTGTTAGTGTCTCCAACATTTTTTGAATCAAATAAAACTAACCATCAACAAAATCTTTACACTTACGCTGAATTTGTATGCTGAGATCTACATTGACAGAAAGAAGTTTAGATAAAGATACTTGGTAGTTCAATCTTGTGTCATTATACAACAAAGTGATATTTGCAGAATCTCCAAGACTGGTACGATTACTCATCACATAATACAAGTCACCAGACATAAGATGATAAGGATTAAAATAACGAACCTAAGTATAGGTAAATCAGTAACAGATTTCATGTCTAACATTTGAGAAATACTTCGCTATTATTAATCAGAAAGTTTCCAGCTTTGAAAGGTTCTTGTAAGTAGAAAGTTAAATATTTCATGTCTCCATTGGTGTCATATTGAAGAATTTCTTTTGTAATTGGGACAATAAATGTTCCTTGCTTCATTGATATGTTCTTTGATGTAAAGCTAACTTTGATGGGATGAATCTTTTGAAAATAAATATTTTCAAATCAAATAATGAAAATAAAGAGGAGGCTAGACTTTTTACAATATCAGAAGTATTTGCTATTTGTTCTGAAACACACAAACGAAACATTGTGGCGTAACCACTATAAGATCATATCTATAAAAAAGTTATCTTGCTCATATAGAAATGAACAATTTTATAAATAAGCATTTAGATTATATCTTATATAAATCATCTGGATTAAAATTTGTATACACTCATCAAATAATACTAAAACGTTTCATTATTCTGAAGTAGCAACTATTTTTGATTAAAAACCTCCAGAACCAACCTCAAGTGCAAGAGATGTATATGTTGAAGGGTGATACAAATCAGAAAAACCAAAATAAAATACATCGTGTTCAACTTTACCTGAAATATATTTCTTCATTACAAAGTTTGTTTGTAATAAATTAAGATAAAATTTAATTAATTTTAATAATATAATAATTAAATAAATACCTGATGATAAGGAATAGTTGTTTTGTTTAAATGAAACTTTATTCATTTCAATATCGGATTGTGAAAAATGCAAAGTTACATTTGAGTTCAAATATAAATTTCCAAGTCTTGAAGGTTGAATCATTTCAAATATAATTTGATCATTTGCATCAGCATCAAATGCACAAAGAACTTCTGTGGTTATTAGTGAAGGAAACCCATCATTAACCTTCAAAATATTAGGCAGTTTGATTGTGAGATCAAAAAATGAAATTTATTTGAGTTTTTTAGATAAAAACCATTCAGTTTATTTATTGAGTAGTTATAATCTTAAAAACAGATTTATTTTTGAATTTAGAATTAAATCTAGAATCAGTTAGTATTCAAAGATAGGTTTTAGTGAAACACAATTTAAAGATTTTTAACTTTTCTAATGAGTTAGATAAGAAGTATTCAAATATCTAAGAAAATTAGTAGAAAGAAACTAATAAAAAGTATGAATGAAGACATGATAAATATCATTTGATCAAATTTGAAACAATTTTGTGTTACTTGAAGTAAAGCTGCTTTTTTGATTAATACTGGTTTGTTATCATTTAATAGATTAACTGAGATAAGAACTGAATCATTGGTTATAAACTTCTGTTCTTCATCTAGAAGATAAATATCCACAGAAAACTCATCCTTGTTAAAATAGAAATATTTACTAAAAACTGAAGATATGAATAAAAAATTGAATGACTTCTAATGTAAGCTTTTAAGATATAATTTAATTAACAAAATTGTTAGTAAAAAACCAAAGCTAATAATTATTATAAACGTACATTTTACAAATGAAAATAATTATTTGCTTTTACAAACCTTTCCATTTTCACTATCATCATGTTGGTATATAAGTTTACCTCTATTGATATCATCTTGAGTAAATGAGTCATTAAAAAACAACCTCTTCTCATAATAACTTTCATTTAAGAACAATTTTCCATATGAAGGTTGTTTGACAATTTGATATCTAAATAAATTATAAGGTTTGAAAAACAAACTAACAAAACTTGTTCAGAAATTCTATAAAACTGTTTAAAAACAAACTTTATATATGAAAGTAATTTTGATTTCTTCTTTAACTTGTAGAGTAAGTTGCTGGCATTTAAAAAGGCAGATGTAAAAGTAAAATTTGCTCCTTCATCCACTTGTATTTCTAAATTCAAAGATTTTCAGCTGAAGTTAATCCAATAAAATAAAGATGAAATGGAACTAAATCGTCCATGTAACAAGTTACCTTTGTTTGTATTCAAACAGCTTCTTCGGTTAGTTTCTTCAAAAGCATCAAATGTGATGTTGATGTTGACACAAATATTAGAAACATTTTGAGCTGGGCTTGAAGTTGCTGTTACACAAAAATCATCCACTAAGCTCCATTCATTCACGGGTGAGTTCTGAAATTTGCTTCAAATAATTTCTACTCATTTATATCAATTGAAAGTAGTCTGTTGGACAAAGATACAGAAAGTGTGAGATTAAGAAATATAGAAAGTGAAGCCTTATAATGGACACGAAAGAGGTACCTGGCTGGCGAGAAGCTTTGGTAGAGATAAATATTTGGATTTCTAAAATACTTTAGCTTCAAGACTGTTTAGCTAAAGAATAGTTTCATAATTGCATCCGTAGATGTACGGAGCTTGTGACATTCAACCCTCTGTAGGTAAACTATCAGTGGACAAGTGGGGAAAGAGAAAAGGTGATGTGGACCAACACCTCGGGAAAACCATTACCAAGTACTGTCCCTACCTGGGTAACAGGGAACTAACAAATAGTTGATATCTGGAGTTTGGTTATTTCACGAAAGAAAAGAGGACTTGGCTTCCATTTGAGGATATTCTGATATCTCTACATGACTGATTAAGACATGGAGCTTACATGAAAGTAGAAAACTTGCTCTTCTTCAATCTGTTTATTCGTAAATTCCTCAATTTCATCATCATCATCTGATCCGTGTGATGAATCTACAAATAATTAAAAAGATATCTTACCAGATTTACTTAAAACTTGAGATTGACGGAGACTTACTGGAGTTGATGATTAACAGCTTTCCCGAAGTCGGTTTTTTTATAATTACATAAATGACTTTCCTCTCTTCCTCATCGTTTGTCGAAGCATTTAAATTTAATCTTTTAATCATCGCTGTACTTCCGGGGTACATCTGAACATAATTTAATTAATCATGAAGTTCACTTGAAAATGCAAATACCTTTACTGGCTGCTTTCTTTCAACTTTTAATACCAAAGGTCTGCAATTGATGACAAATATCGATTTCTTGCCGAAGTTTTGATGATCAGTGACTTGGAAGGAGAAACCGCCCTTACTGCCACCTTACAACATTAACATCAAGAAGATATTTTCAACTTGATGTTGACAGATACCTTGGTGTATAAAAACAATTTGATGATTGTTGATGTCTGTTTGGGTAAAGTTGTTGATGGGTTTTAATTGGTTGGTTTTGTGAGCAAAGTATCCGTTGCTGGGTGGAGAGAAGATAAAGACTAATTGATCAGAAGATGAATCCTCATCAGAAGCAGACAAATGATTGTTATTAAGGAGTGTTACGGAATTAGTCCAGACCTTTAATTAAATTGTTAAATGAAGTGAAGAAGGTAAATGAAAGATGAACTTCTGGAAGCACGTACAAGTAATCCTGTGTTGTTGATAATAGTCGGAGGCAAGTCATCGATTGGATTGATAAAAACATGTTGAGTTAAAACTCGACTCTTTCTTTCATTAGTGAGGTCAACTACTTGTAATTGGTATGAATCCTAATTAAAATAACTGATTAAAAGATTATAAATGATGTTTCTTCAAACCTCTGAACTTTCACTGTTGTCATGTGAGTAGTAAACAAACTCGTTCAAAGACAACCGAAGTGGGAATTGATTCAAGATTTTACCTCCAGATTCTAACTGACCAAATTTTGGTTTTTTAACGACAATAACTGTAAGATCATGATGAAGATCAGATCTTGCATTTGAAGAAGTAGCAACATTAAGTAAAGATGGAATTAAAACACGAGATTTGCCTTCATCGACGGAATAGTTAGAAACTCTAAAATTTGAAAAATTAAGTCAATTGATGAAGATCAGTGATAAGAAGAGACCTAAATGGGATCAACTTTGGGATTATATGGATTGTCATATTCAAGTTATCTAAATGAGCTCCTATTCCTAAAACATCAACTGAAAACAAGACGTTATCGGAAGGTGTAAGATCATCTTTAATAAGATCTATGTCTTGTCTCATATTTTATTTTATTAAATCCTGATTAATATCAAATTGAGAGAATTCTGAAAATAAATTTTTTAAAAGTCTGTCGTCTTCATTTTAAAGAAATAATTTCAAACCGAAGAATTCTTTGTCGAGTAATTTGCTACCTAATATCAGGTGACCGAATAATGGGTGTGAAATTACACGAAAAACTATGTCACGTGGACGTGCTTGCTCATGCGTGACGCGTAGGTCGGATTTATGAATGAAAACAGAAGAATTTTGATGAGTGAAAATATCTCGGTGGTTTCGTATTGTGGCTGGTTGTATAAACTGACGAAGGGAGATTTCAACCTGAAATTATTCAGAAAATTGAGTTGTCAAATAAAGGTGTAATTAGGTAGTACCGAATTGTTTTCAGACAAGTCGTTGATTGTTACAGTGAAATTAAAACCATCGAATTTTCTGCTGGAGTGCTTATCATGGTTACAGTAAAAAACCTGATTTTGATCAACTTGATATTGAGTGAAGTTGGAAATCTGTGGTGAGGAACAATCATTCAAAACTAATTTACCGAACATCGGATACTTGTAGAGTCTGAAATAAGATTCGAACAAAATTACTTATATGTGTGGACGAGAAAGAAACCAACTTGTAAATGATCTTGTCTGGATTCCCATCCAGGTTTGTCTCATAACGAATCACCGAAGAGTTTACTTGAGCTGCAGAACCTCGTATCAAAACAATCTCACTTTTATTTGTTTGTTTCAAGAATGGATCAGACGCTCTTACAACAAACAGATCTAAAACACGATAAGAGAAGTTGATTAAAATATATTTGCATTTCGAAGTCATCACCTGGAATCTTGTGTCTTCCATCTTTAACCCAAAAAACAAAACGACCAACTTGTCGCCCACGATGCTGAAAGAAGACTTGATTGGATTCGATGTCGTTTTGAGTGAACTCATACAACTAAAAAGAAAATTGTCAAAGATCGTTTCGTAAAAGTTTCAATTGATCTTGAAGAGGAGGAGGACCTTCTCATCTGGACGTGAAGTGTTGTAGATTTCTCCGTTTCCAATCCCACGACGGAAAATAATGAGATCGCGGTCGAGGTTGGTGACGTCATCATCGTGAAACCAGAGATCGTGCTTGGTGATGGTTCGACCCGAGTTGATGACGCAATTGAAAGGACGGTCGACTGTCCGGACCGGCGAGTTGTCATTAACTAGACAACAAAATCAACTTGTGGTCACTTGTGTCCAAGCAACTCACTTAATTGGACGCGGATTTGAAAATCGATGGTTGCCGTCAAATGTTTCAACTTCTCAGCTTGCTCCGGGAGTAATCCGACCAACACAGGACTTACTTGCATCCTAATGACATCAGAGGAAGTTTCACTTCCATCATGTCTGAGAAGATCATATGAAGATATGATCAAGTTGATGACTTTCTCACCGATAAACGATTTGCTTCGTACTGATTTGACGATTGGTGAAAGTTTCGGGGTTTGATTGGACCAACTGGCCATTAGATGGTCCACTAATCACCTGGATAGAAAGTAAGATTAGATCCTCTGAAGATTGGAGTTGATAAAGACCTTGAATTGAAAAAATTTGTGAAAATTATTTTGGGCGAAAAGGTTTGTGGGCAAGATAGTCTCCTCCTTGCCCTCTTCCACAGTCAGGGGAGTGTTAGTGATCTGAAGATGTTTGAAATTATGATTTTGTAAGGAGTCATGCGACGGAACCTTGATTGAGGATGAATTTCGGAAGTAAATAATTTTGATGAATTGAACTTCGGATTGGTGTTTGTGATCAACTATCGAAGACACATGAAAGCCATCTTCAAGTCGGTTTCCTTCTACTTGATGAAGATTAGCAAAGATCAGATGAAGTTGGAACTGAGAGGACTTCACTTCAAGCATCGTCATTGTGTCATTGATGCTCAATTCAAATCCTGAAAATCTTTTACCAAAGATATTTTTAAGAGACACAAGTAGAAGATGAGGATCATGTACTTGTGTTTGATGACAAAGAGCTGAGGTAGACTGATGAGAACAATCTGAATGCGATCATCATCAAAATGAGGTGAAGATCTCACATTTATTTCCTCTTCTGTTAACGAAATTGTATCTGAAGGCTCTCTAATTACTAATGAACTTGTTTCTAAGGTAACAATGACGTCTTTGATGCTTATGTTGATGTTGTGGGTTCGAGAGGAAGAGTTGAACTTGGATGCAATAAACGAAAAACTGTTGAAAATGGAATTTTGAATTCCAACTACAAATGTTAGTTGAAATTTCGACCTGTCAGTTGTATTTGTGGAAGAAGACTTGATATTTTTGTATCGTACTTGACGAGCTATTAAATGAGAATATTGAAAAGAGTCAACTTCAATCCAAGAGTTAGTTAGATTGTTGAAAAGCTGAATAGATGTAGATGAATAATTACAAATATTTTCATCTTCAAGTTTTATTTTCACGATCTTTAACATTTTCAGCAAACCTGTATTTCACCATACCGTGGTGAAGACATAATCGAAATATCAAAATCTTTTATGATATCACCAGCATTTGAAGTGACAAAGATCTCCTCTTTTGAAAGAACAAAGTCCTCTTTTTCCAACAAACTGATCTCACTGTTACTATCAACTACAAAAATATTCACAAAATTATTTCCATGTAAAATTTCTAATTTAAATCTACATTCAACTAATCATCAAATTGATATTTACTTTTAATTGTTAAGGTTCGACTTTCAACACGAATGATGTAAGTCTCAGATGCTTCATTTGAGGTCTCATTGTTACTGACACGAAGCAATAATCTTGTTCTTGTAGATCTGCCGATGTAGATGAGCTTAACGCCTCCTTGAAGTAGTCTTTGATGTGTAAACGTCGAGATAGGTCTGCCTGGGTCCCTCACATCTTCTAAATAAAATTCATGTCCAGTGACAAGCAGATGATAAATAATTTGATCTTCATCACTGTCAGGATCAAACATCGAGAAGATTGGAAGAGAGGTAGGGATGTTTACAAAAGGTTGAAAGATGAAACTAGTCGGAATCTTTAAAACAGGAAGATCATCTACTGGTTGGATGAGAATATTAAGTTGAAGAAGATTTTGGATGGAATGAGATTGACATTTGCAGTAGTTCGATGAGAAATTCTGTAAAAAAAATTTGAGAAATTATATTTCAAAATTTTATGACTTCTACCTGACGACAAAGACTAAAGTTTCGTGAAATTATCTCAAATATCGCTTGATCTGAAACAGAATCATCCCCAGAATGCTTATAGTGGATCTGATTGCTATCTAATTGACTGATTGAGAAGATATCCCCAATTTTGATGACAGTTGAATTATTTTCCAACCTTCCAGAATCGACATTTTTGACCAATCGCACAAATATGTTTTGAGAATAGAACTCATGGTCGATTAGTTGGTGCAGACCAGGGGTGGTCAAATTCATCACCGCTTCAGCACCTTCAATCACGTGCAAAGAAGAAAGGTCGATAGTAAAGCACTGTTGTGTTTCAGCTTCCAACTACAAACCAGTTGAAGTGTAATTAACATCTTCAGTTTCAAACACAAATCGATTTTATCACTTACATCATCGCTGTTATCAGATGTATTTGAGAAATGCAGCTTAATTATTCGTGATGATTCAGTGTTGTTAAAGTTGATGGTTTTTTGGGAATTTGGAATTACAAAAATAGGCCTTAGAGCCGGTTGACTTGCTTCTAAGAGGAAGTATTGTGAATTTTTGCAGCCATCTGTAATATCATGCGAGGCTGTGATGTCATGAAAGCTCAACACACTAAAAAACAATTATTAAGAGTTGATTAGAGTTGATTAATTAACAATTCAACAAATTAGATGTTGTACAGAAATCTTGCTTTAGGATTAAGAAAGACAAATTTCACTTTTGGTTGACGAATATCTTTTTAATACATCCAGGAAAAGCGGTAGATGAAGTAAACATATCTTGCTGTTGGCTCCTAACATTTTGATCAACTCCGCCAACGAAAAGAGATCCTTTTAACGATATTTTCCCATCTTAAAACAATTTTTCATAGTCAGTTAAACAAAACACATTTTTTGATTAGTCCCAGATGCCACAAAAATAGAATTACCAAAATGTGAAGTGTTGTTATTGAAATATAATTTCGTTTTATTTCTTCCAACTTTTAGTTCCAGTTCCTTTGCTTTGAGTTTTAATCTAAATTAAGTTCAGATACATAACTTTCAAAATAATTTTGTTACTGTATTCAGCAAATTGATCAATAAATTCTCATTTAAATATCTACCTGATACGATACCATCTTCCATCATTCACTGACTGATCTAAACGTAAGGTCTTATGAGATTGTTCAATCTTTACACGAGCCTGAATTCTACCATCCATAAGTTCAACTCCAATGAAATCATTTCTAAGTTAAAATAAAACTTAAAGATAGCTTAATAACTTTTGATTTAAACATTAGAACCAAATAAGTTTTAGCTGAGTAGTTTATTTCAAAAAGTTTACAACTTTAAGAAAACTTTATCAGTAAAAGAGGTTTTAAAGCTACCAAAAAACTCACGAAAAATCATCAACATTAAGAAATATTAATCCACTATTGTTTGTGGTCATGATCATACATTCAAACAAAATTTCTTCTTTTAAAACTGGAATCATTCGGAAAACGGAGTATGCGTTGGTAGACAGAAAAGAAAAAACTTCATTTCTTTGTGCTCTTAAATCATTTGAACATCCTATATTTCAATAGTTTTTTAATCATCTATATTATTCAAGTAATTCTAGGTAATTACATTCAAAATACAGCTATGAAAAGTTAATTAATAAGCTATAAAGTTTTACCTTTAGTTTTTGATTAAGTTATGTTTCATACCTGGCTTAACGTTAATTACAGCTTTTGTGTTGCCAAAATCATTTAAAGGGTACAACATATCAACAGTATTTAGTTGAACGTCTAACAGGCAACCTCTGTAAAATATCTGACTTTGGTTTCCAAATAACATCCTTACTGATTTATCTGAAGATGTTAGGATATTATTACACAACCTTGTAAATAGAATTATTTCAGAAAATTTAATAAATATCTGTTGTGGTATAAAGAAATGGTAAACTTTTAAGATTTAATCAAATATTCAACTATAAGCCAAGTAGCTACCATAACCCCCAAGAAAAACAAAATCCATTTTGTGAAAGATATTTGCAAGCTCAGATGAGAAGATAGATTGACCATTCAAGTATAATGAAGCATGCTGATCATCAAGATAAAGATTCATTTGATGCCATACAAGATTATCAAGAACCTCATCACCAGTTAAATCTAATTGATTTTCTAGATTCTCAGAAGACAGTGTAATCTACAAAATAATCTGATTGTTTATAATTTTCCATCTATTTTAAAGCATATTTTACTCCATATAAATACAAACAAGTAATTATTCTACCTTCAACCTTCCATTCTTTAAACCAACAGTTATGTATTGTTCTTTACTAGCTAAAGCTAAAAGTAAGCCATGTCTTGATTGAGTTTGAAATTTGAAGCTTATATTTGTTGCAGGAGATAAAGAAGTAAGTTTTTGGTAGATTAAACTATCTCCATAGAATGATGCTTGAAAAATAAAAATTATTATGATAACTTTAGCATATAACATTGAATCTTCGTCTACAATGTTAATTACCTGAGTAGAAGGAGCATTTGATTGAAGAAGCAATACATAAGAATATGAATAAGGTAAAGATGAAGTTGAAATTGGTTCTGAATTTCAATATTAAGAACATTTAAAAGCTCTAAATATGATCATAAGCTTTAAAAAATGTTTTAACTAGTATTACAGAATAATAATTTCCATATATAAAAGATTGAATTCAAGTGATCAAAAGCTTAAAAAAACTGATGGACATGGATGAAGTTGATGTAGTTGAAACTAAAAGAAAACTCTTCTAATAAATTTATATTTAAAAAAAAACATACATAGTGCTATCAGATAAACTGTTTTGATGTACATTGCTATAGACAGATAATTTCTATTTATTGTCAATCATCAAATACTTTAGGCAAGTAACACAAAATTTCATTGGCCAAAGTGCCAAATTAATCTAATTAATTAAAACCACATTTTTTTATTTCTAAATGGTATTTAAAGACGAGCAAACATAATTATTACTCAAAAATTGTTCTGTTATATATACAGACAGAACTTCCACATTTAATTTTGACTATGAAGGGATTATAAAGCTAAATAATTTAAAACCATTTTTATCAAAGTAAATTTTTAATATGATATAAAAATCTTGAATATTATTTTTTTCATTCTACTATAAATAAACACACATAGTAAACATACAATAAACAAAATTTTCAAACTATTTAAACTATAGTAATATTATAATGAAGATTTTTAATAAACTTGAATTGATATTTACATCTGAAAAATTTAACAGTTTAAGTTTTCGATAGTTGCATTACTTCAGTCTACATGAACTGACTTACTATCAATTTTGTAAGAATGTTGTTGTATTAAGGTGATTTCCCTAATGAGTTATTCAATGTAATAATAATGGCTCCTAAGAGTGTCTTTTGTAACAAAATATCATTTTTACTGAATTATTTTACTAAATATTGACAAAATTGGGTAACAATTAAAAAAATATTATTTTAGCCTAATTTAGGATAAGCGAAAGCTATACCTTTTTATCTATTCTTTATTTTACCTAAAAATTTTGACAATAAGATATTTAAGCTTTTAAAGATAATTAAATAGCTCTAAGCTTGTTGGTTTTCCACTATCTTATATAGAAAAATATATAATCTATCATGTGCTATTTAAAAGATAGATGGTAAATATGCATCATTTGCTTGTAATATAAGTCAGTAACTATCACCACAATGTAACATAGTTAAAAGTGTTTGATATTCATACCAAAAATAGATAGAAAATTTAAAATAAATATATATTATACAGAAAGAAAAATAGTATCTAATAAGCAATACAATCAGAACTTTAAGCTGTGACACTTGTAAGACTGTCATAGATTTGTTTAGACAAACAATTGAATAAAATACCAATAGGTTTGGTTTATCATTTGGATTTTCTCATTCATAGGTTGATAACAAAATAAGGACTTTAGAATTTATTCTTTGGAAAAGTCTTAAGATTTATGGTAAATGATGTTAAGTATTTGAAGCTCTCATACTCCGCAAAATTATAGAAGAACTCAACGCTCTTTGTAAAAATAGTATTTTCGTTTTCCAAAATTAAGTCAGTTTGAACTAAAAAATATAAAAATATTTAAAGTAATTAAAACGGTGAAATTGATTTATAACGAATTTCAAAAGTTATACAATTAATCCACCCTTCAATGCTGGCTTTTGATTATTCTAAATAGTTTAAGTTTTGATCACAAGTAGAAAAATATATTCATAAAAGAAAAGGGTTATCAGCTTCGTTTTTCCTATGGCTTAAAGTTGTTTTACTAAATAAATTTTTAGTATCGATATACGAGGTTTATGACAAGTACATTTGAGTATTCAAAAACTAAAAATTAGAAAAAAAATATTTTATAATTTTTACAGCTAAAACAGCTAAAAGTTAAAAAATTACTAATTTTAGTACCAAATAATAAGTATAAACAATTTGAATATTTCTGAAAGTTTAAACTAAATATAATTTTTGCTTAAAAGTCTACTGAAGTTTCTCTCGTTCTGAAAACTTACACTTAATATAAAATATTTTCTTAAGCAAATTTTAGTTTAGATAAGATTTATATAATAATAATAATTATCAATAATTTAATAAATTGTTGTAGTATTTAGAATATTTACATTTTATCAAAGAGAAACTTTAATCTATCTGAAATCCAGTTTTTAAAATCAATATTATTTAGATCTTACATTTATGTTCTTTACTAATTCAAATTAAATTTGACATTTGCAAAAACTCTTAAACCAGTTTTGTTTTAGACTTTTAATTAAATAAACTTATTCTTAGTAGTCTTTCGGATGTTTAAAACTCTGATATATTTTGTAGGTTGTTGAAAACAATATTTAAGCAAATTTTTTAGATTGTAATTATTGTTTTCCTGAAATCATTTCAATTTGATCATGTTATTCTTAAAAGTTAAACCTAATTGTTTAATAGATTAAGAATAGAAAACACGTTTTTGTGATTCTGTTTGATAAATAAAACATTTTTAAAACTTATACAGGAGATTGCATCTAAAAAGATATTTTGTTCTATCAATCATCAGATTTTCTAACATTTCTCTTCAGTATTAAAGAAACTTTTAGAAACATTGAAGTAAACTTTGAGATGTCATTAAAGTCAAAAATATCAAAAATGATGAAATCAGGAAGAAAAATATTTGAAAAACTTATTTATTTTGTTTACACTTTCTACAAATTGTTTTCAAAGTAACCAAGATTGGATATAAAAAGCAATTTTTATCATAATATAAAATATATAAATCGAAGAAATACAAAAAAATTGTTTTTTTAGTTTTCAGTCGCAATCTGAGTTGTCTTAAATTGTTTTCAGAATCCATAAAATTAGAAAATCTTCTTCCAACTTCATCTTCGACGTCATCTAATATATTTCATGTCGGACAACTAACACAAAAACATTAAAAGATTTGAAGTTATCTCTTACAACTTTTAAATCTGTAAAATTTACTTTTATTAAACGATCTATTTAAAAGAAAAAAAAAGAAAAATGATACTGCGAAAAAACGTTTTATATTACTTTCAATTCAAATAGAAAATGAACATTTAAAGATAACAACTTGAAATAGTCTTATTTAAAAATGAATTTTATCATTATATCAAGCTTACCAGACTATTCTAATAAAAGTCTATAAAGATAACTGACTGCTGATTAAAAGCTTTAAAGAATGATGGAGATAAGAATAACTGAACTTTGTTCTTCCTGCACCAAAAAATAATCTTCAATTAAATTAAGTTTTTTGAATTTGTAGATCTTATTAGACATTCTAACTTTGATAAAAGAATCAATTTGGCCTATTTGTTTTAATTTACTAATCTCTTATAAAATGTTTATTTTTTAGCCACTTTTAGAAATTGTTTCATTGACAATATTTGAATAAAGTAGTAAGCGCAATTTGGTGATTTTAATCTTAAATATTTAGCTTTGGCTTTACATTTTAATTCATGAAATTTGTTTTATCAATAACTTATAAATGTTTCTTGTGTTAAGCGCTCATGTGATGAGTTAAATCATGGAGCCAACCTAACTTCCTTGATGTGCTATTGCATTTAATGACAGATGCAAGTTACAAAAACAATATCCGATTACAAATACAATACAGATATGTACACCTACTTCTACTAGCATATTATATTCTATTCAACTGTCTTCTAGAAGATAACGCTCAATATTGAAGTTATTTTAGTTACTTTCATGTCATTCATAAATTTTTTGATTAAAAACAAGACCTTAATTTTGGTTCTATAAAATGGCAACAATAAGTTACAAATCTTTTAAAGCTATTTACTCCCAGTTCTTATCTACAGTGAAAGATTTAAACCCAAATAAATAATGAACTTACAAAATATTTTTTTCGTATATTTTGCTGACTAATTTGTTTAATTTCAAAAAAGTTAAATGTTTTATATGTAATTTTGCGATCAAATACAATTTTTAGCTATCTGATTTGCCAAAAGAATATCTAAAAATGAAAATATAAACTATCATATTATGAATTGTTACACTAATGTTATAACGCTTTAAAACTAATCCTAATTTTATATTATACTTAAGCTATTTGATTTTAATCAGTTTAATTTAAACTGAAAGTTAGAAATTTAACTAGAATTGTCGTTTGATCATATGAAACAATTATACCTTAAATTAAAAATCATGATTTTGATCTTTTGTGTTAGCAGGAAGTGATGTACTAAATAGCCAGTATGTCAAATGCTATTAAACACAGTTAACGATTCAGTCTTATAGTCTTGCCCTATTGTCGCCTTGGAATTTAACTTATTTCGCTATAGCAGAAAACTAAATAACACAAAATAAAAGTTGCTGAATGCTTCATAATAAAGTAAATCAGCAAAACATTTATCACTTTTAAACAAAAACTTGTTAATAATTAACTTTGTTGATTTATAAGTTCAGCTTATAAATATGATGATAGATGAAGTTGGAACATAATTATGAAAGAAAGCTTATCTGTAAGTGAAATAATGACGACATCAGTTTGGAAAGGGCTGATGCTTCACGTTTTTATGACTTCACCCAGGCATGAAAAGTTATGCTGCTTTTCTACTAATGCGTAGTCACGTTCAGATAGATGATCATCAGAAAAGTCTTAACTTATTTTTCACATATGGTTTAAAATGTTTAAGCTCTAAAGTAAAAAATGAAATTTTTAGTGTAAGCTTTTCAAATAATCACAGAAATTGAGCGATTTGATAAAATCATTTATGAAAAAAGTTCAGAAGAAATATTTAATAAGATGCTAGATCTTCTCAGATACAAACATATAAGCTGATCTAAATGAAAATTAGTAAGTCTGTTTTGACTAACTATCTTCATGGTAATATTATCTTTGTCTATTTGACAATTTATTTCTTAACTAGCACCATATTGTATAAAAATAACTCAAGGTTTCAAAAAGGTCATAAGATCTAATTTTTGTGTCATCTAAAATCTGTATATAGACTATGGTGAAAGAAGAAATTTTATAGAAATTGATAATAATTTGCAACATGATTCCATCTTTGAAAAGGAAGAAAGTACTTCCGATTTTGATAATTGATGAGACCTTAACTAAAATGTCAGAGACAAAACCAAATTGATTGACAAAAGCAGAATCGGATAACCAATTAGTAATAAGTTTTGATTAGTTAAAATTCAATTTGACAACCAAGCTAATTGAAATTTAAAAAGAGTAATTGAATTTTATCATAGTAAAACAGCAACTTCTAACCTTTCTAACAAATTGATATTGACATCTGTATCTGATGAGTTAAATTCGATTCAATAAACTCAATGTTGGAATTTAGCTTGATGTAGAATATACGTTTGGTCAGATGTAATCAATAGATGAGTGACGTACAATGAAGGACCACATAATGCCGGATATGATATTACACAACTATCTTACAACTACCTTGTAATTTGTTTGAGTAATTTGTTGATTGGGAAAGGTTTGTATGTGAATATCATCAACAAGTTACTGATAATTTCGAGCTTCAGTTTATCTGATTAGTTTATCAAAGACGCAAGTAAATGAAGAAGCCGATATTTTAATAACCAGAGCAACAAAACATGACTTTTTTTACAAACAAAAAGTTATAAACTAACATCAGCGATTTGTTGAACTGAAATGAGGATTTAGACATGATGCAGCTGAGGAATGGAGAGCGGCTTCGCGCAGCTCATGGCGATGCTATAAGTTGAGGCAAAACATCCGACAAATAACAAGAGATCTGCATGTTTGCCGTCTCTACTGGAATACAGTAAGGTTGTCAACAAAAGTTCAACCGAAATCAAATGTTAATCATCAAAGTCTGAGTAATAATCTTCATTTTATCGGGTAAAAGAACTATTTCTACTCTTTATCGGCGATACAAACAATAAATAGTTTCACTAAAAAAATATCATTTCCAAATGTTTGATGAGAAGCAAGTCAGCTTGCTCCGAAACCAAACATCTTAAAGAGAAGTTGATGACAAAATCGAGTATAAGGCCACAGCCACATCTTTGGTGTGACTTGGAGCATTATGTCACAGTAGACCGTGTGCGGGTGAAGTAGAGATACGAATCCATGTTCTGATTGGATATTTACGTCATCATATCGAGAGAAGTTTGTAGCTTTATATGTTAGATATTTCCGATTTGGCATCTTTCATGTCTGGTGATGACAGGTGTATCTGAAAAGAATTTTCGAGTTGAGTTTTGTGAACATTTCAATGAAGATAAGAGATTTGAAGGTGATGAAATTGCTTTTGTGAAGCTGTTTGCTTGCCACTTCTAAATAAAACATTTAAAAACTTTTGAAGAAGATGAGGACTACAAAAGACTAGAAAAACAAACCGGGGAACAGAAAAAAAGTCTCTTTATTATTGATCCTGCTTCCTTGTCAGTTAATAATTTACCAACAAAAATTTATTAAATGAACATTTTCTCAATGCTTAATAGCCAGTTGCGACTTAGTGAGCTTGCATCGTGAAATTTATCGATTTAAACAAAATACTGCAAACAAGACATCTCCAGTAGCTTGTAGTGATCATGAAACTTGGAAACAATTTGTAATAAGGATACTAATTAGCAACTATTTAAGTTTCAGAAATAAGTTTGGATATGTCATCAGAAAAAGAAGCAAAAAGCTGAACAAGTTCGACTTTAGAATCAGTTTTTATCTCAAATTGTTGATGAGAAATTTTGGTCGAAATTTTAAATGGATTTTTCTAAAAAGCAGTTTGTACCAACATGTAGCAGTAGTAGTGAAAGAAAATCTCCAATTTATGTAGAATAAGAGTAGAAAATAGGAAGAAGTGGCAGAGGAAGTCGTCCCTCTTCACACTATGAGTGATTTGAAGTGGTGTAGAGATCACAAACTCTCTTCATTTCAATGATGGTAACTCACAACAGGCATCGACTTTTTCTCTTTTTGAAATTTTAAGAAAAGCTTCAAAGTGAAGATTTATCTAAGAAGTTCAAATCTATAGTGGAAAAGGGTTTCATCATCGTTTGTGACGAATTAATTATTGGGTAAAGAATACTGTTGGTAGCTTGGGTAGATGATGAACTAGCTACTAAGATAACAACATGATGCAATATATACTACTCATGCATTGAGAAAAATATGAAAACTAGAAAACAAGACAAGCAAATGTTGAAAGTAGTATGGTGAAATTTCATGTTTGGTAATAGGAGTCTAGTTGGGCTAAACATCAGGGTTACAAAATCAAATTAATTGAAAGAGTTAAAAGATAAAAAAAACTTTTATGTCTATATATAAGAAGATTATTAGAAGTAGGAAGTGAAGATGAGCTCTCAGATATTTACATATTGGATTTAAGAACTGATACAAAATGATCAAAGTTAATTTAGACAACTGAAAAAAAATAAAGTTGTTTAGAAAAAGCTCATCATTTAATATTAATCATTTTAGACACGAAATATAGTGATGTTATGACAAATAGAAACAAAGATGGTATGTAATGGTCAGATGTAGATGATATCATAAGATGAAAAACAATTTGTTGATTGAAAATCAGCTAAAAGCTCATTTGAAACAAAGAATTGTTTTCAAACCATCTTTTAAATCAGCAACAATCAGAAGATTAAGCTTCTGTGCTACATTACTCTAATTACAATCCACTTGAAGAACAATTTTAAAGAGAGAAATAAAACTGTAAGCAACTTTCTCACAACCAACAAATTAGTTTTTCTATTTTATACTTTTTCAAGTCTAAAGAAAGTGAAAAGATTGATTTCTAGCGATCATAAGATCTATGTTTTTAACAAGAAAATAAAACTACAAATGTGTAAGAAACAAATCAGTTTTGTTTATCTATTTTGGAAGAAGCATTTAAACATTCAGATCAACAGCTACTGCTAAAACTGTTTACAGTTAGTGAAGCAGTATGTGACTTTTTATAAATATTAGTATATATAGAAAAGATGAAGTTTTAATTTTAAGTCCACATCAGTTAGATTGTTAATAGAAAAATCAAAAACTCAACAAAATTACCTTTTTATTTGGAGGCTCACAAGATTCATCAGTAGAAACTTGTTTAGGTTCTTGATGTTCTTTAGCCTGTAACAAATAGTAGAAATATTAAAGAAGGTTCACTTGACAAGCATCTTACTGTTAAGATGATCTCTGAATAGTAACAAAAGCAGCAAAAAAAAATAATAGAAAAATCGTGCATACGATTTCTTGCTCTTATATTTGACATTAACATGAAATTTGAAAGCAGCAAATGATTTTGGAGGTTGCAGTTGTTTGGTTCATGTAGTAGTGGCAAGTAGCAAGTCAGAAGCAATTTAGGCGAGCAACTTGGTTTGCATGCGGCATGTTTGAGCATACAACTAAATTGTAAATGAAACTTCATACACACTTTGGCGAAGGCTCGAAAACTCTTTGTCGAGTCTTTTTGTGGATCGGATTCGGCTGAGTTAGCATCCTCTGAGTTATTAGATGAAGTTTCCAGAGGAGGAACTTTTATTCGAGTGACTAGGCGAGGTCTGTCCATGACAGGGGATGAATCGTTTGAATTCATCGACTACAACAAAATATGAAGTGGCTTTTTGCATCAATTTTATCTAAACAACCACATCTCTACAAAACCAACTAAAACTGCTCATAACTCTTTTAATCATCAATTTTTCTCAGATGAGTAAAAGAATAGAAGGACAAATGAAACTGTGGATGCTTCTAACAACAGATCAATTTCTTTCTTAAAAAACCTTGCTACTTTTCTCAATGACTTTTATATTGCTTTCTAGAATCACTTCGTTGTAGATGAAATTACTCACTGCGTTTCCTGGTTCAATTATATCAATAACAACAGTAGCAGCTCTTGCCTCATCTCCACAGCTATCATTCTCATCCACATCATCTGAACGTCGATTGCTGGTGATCTCGGTGTCTTCCAGCTGCTCAACCAACAATTACTAACTGATGTTAATCACTAAAATATTGCACCTCTTTTATAACCACGCCATTTGATTCTTGCACTTGCTTATCTATTTTGATGTTATTGGTTTGTAAATGGTTGGTTTTTGGAGGAGTGTTTGTGATTCGTGTAACAAAATTCGACTTGCTAACACCTTGAGCTTGAGCGCTGTGTTGTTGTTGAACATGCCTGGCAGCGTTGTTGCGTTTAGTGAATCCGATATTGCATATGGTGCATTTAAACTCCTTGAAAGAAACTTACAAAGTTCGATAAAAATTCGATAAAAGTTGTGAGTTTACCTTCGGTGGTTTAGTAGTTGCGGAATGAAGCTGAGTCTCAGACTTCACAGATTTGTTGGTCGATGTCTTGCTGATCGGAGTACTGTGATTTGATTCGGACTTTGTTTTGGATGTTGGAGTCGAAGTATTATCAAGAAAGGAATTTGGTGAAGTTATTGATAGCAAGGAGCTGTTGTTGTTGATGACGTTTCGATTGGGTCGTTCAACTACATAGCTTCCTTCAATTTTCACTAATAAGGACTGTAAGAAGAAGAGGTTGAGATAGAAGCTAGGATATCAAATTGATCTTTACTTTAAAGTCTTTGTGATCTTTAGTGATGCTGTGTTGTTTAGACAGATGTCTAACGACGTTAGAGCGGTTTGCAAATGGAACATTACATCGACCACAAAGATATTTCTGTGAATCGATGAATAAATCAAGAATAATTCGAAGAGACAACAAGAAACAGATGAAAATAATTACTTTGACTTTGACTGAACTGTTATAAGTTGATGAATTCAAACTACTGGTCTCCGCAGTGGTGTCAAAAGAAGAAGACAAAAAACTATTTGAGCCTTCTACATCACCATTATTATCCGGAGTATGAAGATGATTAAAGGAAGAATCTTGTTGCTCTTGCTGCTCAGCATCATCATTGGTGGTTTCCTAGAGTTAGAATCAGTTAATGGGTGTCGAGCTGGAGCCCGATGTCTACCTGTTCAACTACTGCTTCCTGATTGCTTTCAACCAGCGCGCGCGCTTCCTCTTCAGCGAAACGCTGTTGTTCTTCTGGACTCAAACTTATCACAATGTTTTGTCGCTCGACAGAATTGCGATCTATCTGATGACGTCGGTACGCGTGACGTAGAAGGTTGCTTCGCGTGGTGAATCGCATGTTACAGAGAGAACACATGTTAGGTTTTAATCCAGTGTGGGTCATAATGTGTCTTCGGAGAGATGATGCCCAAGGGAAGGTCTTTACACATTTGGGGCACTTTCGTGGTTGTGAAAAACGCTTGTCTGAATGCTCCCCGTTCGTGCCTACCACAGCATCCGAAAGATAGACAAGGTTTTCTGAAAATCAAATATTTGTTGTGATATGGAGGTAGTTGAAACATAAGTTCAATCTTTTGTTGAACTTTAAACAGATTTAAGAGTTAATTTTCAAACTATTTCTCATCAAACAAATATTTGAAAAAAGTTTCGAATTTTATTGCAACTGACTCTTGTTAATATCAACCATTGTTGGCAGCATATAGGAGTTGCCATGACGGTTCCCTTTCGAGTGCATCATCAAGTTCTTCTTCATATTATTCAACAGACTACAAAACATAAAAGTTTAGAAAAGAATATTTGCATGTGATAGAGTTTGGACAACAATAGAAGACACCTACTTCATCTGAAAAGTAGAAATTTTTGGACTGGTACTCTGAAGAAAAAAAAGTTTGCATAAATTGAAAATTAGATGAGTGGTAAGTGATTTCAAAGTTTTAGTGAAGAGCAGATGAGATTAGATATTAATTGAAGAGCAAATATTATCTGAAGTGAGCTATTCTTCATCATTGACTAATATTTTCGTTTTTAAACTTCAAGATTAACTTACTGGACTTGATGTCGCTTCATTACACTCTGTGTCTTTCATAAAAGATTCAGCAGATTCATTTGCCTCTATATTATCCACAGGTTCATCTGTTAATGACATCAAATAATTATTTCATGCTGATTACAGTTAAGATGTTTTATAAACAAGTTCAATTAACTTACTAGTTGAGTTCCCGAACGTGGACTGCTGCTCAGTTTGGTTGACAGATTTTTCAATCGTTGACAAACTGTCGTTGTATCCGGTTTGGCTCGGAGTCGTTCTTTCCACTGAGTTTGCTTCACTTTGCCCGTTCATACTTGGACACGAATCATCTAAACAAAAGATTGAATCAATTGAATTAGTAAATTTTATGGCTATTAAACTCTGACAAACTAATATTTGCTTCCAACAAAAGATTTCAGAAAAGAAATCGTAAAAGCAGAGAGAGAGAGAAGTTTACATAGAAGAAGATTATCAGCAACGAACAAATGACAAGTTCAAACAGAGCACGAGCTATTGAAATACTTCTTACTTGCAAACAAGATATTCTTGTAGAGCTGAGCATAGTCAGAATTGAAGATAGAAGAGCTGGCAACAGCATTTGAAGATTGTGAGTCAGTCGCTTCTGTACGAGCTTCAGTACACAGTTGAGAGGCTTCACTGCTAGACTGATGGGCCACACCTGGAAAACATACCATTAAAAGCACACTAAGTGGCGGCAGAGAGCTTTAAAGTCTCGATGACCTTGTGGCTTCTTTATGAGAGAAATCAGTGACTTAAAAGACTTCTAAAATTTAAGATTTAAAAAATACTTCAAGCAGTAAACTGAAGATTGAATAAGTTGAGAGTTGTTTAGGGATAAATGACATTTGTGAAAAAGATGAATTATTCACGAAGACATCTACCGGATAATGATAGTGAGAAAAATACCAACCAGTCAAGCTGCTACTGGAAACAGACTCCTTGTAGCTATCCTCTCTCAATAGCTTCGGTTTGATTGGTCTGAAGTTATTATGGCGCGAAGTTGGAAAAGAACTTTTAAAAGGAGGTTGCTGCGGGCGCAGCCGGTTGTACGGAGCGGAGTGAATGGTTCGAGACAAAGTTCTTTTTCTTTTACTTCTGACTATTTGACAAGAAGCAGCAGTAAGAAGAGAAGCAAATTTTGATTTCAGTCTTCGAACTGAATGTACTCCTTCATAATCTACCAGGAGGAAAATCAGATTAAGTTTTCGATTATTTCTGCCGCAAAATGATAAACAAGACGAAAAATTCATCAGATGCTGAGTGAAGCTTGGAAAGAGACATAAGGATACAGCTGTGAAAGTAGAAAAGTCTCAACCAATTGAGAAGTTATCCCTTTTAAATGCTGAAACGTCAAATTTTGATGAAGTAGCATATAACGAAGAGGAAATGATTTCACTGAGCTCTGACGTCACGCTAGTTGAAGATTGGATTTAAATTGAAAGAAGTAAAAGGAAAAGATTTGAGTGATTGCAAGAGTTTTACAGTCATAAGAAGATTTGCTGATAATGATATTCTAAAAATAAACTTTAAAAAGTCATGAAAATAAGTTTTTTATAAAAAGCTTTAGAAATCAGAGAAAAAAGAGCGATGAAGAACAATTGATAAGCTGGAAGCTTCTTAAAACAAACAAAACCGGTTTATAGTTTATCACCTGTGTTGTTGATGGTTGAGTCGATCACAGCAGCATAATCGCGCTCAAAATATTCGCGCAATTTCTTAGTAGCATTATTAAAAGCTTCCACTTGAGCAAGAGGTATAATTGAGCGACGTTTCCAGATACCAGTTTCAGTAGAGCTCTAAAAACAAATCAAATAGGCGAAGTTAGGAATGGTTGATTACATATTTGAGGTGATTAAAAGGATGTGAAAGATATATTTAAATCTTCTGTATTCAAACTAGTTGTTGAAATGAGAGCAGCTAAAAACTTCACTGATTTTATGTGGCTTGAAAACAATATTTCAATGATTAATTAAGTTGTAAATCTTTATGATTTAAAAGAGAATTATGCAAATTAGTAAATATTTAAGAAGTCAGAAAAGTAAAAGAATTAAATGATGTAAAAGTCCCAAAATGAAGTTTTGAAGATTTTGATAATATGTAGATTTTATGACAACACCAAAAAGTTAGTTTAAAAATAAAAACCTAGAAATAAAAGTTGGTGTATATTACAGTTGCAAAAGTCAAGTAAAAAACAGAGTTACATCATTGATACAACTAGCAGAAAATTTCAACAAGAAATTAAACAAACATGTTGATCAAACTAACCTTTCTATCATCGCCAGTTTGTAGAACTGACTTCAGTCTTGCCTCAAAGTCCTGACGTTGACAGCTGGGAACTGGAGTGGAGTTACCACTTGTGTAATCCATATTGTCACTTTCAGCAGAGAGACATTGACTAAAATCTAGAGGAGATGACATTTAGATGATTTCAAAAAGATAACCTCTTACTATTGAAGTCATCGGCATCTCGCGACATCATTGTTGGACTGATTGACATCGGAGTGTCTGATGCAGAAGGTAGGATGTTGGCGAGTTTGCCAGCTGCCTTGTCTTCAGGAACATTATGATCTCGAGCTAAATGTTTGACACAAGCAGCATGTGATGAAAAAACCATCAAACACACCAAACATTTGGAGCTGAAAATGAAAGCAATTTCAGCTGATAATCAAATAATCGCTCATCATCGATTTGTCTCAAGAACAATAATCAAATCAATTTTTGAAAATATAACAAAAGATTATAATGTGAGATAAAAACATTTACTGATCCAAGTATTAATCACGTACATCAAAAAATAAAGAGAAATCGGCCTCGAATAATAGATCAATGATTAACGTGGATGAAGCAAACCTACCTGAAGGGCCGGTGACGTTGACGCACATTAGTTCCATTTGAAATAAAATTGGGGTCTCTTAGACCGTACCCGCCTTCTCTAAGACGTTTGATTTGTTCGTCATTTGATTCCACCTGTAAATAACATCAATTGATTTCTATTTGCTGCTTATTTTCAGCAAACAAGTGAATAATATAAGAGCTGAATAGAATTCTATTGAGAAAAAGCAACTGGTTGAAAATCAGTAAAAAGTTGAAAGAAAATGAAAGCTAATTTGAATGAGAAGAAGCTGCTGCTGGAGATGTGATGAAAACAGATGTTAATTAACAGATAAAAACTTTGTAAATAGAAAGTTGTTTTGAAAAGATTTAATTTAGGAAAGAAATGAGAAAGTTATGAAAGAAGAAAAAATAGAGGTTTGGTTTTTTATAGCAAATTGAAGATTTTGAAGAAAGTTTGGAAATTTTTTTTCGTCTTAAATTTGAAATGACAACGAATTGCGGCTTTTGTATCATCATTAGCTGGTTGCTTCCACTTTCAATTTACAATTGGAAGCTCTAAAAGAATGAAGGAAGTAGAAATTTCTATGATAAAAATTGACTTTGGTAATTTCATCATGTTTCAAGTGAAAAAGAAAAAATAGAAGTTGAAGGAATGAATTTGGATCTGTCTAGCAACTATATACATCATCTCTTGAATAAAGTTGATCTTATAGCAATTAATCGGTGGATGTTGCTATAAGTAAAAAGTTAAAAAAAGATGACTGTGATAAAATGTATGGACTTTAAGTTGATCTTATCAATAGCTGAAAAGTTAATCAAAAAAGTTAATAAATTTTCTCAAGCAACTGAAACATCTGATAAGCAAAATTGAAGATGAAATCTTATGATTCAGAAAAAAAAAGGAACAGAAATGAAAAAAATGAGATTTGAAGCAAACTAAATGTAATAAAATAAAATGATGATGTCGAAAGCAACTTACACTTACCAAACTCTTCGCATCACATCTTTCCCTCTTCAAAATATCAGCATGTCTCTTCTTAATGTGGCGCTCACAGTTTGCTTTAGTGGTGAAGGAATACTTGCAGTTGCTGCATGTAAAGGGTCGGATGCCAGTATGAGTCCGTTGATGTCTTCAGAGAAATGATTTAGAAATTAAATAGTGATTTAAAACAAGCTTCAAATATTCGCCTAATCATCAGTTAGGCTTCAAATACAGTCCTCGACAACTCACCTGACAATTGTACTCTTCTCATGCGAGTCATAAGTACAAATACGACATCGGTAAGTTCGTTTGCCATTATCATCTACTGCCACCTTAATTCCGTACAACTCAATCATTTGATTGGTGTTTGGTGCTGAAGATGGAGTTTGTGCTGCAAGAAACAACGCTAGCTGACATATTCGATAAAATTCAAACAAAAGCAACTCACCAGAAACAGGAGCAAAATATCTCTTGTCTGCAAAAGACAATTGTATAAGGAATGAGATTGAAGATCATTGTGGGGATCTTACCGGGGATAGTGATTGTTCCTGAACCATCATTTCGCATCCAAGCCGGCTGCTTGTGGTATCCAGGAGTAGGTGAGGTATAAAAGTATTCATTATTCATCCCGTAAGTGATACCAAACGTCTTCGGAGTTTGATCCTTTTCCATTTTCTTCGTTTCCAGTTCTAATTAACATCAAATTAGCGAGTGATCTCAAAAAGAGTTAGAAGTTGATCTTACTTGCATCACGGACTCCTTTGCGCTCCAATTTGAGCAATGCTAAAAATTCATCAGGTGGCGTGTCTTCGGACTCACTTATGGTGTCAGCAGTAGTATCTTCCACATTTTGAATTTTAGAGTCTTTGCTCTCAGGAGCTGTATTTTGCTCCAAAGACGAAGGACTTCCAGAATGAAGAGTCTCGTACACATCCATGTGCTTGCGAGTGAAATGGAAATCCAGGACATCAAGTTTTGGGAACATCAAATCACAAATCTTGCAATGAAATACATAGAGGCCATCACGATCATTGAGAAGATGAGGATTGTTGGTGCATAACATCTGTAAGAATAAGATGATGTAAAAAGATGAAGATGGAGTGAAAGCAAACCTCGGCCACTAGAGGGAACAAAGGAGTAGAGAATTCGTAATTAGCAAGATCATCAAATCCATTCACAAATTCGGACTTTTTGAAGCGCTTCGGGCGAATAATTACTTTCTCTTTAGGATCTGAGCTTGGAGCTTCAACTGGTTGCTGCTCCACAACTGCTGGTGCTGGTGATTCGGTTTCTACTGGCTTCACCTCCAAATTTTCAGTTTCTTCCTCATCTGGGACTTTTTCTTCAACCTTTGTCGGTTCGCTCTGCTGAACTTCGTTCTGGTCTCGATTGTTGAGAACAGAAGGAGCTTCGGAAGGGGGCTTGTCTTTTTTAGTTAAATGGGAGTCCAAAACATGCATCATTAACGATTCGTGTTTGTCGAACACCAAACAGCATTTATCACACCTGCGAACAAACATTCATTTACATAATCATCAAATAACCATCCAAGTAATGAGGTTAGATCGAAAATGATTTCGTAGATGGAATTTCAATCTGATGCTTTTAAGTTGCTAAAAAAGTGAAATAAAAATATTTGCAATAAATTCAAGCAAAGGAAGAGTTCATGGGTAACAAAAAAGATAAACAATGAAGCTGGTGAAGTATTGTTCAATTCATCACAAAGTCTGCTCCCACTCAGAAGTGGCCTTCTTATTATTCAGTTTTTTGCAACTTGTTCGGAAACCCTATCCGCAAAAACCAAGGAAGAGATTTGAAACGCATTGAAAGTGACGTCAGTTGAAAGCAAGCAGGAGGATGAGACGAGTTGGCATAAGAAAATAAAGTTTTAGTCATCATTACATCCTGCACTAGTTTTAAGACTATATTTCACATCTTAGGATTTTATGTTTTTTTATGACAGTTTTCAAAAACTTAAGAAACTCTGACAATTAACAGTGTAATTTGTTGAAAGCTAATTTGAAAAAAATAAGTTTTAATTTCTTCAAGAGCAAATGATGAAGATATCTACTTCCTATTACTAACCACAATTTAGATAAAAATATCAATAACACCTCTAGCAGTGAAATCAAATGAATATAAAGCAGCAGATAACATTTACAAGTCATACTAGAAAATCATTGAATAGATAAGAAACAATTCTTGTGTTACAAGCTTACAAAAAAAAAGAGATTTTTAGTAAATGCAATTTACATAAAAGAGGAAAATTTATATAAATAAAAGAAACAATTAGTCTAGTATAAAGATAAGAAACTAAAATGAGAAATTAGCAAAAACTTCTTACCTTAATTCACTAATTTTATAATATTGTAGATGGATCCACAATCCAGTCTTAGACAAGAAAGTCCTACAACAGATTGGACACTCCCCACTGATCTTGGCTTGTCGAAATTTAGGTGACCGGTTAGAAGGCTTGACCAGGCTCGGACTCTCTTTATCCGCAGGCTTATTTTCGATGGACTGTTTTTCCTCCAGCTTATTACTTATTTTTTTAATCTTTGACAATTTGATGATGGGTGATTCAACCTGCTGAAATAGAATGTTTCTTGATAGTTGTCACAATTAAACTAGTAAATGTTGTTGATAGTTTCGATGAAACAACAACAAAAGCATTTAGTCATCATGTGTAAATGAAATATTATTTGGTAGATTTCAGATTATTGAACCAAAAAGGTCTAGAGCTAGATATTTAGAAGATTTAGACTTTTAAGGTTGATTTTCAACAAGGATATGATGAAATATGAAAAATTGAAATAACTTTTTGCAAATTCCCTTGAATTTTTTTTACATCGAATTTCAGTTTTCACCAAATATGTCACAAAATAACTAAAGGTATTTAATTAGATAATAAATAACATAAAAATTATAACAAAAAGTTCAAATGATTTAAGATTGACATATATTGAAGCAACATTTTTACTACAAAAAGTATCTTAGATGTAAACAAGAACGAAACGGTTTCTAATTTAGGGTAATGTTACTAAAAATATTTACACAAAATAGAAATGATAAAAAAGAAAAAAATTATCATCAGACAGAGCAAGTCTCTGACCCTATACAAGATTTAAAGATGATAGAAGAGAGATTATCATAAAAGATTTTGAAAAATATTACAGAAAAAGCTTTTACAGTTTGTGGACAAAATTCGAATACGATAAATACTGGTGTTAGTTGATTACCCTCAAATAGAAAAACATGCCAATATTAGTGATTGCAGTAAATTACAAAGCAACACAACTATGCTTGCTACTACACAATAAGTTAGTAAAATCAGATACTAGAAGTTTATAGTGTTATAAATCTCCATAATATTAAAACAAGTTTATAAACCTACCTCAATAGGGTGTCTTACGTAACGCAAATATTTTCCAAACTGTTTTCTATTAGCACAAGCAACCAATTATCTAAACTACAAATACCTACATGTGAAAAATATATAGAATGAAGACGATTTCATTTTTCAACATTACACAAAGTTTTTCTTTGAAACATGCTAGACAATTAAAAATGTTACTAAAATTTAGTAGAACTATAACTAAATATATTAAAACTTGCTTAGGCAAACCTGAGGTTAGTAGTACCAAAGAAGAAGCAGAATTTATCACAAAACTTGATGTAATAAAAATAAAATATCTTAGTATACAAGTTACTTGTTAAAGGTTTGCTAAAAGTTTCAAAAAAGTCTTTAAAAAATATATTAAGATACTTTAAATACACAACTTGATTTAAAATTAATTAATTAATGATTAAACAAAACATATAAAAAGATTAAAATATAGAAAAGTAATCCTAATGTCATATCAGTTTAAATACAAAAAAAAACTTCCAACTGCTAAAAAATATGGAATTATGAACGAGGACACTTTCTCCATCAACTTCTTAAATAGAAAAAAGAACTAATATATCACTCAAGTAAACGTTCCTAAATAAATAAATACAAAGCCCTGATTGCTAATAACAGATGTAAATAAAACTGATGAAACTACTAACTGAAAAAACTCTGTTAGAAATATTCCTTGAGTAACTGTAAATGTGCAAAACAAGGTTTGTTCTTATAACGCAATAAGGAAATATCGAGGAAAATATTCAACTGTTGTATTCAATAATAAACAAGCAGCTGGAATAAAAACTGACTTCAAATTCATTTTATAAATAATAAACTTTTCTCACTTCATAATTAAGTTCAGCATCCAAAGTATATTTTGGTTGTTAATTTATATTTATACTGAAGCTGTTATATATTTGACCTATTGATAAAAAACAACAACTTTTGATCATCACTAAAACTTACTAAGAAAAAACGGACTTTAAAATAAACAAAAACATCTAAAAAAAATATACAATTTGAATAATAATAATAACAAAAAGATTAAATATTTAAGTATCAATGTTCAAATATTGCCAAAACAGTTTGATAATGTATAAGCATGAAAAAATGTAAATTAAATTTCATAAAAAACATCCAAAGCTGAATTAAACAGAAAACTCAGCAACATGACAATATAGTAAGAGTCAAACGAGAACAAAATTTAAAGTCTTTAAATGTTTAAGCGAGTATTCAAAACATCGCTGACAAAAATAGATATCTCAACATAAAAAGTTATTATCAATCATTCAATACCAAACCTGAATCTAAAAAATGTAACTAAAACTTTCTTGAGAGTTAACACAGATGGAACAAACCTTCTTTGCTCACAACTACACTTTAATAGCTAGCTGTTTGCTTAACCTAATAGTGGTTGATCCAGCTGAAATTAAGAGCTAAGTTCAACACCAACTCACCAAACATTTTCTTTTAAAAAGACTTCCTAAACATAACACCTACTGAACAAATCTCTCTCTGACTTACTCTGTCAGATTTGCTGGCAGCAAGTATTTGTAATAACTACAACAGCAAAACGCATTAACGGATTATTCTAGCTCATATAAAAATAAGCTGAAACCTGAAAATCTTCTGTTCTGACTGGTAGAAGTCTACATATCCTAGGACGTGACACACGGAACTTAAAAAGCGTAGTATCATCAGTTGAACGCTGAATAGCAACTTCTACCATTCTCTTTTTTCTTCACAAACTTCTTTTTTCCTTTCATTCTCTCACTGAACGCTCAGCAAATCTACTCTTGTTCTCATTAGTTTCTCTCTTCTCTTTTATAATTCTGCCCTAGGCTCATATCCTGCTAGAAGTGATGTAATCGGAGGCAAGAGCATCCCTTTCTTCAGTGGCAGCTAGAACGAATTACTAGAAGCATCCAAATGACAGGAATACTAAAACTAACTAAGACTGCTTTTAACTTCTGCTTTAAGTTGAAAACAAAAGTTTCTACCTATACTTCACTCTATCTAGATAAAATAGTCTGCAAATTCACATGCAAAGATACAGGAGGTTGTAAAAGTAGCCGCTAGTAGTTGAAGCTGGCAGCTTTCTCAAAATGAGCTTTGGTTATTGTAACATGACTTGATTACTGACATGCTCAAGACGCTTTTTTGTGATCAATAGTTCTAGTGAAGTTGGTAATTATTCATTAAAATGAAACTTTTTCAGATTCTATATCAGAGGAGAGTGCTTGAAGATTTTCTTGGTTCTTCCATCAAAAAAAAATTATTGAAATCAACAAATAAAATACATCAATATGTGCTAGCATGCTTTTTTAACTTGAAAAGATCTAAGTGCATACAGTTGAGACTTTAAAAGTGCAGCACATTATTTTAAACAAACATTTGGAGCTATTCATTATCAAAACTTTTGATTTTAAGTTTTCATGCAAATAGAAAAATCCTCTTGTATCCAACCAATCTAGTAGACAAGAAACTTAACGAAAAATCGTGAAGCACTAATGCCAAAAACCTCTTAACTAGCAAAAGTGCTTCCTGTTGATAAATTCACATTTCTTCCACAAAGTAATAACTGTCAGGCCTTGCAACGAGCAACAATCACATGAGAAGTGATCAGGAGAAGCATTTAGTGCTTTCAAGTTAGTGAACAAAAAAGGTTCATGATTCAGAATTAGTATCTTTAAGCAAAACAATGTTTCTGATTTCGATTTTATGATTTTTTACCCAAAAAATACTCAAAGTATAAAGTGCATCTAGATGTATAAGGAAGAGCAAAACAATCATGAAGTTTAAAATAATTTGCAAATCTAAAATCAAAATTTATCATCAAAGATAGATAGTATACAAGATTACTTTGGATAAATGAAATAACTTAGATATAAGTAAACAAAAATGTTTGATGCAAGCAAATTGAAGCCAGGCAATTAATAAAGCAAGCAAAATCAAAATTGTTATTCTGAAGACAAGAGCCTAGATGAGCTCTACATGCCACTTATACAAACCTGTAATAGTCACCATCTTGAACTATCAAAGTTTTTATACATGAAAATTATCTTCGAAAATATAAATTATTATGAAAATCTAATGTAAAAAGTTATGGGATATTACTTCAACTTTTATGGAATTGGAAACGTTTATGAAGAGGTAGAAACAGTTATTGAAGTTGGTTTGAGCAGCCAACAGTCATGCTAACAAGCACACAAAAGATTTAGTGAAAATTACAACACTTAATACAAACGTATTCAAGCTAGAAAATTAAAATAAGTTGAACCTCAAGAGTTCGCTTTCTCCCAGCAACCTTTTGAATATCCTCTGCGGTGGGAGTGACAACTGATTCTGCCGCCGCCGCCGCTGCTACCTCTGCTGCTTCTGATTCTTTCAATTTTTTTTCATCTGATTGGCGGATGGATCTGGCGCGCAACCTCGCAGAAAAACGTTGCTGCGGATTTTTTAAGCTATCTGACTGACTAGTAGCCACTCCATGATTCCGCATGTGACTGCAGAATATATAGAGAAATTTTGTAGTAATATATCAATTAAGTATTAGAATATTCAAACAAAATCATACATAATTTATTTATAATATTTACCTAATATATTATAATATCATTTCATTTTATAATTTATTATCTAATCTGATCATTTAAAATTATGAAATCTTTCAGCTATGTTCTTTGAAAGTTTTTTAGTGAAAATGTTGTTTAAGAGATGTGTATAGATAAGAAAACATTTCATATATTTCAACAATGCTGACATTAAGACTCAATATGATGAGATATGATTGCTTTAATGATATTGTATATAGCCTTAAACATTTTTTAGTTTAAATATAAATCAAATTGCAAAAGGCTAAAAGAATAAAATAGGTCAGTGGTTAAAAATTATATCAACTCGCAGAAAAACTAAGAAAAAATGTTTAAATACCAAAATCTGATAACACTAACCTTTGAACTTCTTCAAGTGAATTAAATGTTTTGTTGCAGCCCTGAGCTGAACAATAGTAATAACTTTCATCTTTTCCAAAACCAGAAGAATATCTTTTACTAGATGGTAATGTTCCAGGTTCAGTTTGTCTACTGGTATTTTTACATGAACCTATCAAAAAGCACAGATGATAATAAAAGTAACTTTAAAGCTAAATCATAACTATTTTATCACATTGCTTATCTATGAGGAAGTTCATATAAATATATTGTCTATACCTTATTAATATTTATTAAATCAAATATTCTGCAGCCTTACTAAACTCTTCAAAATCCAAGTTGGTTTATTTTGTGATTATCATTTAATAATTAAAAATATATATAAAATCAGTCAAAATCCAATTTAAAAAAAAAATTAAAAACTTGTATATTCTGACTTTAAATATCAAAAATATTTAATTTATAAGTTTTTTTTCTAATGTTTAGGATAATATTTACAAAAATGTGAAGATGAGAAAATAATTGAAATACTATATAAAAAATTATCTATAATTATTTCTATCAATACTTTATTACTTATCATTATAAAAGTACCTGTACATGTAAATAGACAAATAACCCTATATCAATTAACAAACTAATATATGTGATTATAATTTTGAATAAATTTCAAGATTTATAATTTAAGATTTTTAATAATTTTTCAAAGACAGTTTATAAAAGAGTTATCTTTATTACAAAATTATGAATTTGAAGATGACAATTTAAAATAATGATTTCTCAACTATATATATTAACACAAAAATCTTTATATTAAAATTAAATATAATAACCAAAAGCTTTAACAAAAACCAAATATATGAAAAATCTTCTAACAAGAAGCGATTAGATAATATTTAGAGCTCTGACATATTCAGTAAAAAGTTTAATTATAAAAAAACAGTATAATTTCAGACTTAAAAAAAATGGAAATAAAAAATCTTTATCTATTCTTAGAACTGGGCAATACATGAAAGTGCTGAGCAAAAAAATGTATGAATACTTTAAATACTTTTAGATGTAAAGAGAATTTTGTGATAAGTCAATCGTGAACACAACTAATTGTAATAAAAAGAATAGCTTACTTTTGGTGGAATCTATAGATTGATCCATAATAGATGTTAAAACCTAAAATAGTTTCTCAGCATCAAAATGACTTCAAAAAAAGAAATCAAAAAGAATAGGCAAAAGTATTAATCAAATGATGTAATACACTATAAAAAAATTGATAAAATTATTCTATAATAAAATGAAAATATAAATGATGAAAAAATATTTATCCACCATAAATCATATCATTCTAAATAATTTTAAAAAGCAAGCCTTTAGTAACGAAATAAATTTTTAAAAGTTGAAATTGGCAAAATTAATTTCACTGAAGTATAAATGATAAATTTGGATATTCTGTCTTATAACAAAATCAAATTAGGGAAAATAAGCACAGATGTTAGCAGTATAAGAAATCAGTATATTCAAAGAGTAAAAGTCAATAAACTGAATTATTGGAGGTGGCATTCTGTAAATTATTATAAGAAATGAATCACTGATTGAAACGAAACAGAAAAATCGTAAAGAGTCTTTCTTTTGGAGGCTTTCTTCTTCACGTGAGAAAGTGCTCCTCTGGTGGCTGACATAGTTCCTACTATTATGGGCTAATTTTTATGAAAATAAATTTCCTTAACTTTCTGTAGGAAAATAAAATTTCAAAGAAAGTACTATTTCGGATATAATGTGAATCAAACTTAAGTCCATCAAAGAAGCTGTTATATAATTAGATTGATGCATTTGTTTAATTAATAAAAGTAAAAACTTAAAAATTCCTGACAGTAATTATACAAGTAGTTTGACATTTTCAAAAACATGAAAATATGCTTTACATCTTGATAAATTACAAAGACTATTCTCAAACGTTCATCTAACAATTTATCAGAACTTTTAAAACTATACACGTTCAGATCTAGCATACAATAGGTATAAAAAAAATTCTCCTTTTTATTTATATCAGTACAAAAAATGATTAATACCTTTTTTAGTACTATAAACTTTTGGAAGTATTTTGGTATAACTTTCGCCAGTTTATTAGACTAAATTTTGACCAGACAGATTTCATATAATTAAAATTTATTAAAATAGAAACCACACCATATTCTTATGTCACAAGATATAATTCATTGTTTAAATTAACTTATATTTTTGTTGTATAAAGTTTAAAACAATAAAAACTAAAAAGTTATATAAGAAAATAATCAAAATGTGTTTCAATTTATAAGTGTTTTATGGATAATACAAGATATACCTATAAAAATGTTTTTCACATTCTTTAATTTATATTTTTTAACTCTAAGCCATTCATATACAAAAGTATATAAATCATAAAACAATATAAAAAATTTTTATAAAATGTATATATAAAAATATTTATAGATTCTAAATTATTAACTAAATGGTTAAAAAATACCTATCAAAAAAACCACATCAAATAATCCAAACAATTTAAAAGACATGTAAGATACTATCATTTAAAAAAATATGTGATAGTTTATTTAGTAATTTGATATTACAATAAAAAAACATAAGTTATTTGAAAGAACACATTACAATCAGACATAAATTAAAATTATACATTGAGAAGTGTTATGGATGTAGAATAGAAACTTGAAGATGAAAAAAAAGAGTTGCTCTTTATTCGAATATCTTCTCTTTATATTTAGGGATTTTTTTATATTTAAGTATCAAAAACATTCGTAACTACTTATATTATTAACTAATAATAAGCAAGTTCATCAATAATTATAATAATCAGTTGCTATATAATTAAAAAAATCAACTCAACCAAAAATACTAAAAATAAGTGATACAAAAAGCTATGAATTATTTCATAAGATTTTGGTATTTAACTCCTAGATGGTTATGCTATAAATATAATTTGTTTTAAAATTTGATAATCATACAGTATATAGAACTAAGCAAGAATATACATCAAAGATATAATAAAAATTGATAAGACCATAACTTTCTAATATATTCATACTTTACCACTAGACAATTTTTTATAATCAAATTCTTTGAATTAATTTCTTTCTAAATAAATTGTTTCTTTTATCAACTGTAAACCAACCATCAATCAAAAATTAGTAAAATTTCAGAAAGTTCAAATTGTTCATCTCATACTTCAGAGGTTATAAAATTTCTATTATATATTATTTTCATAGTTATGGTAATAAACGCAATGTTAGCATTGAAAACTTATTTTTTAAATGAAGTGTACAAAATCACAGAATATTTAGAATTCAACAGAAATACTGCTTTCTTTATTTCATATCTAGCTGTGAAAATAAAGCTTCTACTCCCCCACTGCTCTTAAGTAAGACCTAGAACGATCATTTGCATATGCACGCCCATCGAATGAGTGTGTAGCGCGTTTGAATGTCTTACTTCGCCAGCATGATGAAACATGTCAGTGAGTGTGTCTACAAGCGTGCAGGATGACTTAGGATGGATATTTGATATGTTCTAAAACCTTATTTTTTCGATTATCATTATATATTATTTTCAAATCTTATTTCGACGTCTTTAAAGAAACTATTAACATAATTTAAGCATTAGTTTTAAAGATGAATTAAAGAGTTATCAAAAAAGTTAGCTGGTTGGAAGTATAAAACTTCAAGTTCTAAAACACATATATTTACTACCTTGTAAATAGATTTAAAAATAAATTATTTTATAAATAAAACTAATCTTATTTTTAGAAAGTTTAATTCATCTTTAAAACAATTTTATCTCAAATGTTTAGTAACATAGATTTTTTGTGCGAAATTTGAAAAACATCAAAACTAAAATCGTTAACCATTTGTGAATTTTGTCAATTGTTCACTTTAAGTTAATAAAAGTAGAAGTTATTTTATAAAGCGAAGTCTTACTTATGAGATCTTAATTTATTTTACATTCGTATGCAATCTAAATAATTCATTTTTGAGTCAAATTATATGAAACTTTATCACAAATATAAGAATAAATGATGCAAATAAAAAGAAAAAGTTTTTTTAAACTTTCAAAAGGGGGCTAACTCTATTAAACTCCTACATATCAATACAACTAAAAAGGTTTGTGATTATATGAAGAAGCTTACCATTCATCTACAATTAAATCAAAAATTAATTCCAAAATCAATTTCAATCTTGCTCACTCAAGCTAAAAACATTCAATTTATTACTGGACAATTTTTATAATTTCTTAAAAATAATACTTGAAGGCTTTTCCTGTACAATACAAATAAAGTCTCGCAACCACTAGAGCAAGATTTCAACTTCTCTATTGAGTAACAAAATCAGAATGGAACAGCTAACGTTTCGAGTGAGAAGCAAGAAGCGATAAACTGACTTGCTGCTCGTTTTTCTTTTCTCTTCTTTCTCCAAGAGCAACACTCGTGTTGGTATACTGAGTAGAAAAGCTTTCAAATTATTTGAAAAAATTCTTTTATGAGCCAAGCTAACTCAGCAAGATCAACTTATTTTTCTTTTAGCTGTTATATCAACTGTAATATATAGCATCATATTTCTATTTTAATTAACTATATTATTTTTAAATAACTTAAAAAGGTTTAAATTGTAAGAAATAACTTATTTTAGTCGGAATTGCCTTCCTTATACTACCTACTGTTTATAAATTCACTTTATCAGCATTTTGAAATCAAACTTCTTCATCCTCTTCGAAACTAGTCTAGTCTTATAAAACAGAATTTAAAGAAAACAAAAAAGCTGAAATGACAAAATCTTTTAACTTTAAAACTGAACCTGTGCATAAATGTGCTCATATACATTCTCTTTTTTTTCTTTTCATTTATGCTAAGTAACAAACAAAATTTAGAGCTTTTGCTATAAATAATATTTTTTAATAAAACTTTATTACAAATCAAGCGCTTCAGATTTTGATCTTTAAAACGTTTGGAGCCAGTAACCAGCAACATATGCTGTACTAGCTCTCAGCAAAGTACTTTTGAAACACTCTGCTCATTGAACCGTGAAGCTGAAGCAAGCAACTGCTCAGTGGTGTCATCCTGATTTAGCTCAATTGATTATGAAACTCCGAGATGGTTCAGATAAAAATCTGTGACTTCATATATATACATTGGAAAAACTATTTACTTATGGTTAAAAAGCAAAGTAAAAATTCAGATAAATTTAACTTAAAGGAATACAAAGTTTTTTATTTCCTTATATATAGCTGTGGATGTAAGATGATTGACTGATGATTTGATTACTCGTTAAGAGTTTTGGGTAAATATTTTATAGTAATTTTAATCATCTTTAAATAAAAATGACAGCAATGTTAGCTAGTGAAAAAGCCCATCATCTCGAAGTATCAGAAGCTCATTCGATTTTCACCACTTTAATTGCAATCAAAGTAATTCTTGGTGAAATTATTCTTTCTACAATCTTTTATCAAATTATGTTCTTTTATCATTGTTTTATCATAAAAAGAAAAATATTGTTTTTTATCGACTATATAAGTTATAAATTTTTATTTTATTTAGAGCAAAACAGAATATAATTTGTATTTTTGTATTATATAGTTTTGTGGTTACTCATTACTTGGTTTTGTAAGTAAATTTCAGTTAAACAATTTATTTATTTAGTAATTTATTATTTTCTAGTTTTTTATACATAATCTTAATTAGAAATGATTTTTAAATTAAATTGTATCTTATTCCACTTTTAATTGCATTATTTCAATGGGAATTTTTACTAAAACTGCATCCTATGAACACATATTAAACCATATTATAAATTATACTATAATTCAATAGTACCAAAAAAAACATTTGGATTTATAAAACTTACAAAAACACCATTTTTGTCAAAAGCAATTTTTACTATCAAAGTGTTAAAAAAAAATTGTTTGATAAATTTTTATATAAATACCATAAAACATTAACTAACTTAAAACTAGTTAAAATATGGAAATCATTTTTCAAGTTGTTTAAAACAGAAAGCAAACATTAAATATGAAAGTCTGAAAAATTATACTTTAAGAATTAAACAGTTTTATAATGCCTGTACATATAGTTTCTGCCGTAAAAATAAAATTTAATTAATCAGCATTTGATTATTATTCATTTATTTACATTAAAATAATATTACCAATTTTATACTATAATGTTTTATATCATTTTGGTGAGCTTATAATCAGGAACATCAAAACTTTAGTTAGATAATTTAATGGATATGAATGAAACATTGTTTTACTATTTCGTATCTAATTTTGGCAAATCCTAAGTAATTGCATTAAATTTTAAGACATTGTAGGCATAAAACAACAAGCTCTATCAACTATTTAGATATCAATTATCTCAGTTATACAAGGCTTCGTAAAGTTTGTTTATAAATATATTTAATTCAAATTTGGAATAACTTTTTTTATTTAGTTTATTACCCAAATTAAAAATCATAATGATAAGCTTAAATCAACTTTGAATGAGGATTTACTAGCAGTTATAACAGATGCTAGTATAAACCAAGTACTATTGACATAACCCACGTAATTTCTTCTAGTGCTTGTCTTTGTTAACAAAACTATTTTGTAGTCGATCATTAGATGTGCTAAAATTTGATGATGAACAACTAAATAATGAATTAGTGATTAATCTGAGATTTTACTGACTTTACTTTTAAACCAGCAGAAAAATGTTCAATAAAATAATTTAAACAAAAAAGGAGATCCAATTATAGTAGTTCCATTTAAAATAGTGAATAAAATCTTCTAAAAACACATTTAAAACAAGTAATAATAAAATTTTGCTAACAGTAAATAAATAAACATTAAATATAATTGAATGTGATTATTAAAAATAATTTTGTAAACTGTAAGTTAAATTAAGTGAATAATTTTATTTCAACTGTTATATTAAGTAAGCTACTTTTAGCAAAACAGTTTTTAAATTACTGTGCATAAAATTTTCTTAAAAGAATTAAAATTGTGTTTATAAACTAAAGTTGTACGAGTTAACTGTTAAATATCAGCTAATAAAAGAGCGTTGAGTCTTGATCTCTGCTATTTTAAGTCTTTTTCTGAAGTAATGCTAAAATATTTAACTATCATAGCAAAACAGAAGTATCGGACAGTTACACAAAAGTATATTTTTAGCCAAGAGTATACTCAATAAAGTTCTCACTTGTACTAAGCAACCTATATTAAAATCTGTTATGAATCAAATAAAATACTATCAAATGATTCAAAAAGAGCTCTATATAGCTTTATAGAGCGAATTTTGTTGTAATCATCATTTCGATTCATATTTCGATTTGCACATTTACTAAACTATTTGATATAAGTGTATTTACAATTATTTGTTGATTAGAAAAATCAACAAAAAATTAATTTGTCGCTGTATACCAAGATTATCACTGAAGTCAAAGTTTTTAAACAGATATCTTTATGGTAAGCATATTTTGTTGGGTATTTAAAGTAGCCTTGATTGTACAATGAATTACATTTGATTTATAACAATTAGTAAACTTATAGAATATAAGAAACTATTTATTCCAAAGTTTATGCTATAATAATCATTATTGTGTATTATAAAACAATTTTATAAAACAATTTTATAAAACAGTTTTTTATAAAATCATGAAGAATTTTTTCAAACTCTTATGCTACTAGAGTAAAATAGTTTCTAGATCAGTTCGAGTTTCAATAGCTTCCTGTTTCATTTCATTAGTGAGATTTACAATAACTGTACAAAAAGTAGAAAGTTAAGTTTATAAATGGATTCTAGATTCTTTTAGAAAGAATTTTAGAAACAAAGTTTACAATCATTTTTAACTTTTAGAGTTAAATTTTTCAAATAGTTTCAAGTATCCTTATTTTAAAGATATGCTCAAATGATTTTAAAGTATAAACTTTTATTCACACTTAAAATCTTTCAAAATATATTTCCAGTTGATCAAAGTTGTTAAAAGCTGAAATAAAATTCTTGCCGTCAACAAGTCTTTTTAGTGACAGAATTTTGAATAATCACGTTAATTAATTTTCAATAAATTGTTTCTTGTTACTCACTAGCTGCAAATAAGGTTTGCTGTTGATGCCAGTCTAAACCTCTTTGAAAAGCTTTTTGAAATAAAGTCCTATAAATTAGAAGAAACAAATTAATTTATTTGGCATCTTATTTTATAATAAAACCGATCCTGTTAATCAAAGTCCTATAAGCTTGTCTACCTCATGTAGAGCACCAAACTGCATCTTGTGAGTAAAAAGATAGAACAGCGTTTGGTGAGAACAAAAAATCAAATGTATTTGCTTGGTTTTTTTCAAATTTAGTTATTTGTGAAGATTCAACTAAATGAATGGTTTAATCACTTGTCTATTTCTATCAGAAACACCTTTTTGATTTTTAACAATTGTTGCTTGTACAACAGCTAAAACTATTTTGAATAGCTGAAGTAAGTAATAAGTAGGAATCCAATTAATTTAAACCGTATTGGAAGTTTAACTTTAAGATTTACAAAGCTTAGAGGCAAGAAACCAAATTATAATAAGACCTTTTTCATCAATACATAATATTCTATAAAACTCATTGTACTTGCATTAAGTTTTTATTGTGATTTTAGAGTTGATTTTAGATTTAAAATGATATTTTCTAAAATAAAACTTCGAATACTAAGAATGACTATTATTCACTAAATTTGAAAAGCAGTTTAAATTAGTTGATATATAATTCAACATATGATAAAATAAACAAGGAATATATCATTTGCCATCTAAACTATATTTGTTTTATCATTATCGAGACATAATACTGAACTATCTGGTAATTATTAAATGCTTTGATATTTTTTTTACCTCATATATTACAAGAGTTAATTATGAAAAAGAATGTTTTCTAGGTGATATAAAATATAATTATTGCTCAAATACTGATACTGTACATTAGGCTATTAAACACTCACTACAATTACACTTTACATGATGCAGTTTCATAATAAAATATGATATAAACTCATAAGTCAAATGTATGCATATTTTCTATGATCTTTAATCGGGCCTATTATAAGGAGTTTATGAACAATTAAAGCAACTGATCAATTTTGTTAACTTTTCGGTTATTAATAACTAAATACTTTTTAGATAATATGAATAATAAGCAGACAAAGGAAATTAAAAAAACTGAAGCTGCCTAACATTAAGTGAAACTGCATCAATTAAGTTTGCAATCAATTTAGGATTAAACCTTTAGTTAAGTATGATTATGATGATAGAAAAAGAATTTGATTAATTGATAAAACTTGTTTATCAATCTAATAATAGTTTGTTTGTATCAACATTTCTATTAAGCCTTCATGGTACTCTCAAATACATTTAAATAGTTTGAAAACCATTTATTTTGTTATATAAGCTTTTCAAATCTTTTCTACAACATTTGAACATTTTCTCTTTTGTGATTTAAATAGTAACAAATAAAGACAAAATGAATTTGACAACGAATTGAAGTTTTGTTTCTTACAATTCACTTTAGATTAAAATAGCGAAAGAAATTTTTTAGATATTAAGCAAATCAAACATAAAAATGAAAGAGAAGTAACAAAATAAGAAAATATAAAATAATATAAAATTTTAGAATATTCGAAAATTTAGTTTCATACTTTTTTATGTCATTAGCAATATTTGTTATGATTCATTATAAACGCAACAATTTTATATTATATACTCTTTTGTATAAAAATACATGGAAAATCGAAAGCATACTAAAAGTTAAACATCGAATACCTATACACACATTCAGAATTGTTCTGGCCAATAAATGTTTACTGGAAGGTTCAAGAAGAGATCTTCTGACGCTAAGTTGGATCCTTCACCATGTACACCTTTCTCCTGGTCTGGTCTCAAACAGCGTGAAACAGAAACACTGAAATTTGTATCACTTTGTTGTTCATTTTATTTTCATCAAATTTTCTGTTTTTAAAATTATTTGTTGCCGTAACTGAAACTAAACCCCTATTGTTACAAATATAAAACTTATCAAAATTAAAGTTCAACAAGAATATTAGCTCATTTAAAAAGATGGTAATACTTCTCTAAAATTATATTTACCTTTTAACATTTGTATGAATTATCTTGTTGTCGATGCATATAGTGAGTGTTCCCTGAGGGGGACTTGTTACTTGTAGTTTTACTTGATTGATTAAATTTATTTGATGCTGTGACTCATTCATATCAACACGCTGCAACAGTTTTATGTAAACACAAATCAGTATTTGTATAAAATCAGATATGGTTACAAATTTGCAAAAATATTGTTCATCAATTAAGCGACAGAAAAATTATCTTGTGCTAAGATCTGAGATTAATTCAAAAATCATTTATAACTGTTTTTTGTATCTTTTTGGATCATTATATTTTCCTCACCCTACGAAACGCCCTTTTTCCTTTTGATTTTTTATCAAACTCAGATGTGTAAATAGCCAAATTCTCCGTATTTTGATAACCACCTTAAAAAGTTGTCAAAACTATTAGTTTAAGTAAATTGCTAACACTTTATAGCAAATTCTAAATTAATAAAAAGTGGCAAATTTGCTTTTGATTAACTCACATGAGCTGGATGTAATGTTCAGGATTTCTGGCTCAATTTCAACATAATCATAAAATACCGGATCTAAAAGCTCACTACTGATGATGTTCCCAAAAGAACCAACCTTTACGAACAAAGAACATCAATTAATGACAGTTTACGATAACCTTTAATGTGGCCTTAACTACAAAACATCAATTTTGAGATTTATACTTTTGTATCTCAAAAAATAAATATAATCGGCGTTGAAATGTCTTTACTTCTTTAGTGGTGATTGAATGTTTTGCTCATAAGTAGGAAGTTACTCACTTTTTTGATTCTTCATATACATATGTATATATTAATTTTTATATTTGATTGATCTTATATGTTCATTTATGATTTATGCTCTTAGCTTGTTGATAGTTCTATAATTTATATGGTTCAAAATGAACTTTATTTTATTATTTTTTACGGACTAATAGATAAAAAACTTTGTAATTACTTTTGTAAATTCGATAGTTGATAGTGTTTCTGGTGGTCTAGCATTTTCACTAAGATCAACTAATTTTCCAAATTTACCTGAAAATATTTTATCATTTAGTTATTCATCACTTCATCGAGATAACAAGTTGCCGATTTTGTTTCTTACCTGATTCAACAGCCTTCATATAAGCAAAGCTTCCAATATCCACTCCAATAGCCATAACTTCTTTGATAGTTTCAGGAGTACTTGTTTCAATTACCACCTACAAATTAGCCCTCTAAATATGTTTGAATAATAAAGCAAATAACTTTTACAACATTAGGCTGAAGACTTAACCTTTGGAAATGATCTTATTTAAAACTGATATTAGCTTAAAGTTATCGATTTCAGCCGTTCATTAAGATATTAATGGTAAACATACCTTGAATAACGGCACGTTGAAAGTATTAATTGCAAACCGACTATATGATATCAATGAAGAAGCAATCATCTGTAGATACCAAGTTATCTTATTTGCGATTATACATTTAAAATTTTACTTTAAACTGTACACAGTCTGCTCATCCATTTAAATGTAAAAGTTTTTGGATTTTATAGTTTACAATTCTTAACAATAACTAAATTTAAATACTTACTTTATGCTTTTTTAACTAGTTTTTGTTTTAAAATTTATATTCAACAATATAAATTTTTGAAACAATAAATCATCAATTAAACTGTACAAGTCATAAAGTATGGCTCTAAAAGGTTTATTGTTATATTTAATTTATAAGCTCTGTGATTTATATTTCTCACAATGCATTTGGTAAGATATATGATAACTAATAATGCAATTACATTAAAATTGCTGAAAGAAACCACTGAAAATATTTTATATAATCGTCTTATATAGCTTCTTCCTATTTATTTTCATAAAACAATCCACTACCATAGTAAAAGCTTCAAATCGTATTTTGGTAAACAGTTTTAAGTAATTACCTTTTCAATTGCGGTTATAGGTTCTTCGGTATCTACTTTTTTCTGTAATTACCAAAGATTGTTTTCAGCAAATAATCATATTTTTAGCTTTACAATTTCAACACACTAAAATTGCACAGTACCTGGTTTTTATGAAGCCGTAATAAGCTTATCACTGCCATCGCGTTTACTAAATAGTGCCAAGAGTCAACCTTACTTATCACGTTTGCATAACGTAAGTCAAAGGCTTCACCTAGGGAAGTTTTTCAATCATACTAAAAAGCTATTTGATGAAAATAGAATTGTAGCGATAAATTTAGAACTATCCTTTGTATTGAATTTGTTTTTAAAAGTCTTTGAAAGTCACAAACTCATTGAAAATAGTTAAAACAATGGAAGTGAATCACTAGAAAATGTTGAAAATTTACTTTTCTTTTCACTTTCGTCTAAATGCATGCAGTTTCCGATTGGAATGTAATATATTTTCAAATCGACATAGTTTAACATTGGTGATCTCGAAGCTTGCTGCTGTCTATACATCACATAACAGTTTGCTTTAGCTTTTTTTCTTATCTCACTGAGTTACCGTAAATAATAATAAGATCTTGCGACTTGTCCAATTGTAGTATCGTTACCAACAACTACAAGCTTCAATAACTGTTTTCGATGTAAATTTACTTCTTTTGATTCTTCATCTTCATGATTTTGCCTAAAAAGAGAATTATTTAACTGACAGACATTTTGAAGAATGAAAATCTGTATTTTCTGAGCAACTTAAATATAAAATAAAACTTTTTTGAGGAAATGACTTTTTAAACTCTTTTTTAGAACTATTCTTTTCGATGTTAGATTTTTTATTCAAAGTTACTTTGTTTGCCACTTTCCAATTCCAGAAAGATATACTTCCGATCTCATTTGGAAGAAACTAGGAAAAGGTGAAGATCGGGATCTTTTGATGCTCATTAGTTCAAGGTCTTCTCGGTCGGTTACTATCCCCGAATCAACTCTGAATTAAAATTCAGCTTTTAAATAATTCAAAACTCAGTTTAATGCAAAGAATTTCAAAACTAAAAACACAAACCTGATTCTTGATTTACTATTTGTGTCATAAGAATCTTCAGGTACTGAAATATTCATATTTTATTAAATCTTATAGCATCATTTTTATCAAATACATAATCAAGTGTACAAACTTCTTATCAATTTGAAACAGGACTTGTTTTACCTGAAGCAACTGAAAATGATGATCTTGCTGATGAGGGTCCTTGATCATTTTCAAAGGGGCTTCTGATATTTGTAATTTTACGATTTTTGCAATATTTTGCCCATGTTCTTAATTCAAGGTCGTCGAAACCTACATTGATATCAGGATGCAATTTGTTACAATCTACAAATAAATTTAAAAAATACTCGCAGTAAATTTAATGAGGTATGATAAAACGTTTGTTTTTATCATATTTTGAAATAAAAATACGTTTAAGTAAAAATTTAAGGTTTTATAGTTTACTTTTTGTTGTACTATTTTTAAGGAATAATAACAAACCATGAAACGGAGAAGTGTTTTGAGATTGACTTCCTTGCGTGAAATCACAAACCGTTGTATTGAAAGCACTATCAAGTCCAATTGTTGATGGGTCTTTTCGTATTGATGTCATCATTTTCCCAAGACCTTTTCTACCAATTGTCTTTATACGATTTTTATATTCTTTAAAATTCTTTCGTTTTTTGTTTCGATCTTTAGGTGGCTCATAATTTGGTTTCACTTTTTCAACAAACTCATTAACATCTTCAGTATTTGAAATTTGCTCCAAGTTTTTTTGAAACTTAGAATCAATATCACAACTGTCTTCATAATCATCTGCTCCAAAATTACTTTTCAAAGAGCTTCTGTTAGATATACATGAGTCTAGAGACATAGATTTCAGCAAGTTATCTAAGATAGCATTATCTTTGTCATCACTAAATCCATTTGTACTGAATGATTGCCACATTTCTTCAACCTCCTAAAATAAATCGTTTTCCAGAAAGTGTTTTTTGACTTGAGTTTATTTTAAGTACAACTAATTAAAGATATAATAATCAATACTTCCCGTGTAAGGTCAGCTATTATGAATTCAAAATGTTTTATTTATTTAAAATTGCAATGATGACATTTTTATATTTTAACGATTGTACATGTTGTTTGAAATGTTAGCTCAAAAATTTGCAATTATTGTTGCATCATTTCGATGGGTCAACTCAATCATCAAATTTCAACAAGTTTCTGATTAAACATTTTTCTAAGACTCTTTTAATATGCAATGAACAAACTATTTTGTAATTGATCTCAACAAATTAATGTAATAAATTTATTCTTATTATATCAAAAATTTGATATAAAATATTATTGAACGACTGGTTAATATGTTTTTCAAACATTACAATCGATTATTAATTATTTTGACTAATATCAAACCAAAATATAAATATTTTTACTTCTAGATCAGTGCTTCAGTCGAAGAAATAATTAGTTTAAAATTATTTAAATATTAAAATATCAACTAAAATTTACTTTTTCATCCTTTTTTTCACTAGTAACATCTTTATCTGATTTATCAGTGGCAAAGCTGTAACTTGTTTCATCATCATCAATTACACCACTGTCTCTGACATCATTATCACATGAGTTATGGCGTACTGCTGATGAATTAATTTACTAATGATTTACAAAAAATATATATTAAGAAAAACAACATTGAATGTTTGTCTTGATAAAAATTTATAGAACAATTGTTTATTCCTTTTAAATAAAATATACTTCATTTAAATCGATGAATGAAACTCACTGTTTCTTTTTTCTTCCATATAACTTTTAGCTGAACTTCTTAAAAGTTCAAAAATTTCTATTTGGAAACGGTTGAAGTCAAACTCTTTGATTTTAATCTAGCAAATAAGTAAAGGATCTAGGTATTTCTATATAATTGTTGGTAAAACTTTTAGTAGGATATTGACTAAACTAATATTAAAGCTTTCAGTGAAATACTTCAATAATTAACCAAATAGAAACAAATTTAGCTGATTGTTTTCATTTAAAAAGTTAATGTATAAAGAAGATGTTGATCAATTTCAAATGATGATATTTAATCTTTGTTAAATTGGTTAACAAAGTTTTGGAAACAGTTCTTATCAGACTTACATCTAGATTGTAACTTATGCTTTTGTAGCCGTCGCTGTGACTAAAATCTTGTGATGTGAGTCGTTTAAATGATGAACCATCTTGAAGAGAAGATGATGAGATAGGATCAGATGGAATCGGAAGAGATGCTGGTTGAACTATCACAGTTAACCGATGTTGCTTTGCTTTTTTGGAAAAATGTTTTTCTGTTTCTGTTAACACATTGTTTATTAGTATACGATTTTGATTAGAAGTTCATTTTAAGTTTAATTTATAAATTTTTTATGTAATTTGAAGCAATTTTTTTTTTTATTTTTTTTTATTTGTTTTTATAAAAAAAGTCATCTTTAGTTGGTGAAATTTGGGTTACCTTTTATTAGTTTCATCGAAATTGATTCAAGTTTTTCTCGAATAAATGTTTGTGCAGCTTGATGACTTTCCATTTTTGCGGATTCATCCATAATATAAAGTGATTCAGCACATAGAGAGTTTATCAAATTATTGGGACATTTCTGTAGATAGTAAAAACAAATATAAGTTTTAATTGATAATAACTTTGGATAGAAAATACCTGTATTATATTAGAAAGTAAATCTAAATCACAATCTTCTGGTCCAAACGTTGAATGAAACATTTGAAGTAATAAGTAACAAGTTTTTTTTTCAAGGTTTTCTGAATCATTTTGCAAAGAACTCTCAAACACTTTCTCATAAATTGGAGCAAGCTTTTTTGTTAACTTTACGTCTTTGTCCAAATAAATATTTAAAAAACTCCTTCTGTAACAGCAAAAAAATGTAAAATTTGTTTTTCATCGAAAAATTTGCTTGTTGTAAAAAGCAATTTTTTTGTTTTTTGAAAATTTATAAAAATAAGATCTACAAAACAAAGTTTATTAACCAGATTACTTACGTGGTAACCAGTTCAATTTTTTCAAATAACCGACTAAAATCGTGTTCTTGTAAATAGAGGATTCGAAAATAATAACCTTTACAACAAATGTTAAACGTAACTAATTTTCATGATATACTATTTTTGTACTGAAATGCTCTAAAATAATTACATGAAAATGTTGTTGTAATACTTTAGTAATTAATCAATACTTTGACGATATTATTGGTCACTATTTCTGTTAACATTATTTTTTTTATGTTCAATCTAATTTTGTAAATTAAAAACTTTTAAATATTGTTTATATAAAGTAAGTACCAGGTGATTTCATCTCAGTTTGAATTATGTCTAATGTATCTTTAACTGCAGAAGAAAAGGTTGTTGGCCAAATATAGAAACGAAGAAAAGTTGAATATGATTGCTGTAAAATTTCTAAAGGGATATAATCCGCCTAAAAAAGAAATTTTTGTACAAATATATTGACAAGTTGTTTATTTTAAAATCGTCAGTTTTTTTTTAAAAGCAAAATAACTTACTGTTATCAAAGTTTCTCGAAATACATGAAGAAGAGGCAGAAGTTTGTAAAACTGCCAAGAGATAAAAATCTGTAAATAGGTATCAGTTGAAGCTAATCAATTCAATTTGTTATCTTTAAGAATTTACTTTTTCAGCCAAAGACAGAATACAAACTATTTTGTCTTTAATAGCCAATTCTTTAGCAGCCCTTTTTTTTGTGACCCAATAAACCATGCCATTGATTACTAACGTAAAAAAAAGTTTTTAAATGACGTTTTACCCTTAAACAAAATATTGTGATAGTTCATGTTATTTCGTTCATATGATGATAAAACGTAAACAAAAACCATTTTCTCAATATTATTAGTTAACCCTAATTACGTAATCAGTCCAACAAACGTCATATAATTAATTTCACTATGCTTGATCATCTTATTGATAAAAACTTTTGTTTACAAAGCTGAGTAGTTTTGAATAACCTGTATGATCATCTAATCCATCTTCATGAGAAAGTTTACTTGGAGAAAAATGGCCCAGAAATTTTTCAAATATTTCAATCCATCTGTCTTTTAAAGAAACAGCCTTAGGAGCTTGTGATAATAGTTTCAAAACCTTTAAAATAAAACAGTAAATTAACGAAATTTTGACTAAACTTGTATTTTGTTGATCTATTAATTCCATTGGCTCGTCATCTACATTACTACTTACAGCAACAATTATCTAAGATGTAAGATCATTTTTAAATTTTTCAATATTCAACTAATACCTAAAGTTTTTAGTCAAAAAGTTTACAATGATAAAAATGGTTTCAATTAAACTCACAGTCGTTTCAAATTTTGTTGGTTGATCACTCCAACCTCTTGCTGAAAATCGTTGGTTTAAAAATTGGTTAATAATTTTACCTCTTACAACTATTTTTTTTTAATAATATTTAGACTTATAAAAGATTTAACGATTGTGAAAATAACATGAAAGTAATTCGATTTTCTGTCAGTTTCTCTAAACTTGAGTTATTTAGAATTTGAAATATATGTTAGCCGTATTTACGGTTGATTTAAATATTTATTGCTGATTTACTTTTATTCCACAACAAGAATAGTTCTCTTAGACACTGAAAATTCCATTTTGAGTCATCATAAGCAACCCTCATATATGCTAACGAATATAGAATGTTTCTAATAACTTTTTTATTAGAACTTTCCGTATCAAAGTCTGAATGTATTCAAAAGTAAGTTTTGCAAAATATATGGGCAAGACAAAATAAAATACCTAATTTTAAACTAGATTGCTTTTTTATTCTTTGATTCTGTGGACTCGAAGTCAAGGACCCGCTAACTATGGACTTACGCTGCACATGAGTTTTGTTTTCACAACTTTTGCGTCTTCTTAAAATTTCGTTTTCCGCTTTGACTTTGTTGTCATTACTTTGTGATGTCTGACTTTCATTGGAAAGTTTTGCAGAAATATTTTCACCATGATGAAAAATAGTTTGAAACTTTGTTGCATTCTCAATTACATTTGAACATTCAGATACTGGTTTGCTGCCTGGAAGTTCAACACAAGTTTGTAGTAAGTAACTATCTAAATTTTAGTATTATACATTTATGTTATTTGATAAAAAAAAAACATTTTAATGTTTAATTTTAATTAACTCACCTAAATTATAGGTGAAAGAAATAAGTTTGTACACCAAAGATTTGATGAATCTGAAAATAGATCTTGTTTAATAAAATAACATGAAATATGAAGTATTCTTCTAAGAACTAAAAAGGTTGACTAATTTTTATTTTTTTCCACGGGTATTCAAACTTTGTTATTTAATAATTGAGAATTTTTAATAAGACTAGAAACAAAGTTGAAGCTAAAATGATAACAGATTCAGTTGTTTATCATTTTTGCTTAAAGAAAACCTTATTTCCTGAAACCTTTACCTTGAGCTATGGCAAAGAGTTTAGTTTCATGGTATACGTCAACAATTTATAAAAAAAATAAAAAATTTGTTGTCTTTGATAACAAGAAAGTTTAAAATTATTCATTCGTGAATTTTTTGGTGAATTTTATAAAATTTGATCAAAAGGTAAACAATAAAATCAGAATCTTTTAGAAAATATATTTGCTTCTATCTTACGTAAGCCATAATGATTTTTATAATTATGTAAAACTGTTTTTTGTTTAACAGTCTTTTATACAATTAAGTTATATCGAAGTTAAACTTTCTTTTCTTGTATAACTTTGACTCACTTTTATACTTAAAACCTTTAAAATGTTTATTGTAAGCTATTTTTAATTTGAGTTTGAAGAAATACAACTTTAAAATTATTATTTGTTAAATTTAAGGAAACCATATCAACTTATAATATATATCAAATAATAATATCATCTTACCAATTTTAAAACTAAAGATTTTTAATTTTAACTTCTATCATTTATATGAATTTCTAACCTTTCTTGTGCTTCTGTATTATTTTCGAAAATTGTTTCAAGAGTTTTCGAGTCATTTTCATTTGGCTCAGGGCCGGAAGAAGCAAGTTGATCTACAAATTGATCAATCACTTCCAAATCTTTGTCTTCTGTTATTGCTTTTTCATTCATCAGTTTATCGGTTAAGTATTTCAGCAATTTGATAATATAAATTTATTTAACAAAACCTACCAACATAAAGTGATTTTTTAAACTCAAGATTAGTTACACTTACATTTTTGATATTACGAATGGAACTTCTATATAAAAATTTACAAGCACACTTTTTAAAACGAAAATAAATCAATAAATTAAAAAGTTTGCAGCTGATCAAAGCTACAATCTGCCTGCCGAATATTCTCAGATATATCTTTCATAACTAAAAATATAACTTACGTGAAGTACATACTAGCTAAAATATGATTAGATTACTACCAAATACTAATCAATCTATCATCGAATGACTTATTGCAATTTAATGCTTATAGTAGTTACGTATTTCAAAAATATTCTGTTGTTTTTGCTTGTAATACAATTGAAGTAAAAAACTTTAAATGAATAGACACAAATGAATATCACGCGGGCTTACGCTCTTATGAGATAACTCATCGTCACATCCGTTTTCATTTTCTAAGTTTTTGTTGCGTTTGTAAAAAAAAATCTTTTTTCTTTAAAAATCTAAAAAGTACCTTATTCGTATACTTTAAAACTGTGTCAGAAATAAATTAAAAGTTTATAATATCACATTTTTCTTGGTACATATCAAATTTTTAATAAGACCGTTTAAATGTTTTTAATATAGTTATAAGAATTTTTTGAACAACTAAATAGTTTATTTTACTTTCATAGAATTACAAATTCAAAATAAATAATTTTGTTAATAATTTGACTTCTGTCAGTTCTACAGATTTCGTTGACGGTTTAGTTTCATTTGAAACTCTTATAAGTTTCATCTAACTTTTTCAAAATTTAAAGAAATTCAGATTTACAAAATAAACAACTGAGTTTAAAAGAGTTTCAGATTAAAATTGTAAATAGTTGATATTTGGATTTATAAAACTAAAATTTAGGTCATATTAAACTTTCACTTTTTTATTTGTATTTTTTATTTAGAGAAACTAATTTGACAGAAACTTTTTATAAGTATAAATCAATGTATTTCTAAATCATAGAAAACTTATATTTTCAACATGGCTGAATTTATTTTTCAATGACTAATGATAAACAAATTTAGAAAAGAAAGTTTTAAAACTCTATAGAAAATAAAAATAAACCCGAAATTTTAGACGTAATAAATTATTTCGGTAAGATATTTGTTCAGAAGTTATTTGAAGCCATGAAGCTGTAAAAATCAGTAAAGACACATCTTACAAAAAATTATGTAATGCAAAAAAAGTTGCCTAAAACTCTATCAAGACTTTTTTTGATTGTGTTCTTGAGATGGATTCTCGAAAATAGGATTTCCGTTTATCAACAAATTTATCAGATGAAAACTCATCCAGCTGCAATTTTAATGAAAATGTCATTACTAGTATTCTTAAACAGTAATTAGAATAGAAACATTCCTTTGAAAAAAATAACGTCTATATCTATAGATGACTTGTTAGTTTAAGTTTATTTGATAAAAGTATGAAATAACTCAGTTTATTTTACAAAGTTAACCTACAAGGGTAGAACTAAAATGAACTCTAATTGCAACTTGCAATGACTGTTTACCTCATAAGAAAATATATTTAGTTGAAGAACTAATTTCTTAAGGAAAACATTTTATACGTTTAAGGAAGCACAAAGGAAACATCATTAGTTTTTATCATACATTTAGAAAACACTTTTTAACAATAAACAAATTCTCTAGTAGGTCTTCCTAAAAATTTATTAAAGTGAATAAACTTGAATGTAATATGTGTACTTGTATAACACCTAAAGTAAAATAACAAGAGATTATTAAATAAAGAGGTTGAAAGATGGATGAGAGCTTATTATTTGCTTAATGGTAATATTTAGCGATATCAACATAAACTCTGAAAATAAAATCGACATCAGCCTCTAACTGAATCACAGGAAAACAAAACTCAGCTTTCAATACCAAAGTTTTTTATAATTGATTGTATTAGAATTACTAAAAGAACTACTTCTGCTTTTGAAGATTTCAGTTAATAAGCTCTGACTTTTTTTAATTTTTAAATGTTCTTCTGCTGAATTCTATTATTTCGTTCTTTATTTTGCTTTTGGTAACTTGCGAAATATTTGTTGTTCAATAGCTATTTACAGGTATAAGTAATCATATGAAGCTTCAATAATCAATGATAATTTTTAAAATAATAGATGTTGTGAAAATGTGTGTTAGTGGGAGATGCTCTCTAGCACCCTCCTTCACATTTATTGTAATAAATAAATAAGCTGCATAACTACTTTAATATTTGTGTATAAATCTTAAACTTTTCATTTATAACTAGAGAGAGCCACCAAGGTTTGCCTTTTCATCATCTATTTTTTTATTGAATACAAATGGCTTTGATTGGTTCCTTTATAAAAGATTCTAAAACGTTCTAGCAGTTTTACAAATCTTAGAATTTTCTTAATTTATCCTTAACCAGTAAAATTTTTAAGAAAAGGAGAACGGCTATGCTGGGCGTACTATAGAAATGTTGTCAAAGAACAGAGAAATGGAAAGGATCTAAACAATTTTTGAAGTTTCTTTGGTGGTGATTTTTCTTCTCTGTCCTTCAGTTCCATCTGTTTGCGGAGTAGAGAGCGACATTTGCTGGTATAGATATTTGCGATTTCATGTCGCGCTTGCATGTATCTTTAAAACAAAGACAGGGCCAGGCGATATTAATTTTGCCTTTAAAGGGCTCTCTTTACAACAGATAATTTAGAATTGTCCATCTCTCGTCCACCGTTTGTGACTGAGCTAGGGAAGCCTGTGCTGGCTTAGCATGCTGTATAATGCTATCAGGCCACTGTACTTCAATACTTCCTAGTTTGAGATCCGTTGCTTCTATTTTATATGTAGGATACGACAAAGACATCGAAAATGAAAGTTGTTGAGTTTATTTTTGTTGGTTTGTGACATAATATAAGTTTCTCTGGCTTATAATAGCGTACTACTGACAAAGGTTATGTAAATGGCAGCCTTGGTTTTGATAGATAGCTTTAGATTCTCCAAAAACTCTGGAGGTGAACCGTGCAAATATATTCGATGCTTTAACGATGAAGCTGTTGATCTCAGCATCTATTGATACTGATGATGCTATTTTTGAGCCAGAGTTGTTGATGTTGATTGGCTGTTAACATTTTGGCTAAGCACTTTTGCCTTTTTAAACTGATTTTCATTCGAAAGTTTGCACAGGCATGAAAATCGGTTCATCAATATCTTTAAAAAGTCATCGAAAAAGGTAGATCATGGATGGTGATCGTTTTTACCTCGCTCTTCGTTGTTAAACACGATGCATTTAAAAGACTTTCGTCAGATCTCGAATTAAATTAAAGACACATGAAACGCCTGTAGTAGTAACATTTAGAAGCAAACCCCAAAGAGCGTTGGGGGAAGAACAAGTCTCCATTTTACCCTCTTTTTTATGGTAAATATTTTTAAGTAGCTTCTATCATAGAAAACAGTTGTTTTAATTTTGATACGTGATATTTCTATCATGTTAAAGAGGCTTAGTAGACAATTAAACTTCGACAGTGTCGTAATTGACAGGCCTGTGCTGTTTTTGTATTTTTCTTGTAGTTGACGCACATGTCTATGGCGGAGTAGTTTGATTTGAAATTGTATTGTGACTCGGAATATATATTTTCAGCCAATGTGTGTAGGTGCAAAAGTAACACACAATACACGGGCGATGCAAAGAACATTGTGCAAAAACAAACGTACTACGTCAAATTGTAATAAACAAGAAAAAGTATCATTGACTAACATTGTAGGCAGAGCGTTAAAGCACAGAACTAATATCAGATAACAAGCTTTATTAAGATCTGTCAGATCGACGGTTAACTGCAGAAGACAACTTTATTATACTTCGATTATTAAGCTATATTTTCCAAAACCACAGTTCTTTTAATAAGAGTAGATACGGTGCTGTAAACTTACACTACAGTTTATTTTTCACTTGTTGAGAGTGGTTTGCAAATGAAAGATGTATGATAATGTGAACCATAAATACCAAATCAGTAAGTGATTCCTTGCATTAAACTGAGAAATATTTTCTTTCCCAGACAAATGATATAATATCAAGAAGAAGATCATAAAGTCTTTTTAAATAACTAAACTCCTGATTCTTTGGCTTAAATATATTGTATTGAAATTATAAAACTTCATCTAGCTGCAGACACAAAGGTGCTTCAAAATAACACTACACAGTCCTTGTTAAAGCTTCGGTAAGGACCTTGGTGTGCAACACTTGTATTTGTTTTTACTTGCAGCGGATCATGAAAAAGAGTCATCAACAGTCCGTCAATATCTTTTGTGAGCGAAGCAAGAGTCAGCACTAGAGATGAAAAAAGAAAACGCAAGCAAGATGAAGGCTCCACCGATCACCAAATAATCTCAATTACATTACTGTAAAAAAAGGTACTCGGGTGTGTCTTTCTAGCATTAGCTTGTTTCGTCACGAGCATGCCTATCAAAAGGACAACAAAACTAGGTTTTATCTTTATATCCTTACCTATGTAGCCTTTTCTTGGTGTATCTTTTCTTATACTTCCTTCCCTCGCATGTTCCACTCTATCATCGAGTCTTGCAGCACTACTAATAATAAACGCAGCACTACTTCTTGCATCTAGATATAAGCTTAATGTGTTGCACCACTGCAATAAGACATTCTTCTGCAAACATGTCGATAGCTGACCCAATACTTTCCTCATTTGAATATGCTTTCATTATTTAGGCAAGTGGATAACTTACGTTGTAAGACCTTTTAGTGATATTACAACATACTATTTTTTTCTTGTGTGCTAGCTTAAAAGCATCTAACTTTTTTCTTGACATTCATGCTTAAAATGATGATTTTTCTAGTGACAATCAATATTGAACAATTTAAGAGTTTGTTTTATCGGATAACATCAAATTTATTGTGTCCTGTTATCTACTGTAGTTTGAAAAAAGTTTTCTTCCCAATTATTTTGAAGATTTTCTTGCTGAAGACTAATATTTCTTTAAGTCTCTTTTGACATACTTGGAACAGTAAAAAAATTATAAAACTTATTTTTTATAAAATTGGCTTATAATGCTGTATATCGACACAAAAATGACTATTAATATGGTTCCAAACAATTTAAACCAAAAAGAAGCATGTTTATGTCATATCAAAATAAGTATCATTTTTTAATGTAAGCTCTAATAGATAACTAGAGTTTCTAATAACAAAATAATTCAGATTTATTGAAAAAAATGTAATCAAAAACTAATTTAAAACATTTTTAACAAAAGAGTAACCTTTCTGTAGACACTTCAATAAAATGTTACAAAATTGTAAGTATCATTCTAGTAACTTAATTTTCTATTTTTAAGCTATTTCTACTTTTGAAAACATTTAGAAATAAAAACAAAATAGTTACTAAAAAAGCTCTCAATAGAATAATTCAATTATAGTTCTATTCTAAGCTAACGATGTATAGCCTTAACACAAACATAAGAATTGAAGTCATAGTGAACACAATCTAAGTTTAATAACTCAAACCATGAGATACTATTTGTTCCAATAAGCCTAACCATTGAACAATTTTTTTTTTCATTTTTCGTATTTTGCCATAGAATGAAAATGAGTTTGTAAACAAGAATTTTTGGTCGATGAAAATTGCAAAATATGGATATTGAAACACGTGAGATCTAAGCATGTTAAAAAGTTCCTAAAGGATTTCTTACATAAACAATTGAAGCAAAAGAAACTCCAAGTAAAGTGGATACATATTTAATATTAAGCTCAAAACACATAGAGAGTTTTAGAAATGTCAGCTTTATTCAAGTAATGCACCACCAATAAACTATAAATCACAAAACACTGAGTTCTTTAATCAAACTTTATTGCTAAAGTTTATACAGTAACAAGTTCATTTACTTTGTGACATAACTTGATGTCTTTTCATAACACTTTTACATCCTGGACAGTTTTTAGGCGCAAACTAATTTCTATAGTTACTAAAATTTAGTTATTCTTCTATAAATCTTCACTGGCTACTGAAGATTACTATAGAAACTTTTTCGGAGATTTAGTAAATTATAGCAACTAGAAGTCGGGAAATATCCTGAATTAGAACCCAATCTTTAGTAAGGATTTCGTCATTTTGCCCTTTTTGTTTGTTGAGTAGCCACGTATATCTAAATGTTAATTATTTGCTATTGTTGTCCCAGTACCCAAGTAATTGGTGATGACTTCTGCAGCGTGTCGGTTTGCATCAATTCTTGTTTTCTTTCTTCTTGACGACATTCTCTTGCAAACCTCTGAGACTGTGGTGAGCCTTCCAAATATAAATACATCTTTTATGCGCACCTTTGCTAAAATTTTTCAGCTTTTATATTTTCAGCTATTATTTATTATTTTTCAGCTATCTTCTTTATTCCTTTATTATATTCCGTAAAAGTTTCATTGAAAATCTTACAGATTTGGTTGACTATCAACTACACTTTGATGCGGCAAATCTTTCAGTTGTTGAATAATGTTAAAAGTTTTCTGTCAGAGCTGCTCTTTTAAGTAAATTCATCATCCCTAAACAGCATTATCGCTATTAACTGATGTCTCAGACTTTCAATTTTAAACTAACGATTCCAAAAGTTTACAAGTCATATCAATTGCGATAGCATCTTTTAATTTTGTGATTCCTTCTCAACGATTTGCTGTTAAAATATCAGTAAGTTTTCTTCTACCTGTGCTTCAACTAGTTTGATTTAGCGATATAACTTTATCTTTTATCTCTTTCTTACAGGAAAGTGCCTCATTTTTATTCTTGTCACAAATATAAGCACCGTACTCACTATATTGTTAATTTAATTTTTACATTCTAGAATTATCTTAATACTTGTAACCTTACAGTGTAAGTCCAACTCACACCTTCCAAATCTATAAACTTGTATTTCAGTTTTTCCTCATTCACATAGCTTTTTCGTCATTAAATTTTAAATTTTCATTCACTGGTTACTGTCGAGACCTAATCTATTTGAAAGTACTTTTCGAAGATGACCCTCAGCTTTTCAGTGGTTTTTTAAAGTTCGAAAGTGTTGGTATATTTTTGTAAATTGTTTCATACTATTGAATATTTTTATTGAAATAAAAGTTTATTTATTTCAGCAAAATCGTCATAATATTGTCAATCTATAATGACAAAATATTAGTACAAAATGATAATATGATATCAATTTAGTTTTTGAAAAGGCATATTATCAACAAATTTTAAGTATTTTTGCATCCCAAATTTTAGTCGTCGATCAGATTTTGTACATAACACTAGTAATTTGTTATGTCTTCGAAGAAACATGCTTTTCTGCTTTTAGCTGATTGTAAGCTCTACTATTATAAATTCTTGATTTAAAGAATGTTGCAAGCTCTAGTTAAAAATCAATTTTAGTTGATAAACGGAACATCCTTATGGCAATAAATATCTAAGTTAAACTTACTATACATTTCTCATTCTTAAATAGCTTTTTACAAACTACTTTAAAAACTACGGGGAACAACTTTCCTCTTAAAAGATACAGCTTGCTGATAAAAATAAAAAATATTTTCCAACCTTCTAACTCTCCAACCATTTCCAAACCATTGTGCCAACGTATCTTTTCAGATTTATAGAACCATTATTAGTATTTCAAAAAGCTCCTAAACATTTTAGCTAGTTTGAACGTCGATAAGGTGATGTAGAATCGGTTTTTCTTATAAGAGAATTCTTAGTTGATTGTATTAAAGTATAGTTTTGCAGTTTATGATCTTATTTAGTTGGAATTACCAGATATGAAATCAAATTTTGAGCTAAAAGTTAAAGATCTGTTGGGAGTTTAAAGTCGAGATTCAGAGGGAAAATATCCCGATTTATTGAAGAGTTATAAGAAGATTCCTCGCTTATTTAGTTTGACATTTGGGTTAGAATCACTTCTCAATAAAATATTTAGAATAAAAAGTCAATATTACCGAGCAATAACTGACAATTATTTAAAGCTGTAATTGCAAACCGCATCAAGTACAATAGTAATAATAATTGCTAATAGTAAAAATAAGCTTCAAACATCACATTAAAACAAATTTGCTCATTTTCATGATTTTTTGGTACTGTTTGCGTTATGGTACTTTTATGATTTTTACAAGATTTTTTTTATTTTTTTGATATTACAATGTAGTGGAAGGTTGAGAACCCTACTTATACATTTTGTCATAATTAATACAGCACATTGAGATTGAGTATTTACAGCGCTATTGAAAGATGTTCGACCATTTTTTTCGTTTTCATAAGTGGGTATGGTATTATTAGTCTTCATTACTTAACTTTGCTCGTCCGAATATCTTATAACTTCTTTACACATCAGCCATAATAAATTTCAATAATAATTTGACTTCTGTCAGTTCTACAGATTTCGTTGACGGTTTATTTTCATTTGAAACTCTTATAAGTTTCATCTAACTTTGTCAAAATTTAAAGAAATTCAGATTTACGAAATAAATATCTGAGTTAAAAAAAGCTACAGATTAAACTTGTAAATAGTTGATATTTGGATTTATTTTGCCTTTTTGCTCTTGTTGCTTAGCACTTTTAAGTTAAACTAGAATTTCCTTGAGTTCACTTTTTTATCTTTATTTAACCATTTAATGTTGAACCACTAGCAAGTCTACTCTTCATCTACTTGTGCTATTTATGCTTTTATTTATTTGTGCTTTTATCTATTAGTGATATAAATAGTTTTCTTCTAAGCACTTCTCTTGTACAGCTCGCTCCAAGCTCTTTAACTTTCTTTGTTTTTATGAATATTTTTGCTGAAAATATTTTTTTATAATTGTGGCTATAAAGCATAAGTTTAATTATTGGTCTTAGATTAACTCAAAAACACAAATTCGGTAAAACCAAGAAAATACAACTTTTTTATACCTTATTCAAGCAAAATTATTAGTAATAAAAAGGAATGAATCAAAGCTATAGGTGAAAATTTTATATGCAAATTCTATCAAATGAACTGAACTACCCTTTTCAAGTAGTGATAGTTTTTTGTGTTAACATTGCTGATCTTATATAAGTAGTAATAAACTTGTCATTTCTCTAAGGCTTCTAGTTGACTATGAAACTTCGAATCTAGTTTTATAGCTCTGTGATGTTTCCTCTATTCTTTTCTTTCAGTAAAAACGATAAAGAGAAATGGGGTTGAAATGTAAAACTTCAACTTCATTCGGCTACCTTATAAAGGTTTCTCCACGAGCTGACGATATGAGGTCACAATGTTATAGCCCTTAACAATTGGTTAATCCAACCTTTGTGGCTTGATGAGTGACATTAGGGCAGCAAGGGTACATTTCAAACAAACTGATGGCAAGAGCAATGATAACTACTTTTGAATTTCTGGGACATTAATATCTTTAATATCCTCATCTTGGTCGAGACTCTTTTGATTTAAGCAGAGCAATGAGTTTATTTAACTATAACCCGACGATCTTTGGTTTGATCAAATTAAACTCTGTTAGTTTTTCCCAAATAATATCCACGAAACTTCGACAACTTTTGCAGTTTTTTTTTGTAATTGCGGTTTTTGTATAACTTTTACTACATGAAAGACCACATCTGTTTTATTCGCAAACAGATTCCGTATAAATTTTTAACATATACTGCAATTCTTCAAATACAAACTTAAAGGTATCCTCTTTTTTACTATAAGAAGAAAAAGTCATAGAAGTAATGACATTAACTTCTTGAAGTATATGTGCAACTATACGTTATCAGCTTTTTGGTAAAATATACCTATTAGAGATAAATGAAGAATATTTTTCTAATGACACCATTTTTGTTCAACTAATTTCCTACTTGAAGCAATAAAGCATTTTATTTTTCAGAGGATCTTTTATTTACATAGATTTTCATTGGAAGTGCTTCTAGGTCCAAAGATAGTGCAAAGATGTACGAAAGATATACTATAAAAAGTAACAAAAAGAAGGGTTGGAAAATGAAATGGCAGTTTACTTTTTTAATAAGCTAGTTAGTGACGCCCGCGTTTTTACAGGGATGTGATAAATGCAATCATTTGGTGATCGTCGAACCTTTCTTCTTGGATTTCTTCTTATATCAAAAAATTATTAAACCAAACATTACGATATAAGAACCACACAGAAGTAATAATAGCAAAACTTTGCAGAAAATATTTCATTAATAGTTTTAATTGATACCAGGAAATTCGGAAATATAAAATGTGGATTATTTACAACGAATTGATTAAATTTTACAGCTAACGTTCTAATGATGTTCTCATCACTACATGAAGTACCACAAAACTACTATTCAAATTTTCTTTTAATTTTCACTATTTTCTGCTACGAATAAACTCTTTGCAACTTCAAACATAACTTAAGACAAGTTAATTAAAACATAGTTTTGTTTGATAAGTTGTTTGGTGATATTTGAATTAAAAATAGAAACTGATTTCATCGAAGTATTTACTACATGAAGTGACACAAAACTATTTTAAAATATCAAAACTGAAACTGCTGTGAGAGAAGACAAAAGGCAACAAAAATTGTGACAAAGGATAAACAGTAAAGGATATATAAACACAAAGTGATTTCTTAAAACTTTGAAAATATTATTTTCTAAGCTATTACTAGAAAGTCTAAATCTTTATTTACTTTTTGTAATAAGATTTTATCATTGTGCAAACATTACTTTTGTTTATTTATGTAGTGATTCTGAATACTGATTTTTTTATGCGTTCATTTTTACTGATATTTAAGGAAGTTAGTAGAAAACAATTACACAAGCGCTGTAACAAAAGTGAGCTGTATAATTGTTTTCATCAGCATATTTTATTTTTCATACTATCATTTTCAATTTGGCTCAGTTGTTAATAAAGTTAAAACTGTAGTAATCAGCTATTTTCATTTCAGTTCAGCTTTATCGACGGCCCGTTGAATAAGATACTTACCAAGTTGTTTTGGTTAGATATCAAAGTTTAGAGCAGTTATAGTTTCAATGAAACTTTAAAAGGACAATATGATTATACAATTACAGGGGTTTTCAAACTTGTTAAGCTTGAAAGCCGCATTTCAGTTTTGACAGTATTCAAAAATTGCAGATTTTTAAAAAAGTTTAATAACTCAACTGATAATTAAATGTTCACCTAAATAAGATTCAAAAAAATTCTAGCAAAGTCATTGTATTACAAAGTTTGAGGTTTATTTCTACTACTTACAATTATGTTAGAGTAGGGTACAATTATACAGCTAGTTGCTCGTAAAAGCTGTTAAAGATGTTCATAGTTAGTCGGCTGCAGTACTAATTTTTATTCTAATCACTTTACTAAAATGTGATTGATTCCTATATGTTGAAGCAAATGAGGAAATCTTTTAGGCATTTGCAATAAAATTGGGACATTTTCCCTTATAAACTCAATTTTATATGTCAGGTAGAAATTCATCTTTGACGACTGCATATCTCGCAATTTTATTTGAATACGAACAGAAACTGCAGTTGCGTAATTATTATAACTCTTTAACAAAACTCTATATGTTATAAAATACACACAGCACAATCGATAACTCACACGAAGTAACACTACTTTATACTATACAACAGATTCAAAATGACAAGCTCTTATTAAAGCCCTATACAAATGACATTTACGTATACAGTAAAATAATCTTCTGTTATAAAGTTAATATATTTCAAATATTTACTGTAATAAGATTAAGTAACTATTCCATTAGAAGCAAAACAGAATATATTCAATCAATTTTACGATTTTTGAGGTTTTCAACCAAGTTACTATTCAACAAATGATATGTGTCAAAAAACCTGTCAACTTGATGGTTTACTAAAGTCGTAAAATATGTTTTATTACTACCAGTAAGCTGTATTTTTCAAAAACAGAGATTTAAGTAACACCAAAAACTACTTCGTCTTTAAGAGTATAACTGTTTTTCTTATGAAGACTTAATAAAAGTTTAAAAGAATGTCAACTACCTATGCCAAATCAGCAAGCATTTTTTGTGATCAAGCTGAAAATGTATTTTCCTTGAACAAATAACCTTAATTAGGTAGTAAAATCATAAAATCTGTTAAAATAAATAACATTGATTGATGATTGCACTGTTGTTATCAAGTCAGTATACTCGGCATCAACAGCATCAAAAGACCTTTTTTTCACTTGTGTTAACTGGGCGCACTCTTTTTAATCCAATTTGCTGTGAAATATGAATATGATATTTACTTAATCAATTTTTTTTCACACTTCCTGCAGTTGAGCCCTCAATCGGGTCTCATCATAGAAGGCTGTGGTCAGTGGCCATTACAAGCAGCTGTATCAGTTTTTATTTGTTTATATTAAGTTCAGCTGATAATCACTAATTGATTTTCTATTCCTTTTGCTGTATCATAGAATAGAAATATATATCTATAGCAACGAGCATCATAAATAAATATATTTTATTTATCTATTTATTTACTTTGTTTAACGCATGACTGCAGATTAAAAACTATGCAGCTCTGATAGCGAAAAAAAGCGGAAGTTATAGAAAAATAGAAACACTGCAGAGGTATAAATATAAATCATTAATCAAAAATGCAAACTAACAAAACAGAATGAAGTAATAGGTAGTATCATACCCTATACACTAAGTTACACAATCTATAGCTCTTAAGCAAGGTTTAAAAAGAGGTGACTGACTTTGATGAAGTGATGGAGTTGATAGAAAGTTTTAGAAAACTGTACTGGGTGTTATTAAAATTGTTGAGTAAACTAATTTTGACTAACTAGTCTTTGAGAACGAATGAAAGATTGCGATCTTTAATAAATTGATTAACGTTAAGATGACAGAAACTACTAATGATTGCATACAGTAGCACAGGATCGGTAAAAGCGTCGAGATTGGAAGAATTTTATATTAAGCTTATAGAGACGGTTTGTATGTGAAAATAGTATGCTATATATAAGGAAAGCTTTCTTAGTAAACGATCCATGAACGGAATCAAGCCTTATGTTATCTTTTTCAAGGTGAGGGCCTATACAAAAGAGTTGAAATTTAATTTGGGACGGATGTATGATGTGAAAAGTGTTCTTCCAAATATTTCTGGTTCTAAAAGAGTTGAAAGTTAGGTATGAAGCAGATGAAACAATCATAAACAAATAATTTTCATGGTGAGTAGTAATTTATATAATTTCACGTCATAAGAGATGAAGATGCACAAGCTCATAAAGTACCAAAACAAATTATTGTTGTTTAGATAAAAGACAGCTGGTGTTGGGTTAGAGTTTGAGGGTTTGCTTATTATGATATGGAAGCATTTGCCGGTAACTAGCATGATTTAAGAAGACCCAAGCCATAGAATAGTCGACTTCATGGTAAATTGAAGATTTAGCACTTAAAAATTTGACATCGTTGGAAAAAAGAACTAAACTTTCATTTAGAGATGAAGAATAGTCTATAATATCATTGATATAAATACCATCATTAGAAACACCAATTAAAACTCCAAGATAAAACTTTCAACAGAGTTATTGATGCTGTTAAATATGTTTGAAAATTGCTCCCCCAAGAGATAAGAGTAGGGTTATCACACAATCACATGATTTAAACTTCTTAAGTATCATCATAACAACTTAATTTTGTTACTTTGAAGATCAATTATTCTTGAAAGTTTTTAGAAATGATTACAAAACACTGACTATAAAGTTCAATTATTCTGTATATACAAAAATCTTGCTTCTTGTTGAAAAACTAATTCACTTTTTACCTACTTAATGAAATGTAACTACAACCAACAACTGTTTTCCACCAGGTATCCAATCTTATCCTAAATTGTCAGTCAACTTTTCGTCATTTTGCACCAATAATTTTCTTTCTTAATTTTTTACGCTGATATATCAAAGTTGTTCCAACAACGATAGATAAATTGTTTCAAAACAAGCGCGCTGAGTTATCGCAAGTTTAAAACACTTTCACCTGAAAACTTCACCTCAGTGTCAATTGCGTTGAACAATTTCATGATGTTGTTCTCGAAATTGAATTGTTTATCCGGAAAATGATGGTTTGATAGCAAAAGATGGCTAGAAAACTTTTCACTTATATTTGAAATTCGTCTTTCAGTTTAGATAACTTCTTATAAAATAATAATCAGAAAACAAACCAGAGTTTGGGTTGAAAGCAAGCTTTAAAGGTAGAAATTTGCTTTCAGAGTTGAGTTTATGAGAAAAAAATTTTGAATTTGAAAACAGATTCTTATAAATTGTCCACGCATTTGATTCTACACTACGATCGAATCATTTTCCATTGAAATGATTAAAATGAGAAAAATCGATATTATACTCGATTAACTGACGAATAAACTAAACAACTTTTAAACTGCGTCCTTTAAATTCGTAATTCACTTTGAAATAAGTTTCAGAAAAAATTAAGTCTTTACTTTTGCAATATTAGAACTTTTTAGGATATCATTTATTTGAGTATTTGCTGATCCTACTTTAGATTTATGGTAATTTCATTAATTTTTCTACTTTAAAAAATTGTCGCTTTAAACTTTCTTCGAAACTAAAATACACTTCGAATTTAAGAATAAATGTTACTAATTATGTTGCTATATTTTTAGAAAATCAATTTTAAACTGAACAAGAACCAAAAAAACACCATTAATAGCTTCAAGCAATCGTAATTTCCAGCTATATGAAGTTATATTACAAAATATTTAAAATGTATTACAAAATTACTCACATTTTGTAAACATTTTTGTTTCTAAACTAACCTATTGTAAAAAACAAATTAAGAAAAAATAGTATTTTTACATGTCTTAAACTTATTTTTTGTTCAAGGAATATTTTTTTGTAATACTTGGTATCATTTTTCAATTATCAATGAAAGATTCACTTGAGAGACTAGATTTTGCTAAACTATTGAACGTTTTCATTCAAAAGTTAATTATAACATTAAAGCTCAACCTTCTAGATTTTAATTAAAAATCTCTACGTACTTATATATCCAAAGCAAGTAAACCATAAAAATTTGATTATGATTTACTTTGTTTTTTACAACTTAAAATGTGAGAAAGAAGAAGAAGTTTAAAATAATCTTCTACTTTCAAAATATTATAATTTATAAAAAAAGCTTCATCCTTAATAGTTTTGTTTCATATTACTATTGTTGAGCTTTATATGACAATAAAACTTAAGTAATTTCAAAGTATGCCAGTTCATTTATTTTAAACCAACGTAATTTCGTAAACAAAAATGTGATTGTAAAATTTTGAAACAAACTCGTTTTTGAACTAAGAATCTTCTTACAGTAAATATTATTCAAAACTCAGTGATGGCCGATCATTCGTAAAAAATTAACACAACAAAATAGTTCTAAGAAAGCAATATATACAATTAACACAGAATATTCAATTGCAAAATAGGCAAGAATTAAAGTTACTCGTTTCAGTTCAGCTATGATAATTTAAGGCAGTACCTTCGGACAAGATGAAGATTAGTTTAAAACAATCTATAATAAACAAAAATGTTGCACCAGACTTTCAAATTATCTTTTTGGTCCATCAGCTAAATGGCGTTGATGAGTTTTTTTGTATTCTTCTAATCCGTTACAGGCACGCTGTAAATCACTCAAAAATGCTGGCACGCCTTTCTAGTTTTCAAATTATTAATCAATTAGTATATGAGCCGCTTTAATTTGCAATTTTAATAAAATTATTGATTTAACAAATTGTCGGGCAGCTGTTTTTTATTTGAATCAGCTATCTTTATAAGAGAGCTTTACAAATTCTGTTTTAAAAATAGCAAAAACCAACTTAATTACTGTTTGGCTGTAAAACTAAAACTGATATTACAGAATTTAAAAGTAGTTAGAGTATTTTTCTGCAACTTTGGAGAAATATTAAAATTATTTTACTTTTGCAGCCCAATTTACAAGCCATGATGGGATTGAACCTTTAGGATCATCGTAGTATTGAATAAAAGCTGAAGAAAATTGAAGAAAAATACGTAGGAGAAATTATTGATATTATTTGCACAAACCTTCTGTACCATGATCACCAGCTCTTTTCATTGCCAATGACTGATGATAATCACTTACACGAATTGCTCCACGTACTTCAGGCACAGTATCATGCAAAACACTGTGCATGACTATAACAATGTAATCATCGCCTTTTTGTGTCATTCTTCTTGTTTCACGTGCATACACATACTACAAATACACATTTCATGCAATCAAAGCTTGATTTTAAATTTAAAAATTGCCTACTATTGAAAAATGGAAACTAAAATAATAAATAATGATATTTATAGCAATTTACAAATGGTAATTATAAAAGGAATTTTTATTAATTTATTCATACAATTTTTACAAAGTATAATGATATTTTGATTAATTTCTAATAGAGTAGTTTCACTGTTTACTCGACAGGTTACGGAAGTAGCTATTTAAGATTTTAGTTTTTTAAAGTTTAAGTTACAAATCATTTGAAGAATATACTCACATCTCTATTTGTGAGTGGAAAAGGAAAATCGACGTTGAAGTAGATTATATTTGGACCTTTGGTGTTACTTTGAACAACATATAATTCTAAAAGGGAATAAATAATTTAGCTGATTAACTAAAACTATTTTTAATATTATCGAATTCAATACCGAGAAATACAAAATCAATTTTTTAAGTATGAAGTTAGTTTTAATTATAAAAAAAAATTCTGCTAACTTGTCACATACTGATCCCAGTAAACTCTGTAATCGTTATCGAGAAAAACATTTGCAATTTGTTCTGGATTTGCATCAGGAAGATAGGCGTACAATTTGTAACCATATAATCCTTTATTCTATGAAAATCCGAACAAATTAAACAAAGTTTCATTGAAAACTTATATACAATTATGTTTCTATAAATCTATAAAATTTATATTGAACTTACTCCTTGTGGTTTTCTGTATATAGTGACATTTTGTGAAGAGGCCAGAAACTCGTAGCCGGCAAGTTGTTTGCTGTTTACTTGATCTATCATGGATTGAAAGTTTTCATCGCCGAAAAGATGGTAAGGTATCTTCATTTTCTAAAAATCAAAAGAATTTCTTGCAATTTATGTTTAACAAGTTTAATTTTATCACACAGCAGAAGATAAATGAATTATTAATGTTATTTTAAATAGTGTATTTAAATTTGATGTTAAATGAAACAATTACATTCAGAGACTAGCTAAAGTAGAGCCCATAAAATTGCCTCTAGTCACTCAAGAGTAAAAGCGATAAGACGTTTGTTATCGATTTTTGCTATAATTTTAACCTGTTTCTCTTTCTTATCTAAATTTTCAGTGATGAAGCCGTGTTGAGCCTTTCCGTTTTGCAGATCTTCATCTAATTTTTTTGCGTGATAGTCAAAATATTGGTCAAGGGTCAAATTGTCACTTAAAAAGTAAAAACTTTAATTGTAAGATTGATTTTACAATCGAAATATTTATATTTTTCTATAAACAAATATTAGATAAGAAATAGTCATCTATTAGGATATAAACAGCTGAATTAGAAAAAAAATTAATCATGATTTTAGCAAACATATTTTAATTAATATAAACTGATATAGAGAAGAAAATTATTACCCAGCTTCATATAATTCAGTAAATTGCATTTGTGTCGGGCTTTTCCAAACTACTACAAAAGCAAAATGATTAATAAAAATAAAAATAAAAAAAACGATTCCATAAATCAAGAACTAAAATTGAGAAAAATAATTAAACCATAATCAAATATTTATGGTTTACTGAATCATTAATATCAAAAAAGTAGCAAAGTTTTATTCAATAATTTGTACAATTCGAAGCTAGCCCATAATAAAATTATTTTTGATGATTAATCAAATAATTGTAAATGTCACATAACAGGTTTGTGTAATCTTTTAGAATTTAATATAGAATTTGGTTGTGACTCTATTATCTTGTAAGATCAAATAAAAAGTCGGCTCATAGTTCAATAATCAAATTGGGTATTTGGTTTGTGGATTATATAATTGATAAAGTTATTTTGAAGAATTTCTTATCGAGTTTATGTAACAATTAAACGAAATTTTATTCAGCTTCCTGCTTTTGTTATTAAAGTTACTAAAGTTCAACAAAAGTTATAGTTTATAGCTGGCTTAAGATTTTATTGAAAATAATTAATTTTATACTGGTAGATTATTAATTAATTGATTAAAAATATTTTTCCTAAAAATTATTCATCCGTAAATTAAACTGAATTTCAAGAAATGGGAAGAGAAACATGTTTCTTTTTTCTTGCAGCTGATATAAATTTAAGTATTCACTGGAGTAGTATACTGCTTTTTCATGTGAAATTGCTTAACATCTTAAACTAATTAATACATTTTTTAAGTAACTTAAATTTATTTCAATTATAACTATAGGTTATTGCAACATACGTATATGCTGAAGTCAAAAAGAGCTATGTAACAATTCAATTGAAACTTTGTTATTTCACCAAACATTGAGCTGAACATTTTTCAATTCTTAAAAACCCTTAAATGTTCAAATTATTTACATATACATCATATCATAATTGTTTTTCTCTTTGTGTATCATGTTTTTAATTCGAAACCAATATTCGGACTTTCGACCTTTTAATTTTGAAAACACTGAATGACATAGTAACGGTAGTTTGCATTTAACATTAATACGATGATATATTAATCGATTAAGCTAAAATCTACGTTTAACTGGTATTTTTAAAATTAAACTAACTTGCTGGGCAGTATATCATTATCCATGTTAAAGCCACCAGGAGTGACAGAACAGACATTGCAAATACTCCTAATTTCATAATGGTCAATATTCCCATAAATTTCAAGACCTATGAAAATTATTTAGAATCAAAAGTACATTACAAAAATATATAGTTAAAATATATAGCAAGACATATAACTAAAATCTATTTTTATTGAATTAGTATGATCTTTTTTTTATATTTAATTTCTACTAAAATAATCGAGATAAAACCTGATAAACCATTTACTAAAATTTATGATAAGCTTTGATATTTTTTTAGGTACTTTTTATTGAAAAAAAGTATAATTCAATATTTTTAAAAACTACTGAGCAAGACCAATAAAGAAGCTAAAATATTATTTTGTAATAAATTTTCGTATTTATCAGCAATAACGACTAAAATTTGTTTATCATAGTCATGTTGTAGTTATGTAAGAAAAACCTAAAGATATTTTATACGGTTGAGTAGCCTTTAAATTTATTTTTGATAAAAACATGATCATGTGAAACCTTTTTCTTCAATGAGTATTTCTCTTTAAGAAAAAAACAATCAGAACTTTATGTAAAAATTTATTCATAAAAATACTTTTTGTTTTGCTCTTATTACTTTTATAAATTTTTAAAAAGTATTACAACCAGAAAAGTCAAAATTTATAAAGAAAGCAAATAAGTACTTATCATTTTTTCACTTATATAAGCATTTTTCTGATGATGATTTTTTCTAATTTGTAATAAGTAGAATATCAAAGAAACGAATAAATGTAAGACTAGATGATAAAAATAATAAAATAAATAATAAACGCTCTTACGCAATTTTTTGTGAGGTTAAAAAAAATAACATTTCTCAGAAACAGCTTCTATAGATAAATAAATTTTTACTGATCTTTAGTAACAAATTATAAAAATTATGCAAGCTTCTTTGAGCAAGGGAGTTTGTAAACAAGAATTGAACTTTGTACTTTTTAATTTTTGCAATCATGTGGATCAACTAAAAAGTCATTCAAAATCTTTAGTTTAACTAAAATAATTTAATTAAGTGTCAAAAATTCAAACCTGAAATTTAATCATTTAGCTGATTTTCTGTCAGTTTTCAAACTTCTTCCAGTATTTAAAATAATTTTATCGATTTAAAAAGTTTCTAGCATAACAAAATACGGGTTTAAAAATATTGTTCATTTCTACTGTATAACTTTATGCTCAAAGTATTTTATCTTACATAAAAAAAGAGTTTTGAAAAAAGAATGATCTCTCATTTTTACTTGAAGATTCTGTAAATATTCATTGAATTGTACTTTTGTCGAGCTTATTACTGCACTTACTAAACATAATACAGTCATGATCTACAGTAAACCCAAATTGAAAGTTCAATTGCCTTTTTCGTCTTACTTCTCTGCAATCTTCAAACTATGAACAATTATTGTTTTAATTAATGATTATACCAGCTTCCTTCTCATCAAATAGACTAAAAAAGCAACGAAACATTTTGAAAGCAATAAATAATTTTGTTAAAAATAATTGCAGATATTTTAAAAAGAAGTTTGAAAATTAATACACCTTGTTACCTGTTAATTGATGACAAAGACAAATTATATGAAAAAAAGTAATTATATTTAATCAAATTTGTTATTCAAAATAAACTTTAAAAATTAAATAACTTTAATGCGTTGATTTAATCAAATTTATTTGTCTTAAATCTATCTATTAAATTTATATTTGTTTTCAATTACTCTTTCAACTGTTTTCAAAGTTCTAAATTTTATTGAAACAATAAACTTAAAGATATGAACTTGAAGCTTTGAACAAATAAACATTTTTCACTTGCTTTTCTGCCTTTTGAACTTTTTCTTACAAAACTTTAGCTGATAGAAATTAAGTTTGCAATGCTTACGTTCGATTACCTTAAAAGATTAAAGTTTATGGTTTAATTACTTATTTTTTGAAAATTATAAAATCAGTTAATTAAATCACTTTGAACAAATATTTTTTTATGATAAAAGCAAACATAATTGGTAACTTTATTGTTGATTTAAAACTTTATTTTGATATTTTATAATAATTGCAAAATCAACTTTTAATTATTAAACAGTTGTTTTTACGATTGCTGGTTTTTATATGAAATATTAAAAGCCACACAAGGTTGCGGCTAAGACATTCAGAAAGACTAAAAATAGATAACTGCTTTGTTAGTTAAAAATTAATAGTATTTGTCTAGTTATAAAAATTATTACGATTATCTAATCTTTATTTTAAAATGAGTTCAAAAAAGTTTATGAAGGTTTCAAAATAAACAGTTTTTTGTTGTACTTTGTAAAACTCGAGTTTTATACAACGTAAGATCATTTCAAAGTAATAAATAACTGCCAATTAAAAAAACTGTACAAAAAAATGATTTGAAACTTTAATGCTAAAGAATAAGTTTAAAGAAAACTGTAATTTTCTTTAGCAAAATAAGTTATATATAATAATTTTCTTATTAAAGCTTCAAATGGTTCTGATTGCTTGGTATGGTTAAAGTCCAACCGAGGTTGAATATCAAAACAAGCTGTAATTATCTCATGCCATATATACTTCTCAGAAGTCTGCTTTTTGTTGCAACATATTTATTTAGTCATTGGGTTACTTAAAACTTTGGAAACTGTTTACTTTCACATTTTAATTATCAACAAACGAAACAATTATTGATTTAATAATGATAACCTTATAGAGTTTTTTATGTTTTTTTAGAAATCTATTATATAAAACAAATATTAAATTTTTGTGAACTTTCAGTAAACTTGATATCATTTTATTTTCTAGCAGAATAACCAAGCTTTTGAAAAGGACAGCTTAAGTTTAATGAAATAAAATTGATGTTAGAATTATTGTTATTAAATTTAAATAATAGATTATTTATTATTTTCTAATAATTTTTTTCAAATATATTCAAAATATTTTTGGAAAGTTGTTAAAAGAAATGAAAATACTCTACAAGAAAATGAAACGAAAAAGTGTTCATTTGACTAAGCCTAGTTGTAAACGCCTAAAGTGAATAAGTATGAGATAAATAAGATATGATTGCAGAACATACAATAAGTTTCTTTGTGATTTCGTAAAGTCGTTAGAAAAGATCATTAATTTTAGAGTAAATTTTATATAATATGTTATCCCAAAGTAATTTAGATATAGATTAGGCAAACTCCTTGTGATGTACTGCCTGATATAAGTGAGCTATCATTAAAGCTAATGATAAATGACTAAATTATTTTATAATTACAAAGCTTGCCTTTATAAGTCAAGAAGATTTTATAATTCCAGATGCTAACTTTATTACCTATTTCTGAATTTACATCTCATCTGCAGCATCTTCAATATGTTTTCTAAGACTTAGTTATAGACTGTATACGATCTTAATAGAATTATTTCTGTTGCAATCAAGTATAAATAGTAAAATATAAATTGATTGTAGCAGAAAAATCATCAATAAAACCAATAAGTGTGATGCGTAAGTAAATGTATACGCTAAATTTTGAAACGGTAACATCAAAAGTCAAACCGAGAAATAACCAGATGCAAAATTTTAGATCTAATGGGTAAAAAATGTGCTTATTATCATAATGCAGAGTTTAAAAACAAGCAGTTTTTACACAAAAACAATCTTAAGATCAAAAATAATTTATCTCAACTTGTTCGTATCTTAAAAAACATAACAAATACAGGCAACATGTTTCTGAGAGAAGATTAGGAACGCATCTACATTATTTTTCTATCTCTATATATTGTCATGTTTAAGTTTGTTTTTCTAATAATGGTTTTCTTGATTATATCGGCTGCTATGAAATGCACCTAGATAATTGAAATAAGAATTAAGACAACTTTTAGTTGATTTGAATCTAACAGTGAGTACAAAAGTTTTCAAAAATTGCATCATACAAACTGATCTGTGAAAGCAATCATCTAAAAGAATTAAGTTGAAGCCAATTAATTTACATCGAAGTCTTAGAAAGTTCAAAGAGTAATTAATTTTTAATTAGCGAAAATTTTAAGCAAATCTTGATGGTTGTGTACTCTTTACAGAGTACTTTCGTTAAATTGTCTAATTTTGTTTATTAAATTGTAAATAAGGAATAAAATATGTTTCTTTATAGTATTTGAAAATCTGCCGACCAATTTCTCTCACTTGTAGCTTCTGTTGAATCTTTGAAATAATCACCACACTGAAAATTTCCACTCATCTTCTCCACACTAGCTTGCCCTCTGATCATCAATTTGAATTTCTTTTTAAAGATCCTCCAGTGATCAGCTTTTGTCCGGTTTCTACCAGTGGCTACATTACTCAGCAAATAACTTTACAAACATCATCGTCTATACAGCTTCGCATTGCATATTAGTAAAATCTTTTAGCCAGTTTGATATTTACCCCACTATTATCTTTTCGATTGAGCCATTTCTTAAAGATTTAAATTATTAGTAACTCTCTTCCAAGTTTTCTTGGGGTGTTCAGTAATGTTCCTCAAGGCAGCCTTATTGATCTTTTTTTTCAAAATTTAAATCAATGACATTACAGACTGTTCTACATCACTAAACGGTTCTGGAAATTTTTGCTAACGATGCAAAACTTTTTAATCCTGTATCAGTTAATTTTCAATCTTCTTTGGAATCTACCTCTAGATTCAATCGAGAAAATTCATGCTAGCTACTGATAAATGTTTCCATCTCTAAATAGGTAAACCCTCAAACTCTGACTCAACATCATCTGACTTTTATCTTAACAACAATAAAACTTTTCAGTGTCCTGTCATCATAGATTTTGTCATCTTCATTTTTCTTGATTTAAAATGAACTCATCGCGAGAATCATTTATTTAGAAAAGTTTATCTTCATACCAAATTCTCAACTGTTTTATGACCAAAAATAGTTGAAAATCGTTAAAAACTTTTTACTTCACAAACTACTGCCCCAAACTAGAAGTCAACTCCTCCCTGTATAATTATCATCTTGAAAAAGATCTTATAAAAAATGAATCTGTTCAAAGGTTATTTATAAAAAAGCTTTTTGTAGATAAAAAACTAGTACAAAAACTGTGTCTATAAGCTCAATATTGAATCTCTGCAAAGTCACATCTTTAGTACAAGTTTGTAAATAAGCTTTTCAAAAACTTTTCTTGAAAATGCTCAAAATACTCTTAAATTAAAACTTCTTTTTCAACAGCAGGAGTTCTTCTTTTACGATCTGGGTCGTAAATAAGTTAAGAACTTTTCAATTTCAACACGAGTTTCGATGGTTGCTTGAGATCTTGTGGCAGAAGCTAGTGTGATCGAGCCTATCAACGACAATTTCAAGTTGTTGGAGTTTTGTTAGTTTATAGATTAAGAAGAGCCTTATTCACAAGAATATTCTGGAGAACAATCACCAACATTTGTTTGATATTTAAGTTGCCATGGCTTGCATGTTATCGAATCTTGTGATTACATGTTATCGGATAAGTTGACACCACAAATGCAAGGCGTTTCAGAATTTATACGGAGGTGCTGCAGTAAACCAAACTGAGATTTTATTTCCAGAAATTCAATAAGTTAAAAAATTTATAAGTTAGAGAGATGCTTTATACAAATCCAAAGATCTTTCATTATTTCTCTACGGTGATATCTACTATTTGAAAAGACCGATGACAATTTTTATTCAATTTTGTTTGTCTTTTTGATGCAATAAAAATCTTGAGTTAAAAAAACTTGACGTTTCTACTTATTTCAATGAATGTAAAGACAATTTTAAACCCAACCAAAAAACTTACTCTGGACCGTGAGGATAAAGAAAACGATGTCATAATTTTCAATGTCTCTGAGGCTAATAAAGATGATGATATTAAATGTTTTAATCAAAAGTGCTCTTAAAATCTTGATTTTATGAAAGTTCAAAGGATATCAATGTCAAGACCTGGAGCAAAAAGCAATCATCAATGACCGTTGAAAGTGTCCTTTCAGGAATGTTGGAACAAACGCAAGCTCCTCGCTGTGAAACGTAAATCTTCCTTAACTCACTTTTTAAAAGTACTGCTTGTGACATCGTCTATCTCGATTTTGCTAAGGCATTTGATTTATCCTCATTTAAAAAACACACTAAAAGCAAACTAATTCTAGTTTTACAAAAATGAAAAATCAACAGCTATATCTTAAAGTTCATTGAAGACTACTTGTTGCGTAGAATCCAATAAACTCGTGTTGAAAGATCTTTATCTACTACTAGTCAAGTCACCAGTGGGGTCCTCACGGTTCTATTCTAGGCCCTCTTTTCTTTAAACTGTTTATTAGATACCTCATCAGAAGACTTTTAGCAGTAAATGATGTTGGTATGTTTGTATTTGAAGATGATATTAAGTTGTTATCTGGCAATCAGCTTCAGACAGCTTTACACGTTGTAGAAGACTAGTCTGTTAAATGGAAGATCTGAATCCAGCCAAAAAAGTGTGAATTTATAACATTCTCTCGTCAACCAGCTGCGCATTACTTAAACCAATTTTCCATCAATGTGTTTATTGTCAAATAACGTTTTCTTCTATTTTATTTGATATAATTATTTTTGAGAATGTGTTTTACTGGAAGATGCTTTTTTCAAGCACCTTGCTTCGCGCCCAGTGGAATAAATAAATAAAATAAATATAGTTTGTATTCGCTATAAGAGCTGTAAAATTTGTTATTCACAGCCAAGCGGTAAATGAAGAATTCAATAACTTCTAAATCATATGATTTAATCATAAAAAAGAAAAACACCAAATTTTACTCAAAATAGGTTTATATCGAAACTTTAAATTAAACTTACAGAAATAATTTTTATTTTTTATGTATAGTTTTTATACAAAAGCCAAAGTTTCTAAGATTTTCTCATAGATTAATTTTATTGTTTATGTATTGTGTGCTTATGTACTATGAATACAATTGGGCTTTGTTTTTCACACATTTTTATTTCTACCTTAGCTTGACTATCCACTTATATTAAAAAAATTCTGATGTCTTAGTAATGCTGTGATTAATATTATCATTTTTTCATTTGTAAATTTTTTACTTCAAGTTTCAATTTTAGCCATCTGCTAAATTTAAATAAAATTTCAATAAATATTAATACTTTAAATACTAACTTGTTTTTTACTTGTTGTTGATGTTTTATTTTGTATTTACCTTTTTCTAGAAAATCCAGACAAATTATACTTATTTTGTTAATTTTTAAACGTTTTTGAATCATGTGGAATGTAAGTGACCAAAAGAATAAAAATAGAGAAAAAGAGATTCGTGAAAAAGAAATTGATGAAAAAATTAAAAGATTAAAAGAAAAAAATAAACGTTTGGAAGAAAAACATAAAATGATTGAAGAAGAAAAGAGGTTTAGATTTGTTTTTTATAAAAAAAATAAATTATTTTTGATTTTGCATGATAGGAAAATAACTATTTATTTAGGAATAATATTTTAAGTAATCAAATTTGTAGTTTTCTTTTATGTTATTTCATTTATTATATTATTAAATCTTAAACAATAAATTTTTATTTACTTTTACAATAATTTCTTCAGTAAAAGATTGTTTCAGATTTGAAATGTCACATTTATTTACCTGATTTTAATTGATTCTACATTTAATTGATTTATTTAGTAGTTTTTTTTAGTTATACAGTTTTTTTAATAACCACTTGTTTCTAAAACTTCAAAATGTATAAATACTAATTTAAGTATGTTTGAGTTTGTAGAAAAGCTGCTATTGGAGAAAGCTTACCACAATCAAAACCCAACTATTTTCAACAACAAAAAGTAGTTTGCTTTTCATTTCCTTAATGGAATGTTCTCAAATTGATCTTATAGTCAGATCATGTTGCCAATAAAAAGCGAAACCGTAGTAATCATTGTCATAATGATTCGTATCAACATAAATTTGCTGATGAACCCAAAGATTATCAAAGCTGTAAGAGTTATATGTCAGAACCTGATAAAAATTCTATGCAACGAGGTTATACATCTAAGCATAGAAATGAAGTAAGAAATTTATTGTTAAAGTTTATTGATTGTCTGAAGGTTTTGTCAGTAATCACAAACTTTTAATTTAAACTTTCAAAATCTAATTTTTAATTCTGTAAAATTGCTTATTTGATATATTTACTTAATTTAAGAATTTCAAGCATCTAAGTTAATCTACTGTTACTATGTTTCTTGTGTCCAGGGCAAGACCAACAGAAATCAGATTGACTATTATAGTCTAAACCATCATCATCGTCATAAAGAAGAAAAGGGCCCTTGGGCTCAGAAGATTGCTGAGCAAAAATTAGATTCTGATAAAAGGTTTAGTTCAACTTCTGCTGTAAAATTGTCATTGGTTTTTGTTAAATCTTTGCAAATAATTTTCATACAAAGCAGTTTCATAGCAAACTTTTAAATTATTATTTTATCAATAATTAAAGAACTGAGATCATATAAAACCTTTTGTAAAATAATCTAATTTTACTTCAGTATATCACTACTTCCCAAACTCATTTTGTGGCCCATAACTTATTTTGTTGGAAGAAAGAATTTACTTTAAATAATAAAAATTTATTTCATTTTTTGCTTGTTATGTTATCAAACATGAAAACTTAAACATTGATCTTGAATAAATGTTCAGATGGTCAAGTAATAAGTATTGCGAGCATGATGACAGAACTTCAATTGGAAGTAACTACCATCGAAACTACCAAGAATTTAAGTCAAGTAAAGAAAACAGTTTTCAACGAAATAAAAACTTCCATGGAAGACCATCTGTCAAGAACAAGTTTGTTTTTTCTTCATAATATTTGAACCGATCTTTATTAGAAACTGATTTATATAGTGAAAAGTTTCAATCATCTTGGAGAAGACAAGTTGAGAGAAGTGGATGTGAGCGGTTGACACCTGGTTTGTTCATCTCTTTTTCACTTCATCACTATTTTACTAAACTTTTTTTAGATAATGAATTGACAAATTATCAGACACCAAATACAAGCTGTGATGAAAAGAAAATTCTCTGCAACGAAAAGTTTCTCAACAATTTCATCTTTTAAACTTTCAATTTTCTACTTTTTATTCTAAATTAAAATTTATAAATTGTTTTATTTCACATTTAAGAAATAATTTAACTAACTTTTCTGAGCTGTAAACCTTACAGATCAAATGACAAAATGTCTGATGAGGAAAATGAAGAGGACCTTAAATTTGATTTCGAATTGTCATTGACCGATAGTCCTATATTGGACTGGGCAGCTGAATCTGATGATCAGATCTTCTTCAACACCAAATCTTAGATTAGTTGGAGAGATTCTAAATAAAAGTTTGTTTTTTTTCATCAAGTTTTTTTGTATCTTTACTTTTTGGTTTACAGATTTGAATAAAGAAGTTTAAGATTATAAAGTGAAATGCAGGATCGATGAAGAGCTAATTTAATTACTCTTGACTCTCTATTTAATCTTTGAATATGTTCACTCTGTTTCGTTTCTATTATTTTTTCACCAAATCAATTTTTCTTTCAGTAATAAATTGTGTCGATACAAAAATCATTCCAAAAACACTGCTGTTAGTTTTTTATGCTGAAATATTTTTCTATTTTATACCACAGGCTGTTGAGCAAAAGAAATTAACTTTTAATTGAAAAAACTCCTTTTTAAGTGAAGACAAAGTATCTGCCACCGAAAACCATTCTTATTCTATTGTCGTTTGTGTTTCTTGTAAATATGTAAAAGTTTTCCAAATTATTTGCTGCTTTAACGTGGAATAAATACTTTTTGGTTATTTTATCTCTGTTAGCATAATATCACGAATAAATTTGATCAGATATTTGGTTTAATATTCTTTATCAACTAAACCATGCTTTCATTCATTGTTTCAACAACTTTTTTTGGAACTTTCATTATTAAACAAGTTGAACGATGTCAGTATCCCTTCATTATGTAAAATACATGATTTGATGTATTACGGGTACCACAAAACTCATCATTCTAAAGAAACTTGCTAATTAAAGATTATTATTAGGTACTTTTATGCAGGTACGCAAGCTAGAATATTCAAACGTTAAAATAAACATACATCACAGTCATCTTGAAGGGAAAAATGTCTACTTGTTCTATATACCCGATGATTTGTTCACGAATGTCTTGTCAAAAATATCATAAAAATAAAATGTACATCCTAGTAAAGATGAGGTATGTTTAAAGATTAAAAATCACTCACTACTTAAAAGTCTTTATAAACAGCTCGACAGAATGAGATACTTCAAAATACTTATCAGATACAGAACAGTTAGCTGTTTTTAAGAAAAGTCATTCTCGACTTTAAGATTTGAGAAGAATTCTTTTGTTGCATTACTTTTATGGTGTAACAAATTTAAAGATTAAACTGGACAAACCAAAGCTATCTTTAGTGGTAACTGAAGCATTAACTTTTTTATCATTTTAGCTGACAATTTCTAATGTCATATAGAATTAATTATTTTTTTCTTCGATTAACTCGTTCGAATTTATAACTTATAAGGTCGGAGACTGGAGTTGCTAATGTTATATGATCGGCAAACAATATACTTAGAAAACTTGTAAGAATAAAACTCATCTTTATTAGGCTTTTATTACTGAGCTCTAAAGGTAAAGTATCACAGTTTGATAACAAATGCCCAGAAAATTGTTTCTAGATTTGATTTGGTTGTATGACTTTCTGACAAAGTGATAAAAAAACTCAGATCCCAGCTAATTCAGTGACAAACATCTTAGGCTATTTTAGTAAACTATATCTTGTATAATTAGACCCTACTTTGACATAATTGTCAGTATAAAAATCAAATATCACAATAAAGTAATTTACATGAGTTTTTACGATACCTTAGATAATCATTTGTTTTCTCTTTTTATTCAGGCAGTCTTGCTAGCTTTTGAAACTTGCATTTTTAACTTTTGATTTTAAAGATCTGAAATTTGGTTATTATTTTCAAAAACATTATTGCTCATGAGCTTCTAAACTTTTCAAACATGTTTTATTGTGCCAAAATTAATGTAGCCAAATTTTATTTTTGTTTTGTGTATTTCAAGCTGTAAGTTTGCTCATTTCAAAGTCTTTAATTTTTTTATTATTTTGTTATTAAATTGAGATTATTTGTTTATTTTTTATTTTATTTATTATTATTTATTTTGCTATTTATGAGGCATTATTCTAATTCATCTAAAAATTATTAAATTGAGATTATTTGTCTGCTTTAAAGAAATTTTCAACTAATATTGTTGTAGCTTTTAAATCATTTCTCTATATACTTTACTGATCATCAATAAATGTTTACTCACTTACAATAACTAACTAATAATAAAATATTTATTAACATAATTTGTCATATTCAAAGGCAATTAAATAAATTTTGTTTCAATTCAAAAAGAAGAAAATTAAAAAATCAAATCATGGGTCTTTTTGATAAAATATTTACAAGAACAGAATACCAGAATATATTGAATAAAAACGAAGAAAAAACTGTTTGCTCAAGTTGTCAGATAACTTCTGTTTTATTCTTTGCTGGAATTACATTATATATATATAGACTTAAATCAAGAAATGTATTAAAAGTATATGAAGCACTTCCTATTGGTTCAGGTTTGTTTACTAATGAGTTTTATTCACTAAACAAATTTATTGTGAAAGTTAATGATAATAAGCTATAAGAATTTCTTTAATTTACTTTGCTACAATTTTTTGGCTAGACTATGATACTATTCAAAATATTCTTGAAAACTTTTTCTATGGTTTTATGTTTTTGATTTAATCACTTTTTGAAAATGTTCATTACTTTATAATCACTCTTTTAAATAAGAATAAGTTTGTTGCAGTTACTGGTTTTTTGTGCTTTACTTCAGCTAAGAACTATCTTACATCAGAAAGATGATATGTGGTAAGTACAAAATTAATCATATATCTTTTAATGAAAGTTTAGAAAAAATTAAAGTTATGAAAACCTTACATATATATTCTTTTATACAGAAGCTTTCTTTTAAAAGTCAATAGTAAAAGACACTAATACATTTCATCACTTCAGGGTTTTCTATATAAGTTGTTTTACTATGCTGGTTTGAAGTCTTAGAACTTCCAAAGAAAGCCATCACGGTTGCCCAAAATTGAGACAACTAGATCACTGCAGCCGAATCAAATGTTTCCTCAATGACGTCACTGTTGCTACAGGACATTATCTCTTGGAGTTGATCCTTGCAAACGAATTTACTCTGGAAAGGTCATAATTCAAATCTTCTAGCGATTCTGACGCCTTTGAGATATGCAAAAGTGGTTATAGTGCTGATTTGAGTCTTTTCTGAAGATTTGATGCCTCAACTTGATTTAATCTTCTGGTCGAAGTTAGAAAAGACATTTTCGTTGCTCATCCGTTAAGGCGCGCATGAGAAGCCGTTTGCTGCGGCCCACATCATAGAATCAAATGATGGTTTTGTTTTTATAAAATTAAATAAACGTAACACTGTATGATTTAAAGGTGATTATCTAAAAAAGATCAGTAACCAGGTTTTTTGATTTGCTTTAGATACAAAACATGTATACTTTTATTTACAAACGATTTACACGAGTTATCCTATAACAAATACAAGGTAAAAGCTGTACAATAGATTTAAAATTAAGCTTCTACAAGTTTATACAAAGTGAGTAAAAGAAAATGATCAAATTAATTGAATCAGTGAATTAGATATTATGGTCAAACATCCAAAGATGGTAAAAGAAGTAAAATCCACGAATTGTACACCAACTTTCATGCCGCATGTTTTCATTCTTCAGTTTCTGGGTGGTATTTTAGAGAGGGTGTTTGTGGAGAGATGTTACTGGGTTGGATTTTTTGCATCCATTCCTTATTAAACTCAGATGAATCCTCTGAAAAAATTAATATAAGACTTGTGTTGAAAATGAAAGAAAGTAAACTAGAATACAACAAAAGATAGTTGAGAACAACTAAACAAATTGACTGATAACAAAAAGGAAATGACTTCAAGTACCCGTATTGGTTAGAATTGCGAGATAAACTAAGATAAATATTAGAAAGTACGTGATAAACTATTTGCAGATCGAAAAAGACTGCTAATATTTTAGTAATTGTCATTTAAAGTTACTTATGAAAGTAACCAAAAAAAATGCTTATTGTTTATGACAAAAATTTTATAAAAATATATTAGTTCATAAGTTCTACTAAAAGCTTTGAAACAATTTTTTGCGTTTCATACTTAGCATTTCAACCACTAAGTTTTAGTTGTTGATATTTATTACATAAAATTCTATTTTACAAAATATGCTAATGACAAAGTGAAAAGATTTTAAAAGTAATATTTGAATAACTGAATAATGTTGACATATAAATTGTTAGAAAGAAAATTAATAAATTATAAAAAGTTAATAGAGTTACCTTCTTCAATATTCACATATTCTTGCATCTCTTCATGATCACCTGTGTGAACATTTTTGGATTTTTCAATGATGTGGCCTCGTTCACCTAAAGGACAAAAAAGTTAACAAGGGAAGAAAGAATGAACTCAAAATACGAAACTAACTCTTATCTATACTAACTCATAGGTTAACAAGTTATTCAATAACTAATTTACACAAAAATTGCCACAAATACTTGTAGATAGTATAAACATTAATTTTACAAAGTAAATAACTGCCTGATTTGAAAATCAAATTACTCCTACTCAGAAATAATCGATAATTAGATTTAAAAAGAATAAAACAAATATTTATTACAGAGAAGAATTGACCGCAAGAATGCAAAGACTATTTGTTATATCTGCAGCCAAAATCAAATGAAATATTTCTCTAAGTAACAAATTTTTAACAAATAATAAAAAGAATAAGTTTGAGAATATACAGCTACTTGCACAGTTGTGAAGTTAGAAAGATAATTTTATAATTTGGTTTGCAATTTTTTTTCTTACCGATATGATGACCAATTTGGATTTTTTGCATCCCAGAATGAGAATCCTTTTCAGTTTTTCTAGTTTCAGTTGCCTGTCATTACACACTTTGTTTCAAACCGTATAAGTACTTTAGATGAAAAGAATTATAAACATTCCTTATTTTAGAGATAATCAAAAATAAAAATTTTAACTTATTTTGGAATTTATAATTTTAAATGATTTTTCAGCAATTAACTGAAAAATAATTACTTTTACGCAATAGATAATTTTATCTTCTACATTTGCTGCTAAAAGGCTTACCCCATCGTAACCAACTTTTGTGGAAGAAGATGACTGATACACGCGTGGTTGGTCTGAACCAGATCCATAACTGATAGAAGTAAAAGACTGAAAAGATGAACCAGGTACCTGTTATAAACACAATTATCTACAAGTCGCAGAACTTCTCGTTTATGTTTACCAACATTTTTACATATTAAATCAAGTAAAAGTGAATGAATTTGTTTATTAAAATGACTTTTGATAAACATAAAAGATATAAAATAAATATTCAAACTAAAACTATTAAATACAAACCCCACTATAATTATGTTGAGGTGGCTGAAAATTATACATCATATTGTGCATTTCCTGGTGCATATTAGGGGCAGCACCAAACATACTAAATGGTGACATCATCATTGGTACCTAAATGTAAAAACCAGAATTATAATCGTTGTTAGTTTTAAGTGTAGCTACTATATAAACCTCCATATGCTGATGTAGTGGAGAGGGAAGCATACTTAATGAAGGAAAATCAGGACTTTGCTGAGGAAATGAAGATCTGTTCATCATTTCTCTCATTGAAGCAAAAGGATCACTAAATATAAAATATCATGATTTACATGAAAAATGTTTAAAAATTCAAAGTTGATAATAAAAAGCTTTTTTAACATAAAATATTATGAGATGAAATTATAACTTTAAGAACAGATAAATTTTAACACATTAAATTAATCATAACATTTAGAATATGTCATTATGTGAATCCTAAAAGCAAATGACAATTAAATCTTCCTATAACAGTATATATTTTAACAATATACATCATAAAGATAAAATATATGCTAAAAAGTTGGTCATTAGAAAATAGATATTTTATTAATTTTGACAAGATTAGTTTAATTAAAATCTAGACATACTTTCTGAATGGAAAATCTCCGAAAGGGTCAAAACCATAAGGATTCATAATTATTTAGTTAGATAAAATCTGAATAAGAAATAAAATGATAAAATAAATATATTTAAAATTAAAGATGAATAAATTCACTTTTCAAATAAAATTTAATGAAAATACAAATGTATAAATTTTATCAAATATAATTTTTGTACAAATATATTCTAGTAAACTAAATACCAAATAAAGCTTTAATAATCTTAATTATAACAGATAGTATTGATATAATTAAGCAACAAACTGATCATCAAATTCTAAAAATATTTATTTAGTTATTTTATGAAATTTTTACGTTATTAACCATTATTTCAAATATTATAAAAACCAAAATAACTTTAAGAATACAATAGCAAAATAAACAAGCTAAACATTCTTAAATAAAACCTTTTATAAGAAAAAAGTATAGAAATTAGTTTTTTAAGATAAAACTATTATTACAATTAATCAATACCAAAAAAGTAAATAGAATCCCATACAAACTGGACTTGTTTCAAACTTAAAAATGTATTTCAGTGAGAGGAAGTAAAAATATTTTTACAAAGTTGACTTTTTTACGTTTCCCTCTAATGTTATATAAAATCATTTTACTAAAATGGCAAATTATTTACCTAAATAAACAAGAGAATAAAAAACACAGATTATATAGTTAAATTTATGCAACTGTAATTATATCCACTGGGTTTGAATTAGGTTCATAAGCTGTTAGAAATAATTTTCATGTTTAAAATTTCTTTTTTTGTAGGATGGGTATATATGTTCTTCAGTTCTGCAGATAACTGAAATCAGTAAAATTAGTCTGTAGTTAAGTGCAGTGTTTCTGGGACCCTTTTTATGAATAGTAGTAGCTTTCTTTCAAATTTATGGAACTCTTCCTCACCTCAGAGTGATGTTTAAGAGTAACAATAAGGTTAGTTATAACAAAGAAGTAGTTTTTTTTAACAAAGCAAAGATCTGATCAACGGCGTTGAAAACCGATTATTTCAAAGAAGATATAGCCTTATTTACCATATCGACGGTTATTTCAAGATCTATCATCTCAGTGACATTTGTGAGAATATCTGAGTAGGAACGAAAAGGAGTATTTCCATCATCGGTTATAAAAACGCTTCTAACTTTATTGTTTTAGCAATTCAGCTTTATTCTCTGGCTCCATCACAAGCTGGTTGCTATTATCGAGCCAGTGAGGTAATTGAGATATCACCGTAAGCTTGTGATTTATGAAGCCAAAAAACGTTTTCTTGCTGGGTGAAGATAAGATTGCACTTTCTCTTCCTAAGTAGAAATGAGAAATAGATTTCTTGTAAAATATACAATGAAATGGTCTGCTTTACTTTGTTTTTATGAAAAGTTTTTTAAATGTTGTAGCTCCTTAAATATTTGGGCAAATTTGGCTTTTTCTTGACTCTTTAAAGAGGTATAAATTTCTTAGTGACTCTTTAACGATGTTAGTGAACCGTGATTAAATAGTATTGATGTCTTTGGTAGAGTTGAAAACAGAAATCCAGTCAACACCTGATAGAAACTCATTAAAACCATTATAATTTCCACAGTAAAAATTCCTTTTGCTAGAAGTCTTAATGCTCATAAAAAAAGTTTGATGGAGCTTGAATTCAATCATGTTGTGATCGCATGTCAGAGCAAAAGGTTAGTTTTGATCAATGTAGATAATGTTCTGAAGGTTTGATGTCATAAAAAGATCCAAAGTATTACCATTAACTTGGGTTGAAAAAGTAACTATCTGAGATAAGTCATTAGCATCGAGGAAGCTTACAAAGGCATGAATCAAAGTGGCTGAATAAGTTTTGTCATTATCCAAATTAAATGATCTTTCAACAAATGCTGAATTTGATTTATTTCAGTCAATTTTACTAAGATTAAAATCCCCCAAAATAGATAACTCAGAAAACATAGCACTTTTCAAAACCTTTAATAAGGCCTTAATAGTAACCCCGTCATTAGTTTTAGAGGGTGGTAGGTAGGCACATATAAAACGAGAAAATTTGGACTTATGAAAAATCGAGAGCAATAATCCTGGAAATTAATGGCATCAATCTGAATTCTGAAGATCTTGGGTGCAAGTGATGTAAATTACATAAACACCGCAGCTTCTATCATACAGTCTGTCACAACGCAAAACACAAAAAGTATTACCATCAACCAGAAAAGAATCAGGAAACAACGGTTTTAACCAAGTTTCAGTGATAAAAACAAATGTGAAATCTTTAGAATACAAAAAAGCTTTCAATTAGAAAATTTTGTGGATAATCATCCGTGCGTTGAAGAAAATACCTAATGTAATAGAAAAGTATGTGCGGAGAGAATGTAAAAAAGAAGATCTGGGAGCAGTGGTTATTTACCACTTCCGTTTTTCTAAAAAAAACCTTGAGAATTCTCAAGACCCGTCATGGACTTAGAATTTTGTACCTGAAATCATTTAGTTGTTCCTTTTGATTTAGGTTATACGTCTCTTTTGGAAGATGCTTATTTTCTAAACGATCATCTTTACGAACGATCATCAGTTTGGCATAAAATTGGGGTTTCTCTAAATTTTCCTGAAAGTACACTGTCAAATTGCTTTGATGATTGTCAGGAGTACAGTGCATGCCCTGTAAAAACGCAAAGTCAAAAAAAGTCTATGAATTTTTGTGTAAGGCAAATGATGCCAAAAATCTCCAATCAATCAACCGATAAACTGCTGAAAATCCGAAACTTTAGCAATAATTGTTCTTACTAACCTATCTGTATTAATATAACCAATCTCTTCTATAGGATACGGTTATTACAGTGATTAGTATTTATTCACTTTAAAATGAATTATTATCCTTGTAGTAAATTCATTTTCATTGAAATGTTTAATGAGAGTTAATACTTGGGTTGATATACTTTTTTTAAAATATCAATTTAGTTGTTGTGAAAACTTTTGTTGGTACTTAATATATATAATTTTAGAAACAAGGAAATAAGACTTCTTTATATACTTTTTATTTAACTTGTTTGTTATTATAGTCTCAGATTGAACATTAATAAAAGCTTTTACTTCTAAACTTAAAATAATATATGTTTATACTAAAACTATTTTCTTCTATCATTTAACTTTTATTTTGTAATAGAATAAAGAGTATTTTTTTATTTTTATCGAGCAGTAAAAAGCAGATCAATTTTAATGATGCATTTTAGAATAATTTCAAATACATCGTTGATTTACAAAAATGATCAAATCATATTAACCTTTAAAAACTCTAGAAAAGAATAATGTCAAGTTTAAAACTAACTTTACTTATATCATTTCTTTTTATTGCTTTGATTCATGCTTGTGGTAATACTGAGCCAGGTCTATGATTTCGTTAAGGTTTGTATGGTTAAATCAGCTATTAATTAGATTATTATTAATTTTATTATATATATTATATAATTATTATATATTATTATTTATAAGTTTGTCTCAATATCGTTTAATAAAATTGCTGATGCCAAATAATTGTATGAATTCTTTCAGGAAATAAAAACTCAAATTCCTGGATTACAAATGTTTAGCGATTCACAGTTGACAAGATATTTTTCGGATGCTTATTTTTGTTTTGGTAAGTTTTAAATGATTTTAAATTATATTTAGTATTCTTCGAAACATTCTAATAAGTTTTGTGGATTTTTTTTTTGTAGAATGAAGACTAAGGTTTACATCAACCATTGTTTAATGAAAGTCTTAACAAAATTAGATTTGTTGTTTTTCTCACCAATAAAAAATTCTATAATAAACGATATCTGCTTTTTTCTTGATATTCATTTTATATTAGTTTTATAAATAGAAAAATCTGTTGTTGCAGATTGTCTGTCTTATTTGTTTATCTAATTTTGTTTAACTATAATTCTCTATAAATCATTGCCAATTAACAAACTTGTAAAAACTAACGAGAATTAAAAAATAACATTTTTAAAAATTTCTCTTGGCAATAATTATTATTACATTTCCTTAAGTAAAGATAATAAGTGTTAAACTATTAAGAATATATATTTTCTAAAACAAAAGTATACCGCAATTTTTGCTGATTTATTTTAAACGGTTACAACTGTTTAAAAACAAGGAAATAAATTCTCTCTATTACCCTTCTAATTACTCTAGTTTATCAATAGATACTTAGTTTTTCAAACATTAAATATTTTTTCAAGCAATTGTTTTTTTTTCTAATTTTAAAAAGCAAAATTTATTAGTATAGGAACATAAAAAATCAACTCAAAGTCTACTTAAAATCCAACGTATAAAAAACAAAACAAACGGAAATTGGTTAAAAATATAAAAAAGAAATAAACTATAAATTCTCTTTTGATTCGTTTTGTTCAAACCTTGATAAGGAATAAAAAATTTATGAAATGACAAAAGTTATGAAATAGGAAGCCCCCGGCTGTATTGACCCTTTTGGCTGAAACTGCGCTCGTAATCATTTTGTATTTTTTACTTCCTAAAAGAGATACAAGTTGCATGCGGCAAGCCACTTGAAAGAGAATGAAATCCCTTGAGACCCCATTTTCTTGTACCATTTATTTGAGGAGCAAGTCTTGCTGCTGTAAATAGGACTTCTTGGTCGACCAGGGTGCTGCCAGATGCTGCTGTCGTCTTTCAGTCAGCAACAAAATGACCTTACTTCTGAATCGTTTATATGCAGAATCGAGGCAGTAGTTCCCAGTGTCATCTACCTACCCAGCAACAGGGCATTGATGTATACTTCAAAAGGACCCTTAGATTCCGTGTAATCGGCCGCTTCTGTTTCCTCTAGCTCATCTTCTTAAGCAACCCTCTATATATTTTTGAGCACCTCAATCGATAGGTTTACAAATATTGATGTGTTCTTTCGCTTAAATAGCTTTTACCTCACTCAAAGTTATCACTACCAGTTCCACTTCTTTCTTGTTACCTGCTTTCTTTTTATCATACTCCTCTGTTTTACATTTAGCTAGTTGTTCATCTTAGTTTTGTTCAACATTGGTAGCGTTTACGGCTTATGCGGTCTCTTCCATCTTGCTGTTCAATATTTCCCAGTTTTGACAGCCAGACTACCCGATTACTTTCACTGTGATACATTCAAGTCGCCCACGGTCGTCTCTTCTGTAGTATCGCTCCAGCTCATCTTTTCCCCAGGCTTCTGTAGCTGCTCAATCTATTTAATTTCCTATATGATGCTTATCATCAATATAATTCTTAAATCATATCAACTTTAAGCTCTTCATTGTCCTTTATTGTTGTGAGTTTCACAAAATTATAAATAGGCTTATTCATATTCACTTTCATTGTATAGTTACGTATGCACTATCTTCGGACCCCATTGCACTACCAGTAAAAAATAATTATACATAAATGCCAATAAATATTTGTAAGCTAGTTTTGTAAGCTTGTTCCTGCAAAAAAGTTCAGAAAAGCTGTTTCACTTTTGCGGATAACTTGAATTAGGTCAGTTAACAATTGAAATATAAGTCTAATTTACTATTTAAACCTTTTTTTATTATATTCATGTGTTTTTATTGGTTTATTTTTAGTGTTATTTTAGTAAAAACAGTATTATTTTTTGCTCCATATAATAATTTTTTGCAATAAAGTTTTTGACCATATTCTTAATCTTAGGCTTATAATGACTAACGTGCTTCTGCTCAAGCATGATAGTTTTTTAAGAAACATTGATGTGGTTAAGAGATAGTTCCACCCTATCAGTCAATCATTTTTTTTTGTAAATTTGATAATTTTCAGCTTTTACCAGATTTATTTTTTGTTTGAGAATTGTATATACCATCTCTTGTTAAAACTTTATTTATTTATTTAAAATATTTACTCAAACTATTTTGCTGACTGTGAAATTCATTATGTTGTACTATGTATTTCGAATATTATTCTCTATTTATAAAAAACTCATTTAAACTTATAATATTACTTGTAAATTATAATTATAAGAATATTATAAGATTTAATTAATCTAAATTTTTTACTTATATAACCTTGATAATTTTCAATTATTTAGATTTAGATAAAACTTTTAAATCCAAATCTTCTGATTATATGATTGAAATGAATGCTATTGAAGTAAGTGATCCAATTGTAGCAGTTAAATTTATTTTAATAAACTTATTTTTAGGACTTATTGTTTTATTTTACTAATCAAAATCTTTTGTTACAGCTCCTAAACTTGAAAGCTGATAATTACATCAATGATGAAAACTCTGTTAAAGTTATACCAGAAGTTTGTTTATCTAAGATAATGACTGATACAAAGATTGAAGTAATTTGTTTCTTCTTTAGAATAAAAGCACTTAATTATTTTATAGCTATACATTGAATATAAAGTACTTGATACATATTTAGAATACTTTGTTGATTTAGAATAAAGTTGTCAAATTTACTTACTACTTTTCCCCCTAAAAAGTTCTGTTTAATATTTTTAATATTTTTATCAATTGAAGGAGTTTGATGAGAGCTTCTATATATTTAATGTTGGTGAAATACTTAGAAGACATCTCTTATGGCTGAAAGTTCTTCCCAATGTTAAACCTTATTTTGCTGTTAAATGTAATCCCAATGAGTTGATGTTGAAAGTTATGATTTCTCTTGGAATGGGATTTGATTGTGCAAGCAAGGTATTTAGATCATAATTCATTACTGTGATGATTGTTATAATGTGAGATCTTTTTGCACTATTTCAAAAAACTGTTTTTGTAAGGCTTTATGTATCAATTTTATCACTTATTTTATGTACTTTTAAAAACTAACTTTAAATAAAAGACTTAAACGATCTTTGAATTTAGATTTATTCAAAATACTTTGCTGTGATAGTAGCACCATTTCAACACTTAAAAATGAATGTAAATACTTGAAAAATACTTGAACAATTTTCAGATACCTCTTACAGCATATGTAGAAATAACTTTGATTGCGACTTGCAAAAATATTTATAAAAAAGCAAAAGCTATGTTATTGCTTGGCAGTGTTGTGATTTAAAATCTGTTTGAAAACTGAAAAATTTTTTTTTAAATTGAACATGTTTTGAACATGTTTATCTAGTCTTATTTCTGACAATAGTTTAAAGTCCGTTTTCACATTAAGCTTTCTATCATTTGTAAAAATTTATAGCTGGCAATTGTTTAACGGCAAATTATCTTTATCTACCTTTTATTTAAATTCTAAAAAAAAATCGATTTAGCTTAACCAGCTGATGCTACAAAAACAAGATAAAACAAAATATTTAGAGATAAGCAACTTCCTACTGTATGGTCTTAACTGTTTTAAACAATCTAGATAACTCCTAAACTTTTTTTACAGTTTGAACTTAATCTATTGAATAGATTAGGTGCAAAGCCTGGAAATATTATATATGCAAACCCTTGCAAGCAACCTTCTCATATTCTTTATTCCAAAGAAATAAATGTGAAACGAAGTGTGTTTGACAGTAAAGAAGAATTGGTAAAAATGGTGAAGCACTTTCCCCAAGCTCAGTAAATAATCTTAAATTTTTACATTTGTTACTTTAAATAAAGTTGATTGAAGCTTAAACAGATGTTGCTCTAAAACTGTAATTTGTTTTAATTATATAATCGTATAATATGAAAGGTTTTCACAAAATATTTTTAAAGATATTTTGTGAAAAATCACTCGAGTAATATTTGCATGAAACTTTTTTCTCTTAGACTTGTACTGCGCATTAAAACTGACGATTCAACTGCCTTGTGTCGTTTGAGCCAAAAATATGGGGCAGCTTTTGATGATTGTCAAGATTTGATCAATTATGCTCTTGAGCTTGGCTTAAATGTTATTGGAATCAGGTGTTTATTTTTTAAATAAATTTAAATTGTTATAAATATGTTGAAGATGGTATTTTTATGTAATTGTATGATGTCGAATAATCAATTTTTATATTCGGCTACTAGCAGTTTGTTTTTATTAAATGTTTTTCTGTTTTGTTCAGTTTTGTTTGTTTAACAGCTGACTAATACCAGTTTTTGTTATTTTACAGCTTTCATGTCGGCAGTGGATGTGAAGATGCATTTACTTATCAAAAAGCGTTACATGATGCTCGAAAATTATTTGATTATGCAAAATCAGTTGGTTACAACTTCACTTTGCTAGATATTGGAGGTGGATTTCCGGGGGATGAGACATGGCGGGTTACATTTGAAGATGTAAGTTATCATCCAAAATGAAATTATTCAAAAGTTTCTCCAGAAAAATATCAGAAATATTTTATCTTCAGATTGGAAAGGTAGTTAATGACTCAATCGAAATTCTCTTTCCGAAGGAGCTTTTTCCAAATTTGAAGATAATTGCCGAACCAGGCAGGTTTTATGCCACTAAACCATTTACACTAGCAACAAGTGTTTTCAGTAAAAAAGAATTGAATCTTAATGGTAAGTTTTGTTTATTTTCATTCCGGGTTTCTTCTCTGTCAGTAATTCAGTTACATAATTCAAAAAATAAATCTATATTTTTATTAATAGGTCGAAATGGTAGTAAAGTTTTCAGTTATCATGTAAGTGAAGGATTACTCGGAGGATTTAATAGTTTGTTTTATGATCATGCCAAACTTTTGCCAGTTACGCTTAAAGTATGTATCTCAGTTTTTGAATTTTTCTTCAGTCTTCTAATTTCAACCTTTTTGTAACTTTTCATTAATTTGTTTTGATTTGAAGCTGAGATATCTTGATGTAATTTCAGATTTTGCTTATTATTAATTTCAATTATTTTGTCTAATGTGTAGAACAGTAAGAAAACATATGAATCAGTTATTTGGGGACCTTCTTGTAGTGAACTAGATAAAGTAATGGATTCTGTAATGTTACCAGAATTGCAAATTGATGATTGGATATTATGGAAGAGTTAGTTTTTTTATTTGAAACTCTCAGTTATTTACAATTTTGTTTAACTAATCTTTAAATATATACTTTAATAAGATAATTTGCTCTTGCGATCAATTGTATAATCATTCTACGAGTTTCTTCTAATATAAGTTTTATGATTGTGTAGAACATCTCAAAAGTCTATCATGGTATTTCTTAGACTTAAAATCTTACTACTTCAGACTTGTTGAGAAAATTTAGATTATTTTACTTTCATAAATGTTTGAAACTTTATTGATATTGGTTGACTTGCTCCGGTTTAAAAGAGTTGGTGAAGCTAAAAAATTACAATTTTCAACATAATCTTGATTTAAAATATTTTAGTGATTGTTTAATCGTTGATAATTAATGTAGTTTGACTTTATATAAAGTTATTCATTATTTTAATTCGTAAAATATTAAATAAAGTGTATCATAGAAATGTTTTGTGAAATTTATTTATTGTTCAAACTTCTCTTAAGATTTAAAAATCCATTTTTGCAATAAATCTCAATTACAAAGAAGTTTTTTAAAAACTCTTCTTTTTAGGTATGGGAGCATATACTATATCCAGTCAGTCGAGTTATAACGACGAAGCTTTAGTTTATAATTTTATATCTGAAGCTGATATGTAAGTTACTGACAAGAAGTTCTTATTTTTTAAATATTTGTTTGAAAGATTTCTAAACAATTAATTTATGTTACTTTCAGGAAAGAGTTCAAGAATTTTGTGGAGTCGTCTTGTTGTGTATAGAGTCACATACTTTTCTTGTTATTTAATAGAATTTTAATCAGAAGATTCAACACTTACCTAAAATTAGTAGTAGTTAAAATAACAATTATATAAATTAAGCATTTGAATTAGTGCTCTCTAACCTTTATTACTCACTCTATCTCCTAATGATTTTTGCTTGATTGATGTACATACTTATAAAAAAACTTTTTGATCTTTGAAATGATTTAGTCAACTTCTGTGATTAACAAACAAGACCGTATCGCTTCTACTCCTGAAATGTAGCCACTTAAATGAGTATACGGACTCGAGTTGGGAATACTACTTTAATTATTGCTGCTACAATTTGCAACAAACTAAGAAATCTAACGCGCCGTTACTTTAAATTGATTTTAGATTAACTTCAAATCTTCAATCTACTTGCCTGAAACGTGATTTATTCTTGGTTTCAATCACTACTGCTTTGTATATGGTTGTGGTGCATGTCTTGCTTAAACTTTGGTTTTTACCTTTTTATATAATGTACCTTTGTAGTAATTTTTCATATCATTTTGTTGTTGTAATGCTTTATTTATAACCTATATTTTCTGTTTGAACTTTTTCTAATATTGTAGACACAAAAATTTGATCTAAGATTGCTAAATGCTGTTTGCACGTTTTTGAATTTTTGAACTTAATCGTTATACTGCAGAATCGAATGAAATAAAATCTATCAAATAACAATTTTTTAAATCATACAGAAATAAAATATTTTTGTAATTAATAAAGATCTCACTTTTTTAAATCTTTGTTTGAACAATTTTCAGTACTTAAAAATATCTTATATAGAAACTAAAAGGTTTTTGATGGTTGTAAATATTTAATATTTTTAAAATAATTTTTTGGAAACTCTTTAATAAAATGCAATCAATTGTTTATTTGTGTGTCTGTTGTCAATAGTCGACTTGAGTGACTTCAATTTATCACTTAAATTCTCCTTTATCGCGCAGTAATGGACGTAAGATCTATGAATTATATTTAGTAAATGTCATATATTTAAATTGGTTTTTTTCCATTTGTCTAATGATTGTACTTCAAAATTTCTGTTTTATATTTTAGTTTTTCCTTACTTAGATTAATTATTAAACTTATTTGTAATAATATAAATTTGTTCATTTATAAAATATTTATTTTTGTCAAAATCAGTTAATAATTAAGTTTAATATTTTTAACTAAAAGTAATTGTATTAAAAATTGATTTTTTTATATCTAGTTTATGGCTATGTATAAAAGAGCTTCAAGCTAAAAATAGTCAATTGTATAAATCTTACATTTGTATTTTCAAACAATTTTATATTTAACACAATAGAACTTGAAAATAATTTAGAAGGTTCTCTAATATTTTAGTAATTGATAACAAAAATAATTTTGCAAGTATATTATGTTAATTAACACAACATTAGCTTTTAAGTTTAGCTGATAATCTCTATGTAGTGTTCTGTAGTTTACATTAGTACATATATATCAAAATTAATTGAAACAGTTTTTTATAAAATATTTAGCAATATGTCAGGCTGGGATAACTACTGCAAAATGTGTGCTAATCAAAATGAAGATATCAAATATTTGGGCGTTTTTAGTGCTTCACCTGTTTCTCAATGGGGTAGTTACTCTAATGGTTCATCAGTGGATCCAAGCTGTGTTGCTGGTATCGCAAAAGCCATGTCTGAAGATAAATCATTCTTGTACTCTTCAGGAATTATCTTGCAAGAAGGCGATATTAAAAAGTATCTGTATGTCAAAGCCTTGCCTTTTGATACTGGAAGTTGTACTGTTGGAAGATTGAAAAACTCTCTTACAAAAGAGCACGTCTTAATTTATAAGAATGAAAAGAATGTTCTTGTTTCAGTTGTAGGTGAAACTATGAGTTCTTATGATGGGGCAGAGTTTCTTAATAGAATTGCAATCAGTTTATAATATATTTTGAAATAGGCTAACAACTCAATAAACTTACTGTAGTTTCATATCTTAATTGTTTTTAAGCTTTTGTTTTTTATAGATTTTTTATATCTTTAATTCTTTTCTTTAAGTTTCAATGTTTTTAGTCTTTTGCATGCTTTCGAGATAAATGTACTCTTGTTAAAACTATTTGTATGACTTTAATTTAATTAAATACTGTAATTAATAGTTATTAGTCTTTTTAAAAGTATCTTAAATAAAATTAACTTTTAAATCCTCACATGTTTATTTTGTTTTAACTATAATTCATAAAAGTATTTTTGAACTATTTTTAACAAGTATTTGTAACTTTGAACATTAAATTATAAATAATTTCATTGCTTCTGATCAATATATCTTAAAAAGCTTGATGTCTTTTATTTTTATCGAAATTTCAGCTTTGTGATGTCACCAAAGCATTACGATCGTCATTCAAAGTTTACCTCTTAGAGCAAAGCTAATAGCAGTTTTTATTAAAAATTAGCAGAGCTAGAATTAGTAACTCTTATAAACCTTTCAATGGCTTTCCAATCTAACAACGATTATAGTTTTTAGTTAATCAGTTTTTTATTTAGACTAAACGTCTTGTGTAGTGATTCAAATAAAAAAATAATTTTTCTACTATCTATCAGACTAACACATTAATCATTTGAAAGTTTTGTTTTTTTAAAGTGTGCAATGCAAAATAAAGTTATTGAAACAATTAATAAAGTTTATCTAACAAAAAAAGCGAATACAAAGAAAAACTTGCCATAAATACAAATTCTGCATTTAGTGTAAAATTATACCAAATTATGCTTTTAAAAACGCTGTTTTAAATTACATTTTGTAAATCAACATTACTGATCGAATAAGAGTCTTTCGTTTGATATATACATTTACAAAATGTTTTATAAAAATATTGTCAAAGTTGTTAGCAGTAAATCATATAGCTTGAGGACCATAGAATTAATTTTTTAAGGTGTTGGACTCAGATTGACTAGTTTATACACAGTTGTGATATATATGTTATTGTATTGATGAAATGAAAAGCAAATTATTCACTTAGCATACAGAGGCTAAAAAATGACCATTAATTATTAAATATTGTATTATTTGATATAATAAAGCATTTAAAAAATTGATAAATTACTGAGTTAAGTCTTGATATTAGATAAATTAAAAGTGTAACAGAAAGTTCTTGTATAAAAAATGAATGTCACAAAAAGAAGACCAGTTTATGTACAAAACAAACGTGTCAGTTTACTTAAAAACTCGTTTTAATTCAATTTTTAATCAAGCTTTAGTAATTTGTGACATTCATACGGTCAATATTGAGTTTTGGTGCAACTTTATCTAGTTTTACTTTATGTAAACATTAAGCCCTACTATTCCTTTTGTAGAAATGGCTAAAAGTAATTAGTTCAGATGGTTTTAAATGGAAACAAATTATTAGTTCATCAGCCCCTGTTTGCTACTTGATGAAATTATTAAGCAAAACAGACGATCTGATATCATCCAATATATCTTACAGTTGGTAGTTTCATGAAAACACTACTTAGAATTGATGTTTCTTAAATAACTTTGGCCACCAAACTTACACCATAAATAAGATTTATAGAACAATGGAATAAATTAATTCAATTTGTTCTCTTTCAAATGAAGCATTCCTTGCAGGATTTAGATTAATGTTGACAAAATATTATTTACTGTAATTTGTATGTAGGAATTACTTACTTCATTGTTTTCTTACTAAATTAAAAAAATAGTTTGGTAGGATAAAAAATTACAAACTTTTCAAAATTCTTTCTTAGAATTAAGTAAACTTATTTGAAAGTAACAGGATTGTTTTAAAGTCCATTAACCAGAAATAATTCTTTAACAGTATTCTTAACTAATATTTCTTTATAGCTCTAAATCACTTTTTGGTAAAACGTTTAGTAATCGATGTATTTTCTCATAAAAAGTTTAACTCCACTGGTCGTAAAGTATCTTCAAAAAAGATTACTCTGGTACATAATCTAACTGAAAAAATTTAATTACTAGTCAATAATGTTTCAAATATATTTTTAAATAAATACTTTTATATGAGTTTTTATCAATTTGATATTATTGCTCAATATTGCAAAAATAGTCTAAGGAAAATTGTTTTTAATATATTCAAAACTACTTGGATAATTTAAAAATGTTAAGCGGTAATCTTGTTCAAAAGACAGTATATAATTGGTGGTACTATACAACAATTTGGTATCACAATTTAAAAAAGTTTAGTTTTAAATTCTTTAATGTTTTAGTTTTAACGCTCAAATACAAAATAAAAACTGGTTTACCTTTAATATTTTACATGTAATCAACTGACTTTTCTCTCTAAAAATGAATTGTTTTTTAAATGAATAAAAAGATAGCATATTCAATAATGGAAATGTTGCTTATTTGAAGCAAAGCAGACTGAAGTTGCTGACTATAGCTGTTAAATTTCCATGATTTTGAAAGCAAACAACAAAAAGTGATTCGATCAAAGTGATAACGTTTATCATTGATTAATAGTCTAGAAAAAAATTGAATATGCTTCTGCGCTGTTCGGAAAGAGGCTTAGTGATAGAGACACATTATAAAGATGTAGACTTATAAGGCTTGTGCAAACTTGCAACAAAAACAATTTGATTTAGTTGCATAATACTTCAACTGGATTCAACATCTTGGTTTATTTGCTTGGACAGTGTCTGTGTCAGTGTTCGGTTTCCGGATAGCGACAATCTCTTAATTTAAGACTTTGATAATTTACTATTCGTAAGAGCGCCGCCCTTTAATTAAACAAAGATACTAGAGGAACTAAAAGGCGATTTAATTTTATTCAAGTAGTTTGCTGTAATCAGTAATCACAAAAACCAACATTTGTATAAGCTAGATGAAGAACATTAAGCTGATGAATACAGTTTAAAAAACAAATGAGAAAATATTCGAAAATAACAACAAAATATAAAGCAATAATGCGATCAAGAAAAAAAATCTGTAGATAACAGTTATATCTAGATGAAATCCTGTTTGAAATGAACAATATGTAACTTTATAAATACGAGATGACGATAAAACTCATACGCTGACAGCGTTCTTTTCAGCTTAATATTTAACTAAACTTTTTGTAGAGAGCAGCTTATTTTATTCTGACCTGTTGCGGGGTGATAATCTAGAAAAAAATAGGTGCGCAGATTGCTTTCGGTCGACAAAAGAATATTAGTGTATAACAATGACAAGCTGGTTATAATCTTTTATATGAAGCAATAACAGGGTGGCGACAAATTCAAGAGGCTCACGTGGAAGCTCACGTAATTGAAGAGCTGATACAACTGTTTGCAAAGCGTGATCAACTAACCACCTTTGAACGCTTTAGAAATCTATTGACGCAAGTATTTTCCGAATGAGAGTCATATGAATCTCATTGTAGATAGTTTAATGAGTGTGAATTAGCAGATATGAGGCTTAATTATTTGAAGTGATTAGGTCTCTTTAAACGTTATGTTATTAAAGTTTAAATGTTTTTTTATTAACGTTTGCTCGACTTAATTTCGATCTGAACAGTTTTGTCATTTAATTTAATAAATAATTGAATCTATGACAACAGAGCAGCATAGATTAAGCTTAAAGCAACTAGTTAATAAACATGTTTTGAAATGTTCAATTGACAGTTGGTTTCAACTTAAGTTTTTGATGTTAACTTAGAAAAATTTTGAACATCAAAGAATGACATAATTTTTTACATGAAAAACTTTTAAATAAATTAAATAATTAAATTAATATTTTTCTTAATTCTGTTTTTAACTTAATATTTTTAATGTAACTTTTCAATTAAACATATTTTTTGAAATTGAACTAAATTCATTCATTTGCCTTTAAATAATTATTGCGACTAAATTTTTAACATAAACGATAAAAAACGTAATTATTTATCAGTTCAATATCACTACACATTTATAACACAAAAAATTATCTATAAATTAAGAAGCAAATTAAAAAAGCCAGCCGATGTCAACATATTTTATCTGTATAATCCAAGCTGTCAATTGAATTTGATTGAACACATACACCATTAACTCTTCTTCAAACATTCCTAACATCCTGGACTTGATATCTTATAAATGCATAAGAGAATATTTTGCGATAAGAAGATGAGACAAATTTGAAGATTGCTGAGAAATGAAACAACCTTTCTAACAATTAACAGCTTTATTTAGCCAAGAGTAATAGTAGTTGTACTAACATAAGACATCATTTTAACATTTCAATTTATTTTTATGTATTATCTATGACAGAGTATTTAAAATTTGTTAGTTAGCTTTAAATTTTTGAGATTTACAAAATAATTTGTTGGTGTGAAATTTGTTTGATAAAAATGTTGCTTTAAATTTGTAACTAATAAATTATTTAAGTAAATTTAAATAATTGCTTTAATAAGAATAACACATGTAAATTATTGGGTTAAAAATATTTTTGAAATAGTCTAAAATATCATACTTTTAAGTCTAATATTTTGTGAATTAAACTCTTGTGTAAACATTATTGTGTATCAAATAACAAGTCATCACTTAAACAAATATTGGTTTCAACAATTCTCTTACCTACATTTTCTGATGCATTTTATTTCTTTTATTTTGCTATTCACGTTAACATTTTACTTTATTCAGATCAAACAAATTCAAAGTAAGATTCGAGATGATTTTTAGATAAGTAAATTTGAATGAGTGAAAATATTAACCCCTAAATGTTTGCATAATAATTTCTCTCCTTCTTTTCTCCCACCTCTATAACTCTGACCATTTTGCTAATGTATGCTGAATTGCATTTTTAAAGGATATTTAGTCAAAGCAAACATTTAGGAATAAGTGAAATGAAAGAACGTCGCTTGTAACGTAAGTTAACTTTAAAAATATTTTGATAAAATGTTTTGAAACTATTTCCGTATAACTTACCTTTGGCCATAAAAAAGATATGATGAAAAAAGAAAGCTTTTATGTGGAATTTAGTAAAAGTGTCTTGTAACTATTTCCTAATTTTTTTATGATACTCTTTAAACCTTAAAATAGCTTTTAATGCTTGAATATTCAATCAAAGATTATTTAAAATGCGTCATTGAGCAAAAGATTAAACATACTTTACTGGAAACTATATAAATATAGCAAGCTTATCAAAAGACAATTTTATTGTAGTTAGAAAATTAAACATCAATCCAAGGGTAAAGTCATTCCGACAGTTTTCGTTGTTCATTTTTGCCGCCATTTAGTTACAATAACAATTTGCCAAGCTTTTATCGCAAAATAAAATAAAAACTTTTATGTAATGCAAATAAATGTTAGAAACGATATTAAAGCACCCTCAATCAAAAATCGTTATTAGTAAAGATAGTCTTTTTAAAGAGAGTGTGACTACAAAGAAGACTGTAATATTGATAAAAGGTTTTGTTTGGAATTGATATTAAACTAAATGACTAAAGGATCCTAACTTTTCAAATGAATTAAGATTGTACAGAGTGAATTTATGTTTTCAAAAGTTTGTTTTTTAATTTAAGACTAAATAAGATGATATTTAACAAATGGAAGAAGACAAACAGAACTGAATAAAAAACTAATATTTGTTTTGGCTTTGCAGATATTTTTAAAAACAAGGACTATATTGAAATTTAAGTGAATTTAAACATATTATCTAGTGTGACTTATTTTGAACTGCAAATATTTAAATCGTACTCTTTGTAAAATTAATCTATAATAAAGTAGTGTGATAAAAACCTTAAAAAATGTACAAGTTACACAAAAAATTAAACACACAATTAGCTATTTAACTAATATAGCTTAGACTACTTTATACTGTAAATGCTTTACTAATATTTGTTATACATTAAAAATTTAGATGCTGTAAGTTGCGTACACTGTTAAAATTAATGATAATGTGTTTATAAATTATTTGTAAAAGATCTTGATAACTACATACAACCAAATTAAATCTGTAAATTTGAAAGTTTCATCAAGATATGCTTACAACAATGCAACAAAATTGTATTAAGGCAAAATGTGCAAATACTAGATTATTTGTTCAGTCAATGGTTTTTCGATTGGTTCTTTTGATACAAGTATTTTTCATTTCTACCACAAGGCCACAAGTTGTTATAGAAGAGCCACAAATATTTGGTAAGTTTTTTAACTTTTTTATTCAAAATATTTTCTTATTTGATATTTTGTGTATATATATATAATGTTTTGTATGTGCTTTATGCAAGTGGTTAAACTAAAAATAGTTTAAAACATTTTATTTAATAATTAAATAAACAACATTAAGTTGATCGCTTGTTGAAAGCATATTTCACTTATAAATTATTTTCGCTAAATTAAGGCATATATTGTTATGACATCTGAAGAATTGAGTTGGATTAGATCTTTTAATTAAGACATAAATATTTTAACGAATAAAGACAATTAATTCTAGAATTCTATCAAAAGCGTTGAAATAAGTAAGTTATTCCAAGATATGTACATCTTAATATAATATAGATCCTATACTGATCTTATGCTGATCTTAAGTAGATTTTTATAGGTTCTAAATGAAACACAAAAAAGGAAAATATAATTACAAGTTGTAAGTGCAATAGCGAATATTTGTCGAGAGCAATTGTGTAATAATAAATTTTAACAAATATATATTTAAAATATCTCTAAACGTTTAGTGAAAAGTAAAATAAAGCTCTTAACGTTGTAACTATAAAGTATTCTGTCAAAATAGTTCTCTTAATTTCGAATTTTGAAGTCATTTAGTTTGAAATAAATCATTGAATAAAAAAATAAAATTGTTATTTTTGATCTATTGAAGGATGACACTATTTAGCATTTAGTAATTAAATCATTTTATAACTGAAGCGTATTTAATTAAATCCGAACATTCCCGATTCTGTAATGATGCTTTTGAACAAAAGTGATTTCTGTCACGATTCATTGGTCTTGTTTGGTGTTTCATAGTCAGATAAACATCTCATAGCCTCATTAGAGCGAATTTGAAATTACGTCATAATGTATCAATTGAGCAATGCACTTAGTTTGCCCCCGCGTTTTATGCTACAATCTGTCAAATGTTGCTTAGAGATAACTTTAAGCTGAACTAGAACCCCTCTGATGTTTCGGCTAGTCTTTGGCAGCATGTCAATTTTTGTGACGTGATTTAGGTGTAATCGATACCGTATTTTGGTAGGGGGCGAATACTCAGCAGTTTTTCTGTTGAAAGAAAACTATTTTGAACTTAAAGGTTTAACAGAACCTTCGGTCGCTTTTTCACCGATTAATTAGCTCCAACGTTGTAGGACTTACTTGCCAATTGTCTTCAATTACAGCATAAAACACGTGCTTCATCAATCATTGATAACAGAATGTGTCAGAACCAAACATCTTAAGATTGTGTCACTATAATTGCTGTTCAGTGGTGATATAAAAGAATTCTTTGACCTCATCTTTTTCTGTTCAAATTACTATTATTTAAAAAAGTTAATCTTTGATTTGATAAGAATACAAGAAACAAAATTGTTACGATACTAACTTAATAATTGAAGTAAAACACAGTTTCAATTTTGATAAACTAAAAAGAAAATTCCTAATGTTGCCATTATTTGTTAGTTTCAACGTTTAGCCTAAATTGAAGCGAAAAATTGACAACCCAAGTTCGTCGTAAGAAACTGATGAAAAAAGATGTAGTTTGTTTCTTTTGAAAAAGTCACGCAATTGAAATAGTTTAATAGTGAACAACATTGAAAAGATTTTGGAAAAGTTCTGTGCAAGTAGAAAAATACTTAATAGTCGTTTCTAACAATCGGTCAGCGATAAGCAACCTGCTAATAGTAATACATAATTTTTTTAGCTTGTCTCTTTGTAAGAGGTTTTGTTTAGCTCTATTATACCACCTCACACAGCTCTTTAATGTGACTCTTATAGATTAAATCATGTGACTAAAAGGTTTTTTATGTTCTTATGCATGTTTATGTTGGGTTTAGAAAATTTTTAAAAATTCACAGAGTATTTACTTTTTGAGAACTTGTCTCATTATTATCAGGAAATTTCTAATTGTTAAACACATTTTTCAATTTTAATTCGTATTATGTAATAACAAAAGTCTACAAAATATACATTGGTATCTAAACAAGTTTTTAGTGATTACTTGCTTTTTGTTGGTCATTATTAAAATTTATCTTCTAAAATATATAAATCATAGAAAATAGATTCCATATAATTGCATTATAAAAAATTCGAAGTGCAGCCTTAAAAACAATGAATTTTGGGAATAGCTTTTTTATTAGAAGAAGAATTTTTTTAGACTGGATAATTTTGTTTTGTTTATTAGAGGTAATAACAAATGATACTTTAATGTTATTAAAATCATATGGAATGTTAAAAAGTGTTATCGACCCATCTTTAATAATCACAAAGTTTTTTAATCACAAGGTTTACAATTAGTTTTTTCTAAATAAATAGAAAAGAGTAATTTGATGGACAGCCCTCTGTTAAAATAAAATAAGAGAAAATAAAAAATAAAAATGTTTAACTTTACACATTTGAATAGAAATTAGCTTTTGTTTTCGTAAGAGTTCAGTAAAAGTTTATTTCATTTCAAATTCTAGAACTAGGAATAAGAAAAAGCAAACTCAAAATATGCTCGCTTAGAATTTTACAACTCATGTTGTAACTTTTTTTGTTAAAAACTATTTTTCACATTACTAATTAGAAAGGTGTGTCATATCACCTTAAAATAGAAGCTTATCAAAACCAAATAGTTACTTTGGTCAATCAACAAACTTTAAGAAAAGTAAATATCTCTAGCCTCTAAAAAACACTAATCTAAATCTGAATGTTTCAACGCACTGATCTTACAAATAGAAAACTTGATTCAAACTTCTAACAGTAACCACTTAATTGTCTTTAACAGTTGAAACACTGTAAATTTAATTTATAAATTTTACTTTTCAGTTAATTTATGATTACTTTATATGTATCTGGTACATAGATTTGTTTTGCAATTAAATTATTAGAGTTTTCAACCTTGTTTTTTAGCTAAAGCAGCTGATAGCAATATTTATTTTGCAAAGTAAGATCAACAGTATTTATAAAACATGATACTCAGCAGTTAATGTTCAAGCTTAATTATTTGCAACTTTAAACATTTTTGAGTTATGATGGAATAATATTTTTCTTGCTTATTTGATGCAACATTTCTTTAATTCTATTTTTATCACTGAATTAAAATTGCTTAAAAACAAAACTTTAAGTTAAATCACTTTCTTCTCAATCAGTTTAATATCCTCAATTAATGAGTAATATTTATTTAAATTACAATAAATTTGTGTGGAATGTATAAAACTAAACTTAAAATTTATATAAAAATCAATTTTCTGCTCTCTGAAATAAGAATTATTCTGGACGTGGTGTGAAAAATTAATTAATTGTATAAAGAATTGGTGATAAAATTTCCATTTTTCAATGCCCTTCAAAACACCTGTTAAATCTACCTTTTATTTGTGAAGAAATTTCCGAAGAAATGATTGGAGGTAGATGGAAACTTTCGTGAAGTGATGTCACGAGCAGTTTAGGCTTTCCTCAGTTTTCTTTTGTTGATTTGTTTAACTTTGTCTAAACATTTCTTTTGTTTTTTTGGTTTTGCACTACAGCAATTAGATTCGTCAAGCCAAACTGTTTCCCACCAATCATACTTCACTTTTAAACAAAACCTGTGTGTGGGACACTTTAATTTTTTATTTGAGGGTCAAGCTAGATGAAATAAAGCCGCTGACAGTCTAGTACACAAATGAAATTTTATTTGAATGACTTTCATGCTATTTATTTGGTTATGTTACTACTACAACATATTCAGCTGTAAAATTAACTTTCTTTTTCTGTAATTATCGCTTTTATATAAATATTGTTGATTTAGCTACTGTTTTAGAAAATACCTGACATAAGGATAAAAAACCTTACCAAAATAAACTTTCATTTCAGTAAGTATTTCAATTGAACTATATCTAAAACAATATTTCAAGTTATACAAGCTAAAAGCTACAAGAAATGTATTACAACTCAACAATAACTAAAAAAATATTTTAAACTTCTGATCTACAAAGTATGTATAATTTACTTCCATGATTTCACATAAATAACCTAAAAGTTGTTTTAAACAGTTTTGTATATACCATTAGCTTCTAGAAAAGCTAATTGTATGAACAGAATACTTTCTACAGATAGATACAATGAAGATGTTTCAAACTACAAATTGTTTCTTATTTACTGAAGAGCTAATACTCAAAGAAGTTTTTACTCAGTCTTTATAGAACCTCGATTATATATAGTTAACAAGAAACGATTGACTTCAATACAAAGTTTTGTCACTCAAATTTGATTTGAAAAACTAAACATTTACGTTGTATAAAACTAAGTATGTAATTAATAAACCTAAGAAAAGCAAGAACTAACCTGATTTTTATTAAAATATTTGAATTTTTTCTCATGATTAATTCCAATTAAATAATTATAAATAATATAATAGCCAAATAAATAAAGTTTAAGATAAAATGTTTTATCTCTATAAAAGATTTTCGGTTGACACAAAACAATGGAAAATATTTCGTATTGTGCCAAACAACTAAGATTTTTCACTTTTGGTTATTTCTCAAACAACTTGATTCTTTTGTTCTTTAGGTATCGAAAAAAACGTACTAAAAACTATAAGCTATCAAATAAACACAATATAAACTTAGGATTAATAAAACTAAATAAAAATTCTGATGTGAACTTGAAATTTTGAGGAAAACTTATTTTTGATTATATCTAAAATTTAAATTGTAAGTTCAATTATTTTTACCCAGATAATCTTGGAGAACTTTACTTGTTTTTTCAATAACTCCATCTAGAAAGATATGTCATTCTCAGAAACGAAGCTCCAATTGAAATTTTCATTGTGTTTGTAGCTTTGTTATTATTAGATATTGTCAGTGAATAGATGTTATTTATTTTATATTGTCTAACTTTCTATCTTAACTTCCGTTGTGAGACCTGCACGAACTTAGCCTCGAAAATTTGGAATAACAAAATACAGTTTTACGTGATAAAGACAAGGTCACTTCGATATGTTAAAACTTACTAGACTTGTTGATTAATTCAGCGAACGTAGTTTTATTAGTATTTCATCATTACAGAAACTTTGAGTAGAAATTGTTGCTGAGATCTAAGGTGTTTTTTTAAGTTTACGTTAGTTGTTTTGTGTAAATTTTAATAAAAGAGTTTACAGGTTTTTTAAGTACATATATTTAACGGCTCAAACTACCAAGTTATATAATTTGTAGTATAGAGTTGAAAAAATAAACTTTATAGTATGTAATATTACATTATTTAGTTCAAGCTTAGATTAATATCATGATTTGTTGCTAAGAAATAATTGATCAAGCAAAATAAAAGATAATTTATTAGAAAGTTAAACTAGAAATATAAATCACTTACACATAACAAAAGTCATCTATCAATGGCCTGCTTCATTTAAGTGTGTTAATAATTGGAAAATCTTTAGATTTAAATAACTGTTATATCAAGATCATGTCAATTTACACAAATATCCGGTATTTCATTTGTTGGTATTTATTAGAAAACTTAGATTGTGAAAATATCATTCGTTGACCTTTGCCCTGTAAATTAAATCAAGCATAAACTTGACTTTTCGAATGTGAATAAAACATATTAAATTCAAAAGTTAAATTGTTACTCGAAATACTTGTAACCTTATCCAATTGGTTTTGTCCTAGAATGTTTAACAAACTTTTTACTTAGATAAAAACAAGCTAAAAACATTTGCTAGTTTTTTTTTAAAACTTTTATGTTGCATGTTTCGTATTTATAGTTTACTTTGATATATGAAAGATAGTATAACAAAAGTGTGATTAATTTAAAGTGTTCTCTAACAGAAGCTTTGAGATCAGAAATAGTTTCTGAATCTTTTAATATTGATTTTGAATTATAAATCATTTCTGAAAAATTATGATGACATAAAATTGATAAAACGTTTAAGATTAATCAGGGTAGACAGGGTCAATGTAAACTAACTTTTTCAGACTCACAAAAATGTTTTAGACTTATATGTTTAATGGAGTTAGATATGTGTGATTGTTTTGAAAAATAAAATAAAAGTAAAAAAAATAAAAGAGATAAAGAAATTGCAGTAATAGATTTGTAAATTTTGGTCATAATGTATTTAATATAATTGACAAAGACGAATAAAATGCGAGAAAAAATTCTTCTATACATGGTCACACTATTAAATTTGATCGATGTATTATGTATTATTAAATATTTGTTTAATAACTACTCAAGTAATTACTCCAATAAATATAGTTTAAAAAGCTTGAAAATGAAAGCTTGTGAGTTTAGTCTTGAAAACTTTACTTTTGTTCGGTATCTAAATAAATGATTGGTTTAGTATTTTAACGATGAGTTTAACGTTATAAAAGTTTTGTAATCTTGTTTGCATTTAGTGATTCAATGTAGAAAAAACACTTAGTTACAACTGATTATGAGCTTTTTCAAAATATGTTACATTTGTTATATTAATTTTAAAAGTACTTTTAACTTTATATTGCATCAAAAATCTTTTTAAAAACGTTTTCTTGTAAATAAAACTTTCAATAATTTTTATTCATCTTTAATTTTCATTGCTAATTATGATGGATTTTTTGAAAGTCGCTTGTTTGAATAATAATAACCGCATTACTAAATCATTGATAAATTGTTCTCATTCAAAGATTATTCATGTATTCAGTAAAAATTACATCGGATCATTAAATCACTTCCCTTTTTTCATCAACGGGATAAAATACCAATTTATAGTAATGTGTGCTCTCATATAGTTTAAACGTTGCTGATGTATTAGTGGAACAAAAGCACGTTCAAAGTCAAAATGTTGGTTAAAGTTTTATAAAATATTGAAAAAATGGCAATGCAACTACATTTATGATGTGGAACAAATAAACGGTCAGAATAATAGCATTAGACATTTTTGTTTATCATAAATCACGCCTTACTATGTATAATGGTCTTCAAAAGCTGTCTCTAATGCAGATGTGACTAAATAATGATAAAGTGAATATTTTTAATTTAAGCAAAAATAGAAAACAAATTATTACAGCTTTTTTGATACCAGTCTTGTTTTATTTTACTTCAAGTAACAATATCCATAATAATCAGTTTAGTCAAATACGTTTGCTTCTGTAAAGACTAAATTTAAACTTATATACCTTAAATAAAAAAAAAAACGAAAAAAATCTAACAAAAAATATAATTTACAAAAGTTGGCAATATATATTCAGCATCAAATATGTAAGAGCAAATATGTAGTCTTACAAATGCTTAAGTTCTTTTTACCGAGTAATTTAGAAAGCAACTGTTTAATGTCATAAAAAATTATAAGTGAATTTTTTAAAATACTGTTTAATTTTTAGCTTTTTATTTTTATAATTTTTTTAACTTACAAAGTTTTTGTGTTTCAAATAAATTGTTGTATCCGCAAACTACCAAATGCAGTATTGTATACTTTTAATAGACTGGAAAATCAAATGAAATACAGTAAAGTATTATCTCTATTAAATTACTGATCATTAGATTTATCTAATATTTCAAATCTTGTATAAATCTGCTAAATCTACTAAAACATCTAAATTCTATTATTCAAACTCTTAAACTTTTAGATAAAATTGAAACAGGCTTTCAATTCCTTTTAAAGCTGAGACTTGAATTAGGTCTTTCTGAAGATGCTGTACTTTATGTTAGAATAAAACAGTTAAGGTTTAATTAACATTTTTGATAAATCTTAATCAACATTGAACCTTACAAAGTAAAAACTTTGAATTATAGGTTTTTATCACCTGATATAAGAAGTTTACAAAAAGAAAACGTTTTTTACAGAATGCACTGCTAAAAATATTTTATGGGTTAAGTAATAAATATTTTGTTTAAGATTCTTGCTTAATGAATCTGATTTTTAAAGATGTGAATATAAATATCAACGAATATAATTTTACGAAAAATGAGCTATTCTGCCAACACTAAGTATATCATAAAGTAAGACATAGGGTGCAAACATTCAAGTAAAATGTGCAAAGTCCTTTGAACTTTATTGAGTCTTAAGCATATTTAGCACTTTATAATCATTTCTATAGCGAAAAAGTGAATGCTATAAATTTTTAATTTATTCTACTTTCAAGAAAGAACATTACTTGAGTATAAGTACATTTGAAGTAATTGTGTGAATGAAATAGTGCTAAAAAATAATAATTTATATATTGTAAGTATCACCATTGAGGCTCATTGTGTAGAATTGAAAGAGACTGCTTCTCTATATAAAATTTCGATCTATATTTTAAATTTTATGTTTGTCTTGTTCTTCTTCTACAACTTTTGTTTGCTTTGGAAAATGCGATTGTTTGATTTGTGTAGAAAAAGTCAACTTTGAGTCATTCATAGAGAACGTTTGGTCTAGAATAGGAAATTTACTTTGAAATTTTTATAGTAACTCTACATAATTATTTTTGAACTCTACGTATTGGGAAATACATTTTGGACAAATGATATTACTCATACATGTTAAGATATCGTTTTAAAAAGTTTTTAAAAGTTTTTTATCGCTTTTACCATTTGAAACTCTTGGTTTGGAAACTAAAATCAATTATATAGTTCTTGATCAAAAAATTGATGATATTTATAGATTTAATATTAAACAATTTCCATGTTTGTATTTACTTTTAAAACTCTTATTTTATACTTGGCTTAACTTAAAGACTGATTTATCATTTAATTGGTTATTATAATGAGACGGCATTTTCTCATAGGCCTTAGCATGAATTATAAGCTAGGTTCTACAGAATAATAAGTTTTTTTTAATCTTTCATTTCTAAAGAGTTTATCTTGATTTATTTCGTTTCTAAATATGCACGTTTATTTTTTCTACGCATGCTGTTAATGAATTTTTTGAACTATATATGCTAATTATCTAATACTAATAAATTTAATAAATGAAGTTAATCTAATATCGTCATGAAAATTCTCTGTAGTTAAAAATCTTGTAGATAAAGAATTGCTATTAGAAATAATACAATGTCTCAAAATTTTTTAAATGTATCTAAAGTTTACAAAAGATCAAATTCAAAACAAACTAAATTAAACTCAGTAATTAATAATTTCAAAACAACGCATGCAAAAAAGTTTGTCTAACTGACATTTTGTGGTGACTGTTTGGTTTAACAACCACGATTTCAAAGAAATAGTTTTGTGGATCTTAGAACTAAGTTAAATACCATCTGGGTTGGTCAAAACAGCCATGGAAAAAACCGAAAATTTAAATAATGCGACGTTTGTTACTAGTTTACTTCAAATATTTTAAATTGTTGTAAGGAATTTGTTAAAACTTTTAAAATACCATTTATTTGTCGATGGGAAAATGAAAAAGATCATATAAACATAATAGACACTGTCATGTACTGCTAAAATTGGTAACTGAAGAATTTTATCTGTAGATGAATGTGTACAAAAGAGAAATAAATGAAAAATTGAGATAAGGTAAATTTACTTAAGTTAATATGCTTGATGATGTGATTAGAAGATTATTCTAAAAGTAAATTTGCATTCTTACTAATTAAATTTCATTGCAAGTAAATCAAAGAGGCGTGACAGCTAATGATAAACTGCGTTCAAAGCTGGTTTACAATGAAAAGAAAAACTTTTAAATTAAAAGTATAACACTTAAACTGCATCAATACTTACACATATGACTTGTTGCTTATTTTGTCGAATTATTCAAGCAAATTTGGAAAAGTAACTTTTATATAAATAAAAAACTTATTTTCTAAACCATATTTTCGAATTTTTTACTATTACTGAATCAATTCAATTTAATTAAAGCTAATTCTTGGCTAGTGTATCATTTGGCCTTATTTACAGCTAAGCTAAAACTATCAAGAATTCGAGAAAGTATAAAGACACTAAAGATACTTTTCAAAAAACGAAATTTATATTACTAAATAATGTAATTATGAATAGTAAAACTTTTTTATTTGATTCACTCTCATCTTTTTCATGAATATTTTTGTTCTTTTTGAGTATTTTTTACAAATAAGTCACAGATAAAATCTTATTTTAAGTCTCTGTTGAATCATTGCAGATTCATTTATCCTCTCACCACAAACCTTTCCAAAGTTCGTTATAAAATGATTGAACTGAGTTATAAACTGAAGCATCATTCATCACGAGTATCGACCTAAGAAGCCAATGGCACGTGCTTCTTTAACAATAATACTGTGCGTTGCTTTCACAAATCCTCCAGCATTTCTGTATTTCTTTTGTTATTCATTTCCGCTTTCTTGTACCCTAGCCACAGCCGTCCAAACTCAATCGACTAAGCTGTTGGCAAATTTATTTTGAGAAATGTAACTTTATTTTAGTGTTTTACAAATAGCAGTTAGAGTAAAAACTTTTAAACATGCTTTTTATGTAGTTTCGTTTTAAGACAAACTTTTTCAGTCCATGACAGTTTTTACTGATAAATTTTTTAAGAGGTTTTTATAAGAATATGTAAAATTCTTAAAAAGTAATTTGTATATAGCTAAGTATATGTTTATTTGCTTAATGTAGAGGTTATTTTTTAATTGAAGTATTGAAAAGAAGACTTTTGCAAGAGATTTAAACTTAAGAACTCATTTAAGGAAGTTGTTCAAAAATTGTTTGTTTGAATTTAATCTGAGATTCAATAAATAACAATTAAAAGATTATAGAGATACATAAACTATCTATATTGACGTAATTTGTATATTCAAACTAACTTTAAAGTTGGATTTAAAACTTTTTCAGTCTTTTTAATGTGCTTCGTATACATGATATTCAATGAGTTTTTATTTTATGTAAGAAGCTTATTTTGTAAGTTCGAAAGATGAATTGGAGATGAAATCAAATCAATCAAAGAATTTTGCTAGTAACAAACTAAGCTTCAATTCAGAGTTTTCTTTAAGTTTGCCTCAATGGACACTACTTAAAATTGATCTTAATGAAAATGATTACAAGCATTCGGATTTAAAAAGGAAACCTGTATTGTTGCAGCAATTTGAATTAAATTTCAATCAAAGTAAAACAATATCCTCTTATAAATGCAGAGTTCAACTTAAAAAAGATTTTACTTTGCGTTGTCAAAAGAACGTCGTACTTTCAAAAACATTGCAAACATCTAAGCTGACAACTCGATGTTTAATATTCGTATTATTTTTGTTGACATTTTTCAAATTATTTAATTGTGTTCATGCAAATGCGTATGGCACACACCCAAGAAGAACAAACTTAATTATTCCGAAGAGACAAAATACGTATCTAAAACACTCAAATATCAGTAAGTATGATTGTTAAAGTTAGTCTAAATAATATTAAAAAAGTTCAGTATTAATTGGAGACTTATAACTTGTTTAAATCAGTCTCAGCTCGTAAAAATAAAGTCAGCTTAAAGTTGAAAAAGTTTTTAAAATTTCAAACGGTTTACTTAAAAGTAGAACATATTTTGATGCCTATTCTGTTTTCATTTCCGGAAATAAAAGCTTTTTACTAGCCAATGAAAACATTAACAATAGCATCGTTGTAACGTCCTATGTAACGATTTAGGGTGTGGAAAATACTAACTATCAAATTTAGAAAGATATTTACAAAACTTTCAATTTTCATTCAATTCGTTTCTAAATTAATTTTGGGGCTTTGATTAAATGAATATAAAATTTGTTTAGAAAACTTACAAATTCTACAAACTCTTTCTATATTTTGAGATATTGATTATTGTTAAGTTTGAAACGTCAAAATTTTATAATAAGCGATGTAGAGAAGTGAAAGAAAAGTTTGAAAGGTAAATGAAAGGTTAAAGTGGGTGAATATTTGAATAAAAGTATTTAAACATTTGTGGTTTTTATATTATCAAATGCTTATTTTCACTGTTTGCATTCTTCTTTCAAACAAAAAACGACTTACATTCTTTCTGATAATATTTATTTTGTGTGCCCACATTTTCAATGTAAAGTTGTTTGTAACAAGACTTTCTCTATATTGTTATGCCAATTTTTTATTGTTTACTTTTGAAGTATTTACATTAATTAAGACATAATGACAAAATATACTTCAAATAAATTTCCGAGAAGATGCTGTCAAGATTAGTTTTACAATTGTTGTTAGTCTTATTAAAAAATTATCATTATAGGGTGCAGTATAAGCATTACATATATATGAAATATTTTATATATAAATAATAATATATGTTAAATAAACTATGAATTCATTTATGTTTAATTTTATCTTTTTAAAAACAGGTTTATTTCCGCGTCTGATCAACCTAGCTAGTAATGCAAGAATTACTACCAATGCTACATGTGGAGAATATGGTCCAGAGAGGTATTGTAAACTGACGGAGCATGTTGCAAGATTTTCTTCGTATTCACATCAGTGCATGGTAAGTTAACCTTCACACACAAATATTTCGAAACTAAGTTGTAAAATCTTTTATAGACTTGTGACTCCCGCAGTCAAACTAAAAACCATCCAATTACTTACGCAATTGATGGTAGAGGCAGCTATTGGTGGCAAAGTCCAAGCATAAGCCACGGCTATCGTTATCATTGGATAACTATAACTTTGGATTTAAAACAAGTAAGTGATTCGACTAAAAGCTTTTTCCCAAGATAAAAAAAATGATTTAAAAGTTAATTGAGTCTTGTTTCAATATGTGTACAATTTAATAAAACTGATTTAAATTATAACTAGCAGCAATTTAAAGTAACAATTATAACAATGAAATAAAACCATCAGAAAAAAGTTGATGTAATGTGTACTTTAGTAAAATGTTAAAATATTAGGCGTAAAAAGTTGTTTTTTAGTAGTGTGTAAGAATTTCAAAAGAAATAAATTCTATTTTGCTGACAGTAAAGTTGAAAATATGCCTGGCTATGCGGTTGTATTTTTTGGCTCTTTGTCGTATTGAGCCAGTAAAGCTGTCATAACGACATTTACAGTATAATTTAACCTCTTTGACAATTCAGCTATTTTCAATGTTTGCTTGAGCACATTGAATATGTCAGAAGTTGACCAATGACTGAAGATGAGAAGAGTTAATAGACTCCCAATACAACAAATCTTAAGCACAACTCTCTCATTGAATATAGAAGACAGTTTCGTAATCCTTTGTCAGTAGAAAACTGTTTTTATTAGACTTTTCGGTAGTGGCATTTCTTAGAAAGAAAATCTTTTCATCTTTATTTTTATCCTAACTTCTCTTTAATTTCTAGTGTTTTACCAAAGATATTAACGATATTATTTCTTCATATCAACATCTAAAGTTGCTTTTAACAAAATCATTTACTAAAATATTTTAATATTGTTCAAAATTTGCGCTATTTTTTAATATTTAACAAATGAAGGAGTAATTTAGTTTAATCTTATACGTCTCTTTACACCACTTTTTTCACTATTTGTATTCTATTTGAATCATTGAAAGTTTTAGGATTCGAATTAATTTTAAACCATTTAAAAGTTCGTCTAGCTTTTCGGAAGATGAATTTTTCAAATTTAGTTTTGGATGTTCTTTTTAATTAAAAACAGCAAAAAAAACTTTTTCAAAAAGTTTTGAGAATTTTAACTCTGTTTCTCATCATTTATCATCAATACATCATAAAAAAATGTTAAAATGTTATTATTCACCTTAACTTTCATAACTTAAAATATTTCCAGTTCAGACTGAAGTTTGATAAAACATTTTCATTTATACTTGTCCTTGAATGAACATATAATCAATCTGTAAGAAAATTTGTAAACAACTAGTTATGACGTAGTCGAAACCCAGCGTTACGGTCGGCTTAGAAAATCAACATCACTCTGACTTTACTTCATGTTGTGAATGATATAAACATTACACGATGCCTAAACATAACCTTTTTGTATAGAACGAACATGTAAACTCGTTTCTCCTTAAGTCATAGTTCAAGTACTAATAGCAAGATGATATTAAATAAATACTTCTTTACTAATTTCAAATGTCAAAATCTAGCACGTGAATAAGTCATAAGGTACTAATCACGTGGCTTTGAATTTTTCGGAAGAAATAAAAAGCTTGAAATAATTACAAATTGTTCTTGCATCTTCGTAATTTCCGTGTGATCTCGAAACATCGTCGGTAGCCTTGATCTTCATTGGCGGTTTTTTAGATCGTCCTCGATATACTGATGGACTATTAGTCGAAAGTTGTACCATGTTCATAGAAATTCGATACTTAAACTAAAAGTGGAAATGACTAAATTGAAATGAACAACTATTTCAATCACCCCTCACTTTACTGTGAGGATTAAACAAAGTGTGAGGAACGGTTACGTGTACCACAAAAAGTCGGCTACTTCAAGGAGGCGGTAGGCTGTGATTTTTCGTTAAAACCTTAACGTTTTTAGGCTTGGAAAAACAGTCAAAGGCTTTTATGTAAAAATGATTGAGCTTCTTTTACTATTTTCAATGCTTTGTCTCGTGATTTTGGTTGTAAATGATAATGATTTTGTAGACTGATAAAATTCGTTTTTATCATAACCAATAACTTGTTATGAAAACAGTTAGGTTAAATAATCGTTCTTTTAATCGCTTCTCAATTTAACAAATTCATTAAAAATACTTAGTACCGAAGTCGGTGAGCGTTAGTAATTGTCATTTCACTTGAAAGTAAAACCTGCTAACTTTAGCTAACACCTTGGGCGAATTTGCAAATTACTTTGATATTTTGGTAATGTTCAAATATGGATAAGAGGTAACAAAGTGGCGACAAAATAAAAGTGGTTACAATTTTGTTGAATAATTGACATCTCGTTATCACAGTTGATGGAACAATGAATTGAACAATATTTCCCTGAACTATTTATTATTTGCTAACTTCAAAGATTTCAACAAAATTTTCTGCAATTTACACATCAGTAGTAACCGAAAGATCTTGGCAACAGACATAATTCAATCTAGTAACATTATTATTCTTTTTTTAGAGATTGTTTTCATTTCAGTAACATTCAATGATAATTCCTCACTAAGCCATTGAGTCTTAGTAATCTGTTTGATGTTTTCTACTTAAGATTAATTGTGAAGAATTACTCCTAACTAATAAAATCTAAAAAATCAATCAAAAAGTATATAAAATAGTAAACTGAAAACTAATTTGAAATTTTAGATAAATCAATAAATATAATAAATATTTTTCAGTTTTTAATCTACACTAAATAAATATCCACGTTTATAGGAGTTCTCTTCTTTATCATTTGAAGATACGACAGCGACGTTTTTATAAAACGAATCCTAAATAGAAAATATAGGAGCTTGATACATTAAAATAAATGATTCTTTTTTTTCAATTTGTCATCAAGCAACTAGCTAAATATAAACCGTTATAACATTACAGGTTTATCAAGTTGCTTACATCATCTTGAAAGCAGCAAACTCTCCAAGACCTGGAAACTGGATTCTAGAAAAATCTTTAGACGGTAAAGATTGGTTGCCATGGCAATACTTTGCAAATTCGGAAAGGTAATTTTTAAAAACAAAAAATAATTAGCTTCTGAATTAATCCAACTGTTCAGAGAGTGTCGAAGTAATTATGGAATAATTGGAACTGATAGTAGCTCACCAAGGTTTACAAGAGATGATGAAGTCATTTGCACAACATATTTTTCAAAGATTTTACCACTACAAAATGGGGAGGTAAAAATGTCGCATTTAATTTGTAGAAAATAGTTGCAGGCTATATATCACGAGTCAATTTAATCATCAAAGACTAGTTTAAAGCTATAAATTATTTTGAAATACTGTTTGAAGAAAGATAAAATATAGAATATAAATACTTCTTGAATCTATTTAGTCACGTTAAAACTCTCAAATGTTGATGACTTTACGCTTACGCAACGATTTTCAAACAGATTGTCATAAGTTTTAATTTCATGAATAAATAAAAGAATTCATCAAAGGCTCTGAATATATTGAAGTATTTGCTATCACTAAACGTTCTTATCAATGACTATTTGATAAATTGTCAAATATTTCGTAATTATTATAGATTCATGTTTCCCTTATCAACGGTAGACCTAGCGCCAAGCAACCATCTCCACTTTTATTACAACATGCTTCTGCTCGCTTTGTAAGAATTCGATTGCAACGTATTCTTACTTTGAATGGCGATCTGATGGCCCTTGCCTTCAACTCTAGGACAAGTGACACTTTGGTTACGAGACGAGTAAGTTATAGAGTTTTGTGATTAACTTAAATAAGAATTTAAAATTTGTAGAAACTTCAATTTTTTTTAAGTTTGAAGTTTAAGCAATGTTTGCTAAGAGCTAATAGCCAGCTTAGTAAATTCTGATTATGGGACAAAATCGTTTATTTTTCAATTAAATTAATTTGTTTAAGTTGTCAAATACATAAATCTCTATCTTTGCCACAGATGGTTAAACACTTTTATATTTGCAAATGAAATTATCAACTATAATCAGTTATGAAATCTATCTGTCAATTTAGTAAACACAGAATTCAAATAATGAAATAATCAGGATCAAACAAAACTTGCAAACAAGTGCGATCAAGGTTCAAATTGATCAATTTAGTCTTTTGAGTTTCAATCACTCCCTATAAAGTGGTTAATATATAAGTTGTACCATTTTCAAATCAAAAACTGAGATTACGATTTTCCTTTTTTAACTGTATAAATAAGACACTTGCTTAAAACATTTTTTAAAAACTCTATTAACGATTAGTATTCATTAAAACTTATCTATGATTCATTTAATAGTGTTGATAATATATTAACGTTGGTTTGATTTGTGTCTCTGTGATGATTTTTAGGTTTTTTATTCTTAAGTATTTAGTTATTGAGCTTTGTATTGATACTTAAAAAAACTAGCTTATTGTGATTTCTTCATTTCAAAAGCTAAGTTATGTTCCTAAGCTATTAAATATTTTCAATCAAACATCATAAGCATTACAATTTTTTATTTACCGGAAAAGGGGTCTTTAATTATTCTACATGATAAAAATTCCAGAATATTTTAACTGATAAAAATGTTTGTTATTAATTTTATAAAACAACAAACTTTTAAAAAGAACCCCCTAAATTACAACAGAATCTTATAGTCGACTGGATGTAACAATAAAGAGTATTCTTTGAAAAGTATCAGTAAGAGTTCATCATATTAAAGAGCTATATCGGGTGTTTAGTCAAAGTGTTTTAATCGACTTACATTTAAACGAGGATAAGATAATCCCTTGCTTACTTGGAATTTTCCGCCGATTAACTTGTCTTGCCACTTATCAATTACTTAACGCCATCTCTTCATTTTGCTTGATGTCCTGCAGAGCGTTTTCATTTGCCTCCAAATAACACAGCCAGTTGCGACCACCAGCTATTTAGTCACATGATAAATAGGTCGGGTCGATCAGTGTAAGAGAAGCATGATACGTAATATTATCAACTATTGTGTAGAGAAAATTATTTAGCAGCAAGCTGCGTTTATCGACGTAGAGTTGATTTGCTTGAAGGGTGGGCTGCTAGTAGCATCTGCTACCTCGTCTCGACAAAAAGCGTTGTGGGTCATCGTTGTGACGTTTACTACTGCTCTTTTTTCGCACGAATGAGCGAATTGTAAAAGATATTGCTGGTCAGGGGATATTTTGAGGTCACATAGAGACAGTTTGAAAATTTGCCTCTGTTGCTTGTCCACATGTCCACAGATTACTGTCAAATATGTTTATCAAGAGGATTACTTCATTAATCTTTTATAGATTAGTACAGTATTAAAGTTGATAGTCATGAATGGCGACAATTGCATTTTTACAATGTCAGAACTTCAAAATCGTTAAAAAAACTTCAACTTTTTTTGGTAAAATCAGCTAAATTTTGAGTTGTGAAAATGAAACTTCTTTTGTAGTTACAAAAAGTTGTAAAAAACCTCTTTCGCAATTTTGTTTAATTATGACTTCAAAGCGTCAGTTGCGATTAATATCAAAAACAGATTCATTGGTGTGTTAAATATTTATCAGATTTCTTACAAACATTACCTAAACTAATTTCTCTTTACAAATTAAAAAAAAAGATTATTCCTTTAGTTAATGATTGCAATTACCAAATGTAGTTCAGTTTTTTCTTTAATTTTGTTTTTTTCAGTTTAATTTAGAGTAACAGGTTTTTCAAAGACAACCATCAAATCAACAGGTCAAAGATAACAAATTTTATTGTTGTTTTGATTACTTCTTAAATGTTGTTGAAATTTTTTTATAAATTTTTATAATTACCATTAAAATTTATAAAATTATTTTTAATGTTGCTAAAATAATTTATTAAAAATATGAAAGATAATATAATTGGTTATAGCATGTTTGCGTTTTTAATGGCGGTTGTCTTTATGATTATTTCTTTTTATTCTACTCACAACACTTTTATGGACATATGATGACGTCATTGTCAGTCGCAACATCTTGTCAATTTCTTTTCCCACCAGTTAGTTGCTCGCTTTTTTTTGGCTGAGCAACCTGCAGACGACGATACTTTCGCATAAAGTGTTCACATCTTTTTGCATCACTTTCAGTCGTTAACAGGCAAGCAGACTTCACTATTAAACATCAGACAGTAGGAAACAAACAGTTATGATTTCAATTATTCAGATTTAGACTTTTTCAATAAAATTCTTTAATTGAGCTATTTGTAGACGAGAAGTAATTGTCGAGTTTTTTAGCTTATGAGTTTAATTTTAAACTAAAATCATTTTCAGGATAAATCTTCAAAGACATTTTAAAATTGTGTTTATTGATGTAACGTTTTTGAAAGCACTTTAAGTAGTATTCTCGGAAAAGTGTGATCAAAATGGGAAGGGTTTATGTAATCCTATTTTCATTTTTACTTCTCCAAATTACATCAAGTTGCGATTCATCTGCATTAAGACACGAAAATCCAAGTCATGGACAAATTTCAGAAGAAGATCAACGTCGAGTCCTCACTTCTGTGGATGCTCAGTTTAATTACTCGGAAACTAACAAGCATCAGACTGCTGTAGATAGCTCAGATAAAAATGTTCATCACAATTTATTAGCATCATTGCATCGACCATGTGAGCGACCTTCTCGTCGCCAAGTAGTCACTAGACCTGACCCAATAGCTCTTCGCCGGAAACATAAACTTGCTTCGGCCCTCTGTCCTTGTGGAGTCATAGAATTTAGTGAACTACAAAGACGGGTGAGAAATAATCGTCAACATCAATTGATTTGTTGATTCTAAATTTAACACTAATCAAATTTATTCAACTTTTGAAAATTTAGATTTATCATAGAAATTTGGTAATTAAGTGTTTGGTCAGATTAAGAAAAGTTGTCTTTGATATTCTATCAAAACTCTATTTACTAATTTCTCGAAGTAAGAAAATAAAATTTAAATTGTTTTGAAAAATCTTTATATATATGATTAAAAATGATTTGTGTCAACGGAAGGTTTTTTACTATAAAACAAAAAAGTTTGATCTCATAAAATTGGAAAAATTGTAAAATATTTCAAAAAACGATAATTTCAAAGTATTAGATAATCAGCAGAAATAACTCGTCGTGCTATAGACGTACTTAAAAATATTTTTATAATAACATAATGATTTGTAAAATATCTTTTTAGATTACTAGTAGAAATTGAAATTTTTAAACTGAAATTTACGATTATCAAATTTCGGAAAGCTAAAGATTAGAACATATAAAGTCAAAAATAACTTTTCTAGATGCAAGAGTTTTAGGTTCGACATTATTTAGTTACCAGAGTAAACTTCCAGAACATACAGTGGATAATATATCCTCATCTCACGATGCAGATCTTATTACTCATTACGTCAGCGTTATATTTTCTGTCAAGCGAGAAAAACACGTGACAACAACCCTGAGTAAATTCAGCGACTATTTGAAGATAGTACGAATTAAAACATTTAATTTTTTCTTATTTTTATTTTGATGAGAAAAGATGGTCTTCAAATACAAACTTTTTTCATAAAATTAGTTGTTAATAGTTTCTATTACCTAAGTATTTCACTGAAACAACCTTTTAGTATTATTTAATTTATGCTTATTACCCAGATTTAATTGTTTCTACTTAAGAGGTAAGCTCATGAAGTCTGAACTACAAATCAAAAGGTTTTATTTTTCTACTCCAAAATCATCATAAAATGACTTAGTAAAAAAATCATAAATGAAATCCCTCATGATGACATAAATCCCAAAATCGATTGTGCTTCCAAAGTAGCTGTAAAAAGAACAAAAAATTGTTTCACTTTTGTCGCCAGAAAGTCTGACTATGAAAAGAAATAATTGTGAAGACTTTAATTTCAGATGGATTCCATTCATTTCCAACCTTTTAGTACCAATGCTTTTACAGCTAATAGGCTTAATTAATGACAGAGGATTTGTAAACTTGTACGATTAGAAAATGGCGGTGCTTGATAATGAAAGGTTCTATTAGTAATCCTTAAATGATTAGTTCATACATTTTATATCATGTTAAAATGTTTGAACAAAAACTTGACTAACAAACTAAATATGAAACTTATTTTTAAGCTGTGATGATTTGGAAGTGAGAAACATTATACTGTTTGTAATGTTTTTATCTGAATATTTTTCATGTTTTTGGAATGTAATAGCTTTCATCTGAATATCTAATTTTATCCTTGACTTTAGCCAGATACTAATATTTTACAGTATTTCTATTCACTAAAAGATATCAGCATTGGAGGCATGTGTATCTGTAATGGGCACGCACGTGATTGCTCTATGAATTCAAGAAGCCAGGTATCTTGTGATGTTGACTTGATGTAAATGCAGTGTAATTGAACAATCATGATAAAAAGATAAAAAAAATGATAATGTCGGAGTTAGCATTCTTGGATAATCAGCAAATATTTAAAAAACTGTTTTGTTATTCAAATCATTTACAAAAAATATCATTTTTCAGTTATTTTCATGCGCATGTGAACATCACACCTCTGGCGAAAACTGCGAACGATGCAAGCCAAATTACAATCAGTATAAATGGCAACCAGGAACAAGTGGATTTATTTGCAAACGTAACTCTTCAACTATTTTGTTGGACATTTCTTGAATAGTCTCTTAATGAATCGTTTTTAATTTAGCCTGTAACTGTCACGGTCACTCTGATGAATGTTATTACGATAAACATGTAGAAAATCGGCAAGAAAGCTTAAATGTTGATGGAGAGTATTCTGGTGGTGGTGTTTGTATCGAATGCAAGCATTTTACTGAAGGAATCAACTGTGAAAGGTTAGTTAACTTATTCTTTAATGAATTTATTTTTATTAAACTAAATGCTATTAGTCAAAATAAATCTTAAATTAAAAAAACATTGTCTGGAATCCTTCTACTTAATCTAAATTGTAAAATTAGACAAAGCTTTTAGTGAAAAGAAAATTTAAATGTATCAAGAAATTGAAAGTAATAGATTCGTAGTTCATATTTTATTTTTATATAATTTTGATGGATCTTCTATCACAATTCAAAGAGAAATGAATATCGGTAAACTAGAGCCAGTTACATTTGTTAATATCCAATATTTGTTTTTAACTGATACTAAAATAAAACAAAATTGTTTGAAGTAATAAAAAAATGGAAAAGTCTCGTCTGAATAAATGTCAAAGATATAAATTACGAAGTTTACAAGAAAAGTATATTTGCACAGAGTGAACACCAATAAATTAAAAAGTTGAATTTGATAAATAGTGTGATTTAATTTACCAAATTTGTATAGATGTCAAGATGGCTATTACAGACCTTATAATGTTCCACCTAATGCGGCTTTTCCTTGCATGGAATGTCAATGTGATACTCACGGAACACAAACAACTTCTGGCTCATTTGTATGTGTTAAAGACATTAATGATGGAAGTGGGGTTATGCCAGGAACATGTCAATGCAAAAAAGGATATTCTGGCATTTATTGTGACAGGTTTAAACATCCTAATTGTTCTTGTTATTTATTTTTTATTTTATTATCATAGGGTTGACATAAGTAAATAAAATTCATAAATTCATATTTTAAAGCATAGCAAATTTTAACAAACTATTATATTTTCTTGCATTCAATTATCATAAAAATGGTACCGAGTATTATTAACTTGTATTAAAATTTATGTCAAGTTTATTTACTTAAAAAATTTCAAATCTGTGGTTAAGACGTTGTTTGTTATTTTAGATGCGCTTCTGGTTACCATGACTTCCCTCTATGTTATCCTTGTGCTTGCAGCATACAGGGAAGCTTGAATAACGATCCTTGCGCTGGAAGCTGTAACTGTAAAGTAAATTGTTGATTATCATTTAATTGTTTGTTGTTTTTCAAAATACAAAGACTTTTTCGAAAACTCACGATTTAGTTCTTTAACGAAATCCTTGTAATTTAAAATAAGTAAATCTTCAATTGAAAACTAAGATATAAAACAATTTGATAGATCTTTGTTTATGCTTTGATAATTATGATTACTTTTCTCAATATTTCAGAAAAATGTGGTTGGGAAACACTGTGATCAATGCAAACCAGGATACTTTAATTTACACTCAGAAAACTCGTTTGGCTGTGAAAGTTGCTTTTGCAGTAAAGCCACTTCTGAATGTGAATCATCGAACTATTTATGGTAATTTTTATTCTATTTTAGAACCGAACTACACATAAGCAAAAGTGAACAAATCTTTTATTTACACTTTTAAAACAATTATAAACATTTCTTTTGCATTTAAATCGTCATTTTCTATTGAAGCCTTAAATGAAGTTTAGTTACGCCATGAATCCAACTATATAAGTTCTCAGTTCAGATTTTGTTTTGTGTAAAAGCCATAAAAGTTAGTTACTTCTATCAGCTCGTAAAACTTCCAGCTTTGATGTTAGGTCAACGATTCAGACAAATGAAAAATGGGAGTTGGGAGACGCGAAAGGAAGAAGGGTTTCAAAACCACGATATGACAGCAAAACCGGATTTCCATATTTCAAGCACTCCAAGGTGTCCAGAGAATTAGGCACCACCACTTACTACTGGATAGCACCTATTAACTATCAAGGTAACATTTACTACAGTTAGTTTTCTTTCACAATTACGAATACATCTTTCAATGACTAGTAAATGCTCTTAGGAAACCGATTGTCTTCTTACGGAGGATTTTTGCGTTATACGGTGGCCCATGAAATAGGTTTACAGTCTCACCATTTGGCAGTTCATTACGCTGACGTAATACTTGAAGTACGATTACAACTCGTTCTATTATCGTTTACGTGTGCCGCGGTCTTCTGTTTGAAGTTATCGCTGCTAAATTGAGTTTTAAGCAAGTTGTCATTGAATTTGTGTAATCTATATCGTACTGCACAATAGTGGTAATCATGAACAATTTTCAACAGAAAATTTACTTCTATTACACAGATCAATTGCTTTGATCATATTTAGAAATGATAAATGGTGGTATCGCATGTTGCTTGATTGTTTTGATTTTTGCCAAATGAAAACCATTTTTTCAAATTTTTTAACAATAGGGAAGAAATGAACAGAGTTTACACTATGTGAAACCTATCAATGAAAATTTGAATGAGTATGAAGCAAGCACAACTTTCACAGTTCAACTACGACCAACAAGCTGGTCGGTAACCAATTCCAATCATGATGGGTGGTTTATTGGTGGCAGTCAAAACATTGCAACGAAAAATGATTTTTTAATGGTTTTAACTGATTTGCGTCGTTTACTGATACGAGCTGTATACAGCCGGAACATTGGTGCCACCTATAGGTTAGCGCTGACAGTAGTTGACATTTTAAGTCAATAAAATATAAAGTAGTATTTAAAATAGGAAAATAGTTTTTATTTCACTTCTTAAACAATAAACTTTTATTTTGTCTTGCAAAAGGTAAATATTAATAAACATTAAAAACTTAATTTCTGCCAGAGCGAAGTTTTGTTGATTTATCTCAAAGCGTTATTATTTAAAAATTGCTTTTTATCTTAGCTTGAAAGATGTAAAACTAGATGAGGCTAATGAAAATGGAAACGGAGAAGTTGCTTTGTCAGTAGAAATTTGTAAATGTCCTTCAGGATACGTGGGCAACTCTTGTGAAGATTGTCAGGAAGGGTTTTGGAGGTGAATACTTGTTTCAAACAAATAAAAATCAATTTCAGTGAAAACTCTTATAGAAATGGTGATGCTTGTGAGCCATGCAAATGTAATTCTCATTCAGAATTTTGTGATAGACTCAATGGGGCTTGTTGGGTGAGTGAATTGATGAATATTTTCATTTAAAGCTTTCTAAAGTGATAGATTATCAATAAGCAAATTATAAATTTCTCTACGTCAGAACTGTAGGGATAACACAATGGGAATGTTTTGTGAGAGATGCAAGCCTGGATATGTTGGAAATGCAACATTAGGAACTTTAACTGATTGTAAAAGGTTAATGTCTAATTATTATAATATGAAAAAAATAGTTGTACATATTGTGGTAATAAGAAAATTACTTTGATAAAAAGTAATTGTTACAAAGAAAAAGTAAAAGACTTTCTGCAAAACTTAATTTTTTATCAATTTCAGATGTGAGTGCCCGCTAAAAAATATTGAAAATAATTTTAGTCCAACATGTGAGGTAGAACTGAGTACTGGTAACGTGATTTGTAATCGATGTCCTGTAGGTTATGAAGGACAAAGCTGTGAAAAGTGAGTTTGTTTTATGTGAGTTTCATTAAATTAGTAGAATGATTACTCGATTAAACAAAGACACCTGCTTGAATATTTAACAAGTAAACAAATTAAGAACTTCTTTTCTAACTCCACCGATTTTATCTGCAAAGTTCCCACTCCTATTCATTTTATCAGTTTTTTTTACAAAGATAATTTAAAATTTGCTTTAATTGTTTGTGGTTATAAGCTACATGTGGTAAAATATTCGTTAATTTTGTACAAATTGTTGAACCAGCTGCAGTGATGGGTTTTTTGGAAATCCTATGCATATTGGAAGCCAATGCCTACCCTGTGATTGCCATGGAAACTCAAATAAGTGCGACAGAAGAACTGGAAGATGTTATTCTTGCCGCAGACATACGGCTGGCGAAAAATGTGAAAGATGTCAGCATGGTAAAACTTTTCTCATTCATATCCACTGATAAAAACAAAATAGTTTTTACTTAATAATTAAAAGCCACTTTTATCTATTAGCTTATTATGGAGATGCAATATTTTATAAAAACTGTGCCCCGTGTGATTGTGATTCAACTGGTTCAACAAGTCAACAATGTGACAGTGAAACAGGACAATGTCCCTGTATTCCAAATGTTTATGGCAGGAAGTGTGATATATGTCCAGTAAGTTTGATTTAATATTTTTTTGCAAAAAACTCTAAAGAAAATTCAACTTTCTATCATTGAATTTTATTTACGCTTTAGAATTATATTAGTGGCAAGCTTTTAAATAAATGTAATTATAGAAAATTTCATACTTAAAAAGTACCGTCACGTCTAAGAATGTGATATCAAATTTTAGAAATGGTTTTATTTGAGTCGTGTAGCAAAAATGTGCGTTCCATGCAATTGTAACTCATTTGGAAGCAAGTTTGCAAATAGTGAACGAGAAACTTGCAACAAAGATGGCACCTGTATTTGCAAAAATGGAGTAGAAGGAAAACAATGTGACCGTTGTTCACGGGGTCATTATGACTTTGAAAACGGATGCAGAAGTTGGTTATTGTTTACATTTGAAAAATAGATTAGCTTTATCGTTTGTTCACCAACAAATTCATTTTCAACAAATGCTCATACTCTCTATTTTTAGCCTGTTTTTGTGTTTTTACATCTAGAGTGCAACTGTACAGAAACTGGCGGCAACTGTGACAAGGTTACAGGTCAGTGTGCTTGTCCACCAAACACTGAAGGCCCTTTGTGCAATAGATGTATACCAGGGACATATTCATGGAGCTTACAGCTTGGTTGTAAGGTTGTTACGATTATTCTACTTCTTACTTCATTTTAGAATTACATAAAACTATTTACTATACACAGAAATGCGGATGCAGTAAAGTAGGATCGTTAGATGTTTGTGACGCATCCACTGGGGCTTGTATCTGCAAAAAAGAGTATACAGCAAAATATTGTGATCAATGCAGGTAACAAATTTCTCTTAGAATTCTCCGGAGGTATAATTGAAATAACTTACTTCTCAGAATTGGATACTACAACTATCCAGAGTGTAAGCGATGTGAGTGTAATAAAGATGGGGTCTTAAGAGCTTCCTGTTCCAATGAAGATGAAGATACCTGTAGTTGTGATTTGAATGGCGATTGCATATGTAAAGTAAGTGCTCCTGCTGTACTTTGAAGTTACTCTTTTAATGATTTAAGGAGTGTCTACTTTAAACTTGGCTTAGATATTTATAATCTGTTCAAACGTAATAACATTTTCGACTGGAATATTTCTTATAATATAAATGTAAAAATCTGAAACTTTTCAGGAGAATGTGATCGGAAAGTTTTGCGATATTTGTAAACCTGGAACTTTTGGCTTATCAAGCGAAAATGAAGAAGGATGTACAGAATGTTACTGCTCAGGAGTCTCGTCTATTTGCAAACAGTCTACACTTACATTTGGAAAGCCGGTATGGTTTGCTGTTTAATTACAAATGTTAATCATGTTTAAAAGTAGTTTATGGTCTTACTTTGATATCTATATTTGTCTTAAAGTCAACTAAAAATTATGTATGATGTAAAACATATGTAAAACTGTACAGATCCTTCTTCAGGAACCCCTTGAGATCGTGGTGAGAATAGGTGTTGCAATGTATTTTTTTGATAGTTGTACCTCATTTTGCTTCTCATTTGATTCATAATTGTTTTCTGTTTACCAGCGTGATCATTAAGTTGATATAGTTGCGTTTTAACAGTTTTCTTAATTTCGCTTTGTTTGCTAGCTTACCATCTTTAAAAACCAATCAATGCTTTGTTTAAATATTTATAGATAAATTGAACTGAATTAAACATTCACATGCTGCATGTGCAATTTACAAAATCTTTTGCTGAAATTAATTTACGAAATTAATAATGCAGCTATTAAAATCTTTACAAAATAGTATTGCAAAATATTTTTATCAGACTAATAATGAGGTTGGCATAATTTGTTTAAATATATTAAGCTTCTTACAGCGGTAAGCTTTGATTAACATGATACTGTACTTAAGAATGTTTATATAGTAATTATTATACTAAGGTTCAAATTGCTGTTTTTTCAACGTTTTGACCTCTAAAACTTAAAAATATGCATGAAATATTATAAGAAGTAATAAAATAGAAGTAATTGTTATTTTCTAGTAACTTATATGTTCAACTTTCTCTAATTATAGATTCAATTTGATTACTCCTCTCAACAAAATAAAAAACTTTCAGTGAAGCGTTTAGCTGTGAATCAAATAAGTTGGTCACCTCAAAATAGTGAACTGTCCCAGTTGCTTCCTTATTACTGGCGGCTACCATCGCAGTTTAATGGGGATAAGGTGAAGTTAACTTTTTCAGTTAAATCAAAATACTTCATCATAAACAATAAAATGAACTAAACTTGATATAAGAAATTAAATAAAAGTAGTAACTACAAAAAGTAAAAATAATATAAGATGACAATTTTTTTATTCTAGAGTCTTTCTTATGGTGGCAAGTTTTCCTTTACTGTTTATTTTCAATCTAAATTATCTGATAGAATCGGTGAACGGCCTCGAGCAAATGTTGTTATACAAGGAGGCAAATATAGCAACTTGACAATGCAATATTTTTCACAAGACCCCATTAATAGAAGATCAAAAACATATTCTATAACTATGCAAGAAGTAAATGGCTGATAAATAAATTTCTTTTTTCCACAAAATAAAGACTAATTTTAGATTTGACTTGGCTGATAAAACTTTTACAGAATGGTTGGACGCATCTAGACGGGGGACAGTCTGTAACCAGACATGAGTTCATTTCTGTACTGAAAGATATCCATTACTTTATGGTGAAAGCATTTTATGGTCACTTTATGGTTAGATCAAGGTAATTAATTAAATAGTTTCGTTCTAGCTTTTTTCAATTTCCTCAGTTGATAATCTAAAAAGCTATTTTATATAAACAAACCATTCAACAATATAGAATCGAAAACTGAAAGTTTTGTTTACAAACACTTCACTTTACAGATTAAATAATGTGAGCTTAGACATTGCTGAAATAAATGGTAGAGGAGACAACTCAATTAAAAGTCCGCCTGCTCTTGGAATAGAAGAGTGTGAATGTCCAATTGGTTACGTCGGGTTATCATGTCAAGTGAGTTTATAGTTTGAATGATTCATGAAATTAAACTTTAATGATTTTTCTTCAAATTTGTTTGTGTGATAGAACTGTGCCGAGGGGTTTATGAGAGTTATTAATGGTAAAGGAATAGCCATTTGTCAGCCTTGTGTTTGCTCTAACCGAAGTAATGTTTGTGAAATTAATACTGGCCGCTGCTTGGTAAGTAAAGCTTTACACTAAGAATGATTTATAGCTTTAATCTTTATTCCTGATGGCGTTTCTGCCACGCTTATATCAATATATCAACATAACAAAAATAACTGTTTGCATATTGTTGATTAAATACTTTTTGTTCTTATTTTATCGTTTTGTATATATCTCCTTTCTTCACATGACTGTGAACTATTTTCAAATTTTGAAGTATAGCCTTAATAATGCACGAAACATATAATAATATATATAACGTATATACTTTTTTGCTATAAATCTATCATAATAATTTTTTTAAGTACTCCAACACTCAAATCGCTAAAAAATATTCTTTTTCAGTAGTGATAATTTTAAACATACATAAAATAAATGGAAAAACATATAAAATAAGTTTAAGTTAGAAATAATATAAGTTTTCTTAACTTTTCAAATCATTGCTGTATAAGGTTTTATCGAAAGGTTAGAAGTTCGAAAATAGTAAACCTTTCATAAGCTGAAAATTTATAAAATGAATTGTTTTAAAAACAAGTACTTATATTTGCTCTTTTTTACAAAATATTTTAATTGTATTTAAACTATCTTAACCTAATATGCATAAGACATTTTTCTTGTGAGATAAAAATAATTTTTTACAGTTTTTTATTCTCATTAATTTTCCAGCATTGTGAAAGAAACTTTACTGGAGCTCATTGTGAGTTATGTAAGCCAGGATTTTATCTTCATGAAAACAAATGCGTGAAGTGTGCCTGCCCCTCCACTAATCCATCAAATACCTTTAGTCTGACTTGCCACAAAGACTATAACAAGCAAGCTGGTTACACGTGTGATGAATGTGCTGCTGGCTATGAAGGAAAATATTGTGAAATGTGAGCATAAATAATTTCTAGCTTTCCACTTAATCACAGAATTGCTGATAAACTTTATTGATCACCCGCAATATTAGAGTTTAAGAATTACTGTTATCTGAATGTCTACATAGATGTTATAAATGCTTTTAGTCAGTACTTTGCGTGTCACCAACAAATTAATTTAATGATTAACTTTTTTGAAGATGCTCTGATGGTTATTTTGGAGCTCCTACTATATTAGGAGGATCTTGTAAGAAATGCGGATGCAATGTAGCAGGATCAATTGATGGAGCTTGTAATAAGACTACCGGACAATGTAATTGTGATGCAGGAATCACCGGAAGAGTTTGTGATCAATGTGATACTCATCATATTATTACGAACACAGGATGCAAAGGTGAATTATTTCAAATGCTTCGGTAAAAGTTATTTACAATTTATTGAAAATTTATCTTTTATTATTTTGAAAAGAATGTACAGATGATTGCGTGGAAAATTTATTGATGGAAACAAACTTGTTGAAAACAATTATTAGAGTTAACGTAACTTCCTCATTGACACCGTGGCAACGATTGCAGAATGCAACTCGAAAACTTGAAGAAATTTTGGTAACTAAAATCTTTAAAGAATTTTTCATTTGGTTTATTTTTGTTCTTCTAGTTTGGTAGAAAGATAAACATCACAGAAGAAAACTTACAGAGAAAAAAGAATAGTCTCAGAAAAAAATTAAAGAAAATAAAAAAGATGTTTAATCGGTTACAAAAAGAGGTAAAAAGTTTAGCAAATTTATAAAAATGTAAAAAATTAAAGTTTAGATCTGGCTAAGAAGTAGTTTTTAAATCAAAACTGTTTAATCAACTAAAAAAGCTATATTTAGAAAATAAAATAAATTTATGTATAGATATATCACAATGTAATTGCTAGCAATATAATAGACAGATTAATTAATTTCAAAGGCTACTTGATTCTTTTGTATCTATACAATCTTCACCACAAAAGAAATACTTTCATTAAGTGGTTTTAAATACTGGTTTAATATCTTAATTGAACGAAATCTCTTAGAAAACGAAAAACGTTTAGAAAGCTGCTTTTATAATATATGTTTGTTGAAATTAAATATTTGTTTAAAGAATGTTAAAATAGTTCAGATATTTCAAAGAAATGATATAATCTTGTAGCCAGAATATAAACCATAAGATAAACCTTATTGAAACAAACCTATTAGTTTTCTTTAAGTTATTTAACCATTATTAGTTTAGAATGATACTTTTATATTTGTGATATCACCAAATGTAAATATTTCTTGAAAGCAAACATTTTAAATAACTAAAATCTTTTGACTAAGAACTGAACACTGTTCAATGGTGCAACCTTAACTATCCTTATAATATTTTATCTTTATGTAAACTCATTAGGTGAAAAAATGCACAACAAAATCTAGAAAGTTGATTTTGAAGTCTAAATCAACTTCTTCCATAGTGAACTCTTTGAATAAGCAAGTTGAAGGTTTATTACAATCTTCATTAGGTAAGCTTAGTCAAGATATTTTTTTGTTGTGGTAACTAATTTCTTATCACCAATTTCTATAGCTCTCAGTCAGAAAATGAGAAGATTAAAGAGGGAAATGGTTAAAGGAAATATTCAAACTATCAACGAATTTAATGAAAAGGTTTATGAATTAGTTGAAAAAATGAATGCCATACCCATGTACTACTACACGATGGTGGCTAGAGTTGAACTAAGGTTAGTTTTATCTATCTTTCTTTATAAATACTGATTATTGCTTGGATATTTGTTTGGATTGGTTATATTAAGACTTAGAGTTCAATAAATCATACTACAAATAGTTTAAAGTGGTTTGAAAACATGATATTTGTTCCCAGTAAAGCGAAATCATTTTTGGTTGAGACCAATACTACAATTCATAAGATGAAACCACTAGTAAATAAATTAATAGAAGAGAAGATGGAAATTATCAATAGAACAATTGCTAAAATTCGGCAAAAATTTAATGAAATTTCTGACTTTTTGTCCAAAACAAAAAAGCAATTAAAAGCAACGAACATCACCAATAATCTAAATAGACAAACTTTACGTCAAAGCAAGGTGAGTGAAGAGACAAAACATAATTACAGAACTCAGTTTGTGAGGCTTTGTGATTTATAAATTTATTATTGCATATAAGTAAATAAAAACTAGAAGTTTATCCATAAGCTTTTTGTTTATAGTTTATTTGCGGTTTATATTACTTCATATTTGCTGAAAATTTGATTGTTTGTTTGGTTTACACAGAGTAGCATCGAAAAGTTGGTAAATGAAAAAAAGATAACTGAAAATAATTTGATAGAAACCAAAAAATTAATCAAAGAAGCAAAGAACATCACCAATCTAGCTACTCAAGAAATTGATGTAATTTTTTAGTACGATATTTGAAAAATTAATATAAAGTTACTTTTAGTAAAATACTTAATCCATAGTCCTGAAAAATTAAAATACTTAAAGAAATCGTAAATACAGAACCAAAAACATTTGGCAATTGCAATGAAAAATAATTCCGAAAAATTAAGAGAAAAGATAGACATCAAAATGGGAGGAAACGACCTGAGAGAATTAAGAAATGCTGTTGAAAATGCAGAGATACAAGGAGGAAAGTTGGAAGATTTATCAGATTACATAATAAAGTCAGTTCTGTGAATAGTTGACAGTTATTTTAACTCAAAATAATCAATTATTTTCAATTTACTGTGCTTTTTTTCTAATTTATCATTTTATTTTAGAGTTTTTAATAGCGTTTCACAATACTATCGTAATCAAACCAAAGTAGTTGACGATCCATTAGAAATTTCTCTGGCAACTAAAAGAGCTAATGAGACAGCAACTGAAGCTCTTGAGATTGCAAGAAACGAATCAAAGATTTTCAGTAGAATTCTTGCTGAAAATCAAATTGAAAAAAGTTTTATTATAAGTAGAGATATAATCAGTAAGGCTAAGAACCTTAATGAAACTATAAAAGGTAAGTTGTGTCTACAAGATTTTATAAACACTTTTACTTTTACATTTTGTAAAACTAGTTTAGAAGATGTGATATAAAGATTTAAAATTTATAATCTTTTACAAAAAACATAAAAGTAAACATACAAGCATGAAGTTAAATCAAATTAATAGGATTGTTTTTTTCTACTATAAATAGGTAGATTTTTATTTAGATACTATAAATTGTATTGATGAAATAAGTTTCTTAAATATTTGATCTTTTTAGATCTGCAGCGCTTTATTTAGATTTATTTCTAGCAACCACACTTATTCTGCTTTATAATTAAAATGTTTAAGATATGAGTTATCAAAATATTTTTTATAGGAAATCGAAACCAACTGAAAGATTTGAACGAAGCTTTATATTCTGCAAATGATACTCTTGTGAAATTTGATATAAAAAGCTCTCAATATTTGAATCAAATTATTAATTTAAAAAAGAGTAAGATCTTTATTGCTAAGTTTCTAACTCTAATAGCAAATTGTAGAAATGCTTAAAACTTAGATTTGATCTAAATATTTAGCTACTTAAATTTATTATAAGATCTGTAGTAATTATTTTTTTTTCAAAGCTTCTATCGCGTTTGATAAGGACTTAAAATCTTTAAAGATGATAAATAATAAGACTTCTTTAGTATTGGAAAATGTTACTCAAAAATTAAAAGAAATGGAAAAAACTACAAGAAGGCTTAAAGCTATTCGTAAAAAAATAAGAAATAAACCAAAAATTTTGGAAGATATCGGCAACAAACGTAAACTGAACTTGTAACTTGTTAACAGTTGTATTTATTTCAAATATTACTAGCTTACTTTAAGACTTTTGTGGTTAAACTGAAACATATATATTTACAAACAGTTGATAGTGGCCCAAGTAAAGTAAGAAGTTCAACTCAATCACTTGATGAGATAAGTATAAAGAAAAACTCAATTAAAGAAACAAGAAAAAGATTGAATGATAATATCGAGCACTTACGAAGACTAATCAAAGCTTCTCGTAACAAAGCAGCTGAAGTAAATAAATTCTTGACAACTTTGTGACTTTTGACTATATTTTTCATTCATACTTTTATTTGTACTTTATTTAAGTATATTCAGTCGTTTATTTTCTATAGATTGAGAAACCTTCAATTAAATCAACTGGAAGTTGTGCTATGACTTATAAGGTATCAACAGATATCAGCAAAACTACTAAAATTGAATTGAACTTTCAAACTACTCAAAAAAACAACTTACTTTTTTATTTAGAGCATCCACAAGTAATTATTTAAATTTTTTATTCAATTTCTATAAGTCACATAGTTTCGAAAATGCTATTTAGTTTTTTAAATATTCTAAGATTAGAAATATCAAAAATGGCTGTTTAAATTTTCAGAAAGACTTTTTAGCTATAGAAATGAGAGATGGAAGAGTCGAAGTCAAATGGAATCTTGGTGGAGGAACTGCTCATCTTGTTCATCCTCTTAATCTATCAATTCTAACGACTAATTTTGAAACAGATAATTGGTTTAAAGTGAAAGTTGAAAGGTTAATATGCGGCACTTTTGTAGAAAAAACAAATTTTCTTTTGTTTTATTTTATCAGAACTAATTAGAGAACAAAATAAAATTGTTTGATACAGAGTGGACCGCACATTAAATCTCACTGTACATAAGTTGAACCATAGAGACCAGACCACTGTATCAAATCAATCACCGGGCCCTTATTCTATTCTTGATGTTAATGAAAACGATTTAATTATTGTAGGCTCAGCCCCAAGTAGCATCCAAGTATGATTTAGTTGGTTTATTTCATATTGCTTTCCGTCAGAATAGGCTCTCAATAAAAGTTGAAATATTTTAGATAAGAAGAGAAGTTCAATCTAGAACTTTTAATGGATGTATGGGTAAAGCGTTACTTCAAGATAAAAGTATCGGACTATGGAGCTTTAATAGTATCAGTAATTCTTCAGATTGCATCAAGTGTAACGGACTGTAAGTTTTGACTCAAATTATTGAAAAGTAGCAATTAATGAAGAATATGTTTTAGCCCTCAACAGTTGACAAATCAAGTTTTTGGGTATTTCGGAAGTGGATATTCTGTAATTTCTCTTTGTAAAATAAATGAAGAAAGTGTCAGAAAAGTCATTTTTTTAATTGAAGCCAAAACGATTATTTCTAATGGTATCATCATGTATATTGGAAATAAAAGTAATGTAAGTTTAATTTGCTCAAATTTATCAGTCACTTTTCTTTTAGCTATAAAACACCAAGACCCAGAAGCACATTTTGTTAGAACCACTTCTTAAATCAACTAAAATAGAAAATTTCAACTGATAAGCTATTTTCTAAATCAAACCTCAGGAGATTTTTTTAAAGGATTTCATTTCGATTGAACTGATTGATGGGAAAGTTGTGGTGAAGTTAGATCTAGGAAATGGAGTTCGAAATATCACGAGCGATTCACGTCAAAACACAGGAGAATGGTTCAAGATTCATTTCATTATGATGCGATCACGAGGTAAGAAACTATTGTTTATATATAAACTGATGGTTCAATTTACTCATTTATATTTTGAAAATATTCAGTAAACAATAGATGAATCAAGCATACCTAGAATTTTTATTTTAATAATTTAAATGAATGGTTCTAAATAAATTTAAAGAATGCTTCTAACTTTTAATGATAGTTGTCATGAATTTTGAATTAATAAGTGTTTGTTTAAACATTTTTGGTATAATTTGTTTTTGTTATTTTTTAATTGATAGCTCAGCTTAGCTCTCCAAAATCAAGTAGGAATTCTCTTGATCTCTCTGATACAGATGGCTCATTTAATTTGCAAGAAAAGAAGTTTATGTATATTGGAGGATTTCCTAAAACTAGCATTGCCAAGTAATAGACTTATCTATTCGTATAACTAAAAGATCTTTTTATTTTATTCAAATGTTTAACTTTATACAAAAATAAGTTTAAGCTCTATTTTGTAGAAAATAAGATTTCTCCTAAAATAAGATGTCTTAGTCCCGATTACTGACAGTTATAATCTCATAACATTAAAATATGTTTAGGAAGGAAAATAAGTTATATTATTAGAAAAACTTCCATCTGAATAATTTTTTCTTTTGATAATGTTTTCATTTTTATCGTAGCCGCCATTACAATCTTGGATTGAGGTATGGTGAAAATGCTGCTGATTAATTAGCATGGTTTTTAAGCTTAATAATTCTAGTTTGTAATTAGTTAACTTAAAAAATACTGTTTTTTGAAAATAATTTCGTTCATAATTTTAAAGCATAATGAAAGTTAATATTTTTCTTAACTTTTGAAGTTAAATTTTTATCTATTCTTTAAAAGAAACTTGAATCAAAAGTTTGATAAAATAATGAATGATTGGTACTGTAGTTAATTTGTTTTAATCATTAAAGGGTTTAAGAATAATTTAGAATTAATTAAACAAATTTGTATATAAGTTGTAATTTGTCAATCAAACATGAAAAATAATAATAATCCTTTTATACTGAGCTTATAATTATCGAACACTTCTTTATGAGTAGATAGATGTTGGCTTATAAAGTATCAATTATTCTACAAACTTAAAGATTTAGAGAATTGCATGAATCTGCTTACAGATGGTAGTTGACATTTAGACTGAGACAAGTGTGAAGCTTTTAATAAAACGCTAGATGTTTTTCAGGGTTATTTCTTAAAATTTCTTTGTAACTTCAGTAGAAATAATAAAAGCTTATTTAAAAAAAAAGTTAATTTAATTATTTAAACTTTATTTAAAACATTTTAATATCTTTAAATTTGAACTGCATCCAAACATTCGAACAAAAAATTTGTACAATTAGTTTAGTAATAAACTATTCAAATAATTCAGTAATTGCTTCCAAATTGTATATTAGGAATAACCAATGTTGATTAACAAGTTGCTAGCTAATGTACAAATTTAATTAACTATTGTGTTTACATGAAGCATAAATTTTTTGTATCATGACATATAAAGTATGATAAATAGCTAAAAATGAAAAAAACATAATTAAACCTTGTAAAAAAATACAATTCTACCAATCATAAGAAGTTATTTTCTACTTAAATGATTTCAAATCTTTTTATACACTAGGCATTTTTATGTAAAAGATATAATAAGGCTGGACATTTAATTGTGAACACTTTCATTGTAACAACTTCTAACTGTTTGATGAGCAACTTATAAAAATAGGTTTAAGCTTAAAATGCTTCCGCTAGCTGATGCTGTTGATTTAAAATTTGTTAATCAATTCTAAAATTTTTAGTATCAGGAATGAAGTAATGAAAGAAGGATTTGTTGGATGTTTGAGAAATCCTTACCTGAACTCGAGGATTTTTCGTTTAAAAGCTTCGAACATCAAATGTCCGGAAGTGATTGATGCAGGCGTATCAGATTCATGTCCCCATTCTGTAAAATTCATTTTTTAAAGACTTCATTTACTCACTGATTTTAATATTTTTAGCCGAGAAATATACGATTTGAAGAAGGAGGATTCATTGAAGTTGATCCAGTAGACTTGTCTCCATTTCAAACTTTCGTGTTGAGCTTTCAGACTCGATCTCCAAATGCAGTGCTTCTTGCTGGTCTAGATAGAAAATCAGATTCAAAAAAGAAAAGAAAAAGAAGCTCAATAACTAAAAGAGAGCCATATACAAGAGAGGTAGGTCTTAAAGCCACGTTATTAAACCTTCATCACATTGATGTTTTCAATTTGAATATTTCTTCAGGATTTCTATTCTATTTTTCTGGATGATGGGTGTATAGTGGCCAGACTTCATTTAGATGGAGGCTCGGTTATGAATCTAATTTCACGTCACAGTTTCTATAACAACGGGGAGATTTGGGTTGTCACGTTGAGTAGGAAAGGAACTAAGTGAGATTTATAAAGTTATCTTTACTTCAGTTTAATCAAAACAATCGTAAAACTGTCCTTACTGATTATAAAGGTATTTTTTATTTATTTAAACTATTTTATTGAAAGTCAATAAACCTGTTTCCTAATCTTATTGTTCAATGCTTTTAGTGTTACGTTACGAATAAATGATAATGATGACACAACAACTGGTAGTTACCTTGATCCTAATACAAGCCTAAAAACAAAACGACTTTTTATTGGCGGAATACCAGATGACATAGAAATTGGGAGTATTGTTCCTGACAATTTTACATCTTTAAAAGGATGTTTATTAAATATTTTTGCTGATAAGTAAGTTATCTCTATCAACTTAAGTTCCAATAATCTTTGATTTAAGCTTTGAGCAGTAAATATGAATACCAAATACTTATATGATCATTTCATACTTTTAGTATTATACAAATAAGGAAGTTATTTGTTGCAGCTTGAATAATTTTTTAACACCAAAACAACAAAGAAATGCGTACATAGGAAGATGCAGCAACGATGACTCAACAAGTTATAACTCCATCAAAGAAGGTAGCTTGCAAAGTACCAATGTAAAACCATATATAGTTGGAATACCAACTACACCAGCTCTATCTAGCGATACTGCAGAAGAACAAATATCAGAAACAGAAACTGTGAGTAAAGCTACGAAGGTTTAAGATTTAATTGTTTATATAGATAAGAATGTAAATCATTTTTCAAGGAAACTCTTCAGTGTGGTACCCCAAAGTACTCGTCCAAGACTCGTCGTAGCAGCGCACACTTTGGTAAACACCGAAACACATTTTTAATGTACGGATATGAAAGACCAATCAGTAAAAGGTATACAACTAACTGCAGATTTGAAAAAGGAAATCAGTCAAGTAATTAGATAAAATAATCCTGTAGACTCTGTTATAAGCCTCAGTATTTGATAAGTTTTGCGTCTATTTCTGACTTAGCAATGAATCCACTAAAACATTCTTCATTTGTTGCTACCAAGCTATGCAAGATTGCGTTTATTGTTTCTACTTTGGTAAATATGATATCATTTTGTTCCTAAAGTCTGGCCACAAACCAAAAGATTTCTAGCTGCTGGTTGGCATTAGCTTGGTAATGAATTTAAAGAAGTCTACTTAAGTGGGCTGAGGTTTAGGATATAATCAAGCCATTAATATAAGAGGACTTTTGTTAAGTTTCTTAATCAAGAAAATGTGATCTACATCTTTAGACTATATCTTAGTCGACTAATTACTTTTAAATTTGCATAGATTCACAATTTCACTTCGAATCCGAACATATGCCCGAACTGGACTTCTTCTTTATACTGGAAATAATGTCGGGAATGATTTCTTTGCATTAAAAGTCAAAGACGGAGTTCCTATTTTTCAATTTAACAATGGAAAAGGAAATGCAGAGACTGTTTCTAAACGAACTATAAATGATGGAAAGTGGCACTCGGTATGAAACTTCTTCCAATTTATCATCAAGTACTTCAATCAAAACTGCTGTAGACATCAGCTTTTGTGATAGCTTTTGAACAGCAGAGTATTTTTATTAATAATTTATTGAATGTCTGGAAAGTATGGAAATGATAAACTTAGTTTTTAGTAAATTAACTGCTTGAGTAATCATAAACATGATATGCAAATTATTAACTTTTTACAATAAACTATAAACATTAAAAGTTTAAAAAATTTCAAGATAAAAGTGAAACGCTTCAAAAGGAAAGGAGTCTTATACATCGACAAGAAAAAATACAAAACAAATTCTCCGAAAGGAGACACAAAGATGGATGTGGATCGAACTCTTTATGTGGGAGGAGTCTCTCCATATCTTGAGCATAAAGTTGGATCAGTAAGTTATTTTTGCTAGACTTTCAACTTTCTGTCATCGTCAATCATAATTAATTTTCAACTTTGAATAAAAAAAAACTACATCTGAGTATCGAAGGTAAAAAAGCTTAATTAGAAAGAGTTATCTGCGATAGTTGCATATATAAGCAACAAGTACATTTTGATATTATGAAGTATGATAATCTGAAACTAATATTATATTCTAATAACCACAAGACTTTTTAACGATAGATTTCCAGAAGTATGGACGCCTGTATTACTAACTTGGTGATCGGTAAACATAAGAAGACATTAAGATCTGCTTTGCAAAACCGAGGAGTTGAAAAGTGTTATCAGAATGTTGAGAAAGGGGCTTTTTTCGAAGGGAATAGTTTTGTCAAATATAGTGAGTTGTTCAATCTAAAATTCGTTTATTTATCATCAATAATTTAATAAAAGGAATCGTCTATTTTGATACCTTTTCATTTATTTTATACAATTTTATAAAGAAGTTTGTAAAAAGAATTTTATTCAACTATACCGTTTTTTGTCTATCAACATTTTCAGAATCTGCTTACCGTGTTGGTACTGATATGGAAATATATCTTCAATTCAAAACTTCTTCTCCAAATGGAGTTCTACTGAACGTTGAAGAACCCAGAAATGACCTAATTTCTCTTGAACTAGTTCAGGGTGATGTAAGTTTTTCAATCAGAATAAATTAAAATGACTAAAAACATGTTTAACAACAAAATGCCGTTTCAAAGTTGTCAATTCTTTGATTTCAATTAACAACCTGAACAAGTGCTAAAGTTTTAAGTTATAAACGCTATCCAAGCAAACAAAATGAATAATCCAACTTTATTTCGAAAGCTTCTTAAAAGATTTATTGCTTCTAAAAACTAATTTAAAGGTTGTTTTTCGTGCTGACAACGGCGGCGGGATGTTTGAAGTAGTTTATTCCTCTTCAAACTCTTGTAATGAATGCAAACAAAACTTATGTGATGGAAAGTGGCATTCAATCACAGCTCGTAAAAGTCAACGCAAATTGTTGCTGCAAGTTGATGACAATGAAAAAGTTGAAGTAATTAGTACCCACCATCAAACAGCAGCTGATACTTGGAACCCGTTGTTTATTGGCGGCATTCAAAGTAAATAGACTTTAATGTTATTGTAGTGAGTTATCTTATATTTAAAACCTTAGAATTATCGGATCATTTAGTAATAATCTTGATAACCATTTTTCTGGCTTATAATTTAAACTCTAAATACTTTAAAAAGGAACAAAGCTTAATAATTAACAAATGCTAGTTTTAGTATAAGTTATGTCAACAAACTTTAACAATATTTAATTTTTAGTTTAATGAACATTCCTTTAAATTTTTCTCTTCTTAGGAGAATTGGTTCCTGAATACATCAATTTTCCTCGAAGCTTTCGGGGTTGTATCAGACAAATGTCAATTAAAGGAGACTTAGTCGATTTTGAGGAAGCTGAAGAAACTTACCAAGTCGTTCCTAACTCTTGTCCAAATCAACCTTAATTACTATTTTGTTTTATTTCGTTATTCAACCAACAACTTTAGTACCATAAATAGCTGCTATATGAGCAAATCAGCATAAAAATGGGTAAAATATTGTTAAATGGATACAATTGTAAGATAATCTGAAATATCAGCATATATTAGACCGACCAACGCCACCCAAATTTAAGTTGCCTGTCTGATTTAAAAAATCTACTGTATATTCTTACCTCTACATCTAAATAGCTTAACACTAAATATTATTATTTTAGAGTTTTTGAATACTCCAAAATTTCTCAAAATCATCTATGAGCCTTTAATATTTAATTCAAGAAATTAAAACTATTAAGCGGTGTTTATATAAAACTGAAAACTTCCACAATGTGAACATAACTATTTAATTTCAAATTCTGCGGCTTGTCTTTTAGCTATCAAAATGTTTTATTTAAATATCATTTATTATTTTATCATTTGACTAATGCGGTCTTATGTGCTGATATTAGTTTATTATTTTATTAACTACTCTACTGTAAAACAAGCGCCGTTGAGTTTGTTACAACTCTGTGGAATACTTGTCAACACTTTTGTGCTTGTGTAAAGTAGCTTATTCGTAACACTTTCAGATTGTGAATCAGCATATTAAAAATGGTCTAATGGTTTTGAAAATGCCTTTACTGTAGACAAACTTATTCTTGATTTTATCACTATCATTTTCTCTTCTCTTTTATCAATTACCTGCTTTATAATGTGTTTCTTGATTCTCTCTTTCTTTTTAGGTTTTTGTATTTGATGGTTTTCATATTACAAACCTTCTGTTTAATTGAGCTTTTGAAGCTTTTAAAATTTCAATTAAGCATATATATTTGCAAATAAAATATTATCTATTTAATTCAAAAAAAAGGTTTCAATAAATATTGTATCTGACAGTAAACTCGCATTAACAAATACTGGCAAAGGAAGTATAAGAATTAGCAACATTTAAAACAGTATTATTACAGCGAAAATAAAGTGTCAATTGTGTTTCAAATAAAATGTTTGATAGAAATAATCTGAGTCTAACATTCTTGAAAACTAATTATTCCCACAATAATAATAAAACTTATTTACTGTGGAAGCAATGGTATTAACACGTCATTTTGAATCTAACTAATTTCCGCTTTTCAAAGGATATCATTGATAGTACTAAACACATTGAACAAACTAAAATCAAACTATATTTAACAAGTGAAAGACCATAGCTTAAGTTTATAAAAGCTTAAAAAGCTAATGGTTTATTGCTTTGTATTGATTTAGTTTATTGTTTTTGCATATAGCTCATAAAGTTACTTCAGTCTTAAAAGGTGATACATTTTACTCTTTATGCTTTTATTGACTTAGTATTTCGTTTACCAAGTCTCCAGTTTGTCTAAGAATAGATATTATAGAATAATAATTTATAGTTTAAGTTAAAAATCAGCTGGTTAAGTTTTTGCAGTTTGGTCTTCAGTTGATATACATTTGAAAAAGAAGTGTAACTAGTTTGTCGTCTGCTCCATTGCAGCTTACTAACTTTAATTTATTTTTGTTTCGAGAAAATGATTACTTATTACTATATAAGATATTACATCAAAGTAAATTAATTAATAAAATAGTTTACTTTTTAATTTAATACCAAGTTAATGAAGCTTGTCTAAAAAATAGCAATTATTTAATATTGATTTCTAATGGAAAAAGAAAGAAACTTAATATTCCAAAACAAATATATGAGTAATTTAATTTACAGAAAATTCGGCAGTACATATACAAAATTTTAGAGCTTTTTAGTAATATTTCATGGAGAATTGAATTGAAATTATACTGCTATTGAAAAAAACTGCTTAAGTGTACAAATATTAAACAACAAAATTTATATTTATTTTTCTCAAGTGTTTGTTTTCCATTTTTACATTCTAGTAAGTTTTTATGCTTCAGTTTCAAAAATCAAGTAACACCATGAACAAAATTTTTTTTATTAAAAGTCAGTTTAAGGCAGTTTAAAAATCTTCTTTTTTACTTTATAGTTTCATTATAAACAGTTAGTCATATAAAACTATTCAACGTTCTTATGACTTCAGTAATTAAGAATTATAGTTTGCTGTAATTAGCTTACAAAAGTTTATTCGTTAAACTTAAAGTCAAACTATGTCACTAAAACGACAAAACGTTCGTCGATGACAAGAAAGGTTGGTGATAATAAGATCAGCTCAAAAATTGAATATTCATAAAACTTTATCGTTACGGTATTCTAAAAAAAGTAACAATTTTCAAACAAACATAACCTCTATACTTTGTGCAATAATTGATTAATAATTAATTTAAGTCAAATTAAGGTGATAATTCCAAAAAAATGATTTAAGCAACAAAGGATTGATACTTTGTAATTGTACAAGATAGTCGCTTACAATAACAAGTTTTTCTCAAAATTTTTTGCTTCAGACCTAGTTGTTGATTCAGATGATTTTGTTTGTTTAAGAATAGATTAGAAATTGTTATCATTAGAATTACTTGCACAAGTTCAACAAGCTCAATTGAAAACGTCTTAAGCAAGCCATCTTAAAGCAAATATGTTTCAATTGTTTTCTACTAAGCTGATGTATAATCCTTGTTGTTTATCTTTTGACTTGTAAGCTTTTGAAATAAATCTTTTTCTATATTTATCTCTGTAATGCGATTAAACACCATTTCATCGTTTACCATTATTAAAACAGATTTTCGTATTGGAAGCAATGCTGGTGGTATGTATATATTTAATTTCTTAGTAACTTGGAAATATTTAATTTATTAAAACGTTAGAAAAACTTCTATTAATCCTATAAGAGCCAATTGGTAATTTAAAATATACTAAAAGTAGTAGGTTAGTTCTTAATTACCATCTTAATGAACACCATATTAATTTCAAGATAAAGGCTGTTTTACCATCTCTCAGTAGCAATATTCATTTTAATGCAAAGAAATAAAAGTAACTTTTTATATTTTATGTTTAAACTTGTTCTTTGTGTTACATCAATAAAAGAATTAACTAAAAAAACATTTACTAATAAAACTTTCTTGTAAAAAATTATAAAAGGGGAAACTATAAATTTTTCATTAATTGTCATGAATAAAAAAATGAATAAGCTTTTGATAACGATTAAAAATATTTGATTATCAGATTGCACCACACTGAACTTTAAGACAAGTTCAGAAGAGACAATAAAATAGTAGGTTTATTTACACAGTTAACAAATTTATCAAATTTGACGAGTAAATTTTTTAAAATACTTACAGTTCAAAAAATTACTTGAGAAAGTTACTTCTTTTTCTCTTTAAACATCTCGCTTTTTGACGAAACGATTGTTTTAAGTAAAGGCGTTACTTGTGTTTATTCTACGAATAACATATAAATGTTTAAGCGAATAGATAAAAATAAGAGATGAAATTACATCCAAAGAAAGTAAGACTTAAAAAACAATTTTCAGCACGAAATTGGATGAGCAGTTTTCAGTTATCAAGTAATCACCCAATATTTTGCATATAACAAAGTGGCGAAAGTTATACTCTTCTAAAGTCTTACTTAGTGATTAAAAATTATCTGAATTTATTCCTTAGGCAGAAATGAGCAAAATGAGTTTTATTTTTAATGCAACAAAAAGTATTAGTTTTGAATTATTCAAGTTTGTTTAATCTAAAATATTATTTGAAGAAAGTGATAGAAGAAAATTAAAGAAAATTATTTCTGAATGAAAAACAAAAAAGCAGAAAACAACAGCTATAACAATATAATACAAACTATTAGAAATTGCTTTCATTTTGGGTCAACAACTAAGCTACATAAAAAGTATGTAGTTTAAGTAAACTAAACGAACCGCAAAAGGTCTGTTAGAATAAAAAACTTGTGATATCTAATGAAGTCTGTTGAATTTTTTAGTGTTATAAGTAAAGTTTAACAAAAAATAAATATAAAATGAATCAATTATACGTTACCCTGGTAGGTTTAATATTAGTAATCGCCAAAGAAGAAATAACAACAAAAGCAAATGATCTTGAAAGATCTGTGACTTTTATAGGCGGTACCGACACTACAACAACTGGATATGATAATAGTACTGTTACTTTGCCAACAGAACTAGACACTACAACAAATGGATATGACAATAGTACTATTACTTTTCCAACAGAAGTAAACACTTCAACAACTGGATATGAAAATAGTACTGTTACTTTGCCAACAGAAGTAACCAGTACAACAGCTGGATATGAAAATAGTACTTTTACTTTTCCAACAGAAGTAGACACTACAACAACTGGATATGACAATAGTACTGTTACTTTGCCAACAGAAGTAAACGCTACAACAACTGGATATGACAATAGTACTGTTACTTTTGCCAACAGAAGTAAACACTACAACAACTGGATATGATAATAGTACTGTTACTTTTCCAACAGAAGTAACCAGTACAACAACTGGATATGACAATAGTACTGTTACTTTGCCAACAGAAGTAACCAGTACAACAACAGGATATGAAAATAGTACTGTTACTTTTCCAACAGAAGTAGACACTACAACAACTGGATATGACAATAGTACTGTTACTTTGCCAACAGAAGTAACCAGTACAACAACTGGATATGAAAATAGTTCTGTTACTTTGCCAACAGAAGTAAACACTACAACAACTGGATATGATAAAAGTACCGTTACTTTGCCAACAGAAGTAGACACTACAACAACTGGATATGATAATAGTACTGTTACTTTACTACCAACAGAAGTAAATACTACAACAACTGGATATGACAATAGTACTGTTACTTTGCCAACAGAAGTAACCAGTACAACAACTGGATATGACAATAGTTACTGTTACTTTGCCAACAGAAGTAGACACTACAACAAATGGATATGACAATAGTACTATTACTTATCCAACAGAAGTAAACACTACAACAACTGGATATGACAATAGTACTGTTACTTTGCCAACAGAAGTAAATACTACAACAACTGGATATGATAAAAGTACTGTTACTTTGCCAACAGAAGTAACCAGCACAGCAACCGGATATGACAATACTACTGTTACTTTGCCAACAGAAGTAGACACTACAACAAATGGATATGACAATAGTACTATTACTTATCCAACAGAAGTAAACACTACAACAACTGGATATGACAATAGTACTGTTACTTTGCCAACAGAAGTAAATACTACAACAACTGGATATGATAAAAGTACTGTTACTTTGCCAACAGAAGTAAACACTTCAACAACTGGATATGATAATAGTACTGTTACTTTTCCAACAGAAGTAACCAGTACAACAACTGGATATGAAAATAGTACTGTTACTTTTCCAACAGAAGTAGACACTACAACAACTGGATATGAAAATAGTACTGTTACTTTTCCAACAGAAGTAGACACTACAACAACTGGATATGAAAATAGTACTGTTACTTTTCCAACAGAAGTAGACACTACAACAACTGGATATGACAATAGTACTGTTACTTTTCCAACAGAAGTAGACACTACAACAACTGGATATGAAATTAGTACTGTTACTTTTCCAACAGAAGTAACCAGTACAACAACTGGATATGAAGATAGTACTGTTACTTTTCCAACAGAAGTAGACACTACAACAACTGGATATGACAATAGTACTGTTACTTTTCCAACAGAAGTAAACACTACAACAACTGGATATGAAAATAGTACTGTTACTTTGCCAACAGAAGTAGACACTACAACAACTGGATATGACAATAGTACTGTTACTTTGCCAACAGAAGTAGACACTATAACAAATGGATATGACAATAGTACTATTACTTATCCAACAGAAGTAAACACTACAACAACTGGATATGACAATAGTACTGTTACTTTGCCAACAGAAGTAAACACTACAACAACTGGATATGAAAATAGTACTGTTACTTTGCCAACAGAAGTAAACACTACAACAACTGGATATGAAAATAGTACTGTTACTTTGCCAACAGAAGTAGACACTACAACAACTGGATATGACAATAGTACTGTTACTTTGCCAATAGAAGTAAACACTACAACAACTGGATATGACAATAGTACTGTTACTGAGCCAACAGAAGTAAACACTACAACAATTGGATATGACAATAGTACTGTTACTTTGCCAACAGAAGTAACCACTACAACAACTGGATATGAAAATAGTACTGTTACTTTTCCAACAGAAGTAGACACTACAACAACTGGATATGACAATAGTACTGTTACTTTGCCAACAGAAGTAAACACTACAACAACTGGATATGACTATAGTACTGTTACTTTGCCAACAGAAGTAACCAGTACAACAACTGGATATGAAAATAGTACTGTTACTTTTCCAACAGAAGTAGACACTACAACAACTGGATATGACAATAGTACTGTTACTTTTCCAACAGACGTAAACAGTACAACAACTGGATATGAAAATAGTACTGTTACTTTGCCAACAGAATTAAACACTACAACAACTGGATATGAAAATAGTTCTGTTACTTTGCCAACAGAAGTAACCACTACAACCACTGAATATGAAAATAGTACTGTACTTTTCCAACAGAAGTAAACGCTACAACAACTGGATATGACAATAGTACTGTTACTTTGCCAACAGAAGTAACCAGTACAACAACTGGATATGAAAATAGTTCTGTTACTTTGCCAACAGAAGTAAGCAGTACAGCAACTGGAAGTGATAATAGTACCGTTACTTTGCCAACAGAAGTAGACACTACAACAACTGGATATGAAAATAGTTCTGTTACTTTGCCAACAGAAGTAACCAGTACAACAACTGGATATGATAATAGTACTGTTACTTTGCCAATAGAAGTAAACACTACAACAACTGGATATGACAATAGTACTGTTACTTTGCCGACTGAAGTAACTAGTACAACTTCTGGATATGAAAATAGTACTGTTACTTTGCCAACAGAAGTATACACTACAACAACTGGATATGACAATAGTACTGTTACTTTTCCAACAGAAGTAAACACTACAACAACTGGATATGATAATAGTACTGTTACCTTGCCAACAGAAGTAAACACTACAACAACTGGATATGACAATAGTACTGTTACTTTTCCAACAGAAGTAAACACTACAACAACTGGATATGATAATAGTACTGTTACTTTGCCAACAGAAGTAACCAGTACAACAACTGGATATGAAAATAGTTCTGTTACTTTGCCAACAGAAGTAACCAGTACAACAACTGGATATGACAATAGTACTGTTACTTTTCCAACAGAAGTAAACGCTACAACAACTGGATATGACAATAGTACTGTTACTTTGCCAACAGAAGTAACCAGTACAACAACTGGATATGAAAATAGTTCTGTTACTTTGCCAACAGAAGTAACCAGTACAGCAACTGGATATGACAATAGTACTGTTACTTTTCCAACAGAAGTAAACACTACAACAACTGGATATGACAATAGTACTGTTACTTTTCCAACAGAAGTAAACACTACAACAACTGGATATGACAATAGTACTGTTACTTTGCCAATAGAAGTAAACACTACAACAACTGGATATGACAATAGTACTGTTACTTTGCCGACTGAAGTAACTAGTACAACTTCTGGATATGACAATAGTACTGTTACTTTGCCGACTGAAGTAAACACTACAACAACTGGATATGACAATAGTACTGTTACTTTTCCAACAGAAGTAAACGCTACAACAACTGGATATGACAATAGTACTGTTACTTTGCCAACAGAAGTAACCAGTACAACAACTGGATATGAAAATAGTTCTGTTACTTTGCCAATAGAAGTAAACACTACAACAACTGGATATGACAATAGTACTGTTACTTTGCCGACTGAAGTAACTAGTACAACTTCTGGATATGACAATAGTACTGTTACTTTGCCGACTGAAGTAACTAGTACAACAACTGGATATGACAATAGTACTGTTACTTTGCCAACAGAAGTAAACACTACAACAACTGGATATGACAATAGTACTGTTACTTTTCCAACAGACGTAAACAGTACAACAACTGGATATGATAATAGTACTGTTACTTTGCCAACAGAAGTAAACACTACAACACCTGGATATGATAATAGTACTGTTACTTTTCCAACAGAAGTAAACACTACAACAACTGGATATGACAATAGTTCTGTTGCTTTGCCAACAGAAGTAAACACTACAACAACTGGATATGAAAATAGTACTGTTACTTTGCCAACAGAAGTAAACACTACAACAACTGGATATGATAATAGTACTGTTACTTTACCAACAGAAGTAAACACTACAACAACTGGATATGACAATAGTACTGTTACTTTTCCAACAGAAGTAAACACTACAACAACTGGATATGACAATAGTACTGTTACTTTTCCAACAGAAGTAAACACTACAACAACTGGATATGACAATAGTACTGTTACTTTGCCAACAGAAGTAACCAGTACAACAACTGGATATGAAAATAGTACTGTTACTTTTCCAACAGAGGTAAACAGTACAACAACTGGATATGAAAATAGTACTGTTACTTTTCCAACAGAGGTAAACAGTACAACAACTGGATATGAAAATAGTACTGTTACTTTTCCAACAGAGGTAAACAGTACAACAACTGGATATGAAAATAGTACTGTTACTTTTCCAACAGAGGTAAACAGTACAACAACTGGATATGACAATAGTACTGTTACTTTTCCAACAGAAGTAAACACTACAACAACTGGATATGACAATAGTACTGTTACTTTGCCAACAGAAGTAACCAGTACAACAACTGGATATGAAAATAGTACTGTTACTTTTCCAACAGACGTAAACAGTACAACAACTGGATATGAAAATAGTACTGTTACTTTTCCAACAGAGGTAAACAGTACAACAACTGGATATGATAATAGTACTGTTACTTTTCCAACAGAAGTAAACGCTACAACAACTGGATATGACAATAGTACTGTTACTTTGCCAACAGAAGTAACCAGTACAACAACTGGATATGACAATAGTACTGTTACTTTGCCAATAGAAGTAAACACTACAACAACTGGATATGATAATAGTACTGTTACTTTGCCAACAGAAGTAACCAGTACAACAACTGGATATGACAATAGTTCTGTTACTTTGCCAACAGAAGTAAACACTACAACAACTGGATATGAAAATAGTACTGTTACTTTGCCAACAGAAGTAAACACTACAACAACTGGATATGATAATAGTACTGTTACTTTACCAACAGAAGTAAACGCTACAACAACTGGATATGACAATAGTACTGTTACTTTTCCAACAGAAGCAAACACTACAACAACTGGATATGAAAATAGTACTGTTACTTTTCCAACAGAAGTAAACAGTACAACAACTGGATATGAAAATAGTACTGTTACTTTGCCAACAGACGTAAACAGTACAACAACTGGATATGATAATAGTACTGTTACTTTTCCAACAGAAGTAAACACTACAACAACTGGATATGACAATAGTACTGTTACTTTTCCAACAGAAGTAAACACTACAACAACTGGATATGACAATAGTACTATTACTTTTCCAACAGACGTAAACAGTACAACAACTGGATATGATAATAGTACTGTTACTTTGCCAACAGAAGTAAATACTACAACACCTGGATATGACAATAGTACTGTTACTTTGCCAACAGAAGTAAACACTACAACAACTGGATATGACAATAGTACTGTTACTTTTCCAACAGAAGTAAACACTACAACAACTGGATATGACAATAGTACTGTTACTTTTCCAACAGAAGTAAACACTACAACAACTGGATATGACAATAGTACTGTTACTTTTCCAACAGAAGTAAACAGTACAACAACTGGATATGAAAATAGTACTGTTACTTTTCCAACAGACGTAAACAGTACAACAACTGGATATGATAATAGTACTGTTACTTTGCCAACAGAAGTAACCACTACAACAACTGAATATGACAATGGTACTGTTACTTTTCCAACAGACGTAAACAGTACAACAACTGGATATGATAATAGTACTGTTACTTTTCCAACAGAAGTAAACGCTACAACAACTGGATATGACAATAGTACTGTTACTTTGCCAACAGAAGTAACCAGTACAACAACTGGATATGACAATAGTACTGTTACTTTGCCAACAGAAGTAAACACTACAACAACTGGATATGACAATAGTACTGTTACTTTGCCAACAGAAGTAACCAGTACAACAACTGGATATGACAATAGTACTGTTACTTTTCCAACAGAAGTAAACGCTACAACAATTGGATATGACAATAATACTGTTACATTGCCAACAGAAGTAACCAGTACAACAACTGGATATGACAATAGTACTGTTACTTTTCCAACAGAAGTAAACACTACAACAACTGGATATGACAATAGTACTGTTACTTTTCCAACAGAAGTAAACACTACAACAACTGGATATGACAATAGTACTGTTACTTTTCCAACAGAAGTAAACAGTACAACAACTGGATATGAAAATAGTACTGTTACTTTTCCAACAGACGTAAACAGTACAACAACTGGATATGACAATAGTACTGTTACTTTTCCAACAGAAGTAAACACTACAACAACTGGATATGACAATAGTACTGTTACTTTTCCAACAGACGTAAACAGTACAACAACTGGATATGATAATAGTACTGTTACTTTTCCAACAGAAGTAAACGCTACAACAACTGGATATGACAATAGTACTGTTACTTTGCCAACAGAAGTAACCAGTACAACAACTGGATATGAAAATAGTTCTGTTACTTTGCCAATAGAAGTAAACACTACAACAACTGGATATGAAAATAGTTCTGTTACTTTGCCAACAGAAGTAACCAGTACAACAACTGGATATGATAATAGTACTGTTACTTTGCCAATAGAAGTAAACACTACAACAACTGGATATGACAATAGTACTGTTACTTTGCCGACTGAAGTAACTAGTACAACTTCTGGATATGAAAATAGTACTGTTACTTTGCCAACAGAAGTATACACTACAACAACTGGATATGACAATAGTACTGTTACTTTGCCAACAGAAGTAAACACTACAACAGCTGGATATGACAATAGTACTGTTACTTTTCCGACAGAAGTAACCAGCACAACAACTGGATATGATAATAGTACTGTTACTTTGCCAACAGAAGTAACCAGTACAACAACTGGATATGAAAATAGTACTGTTACTTTGCCAACAGAAGTAAACACTACAACAACTGGATATGACAATAGTACTGTTACTTTGCCAACAGAAGTAAACACTACAACAACTGGATATGACAATAGTACTGTTACTTTGCCAATGGAAGTAAACACTACAACAACTGGATATGACAATAGTACTGTTACTGGGCCAACAGAAGTAAACACTACAACAACTGGATATGACAATAGTACTGTTACTTTGCCAACAGAAGTAAACAGTACAACAACTGGATATGATAATAGTACCGTTACTTTTCCAACTGAAATAAATAGTACAACAACTACAGAAAACGTTTCTGTTACAACTGCTGTTGCATCCACATCATCTTCGACAGATCAGACTGTCACTGATTTTGAACAAACTACTAAAGTTTTTCCAGGTAGTACTTATTTGTTTGTTTTTAAATAATATTTGATTTTGTTTTTAGGTGATGTTTGTAGCAGTAATCCTTGTCAAAATGACCCTGCAAGTATATGTATTTCATCAGGAAATTCATATAGTTGTTCTTGTTTGCCTGGATTTAATAATTTCAACTATTTGTCTAAATGTTTAAAAGGTCAATAAATTTTTCACTTACAAATTGTTGCTTACTTTGTGTTGCTTCTTATTTGGTAGTTTAATTTTTTTTTAAAGTTACCAAAATGTTTATTAAAAAATCTATATTTTTGTTCAAATGTTTAATACCCTTTAAGCTTAACTTTATATCTATTTCGATCTTGATTAGTGTGTGTTGGTTCTAACTATCTACTTTCTAAGCATTATCTATTATTTTAAGTTTGTTAGTTAGATTTGTTCAAACTTTTTATAATTGCTTTAAATCAACTGTTAGTTTATTTGATTTTGAACTATTTATTAGTTTTTCTATTCATTATTAGAAAAATATACATGATTATAAAAAATATTATTTTGATATAGTGCGACAATTTGGTGGAAAGCTTATTCTGAGTTCTTCTAGAAGAAGCTTTTCAAATGAAAAAACATTGTCTCAAAATATCACACAATTTGTAAGTTCAAAGTAGTTTTTGGCATACTCATTTTTTTATTTCTACTGATAACAAATGTTTACTTCCTACTCTAAAACTATTTAAACTTTTGAAAATGTTGTTTAAAGCTCAATGAAACATATAAAAACTTGAAAGGTTTTTTGAGCGTCGTTGTTGATGATGATACACCAGAAGACAGTTTTATTTGGAATTACATTATCACTTTACAATCTGATTCAACAACTGATGTTGATGACATACAAACTTCTATGTCTAATGCCTTGAGTGTATGCAAGAAATTATTTATTCTTATTTTAATAAACTTATCATTTGAACATTTCTTTAAAGTTAAATATCATATAAATTATCATCCAAAATTTATGTATCTAGCTTGTAATTATTTCAGTATTATTCTCTTTTTCAGTTTTTTCTTATTTTTAAGCTTGCTTTTATTCACAGTGTAATGATAGTTGTCCAATCTTTGATGGTATGGTCGTAGATACCAAATCCACAATAGAAAATGCTGGAAGTTAGACATTTAATTTTTATTGTTAATCTTTTTAGAGTTGTACTAAAAATACTTTAAATTAAGGGTGGCTCAATATAATAAAAAATAGTTGATTTAAGTTGAATTTTCAGTTGTATATCTTAAATCTTCCAGCTTATAGTTTTAACAAAACTTTACAAATTTTCAATGTTGTAGCATCGTCAGAATTCCTTTGTGAAACACAAGCTTGTGACTTATCAAGCACTCAATGTACGACTGAAGATGGAGTTATAATTTGTGAGTGTAAAGATAAATTTGTCAACGTGTATGGGAGTACAGTAAGCTGCATCGGTAAGAGCTTCAATTTTGTAAACTTTCGATTTCTCTTAACTTTCTAATGAAGAAGTTAAAATGTTAATTAGAATATCTTGCAGTCAATATATAGCAGATTAAAAAAAATTAATTAAATCATTTCTAAATCTGTTTTTAGAGGTGGTATGTCTTGAGAACGGAGATTGTAACTCACCATATGGCGTTTGTGATATCTCAGCAAAAAATGGAACTGGCTCGTGCGCTTGTAACACATTATTTCTAGGACAAAACTGTGATATCGGTAAGTTACAAGCCATAAAATATACCAAACATAAACAAAACTGAAAAAATATTTAAATCAAAAGCTTATAACACTATAAATGAACAAATAAATAACTGACTTCATATAATTGACACTTAATTCAAATTATTTGCAGTGTGGCTACTGGTATTCGTCATCGTATTGGCATTGTTAGGATTTATTTTATTAATCTTTATACTTGTCTTATGCGTTCGTAAATCCAAGCTACGTTTAAAAAATTCTAAAAAAGTAGTAATGACAAACTTATACGTAAGTATTTACATAAACTTAGCAAAATATTGCAAATTTAAACATCAATTATAATGTGTTATTATTTTGCGCTAATCGCTTACACAGCAAGAATTTGTTAAATAAATGTTTATTATAAATACTAAAGTTCTAAGGATACAGAAATCAACACCAATTACTTTATCTTTAGATAAAAAGTCCTTTCTGGGTGAGTCATAGAAACAATTGACAATATTGAAAAATATTTAATATGTTTTGTTTGGCTTCTACTTTATAACAGCATGATAAAATCTTAATAATGTAATTTCACTTTTTAAACAAGTTTAACAATTGCATCATATTTTCAACTGGAAAATTTCTTCGAAATGAGCGTGTATTACATAATGCTAGTTTGAAAGTAAAATTATAGTTTTATGTTTATAAAGTTGATTTAGATGTCTTTTCCATAATTACACTTTTATAAATACAATTTTAAAGAAAGCTTTATTAATGTATAGGTTTGAAGTTTATATTATTGGTATATAATTTAGATTTGAATAATAAGTCAAACAATATGATTGCTTGATTTTCATTGTACATAGATTTCAAAGCTTTTTATAAATGTAGAATGGGAAAATTTGCATGCTGTTCTATATTTTTTTAATACATTATTGGTAGTTTTACGATAGAAATATTATTACTTATACATCATGAGGTCTTTATATGATGGTTAGCTTGATGAGTGATGTAAATTTCATTACTTATTTTTGTTTTAATTAAAACATGTTGAAAGGTTAATAACCGTTCACTAAACTGTTTGGTAGTTGCTAAGCACTTAATTAAAGTAATTTTTTAGCTGACCCAGTTTAGAAATTAGTTATAACTCAAAAAAGATAATTTCTTATTTATCAAAATGTAAAAATTCAGTAATAAATATAAAAGAGTTAATTATATGTAAAGTATCTGTTATCTAAATGAAAATACTATTTACAAATAATTATTATTCATTAGGAACCATCATTGAATCAACTTCCAAGCATGGGTCTTCGAGCAAGAATGCCTTCAAATGTTTCGTTTGTAAGTTTATATAGATATTTTGGAACAAAAATATTACAAGAATAAATGTTTTAAAAATTCATTTCACATAGATTTATAAAGTCTATTGTTATAAGCGAAAGTTGTTTGAACAAAAAATCTAAAAACACCCGTTGATATCTTTTTGAATTTATTAAAACTTGAAAAATATTCATACGCGATAAATAGATTGGTTTAAAATATTTATTTGTATTTTGATCAGTTAAAAATTACAAATTTGTTTTATAAAACAAGCTATCGTAAAAACTTATCGTCAAAACGTCTCCTTAGAAATCACATACTATCAACATTTACAAAGCTAGCAATTTAGCAAATAAAGTTTTAAACATTGTCTGCAATCTCAATCAATAATTTAAATATTTGTTCTTTGATGTCTAGAAAAACCCATCCTTTGCTATTGAAGAATAGTCTCATCTTCTACTGGTTTGTTTATGATTTTATGGTATCAACTCACAAATGGAGAAATTTCTTTTTTACTGGATCATTTTACAAACTTCTGTGAAATAAGTTATGAAATAAAAGTTTATTTATGGTCTTTATTTTTATACTTTTCTATAAACGTTGTAAGGAGATCTTATGCTGTGTATGAAGCAGTAGAAATTTTTTGAGTTTCCGCTTTTAGAATTATTTCAAAATTTCTATATAATATAATATAAAAATATAATTATTAATTCGAATTTTGCTACTAACAGTTAAAGAATGATTAATCCAAAGTTTTTAAAATAAGAAAAAATAATGTATACAAAAACAACTATCGTATAATAAAACCTAAAGTTGCATACATGAAGTTAACAAATAATTCATTTTATCATGTTCTTAATTTTGTTATCTTTTGCTAATTATTGTAACGATAACAAGCTTGTTTGATCCGTTTTAAATGTGATTTTATTTTTGTCGTAAAATTTAGGACATTTCAAAAAAGTTTTTTGATAGCTTACAAGCTTAAGAAGTTTGAGTTTTTGACGTTATGTGTTCTTTTCTCAATTTGAAACCAACCATTAAAATAATTGAAACATTTGAATCACATATTTTAATGTTGTAAAATTGTCATAATAAAAAAGCATACATTTTTATAGTTGTTAATAAAGTCAACTTTATCTGTTTGTTAAAATTCTATTTGCTATATTTTATATGTAAGCCTCCTTTATTAGAACAATCTATTGACTTTTCAAATGTTACATTTGATCATTGTAAATAGATGACATGATCTCATAATAATGAAAAATAAAAAGTAAAGAAGGTTTTTTCGAAATTCCTCCTGTTTGTTAAATAAATTGTTTGCTATTTCGAAATCTTCTAAGCTGAGCATCACAAATGAAATGTACCCACGTACTACAAGTTAATGATTAATATTTATTTACAAATATTACATACTTTAGACAAAACTTTCAAGTTTTCAAGTTTGTTCTAAATATAATCTTCTATAATTATTACATAAATAACATAATGTAATTAACGTAGGCAAAAGGTTTTTCTATAAAATGTTCTAATCATTACATTCTGAAGATCTTATCACATTTTAGAAGAATTATTTTTTAATGCATAACAAAACTAGTTGATACTTTGTTGTTAACATTACTGTCAACGTAAGAATGCTTTTTGCTAGAAGTACAATTATTATTAGGTATCTTCAGATGTCATAGAAAACAATTTACACAGGTCTTTTTTTAACTGAAATGTTTCATACAACAAATGAATTTGTATAAAGTGTGATTTTAAGTATACACTAAAAATAATCTGATTTGCTTTATCTACAATGTTTCTGTATTTTACTCAATTAGTAAAGAGTTTATCACTTAAATGTTCTAAATTTCTATTTTCTAAATCCTTTTTTTGCAAAATAAATTGTGAACCCATGATAAAAAAATGTTTTTTCAAAAAGTTCTGATTATTTTATCACTAAGTTTCATTATTTTAAAACTTTTTCAAACTTATTTTATTACGTCACCAATGAATAAACTACTCTAAATTTCATTTACAAAAAAATGAAAGCGTTCAGCGAATGATTCAATTTGAAAATTTTATTAAAAATTTTTAAAGAGCAAACTATTAAATATTTGCAAAACATTGTTCTTTATTTCTTTACTTAATATAATTACCATCACAAGAAGTTAAGTTCTTTAAGCCATTTTAGTAACATTAAGAAAACCATTAAAAATTCCAACGATAAAAAATAATAAAAGTTATTTATTGCTTGACTTTTTTTTCATACTTTCATATAATAAATTTTTAGATTTGCGTACTCTGCAAAACAATAAACAAAGTATTTAAGTGATAAAATTAGTTAAGAAAACGATGCTGAAACAACATAAGATTTTAAAGTCTAATAAAAAATACATATAATTAAGTAGTTATGATTTTTTTTCAATTTTAAAACTTTGTAATCAAACATTGAATCAAACTAATTGAGAGTTGTTTAAAATAGAACTATGACTTTTACATCAAAATGTTTAAAAAAATATTAAAATTCGAATTTATTACGTTTTGGATTAATTAGAAAAATATTAGTGATAATTTTATACAAAACTTCTGCAAGAATATCTTACACTGTGCAGTTCTAATGGGTATTCTTCTTCATTTCTGTTAATAGTTCTATGATGTAAGCAGTAGATAAAAGCAGAAACGATAATTGTAAATACCACTACAGAACACACAACGATTACAACAAGTAACCAAGCTGTGGAAGAAATATGAGTGAAGGTTTTTTAAATCACTAAACAAATTTTAACGAACTTTATATTGATGAATGGTTCTTATTAAAGACTTTTATTAAAAATTTTTATATAAATTTTATTTTGATTATCAATTATTTTGAATTATTTTACTTGAAACTTATAGTCTAATTTGACCTTTTTTAATGATATTTTGTACAGTTATAATTGTTATGAAATTTAAATTTTAGCTTTATTGAAATGAGTGTCATTCATTTTTAAAAGCTTAGAACTACTGTCTTTAAATAAAATTTGAAACTAAATAACCTGATTTTTAGCCAGTAGTCTATTTTATTAGATAGAAACATAGCTGCTAGTTTTCTTTTTTGATAAATAAAAAATTGTAAATTACCATCGTAACAGTATTTTCCTGACATGGTCGCTATGCATGAGCAATAAGAGCCATTTTCATCATCAATACATTCTCCAAAAGGTGAATTGCAATCATCATTGGTGAAACAAACTACAAAAATTAGTTTTAGAATTAAAATAAAAAGATTTACGAAAATAAGACTTTTTGCGATTTAAAAGCCACAATTTTACAACTTTCATACAAAATTACAAAATCTTATTATAACTTTACATAGACTCTACTGGAACATTTGCTGACAAAGCTCAATAAATCTTTAGTGTCATTTCTAAATGAGAATCAATACACAAATTAGCTCCGCTTAAAGTGGACAAGAAATTTAAGATCTTCTAACAACATGAAAATTTAATGAAGTCGCGATAACTTTGATTATTAGACTCGTAATAAATTTTATTTTGAAAAATAAATATTTATGTAACATATTTCAAATAAGACAAAATTCAAATCTACTTCTAAAAGGTCTTAAAAACAAAGTGTTTTTCAAAGTAACTTTTGTGAGGATAATATTTTTCATAACTCTACATCTCTTACTTGTCTAAAATGTTTCTTGTCTCAGTTTTTGACTGAGTCATAATTTAGAACAGAGTATTAAATCGACTAAAACTTCATTCATTGAATTGTTGTTTTCAACGTAAAAAATCAAATTACTTTAAACAAGTACGACATGTTAATATAAGAGTAACTATATTTTAAGCATAAGATAGTAACATAAGAGCATTGCGTAATTTTTACCGCCAAATAAAGGCTCATTAGTAGATGAAGTTGCTTCTGTGGGTTCTTCTGTTGATATGTCTCCTGAGCCATCAGTTTTATCGAAATTATAAAATTTGTTATTGAGTATCTTTGTAAGGTTTGTTATGAAATGTCTTTCTGGTTCTTTGACTCCATAGCTATAGGCACCCTCCACAATTTTCAGTTTTATTATGATCAAATTGATGAAAAGCAATATAAAGCATTTTGCGTTCATATTTATAATTTTTCTATAATTAAAATCTTAATATCTAAGAAAACTTAGTCTGACTTTATTTGGCAGTAGTATAAACATTAATTAAGAAACACAATTTGAATTTTAAATATTGTAAATTGCTGATCAATTAAACATCTTTTTGATCTTACACATTAGTAATTCCTGAATCAAATTTTTCAGTGATAATAGTTTTATCGAAACTGAATAAATCTTAAGATGATACAAGTAACCAATAGTTATATAAAAAAAAAACATAGCAATATTTTTATCCATTGTACATTTCAAATACTTTTTTATTTGCATAATGAATCAGGTACCCTCCTTCACATTTATTGAAATAAATAAATAAATAATAATATACACAAGTATCAATAAAAATTAGGAACTATGAAAAGAGTAAAAGCTATAAAACTGTTCTCATATTTAAAATCTTCTGAAAAATACTTTTCAATATAATGAATTCTAGAAACTTTAGATAGTGCTAAATGTAATCTTAACATAATAACTATATTCTAATGATTTTACTGTCGCTATAACATATACATAAAAGCTATTTTACCTTTAAATAAATTACTGGAATGTTTCCTGTTTTCAGTTACAGCTATTGCTGAATCGATAAGTAAATGAATATCTAATGAAAGTTTGTAAAAGCAAAATGAAGAACACTTGACTACTTATTAAAAAAGCTGCTCAAAATGCTCACATTAACTGATTAATGAACTTGTTTACTTAATCGAACTTATTTATGAGACGTTCGTGAACTTTTTTTAGTAATAAAATGTTGTTAATCATTAAAACCGAAATTTATAACTCTGCAAACATTGTCATATTAAATTAAATACTCAAGAATAAATTGATAAAAATATAATTCCTGCCAGTTGACAACTCGTTGAAATAGAAATAAAAGTAAAAATCTAACTTTTAAAATGTCGAAACTTTTCTGATGAGGGCTTTTATAATATTGAGCTTAATTAAGACGTTATTAAGAGTTTGTAGTTAAAACTTTGTAAATCTAAATTAACATTTAAATCAATGAGTGAAGTTGCTAACAAGGTTTATTTTCCTTTTGGTAAGTACGTTTGTGACTAAATAAGCTAATACACAAAAGGAAAAACCAACTATAACTTTGTAATAGGTGTGATTGAGATTTGATGATCGTAGAATTTTTATCTTATTTGCACTTTCTTCTTTTGTCTACAGCGTCTGCTGACATTTAGTAAAGTGGAGATAGTTAGTACTAATTAGTCATTATAATAAGGCTTATTACAAATTATTATATGGAACAACATGTAAACGCACTTAGTATCTAATTCATAATCAATGTTAAAAATTTGATCTTTATTTACATCTGTATATCATAAAATTGGTATAAATAGGAAAATAGTTATTTTTGAGAAAAAAATATTTTACCAAAAAGTTGTTTGCCTTTAACAGTGAATCTAATAATTATAATAAATCAATGATTAGATTTTACTAAACATTGAGTTTACGAAACGATAAGGAGCAAGTTTTGTATAAAAACAACCTAAATCCAGTCTATAAAAGATAAAATATATATTTTTATTCCGGTAAATTTAATAGTACTTAAAAATACAATTCAAAACTTAACCTGTGTAACCAAAGTGAAAAACAACATATTTAAAGTAAAAGAATATAATGTTTTATCTGTTGTATTGTAGTTCAAACATTGTTTTTACATTTATGCAAACTTTGAACTTCTGAAGCATTTATCTCATAAAAATTGATAACAAATTTTCAGATTTAATGCATTAATGTATTTTTTTGCTTTTCTTTAAAAAATCACAAATGAAAAATAAATCAAAATGATTAAAAAGTAAATTAATGAAAATGCTATATAACTATAACACTCAATCGTAATATTTAACAAAATTCCCCAAAACTTCATTTTTATCATTGCTACATTTGATTTCTTTACAAATAATAATTTACAAAAGCATCATATTAATAATCGTTATAGTTCAAAGAAGTCTCATAGTTATCATACACCAGTGGATAACCTCTGTAACGATGCTGCTTATTTGTTTCAGGTAGTTCTTGTGCTTGCTAAAGTAAAAAATAAGCAAATCAAAGTTTAGACAAATATTCATTAAAACTTAAAACTACTTTAAGTTAAATAACTTAAAATAAATTGAATATTTGCTGATATATAAAAAACATAATAAATTAGTTTTGAGTAATAAATATTGTTATGGAATTCTTTTTTTATAAGTACAAGTTAATTTATGTAATATTTATTGTAGGATTATTGCATTTTTCTTAACATAAGATAGAGTGATTATTTTTCAGTAATGGGGTATAATATTTATAAAAAAAATATATTATTCATCAGTAAACGATAAATAACTAGTGATTTAACAAACAATAAATTCAAGTTAAAAATTAATATTGCATAGATATACCCAGAAGTGTTTGTCAAATTAAACAATTTATCATGAAAGCTTTAAAGTAAATCTGTATTGATCATGATTTAAGATCTCAATTATACTTAGCCAGCAATAGAAACATGATAAGTTACTTTATGATGATGACATTGTTATTAAAACATACAAACCAAAGAAACAGAGTTTAATGATTTTCTTTCAGCTCTCTTTCTTAGTTTAGAATTAATTGAATGTCTAATTATTCCCGAAATGAAATATCCAATACCTCCTCCGACACAAAGAGAAATGGTTAACCATGCGTTATAAGTCATCACAATAAGCATAAGAACAAAAGCTAAAAACACCTGCATGGTAAGCAAAGTAAATAAGGAAGTTTACTAAAAATAAATAATATGTACGTTTCAAACAGAAAAATTACAGTAAAATTTAAGAAAAATATTATTTTTCTCATATTTTGTAGTTTTTAGAAACTAAATAATCACTTGTATTATTTGTAGAATAGATTGAAAAATGTGACGCATCCAAAAACTTCCTTGGGGGTCAGGAAAGGTGTTTTCAGATCCATTACAGCAATCTCCGGTACCTGGGTCACTTCTCTTCATAGAATAATTTCATTTTAAAGTTTATATTTTATAACTTAATTTTCATCGACGTTATTTTGTCATAAATAAACATGTTTTGCATAAAACTATAACTTTTCTAAAGTCATCTTTTAAGCTGGAAAGATTTTGCATTCTAAAAATTGATGTCTTTTAACGATTTCTTGCTTAATTTAATTTCATTGAAATTTTAGGTAAAAACTTAACTTGTAAAATTGTAATCATTAAACTGAGCAAAGACTAGTCAGTATTTTTTAGATGGCATTTTAAAGATGTATTTTAAAAAACATAACTTAGTTTCTAATTTCCCTAATAATGATTAAGTAAAAAATGAAATAACAGCGATATTAATTCGTATACTAATAATTTTAATAAATGACAACTTAAAACATTAAGAGACAGATGATATAGGTTTTTTACAAACGTTATGTTCAAATTATTCTAAAGCTTTTATGACTAGTTCAATGAGCAACAGTTGAAATGAAATAAGTAATCTAAAAATTCGAAACCTTCTAGGGTTTAAAAAAATTCCATTTTAAAAAATCTTGAAGCTGATAGATTAGCCAATAAAAAATACTTTTTCACTTGCAAATTGACCCTAGCATTTATGAATAGCTATTTAAATTTTGTATACACAAGTAGTATTAGCTAAACGATATGATATGATTATAATTGTAATATCAGTGATAGTCTTAAGATTCTTATAAAATTATTTAAGAAAGAAGTTACATAGTTTAAGCTACTTCTTCCGCTAAAATAGCCCTGATTCCACATTGTACGCATTTCTTTAAACAGCTCATATAAGCAGGCAAGTAGAAAAGTGCCAACACAAGATAGAATTAAATCTGTAATAGAATATCAATGTCAAAAACTATGCTATTTTTATAAAGCTAATTAGAATAGCAATTAATACAAGTAAAATTGATCAGGTAAATTTCCTGACAGTTAAATTAGTTTTTTGATTATTTGTAAGAAGTAAATCAAGTTTTGAACACTTACCAACGTCGCTATCAATCTTCCAACTTTTAAATAAAAGATAAGTCGGATTACTAGTACTAAAATACATTGTCATACTGTTCATGTCTCCCATATCATCCATATCATCCATATCATCCATATTATCCATACCATCCATTTAGACTATTACAAACTAATCTTCAGAAAGAAAAAAGCACAAATTTTCACTATAATATCTCTGCAATTAACAAAAGATTTATAAGTACTAACATTTGATGTTGAAATTTATTAATCATTAATTTTCTATCTAATGCTGTTTATCATTCTATTAGGATTAAATTTTAGGAATTAAATAGGTAGATAAAAACTAAACATATTTATATTATTATAAACTTAAATATTTGAATATTTTGTTTAAACAGTTTTATCACATTTAAAATAGTTTAAAAACATATTAATTTGAGCTTACATTAATCAATCTTAAATAGCAACAGAAATAATTTAGACATTTGATTATATTTTATGAATATTGTTAATCAAGGAACAACCCTAAATTAAGTCACAAAATAAAACTGTAACTAATTTCTGTCTATTTCTCATAGTTAGCTGGGATCTTATCAACTGTTTTCTGAGTTTCTATTTGACAGATTAGCTTCGATTTTTCTTAATAACTTTAATTGACTTAACTCTAAAGAGGCAATAATGATATGAAAAGATTGGTTCCTTTTTTTCAAAACTGCCAAACTTATGTAAACAAAGTCATCAAACTATAAAAATGGATAGGTAATATTTTAAATATTTACTCAGTGACTTTTACAGTCTAGTAAGGCTAATTTTTTGGAGAAATAAAGCTTGGCATTATTATAAAAGTTATTATAACATTTCATGATAAGTTTATGATAATTGATAGTTTATTACTTAATTCGCTTTTATTAAATCATTTATCAAAATACTTTAATTTATTTAATCTTTCAAAACCTGGTTCTACTTAATGTTGTTAGAAGCTTATACAAGCTTGAACTAAAATAGATCTTTTTAAATCATTAATTTAAGCATTTTCAAAATCAGTATATAAGTTCTATGTGAGTCATTTTTAAGTTGATTGTATTAATGAGCTCAAATTATACATTTTATTAAAATCGCCGTTTCATAGCTTATAATTTACAACATAATGTGCTACCAATATATAATTAGAATTAAGTGTTATTATTATCTACCTTGCAAGACATCTCTAATCTTGTAGTTACGTAATAATTATTATTCTTTTACAATAATATCTAGTTTCAGAAAACGAAATAGAAACAATGATATTTTCAAATGTTGGATATTTATTTAATATTTTATGTTGTTTGTGAATTCCCTTGCCTTGTTTTTGTCTCATAGGATTAATTTTGTAGTCACAAATTGAAGCATATTGGACAGCAGCGAAATAGGTAAGATGTTTCCTAAAATAAATTTAGATTACTTTTATGAAATGTGAAAAAAATATCAACTGCTTTAAAATAATATTTATGTCACTATTATGGTATTATTTTTATTACAAAATATTCTAATGATTTAATAAATTCCCAAAATTTTAATGGTTTTTCTTATAAAATTATTTATTAAGATTGATAAACTTAATTTCTAATTTTTAACTTAAAGTGTGACCGCTTTAGATAAAATGGCTCCTGTTGATAATAAAAGAGTTCTATCGATTCAAACTAGCTCACAACCAACCTTACTTTATTCTCCTATCCATAACCGCCGCCCACAAACCTCAAGTAAGGCTGCTGCCCAAATTGTTCGCGCCTTTCAAGTCAGCAATAAAAAGAACAGCCTCAATGTTGAAAAGGCAAAAGGTGATGAGGATGCATCAAAAAAGAGCTCTAAAAAAAGAAAACAAGCAGATAAAAGAATTTGGGTTTATAACCCGGAAAATACAGGTTTATTTAGAAGAAAAAGGTCGTTTATTGAAATGTTTTACACCAAAATTGGTAAATATGCTTCGATGTCGGCACATATTATGTTAGGAGCAGTAGGGATGGCTTATTTACAGGATATGACGATAGAAGAGCTTTTAGAACCTTTAGCAAGATGTAAACTTCTCGAAAAATTAACTAAGAAATTTTGTACTACTTTATTTCCTGTATCAAATTATGATAAATTATTTTAGTAAAAATTAAAATATTATCTTGATTAAAAGAAAAGCTTCTTTTTTAATTCATCTAATCTGTAAGTTAATCCTTATTTAGTCCATGCTTAATTAGAAAAATGTCTTATTAAATCAAACATGAGATAAATTTAGATCAGTTTTTAGAAATCTTATGAAAGTTATGTATGTTTTTTTATCGTATTTAATCTAAAATCATCAAATTCTTAAATGCAATGTCCTTTTCGTGGATTTCATATCAAGTTGGTGATACCCAAGAAAACGAATCTGTTCAGGCAACATTTACGAGATTAGTATGCAGGAAACTTAATATTAAATACGATAGTTATAAACATCGTCTTAGTTTCTTAAATTTAGATACTGTGGAAATTCAAAGCATTAAATACGACTTAATTCTTATTCTTTAAATTCTCCACAATTTAGTTGACATTCAGTTTGATGATTTCTTTTCCATTAGTCCTTCCCTCATATTATATCAACTCAGACGACACACATTACATCTTAATAAGCCCATACCACCTGGTACATTAATCAGAGCAAACTTTTCTTACACCGCACAATTAGTACTTGGAACCAGCTGCCATCAGACATTGTCCTGTCAGAATCACTCGTGTTGTTCAGGAAGTTGAGCTATCATAGTATTGCTAACTGTCATTTCTAAACTGTGACTTTTTGCTCTTTTTTACATATTTATTATTCTGTGTAATTATTCACTGTTATATGCTTTGAGGACTACTAAAATGCAATTGTGTTACATCTTTTGATTTCTATATTTTCAACTTAATTATATATAATAAGATGTTATTTGTGAGACTGTGTGTTAGCGGGAGGTGCTCTTTTCAGGTACCCTCCTTCTCAAATATTGTAATAAATAAATATGTCTCACACACGACTGATCGTTCTCGGCATTTGTTACGTAGTGATTAGCTCAAATTATGCAACAAGAAGTTTCTTTTCTTATTTGTTTAACAATCAAACTGTTTAAGTTGGTTTAGAAAATCGATTTGTGTCATTTATTTAATACTTTAATAAAAAGGAAACTTTTTTTACTGAAGGTTTATCTATGTAAGCAGATTCTGAGAAAAGTTTATCTATGTACAAAGTTTAAAAAGAAATCTATTTTTGAAGTCTGATATTTTATACATTTCAACAAAAACTTATAGAGATTGTCTTTTAAAACTGAAGCAAAATCTTTTCAAAATTTCTGCTAAATTAAACACAAAGTTAAATAGAAAAAATCTATATTTAATGAAAAGAAATCCAAGAGATTAAAACTATTTTTGTTTACAGAAGTTGTTCAGCGCCTTTTAAAACTCACCAGGTTAGAAAATTATATTTCTGTTTAGTTAAGAATTCAGTAAGAGAATGAACATGTAGATATCCAAAGCACAGTGTTCTCTCTATGATAATTCCAAATCCACGAAGTTAAAAAAGTTAAAAAAAATTGACAAGAAATAAATAAATGAGAAAATTACAATTTGGAAAAAAATGAAACTGACCATCGTGAAATTGCAATTAATTGAAAAAACGATTCAAGTTGGTTTTGAAACAATCACACAAATTGTTATCATAAATAAAATTAGTTCCAGCTGCCTTCTGACAACCGTTTTATTCGATTCAAGTTTTAAGAGGCAAGGAAATCAGATATTAAAACTTTCACCACAACCACATGTTCCTTTGATGTTAGGATTGTTAAAGACGAACCCACTAGATATTCTATCTTTTATATAATCCATTTCAGTGCCTAGTAGAGTTAGTTGAGCTTTAGAATCGATCACAATTTTTACTCCTGAAATATAAGACATAATTACGAAAATAAACAAATAATCAATTTGGGTAAATGAAGATTTTGTTACAAAATGTAAAATTCCATTTAAGTTGAGGTTTTAATTTTCATGTAAGATAAATACATATATTCATTAATTTAACATTGAATTTAGAATATCTACAATTACTAAAACTTTCTTTATACATAAAAACTGCTAATAGGTAACCTCTGATACAGAAGCAAGTGAATTAATAAAACTGCCAAAATTTTATTGAAATCTAAAAATATATTTTATAATTTATCTCACCATCTTGATTTACAACTTCGTCGAACCTTTGTTTTTCATCATTGAAATCTAATGTATATGACAATCCATTGCAGCCTCGTTGCTTCACTCCTATACGAAGTGTAGAAGTCTGAAAAAAGAGTACTCATAAATACAAAGAAAATACTACTATTAGAAAGAATTTAAAACTGTCACATGATTACGTAAAACCATATTTACAATATGTTAACTGAAATTATTTGACAAACTTTCAAGTACTGAGAGTCGATGTATTATCTTAACATTAAATATGAAAAACTATATTCTTTAATACAATCATTAATAGTTGTTTGGAAAGATTACTTGATTTGATTCATCTTGAGTTTTACATAATTCTTTAATTTTTTCTACAGCATTTTGGGTCTGAAACAAATAAAAAATTAGATAAAATCAAATTTAACAATGTAAATTTATAATAAGAAATGTTAATACAAAAAACAAACATCAAATATAGCAGAAGTATCAATTAAACATTTCAAAATATCTTAAAATTAAGACAGAATCAATAAAATATATTATATTTAACAGAAATAAAAACTTTCCCCAACAAAATTTCTAAAAATACTTATTAGAAATTTACAGAAGAAAATTACAAAGGATAATGAATGAATTATAGTTATAAGCATATGTAGCCAGCCAATCGTTCACATTCAAGATTATGATAAAACAGATGTAAAAGTAATGGGCAAAGAATTATTTTTTAGTCATTTTTATTTAAGTCTAAATTTTATTAAGCTAATTAGTTTTTAAGTTCAGTTTAAATTTTAAGGATGATAGAAAAGTTTTGAAAAATATTATGAAGTGTTTTATGCTAGGAAAAATATAATTTAGGTAAAAAAGTAGTATAAAACTTAAGTATTTATTACAATGATATATCAAATATTAAAAAAACATTTCTAGGTGGCTTTTTTTAAGGTTTTATTTATAAAATAAATAATAAGTTTAAATAGATTGATATTTATCAAATATGAAACAAATATCAAAAATGAGATAGAGTTAATCATGTACACATAATATTTATATATTATAGAAATAAATTATTCATCAAATACATCTTATATAGTAGAAGTAGTTCATAAGTTGTCTATTATAATAAAGATAAACTATAAGACTTACTAATACTAAGGCTTGTCTTGTTGGTTTAAACCTTTTCCCTTTTACAGATCTTATAGTAGCACTTATACTACGATAAAATATCAAAGTGTTTACTTTTTGTAAACCATACATCTGCAGTTTATCAACAAAATTCAGTTTATAACATAGCTAGAAATAATAAATAATTTTTAAACGTCTTACTCAATGAGCACAAAAAATGGAATAAAAACCATAAGTTATGATCAAGTACTTGTTTATTAGCATTCTAAACATCAGATCAAAGAAACAAGGCAGATAAACTCAGATAAACTCTATCATAGACAAAACAATTTAAACAAATCATATAAAGTATGACAAAGTTATATTTGAATAAAGGAATGCTATAAATTTTGAATACAATTATAGATTACTTTCTACATAGAATTATCAGTTTAGCAGTTAACTGTTAAAAGTTTAATTGCTAAATACACAAGGAGATATAAATCCAATTTTGGAAATATGAAAAGCATTTTGAATTGAAGGAAAGATATAAGTATTTTAATGATAACTAATGAACTGGGAAAAAAACTGTTTAAAAAGTATGTAAGAAGTTTCACTTATTGAAAACAAAAATATAGAAAAAATAATAACTGCTTAAAAAATCTAAACATTTGATAGATTATTATTTGTTTATTTTTAAAGATAAATAAAAATCCAGCATTTTAATAAATAATTACTTAAATCAATTAAATTATATTTAATTTCTTAATAGAAGCATTAAAAAAAATAATTATAATTTATAAAACTACTAAAATAAAACAAAAGTCATTTAATGAAAAAACCTATTTTATGACTAAGATCTTTTCATTCAATTAATTCATCAACGAAACTATTATATAACAGCTTCATATCATTTAAGATTTTTATCTCACTTCGACTTTGAAGCCAAATCTTGAAGAATAACTTTAAACAGAAATCATTATATGCATTATTACACAAAAGCTAAAAAAAATAAAAATAAATAAAACTTGTTAATAAAAAAAAACTAACAAATTAGTTACTAAGAAATGACCTTAGTTCTGCTAATAACAATCTGGGCTTTTAACGTTAATACTTCAAAATCTAAAGCTTGATACGAAAAGAATGACATTGAATTACAATTTTTTTTAATCATCATTATGTTAAAGATAGCTTATATGGAAATTTTATTGAATTAAATGTGGTACAGATATTATTTATTTACTTAGAAACGATTGTAGAATAGTTTCAACAAAATTTTGCAATATTCTAGTATTTAACAATCCCCTAAAATGAATGTAAAATTTTGTCAATCTTATAGAAATCTTATAATTTTTATAAGAATTTACTTGATTAAACGCATTAAAACCTATTTAGTAAGCAAAACTACCAAAATCAATTTTAATCTTTTACAAATTGTATTAAAAAGTTAATGCACGTTTGTAAAGTTATTAAATACCCACCATAGTGGCTTTAATTTGTGTTCATATGAGAAAAACCAGTATATTTATTGGTTTGAATGTAAAAGAAAAGTCTAATTTTCATAAATATCATGTTAGATATAGACTATATTGCTAAATAAATTATTTGGCATTAATTTATTCATAAACTTGGGCTAATATTGCTAAAGCAGTAAACAGTAAAGTGATAAATTATTCAATAAGATAACCACAGTTAGGAATATTCGTTTCGACTCCATGCTTACAGCAAACTCTGTCACCTCGTATAAAATTATACTACATGAGTATGACTTTAATAATTCTGTTGATATGTATATAATGTACTTCTACTCCTCGTACTTTCTGTAATTGTTGTTTGCTATTCTTAAGTATTCTATATCAGCACCTTTGCTGCGTTCTGACTTTTCATATTGAACTGTGGTGTTTGACATTTGTTTCTATTTTACTTTTTTGCAATCATATTGTGTTGTGTTCCTATAAAATCTGTATGATTTACTATCTACAGCGACAAGTTGTTAATTTACTAATAATTACACTGTTGATGTAAACAATAATTTACATACTATAAATTGTAGATGTAACCGATGGACTAAGCTGTGTAAAATGTTCATGCTTAAAGTACTTTTATACAAAACTAATTTAGCTGGGTTTTCGTACAGTTTGTTTTGAATTAGCATCTAACTTTTCAACCATTTCATAATCTATGATTATTTTTACACAAAATTGTAATTATAATTATGTGCTTTAATTTAATTTTAGTTTTTTTATTCAACAAGAAAAAAGTCGATTGATATGATCATTAGTTTAAAAGTAATGTAGCTATCAGCAAGTTATTTGGTCACTGACTCACTTAATTTGGCCGATGACCTAATCACTTTTAACACACTGAATCAAAACTTATCTGAACAAAAAAGAATAAGAAGTAGAATGTTAAAAAGAGGTGCGATTTAAACAGGGCGTATTAAGCAAGAATAAAGCTTGTTTGGTTGTTACGGTAGTTGTTAATGGTTTCTCACTTTATAATATATAGCTTGAGGTCAAATACTGCAAAAGATTAAAACTGCTTTTGTAAGACGTATAAATTTGCTTGTCGAATTATTTGACAACAAAGTGTTTTTAGTTCTATTATAAAAAACACTTGCCATTGACAAATGGTTGATTCAAAATTTAGTCTCAAAAGATCCTATTTTTTGTTAAACAATTTTTATAAAAAAATAGGTTTTTCATGAAGTTAATTTAGTGCCAACCATCTCACCTGCCATTTTCACTTATAAATTTTACCATGTTTGTTGATTATATTTTTTAAACAGCCACTTTGTCGTCATCAGGCTAAGTTAATAAATGTGAATTTGTTGTCTCTTTGCAAGTTTATTTTTATTATAAACTTTTTATAGGTTAAAGATTATTTACGAATCAAATAATTTATATTATAATTATTATATTACTAATTTGTTGTTATAAAAGTTTGCAAAAGTCAATTTACTACCTTGTATTTTAAATGTAAGATCTAGCAAATTTGGCACAAAAATATTTTTTTATCTTTTAGACCTAAACTTATATACTCAATGCTGATGCTTTTAAAGCTGTTTTTAAAAGTTTACTATTTGTAATTATATAGAAGATACCATAAGTACTTTATTTATACAAAAGTTTATAATTTTAAGAAATATTTTCTATGTTCATCTAAGGTTTTATTAAAAAAATTTTTTTCATAATTTTATCGTTTTTTGAAATTTTAAAAACAATTAGGCATTTTAAAAAGTTGCTAAAATTTTTGTATACCAAACAAAAATATTTTGTTTTATTAATTAATTAGTAAAAATATTATAAACCTATTACTATGATTTTATAATTAAATTAAGATAAATTATAGAATATTTAAAAGTTAGAAAATAATTTAGTTTTAAGTTATAATATTTATTTCTATGTATATTATAATTATAGATTTCATTCAATTTTACTTTGATAGATATAGTTTCAAGCCTTTAGTAAAATGTATAAAATAAATTCAAATGTAAATGATTTTTTAGTGAAATGTATGATTGAAGTCAATTTTCTTGGTAGAGATCAATCTCTCAATTCAGAGGTTTGGAAAGAACTAAACTTAAAGACAAACATAGATATCCATGATCTGTATAGTTTGTGGCAAAAGGATGGTGATTTAATTAAAGATTTAATCTTTAATAAATTGGACCAGGCAAAAGAATCTGATACAGAGGTTAGTTCTAAGTATTTTTATTAAGTTATTTTATTAATCAATTTTTAGAAAGATGAAAATGATGAATCTAAGGAAGAAGAAAACTATTATATGCAACAAGATTTGTCAGAAAATAAATTCAATAAAGTAACTTCAGAACAATATTTATATACTATATATTTATTTATATAAGATATTTACATTTATTTTAATTTTCTATATTTTGGTTACTATATAATATTTATATATATGTATATTTGTAAACACTGTTCTTTATAAAATAATAATAGTCCTTTAAGTCAAAAATATTTGGTAATTAATTATATAAAGTAAATTTTTAATATAAAAGTTACTAAATGTCTTCTGATCAATAACCAACTAACTTTGTTAATAATTTTTATAAGACTTTAAAATTAATATGGCTGATATAAATTTATGAAACATAGTAATAGGTATTTTCCATGTTTCTGTTATGTAAAGAAACTTAAAAATTGACACTTTTTAAGTCATCTTTTGACAATTTATTTTTTTTGAGAACTACTTTGAAGGGTTTTGTAAAAAAAAACTCCAAATGTTTACTAATTTTTCTAAGAAAAGTAGTTAATAAAAATTGTTTATAGAAAATCCCAAATTTAACATTACACAATTTAATTACGTTTGAATGTTTGATTAGTCCTTTATTAAATACAATATTTAAACAAAAATGAACTAATTTGTTTTAATTAGTTTTAGTAAGTAATCTAAGTGTATCTACTTTGGGTTTTCCCCTAACAAGATTTCAGCAGTAGTCTACCTCATATGTACATTCCATTCTGTATCCTTTCTATAATTTTGATGTCTTTTGGTTAAATACTTTCTTTTGTTAACTGTAACTCCCCAATTTATCAGAGAGCTATATTGAGGTAGTTGAAGATAAAATAAGCCTTAATGTTACCACTAAGTTGATACTTTTAATTGCCAAGAAAATTAGTAAAAATATTTGTGAATACATCTGCAGTTCATTCTTATTTACATACTCGGCAAAGTCAGAATTCCTCATCAACATACTTATTTATTTCAATAAATCAATAAATATTTCAATTTGAATCTAAGAATATAAACAATACTAAATAGAGATTGACTTTAAATATGTTTGAAGCCATATTTAAGGCTTTGATAAATTACTTCAACGTTTAATTGGAGTCCAAAAAGGAAAATACAATTTTTTCGAAGGAATTTATCACATTTGTAGTAACTACTTCTAGCACTCCACCGTTTTTCACTACATTCCTTGTTTCGTGTTCTGCTATCTCTTGTTAGCTTCAGATAATCTCTTAATAACTATTGTGATTCATCTTTTCAAGTCAACTTTGGTACAAGCCTGCTTATTTATTACTAAGTTTTGTTTTAAACAGGTAAACAAGTTTTGAAACATATTTACTATCTGATTGTTGGTGAAAAAATAGGAATTTAGGTCACTAAGATCATGTATATCTTCTAAAATAATGTCACATAGTGATCAGCGACCTTATAAGTAAAAAAAAACTGTCTTAAGATGTCCTAAATGATCTGCCAACTTTTTTATTAGTGTTATATATTCTCATTTTGAATAACTTTTCAAGTTATTTTTATTAAAATTAATTCAAACTTAATCATAATATAACTATTTTTTAGGTTTCACCTGAATTCTTTTCTTCTTCTTTAATTGGTCAAGTTGAAAGTCCAATCATTAATAAGCCAATAAGTTCAAACAATTGGCTTGATATTCAGAAAGGAACATTAGACCGTAAAGCTTCTGATTTCAAGCCAAGGTAATTTTAAGGCTGTATGGCCAAAAAGTTTTTTAGACTAATTTGTTTTTTTATATTACTTTTTGTACTAGTTACTGTGTTTTACTCATGATATTGTTTTTATTATCATCATATTATAATTCAATGTTTTAGAAGTTACTTAAAGAAGTCTTATGATCCATCTTCAATAATAAAAGGAAAAAGAACGAAGAAAACTTCTAGGAATTCTGAGTATATCTATTATAATCCTCAAAGAAAAGTGAGTTTGATAAACAGATAAATTTGTATTAAAATGATCATTAATTATTGATAAGAGCATACCTCATGATAAGAAAGAGCAGATAAATTGTACGAGAATGATCCAAGTAGACATAACTGCTAATTCAGACAAAGATGAAGACATTATTTATCTTTCAAAGAATAGTAAAAAAGAGTCAGATGTGGTAAGACCATTAAAGATTTATATTTCCAAAACTTTTTCATTTGTTTTACGCAATTTGCAGATTACTAGAGGTAAACGTAAGTTGCTTCTTCCTGATGGTACAACCTACACAGCTCCTCCTGGATATCAGCTTATATCTTTAAGTGGTTTGGAGTTTGTAGAAATACCATCAGATAAGGAATTGGTTCATACCCCCGATGGCATTTTAATCAGTGATAAACCTTCAGGTGGATAATTATTTTTACTATTTTCTTCTGTTTTAGCATCTTTGTAATCAATCATTCTAGTATTTCAATATTTTATAATGGTTTTCATTTTTTAGAAATCTTATGATGATACACCACTTTCTACAATCATGGCTCTTTTTGTGGAGTAATTTTTTATTCCTTTCTATGATTGTTCTGATCTTATATCTTCGCTTGTAATAAAATGTTGTTCTAAAATAATTCGAGATGCACAATAGAAGAGAAAGCTGTTTATTGTATTAGTTCGAAAAATCTAATTACGTGCAAACATCCGAATTCTCTACTGAAATGCTGATTGATTTCACTTGAGCGCGGTAATTTGATTATTCAACTAGAAAGAATATTTTTTAGAATAAATTACTTGAAGTAAATTATAAAACACACCTCTTTGAACTTAAGGATTTGCTTGATGAAATAATCAGCAGGACTCCGTTCAACTTTCGTATTTGCAATATGAATCATGCCCTGAAAATTAGGTGATTGAGATTTATGAGATCGAACATCAAAGACACTTACGTCATCGATATAAAAATCCACTTCGAGAGATTCCTCTTCAGATGAGTTTGAGCGGGCATTCATCATTTTTGCCTGGAAATTCAACTTACACTTAAAATGTTGTTCATACAACAGAGATAACTCTGAAATTTACTTTCAAACACATCAGTTGAGGGATGAAATCTTCTTCTTTCATTTCTAAGAATGCAGCTAGCTTTGCGACAGACATAGTCGAATAAAGCTTCAAATAGCTGCGGATGATAGGAAGTTGAATCTGCTGGTCAACATCTTCTAAAAACACCTATTAGATATATAAGTTAAAAACAACAGCCATAAAGTTAGTTGCTTGAATCATAAACTAAAAGCTTTTAATGATCTTTTGATGGTTGCAAAATTTAGCAACATGGTACCTTGCACTGGTGGATAGTTGGTTCTTTGTGGGAATTGAGATGAGTAGCTTCAAAATTAGGAGGAACAGGTGAAAGAAACTTAGGACAACCAAACACAAACATCTCTTCTATGATTTGCTTGTCACTGATTAAATTGATAATAATTGTTAATTGAACATTTTAAAAAATAGATAATATCTGAATAACTTAGAAATTATTGAAAGCACTAAAAAAGATTTCGATGAATTATGAAAACTATTTCTTTATAACAAACGTCAGTTACCCTTTCTGCAAACGTTGCAGCTTTTCGATTGGCACACGTTCCTTCATCACTTGAATCAAAACCTCATCAATTCTTACCGGATAGAATGAATGACAAAGAGCCAGCAAGTAGAGCATCTGATCAGTTTGCTTGTTCATCTGTAAAAAGTTAATTCTACTACATTTAAAAGTGAAATTAAGAAATAGGACCGACCATATCAAGCTTGTACTGGCTCGAGCGGTGTGGGGCGTTTTTACTACGCTGGATGTAAATCAAGATGCTAGAAAAAGTTTTGATCGCATCATGGTACTTGTGCATCATCATATATCCAAATCCGACGTAGTAATATGTAGTCATTTGGCACTCCGGGACTCGTGAATAGACATTACTCTGAAAAGTGATAATTTAAGTCCATAACAACATCTTGCTGATATCAAGACTAACTCCTTTATTGATGTTGATATGTTCAAGCACAGCTAATGCTTGATGATAATCACCCAGAAGACTGTGCAATCGAAGTAGACCAATAAGACTAAAGTAACCAAGCATCTTGTACAAAGATGAAATACCAAATTCACCTGTAAATATTAGAAATTTTAAACAATCTTGTATAAGGTGATTTTGTTAAAATCTAACCAGCAATTTGAGCAATTGTCTGTTGGTTTTGACCCTCATTATAAGCTTTCAGTTGCTCGTTAATCTTTGATTTTTCAACAAGAGAATGAAGAACGTTCAGAACACTATGAATGTTCCAGATCTTAAAATGTTTGAATAAATCAGTAAAATTTCAAAAATATCATAATAAACCTTTTCATAATCGTAACCAATGCAAACAACCATATTTTATAATAAAAGATTTAATTATTCTCACTATACTATCAAACAGTTTTTAAAAGATGGAGAAATTGATGGTGAAAAATCATATAAACTTTTTCAAACAAACTAAATTATAATTTTTTCTACCAATATAATTAAAAAAAAACAAATATATTAAAATTTTTTTTAACTATTTACAAACCTTTGGGTTGTTTCTGATTATATCTATTTCTTCGCTAGACTTCTTAACCAGCTTGCACTTATATTGAGTATAAGCTTGAAACTATTTAAAAATATCCTTTTAAGATTTCACATAAAATTTATTTAAACATATTTTGAAGTAACAACTAAATACAAAAAATAACTTAAATTAATCTAATAAAAACGAAAATAGAATTCAAACAATTGACTATCTATACAGACCTGATAAATGAACTCATCAATGATATCATATAGCCACTGGTTTGGAAGTTCCAAAGCTACTGGACCTGTTGCACCTTAAAAGATGATGTATTAGTGTTTATCTACACAAAAGTAGATAAAGAAAAATCATTCTTTTATAGTTTTTAACAAATTTAAAGGATAAAAAAAACATAAGACAACATACAATTTTATCATTTAAAATTTAGAATTAATGAAAAAAATAATACAAATAAGAACTTACTAAGTATATTATTGAATAAGTCACAATAATTGTAGTAAGAGTAAAGTCTTTCATTTTGAGTTGGCCCACCTTGACTTTTAGCATAAATATGCCGATAATATAATTCCTTGTATAAGATAAGAAACATATCATCTAAATATAAAAAAACATTGTTTGGTTTGCAAAGTAATCTGGATAATAAAGTAGAACCTTACAGTTAATAATTAAGAATATCTAAGATTCTTCTAGATATATTATTTCAAAAACTGAAAATAATTATTTTGTAGAATATTACAAGAATAGGATATATAATAAAGAATAAGAATAAAATTGCAGATACCATTGCCAACCAAAGCTCTAACAGAATCTGGATTTGGCCAAGAATCACTTGTATAAAACCGTTCACTTAGGTGGTTCCATCTACAAATCAAAGATAAAATAATTTTATATTAAAAAAATTTCAAAGATAAATAATAAATAGATAATAGTGATGATGAGAAAGATTTCTACTTTAAGTTTTTTAAATTTTTTTATTTAAAAACCCACCCAATCTCATAATGAGTTTCAATTTCATGAATATCATTTCTAGCAATAGTTTTCTGAAATCCTTTCAAATATTTCTCTACCAATTCAGGTATTTGCTGCATCGCATGCATTTTATACTCATGATCAAGAGTAGGGTCACCAGTATGCATTTCCATTTTAATTATTCTTAATCAACTAGAACAAAAAAATTAAGTATCTCACTATTATTTCTATTATCAAATAATTATATTATCATGTACCATGTGATTATCATTAATTACTTATATGTATAATTAATATAATTACACATAATTTTATAAATTGTAGTTATAGTAGTAGCATACATAACAAGGATATTTGATAAAAGCCATATTTTAGAAGAAATTGAACTAATTTTTTTAAATACAAATTATATCAAAAATTTACAAACAAGATTACATAAGAACAATTTTTTTAGCATAAAAATCAACATTTTATTAAGAACTGTTTGAAAAAAGTATTCAAAACATCAAAAACCTCTTTTTATTTATATAAACCCAAGAAGCATTGGTCTATTCAATAAGGTTACTAAATTATTTTATTTAACTACTATTATTACAAATGCATCATTAAAAAAGGATCACTAAACATAAAGAGAAATATTTCCACTGAAAAATGAAAAACATAATGATAATAATATATCCAAGATTTTAATTAAACTATTTGAGTTACAGCTTTTATTTAAGTAACAGAATTGGTCATAACATTTTTTATATAAATATATTTTTACAATTTATAAGTAAATCTTTATAAACAATTCTCATCAAATTGTAACAAAATAAAGCTAGATAAAGAAACAGAAATATCCACATTTTACGTGTCGCGTTATTTTAACTAGTCAAGTCAATACATCTAAAGAAAATGAACTAAAATGGCGGTTGAATAATGTATAAAAATTATAAAACGATAAAATAAATTTATATAGATAACTTTTAAAAGAATTAACCATTTTGTCATGTCAAAAAAATCGTAAAATTATTAGTTTATTTATTATGAGTTAAAAGAAGGGTAATAGTGTAATAGAATTTTTAAGATGACAAAGCTACTTGAAATAGCTTTTTTGAGAATAAAGACAGAATAAATGACATAAATGGCCTTAAATACTTTCATTAGCTTATTATTAAGATATTACTGAATTTATTTTTAACACATGAAATTAAAGGTACAGGAAATTTTTTTATTAGCATGAAATTATTTTTCTAAATCAAACCTATTATTTTAACTGCATGTTATACAAACTATTGCAATTCAACACTGAATGTCAAAAAAAGCTTTATTACCTTACCATTTATTAGTATTAAAGTAAAAATAATACTTTTGGTGAACTGTTTAATGAGAACTAAAGTTTAATTAAATATTTCATAAATATAGAAATATATTAATATATTAAATATAGAAATAAATTAAAAACTGAAAAGTTTTTAACTCTAACTTTGAATTTAATTTTTGCAGAATCTTATTGGTTTTATTCATATAATTCATTATAAGGAAATTGATATAAGAGTTTTGATTTGAAATATGTTTGCTGATACTAATTTCTGATTCTTATTTTTCAAATTCTTCGCAATCTAGTTGAACTTTAATTGATATATTTTTTCTCCATTAGTCGTACCCTCATGTTATATCAACTCAGATGACACATAATACAACTTCATAAACCCACATTACCTGGTACGTGAAATAGAGCAATTTTTTTCTCACACTAGACAATTAGTACTTAGAACCAACTGCCATCAGATATTGCCATTTCAACTCTCTCGTGCAAGTTATTGCGGTTCAAATTCTCTTAAAGTAGAACCGTTTTAATACTGACTCAATTATCATTTTTAAGCTGTGTTCCTTTTTTTTTCTTTTTTGTAATACTAACATTCTAAGTAATTATGATTTTTTATATAGTTTTTGATTAATTAATTATTAAAACATAATTATATCATATGGGGACTCCTAAACTACCATGTGTAACATATGTATTTTCATAATAATCTATACTTACATCTATAACAATTATATACAATTGTATAATTTTTGAGAATGCGTGTTAGCGAGAGGTGCTCTTTTTAAATAGGTGCTCATCATAAATATGATAGAATACATTTAGATAGTTAGAATTAAATAAATATTGTCTTTTTTATTGCTGTGTTTTCAAAATTTTTCGGGGATTTTTATCTTTCACATTTTATTAACAAATAAAAAGATATATAATGCCAATCATGGTTATTTTGTTTTTTTTTGTGAGCTAGTAACATTTATAAACATTGTATTAGACACAAGAATATCTTCAAAAAACATTTGACTAGATAATCGATTTTATTTTTTGATGTTTAGGGAGTCACCACTATATTTTTATTTTGTGTTTTCTATAATAAGCATTTATTAAGTAGAATAATCTCAAACTAATTTACTTTCTATTGATAATTGCAAATTCAATTTATGCATTCAAATTTAGTTTAGTTTAATTTAAGCATATATTTAATATATTAATAATAAATGATAATTTTTATTTTACAGCTCTTTCTATACTTCTTTTAAGCTTAAGCACTTCAAGTAAAAAGATAAGAATTTTTACCAAGATTTTGTTTTGTTAAATTAATTAATTAAACTGAACAAACGTTATTGTGAAGATATCACATTTTGAATAAATTTTGTATAACATAATTATAAGATATTGGAAGTTTATTATCAGAACTCATTTTATACTAAAAAAAGAATTAATTACTTAAAATAATTGATCATAAAAATTAAGCAAACTAAGTAATATTGGAAATATGCTGCAAAATTGTTTCAAATTTCACTTGTATATTCACAGCAAACAGTTAAAAAAGTTTTTCATTTACTGAACATGTTGATAGTTTTACTGCACAATCTTAATCTTCCTTAACTCTTATTTTGTAACTTGATATCACTTACATTCACAACTTTGCGTCCTTTTTTTTTGTATATTAGCAAATAGCCTTAATTGTCTGCTTTTCAACTTTTTGCACTAGCTGACCTGTAAAAATTAGCCAGCCGGGAAACGTAACACAAATTAAAACTTCAAATATAATTAATATCAAATAAGTATAAGTAAGAGTAAGCACAAAACGTTACAGTATAATATAATACTTTGGTCTAAGGTGAAATTTAAGACAATAATTAAAAATATATACACTTGTATTACTAACACATTTTTATCAACTTCATATAACAATTAATAAATGTACATTAAATTTATCCAACAAAAGTTCTATTTAGATGCAAATATTTTACATTCGTATAAAGATAAAGTGTTAAAAGTTGAAAAAATAAAGTTAAAAAAATTGAAAGTCTCACTCAATTGAAATAGAATATGGTATGTTTGATTGATTTATTTTGTTTTGCAAATTTTATTTTTTGCCTATTAAGTGAATTTTATTATCTTTGAAAATTTTATTTTTTTCTGAAGTTTACTTTTGCAAAAATCATGAAACAAATGTAAACAATACATATAGGAACATATACATACTTGCAAGTTAAAGAGTTTAAATTTATTTTCTTATAAGCTTAAACTTATAATTTCCATAAGCTAATCTCTACCTGTTGGATGATCTTTTTACACTAATTTTAAGATTTTCACTTAAATTAAAACAAACACTTGTAAGGTTTAAGATAAGGATAAATAACATTTATTAATAGATAACAAATTGTCAACGTTCATAAGATTTTGTATTAAGTTTGTGAATTGTAGGTTTACGTATAACTATAAGTAATTGTATCTTTGACTTATACATTGAAGTTATTTAGTTAAATGCAAATACTATTTAATATTAATTTGAAAATCTGGTTTTATATAGTGTTGATAGCCATTAAAGCAAAATTACTTTGTGAAAAAATTACTTAAAGATTCAAAGATTTTTATTGAAAGTTTTAAAGCTGGTCACAGATGCTCATTAAAACGAATTTCAGAAAAAAACGTCCTTGTTTTACTTCAGGACTTATTTATTATAAAAACAAAATTAAATTCATTAAAATGTTGTGACTCAGCATGGGAAAAAGCAGTTTTAAAGGTTAGTTCTGTTTCTTAAAATTAATGAGTCATTAAAATTTATAAACAATATTTATAACTGTAATTGACAAAAATAATGTCTACAATAAGTATTGCTGAATAATATTAATACCAATCAAACGGTTTTATTTACAAAGTCTTTCAAACGTTTTTATATTAAATTACTGTTAAGTAATAAGATTATGAAGCTTACTTGTTTGTTTTAGTTATAGATTTAATACATCTTATCGTACACTGTAAATATTTACAGCTCTTCTAGCTACTTACTAAAGATAAACGTTTAGACAAAATTTTACTAAACTAACTTAAGAAGCTTAAAAATTGGAATGAAAAAATCAAAAACAATTTTAATTAAGGCTAAATAATTTATTTGATGATGTTTTTTTTATATCTCTCAAAAGTTATTAGTATAACTTAATTGATAAATGATAAAAATTTACTAATCCTTCGTTTGGTAGAGCTTTTTATCATTAAATAAAGCAAGATTTCAATTTCATTTTTGATAACGTTTTTCAAATGTCTCGTTTGCTAGCAGATATTTGTTCTAAAATATACTCAAACGTAAATCTTTGAAGAAAACTTAAAAACAACTTTTACGATTGGAAATAAATATTTTAACTTGAATTTATATGAAATTTTAATTTAATCTTTGTAACTTAAGTACTAGAAACTAGTAAAATCTATTTATTTACATCGAACCTAGTTTGATAAGTTTTAAGAGCAAAGGTTCTAGTGTCCTTCTACTCCTGAATATTGAACACGTGATAAGTGGGTAATTCAAAAACAATCAATAGCACTTAACTTATTTCATGAGAGAACTCTTCTTAAAGAGGTTTTCTACTTTTATCGAGTTTTGTTCAGTTAACTTCGATTGACAATTAAGCTCAAACAGTTTGAATGCAAAAGTAATTGCCTAAGTCAAAATGCATAGCTTGTTGAACATAGCGTGAATCTAGTTAAAAGTAGATTAGTAGATTATCTTGACAAATTGTTTGACAGATTTTCAGTTGTAGCTTGTAAACATTTAGTAAAATTGTATGCCAAACGTTAAACACTTAATAAAGATTTGTTTCATCTACTTTTCAAATCATATATTCAGCTCTAAAGCTTATCAGTTATAACTGGTTTCACTTAGATCAGCAAAATTTAATGTTACAAACTGCTGACTACAATAACTGATTGAACATCAGAAGTAACTTAAAATATTTTTAAACCCCTTCATCTTAATTTCTCGTAAATAACGGGACAGTTTTTAAATAATGCTCCTAGTATAACAAGCAAAGAATAACTAACTATAACTCTTATATTGCAAACATAAATTTAAAGTTTTAATAAGAATAATTTTAACAGATCAGATTAGCAACAGCTTAAAGATTTAAACAATTTACGAGAAAATTGTTGAGTGAAAAACACTTTCCAACAAAATAACAAGTTGTAATTGATGAAGTGATTTTTTTTCTTTAATGCATAAATGTACCAAAATTGAAAGCTCGAAAAATTTCTTTGATAAATAATTTTTGCTAACCTTTATCATCAAAAATAAATGAGGAAAAAAAACTAATTTAAAATACTTTTATAAAGAGTGGTTTTAAATTTAGTTTTTATTTTTCTACTGGAAGAAATGTGAAGAGCTTGTAAAGTAATTTAAAACTTTTGAAAACGTTGTAAAACTGCCTATATAAATAATTTAGATTCAGTCTTCAAGATACATTTATTTATATTGACTTAAACAGCAAACATAGAATAGATAAAACTGTTGTAGCAAGTCTTGTTACAAACCATATCTCAAATTTAGAAAGAAAGTCAATAATTTTAATATTTTGCACAAAAGATCGACATAAAACGCAATATTGGAAGTAAATTTTTCTTTGTTGGACAACTGCTCTCATACAACAGACATCTTATGTCACTATTAAGCAGTAAGTCATTTCTTCTCAAGCTCATGCTTAAGCTGTTGCTGTAGGTATGAAATCAATATTTTTATGCCTATCATATGGTTAAAAAATCTGTAGATTTTATTCATGTTTAAAAGCTTTTTAAAAATGCAAAAACTCAAATTTGCTTATCACTGTTAAGCAAGCTATTTTTTATGCTGTTAAAATTATATTGTTTTCTTTCCCATGAATATGCAATTTTAGTAAATAATTTTCATGAATAAGTTTGCAGCGATGATTTTAATTTAATTACAAAAATAATTCAAAGAAAAATTATTTCTAGACACAAAGTGTTATCTCTTTATAAAAGTAATTTTTTGACTTTTTTTATGCGAAATAATGAAGGACATAAATTTATTTGAAACACTTTTAACTCACAAAAACGTTTTTGCAATATTTAATAATGATGATTTTTTAAAATTTATTTTGTTAATTTTACGAATAAAAAATTCGTTTCATTTGTTTGTTAATAAATTTGCAATCTGGAAACGTAATTAAACCAAAAACCAGTTTTTTTTATTATAAAATATTATGCTTGACGCATAATGAGTAGATCATAAAGTTTTTACAGAAGATTGAGAGTACTGAGTACTTTGTTTATTATGTTATTTCTCTCAAATACGAGAGAGCAGAAAAAGAACAAATCTAGTTTGAATGTACGTGACGACATTTGCTCAGTTAAATGTAGAGTTAGCTCGGTTTATGAGAATAAGTCAGATTTGGCAATTTTTAGTTTGATTATGAATATGTCTTTAGATATATATTTAAATTGTAAACCTTCCTGGTGAAGCAACTTATCTTTAAACAAAATAATGAATGTAGAGTTTTTATTGTTAGGTTTATGATTGAAGAGTCAGATTTGGCAATTTTTAGTTTGATTATGAATATGTCTTTAGATATATATTTAAATTGTAAACCTTCCTGGTGAAGCAACTTATCTTTAAACAAAATAATGAAAGAGTTTTATTGTTAGGAAAATGATTGAGAAAGCTTATGAGGGTTATGATTTATACATGGTTGCAGTTTTTAAATAAATCCATTACAATATGACTATTATTTACTGTTCTAAGTTTTTATATCTATGAAATAATATTGATTATCTTAACAAATTTCAAACATAGAGTAAAAGTTTGAATGACCTTTAATATCTTGTTGAAATCGTTCAAATCGTTGTTTGTTTCAAACAACAAAAAGAAAATACCGTTTCTATAGATTGGTTAAGCTTTATACAAAAATGAATTTCTGGAGAATTTAAAAAGATGTTATTAAGTAGTTACAAAAAATTAAACTAAGGTATAGAATTTTTACAATTCAGAACTTTTTTTTCTAACTTTTACTTTTTCTTGTTTTTTTTGGAGTGCTTTTCTCAAAGAAGTAACTATTTTTGACTAAATATTTACTAATAAACAATTTTTATCTATATGTAGTTTTTATTTGGTTTCGATAGTAAAATCATTTTAATTTTGAGAAAACTACAGAAATAAATCAATTTTTGTTTATTTTCGAATATTCTTTCTACTTGTGATTTGAAGTAAATTCTATTACCATATATCATAAAATGATGAAACCGTTTGGCATTTTTAAAGTCATCGAAACCAAATTATGTTTCATCGAGATGAAATAAATTTTAATTTTACTGAATAATCTTTTATGTTTTTACATTCTAAAACAGCTCAAAGAGTAACTAAACCATTCTAAAGTTGATTTGCTAATCAAACGTTGACAAAGAAACGCTTTTCTCACTAGTAGACGTGTAAAGACTTGATTAGAATATGCCCGGGTATCAAATTAAATTTGTGGATAAGGTTAGAAAGCGACATCAGTGTCCGCTTTGCCACCTGCCGATGAAGGATCCAGTACAGATTACCGCCTGCCGTCATTGCTTCTGTGATACATGCCTACAAGCATTTCTCAAGTAAGTTCTGTCAAACTGTAATTAGTTTACTACAATGTTTATTAAATTTTGACATATAATTGACTTTTTATGATGTATTGACTGTGTAAATTGAATTTTTTACCTCGTTGTAAGTTGATAAAAGTTTTTGTTTGAGTTAATTCTTAAAATGAAATATGAATCTTACATTTCCAATTTGATTCGTCTGAAGCTAATTAGAGATGATCCAGTTACAAAACGCTGGTTTCGAATTGAATAATGTAATGTTGGTAAAATGTTATAATTGGTTGCTGATTTTTGCTCAACTAAGTTTGGATTAAAATGTTGACAGAGTTTTCTTAAACTATGTTGTAGATTAAACCTTTAAATTCATAAAAAGTTGATTATTATGTAATTTGATTTGTGAAAAAACTGATAATAAAAATGTATCTGTTAAAGATTTAACTAATTTATCTAATAATATATAATATTCATGATATATAAGACTTTGTAATTAAAGAAACAAATTATCATAAATAACCGTTTGCGCGGCTTTATATTTTTCGGTATTTGGTTAGGATGTTTTTTGCCACCGTTGTATGAGCATACAAGATAAATTTAGATGTTTTTAATGTTTAAACGATGCCTTCAGGTAAAAAGTTGTCTGTTAAAAAATCATTTATGCTCATAAAATCAGTAGACTATGGTGTATACAAAGTGATGCTGTAAACAATACAAATGAAAAAAATATTTGAACGATTTATACAACTTTATTATACACATTTGTAAAGCTTGTGTAGAGTTACAAAAATAATCAAAACACGTTTGTTTTATATTTCTCTCATTGTTGTCGTTCAGTTTTAAAAGTTTAACCCAACTTAATATCCTGATTGTTTAAGGTTTATTTCAGCGGTTTTGATAATTGTAGGTTTCAGCTAACGGTATTTGTATCAAATCTGACTTTCAACTTTTTTCTGTTTCGTTATCGAAACTTCCCCTCTTAATAATAAGCTGCAGAAAATATCAGTTTATGTTGAAAAAATGTATGAATAAAAATTGAAGGCAAAATGTTTAAAAGCATTATTGATATCACTAAAAACTATCAATTAAAACTGATTAAATTAATTAAAACAACTTTTTGAAAACATACTGTAAATTTTGAAGAAAAATATTAAATCATAAAATTTTTGACATAATTAATAATCGTATAACTTAAATTAATAAAAATGATTAATAACATGTAAAAGTTATAACAAAAGGCGCTCTTGTCTCAATAAAAATCATAGGATCATTTTAAACAATTATCTTTTATAGAAAGTATTTACAAACTATTTACATTTAGTTAAATATTATTGTGGTCTCTTAAACATTTGGAAACTGCTTTTTTAAACTAGATACTAAATTAAACTAAAGTTTATACTTTAACTAGCTTAAAAATAAAAACTATAAACGATGTAGTTTGTATTTTTAAACAAAAAACTCTTTAATATTAACAGTTTAAAAGATACTTCGAAAAAAAATTAGGTTTGAATGTTAGATTTATAGTTTAAAAAAAAGTCAATTCAAGCCATTAGATTGAATAAATACATTTGTTTACCAAAAAATAATTTATCAATTTCTAAAAGTTTATGACTGTGATAATTAAGCATCTAATGAAAAAATGTCTGTAACGCTGGTGTATAAAGATGATTAATTATATTTGATTAACTTTTATTCATCTAGAACTCTTTATATGCTGATCAGTATTACATGTGAGTGTTTCTTTTCTTGACAAATTAGCTTTCAGTCTTACAAACATTTTAATGTTTTGTGATGATTGTTTTTAAGAGTCAAGATAAATACTAAAGTATACAACTATATCACTTCAATTATGCTTATTAAAGATCTTGTTAAACATGGTTTATCTATACCTCACGTAGTGAAATGTTGAAACAAATGAAATAACTTCATATATTTAAATCAGATGTTAAGTATGTAAAAAATTTAAAACATGTTTGCATCGTTTTTATCCGGCCAGAAATTTCTCTAATTAAATATCACGAACCGTAAAGAGGAAATTAGTTAAGGAACGTTTTTTTTTATATTAAATAGTTTGTTTACAAACATTTTGTTATTAATACTCTATTTCTGTCGAAATTTAGAATAAAATTATCTTTTAAAGATTGATACTGAGGACGATATTTTTACAAATGCCAATTTTATAGAAAAATTTATTTTGTTTTGATTGCCATCGGTATACAAAATCATTATAATATTTGTTAATATTATATGATATCAAGATCTTACTTGAAATTTTTATCAATTATAAATTTTAGTACAACGATCTGAAATTGCTAAAATATTATTTTGGTTTCTTAGGAGTTACCAAAGTACAACTGATTCATCTTAATCATTATATTTGCTAAAATCTATCCATTGACACTGTGATTAATTATTATCTTTATTACCGCCTTCCTTGTAAGCATACGAGAAATAATCTTTTAGCTTTTAATAGAAGTATACATTTTATCAATCCATTTTTTTCGAGAAGCATTTTCCCACAAAAATTGACTCCAAAAAAATTCATATAATGATTTAAATAGATTTTTTTTAAAAGTTTAAATATAAGATGATTATAGCAAAGATAAATTTGTCTTTTTTGAAGTTTATCAACAAAAACTTTTTTTTTTAGACAGGGAGTTTTTAATTGCCCTGTGGATAATCTTTCATTGGATTATGCAAAAGTAAGTTCTACGTTTTTATGAAGTTCAGTTTAAGAATTATAAATAAACACAAATCTTTCAAATCCTCTCATCATAGAACTTCAAAAATCAGATTAATTGTCTTTATGTTTATAATGTTTTATTTACATTGCAGAAAGTTCAGTTATTTTTAAAATAACATTGTTTGTGTATAAAAAATGTCTAGTTAAAATAAATAAACTCGTTTATTTATTAAAAACATTATTAATTTTATCAAAATTTTTAATTCATCACGGAAAAGTTAATTATCTTTTTAAAGAGTTGATGGATTTTTTAAAAATGAATTCGATATTTCAATGAAGAAATATTGTTTTATATCAGTAACTTTTCGGCTATAACTATATAAAAAAAGTTTTCTTCTAAGAAAGAAACCACTTGTAATTTCTAAATAATCATTTTATAGACTTATAAAATTGCCTTGTAAAAAATCAAAATATTAATTTATCTTTTCAGCTAATAAAAAAACAGTTTTATAACAATTTTTAATAGTTGCGCCATGAAACTAAATTGGTCATTAGCTTCAAGGCGTAACAACTTTATTTGTTTTAAAAAATTTTCGTTTGAATGAACTGTTGATAATCATTTGCTTATAAATTTCTCCTAACATAAGAATTTTAAAATTGAAATAAGCAAACATTTTTTCAAAATAAAATATTGAAAAGTGATAAAATTGAACTTTTCATTTTGCTAGATATACTTAGTTTAATTTTTATCATCTTAGATATCTGTAAACAAATTATTTTAGGGTTTTAGATCTTAACTTTCAAATGTAAGTATGTTTTTAACTTCTTCAATTTTAGCAGATAACCAATAGCTAATAAAAGTCAGTTGTTAAAAACTATATTGTCTTCATAACACATTTCAAATTTCACAATATTTTTTAAGAAAATATTTTAGCTTTTGAAGATAATCACTATATATCAATTATTAATGAACTACCGGCAAAGTTTCTATAAAAATAGAAAACTAACAGTCATTATGTCTTTAACTTTCTTCATCTTCTTTTGACATAAAAAGACTTGGTTAAAAATTTAAAAGCCTTCATTTTTTAACGTATGTTTCTTGTCTCTTATTTCTAACTAAACAAACTTTTAACTTAATTTATGTGGATGGACAACTTGGATTTAACCTTTTTGTTATCATAAACACTTTATATTAAAAGTACAATAAGCTTTTCAATACCTTAGCTTTGTTAATGGCGTTTAAACCGTTCAAAGCCAATTTTTAACTGTTATAATTGCTCTGATTTTTGTAGGGTTGTTATCTACTTTGCAAATTCAAAAGTTACTTTAAACTGCGCTTTTTATTGAAAAATATAGTAATTGTAGCTTATACTAGTTTGTTACATAAACATACAATAGTACACAATGTTCATATAAAATGTTTTTTGTTACTTCAATATAATAGTTTATCATTTATTTTAATAATATTAATAAGACACTTAAAATAAAGTTCTTCTTCAAACGGATAGTAAATTTCGTTAAATTTCTTAAAAAGAATAATTTAAAACAAACTGTCAGTAATCCTAGTTTTACTCCATTACTGAATCTAATAAATATCAAAATAATTCAAATAAAAACTATTAATGATTGTACATTTTAGTGAAAGGCTTCAATTAATATAAGTTATAATCGTAATTGATGATAGAAATTAGTTTTACATGTTTCAAGATAGAATCAAACAAAATTGATCATGATTGCTATATGAGACTTATAACTTATGAACTTGAGTTGATTTATCTGATTGTTGCTTTAAATTAACTCAAATTTACAAATTATTTAAGATATACCCTGCTCCTGAATTGGAATCAGATATAATGTCTCTCACTGTACACTGTAGCAACTATAACTCTGGTTGTAAATGGTCTGGAAAGTTGAAAAGTATGCAGGTAAGCCACAAAGTTTCTTGAAATTGTGAGAATTTGTAGATGACTAATTGACTAAATGTTAAAGTATATCTGGTTTTATTGATGTGGAAACGTTTCCAAGACTCAAGTTCAACGCTTTTGTATCAATAAATTTGTCTTTTATTACAATGTTGACTTAGTTTTCAAAATTCTCTTTCAATTCCTAGAAACTAAACATAAAACCTTAAACAAAAGAGTGGAATACAAAACTATTTTTTAAATTTCAAGAGTGTTATTTTAAGCAAGTTTCTTCATTGTCTTCTGTATCTTTATTTAAATGCTAATTTTCTTGAACATAAACTTTGACATGCTTTGCCTATAATTTAGTTTTAAAATTCTCTGTAAGATTTTAACTTTTTGATTAAATTTAAAAATTGAAAATAGGTTTTAAGTTTAAAACTGTTAACAAAAGTTTGAAGCACTGCTTAATGTAATTTAAATCTAGATTAAATAATAACAAAGCTTTATAAATTTTTATAATTAAAATTATCTTATATCAATTAACTTAATCGAAAGTTTTGATTTTTACGCAAGACTACTAAAAATAGAGGATTTGTGGTGCCATCGATTTTAAACTGCTAAAATTGATTTTTGATAACAAATACACCAAGATGATTTTTTTATTGACATCGCAAATATTCTACGCTGGTTATATTTAAATAAGTAAAGATAAGGGCTTGTAATTTTGGGATTTGGTTCAGAATGTCAACGGTTCAAGACAGGACAAGTATTGTCAAGTAGCCTGTATTAAGTATTATTAGACTTTTTAGTTTTATCAGAATTTTTTTAAAGCAAATTTTGAGGCTAAGATTTTACTTTTAGTTAGAAATGTATTTGGTTGTCTGAGACAAGTTCGATTTGAAAAATTGTGACTCAAAAACTTGCAATTCTTAAATTATATGCCTTCAAGTAATATTTTATCCGTTAAAATTAATAAATCCAAATCTTACTAAAGAACTGACCTCTGTTAGATTCGTCGTTTTAGATTCTACTTTGATCGTAAAATATCAAAGTTTCAAAATTTATAATTCATGAAAAATAGTTTTATATTAAAATTCAGTTTTTGATCGCTCATAGAGTGACATTATTCACAATATCTGAGTAAAAAGCACAATGAAAGTTGACATTAACATACTGAGTAGTACTTAACCAATGAGATAACTTTTTAAAGACCTTGCCAGTTGAATGAATAAGTTTTCTAAACAATAAAACTTAAATTTTTTCGTTTTATGACCTTTAAAACACATGTTTGATTTTTTGAAAAAAAAATCTTTTTCTGCTAAAATGACTATTTAAGAAATTTAATTTGGAAGTTTTGCAACACTAATCTTTTTATTAAAAAAAATTGAATTTTCTTCAAATTTAATTTATAAGTTACAAAGCAAATTCTTCATTATTTTTTTTCTTTAAGTAAAATAAAACAGTTTTTTATGAATTTGAAAAATAAGGATTTGCTAATGTTGTTTTTTTACTTAGGCTCATCTGAATAAGTGTCTTTTATCCGAGCAAGAATGTCCTAACCGCTGCAGAACGCAAGTTAGGACATGCAATCTTTCATATCACCTTGAATTTGAGTGTGTCAATCGAATAGTCACTTGTGATTTTTGCTCTAAAAATTTTTCTGGGCAACAGGTCAGTTGATATATTAAATTACTTTCGTCAATTTAAGAGAATGATTATCAAAATTTATCAATTATTATTTTATCTTGATAAATTCTGCTGACATGTTTATAAAATTACAATTTTACAACAATTAGATTTCAAGCTCTTGAATTTATTGTCTACAAACTTAGTATACAAGTTTTATAAGCACTTGAGTAAATAATAAATTACTGAATTAATAAAGTTTCATCAACATTAAAGAAATCTGATCTTGAATGCAGATGGAAGAGCATGAAGGAGTGTGTCCTCTTGAAAGTGTTCATTGTGAAAATAAATGTGGTGCTAAGATGTTACGCAAATACATCGACCGGCATCTAAATGGAGATTGTCCGAAAAGAGGCTTAAAATGTACATATTGTTCAAAAGATTTCAGTTTTGACATTTTACAGGTGACAAATAATTTACTTTTTGTATAAAAATGCTCATAAGAAATGTTGAACGTTTTAATGTATTTAGATTTTTAGCCTTAATAAATTATTTCAATTTTTCTATTTATTTCCTAAGCTGTTGTCAAAATTTGTTCCAACAATTTTCAAATAAATATTTATGCCTTAAAATTGAATTAAAAGTTTATTAATTCTTCAAATTTACAAGTTAGCAAACACAATTAATAACTAAATTGATTCCTACTTGGAAGTAGGTTAAAGTATTCGCTCAAATAACTTGCTTCAAATCTTCTATATCTTGGATATATATTTTCGAATCTATAAAGATTTAAAATGATTTAATATTGTGATTGAAAAATGACAATTGTGTCTAGACACATCATGCAAATTGTCCTCGGTACCCAATCGCGTGTCCAAACCGCTGTGAAGCGATGAAAATTCCGCGAGAAGAATTAGAGGTTCATTTGAAAGAGCTATGTAAATCGGCTTTAATAAGTTGCCCTTACAAAGAAGCTGGCTGTAAACATAAGGTCAGTTACATCTCTAATCAAGCTATCATCATAGAAGCTTGTTTGTTTTAAATAGATCGTTTATTGCAAATTTTACTCAGTTTTTCAATTCATGAAAACTGAATTATTTTCATTTTCATCGTGAATAAAAATACTAAATGGTAGATTATATTATCTTTATTCAGTGTCCCCGTTACAATCTGGAAAGACATTTAGTCGAATCAAGTTTGCAGCATTCCAGAGCCGCATTTGAGTTTGCTCGTTCACAAAAATATCAAATTTTAGAATTACAAAGAAAACTAGAGGAAGTTACTATCAATTGTAATGGTCAGATGCTATGGAGAATCGAAAATTTTTCACAGCGTTTGCAGCAAGCACAAAATAAGAATCAAATAGAAGTAAAGAGTCCCTGTTTCCTGACGCATCGTTATGGATATAAGCTCCAATTATCAACTTTTCCAAATGGTAATGGAAGCGGAATAGGAACTCATTTGTCATTGTATGTTCGAGTTATGCCTGGTGAATATGATTCATTACTAGAATGGCCGTTTGTATATGATATCACTTTCTCTATTCGTGATCAAGGGGACCCTCTTTCATCTAAACGAAGTCATGTTAGCATTCGCTTATCACCTGATCCAGCATGGAAAAATTTTCAGCAACCTAAACCAATTTTGACAAACACTAACTCCTCAAAGGATGATTCTACTTTAGGGTTCGGATATCCAAAATTTATTTCTCACAAAGACTTAAAAGACAAGAACTACCTCAAAGGAAATACGTTATTTATAAAAGCAGTTGTTGATACATCTAAAATCATCATACCATAAGCAAAGACTTTCATCTTTAATTTTTGTGAATCACGTGGTTTGATATTTTTATTTGTGAAAGTGTTTTTTTTTTGCTTCTTTGTAGTTTTAATGGTTAATATGTAAAATAAGATTAAGATTTATTTTTATTTTTCTCTCTTTGTTACAAGAATTTGATAAATTGTGTAGCACGTTAAAACATTTATGATTAAACTAATTACATATTTAAAATTGTTGACCATTTCGACAAAAATTATCTGATCAATTACCTCAGCTAAAACTTTAATCAAACATCTTGTAGATTTTATAAACCCTTACTAAAGTCTTGTTTGTTGTGTATTTTTGTATGTTTTGTGTAAAGGTATGGTTAAAAATAGAAGGGATGTAATTCTATGAAATGTGTTGAAATAAAAAACGCAATTGACAGCAGAAAGTTGCAAATTGAAGTAGACATTTTCTTTTTTAGCTTAAGAAGGTTTACTCCAACATAGCTAGTGGTTAGGTGTTTCCTGTGTGAAAGCTTTTCTCTAGAGACATCTGCGTCATTAAATGTTAGAATAAATAGTCTGTTTAAATTAAAACTCAAACTGATTATTATTTTATGGTAAACTAGAGAGAGGTATATGTTTATATAAAACGTTTGAACTATGACACTGCAAAACTTACAAATCTAAATTCTGTTTTCTCAGCCTTGAATGACTAGGAGAAATCGAATGACCATTTATAAACAATTGTGTAATAGTTTTTGCAGTAACGTTGAGAATAATGATTAAAATATTTCGTCGCACTTATTAGATTTTTAAGCTTTTCATCATACTAAGACTTAAGTAAGATTTTGTAGGAATACTACTCGGCTACAGACAATTTTACTTTCATGTTTTTGATTTCATTAAAATGCTGGATCATTGTATATACATTTAGAAATCAATATCAACTGAAATTTTAAAATTTTCTTATTCTAGAGTACAGTTTTCTAATCAAGGATAATTATGCTGATAAGAAACTTGGATGAAAGTGTCTTGTGAGTTTGGTTAATGACAGCACTTTTAGGAGAGCAAAACTTCGAGTTTTAAGCCGGAGCTGGAACCTCGTAGGTAGTTTGTCGCTGTACTCAGTGTCATCCTGGCAGCTTTTTTGACGCCAGCCGGGCATAGCTGCATCAGTCCTTCTGTTCTACATAGACCGAAATAAACCTCCAAATTAACGACCAATTTCTCTACCTAGTAGCTTCTGTTGAGTCTTTGAATAGATCAATATAATCAAGATAATCTATGGTTTTAATCGAGACAACTCAAGCTCGTCGCCGACAAATGTTTTCACCTGCCAATAAGTAAACCTTCAATCTCTAACTCAATGTAAATTGATATTTATTTAGACAATATTAAAACTTACCGATGCCAGATCATCAAAGACTTAGGAATCTTCATCTCTAAAGACTTTAACTGGACTCACCACACAAATTATTTGTTCAGAGTTAGCTCATTAATTTCATAGCAAATTCTCAAATCTTATAAGACAAGAAATATTTGAAAATAATTAAAGCTTTTTACTACATACATCCGTAACTAATTAAAGTTTAACTTTTCTGTATTGAGTCCTCACCTTAAAAGGATATTACAAAGATTGAATCCGTTAAAAGATCATTCACCAAGAGAGTTTTCCTTAGATGTGGCATTCACTTCATACGAAGACCATTGCTATAATCTAATGATGAGTAAATCCTTATTACTAAATCCTTTCTAAATTGCAATCTCTTTTTCTGACTATGCACTGCTATTTAAAATCATTTTAAACTTTTTACTATCTTAACTTAATAGAATACTTTAAAGATAGCAATCTCTAATTTGTCCTCAGAAGCACTTCATTCAAAATCAAACCGCTCAACAACGTAAATAACGTCCAGTGGAGTAACAGCATTTTTGCTAGGGTAACCAAGGCTTGGAATTCTCTTTCCGATTTTATTACTTCATCAAATTCTATCAAATCTTTCAAAATTTTGTTAAGAAACCAAGATTTCAACAGTTTTCTTAAAAAGTGATTTGTAACACTGTCAGTTTCCTTACTTTTTTCTTCTATTTTGTCATCTTAAATTTTCCATTCATAATTTAGATGTTACCCATGCCGCTATAGTGTTTCTATTTCTTTTGTATTAATTCTAAATTGTGATACCTAAGACCTTTTAGTTATCTGTCCGCTCATAGCACTTGGTATTTGTTCGCTATAAGAGCAATTCAAATTGTTACTCGCAGCCACACGTTACAGAAATAAGAAACCTAACTACTATACTATCAACAGTTATTGAATTGAGCTCTGTATACCCACGGTGGGATAGTTTACGCCATATATTACACTTTTCACTTTCCTTATATAGAGAATCACTAACTGTTTTACGTTCACTTTAAAACCTCAAATGGTTATTATCTTGGTGAATATCTCTGATATATTTTATTGCAGGATTGGTAATTGCCATTGCAAGCTTGTTTTGATGATGTCGGTTTGTCAGAATTTTTCTGTATACTGGAAGTAAGGTCTCGCCACTTTTATTTGGGTCCAACATAGTTTTTACTTTCATGAAAGATTCTTAGTACAACAAACCTTAGAAGTTTGAATCGATTTTTATCATAATTTATCACAAGAAATATAAAAATCATTTACTAAAAATAATTTTATCACAACTTTAAAGCACTTATTAAAATACTATCAAAGAATCATTTCACTTTTGTGTAGTAACGATTTTTGTCAAATAAAAGGATTAATTATTGTTGTTTAAAGATATTTTAAATTATGTATTTTATACATTTTCACATTTACTTTAATAGAATAATAATAGAAGTTTCTTTTTACCAGAATTAGTTTATTCCAAAAGAAAACGTTTTGAGTTTATTTGAACTTTACAACTAATAATCATTATAAAATTATACTAAAGGTTACTTAAGAAGTGTTGACAAACTTTAGCTGCTTGAGTTAAAGATGCTTCTTTGAAGTTATTATTTATTTATTTATATATTTGGTTTCCTGCTGACTACCCTGGGAGGGCAACTAGCCTAAAACTTGAACCAAAATTCTTACATCTCTTACATGCTGAGCAGAATTTTTTAATATTTTCATACTTGCCATCTAGACATCTAATTTGCCAACAAACCAGCAGACATCCAGCAAATGGCGTCACTCGAAAAGTAACTTTGGAAGAAAACTACCAATTACGTGGAAGAGTGTGGGTCGAATTGGACAGACAATATAAAATTGTCACACTTGTTAATTATGCAGCCCCAGAAGTGTACCAGTACTTGGAGAGCTGTCAGACTTAGAATGTAAAGAAATCAAACTTTTTGCGTCATCTACTACCCATAGAAAATCAGAGGCCAAATCAATCTATAAAAGACTTTCGGTGCACTTTGGTACGTCTAGTCAAGAACTTTGATTTGAAGAGTGTGACGGCAGCAGGACACAGGGATGGTGTGATCAACGATTCTTTCATAGACTAATTATCTTCATCAGATATAAGACAAAGATTGTTAGAAAGTAAAACTTTAATATTAGAGAAAGCCATTCACCAAGCAGTGACACAGAAGGATGCTCGGCGGAACAACTAATACTTCGGGGCTGGCAGATCGGTTGAATCTGCAGAAGAAGTTCAATGAAACTCATATATATACAAAGGTATAAATGTGATAAGCTTTGGTTTGCTGTCTGAAAGGTTCTGGTCCCATTACCATGTATATTTGATGATTAGTCATCAACACAAAATAATCAGTTACTCAGTTGAAAACTAAATCACATCAAGTTTTCGAAAAATAAGTACATGGTAATATCAATGCATCTTTATTTTGTGGTTAATTAGTAGACTCAGGAATAGACTCAAAGAGATGTGATAAAGATTATTTTTAAGATAAAATATTTTTTTTTATTAGAAAGACTGTTTGGTACAAACTTGATCTCTTCTTCAATTCATGAAATTGTCATCTCTATACACATGGAATGATCTAAAAACTCAAAAAATGCTTTTTTGTTCATTTATTCAAAAGTTATTTTCGCACAGTCGTGAGATTATTCAGATTTCTTTTGTATCATTTATAAACTGAAAATTTTCATAAAAATTCATTTTTAAACAATAAAGTTAAATGGAGCGAAAAGAAGAAGAATTTTAAACTATCAAAATATTTCATTAAAGTAAAAGTTCATTTAAAATTATTTCTTTTTGCTTTCTTTTATTTCTTTTGTCACCACGATATACTTTTGAGCAACCTTCAGTGCGGGGGAATACCCATTAGGATAAGTTTGATCTTCAAATAAAATAGAATAATCATCAAACAGATCTTTCGGTTGTTCATCAACTTTAGCTCGATAGAAGCAGGTAGTTTGGGGGTACAAAGCCATTACCACAGTACCAACTTGAAAAAGAGCATTTTGGTCAGTATCAGGGTTTGCTCGATACGAAGGAAGTGGAACAACTCTCCGCTTGCTCAATACATGAGTCTCACGACCCTCTTCATCTATATCATCAACTGTGTACTTTTGAGTATTCGAATTAAAAGATATCACTTCAGCTAATATCCATTGATCCTCCTCATTATGAGGAGTTTTTACTCTAGCAGCAACTTTACTTCCAGCTTCTGCTACATAATCTGGGGCGGCAGGTATAGCCCCACACAAAGGAGGTGCTTGTTGCCCTTCTCTGCCAATCCATAAAGGTAGTGTCTTGGTATCTTTTGTCAACATATACATCAAAACACCTCTTCTTACATTCTTACGTTCATCACTTTCAGCTTGACCTGACAATCGAGCAATCATTCTTTGCTTTTCAGACAAATTTCGGATTTCTGCAATAGTGGCGAGGACCTCTCTGATTCTTTCATCTTGAATATTTAACTTTTGTTGACGAGTGTTGTAAATGCTTAAAAGTTTTTGTTTATATGAAGCAGCTACACACTCTTTTGTTTCTATTTCCAGTTTAGCTTGTAGCTTTCCAGCACCATCATCCACTCTTTTCTCATCATCAATATGATCTTGAATTGTTTGAAGCAATGATGGAAGAGTTGATAAAATGTTTTCGATTTTATTTTCAAATTCTGATGATTGAATAAAATTATTTGTTTGCAATTTGTTTGAAATATTCGATTGTTTTGTTTGCCTCCTGGATGACATAACTGATTCTTATGAAAATAATATTAAAACCTTGATAAAAGTAATTTTCAAATGAAATATTTTCACTACAGATGAAGTATTAAGATTGTATAACTAAAAAAAGGAAATTTTGTCAAATTTTGTTAGATAAACATAATAAAATAAAATATGAAATTTAATTAATGATATAAGTTGCACTATTCAACATTATTAAAAATCAAAATTTCTAAATAGTAAAATCTAAAAATAATATTTCTAAGAAACAGCTTAAATAGAATTTGCTTTAAATTTCTAGAAACTTCTAGAAACTGAATTTTTATAAATTTCAAATGAAAAGTAAAATATAAAACTATTTTAAGAAAAATTTTTAGTAGTTTTATATAAAAGTGGTCTGATATATGAACAATAACAAAAAAACATATAAATTAAGCAAATATTAAGCAAATAATTAACCAAACATAATTTAAATATGGGAAAATTAAGTTTAAGATAATCTTTTTTAAAGAGGTATAAAAAAGAAAAATTTGCTTCACAGTTAGATAAATCAAAGTAAATTATAATATAGAACCAAAAATATATAAAGAACCAGTTGTGGAAAAACAACAATTGCTTGTTGTATCAATAACATTTTGAGATAATTTTAAACAATCTCCAGATAAAACATTCCAAACCCTTACAGAACCATCATCAGCTACAGATATAAGCTCTAATGAATTAATCGAAAAATTTAAAGCTCTAACCCACCCAAAATGTCCTTCAAACTCTCTTATGGCAACTGCTTTTTTTGGATTCCATAAAATAATTTTGTGGTCAGTCCCACCTGAAGCTAACAGGTTTTTATTAGAAAAGACAACAGTTTGAATATTTCCTGAATGACCAAATAATTTAGCTGCATACACTTTTTTTCCACAACTTATAACTACATGATATTTATTCAGAAGCCATTTTTCGTGTTTACTTTTATCTTTTTCTGCTATTTTAAACCTCCAAAGGCGGATGGTTGAGTCCCAGCCACCAGTTGCCAAAAAAACTCTATCAAATGAAAATGAACAAGTGTTGACACAAGCTGTATGATCAATAAATTTATATAAAACAATTCCTGTTGCCATCTCCCACACAATAACAGATTTATCCCATGAGACAGAAGACAATAATTGACCATCATTTGAAAATGCAACTTGTTGAACACATTTTGAATGAGCTTTTAATGTTTTTAAACAATCAGCTTTTTCAACGCCCCAAATCTTTATTTCTCCATCATATGAACCACTAGCAACTGTTTGACTATTTGGTGAAAAAATACAAGAGTTAACAGCACCTGAGTGACCATTTAAATCACAAATTCTTCTTTTTGAACTAAAATTCCAAATAAGTAAGGTACAATCGTTTGATGCAGTGACTAATAACTTCCCATTAGGTGATATGACACAACAATTTACTTCATCTGTATGTCCACTAAAGAGATGGACTTTTACTGTTGCTTCAGACATTATGACAAAGTGAAAAATTCAAAAAATAATTTGTTAAATCATATTCTTTAAATAGTTAAAATCTGAAATAGACATTAATAATTGAAATTTATAAATTTAATTAATTTTTTTATGATTTAGTGAAAGTTTAAGAAAAAAAATATAGAAAACGTTTGAAACACTATTAGAAAAAGCATTTTAACATTAATACGCAGAAATAAATCAACTTTTAAAATACAATGCAAATAGTAAGTTAAAATCAACAAAGCACCCAACACTGAACAACCACAATAAAATACAATCTTTAAATAAAACTCATTTCAGCGACTAATTAATTTAAAGTCATCATTGAAAACTAATCTAAATTGAAAAACTTTTCGTCAAATCGATTTGAGGAAGTTAACTTTGTTGATAATAGTCTTACCGTAGTAACTACCATTTGCTAATATGGTCGTTGACATAAATTACTTATGTATGAGAAATAAATAAAGCTTTTAATAGTAGTTACATACATTAAAATAGATTTTGCTAAATTATTTTATGAAAATTTAAAGTATATAAGAAAATAACATTAACATAGCAGTTCTTAAAAAGATATTTTGAAAAGCGAATATCAAAAATAAAATATTATATTTTTATTTGTAGCTCATATATTGTAATCACTAAATACACAGAATAAATTTGAACGAAAATTTTCTTAATCTTGTGTTTTATAATATCTTAATAGACTAAAGTTTAATTTATGTCGTTTTATTTTTCATTAGATCTGCTTTACGGACCTTATTCATTTTTTAAGAACTAATGTGAAAAATAAGTATTCATAATTCGATTTTATTCAGTTCAACTAAAAGATCTGTTTTGAGAAGACTTTATACAGAGTTTGATACAAAAAGTTAAGTAATCAATAATGTGCTGCACAGTTTTCAGATTATTAATAGTTGAATATCATTCTGAAATTTTAAGTTTGTTATCGATGGTTTCAACACATGTTGTTATACTTACTGATATGTCATGAAAGATTTGCTGCTTTTTAATCAGATCGTTCATAATTTGTGTATACCAGGCAAATTGTTCTTGACTTGGTCTTGTGAGTTAAGTTTAAAAGGTCGAAATGAAATGATATTTCAATAAAGGTATCATAAGTTCAATAAGTTTAAAATCAAAAGTACAAAGACACTTTCAAACAAATAAAAACTAACTTTTTTTCACTACTAGCTAATCAATAAGTAGATATTAAAGTTTAGTTAATTGTCTAAGAATATATTTTTTATCAATCTTTTCAAATTGTACGTACGTCCAATTCTTGAATACAATGTCAGTGCACGGATGCCATATCAAGTTAGTGATATCAAAAACATCAAATCTGTTCAGGCCACATTTACGAGATTGGTATGCAGAAAAGTTAATATTAAAATCGATAGTCATAAACATCCTCTCAGATTCTTCAATTTAGATACTTTGGAAATCCGACGGATTAAATACGACTTAATTCTTATTTTTTAAATTCTCCAGAATTTAATTAACTTTAAATTTGATGATTTTTGCCATTAGTCCTTCCCTCAAACTATATCAACTAAGACGACACACATTAGTAACTCAATAGATGTTATTTGTGAGAACGTGTCTTAGTGGGAGGTGCTCTCTTCAGGCACCCTACTTTGCATTTATTGTAATAAATAAATAAATAAATAATATAAATCTATCAAATTTAACTTTACTAAGAAAACTTTATACAAAGCTGTTGACAAATTTACTAAAAAATTATTAAAGCCCAGTATTAAGAATGACTCAACAAATTAATTTGTGTTATTATGCAATTATTATGCAATACTATGCTGACGTAAATATTTATTTTATTCAACGCAAGGCTGCAGATGACTAATTTTACAGCTCTTATAGTGAACATAAAACAATTTGACAGCAGAATGATAATGAAAAGATCTTAAGAAAAGTAGTTTTCATGAATAATGTAAAATAAATAGAAACACTGCAAAGTTATGAGCCAAAAGTACAAAATAATTGGAAAAAATAAAGTAGCATCATACCACTTGTCAAAAAAATTACGTAAATCATATTAGTAATTGATAAAAGTTTTCTTTATAAATTTTTCTTTATACATCCTTTAGAAACTTGAAGCCTATTTGACAAGTAACTAAATTTTCTCATTGAATTTAAACTTTTGATTAAAAAATGTTAAATGCTTTCCAAAAATTATTTTTAATTTGGTGTTATCTAAAAATCATTATACAGAGTTCTTTTTGTTCTTATTAATAATATTAAATATTATATATATGTATATTTTATTATATTAGTAATATTAAATTTGTATTCTTAGTTAAAAGAATGAAAAAAAAAACACAAATTGTCAAAAAACTTTAAATAAATCATTTTTTCTTCATTTGGATCCAACATAAGTTAAAAATAATTTTTTTATAACTTCACAATTCGAGCATAAGACTATATAAGACTATCCCAAATTTTCGGTTTCAATATCTAAATGAAAGTTTAAATTTCCGGGAAATGTTTTGAAGTACAAACAAAAGTCTATTATACTTAAAGTCTAATAATCTTTGATGATTTTAGATTTTGTGATAAATTAAAAGTTTTTTATCTTCAAGGCCATCTTTTACATCAAATGTAATTTTTAAAAATAGATAGATTAAAATACTTTTCAAGATTTTATATATAACTGGTATTGTTAGATAAATTCTAAAATCAAAAACTAAACTTCTTTTCTTCAAAATAGTTTATTTTTTACAAATATTCTATTTTGAAAATTACTTGCTTTAACCTTTTGTATTAATTTAAATCAGAAATTTTCTTCTGAATTTGTGTTTTTTAAATTTTCTTCAATTGATTGAAGTTTTTATCAAATTATATTTCCTCTAAAAATAAACTTTACAAATCTTAAAAACAACTTTTGTAAAATAGGGAAAGGTCACAAAGTTTATTACCATAAATAAATAAGTTCTGTGATGTTAAAACCTTTAAAGTTTTTATTTTACATCAAAAAGATTTTTACTTAAAACAATGGAATTGAAGAACGGCTAGCAACAATTAATTTAACTTTTTAATTATGATATAAAGTTGAAACTATTTCAACAAATATTAGAAATTCAAACGATAATTTCTTTTAATATGTTGTATGAAACGAGAAAATGTTCAAGAACTGCAAATTGCACAAACTAGTAGATAAAAGAAGGACGAGATATAAACTATTTTGTGAAAGTTTTCTGTAGCAAACATGGCAACACATGATTTTGAAAAGGTTTTTGAGGATGATATAAAAATTTTTACAAATTTTAGACTTAATAATCTATCTAAAAATAGCTTTCGATTGGCACTTCAAAAAAGTTGTAGATGAAATGATGATGTGTATATATATAACGAATAAATGTGAAAAGCAAGTGATGTGGCGGTAGATAAAACGTGGCATTCTAGTAGCTTGGTATGTACGATTCAAAGTAAGAATTTGATAAATTTCGATATTGAGTTAGATTTTTTACATCTAAATATCCACTGATATTCATAATTTGATCACAAACAGATTGAATCCGTTCCACAACCTCAAATGGTAGATGTCCTTTCCATTTTTCAACAATTTTTGATGAAATTCGAGAATGACCTGAAAAATAAGAGTATTTACAATTAAAACTGTTTGAAATAATTTAGGAGAATTCAAACTTACTCCAGGGGTTTTTCTGTTGGCGATAAAGTTTCAATAAAAGCCTGTTTGTTATCAGAATATTGTTATCGGGAAATAAGTCAGATGATAATGAGCTGAAAAGAAATATGTGGTTTACGTTTGTACGAAATGTACAAGCAAGTTTTTCAAAAATGATGAAAACATTTACGCGTTTGTGTCTGGTTGCTGTTTAGCAGTATTTAATTGTATCCAATTGTAGATTTCACTTGTAGTATTCAAACCAACAAAGTCATAAACATCTTTAGTGACTTCAAAAGGATGCAGAGCCACATCTTCATATCTAACAAACTAATTGAAGAAATTAATTGATAAAAAAACTTCTTATCTTCTGATATCAAATTTATAAAAACTTTCATCACTAAATCAGCTATTTAGGTTTTTCTCTACCTTATATCGACCTTGTAACCACTCTGGTGGATTAATTAAACCAATTTTTGCGTTTTTAGCTTGCCTAGTACATGTAAAATTTAACGAATTTCTCAAATCTTGTCCTTTTTTCAGTAGATGTCTTGAATAAGCAATACCTCGTGGATCACGAACTAGATGAATAATCTGGAAAGATCAACTAATAATCCCATTTCGATAAATTCATGTAAAAAAACCTTAAAGTCCAACCCTAAATCATCAAGAAATTTCAAAGAGTTTAAATCGCAGAAACGAATCAGTTTTAAAGCAACCATAGATTTCTTTCTACATTCATTTTCAACAAGATTGATGTTGATCTTTCCACAGTCTCTAGAACAATCTGGTGAAGATCTAAAATCAACAAAATTTGTTGAAAAAAAAAAACTATTTTGAAGTTATTTTACCTTTTCAAAATTTTTTTTGATTTTGGACAATGTCTTGGTTCACATAATTCTTTTGTAAATTGAAAGAAACAGAAATTTTTCATGGCGCAGATGTACAAGTTTCGTGTCTTCCAGATCTCTCTTCTGGAAATTCCTGAAAATAAATTATTTATCAAATTCTGAAAAGTCAGAAAATTTTTAATCTTTTTATTAACCTATCTCAGAATATGTCTTCAACCAATCTGGAATGATACATTGGGACATTTTTTTTATAATTTCAATTTGAGCTTCTTTATGTTCACATGTTAAACCTCTGGATGTTCCTATTAGTGGTTCAAATGAATAAAAAACTTCAGGGTGCTGATTAAATAACTCTCCAAAAAAAGATGATCCTTCACAAAAAATCGAAATTTCAGACAGATTAAGGAGCAACTCTTCTATAAAATGAACTCTATAAATAATTTAACAAATTTTCTTTGTTCTTTTTTGTGATAAATAAAAAAAGGAAAGTATCTTCACTGAATTGATAAACACCTGATCTGTGGTTAGTTAAAATGATGACAACTTTAGTTTGAAGGGGTAAAGGTTCTTCTGTTTTACTTAAATACTTTTTATATTCTTCGAAAGCAACTGGATCCATTCGATAAGCAATAGGGATGACAACACCATTCATCAATCTTGTAATCTATAAAATTATTAGATAAAACTCACATTAAGAACCTAAGCCACAAATCTTTATAACTAAATATTCAAATACTTTTAAAAGATTAAACTTAACAACAAACTGAAAATGATGGAAAATTATTCTAAACTTACCTTAGGTCTTTTTAGAGGTAATCTATCATTAACAATATTTTGTGATAAATTTTCTGATTTATTGAATGTAACTTGAACATTCTGTGCTTTTACTAAACTGGTTTTTGGTTCTATACTGAAGTTGCGATGATAAAGATGACTTTTCAACACATATGAATTCATATAAAAATAGATACCAGTAAGAAGTAGAAAGATGATTAAACAATAACTCCAAATCTTGTTTAATTTCATGGATAATAATAAAGTGTACATCAAAAATTTTTTTTTAACTTTTTTAGACAATATTGATCAGATAAAATGATTAGAAGAAAGTTCAGCTACTTTAAACATTTCTTATATGTTGCATTCTTTCTAAATAAAAAAAATGTGACTAAAAAAGAAACAAAATCAAGCATCTTAAAATATTCAACCAGTTAAAAACAATGTATATTAATAAATAAATTATTTATTTATGATTTACACTTGTTTAAAGCAGAACCTATCAAACCAAGAAAATTATTGATATGCAATAACCACTTTCCTTCAACAAATTATAACATCATTAATTATATTTTAGCAGAAATTTTAGTAACTTAATTATCATAATACTTTTAATAATTATCAAATTATTAAATTTTATTAAATAAGGTAGCCTACACAGAACTAGCAAAATATTTTTTCTACAATAATTTACTATTTTTAATAAAAATTTTAAACATACTTATTATCAATATGTATACTAGTATCAGAACAAAGTTGATATTGAAAAAGAGATTTATTTAATTTATTCTATATTTAAACCTAAAACTGGTGTTTTGTAATTTGTGGTTTTACTAATTCTTATTTTTTTGAAAAATAACAAAATCCCCTAATAAAAAAGTATTTATTTTTGTTAGTAATTAAAAGTTATTTTGGTGTTAATCATTTTATTTGCAATTTAAATACATTAAAACTGTAAAAAGTTAATTAACATCTCATAATCGTTATTTTCGAAATGAACTATTTTTAGTTAACTAAATTAATCCTTCCCTCAAATTACATCAACTCAGACGACACAAAAATTGAATAAAAACAATTCTTAAGAAAAAATTTATTAAAAAAAAGGTTGCTGAAATTATATAAACTTATTATTTTCAAAAATTATATAAAAAATTTATACTTAAACAAAAATTTTATAAAAAGAAACTTTTATTCTTAGCTAAGAGGTATCAATATCCAAAAAAACTTTGACAAAAAAAATTTGCAGCAATATTTGTAGATTTTTGTTAACATTTTTACAGCCATGCCTTTCTTATCGAAAAGAAACATTTTAAGTAAAATTTTACTTAAGAAAAAATTAAACTTTGGCGTAATTTTCAATTTAGCTATATTACCATTGAGTATAGAAAGTTTCAAACTTTAAAAATGTTTTGTTTTTAGCCTTAGATTTGTATAAATATATTATGAAAGTGAAAAAGACTAAAACTTTTCAAAGAAATTGATTCTGTAGATTCAAAATGTTTGTTGAAAAAATCATTGATTAATTTGATATCAGTTGTCATTTCTAAAATATGATTTTTTTTTATTTTTATATTATTAACATTCTATGTAATTGTTCACTGTTATATGCTTTGAGTGCTATCGAAATACCATTTGTTACATCTTTTACTTTCTATATTTTTGACTAAATAGATGTTATTTGTGAGAATGTCTGTTAGCGAGAGGTGCTCTCTTCAGGAATCCTCCTTTGCATTTATTGTAATAAATAAAACTGCAATAATAACTAGTTTGAAGAGTTTAAAGCTAAGTAAAAAATTTAGTTGAAATATATTTTGTAGATTTTTGATGAGAATTGACTACTTTTATATTAATAACAATTTGAGGGTCGAAGTTCTTGCTGCTAAGAAGCCATTTAAAGTTTAGTGCTTAAAACTCGTAAAATATTTGTAAAGTAACAAAAATTATATCTTTTGAAAGGTTTAAAAAGTGAATTAAGATTATCGTTAGATCAGAAGGTATTTTGAAAAATTGTTTTTATGGCAACTGAGTTACAGTCTAAGAAATTATTTTTCAAATTATACTATAACTAAATATTACTTTAATACTAAAAATATCTTTTACCGAACTTTTGATAAGTTCTCAGCTTAGAAAGTTTCAACTTAGGTGGTTTTCAAACTGTTTCCTTAGAAACTAAGTAACTACATAGTAGGCTGTATTGGTGCCTGGCCATATATTAAAATCAAAGTTTTTAAGCAGTTAACGAATAAAAATGTAAATTTCAGTTTTATTTAAAGATGATAGCATAATATTAAGTTCTATATTCTCTCATCTTATATTGATTTGCTAAATGACGTTTAGTCTAAACATTAAATACTTAAAACAGTAAATAAAAATCTTAATATATATTTCCACTATTTTATTTACAAAATTATATTTCTTAAATCTTACAATAGTTGTTTGGTAATTATCATTTGATTATTTATAACTTATATATCTATCTTATATATGATAGTAAACTGATAGAAATTACTTTGAAATAATTTTATTGACTTCATCTTACTATAAACAATTATTTGTTTTTATCGATTCAACTTATAATTTAAAAAGGATTTTATGGATATAAAAACCTTTTACTTTTTCAGAAAGCATTTTTGAATATTATACTTTAATATTATGACTGAAACTCTTATTAGAAGCTCATTTGATAGCTCGATAGCATCTGCAAGAAATTTAGATCTTGAAGAATTTAAAAGTCTTAGAGATTCAAATAATGATGAAGAGCTCTTTCTTGTGACTAGTCCCATTTCAAGTGATGCAAGCAAATTTAAAGCTACATTTGCTGACGGTCCATTTTTTGTTTATTTTGTAAAACTTATAATGAAATATGAGTAATAATTTAAAAGTAATATTTTCATTATTTGTATAAAGTTTATAAAAAATTCATTTGAAGCAATAGTTTGAATATTTTCAAAAACTTTTTTTCTTAGATTCTAACGGTCAGAGAGCTAATTCAGTCTTTAGTGATAAAGCTGAACTTTCCATCAATTTAGTAAGTTTTAGATTTTACTGATAATTTATTTATTACAATAATTAATTTAATTGTTGAACCTTTTCAACAGGTTTCATACCCTGCCTTAAGAATTTTAGAACCAGCTAGGAAAAAGCTTGTATCGCTAGATACTCAACGAATAATATGGTGTTTAGATGAGGGTATCAGACAAATTGAAATAATTACAGCTGTTTTGTTGGCTGTTATACCAAAAAATGATGTACTTTCGCAACTAAAACCAATTCTAGGGATAGATCTGTATGAAGTAATACTAAAATTAAAGTAAGTTACATTTGTATAAGTAGAAAAAAATTATTGTCACAAGAACTTTTATAAAATTACGATTTTAACTTGTCTGTTCTTTAATAGAGATACTTTAAATCAAATTGAAAGTGTTGGTGACCATGAAGATCTTGAAGAACTTTCTGTTTTAGAAGGAAAAATTTGTGAATATTCAAAAGATGCCTTGAGAATGTTTCAATCAAATCTGTCGGCAGTTACATCTTGTATTTCACAAATACCAACAAACTTGTCAGTCCGTGGAGGCAGGAAGTTTTTTTCACCACAAAAATTATTGGCGGGTTTAAAAAGTTAGTTTTATTATTATTGTTTCCTAAAATCAACTATTTTGAATTTTTTTATAGATTTAAGAGACCAAATGTTCTGCAGACTTCTAACCACTCCAATTGAATTTAAGGAGAGGGAAAAATATTTGAATAAGGTTGAAGAAAATGATAAATGCAATTCCAAGGCTATAGAGAAGCTACAAAAGCAATTAGAAGCAGCTACAGATGTTAGTATGTTAGATTTGCTCTTCAAGATTTATTTGTATCTTTATCACAACATTTATTGACATCAGAAAAATGTTATTTGTAAAAAACTTTTGGTTAGTCTTCAAGAAAATGTTAAGAACAAGTTTTGAAAATCACTTTAAAAGTAAAACCAAAATGATAGAACCAAAAAAATAATTCTATGCAAGAAATAGGAAGTTACGGTCGGCGCGATTTTCATTTTAAATCAAAAATATGACTTCGCCAGCTTTTCTTCAAATGTTTTCTGAATTTGTAACTTTTCGTTTAGAATAAAGAAAAAGAAATTGCAAAAAAGGATGAAGCGATAAAAAAATTGAAAAATGATCTTCATCAGATTGAACAGTTTTCAAGTGAACATATCAGAAAAACTAAAAGAGACTCCGAAATGCAGCGGGTGACAGACTTTCGTCTTCAGCTTGTCATCTAACTTTTATGTTTTCAGCTTGCAAATCTGAACGAGAGTGAAAGTCGTTTATCAAAGTTGAATTCTGATTACGATCAATTAAGCAACGTCTACGATAAAATGCTGGAAGAACATCGCGATGTGGAACAGCAATTGAGAAAAGTTTGTTTGCAGATCAATTCGAAAAATGAATTTAAACTGAAATATTTAAAAGTTTCTTTAAAGAGTTAAAAAAAAGTTTTTAAGAAATATTTTATTATTGATTCAAAGAGAAAATATAAGATTGAAACTGAAGTTGAAAATTGGATCTCAAAATATGATCAAGAGATGACTGAAAAGCAAGATGAATATGAAGAGATAGACGCGATATACACAGAAGAAAAAAAACAACTAAGGCAAGTTTCATCTCAATCAACTTCTAGTTTGAAATTAAATATTTTTGAGTTTAGTGAGCTGGAAGAAAAATTTAAAGTCCTTAGCGAAGAGTATGACGCGATTATGGAAGAAAGAAGAAAAGCCATGATTGCTAGAGAGCTTCAAAACCAGGATGACTTAATTCAAAAATCGGTTTGAAACTTTATCTCAATTCAAACTTCTTGTTTTGTTAGATTAATTTTTCTTTGGATGATAATTGAGTTGATAAGTTGATAGATAGATAAGTTGATTAAAATTGTTTTTTAGGCTGCAACTACTATCCAAGCATATTTCCGTGCTTATAAGGTTCGGAAGATGCTTAAAACTAAAGGGAAGAAAGGAAAGAAAAGCAAGAAAGGAAAAAAGAAGCGATAGATTTGTTGAAACTGCAAATTTCTTGTAGATATTTGTCATAAAACTGAAACTTCAACCAATTATTTAAAGATAAATTTCCAAAATTCAATAATTTTCATAAATTAAACAAAAAAAGGAATTTATGTTCTAAACTATTTAAGAGATATAAATTGTCAAAATTTATTTTTGCAATTCATTTATTTGTGAATAAATAAGTTTTAAACCAACAAATTGAACAAAATTTATATTTCTTTATCTGAATCTCTGTTTTTATTCATCTCAAAATTGTCGTCAAAATTTGTGAATAAAATTTGCCCAAATCACAGGATTAGGGACATCTTTTTAGTATCAAATAAGAATAAATAGATAGATTAGACATTGAATAAAACTATATATGTGTTTCTGCATCTTATTTCTACCTAATGAATATTCTCATACAAATCTGTTTATTAAAACTTTATTTCATCTTGTTTAGCTTCTTATAAAAAAGTTGCTGATTGATTAAAGAAAATTTTGTTATCAATTTTATATTGTCAGATGAATTTGAATTCTTTTGTTATCAAGCTTATGAATTGATAATAATCAATTTTATTCAGCTACTAAATAACCAAATAACATTTGTTTACACACTAATCTGGAAAACATTTTTCAATACAAAATTTAGAGTCAAAATAAGAAGAAATAAATAATTAATAATTTAGTGGGTATTTTATGAAGTATATTTATTTATTTCGATAAATGCGAAGGAGGGTACCGGAAAAGAGCACCTCTCGCTAACACACATTCTCACAAATAACTATATCTAAATATATTAAATAGATAGATATTTAAACAAAATACCTTCCGAAATATGAAAGGTGATAACAATAAATATGATCTTAGAAATCCGTTTCAGTAAATGAAATATTTTTCTTCTCATTTTGATAAGAACTTCTTCAAATTTGCAAATCCATTAACAAAAAACTTCTTTAAAATTAGAAAAAACTAAGTTTAAATAATACTGAAAAAACAATAAAAGTAAAAAGATGAATTCGTTGAACTACAAATGGTTTTGTAGTTGGTAATTTCGTGTATACTACAATTTCAAGTATTTTCATCGATGTATTTGTTTGTAACACTTTAAAGCACTTAAAAGCATCTAATAGTAATCTCAACATAAGAAGTTTGCCACATATAAGTATCTGATGATAAACTCTTAAAAGTTACAAGCCATCGACATTAAACTTTATGGTTGAAAAACAAACAGAAATCGATTTCGACATTTATCATTTTTCTAAGTTCTTAACTTTAACCCTCATCCTTAAAACGTCGAATCTATAATTTTTATTTCAATTTTATACAAACTTCTATTCTAATTGCTAGATGGTTTGAAAATTGTTTAGATAATTTTTAGAAAAAAAAACTTGAACCAAAAACTAATAAATAAATTTGGATTCAAGATTTACCTGTTTTTTGTAGATTTAAAGAAATTCATTTTTTAAAGAATTCTTTGTAGAAAAAATCAATCTTTTGTCGAGATTAAAAAATATTTGAACATGAAATGACTTTAGAATATTAATTTACAAATTAAAAACTAGAAAAGCATTCATCAAAAAGTTTGAAGTAAAAATTATGTATAGATGTTTCTACTTTCAAGTCCTGACCAACAAGTTTACTAGTAGGGTAAAAGTGACCTTGTCAGGCATATAAGAAATAATTAGAAATATTCTTGAGGATGCAGCAATAACTCGAGAACAAATCATGAAACTTACCAAATAAGACATCAAATCTTACAGATGCAAATAGAAAGTTGAGGTAAAGCTTAGAAACAAACTTCTTAACTAATCACTTTAGTAAGTGATTATTTGAAATTATTCGCCTATTGAGCACTTGTTATTTGCTAATATTTTATTTAAATGTTTTATCTTTTACCTAAAAAGTTTTTCAACTATTCAAAAATGACATCACAAGAAATTCAGTTACAAACTTTTATTGTAATATCAAAACAACAAATTCTACAAATAAACAAAAAGATGAACACATGAAAGTTTGGTGGAATTATCAGTGACTTTCTAAATGAGTTTTTAACTCAGAAGGACGCATAAAACCTTTCTGACAAATGGAGCAGTTATGAGGAAACCTTTTGGTGTGTTGTCTGATTTCGTGGTTTATCAATTTAGATGAATCACCAAATGATTCAGAACAAAATTTGCAATTAAATGATTTCTCGCCAGTGTGGATTCTTGTGTGTACTTTGAGATGACTTGAATGACCAAATGACTTTCCACATTCGATGCAGACAAAAGCTATCTCTTTATCATGAACAGTCCGAACGTGAAAGTATAAACCACATTTTTGACTAAATGATTTTTTGCATATTTCACATTCATGTGTCTCTTTCTGGTGAATTGATTTGATATGTACGTTGAGACTACTTTTTTGACGAAATTATTTTCCACACTGACGACAATTAAAAGGTTTTTCTCCACTGTGGGTTAACTGGTGTCGTTTGATATAGTATATATTAGTGATAAGTTTTTGTTATTGACTAATTATAAGAACTGAAGTTTTAAGAATTTCTATGGAAATTATATTTAAAAGATTCAAGATTCATTTACTAAATAGATTTGGACTAACCTTCATTTTCATCAACACCATCAACAACATTTTTAATTTGATCTTCATCACCATCAAGAACAGCAAGAAGCAGGAATAAATACCTTTGGAAAGCTTTTATCAACTACAGGATAATTATTCTCTTCTAACCATATATCAGCTGTTTTATCTTTATAACTATCCATAATTATTCAATTATTGAACCTGTTTATAAAAACAATATTGATAAACAAATTAAGTTAAAGAAAAGATGAAAGTTGCTCTATAAAATCTTAAACAAACTACTTTTATTATCACATTTTTATTTTTAAAAAATTGAGAAAACCAAAAACAAAAATTTATTTAAGATTTAACATATAAAATCCATATATCTAAAATATATAATCTAACTTATTTTTATTTAATTGTCTATGAAAAAAATCTTAAAATAGAAATAGCAAAAATTATACTAGTAGAATTAATGTTTAGTAAAATACTTTCACATTTATATTTAATAAATAAAACAACAAAATAGTTTAAAATGAATAATCAAAACTAATAAGCTTTGATAATATTTCTTTTTACAAATATTAATGAGCTATTTAAGATAAAATATATTCAAAATTTGTAAAACTTTAAATCTACTTTTAATAAACTAAATTCTACATCTGAAGATTTCTTCAAGTAATTTTCTACTAAAAGTTTCAACACGTATTTAAGAACATTATTTCAAATATTTACAACTTGATAAAATAAAAACAATAAAGATAAAAAATAAAAGGTTTTGTCTCTCAGAATACTAATTAAAAGTTTTTTTGTAATATTGCTGTTACAAGATGCTTTTGATGTAAGTTACGGTTACTTTAAAATATTTTTTTACAATATAACAGAATATTTATTCTTTAAACAATTATGTTAGTAATAACTTAATATGTGATAATAGGATCCAAAGTATTACCAATAACTTGGGTCGGAAAAGTAACCATATGAGATTGGTTATTGGCATTGAGGAAGCTTACAAGGGCATGACTGAGGGTGGTATGTAGGTACAAATAAAACGGGAAAATTTGAACTTTGAGTAAGAAAAATCAGAAGTGATAATCTCAAATCCAGGAAAATTAATGACATCGATCTGAATTCTAGAGATCTTGGGTGCAAGCGATATTTTGTAAATTACGCAAACACTGCCGCCTCTATCATACAGTCTGTCACAACGCAAAACATAAAAAAGAATACCGTCAACCAGAAAAGAATCAGGATAAAACGGTTTCAACCAAGTTTCAGTAATAAAAACAAATGTGAAATCTTGAGAATGCAAAAGAGCTTTCAATTGGAAAATTTTGTTAATTATCGACCGCGCGTTGAAGAACATACCTAATGTGATAAAGGAATTGTCTTTTTGACGCTTGTGAGGTTTGATGATGGGCTTCCGTAAACTGATATCTTGGGTAATCACAATTTTGTCCGGAGAAAGTTTGAAAAAAGAAGATGTAGATCCAGTGGTTACTTGCCACTTCCATTTAAAAATAAAACCTTGACAATTCTCAAGGTCCGCGGTGGACCTCGAACTTTGTATTTGAAATCAGTTGGTTGTTCCTTCTGATTTCTGTTATACGCCTCTTTTAGAAGACGTTTATTTTCTAAGCGATGATCTTTACACATATCCTGTCTTTATACATATACTCCATGTCCGGTCATTAATACCTTTGGAACATCCATAAAATCAAGGCCTTAAGAGAACATTTGATTTAAAAACTTACTGTCATTATCTTTATCAGTTTCAGAGACATTAAATATGCTGCCATTGTTTTCTTTGTCTTCCTGGTCCAAAGTAAATTTTTGTGCGTGTCGGTGACCTTCTTGGTAAGAAGCTACATCATGTTAGCATTTTTTATTGGAACTGGGATCACCGACCATCGAGGCCCATGTGACTTGTTTCTTTGTAGAGGCATCCAGTTCATCTATTAATTTAGACAAACTAGAATTTTTGTTGTTGATCTTGGCGAAATCGTTGCCAATTTTAGATTTAAATTCGGCCATTTCAGCAGATATAGATTTACTGATGTCGGACATTAAGTTTGAATTAGAATTTGAGGAGATCGATGTTATGCCCATGGTTCTACATTTAATGCAGAACTATTTAAATCCCATTTGCTTCATCTGATTGTTTTCAAATATTTCATAAATTTTCTTGCTCACAACACTACCGGTGAGATGAAACCAGGAGAGACATTTAATACATTCTATTGCCAGATCCTCATAAAAGCAACTTTTATTGTTTGGATGAAGTCGGTTTATCAGAACTTTTCTGTATACTGGAATGTAAGATCTTGCCACTTTTATTTGGATCCACCATAGTTTTCACTTTCATGAAAGATTTTTAGTTTCACTAATCAGAATAGTTCAAATCGATTTCTTATTCAGATAGAATATTTTATCACAAGCAATATGCTAATCACTTTTTTAAAAAAATTTTGTAAAATAACTTATAAACACTTATTTAAATAGGATATAACCTATAACTTGAAACTTATTCAAATAGAATTCAATTGCACAGTGTAGCCTCTCCACAGAAAGGAAATTATTTTAAATGTTTAGAGCAATTGATCGTCTACAAAAATCCCCTAATATGTTTCTAAACCCAATATTTAAATTCTAAAGTTAGATATTAGGTTTTTTATTTCCAGACGGCAAAGGTAAACTAGTCGGTTATGAGTTCAATACAGTTCAGGGTTTTGTCTGTACAAGATGATATAAGTGAAATGATGGAAGTTTTCGTTCAGGATGAAGTTACCCTAAGAAGTCTTTCATTGACTAAACTAGATGTAGAAAGATATCAGAAAAACTTTACAACGGTTAGATATACCTTGATGATAAATAAATTTTATTTATTAGAAATACCAATCTTAAAAATTAAACAAGAAGTTTTTATTTATTTATTTATTTGTGAAAAAATTGTAATCGTTTAACAAATAATCATTTTTTTAATTAAACTTTAAAATAACTTACAGACAAAGACAAATTCTATTGATTTAAATAAGTTTTTATTTTTTTTTAAAATTTATTGAAGTTATTTTAACAAGATTTTGTTTGAGGCGGTGCTTCTAATGTGAGAATTTTTAACAAACTAATACATGAAGTAATTTTTTGTTTATACATAAAAATCTTCTAGGAATACTGATAAGCTTTGCGACGTTATTAAACTTTTATTTAAAAATGACTAAAACTGAATCAAACTTTAACAATTTATGTCTTTTTAGAAAAGTGTTCCACAGAACTTATCTATTGTGGCTGTTGATGGCAACATTTGTGCAATGGTGATAAATATTCATGGAAATAATTTAGACACAGAAGAGTCTGACAGCAGCAAGTCATCAGTGAACTTCAAAATCAACCAACGAGTTTGTTTATCTTAATAAAATATTACTTAAGGAAGCTTAGATATAACTTAATCCAGTAAAGTCAAATTATTAAACATCATAAAAGATTTTATCACAAATTTCAATTTAACTGTTCAATGATAAATAGTTAATTTGGTTTTGTAAATGATGGTTTTTTTGAAGTTTGACAATTATGTTGAGAGTTTTATTCCATCAATTGTTGGTAGTTCCAACTATCTAATGTCTCAAATTGTTGTGGTCAAACAAACCCACAGAAGAAGACAAATTAGTTACAAGATGCTTTTGATGTAAGTTACTTTTTTTATTGTTGTTGCTTTAAAATATTTTTTACAATATAACACAATATTTATTCTTTAAACATTTATGTTAGCAATAACTAAATAATAATTTCACTGAATAAACTTTAATAAGGTGGTTTTATGTTTATTAAGGACTGAAGAAAAAGCTAAGGAATTGGAATGTGAAGCATTGACTTTGTATGCTACATCTGAACATTCCAGGAATTTGGCATTGAAAATGGGTTTCACCGTTGAAAAGGAAATTTATTATTCAGATTATATCGATTCTGTTACTGGCAAAGCTGAGTTTTCTCATATTGACGGCGAACATCGAAGAACTTCGATTATGATGAAGCGATTATAGAAATATACTGAAAATTACTGTAGTGAATTTTTCTTATCTGATTGAATCATCTTCTGATCATCAGATTTATAGAAAAAAAAAACTCATTTTTGATCGCTAAAGTTTAACAAAAATAATTAAATTGAATGTACAATAGTTAATTATTAGTTAGTTTATAATAAACATTAAAAATTGCTGACCAAATAATGTACAAAGGTTTCAACAATTTTTTGTTGAATATATGAAACAGGTAGATTTATTTATTTATTTAGCTAGTTTGTTCAACGCAATGAAGTAGATGACATACTTATACAGCTCTTATAGCGTATACGAACAATATAAGCAAACAAATATAAAAGTCTTTGGTTTCACGGTTAGCATAATTGACATAGAAAAAATTAGACTGAAGAATTATAAGTTACATTTCAACAGTACAAAATAAGCTGAAAAAAACGACTGGCATTGTTATGATTCACTTATTAACGAAATTAAAATTACTTATTGAATACAGAGTTCATTTATGATTTTGAATAGCATACAATGTTGCAAAAAGGCGTCAATATCTTAGAGAGAGATAAACAAAAAGGTGAAAAGATGAAAATTCGGTAGAATTATCAATGACTTTCTAAATGAGTTTTTAACTCAGAATAATTTAAAAAACCTTTTCTGACAATAAAACAGTTATTTTGAGAAAACTTTGAAAAGTGTTGATCGATTATGTGATCTTTCAAATTGTCTAAAATGCCAAATGATTTAGAACAATATTTGCAATTAAATATTTTCTTGTGGATTCTTCTGTGTCTAGTGAGGTTTAAAAGACCAAAATACTTTCCACATACGGTGCAGGAATAAAAATTTTCAAAGCTTTCTGCATCTCATGGATAGTCCGAATGTGGTTTTGTAAATTACTTTTGCGATTAAATGATTTTTTGCATATTTCACATTCATGTGTCTCTTTCTGGTGAATTGATTTGATATGTACGTTGAGACTACTTTTTTGACGAAATGATTTTCCACACTGACGACAATTAAAAGGTTTTTCTCCACTGTGGGTTAACTGGTGTCGTTTGATATGTCTTGAATAATTATTAGAAAAACTGCATAATCTGCAGGAAAACCTTTTATTATTATTTTTGTGCTCAGGATTCCGTTTCAGTTTCCTAATTTGGTTTTGAGGAGTCTCAGCTGGACAACAGTTACTGCTGATGGGTTAACTGGTGTCGTTTGATATAGTATATATTAGTGATAAGTTTTTGTTATTGACTAATTATAATAGCTGAAGTTTTATGAATTTTTATGGAAATTATATTTAAAAGATTCAAGATTCATTTACTAAATAGATTTGGACTAACCTTCATTTTCATCAACACCATCAAGAACATTTTTAATTTGATCTTCATCACCATCAAGAACATCAAGAAGCAGGAATAAATACCTTTGAAGAGCTTTTATCAACTACAGGATAATTATTCTCTTCTAACCATATATCAGCTGTTTTATCTTTATAACTATCCATAATTATTCAATTATTGAACCTGTTTATAAAAACAATATTGATAAACAAATTAAGTTAAAGAAAAGATGAAGGTTGCTCTATAAAATCTTAAACAAACTACTTTTATTATCACATTTTTATTTTTAAAAAATTGAGAAAACCAAAAACAAAAATTTATTTAAGATTTAACATATAAAATCCATATATCTAAAATATATAATCTAACTTATTTTTATTTAATTGTCCATGAAAAAAATCTTAAAATAGAAATAGCAAAAATTATACTAGTAGAATTAATGTTTAGTAAAATACTTTCACATTTATATTTAATAAATAAAACAACAAAATAGTTTAAAATGAATAATCAAAACTAATAAGCTTTGATAATATTTCTTTTTACAAATATTAATGAGCTATTTAAGATAAAATATATTCAAAATTTGTAAAACTTTAAATCTACTTTTAATAAACTAAATTCTACATCTGAAGATTTCTTCAAGTAATTTTCTACTAAAAGTTTCAACATGTATTTATAGAATTATTGAAAATTATAATAACTTGGTAAAGTAAAATTAATAAATCTAAATAATAAACTGTTACATCTCTTAAAATAATCATATTTGGTTAAAGGCTTTTTTTTTGCAAAATTGATAAAGATTTTATTTTCCTATGATAAAAAGAAGTAAAAATAAGTTTCATAAAAAATTCGCTTCCAGTCAAAACATGAATTCAAAGAAAAATTTTAAATGAAAGAAAACTGATTTATACTTTACCAACAGATAAACACTCAGAAAAAAACTAAAAAAAATGTTTTATATCGAAACCTAGAAAATTAATGAAAAAACATAAAACTTTAGAAATAAAATAGAATATAATAAACGATATTTATTTTTTTAATATCTCAGTAACCATTATCCAGTTGTATTATAAACTAAACTGTGCCAAGATATCTGATGTACACCTTACCTCATGTTAAAATGTTTATATAAGTATAAAATGGCGTTTTTTCATTAATAAATAAAAACAAAGTAGGACAAATTCAACTTTAAGTAAAGAGTTATATCAAAAGCTGACCAGAATTGATATTATCTTGGTTGACTTTAATAACAATTACAAGTATTCGTTGAAAATATGTAAAATATTTCAAATTCAAATCTGTTTGAGTTTTGCAAGTATTTATGTATGTTCCAAAAAAATACTTTTAAAAGTTTAACTTTTTTGAATAAACTAAAGTGGAGTAAATTATTAAAGATTTCAACAAAAACCCAACAGATATTTACACAATATCAATAAAATTTTGAAAATTTATCAGTAGTGTTAGCAAATCAATGAAAAACTTATTTTGGAGACATAAATATCCACCCAGCAGTCAGCCAGAATTTCTATTTCAGGCTATTCGTATGTTTACGAATGCAGCTATAAATTTATATTCTGAAGCTTAGCAATCATGAAGCAAAGACATTTCAGCAGTCGATTTCAAAATTCATGTTTAATTAATGATGTTACCTGATATAAGCTTTGATAGTTGAGAGCCTTTTATTATCTTTTTACAGTCACAATGTTTTGTTATTATCATTAATGAGTATAATCATACAAACAAGTAGTCACTTAGGACTGACTATAACCAAGTAAGATTTTCAACCGTTTATTCATATGTTTGATATATGATGTCATTTACTTTGTCATAATCTTTTTAACGGTCGCTGAAACTATAACTTTACTAAATTTTAAGAACAAACCAAGGTACTATCTGGAAAAGCGGGAATATATCAAAAATATGAAACATAGAAATATAAAATATATTTCCAAAAGAATGAAAACTTTGTGTGGGTTAACTTATTTCAAAAGGTAAAAACTTTTGACATTAAACTTGAAGCTTAACTTAAATTTTTTAAAAGATTTGGTTGAGCTATATGAAGGTTTACTTTTTATTTTATACTCTAAGGATTAGACTAATTGAAGGTACTTAATGATTAGTAAACTTATATTGTATATAGATTATAACTCAAATCTTTATTATTACTAAATTCAGACAAGAAAATACAAAGTTATGTACGCAACTAAGCATTTTATTATCAAATTTTCTCTGCATCTACAGAAATAGTTGAGGTTTACAGGTTGATTTTTACAATTCTGCTATTCGAAAAAACATTCCAAGGTCTAAAAATTGATCATAAAAAACTTTATTTCATCAAATAATGAATTTCTTAAATAAATTGTTTTTTTAAATTGAAACTAATTATGAAACCAAAACTAACCCTACTGCAATCATCCAAGTAATATAAAATAAAAGCATCACCAAGGCACTAACTCCGAACATCTTCAACATGACTGTATGTACTAAAGAATATTTTCCATAGTAGTGAGACGTCTGATTATTTTGTGCTGCAAAAAAGTGAATTGAGATTTTGAAATATAAAAGATTTCGACTTACTAATACAAACTGGCATATCTTCTGACCACGTGCTATTGTGTAAACATGTCAAATTTTTAGCTCCGTATAAAACAAAGCCTTTAATACAAAAAAACGCCAAAATGGAACCTTTTCGCCAACTGGCGTTGCGCGACAAATATGGAATTCCAGGGTTGTTGCATTGTTGCTGAATTTCTGCAAATTATTCAACTAAATCAGGTTTTAAGCAAATAGTTTGATTTGTAAAAAACCAATTCGACTCCAAAATATCAAAAAAGATTCTTTATTAGCTTTTTATATCTGTTTAGTATTCAAAATTGAATTGACATGTTTTTGATAGTGACGTCATCAGGTTTTCATTACGTCATTTACATTTTAATGGTGTCATTTAGGTTGTGATTTTATCAGATTTTGATGTAACAATAAACTCGACTTTAAAGTAATGTTCAGTAAAAAAAAGTTCAACAAAACAAACTTACTAATTGGTTTGTTATTTTTTCCAATAACCTGATCGCAGTGATGTCCGTAAAAACCTGACAGACATTTACATATATATGATCCATTCACAGCTCGACATTCAGCGTTATTATGACAAGGATTACTTTGGCAGGTTTTCATCGGCACATCATCACAAGATGAACTTCCATTAAAACATTTGCACCTGATTTCAATCCAAAGTTAATTTAAACTAATTCTAATTTATTTAATCTGATTGAAGTTGAAACAATAACTTTATTCATATTGATAATAACTGTAATTATTTGTTTAATTTTTTGCATTATATGATATATATAATTAGCAGAAGACAAATTTTGTGTAACTTCTTACTGGAAGCCATTCTTGCTTCGACTACAAACTTCGTGTTTGTCACAAGATATATTACAATTATCTGCAGTCACTTCTGTGAAATATAAATTTGAAGAATCTTCGTTTAATTGAGCTTACATTTTAAACTGATCAGTTCAAATAGTATGAACAAGCCTAGATGTAAGTAAAAAGAAATATTTAAACTTTATCCTCTTACCGATTTCACAGTCCTTACCTTGCCATCCCTCATCACAAACACATTCGTATGTAGTTGAATGTTCAATACAAGTACCCCTGTTTTGACAAGGATCAGACATACACACTGTATATACTGTTTCACAATTCATTCCTTTAAATATTAATTACATTTAAATCTGCATTTTTAGAAATAACTTAACATAATATCATAACAAACTTTCATGTATTGTTACAAAAACCTACCTGTCAGGTTACTAGCACAGATACATTCATAAGAGTTTTCTTCGTAGAGTGTTCTACAGGTGGAACTATTCCCACATGGTTGTTCCCAACAAGGATCAATAAAAACATCTTAACAAACATTTACTTTTATCTCTTTACTAGTACTGTAGTAAATATATAACTAAACTTACCAAGCTCGCAATTACGTCCATACCAGCCCAAAGCACAAAGGCAACTGTACCCAGTGTTTAACAGCTGATTGCAAGTTCCTCCATTTTTGCAAGGATTACTCTGACATTGGTCGATATCAACTTCACAGTTTTTACCTTCATCAAATATTTATCAGAGTTAATTAATACGAATTCTGTTTTCGATTTTCATGGAATTTAGATTTGAATACAAAAATTTTAGAAAGTATTCTTTGTTACTAATCAGATAATATTTCACGACAAAAATATTTTAGTGAATTTTTGGGTCAAGTTTTCTCTATCAAGTTAATTCATCAGAGTTTATTGAGGGACAATTACGCATGCGTGTGATGATAATAACTCTTTATATAAATCTTGATTCAGTTTGTAAATAATAACAACGATAAGAATAACAACGATACACGTAACTCACAACACAGTCTGTTAGAAATGACACCTGATATAAAGGAATGCAATATTTACGTATATATATATATACATATTGGCAAAATACTTTACAGTTTAAATTTCATATATACCTCAAGGTACATTGGGCTAGGCAAGCGTTAAGATTACTTTTAGCTTTATAAATTGATTTAAATCAACATTTATTTTAATCTCTGCTAAAGTTTTAATAAAGTTTAAGTTCTATTTAGGTATTGTCATTAAACATAATATTTTATGAAGAGCTTGAAATATTTCTTACCTGTATGGCCTTCATCACATACACACAAGGTGTCAATTTGGTTTTCTGCAATTTCACATTCACCTGATACACAAGGATTTGATTTACAAGGATTAAAATTTTGTTGAGCTGCAAATATTGATTAGATATTTATTACAATTTCTAATCATAACTGTTATTACCTCTATAATATAGATAGACAGCCGTATTAGCAAGCTGAACATTTTTGCTCAAAAACATTTCTATCTTCATTAAACTACTCACACCTTTGACTAGATAATCTGGTGGAATATTTCTGAAATTTATACTATTTGCCTGTTTTGAATATATTAATTTTTGATATATACTAACCCACAAAATTGCTGAGTTCCTATTGAAGCAATTGTTATATTGATATAGTCTATACATTTGGTAATATTCGATTCGTTTTTGTCTTCATATAAATTTATATTCTTAATTTGAACCTAAAAAATAATAGGGACTTAGTAAAAAAACTAAATTTTAGACGTTTTTGTAGTTTTTCTTTTATTTTTTTATATTTGTATATAAGCTAGAAATTTAATCTCACTATAAATAAAGTATTTTTTGCTGAAGTGAACTTTCTCCAAATACATCTTATATTCTGACTTCGTTTTAGTGGAATATTTGGAGCCTGAATAAAAAATTGTAAGGTTCTTTAATTAAATTTCATAATTTTTGTTACTTATATCTAAACTTATTTTTAAACTCATTTAAATCAAACTTATGCTTAACTTAAAGTTTGATTTAAAGATGAACAGTTCTTTAAATTTACTACTAATTTATGAGTTGATTGAAGTAATTAATTAAGTTAGTTCCTACGTTAATTGCTGCAAAGTTAGAGTACAACCGGCCACCACACTGAGTATAAGTTACCATTCTGTTGTTTCGTTGACCTGATATTTGGACATATAATAACGGCAACATTTTTATATAAAATGTATCTAAATATACCAAACAGATAGATATTTAAACAAAATACCTTCTGAAATATGAAAGGTGAAAACAATAAATATGATCTTAGAAATCCGTTTCAGTAAATGAAATATTTTTCTTCTCATTTTGATAAGAACTTCTTCAAATTTGCAAATCCATTAACAAAAAACTTCTTTAAAATTAGAAAAAACTAAGTTTAAATAATACTAAAAAAACAGTAAAAGTAAAAAGATGAATTCGTTAAACTACAAATGGTTTTGTAGTAGGTAATTTCGTGTATACTACAATTTCAAGTATTTTCATCGATGTATTTGTTTGTAACACTTTAAAGCACTTAAAAGCATCTAATAGTAATCTCAACATAAGAAGTTTGCCACACATAAGTATCTGATGATAAACTCTTAAAAGTTACAAGCCATCGACATTAAACTTTATCGTTGAAAAACAAACAGAAATCGATTTCGACATTTATCATTTTTCTAAGTTCTTAACTTTAATCCTTAAAACGTCGAATCTACAACTTTGATTTCAATTTTATACAAACTTCTATTCTAATTGCTAGATGGTTTGAAAATTGTTTAGATAATTTTTAGAAAAAAAAACTTGAACCAAAAACTAATAAATAAATTTGGATTCAAGATTTACCTGTTTTTTTTTCTAGAATTTAATTTAAAGAAATTCAGTTTATAAAGAATTCTTTGTAAATCTTTTGTCGAGATTAAAAAATATCTAAACATATTTAAAATCCAAGCGAGGAAGTCTGATGTTTAAATTATTTTTCACAGACAGCCAAAGTGGAAGTTTTCAACAGTAAAATGTTAGATGTGATATCAGAATATTCATTTAAAAATGAAAGCATTAAAAAAATGAAAAAAATTCTTACATTGCAATGACACTAAATATGTATACAATATATCTACAATGACTACAAATTTATAAATGATGTTGTACCATATTTTTTAAATTATACGAAAATTAGAAAATAAAAAGAATTATTTTCATTTTGCTAAAGTTTTCAACTTTGTACAAATACATTATTCATACAAATGTGTTTGTAAAATATAAGTTTAAACAAAAATATTAAAAAGCTTTAGTCTAAAAGTAAATTTTATTGTGAAATAATGTAAATAAAGCATAAAATATTTGATTTTACTTAAACAATTATTTTAAGAAGTAGCGATACATTTTTAATTATTATAAAAAAAAAACATTTTTTGTGAGAAACATTGAAAATAACCAGAAACTTAAAATAGAATAATCTGTTTATATATTATGTCATTAATCAAAACAAACGATCCATCTCAACAACTTTCATTTAATAAACCTTTGTACAAACTTTTAGCATCCCGCAAACCACTTTCTATTTCTTCAACTGAATAATAATGCTGAATGCTTAATTGATCAAACTTGGTTAGATCATTTAATTCTTATTCCAATTCTGCTGCAAGTTATTGAGCTAGTGTTAGGTTCTAAAGATAGTTTTTGGTGTTTATTAGAAGGCTTGATTCTTTGAAAAACAAGTAAATAGATGTCCTGTACTGCTTAGTTATATTGTGTTACCTGCTGATTAATCATTACCTTGCAAGACAAATGTCAACCTAACTTCAGTTTTACTCCAGCACACTCCAGATAAAAACAAGAAGATAAAATTATCTTGCATCTGGTCAGTAATAACAAACTGTCTTTTTAACTTATTGTCAATATACTAATTGAAATATCAATTTTTTACTAGATGTACTTTTGTTGCTGTATTTTAAAAACATTAACTGCAACAAACATGTAATTAAAGGCTTGAATTTAGAATCCATGTCTTTGTAGCAACAAAAATTAAAAAACTAACTTCTATCTGATTCTGAAAACTGACGATAAACAAGTACAACAATTGTCTAGCTGCTGATCAACTAACATGTAGATAATGAACTGAATTTAAAACTTTTTATTGTTTATTTTATGTACCATTGTTGCTTTATTGTAGAATTACTAACTGCTCCCAGCTGTAGTTAAAAACTTTTAAAACGTATGTCTTTGTAGCAAGCAAAATTATATCCTTAAAGGCAATACATTTTACATCATTTTCTTCATTTAATTTGATACTTGTAGAAGTTGTGAAAATCACTTTACTTTGAAACATAAAATAAAGCTTGAAAATACTATTCTAAGACAGTAAAGCACATGCTGAAAACCAAACATGTTGATACCCATAAACAGCATTAAATACAAAACTTAAATTCTAAGAAAGACAGAATACTCAAATATTCTGTAATCAAATTAAGTAATCATGTTTCAAATAGATCAACAGGACAAGCAAACTCCATTTGATAATTGTTGTCTATTGATCCAGTTTTGTATTTATTCGAAGATCCAAGGGTTGTTCTTCAGAAGGTTCAACTCGAGCAGTGACAAAATAGCAAGGGGCAGCCAACGAGGTAGACGAGATATTGTAACAGTTCTATATTTATTAGATGTCATTCAAATGAGGCGGGGTGTTTCATTTATAATGAGGGTCTTGCTTATTTCAAAAGATATTCCAGAAATAAATGTCTTGAAAAACTTTTGTTCGTTTTAAAAAAAGATCAAGCAGTTTTCACAAAAATATTTAGAAAAATTAACTGGAAGTGGCGAAAACAAATTATTAATTGTTTCTTCTTTTTGTGTAAAAAAGAAATGGAGCAACATCAGTTGTTAGTAGCCACTAATAAAATATTCCAAAGTCTTTATTTTATCTTTTTCTAACATTATTTCAAAAAGAATCATGGTAATAAAAAGTTTATAAAATAGTTCAAATATATTTTGTTCAAGTTATTTTTGTTAGTCTAAATTTAAGACTGTAAATTTAAAATTTATCAAAAGTCTTATTTTTGTATCATCCATATAAAAAAACAAATATTTATGAATATTTGAGTAATGAATACAAACCAAATAGTTAGATGTTCATTATTAGTTATAACTTAACAGATTAGTTCATTTGTATTTTTTAAAATAGACTAAAATAGACTGGTTTAAAAGACCACCTAATTAAGATAAGGTAATCTCAAATTATCCCACGCTTTTAAATATCAGCTACTCCAGCATGAAACAAGTTGAAACTTAAACTTTATTATCTTCTTTCTTATTACAGTTTGTTACCTATTTTCTGCTTTCACATTTAATGAGTAAAAAGCTAAATAAAAAAAGGTTTTGGACGTGTTATATCATAAATGAGATATTTCATAAGTTGTTTTACATTTTTGTAGAAATATTCAATTTAGTTTTCCATTCCAAAAACTGAATCACAGTTTCAATTAATCAATTCTGTATGAGTTCACCATTTTTATTCAAGATCTTGATCAAAATCACTTAATGTAATGGCAAATATTTTATTGATAACAACTTTTTAAGTTATTAACTTGTAGATCAAGTATTACATAATTATAAACTTATATATATATAGAAAATATAGATAATAAACTTAGGTGTAAATTAGTCAAACTGAAATTGAACAACTTTTAAATGATTGAATAAAGATTTTTAATAAAAAAGGTTTTATTCGAAATGTAATAATTTGAAGTAGATCTGCTTAGTCGGTTAACTAATCCATCAACTTTCTTCCATGTACTGTATCGATTCTGTAAAGTAGCTAAAGATAGATGTGATTATGCAAACAGTTAATTTTATTAAATGACTTAGACTGAAATTGTAGACGAAATTAGAGAAAATATGAAAAAAATTGTTGGTTCAATTAGTGGAACTCTTCTATCACCGACAATTTGATTCAGTTCACAGATTCAGCTTTGAAAATAATAAGAAATATAAAAAAGGTAATTGTTAAAAGCCTGGAAGAAAGTAAACATCAGCTAAATTTGTCGATTTTTATTAGTAGATGTTTGTGTTTAGTATTTACTTTAATGAAAACTGACATCGTTTGTAATTTAAAGATATATTAAGCACACATTTAAAAAAAACTTATTTTTCAAATACTTTTTCAAAAAGTATTTATTTATGAGAGTAAGAATATTTCCTTTAAATATTTGTCAAATAACAAAACAATATGAAAAAAATTGATAACAGCCAACTGAAATTTAAAGCCATTAAACTTAGAAACTTTTAGTAAATAGTTAAGCAACTAAAGTGAAAGAATCAATTTGAAAAAACAAATTTAAATAAACAAGAGTTTCTGAATTTCAAATATTCAAAAGTAGATTTATTGCACAATCATCTTTAACAACATACTTAAATCAAAGACATAAAATTCAGATGAATTAATTATTTTTCAGCACTTATATCATATTAAAAGTAAAGACATAATCGCACACTGCAAGTACATAAATAACAATTTAGAATTAAATTTATCATTAAGAATGAACTAAAGAATTGAAATGTTGAAAAAGTCAGTTAGTGATGATTTAACAAGCACAATCCTTTGATGAGGATTTGGGATCAGTACTTTTCAGATCTATTTTATCTGGGAAGTCATTATAGAGTTCAACATCAGATTCTTGCAGAAGAGCTTGCTTAGCAACTGTTTGAAACGCTTGTTCCACGTTGATATTTTCTTTAGCAGAACACTCAAAGTAAGGAATATCATTTTTCGAATTGCACCATCCTTGTGCTCGTTTGCTAGTCACCTGAAACGTCATCGAGAAGTTATGACGTCATCATTCACTATTTGATAAATTAGTTGAACTTTATCACGTGATGAAGATTTATGTTTAAACCTTTAATTTAAATAAAAATTTTTGGAATATAATTTGGTCCTAAAACATTCAGATGCTGCCTACCACTCGATTTTCAAGGTCCACTTTGTTGCCTATGACAACGAACGGGAAGTTCTCAGGATCACGAGGAGACGCTTGGATCAAGAACTCATCGCGCCAACTATCCAGTGTCTTAAATGTATTAGGCATCGTGACGTCATACACGAGTACACAGCAGTCAGCTCCGCGATAGAAAGCGACACCTAGTGATTGAAAACGTTCTTGCCCAGCTGTGTCCCAGATCTAAAAGCAAATTGATTGAATTTTCGCGAATAGCGAGCTCTAGTGACGACTTACTTGCATCGTTACTAGTCGATCACCAACCATCACTTCTTTAGTTAGGAAATCGGCTCCAATAGTAGCTTTGTACTGGCTGCTGAACTTTTTATTTACATATTGATTCATCAAAGAAGTCTTTCCGACTCTGCAATATTTCTGGGTTAAAATGTTAAATATAAATATGAGAAAATGTTTATACCCGCTGTCTCCTAAAATAATCACTTTGAGGAGGACTTTCTTACGAGACGCCATTTTTAACAACAATTTAATATAAAAGTAAAGACTAAAATTCTATAAAAGAAAGTTGAGATTAGTTTGAAGACGCGGGAAAGATTCTAAGTGAGTCTTTACACATTTACAATTTCCAAAACACAATTTTGTTGCTGATGAGTTTAAATAATCTGTTAAACTGAAAAAGAAGCAAAAGAAAAAAAATAAATTAGATGAAATTGTAATGAAGAATAACTGAACAACTTTTAATTAAAATATTTCGAGTTTTGATTAGTTTGGCAAAAATCTAAACTTTTACCGTAAAATAAGAGTACAACAAGTTTAGAAAGATTTTAAGATCTGCAAATAGATTGCTTAATCTTGGAAGAAGAATTAAGAAGAGTACAAAACAAAAAAGTTACAAAAATCAGTACAAACTGAATAAGATTCAAATGGTTGAAAATGTTGCCTCATCAAATTTCAAAACCAGCTGACCTGGTCAAAACCTTAAAATGTAATTAAGTTGATGAGTTATCAAGAAAAAGTGATGTGAGCGTTTAGTTGAAAACAGTTCAAACAATAAATAAGGCTTAAAAAAAAGTAAATTGTTACATCTGGAAACCTTAAGGCTTTTAGAGTGGTGTTTGAACTCAAATCAATGTTTTTATGAAATAAACTCACAAAATAATTTTGAAGATCGATTTTGAAATTAAATAATTAGAATTGTTTATAAAAAGAACCTAAGAAATGTTCAAAAATAAAAGTGGGTATGAATGAGTTAAGAAATCTGCAAAAAGATTTGATACTCTTCTCCTTGAGTCTAAAACATCTCTATAAACCTAAATAGGAGACCAATGACAAATAAAAATAATAGTTTATTAGATTACACAGAAATGAAATTTAGTTAAGTTTTGAACAAAACACAAAAATTGAAAGTATTATGAGGCTTTTAAACAAAATTTCCAGATGCAATCAGAGAAAATTTGAAGAAGAGGACACCAAGTTTGACCTGTACAAGTATTTAACGAGCTTCTAATCTTTATTTACATTACTAATACACAAAAAATAAAGTTGGTAACAAATTGAAGAGACTTAAATAAAACTATATTATATGTATTTAAAATAAAAAGATGCAAGTTTTGAAAATCAGTTGAAAAAATAAAAGTGAATTATTTAATCTGTTACTGATGTTAGTGGAATAGAAAATTTATGTTTTGAACATGAACCAAAACAAACTGAGAAAAATGATAGATGCAGGTGGTGATAGGAAATTATCAAAATTTTTGTGTTTATCAATTTGTGTAAAATGTAAAAAGAAATAAAAGTCAAAATGAAAACAAGCAATCGATGTGTTCAGATGAGCCATTAAAGATTTACTTAGATCTTTAAAATATCTTAAAAAATTAATAACAAGAATTGAACTGATTTAACAAGCACAATCCTTTGATGAGGATTTGGGATCAGTATTTTTCAGATCTATTTTATCTGGGAAGTCATTATAGAGTTCAACATCAGATTCTTGCAGAAGAGCTTGCTTAGCAACTGTTTGAAACGCTTGTTCCACGTTGATATTTTCTTTAGCAGAACACTCAAAGTAAGGAATATCATTTTTCGAATTGCACCATCCTTGTGCTCGTTTGCTAGTCACCTGAAACGTCATCGAGAAGTTATGACGTCATCATTCACTATTTGATAAATTAGTTGGACTTTTTTGTATTCAAATATAAACTGACCACTCTGCTTTCAAGGTCCACTTTGTTGCCTATGACAACGAACGGGAAGTTCTCAGGATCACGAGGAGACGCTTGGATCAAGAACTCATCGCGCCAGTTTTCAAGGGTCTTGAAAGTATTGTTCATCGTGACGTCATACACGAGTACACAGCAGTCAGCTCCGCGATAGAAAGCGACACCTAGTGATTGAAAACGTTCTTGCCCAGCTGTGTCCCAGATCTAAAAGAATCATTTAAAGTGATTAAAATGAAATTTGAGAGATTTTTCATTCAACAGTTTGAAACTAACCTGCATTGTGACTAATCTATCATCAACCATCACTTCTTTAGTCAAAAAATCAGCTCCAATTGTAGCTTTATATTGACTACTAAACTTCTTGTTGACAAATTGATTCATTAAAGATGTCTTACCAACTCTAAAAAGAGAATATTTGTCAGAACTTTTAAATTTAAGTAGTTTAAATTTAATTCAATTATTATAGAAAAAGCTTTTTAGTTCTTACCCAGAATCACCAAGAATAATAACTTTCAATAATGCTTTCTTTCTTGATGCCATATTTTCAAATTATTTTTAAAACTATTCTCTCTATTAACACCCAAAAATATTTCTTTGAATATCAATAAAAATTAATATTATAATTTATTATATTAACATAAAAAATTGTATGGTATCAAAAGTATAAACTTTTACAATAGAAATAAAATTATTTTGTTTAAAAAATAATTAAAAACCTTTGAGGCAATATAAAACTTATAAAAGAAATAAAAATTAGCCCATCTATGTTTTATAAAAGCAGACTTTAAACCCTTTGTAGTTTTAGCAAATAAATGTTTTATTATGTTTATGGATACAAATAAATCTATTCAGATAATAAAAAAAGTAAAAAAATTTATGAAGTATTTTTGTAATTTATTTTTTTCTTGCTAAAACTTACATAATATTTAAACACAAATAAGAAATAATTAAACATCTATTTAATGATAATAAATTTAAAAAATTAATCTGAGAAAAGTTTTAATAAAATTTAAATAAAATCATAAAATGAAAGAAAAATGAATAGCATATAAATATATAATAATAATTTAATTGTTTAAATAAATACATATAGTTACAAATTACAATTATTTAAGTTTGGATAAATTTATTTTATTGCAATAGAAGTGGGAAGGTATTGTCAGATTTATAAAAAAAATTATAAACTCCAAAAATAAATTTAAAACGTCAATTTCTTTTTCGCTAGCCATTAAAATAAATTATTAAATAAAAAAATTAAAAACATTTAAAAATTGGTTTTAAATGACCATTTTCAAGTAACTTAGTAAACTATAATATAAGCATAAATTGTTTTTGAAGTAACTAAAGCCATTCTAAATCAAATAAACTTCACAAAATAAATAAATATAAACTATAAAATATTTTAAAACAATCTTTTAAAGCCACGCCCTTTATAATACTATTCTAATAAAAACCATAAAATAATATAATATTCAAATTTTTTTTCAGATTTTAAATTAAAGATATTTACAATGAGCTAGCAAAAACAAAGTCCTTACAGAAAGCAAATCAACAAAGCTGTAATATCGATAGAGTAGTTTTTCTACAAAAATAATTATATAACTTACAACAATTTTAAATAGGACAAACAAGACGGAAAAAAACAAACTCTCGAAACTTATAAAAGCAACGACTGACAGTAGCTGAAAATAGATTGGTTTGCGATTTTGCTGTTAGAATGACGCAAGAGGTCACGAGAGCTATTAATTTTGATAAATAACAAGATTAAATACAGATAAAGAATACCAAAAATTTGAAGTTCGTCATTTTTAAAGTCGTATTACAATTCAAATTATAAAAAAATCAATTAATTGAAGTTAATTATTGTATTCAAATAGTAAAAAAAATATTAACTTGATAATAACTAGAAGTCTAATAACCCATTGTTGTAGTTAAAGTTATAAAAAAGAAATGTTGAGAATGATTTAAGCCATAAGAAAACAGTACTAATAATACCAAAATCAAGATGAACAAAATACTCTCGACCAACTAGCTAATCAATGTTACTTATGACCAGTTTTATAAAGAGTTTTACAAAATTTAATTTTATTTTTAATCAGTAAAACAAAAAAACTTGCCGTATTGCAAAGATTTAAACTCATTAAAAACAAATACCGGATAAGACTATACGTTTTTACATATTAATATATTAGAGTAGGTTCGTTTTCTAGAAAATAGAACAATATGTTTAATTTTGATTATTAACTAAAAAATAGATATAGACGCTGATTCAAACAAAACATTTCTGCTTTAATTATTGAATAACAAATTATGCAAACAAAGAATAAATAATTCAAAATAAGATAAAAATAATAATTTAGTAATAGATAATCTAAAATAGATTATAAATCAATATAACTTTAGATCTCGATATGAAAATAACTTAAGTTTCATTAATAGAAACATTGATTTGTAATACTAATAAATCTAACTGCAATCAATAAAACAACAACTATTTTATAACAGCAATATATATACAACATCTTAAATATTACAACCCCCATTATCAAAATTTGTTGTGCTATCGACAACCAACTAAGCAAAATTTGTTTTATAGATTGTTTTATTACATTGGTTTGAAAAACGCATGTGATTTGAATTTATAATGTTTAAATTGAAAAATTAGATTAAAAGGAGTATTTCTAATTAAATGCTTTTTATATTATAGAAGAAATACTTTGATAAAATTACCATAACAATTTTTTTACTTCACACAAAATAGAAAAATTTTTTCGTTATTTGTTTTTTTATAATTTGTCCTTCTTTTTAGACTATAATTATTAAAACGATTTTTATGTTTAAATTTATTTCAAGCATCAACTTCTCAAATATACAAATTGTCTTTTTTTCGAAAATGCCTTGTCACAAGTATACAGGGTTCCCTGTTTAAGTCCTTCTCACATCTAATTACTTTTTTATTTTTGTATCTTATTTCTGCACCTATTATTCATATTCAGATAATAACTATTTATTTTTCAAATAGAATTTAATTTTTTGTCAGTAAACTTGTATTCTCACTCTCTTAACTATTTTAGAAGTTTAAAGCTTTAGAGTTATTCATAAAATTGATTTTAAAAATTATAATTTTATAATAACCAAATAAACTTATTATAATTTATTTTTCATATTTATTTTTTAGTATTTAATAGTTTAATTTTTAGAAACAATATAAACTGTAATGACTGGTTACAAATAGTAATATAAATTTTGGTATAAATCTTTAATAAGTTATTGTTTAATAAAATAAATTAACTTGAAAAAAAATTGAATTTATTTTCAGTAGATTTGAACTGAAAGTTTGTCTTCAGTTAAATTTATTGTTTTAATTTTGTTATGCTTTTTTTAGTTATTCATTTCTCTTGTATTATTCACTACTATTATTATTTATTAAATAGGTCTTATTATTGTTTGCTTTAATTAATATATATCAAATTGGTTCAGTTTTGTTTCAATTTATTAATACTATATATATTTAAATTAAAAACTAAGAATTGATATTCATAAATATCTATTGATTTATATTTAATTATTTTGGACTTTTTATATCTGAGGATTTAATTTAGTTTTTCTGTAAAATATTTTTATTGACTAGATATTTAGTTTAATTTTGTTTAAAATATTTTTTTGTAGTTTTATTTAATATGTCAAAACTAAATACAATTACATTACTTTTGATTTTATATTATTTTAAAAGTTATCTCATTATTATTTGTGAGAATGTGTGTTAGCGAGAGGTACCCTCTTCAGGTACCCTACTTTGTAGTTATTATAATAAATAGATAAATTAGTAATTATTAGACAAACTTATTTTGAATTCGGAGCATACAAGTAGAGGTCTATTTTAAGTTAGTTTTGGTTATATGTCTTATATATTATATATATATTAAAATATATTATAAACTTGATAATTTATATTTGAATATACACTTTTCAATGGTTTAATTTTATATGTAAAATACTTTTTTATCATTTAAGACTTATATCTACATGTTTTAATAAAAAAGTTCAAAATTGTCTGTATCAAATATAAAACATTGTTATAAACTACTGATAAATCTTTTTAATCATTTGTTTATTATTTTAATTTCTAATAAAAATGTTGTACAGGTTTTGTTTTAAGTGACTAATTTATTACATTATCAACAATGGCTGCTACTTCTGCAAACCTTTTTTGTTCTGATATAGTTGAACATTCAAGACAACATCGATTTGATCCTTACGCAGCAAATGGTGGTAATATCTTAGCTGTCGCTGGTGAAAATTTTTCAGTAGTTGCTGCTGATACCCGTCTTAGTCAAGGTTTTCTAATCCATTCTAGAGACCACCCAAAAGTTTTGCAACTAACTCCTACAACAATGGTGGCTATGTCTGGTTTTGAAGGTGATATCCTCACTTTTAAGAAGCATTGTATGACTAGAATTGAGATGTATGCATTTGAACACAACAAGTATCCATCAACCTCTGCCGTTGCTTCTATGATTTCAAAAATGCTTTATTACAAACGCTTTTTCCCATACTATATTTATAATATAGTAGCTGGCTTAGATGAAAACGGTAAAGGATGTGTTTACAGTTATGATCCTGTTGGTAGTTATGAAAGAGAAAGTTATCGATCTGCTGGCGCTGCAAACGAGTTACTTCAGCCTTTGTTGGATAATCAAGTTGGTGGAAAGAATCTGAAAGAGATCCCTAACCTTACACTTGAGCGGGCTAAACAGATCTGTATTGATTCATTTGTATCTGCAGCTGAACGCGATATCACAACTGGTGATAGCGTGTACTTGTACGTCATTGACAAGTCTGGAGTTAGCTTTGATAAATTCCCGTTACGTCGTGATTAAACTTATGGATTTCTAAACTTGGATTGAAGCTGTTATTTTAGTTGTTATATTAAAAACATTTATAGGTTTATCATCATTTGTTTTCTGATAAAAAATAGCTTTAGTTTAAAGATTAAATAAATATTTTATATTCCATGTTGGTAATTCGTTGAAGAACTTTTGACTAATTTTTCTCAATACAATCTTCAGTACAAGCTTAGATGCATTTAAAATCAAAGTTTGCTTGAGCTTATTCAAATTTTGAATGATGATTAAAGCAATTTTTCATTTTGTGAAAGAGGAAAACAAAATATAACTGATAAATATGAAAATCTTACAAATACATTTTTATATAAAGTCCTCAATTCTTCGCTGTCTTCGACGCCAATTAATTTTTTCATAATTTTAATTCCTAGTAATAAATTAAGATTACCAAGTCGACAGTCTAATTCATGGTTTATTTTGGGCTGCATTTCAATCTCTACTTTAGTCGAGAACCTATTTTTCAGTTAAAAAAGTCATAAAATTACGAAATTCTACTGTTAGTTAAATACTAAAGTTTAGACAAAGTCTTTCTGTTGATATACTGGATGTTGCTTCTTGCGACTGACATCTGTACAAGATGCAGTTCTGCTTAAAATATTTGTCAGCTGCACACTACTAGAGAAAACCCTTTATTATAACAAGCAACTAGAATATTTTGATCCAGCAACAGACTTTAGTCTTTTGATGATAATGGCTTTCGATAATTTTATAAGCAAGCAAACCTAACTCATTAGAGATGATAGCTTGAGCCACTAACAAGTTATTAACAAGAACCTCTTTAAAGTTGTCTGATTTTTATGAAATGAAACATTTTTATTAAACTATTTAGATGGACATTTGCTGAAATATTAGCTCTTAATGTTTCTATTTTTAACAACAAGCTTTTATTTTGAAAATAGCATAAATATACATTTAAATTTCCTACCAGTTCTTTGAGTTTAAGTCATTTTTTTGAACAGTTTTGATAATCAAGAAGATGCTCATCTGAGGTGTAGGAAGAATAATTTATATAAGTTGCAGCATACATCGATATTTTGTCAAATCATTGGAAAAGCTCTCTTATTTTAAAAAACAGATAATTAAAAATGGAGTAATAATTTTTAAGTGACCTTAAATTAATTCCTAATAATAAAACTGGTTTTGTTGTTTAATATAGAAATTTTACTAAAAGCAAAATCATAATATAAACTTATAACTTTTATGTATTTTGCATAACCTTATAATATCGTAGACTAATAGATTCTAATTATCGTTTCCATTGAGAGTTTGATAGGATGAAAAATTGTTTTAAACAAAATTTATAGAAGGTTTGAGTCAATATAATTTGCTGAATTTAAAATAAGTATTTCAGATGAACAATTTTACAAACAAAACCTTCTATAATATCTTCTGTAGTTTTTGAAGCGCTCACCTTTTGAAAGAATTTTACAGAAAAAAAAAATTAGTAAAATAAATCTGAATTAAAAAATACTTCGAATAACTTTAAAGATGAAAGAAGATAAAAATCTAGAAAAACATTTAAAGAATAAAAACTGAAATAAATGAAAAGTTATTTTTTTCCAAATGAATAAAAGTCTCACAATAATTAGTTGACTGAAATAATTCAATAAATCTAAAATAGTTAAAATTAAACATAAATGTTTAAAAACTAGTTTTCCGGATGAACAAACTTCAAATTCATTGAAGCAAACATTTACACGCTGCAATGACTTCACAACTTTCGAAGTATCTTTTGGTTTAACTGTTTTATTCAATTGAAGACACAAAAGTTGAATTTGATCATTATTTGGCTAAAATATAAAAGATTTCTCAAATATGTCTCAAATAGTTTGTCGATAAAAACTATTTAAAAATGTTGTCTTCAATTATCTTAAAATTAAATTTAAAAAATGTATTTAAAGGTTTATATAAACATCTTTTAGCAGGAAGCTAGTTTAAAAAATATAATTTTAAAATAATAAAAATTTAAACAAAGAGGTCTTGTGGGTTAATAACTACAGATAAAAGTCAAAATGAAGTAAATTCGTAAAAATTAGAATAAAATCCAATTTTGTGAAACTGATTAGAGTTCATCTCTGTTGGCAAAAAACTTTGTATGAGACAAGTGGTTCTTAATTTGCTTCTAAAAACAAAAGTAAGAATAAAAAGATTAAACAAAACTTCTAGATGTTACCCGCTCATCATGAAGGGGATCATGAGTAAACCAAAGAGCCACTGCACATCTTCTTCCTCTTGTAACGGGCTTCACTCCATGAAGACACTCTCCTCCAGCACAAAAACTCATCAAACGACCACATTTCGGTTTCACTTCTAACTACAGAAACTCGTGAAGCGTTTCAACAACAACAAGCTGAATACTTACAGTGACTTGAAGAGCGCTTGAATCAGTCATAATAAACTCGCCGCCATCAAAATCATCATTTAGATAAATAATCGCGCTGTAGTCGCGCCAAGTGTAAGCCGGAGGTTGCTTGGTGCAAGTCCCATTTCGAAAAAGAATACAATTATCTCCATGAATGGGATGACTTAAATTCGTGTTCGACTTCTTCGCACCTTTTTCTGAATTCAATTTGAAGTTTGTAGCTTGAAGTTAAAGCACAAAGATGAACCTTTAATTGCAGTTCTGCAAACTAGATGAGTATAATCGAAAAATAACTCTTCGTCTAATTTGAAGTAGGATTTAGTGGCTTGGATAGCTCGATTACTGACTTCATCATACAACTTAACCGCTTCTAAAGGTACTTCACCGGTTTCAGCAAGCTTTGTGCAGATTTTGATGAGACTTGAAACTTGATTTGATATTTGTAAATACCTTAATGGCGGCTGCTAATGTCAAGCCCTGAAATTTCTCTTTCGTCGTATGTGGGTTCATATTTCCGTAATAACCATCGCCAAAAGTTCCTCCAACCTTCAGTACAAATCAGAAAATTTGAAGTAGACAAAAATACTAATTAAGCTGGGTTCCTGGAACTTCAAGATTGCTAAGCTATAGAAATGGATTCATAGCTGCATCTGCAGCTCATAATCTGTTAAACGAGGAAGGGACAATCACTGAAAGCGAAAAAGAATAAAAGAAAAGAGGAGGTGATGTGGACCAACTCCCTGAGAAAACTATCACTGTCCTTTCTTTGTAATGGGGCAACATTAACAAATAATCACATATCTGGAGACATGTAACCCTAACCCAGTGATGTTGAGTTCCTCTCCACAATATTCTGAAATCTGTTGCTGCTAACTACCGGCTAAATACAAAAGATAATTACCAGCTCAAGGTCCATTAAAGTTCGGCATTCTTTATCAGTTAGTAAACCATCAAAAGCGACTCTCTTATCTCCACCAAGTTGAGTAGAGTTTGCTAACAAAACAAGATCGTCATCAGGGATATCAGCTTCTTTTATAGGAAGATCTGATAAAGATGAATGATCAACGATTGTAGTTTTATTCAGAGAGTCAATTGTCGTTCTGCCAATCGTTTTATCAGTCGCCGTTTCTTTCAAATGATTCAATTTCTTCAAGAAGTTCTGAATATCATCAAATACTTTTATAACTTCAAATCATTAGCAAATATTTACTTCTCGATTTCGTTTTTCGGCTTCGAAACTTCGTTGTCGCTCATTACTGATGTCACGCGAGTCTATGATGTCATCAGTTTTTTCTTTCCATGATTTATACGAACCAAGTTTGCCTTAAAAATTATATTTCAATAAAATATCAAACTTTAATGAAACTAACCATCAGCAAAATGTTTATCATCTCCGCTTCTTGCTTCATTCTCTTCTTCATCTTCATCTTCAGTAACTTTTACTTCTTCAACTTCTTTTTTAATCTCATCTTCTTCGTTTTCAAACTGTTTAAATGGTTCAAATAATCCCTGATTAAAATCTTTAATTCCAAAAGTTTGGTAATAGTAGCGCAAGAGGGAGGCTTCTAAAGTGATCCGTTTTTTCAACTTCACAGCTTTCTAAAATATTGAAAAGAATAAAAAAATAATTTTTCAATCAATTTGTAGATCACCTCACAAGGTTTGACTACATCAATCACAGGATAATATTTCAAATTATCTATCATCACTGGATCAGTTGGAAAAAATACAAGATACGATTTCGCCCATTTATATGCTTCGCTGATTTCTCCAACTATTTACCAACAAAATTGTTTATTAATTTGTTTTAGCAAACTTTCTCTGATATCATTCTGAATAGATGAAGCTATCTAATCAATTTGAAAACTAGCAATAGTCAAATAATGGAATACGCTGATTTAGAAAGTAGAGAATTTATTGAAACTTACGTTTGTAACTAGAAAATTGTAAATAGTTATACAACTCAGGTAGAAAATTGATCATCGCAAATTTGCTTGAAACAGAAGCAGCTTCATTTGGACAAACTAAGCTGCATTCCAATATTTGTCTCAAATGTTCTACAAAATAAAAAGAACTTTATTAATTGAGCTTTGAAACGCTTATATATTTAGGATGTGGTATAAGGCAGTCGGAACATTCTGAAAGCTCCACAATATTTGGTCCTTGGTCTGAAAATATTGCGTTGCGCTGGTGCCAAAAGAAAGAGTGGTAATGTTTTCCAGAAAGTCGGTCCTGAAGTTATGAAGGGTCCTTATCTCTTGTCTTCTCTCTAAATGTTGGCATTCTATGAACCACGGAAGGTTGACTTCACAAACTATCACAAACCTTGCTTCAGACATCTCTACGTCTATGGATGTAAATACCATTTTTCTAACTTACCATTCCAGCTTTTATGCTCATCAGAGCATTCTCGCTTATGAGATCTTATAGTAGTAAAATACTCACTATTGATATGTTCATGTTGACGAATAGTATCAGATGGATATTCATCTCTATAATCATATAAAGCATCACACTTCATTCTACATAAACTCTCCTCTTTGTAAAATTCTTCTAATGCCAGAGTAAAAAATTTCTTTGCAGATTTATAATCTTCTATTTGATATGCTCTGAAACCTAAATTAAATTTCAGATGAATGAAAAAATGATTAAAATTTTCACAAATGGATTAAACCTGATTTGTAACTTTCCATCATTATAGTCTCTTCAAGATTTAGTAACATGTCTTCCTCATAATCTTGCCTACTTTGATAATAGTCCAAGTTCTCATTCATCTCAACATTATCATTAATATATTCAGTGAAAGTGAAAGTTGCTTGGACGGCTTTTCGAATGTTTCCTAACTACAATTAAAAAGTATATTTAAAAATAAACAATTTAAGAGATAAATCTGACCTTAAAGTAAGCATATTGTAAATAACTATAAGGTTTTCTTTGTTTGAAAGCATCTTTAACTTGTTTGAAGGTTTTATCAGTATTCATGGTTTGATTAAAGACTTTTTCTTCACAATTATGCCCACAGATTGCTGTAAAAATTCAACTACATCAAAATTTCAGGTATAAAGTCTTTATTTCTATAAAGTATATTTAGGAATGGTTTTAATTAGATAAATACTGATTAAATACCAGATGTACAGCTGTTAATGTAAGAAACTAAATAAAAAAGGGAAATAATAATAAAATAAGAAACTTAAAATGTAATTTGAAGGTATCTTTACTTATAAATTAAATCGAAATAAGCTACAAAATTTTACCTCTTTCAATAATTATATCTTTTTCCATTTTTGTTGCAGAATCTTCACAAAGATTAAAACATTCTCTTAAAAGATAGTTGTAATATCTATAAAAATAAGTTTCAAAAATAAAAATAACTACAATAAATAAATGTTTGATAAACAGTTAGTATATCCTTATACCTATATAACTTAATCGACTCTTCTAAGTCATCAACACATTTTTTCCAATCCCCATCAAAATAAGCTTGAATACCAGAAGAATAAAGTTCATCATATTGTACAGCTGTCAGAAATATTAAAAGAAATTTTTGACAAGAAAAATCTTAATGAAACTTTTAAGAACAATTTCATTGAAAGTATAAATGTAGATACAAAAAAAACTAAGAAATAAAACTAACTTCTTGAAGCTTTTCCACTTTTACAAATAGTTGTAAACACAAATAAAACACAAATTATGCTGAATATAGTGTGCATGATCGAAATTTTGATAAAAATTAAAACTTTTCAAAATAAAAGTTTTTTGTTTTTGTAAATAAGTCAAAGTGAAAGCTTTTATTCCATTTTCTAAAAAACTATTCTATTGCAACTTAAAAAATACTGAAAAAAATTCATTTAAATTTATTAAAAATCATAATAATAAATTTTTCAATTTACCAAAAATTTACCTTTCTTATTATAAACTTTTAACTATTCAAAAATAAAAGGATAAATATTAAAGACTTCTCATAAAAATATACAATAAATAAACGTTTGATTTCAGTTTTAATTGCAGATATAAATTTTGCAAATAAATTTATTGACGCTCAAACTTGACGAATCTGTTCAGACTAAACAACTTTGTTTGTATATAAGCGTTCCTTTAGAGCTAAAAATGGACTTTTATTTAATTGGATTATAAGTAGAACATAAACTCATTTAAGTGTAAATAAAAAAAAGAATATTATCGAGAAGGTGAAGTTGTAATTATAAAATAAATTCTTGTAAGTTTTATATTACAATTTTTAGTATAAAGATAGAAAACCTTGCTACAAATATCTCATGAAATGTTGTAAATGTTCAGTGTAAGCAGAATAATGAGTAGTATTAACTTTCTATAAATATTTTCAACTTTTGTTATAATATAAGTTTCATCATTAGTGAGTATTCTATTCTAATATCTCATCATCAATTTGTAACTATGAAAATACAACCCACGTCTGATCTAGTACAAAAATATTTTGATAATGAGGTTTAAAAGTTGGGGCTTTTATAATGAAACATTGCTTTGAAATAATAATAACTCCTTATTAGAGCTCTTTTAATTTTATCAAACCTAAAAGATAGCAACTGTATCTCACTTGATTCATTTACATTTCTTCTTTCTCAAGCACTTGTGAAGTTATTATTATTATATTATAAGAAGCTATTTGTGTCACTTTGTGAAAAAAGAGCTTTAAAATTGTTCTCACACTTGAATATTCAACAAAACGTTCGATATTTCGCTCCAAGTTCTCCTCCGCTTCAAATTTATCATCCTTACTTCGGCGTACAAAACTTTTCTTCAGAGTACCAATCATCACTTGCAAAGCCAATCCGGTAAATTGCATTCTTCAACTAAAGCTAAATATTCTTGAGTAAATGGCTTCGTTCGTCGATATATATAATAAATACCAACTTTACGCTTCTGGCAGATCATTCTATTCAGTTTCCAATTTTCTTTACTTTAATGTACATCTTATTACCTTCCATACTATAACATTATAAAGCTCTACTTGAATATAGTCTCATTGGTTGTTTGGAGTTGCCAGTTTGAATTCCTTTTTTGATAAGTAGCCCTTCAGTTGTCGAAAACAAATGTAAACGCATATAGCTATAAATTCTAATCATGAAAACAGTTTCTTTAAGCAGTTAGTGTTTGAACCTGTACGTGTAAAAAAGAAAATCTTGAAAACTCATCAACAATGCACAGTTAAAAGGTATTTTTGTACTACTTGTAATACATTATAAGTTAGTTTTAATTATATAACTCTCATTAATTTTTTATTGTAAAAAGTAGTACTTGAAAGCAAGGTTATAAAAGGTGTCATAAGTAAACGATAAATCTGTTACACCAAAAACAAACAATATTGAAATATCTATTTAATAGTTGTATGAAAGAAGTAATCATAAAAGTAGATCGTTAAACCAAAATATTTTCTTCAAATCTGAAAAAGGATTCAGATTAACGTTTCATCTAGTTTTTTCAATAAAAATTCGGGTTCGACCCCAGGTGGACACATATTTATAAACTCCTGAGAAAAACCATAAGAAACTCGTGAGAATGTTTGTTAGCGAGATGTGATCTCTTTAGACACCCTCCTTCGCATTTATATATAAAAAAAATGAACTATAATAGAGCTTATGTAATTATCAAATATGAAGTCATGAATAAAGTCACTTCTAGACCTGAGAAGCTACTGACATGTGATCTACACTAATATGGATATTTAAATATCCCAATTTATCGTTTTAGTTTATATATAAACTGACTTGGTTGATTACCTGATATATATTTTTAGGTTGTAAGGTTTCAAACTTTCATATTTTTAAATAGGAGTGAATTAATTGATAAGTTTTAATCTGATGTTTTTATTTTAATGTTTTTTATAATGATAATTTTTCATTTATACTATATCCTAAAAGTTCTGAAGTCCTTAAAAAAAAATTTAAATCAAAAATAAGAACCATATTGATTATATATTTTTATTTTGAGTCACATAGGACTTAAAATCTGTTCAAGATTTAGGAGAAACAAAAGCATGTTGAACAAACTTACTAGAAAATTACAGCAGAATTTGTAAAGAGAAGAAAATTAAGAAATTACATTTTAGTGATTTTAGTAAAAGCAGATTGGAACGAGTTAAAATAATTGTTTTAAATTTGATTAAGATCAAAATTATGATCTATAAAGGCATGATTGGTAATTGTTTATGATTAATTGATAATTTGAGATTAATAAATTTTCATGCTATCTTCAAACAACTGATAGAAATCATCTTTTTCTGCTTTTCTGGGCGACAGTTTTGTTACACGCTCTTGGGGTAAAGTCCCAGTCACCAGACCTGGTATGTCAGCTTTGGTATACCCTAATGCTTCTAGGCCATCAGGAATCTTGAATTATTAAAAACAATAAGAACCAATAAAAAACTAATTAATCAAAAAGTTATAGAAATTGAATAAAGCATCAAACAAGAACTATTTATTGACTATTCTGTATATTCTGCATAATAATTTTTTATAGATATATGAACAGTAAAATGCAACTTTGAAACTTCAATTACCTGTAGTTCGTACATCACGTTCTTCAAGGCATCAGCTATCACCAAGCCAGCATCTTCACGTTTAACACGAGAGATATCAGCCCCAAGAATCTCTGCACATTCTAAATGTCTTTCAGGGCATGCTTGAGCAGTGAATTTGAAAACTGCAGGTGAACTGATCACCACTGAAAGTCCGTGCGGCTAAAAGATGTTTATATCAACACTAAACAAGATATTGAATGAGTAACTTACTACTAATGCGTGGTCATCTGCATAATCATCAGATTTAAACTTCTTCACCATTCCTGAGATAGGATAAGACATTCCATGACTAAAAAGGTTTGATTATGTTGATGAAAAGGTTGAGATGAGAAACCAACCATAAATGTACACCAGCGTTACCAAACCCTATGCCAGCAAATGAACTTGCCAAATGCATTTGTGACTTGGATTCTAAATCATCTTGATTATTTACAGCACTTTTCAAATATTTTCCAGTTAAATCCAAAGCATATTTCGACCATACATCGCTACAAAACATCAACATCTTACAAGAAAATTCAACTTTTACAATTTATTGAGAAATTAGAGCAACCTTATTGGGTTACTGCCCTGGTAAGGAGGACGTAATGAAGGATTTGAAGGTCTTGGTGAACGTTGGCTAAAAGGCAGGGCTGTGTACGACTCAATTGCATGACTGTCAAAAAATAAAAATTGTTGTGTAAATATTAAATGTTTGATTACTAAAAGTTAGAGGTGAAACACTTCAAAATAAATTTGAAGTTGTTTAAAGAATACATTTCGACAAATTTATTCAAATTTTAAGCAGAAAAATTTCAGTTTTTAAAATTTTTTAAGAAGAAAATAAGCTTAGAAAGCAATTATAAAAATCGAATGGAATGTAGCAAGCTCACCAGAGCACATCAAAACCAGCGTAGCAAGTGACACGATTTGGAGCTGTTAGAAGTGATAATGGATCTACTATACCAAGAAGAGGCTTCAATGCACGGTTTGAAATTCCAGTTTTCGCATTCATTGCAACATAATCAAAAATAGATGTACCAGTTGTCTCGCTACCAGTTCCAGCGGTCGTCGCAACTAAAAGTAAACATCTTGGTTGCATAATTTGATGTTTAAACGACTTTGTTTGATTAATAAGGTGCAATATTTGTTTAAATTTAAGTTTTGAAATGATGAAATTATGTTTGTACTAATTGTGCGAAATGTAACTTACCAGCAATTAATGGTTTCAGAGGTTTCAATATTGGTTTGGCTTTTCCTATAGGAGCATTGACAAAATCCAATAACTCAGCATCCGGGTAAGATACAAACAAGTTGACAGCTTTACAAGTATCTAACACAGACCCACCTCCGACACCAACAAATGCATCATAATTGCCTTTCTTACCAAAGTCGATTGCATGATTAAAACTATATTTGTAAAAAACATTTTTGTAAAATAAAAAAGAACAGTGTAGAAAAAATTAGTTTGCTAAAATCAAGAGCTTTAAATTAGATTAGATTTCATAGAAACACTATAAAAGCTAGCTCTTCATTAATCATATACTTCCAGTCAGAGGATGATAGACAGTCGTTAATCTTTCTGAAGTTGGCTCAATAAAAGTGAGGATCACCATAAAGAGTCATTTGCAGATGGATTAATAAGAATATAAAAGAAATAGCAAAACGTTCGCAGGTGGCAAAGAAGAAAGGACTTACTAAACAAGATAATAATTTGTTTTGTTGGGATATTACAGAATAACAAATCTAAAATGTAACCTTTTGAGTGGTAGAGCTTACAAATACACTGAGATAGGGATAGAGTCCAAATTTGGATGAATCTGTTAAACTTTTAAGTCACTTTGATAAAGTAAGCACCTTCTCTAGTGTGTACGCAATCATTTTAAGAATATCATACCCAGAGGGACATACTATTGAGTTTGAAACTTTATCAGACAGCAAAGACTCAGTTAGGAACAATGAGTCAGTTTTGTTGGAGTCAAGATAATGAATCTTATTTTTCATAGAACTGATGCTGCTGACAGATTATGTAAGGTAGGTGTACTTAGAAAGGCAAGTATTAATCTGAGAGAAGTTATTAATTATAAAATTAACAATTAGTTTTTAAAAATAAACAGTTTTGTTTATAAATTTCAAAGATATAAAGAGTTTTCTACATAACTCAGTGAAATTTTTATTTTCAAGCTTGATGTCAGTTTAGATAAATTGTCCATAAATTATTCTATTTAATAACTAGATAAAGTATTAGTCTACCTTTGATCTGTTGGTTCAACTCTCACATCCGAATATATTTCATAATTAATCTTGTTTAAATCTAAAGATTCTTGAACAGTTTTCATGATAGGAAGTTTTAGTATCTAAAAATTATAAAATAAATTTTCATTACTACATTTTTATTCTTAAAATTTTAGCCTAAGCACAAGTTCATTTCTCAAAATAATTTAAACCATCTTTTTATTTCATAGAACAAAGATCTTACATTTTTATCTGTGACTACAAGGACCTTTTGAGATCTAAGGTTAACAAGATCTAATCCAATTTCTTGAGTAACACCTGGTCCATACCTTATGTTAGAACATGCCATCTACATGAGATATGTTAATTCTTATATAAAAATACTAGATATACTTCACCTCTATAGCATAGTCTGTTTCTGGTACCCCTGAAATTATAAAGAAATAAAGCAATTAAAAAAATCTGTTTTTTAATTTGTTATTGTTAAATGAGAAAAAAAATTTCAATTTAAAAGATTTATCAAACTTACCAGAAAGGGTTCTTTTAGATGATAAAGCAGGAAAACATCTGAAATAAATTGATAACAGTTTTAAAAAAGTGTTAAATTCAATACAAATATATAAGTTCTAGAAAATAATATAAAATAATAAAATGTTGGTTTATAATAACTTATTTATTAAATTTAAAAAATATAAAAAAATGTTAAAAATTCACCTTCCAATATTTAATGATTTAGATAAGAAATTAATTTGTCGTAACATTATTTGATATTAAAATATTCAAAAAACCGCCTGTAAGAAAACAGCTGATCTTAAATTTAATCATAATAATAATGTTTAAAAAATGATTATTTTAAGAAATTTGTGTTTTTATTATTTATTTACATTTTTTACAGACTTGAAAAATATTTTTACTAAACTGAAGCTTAGAAAATAAATGCTGTTTATGAGCAAACCCTTTTAAATATATATCACCAAAGTCCAAAGAAAATCTTGAAATTGCTAACACTTTCATTTGCAAAAGTTGAAAATTAACTAAACTCAATTTGAATTACGGTTTTGTTTACAAAGTATCATTTGTATTTGTATAAAATATTACTCAGCAAAAGTACCTTAAATGGCTAAATTACTTTTCGAAACATGAAACTAATATTCATGTAAAAATTGTTATATAATAAACTAACCACATGATTGTGAATGGTAAGTTCTACAGACAACTGAATTCAGTGAAACTGGTTTGTAGTTAACTGTAGTGTTTCTGAGACCCTTTTTTTGAATAGGGGTAATGATAACTTTCTTCCAAATTTATGGAACTCTTCCTTGCCCCAGAGTGATATTAAAGAGTAGCGATAAGGGCAGTGATAAAGAGGAAGTAGTTTTCCATAAAAATGAAGCATGAATTTAATCAAGGGTCCTAAAAACTGATGATTTTAAAGAAATAACCTTGGTTGCCATATTGACCGTTATGTTAGATAAACCAGGATCTATCATCTCAGAGACATTTGTGAGAATGCCGGAGTAATAAAGAGAAGGAGTATTGCCATCATAGATTATAAAAAGGCTATTTAACTGATTGCTCAGCATTTCAGTTTTATTCTCTGGTTCCATTACAAGCAGGTTGCTTTTATCAAGTAAGGGAGGTATTTAAAATCTCGCCTTAGGCTTGTGATATATGAAGCCAAAAAAAGTTTTCTTGCTAGGTGCACTTTCTCTTCCTAAGTAAACTTTGGAAATATATTTCTTGTAAACTATATAAAGATCTTTGGATAATAATTTAATGGAAGGGTTTAGTCTCTGCATCACTTTGTTTGTATAGGAGAATTTTCAATTTTTAATTGTTGTAAAATCTTTAAATATTTGGACAAATATGGCTTTTTGTTGATTCTACAAAAAGTAAAAATTTCCCCAATCGACTCTTTAACAATTTTAATAAATCTTGAGTAAATAGTATTGATGTCTTCGGAAGAGTTGAAAACAGAAATCCAGTCAACATCTGATAGAAACTTGTTTATACCATTATAATTTCCACCATAAGAATTTCTTTTGCTTGGAGTTTAACGTTCATGGAAAAATTTTGATGGAGCTTGAATTCAATCATGCTTTGATCGCATGTTAAATCAAAAGGCTCTTTTTGATCAACGTAGACAATATTTTCAAGGTTTGATGTGATAAGAAGATCCAAAATATTACCACTAACTTGGGTTGTAAAGTAACCAATGGTCTTTGATGAGCTTGAAGGTTTTTGCTCCAAGTTTTATTATAGATACCTTTGGAACGTCGAGAAAATCAAGACTTTGAAAGAACATTTGATTAAAAAATTTATTATCATCATTTTTATAAGAAACATTAAAGACGATGACATTGATTGTTTTCGCTGTCTTGATGGTCCAGAGTAACTTTTTTGTGTGTATCAATGACCTTCTTGAAAAGAAGTTGACAAGAATCACCGACTACCGAAGCCCATGTGATGCCCTTATTTGTAGAGGCCATTGGTTCATCCATTGGTTTAGACAAACTAGAAATTTTCTCGTTGATTTTGGTAAGATCGTTTCCAATTTCTGATTTGATTTTGGCCAATTTAGCGTACATCGATTTGCTAATGTCGGATTATGGGTTTGAATTAGAATTGAAGGAGTAAGATATTATTTCAAGTTGGTTCATCTGGTTGTTATCAAATATGTCATAAATTTTCTTGCTCACATCAGTACCGTCTAGATGAAACCAGGAGAGGTATTTAATAAACTTTATTGCCGGATCTTCACCAGAGCAAGTTTTGTTTCAGGATTGCCATTGCAAGCTTGTTTTGATAAAGTCGATTTGTCAGGATTTTTCTATATACTGCAACGTAAGATCTTGCCACTTTTATTTGGATCCAACATAGTTTTTACTTTCATGAACGATTTTTAGTTTCACTAATCAGAATAGTTCAAATCGATTTCTTATTCAGATAGAATATTTTATCACAAGCAATATGCTAATCACTTTTTAAAAATAATTTTATCACAACTTATAATCCGTATTGAATAGAATATAGCCTTATTCAGTTAGAGTAATTAAGTTTTGCCAACTTATACAACTTTAACAAAAGGAAAAGACTTATGTAACTTTGACTAAACTATCAAAATTGGAATGTACAAATCATGCAAAGACTTTTTATCGTATGTTCTTATAATTCAACAATTTATAAAAATAAATTTAACCTATATTTTGATGAATACTTCTATTTATGTTTCCTTTATTACTCTATAAAATTTATCTATAGACAGTATTTATCTTGTATCTGCATTAAATACTAATTAAAAACAAATTTTATTCAAGGATATGTGACTACACTAATAGAAAATAAATTCTTGAGCTGAATAAGTTTTTTTTAGTAAATTGTATTAATAGTCTATTAGTTAAAAGCCTATCTAATCACACACAAAATTGAAGAGTTTATTCTAAAATCAGTTACCAGCTTAAAACCAGCTTAGTTGTAAACCGCAGATTCTCAAAACAGGCATTTTCCTATCTATTTTACTTGTAAGATTTACTCTAATATATATATTGATGCCACTTTAAAATGATTAACATGAAACATCATTTGCTAGATTGTTTAGTATTTTCTAGATGATTAATAGCTCAACATTTTTAGTAATCTTATGTATATTAGAAGATTATGATCGTTAGCTATGTTACTAAAACGCTGGTTCTATTTGTAGAAAGACTTTAAAAAACTATCAAAATATCTCATCTATAACTTAAACTATTATCTTCACTATAAGTTAGATCTATGGCTTGACTTTAAAGTAAAAATTTTGGAAGGAAGAGTACCAAATGGTCTTTAGACCTGGTGTTGAATCAAAGTTGGAATAAATGATTATAACTCCAGTAAAGCAACTTCAGTAACAAACTTTTGTATTAAAACTATGAATTTAGAAGAAACTTACGCTTGAAATGATGAAAAAATACTGTTCATAATTTAAAGGAAGGCAACGTAATAGGTGGATTAAAAAATCATTTCAATGACTTAAATTACAGAATGAAAGAAAGAAAACTGGATGTAGAAAATAATAACAATTAAGAAATTGGAAATATAATCCACAATCAAAATAGTTTTCCTTAATTGTACACGCTTATGTAAGCTAACTAGTAGAAGTGATAAGTATATGATGCAGATAAATACCTACTTAAAAAGAGAAGAAAATTTCCGATCATTATTATTTTTACGACTACCATTAAAACCATATGGCTGTTGGTTGGGACCATCAAGTGGCTGTTGGTTGGGACTATTGAGTGGCTGTTGGTTGTGACGAACAGGTGGTTGTTGGTTGGGACCATCATGTGGCTGTTGGTTGGGACTATTGAGTGGCTGTTGGTTGTGACGAACAGGTGGTTGTTGGTTGGGATAATAAAGTGGTTGTTGATTGGAACGACTAAATGGCATTTGGTAAAAATGATTGGTTACTGATTGATTAGAACAACTGGCTGATGGTTGGTTTGAATTATCACCTACACAACCACTAAATAATTTAGCTGAATTTTTGCGTGCCGGTTTCTTTTGGACCATTTGGTCCAGATAAGTGGCCGGTTTCTTCTGGGCCATTTGGTCCAGATAAGTGGTCGGTTTCTTCTGGGCCATTTGGTCCAGATAAGTGACCGGTTTCTTCTGGTCCATTTGGTCCAGATAAGTGGCCGGTTTCTTTTGGGCCATTTGGTCCAGATAAGTGGTCGGTTTCTTCTGGGCCATTTGGTCCAGATAAGTGGTCGGTTTCTTCTGGGCCATTTGGTCCAGATAAGTGGTCGGTTTCTTCTGGGCCATTTGGTCCAGATAAGTGACCGGTTTCTTTTGGGCCATTTGGTCCAGATAAGTGGCCGGTTTCTTCTGGGCCATTTGGTCCAGATAAGTGGTCGGTTTCTTCTGGGCCATTTGGTCCAGATAAGTGGCCGGTTTCTTTTGGGCCATTTGGTCCAGATAAGTGGTCGGTTTCTTCTTGGCCATTTGGTCCAGATAAGTGGCCGGTTTCTTTTGGGCCATTTGGTCCAGATAAGTGGCCGGTTTCTTCTGGGCCATTTGGTCCAGATAAGTGACCGGTTTCTTTTGGGCCATTTGGTCCAGATAAGTGGCCGGTTTCTTCTGGGCCATTTGGTCCAGATAAGTGACCGGTTTCTTTTGGGCCATTTGGTCCAGATAAGTGGCCGGTTTCTTCTGGGCCATTTGGTCCAGATAAGTGACCGGTTTCTTTTGGGCCATTTGGTCCAGATAAGTGGTCGGTTTCTTCTGGGCCATTTGGTCCAGATAAGTTACTGGTTTGTCATCTTTAATAGTCAGCTTTTTGGCCACTTCATCAAGATAATTATCGCTTAAATCGTCCAAATAATTATCCAAAGTAGAATCTTCATCATCTTCATCAAAAGATTCATCGAAATGATTATAAACTGTTTGATTATACAATTCAGCTGATTTATAATCGACTTTATGACGATTGGCTAAGACGATTTTTCGTCGTAAAGTCCTCGACTTCCGCAAGATTTCAGATTCTCTTTTCAAAGAGGTATTTCTTTGATCTAACTCTAAATACGATTCTGGTTCTTCACCATACACTTCATATTTAATGTAATCGCTATTAGAGAGATAAAGAGGCAGCAGATGATGACTGTCGATGGTATGTATACCTTCATCTTCATAGCCATCGAAAACTACATCATAACGATTAGAGTTCTTTTGTGGGTGTTGGATCCAAGCGAGATAATAGAATTGTTCCAAGTAGTAATAAGCGAAGCATAAGTCTCCGTGAATCCATTTTACGTCTTCATTACCATCTGAGTTTGCAAAGAGATGATTACAGATAAAAATATTCTGAATATATTAAGAAAGTTAAATTGTAATAATATGTTTTAGGATACGGTTATTTTCATTAGCCTTCGACATAATTCAAGTTTCTCTAGCGTACAATAGCGTATTGCTGACAAAGGCTCTGTAAATGGCAGTCTTGCTTTTCATGAATAATTTTCGTTATCAAGCCCTCGGGGTAACTGAAAGATAGAGAAGAAAAACCAGCTTGAAAGAAAAGGAAGAAACCTTAACAACTTTTTCATCAAGCATTACAGCCGTATATGGCCGAAGCAGTCTATCATTATCATCATTAATATATTCTAGTTAGTAAATGGTATTTACATTAAATATATAAATAAATGTCTGATAATAACTAAAATATGTGATAAGATGTGAAGAAAAATCCTGATTATAATTCGCAAAAATATTCCAAGATAGAAACAGAATTTTGCTTAGGTTTTATAACAAACTGGAGAGGTTCATGGGTGCCAAAATGCTTTAACAAAGATGAATAAAAGATAAATTTTTGAAATGACTTCAAGACCGCTAAACTAGAAAAATGGATTTAATGATGCATCCATATATGTACGGATGTCTGAAAAAGAAAGGTTTGTGACAGTCCCTGAAGTCAACCTATTGCAATGAGATAATCTCGAAAAAAAGACAGGGGGCGATGCGGACCAACGTCATGGGGAAACCACACTAATTCTTGTTTTTTAGGTACCAGGACAACAGTAAAATATTGTTAACATCTGGAGATAGGTGGAGAAACTCCACAAATAAAAGGTAACTAATTAGCATCTTCCAGGATATTGTAAGACTGCTAGAATTGTCACCAAAAAAACCCCCAAAAAACAAATGAATTAAGAAGAGTTCACTTGAAAGGAGAAACATAAGCTATAAGCTGCAACATTACTAGCAAACACAATAATAAACCTTCTGCTATTGCACACTTGATAAAAAGTTTTGTAAAATCAAAATGACTTTAACTCTAGTCGCTGTTAACTAAATTCATCTTAATTTAGAAGAAAACTTACTTATAGTGGTAGAATGGAAGGTGTGTAAGCGATAAATCTCAGAAAATGGAACGCATTTGATCTTCTTTTCTTCTTTAACTTTTTCATAATTCCAGTAAGGAATATGCAGCTCCGCAGATAATTTATTATTGAAAAGCATGACAACTTTTGCAACATAAAAATCATTTTTATACCAAACCCCACAAAGATCTCCAGCAAACCATATTCGCCGTCCATATATACCTAATCAAAAATATAATTACTCTGAGTACTCAAGTTCAAAGATTCACAGCTGCCACAATATTGTAACATCAATCATTTAGAAATCTTCAATTTAGATAGAACAAATTGTACCAAGTTTTTTGGGTTTAGGCGGAGCTGGTACAGGTATAACATCCCAATCATTAGGTACCAGTTCAGAAGGCCAAACTATTCGATTATTTTCAATAACTTCACTTTCATCAGGTTTCCACTACAAAACATCATTAGATTAATAAACCAACTGACAATAAAGTAAATTAGTCAAAATTTTTTTAAAATATAATCAAACAGCTTTTTATACTTGTTTTTGAAAGTTAACAAAATGAAGATCAGAATCTGGATCAATATCCAAACTAAAGTCGATCTTTTCAGCGGATAACAAAAATCCAAGATTATGACAGAAAATATGTTTTGGATTTTCAAATTCAGCTTCAAGTTCGGAAACATCTGAAACTAAGTTAAGAAAACTCATTTAGATAGAGTAAAAGTCAAATATATAAATATACTTTGTGAAACCAATAGAAGTTCATTTTCAGTTAGTGTCCCATTTTCTAATTCCTCACAAGTTTTTAAATCGGATGAAGTGCTCATCTTAAAATTATTGATGTAAAGAACTTAAAGATTCACTTAAAGTGAATCAAATGTGATCAAACAGTAATGATTTAAAGGTTTTTAATTTTCTAGGTTTGTTCAAAAAGATAATTTTTATTAATTAGCTTGGCAAAAAAGTTTAATAATAAAAAATATGTGTTTTCAAGGTTTTAATGTAAAAAGATAAAAATATTTCATTCTGAACAAGTTTTAAAAGTCAAAATTTATTTATAGATTAATTCATTTAAAAGTAAAACAAAGATAAAATAACAAGCTTGCTATCATGAAACTTTTTATAGCAACCATGAAATTATTATTTCTTCAAAAATACACTTTAAATGACTTTCAAGAAATTATGATTTGAGAATAAAACAGATCAACTAGATATAAAATACTGTTTAAATTTTACAAAATATATAATCCAAATAAATTTGTATATGTATTTATTTACTTCATATCAAATGATCTTCACAAAATCAATAATTTATTTTGTTAGAAAAACTGTTAGGTGAAAATCTTAATAAAAATATTTTAGATATTAAAAACTAATTTATTTTTATCACTCAAAGTTTATAATTATAATAAATAATTATAATCAAATAATAAGATAAAATATCGTTCATATTTAAAAGTTAAATGATTAAGAATTTATTTAACATCTTTATAAAATAAAGATTAAAAACCTAAATTTAATTCATTTAATAAAATTAAAAAAATGACAAAACCAAACTGGTAAGAAGTCTTTAAATATAAACAATAAAATACAAAAATAGAATTAAAGGAAAATCAATAGATAAGAGAAAAATAATTACTATTTCACACCAAAACAGGAATTTAAACTTGTAAGTATTTATAAAAAATAAAAAATACTAATGTATCACCAAAAGCAATTACAATTAGTTCAGCATTTTTCTATGGTATGCAATTATTGATATATTAAGATAATTCTCATAAAGTCTGTAAGCAAGTGAGCTTTCAAGTTTAAAACCTGCATTGCCACCGACCTGCAATTTAAACACCAAAAATCAAGCATTTATTACTAAACTACATTCGTAAATTTTTAATAATTAAAAGCATTTTTTTACTTTTTTAGATATGCAAAAATAAATATATCACTAAAATAAATTTAGAATAACTTATTTTGATTATTTAATCATTTAACAAAACAAAACTTAACAGATAGTTGACAAATTCTGCTTTCCAATAAAAAATGTTAACTTTCTGAGTTATAATAAAATTTATCAGTTTCTAATTTACCCAGTTAACAGCAAATTATTTCTCAATATTTCGACCAATCTCTTTTACTATCATAATCTTCCAGTGCAAGCTTCCGGCTTTAAGGTGGTCACAAAAGTTTAGGAGATTCGAATTCATCGGCAAAGGAGGTTATAATTTATTTTCCAAAAATCAAGAAGGTAACTGTTATTCACATCTCAATTTTAGTTTACTGTTTGTGAGGACTTCAACCATCCTGTTGATAGACAAAAGGGCTTAAAGTGCTTCTTTGTCTTGAGTTATTCTCGAATCAGAATATTCTCGAAAAACGATTTTTAACACAATTTTTTTTAAGAAAAAATAAGCTCATCACAAAAATAGGTCTTTATGGATTTCTGTCAATCTTGAATTTGAACATTTTCTGACCAGCTTTTCATTATATTCAAAAGAATCTTTTTTTAATAGTGTTTTTAGCAGCCTTAAAAACAGCAGGGTTTGTCTTTCAAGCGCAGTATACTTGAATAAGAGCTTCAAGTTGCCTCAATTTTATAAAAAAAAGAGTAAATTTGCCAAAATATAGATCTATAGTATTAAACTGGTGAAATTTTGCTGCTTTAGATAAATAAAATATATTAAGTAACAGTTTTAATGATGCTGAAGTTGCAAATTCTTGGCATTTAATAAAGGAGTATTTTATGAATGCATTCATGAGTTTTCACAGATATTATGTCATTTAGGTTGCGGTAATCCATCAGTTGTTCTCTTGATTATCTTAAATAGGTCCTGCTCGGTGGCGAAGCGGTTACTACACCTAGCTACAAGGTACATCTAGCTAGGAAGTACCGGGTTCGACCCCAGGTGGAGACATATAAAACTCCTGAGAAAAACCGTAAAAAACTCCTGAGAATGTGTGTTAGTGAGATGTGCTTTCTTTAGACACCCTCCTTCGCATTTATATATATATAAAAAAAAAACTGATATAGATGTGTGGCCTTAACAAAATTTAAATTGTAATTTTGGGATATTATTCTGCTCTTTTCGAAGAACTTCTAACAATTCCTTGAACAAAATTGTAAAAAATTACAAATCTTGTGGCCAATTATAAACTGTAAATAATTTAACCAATTGTAAACTGTTTTTTCCAAATCAATTTATTTGGATCATTTTCTCTCTAGAATTTATTGAGATATTAGCAAAAAAAAAAAACAGAAAAAAGGGTTTTAATCCTTATTTTGAAGGTATTAAATTTCCTAATTGTTTGTATTATACTAATAGAAATATTAAAAAACTTTTAGTTGAAATAGCCAAACTTTAAAAACTATGTAGAGCTGTTTTAATTGACTGAATTGTATTTAGTAAACAAACAAGACATAATTTAGTAGACAAGTTAGAAATAAATAATTATATATAATTTTAGCGTACAATTTTCGATCCAAATATTCTAGTTTTTATTTTCTAACTTAAGCTATGGCCTTTACTTCAAATTAATCTTTCTAAAAACAAGTTAAAATCAAATTTAATACTTTGTAATACTTAGTAACTTTTTACGATTACAGGTATCTACTTATCAGCTGAACTTGCACAAGAACGTTGCTTTGGTGCTTAACATTTCTTTATTTAATTAACAATTAAGTATAAACCATTTTATGGTTTAATTGGCGTAATAGTTTCAGGGTTAAACACAAAAACCAAAGTTTTTATCACGTTGCCAGACAATAAAAAAAATTAAGAAAATGTTTTTAAATAATATCTTAAATTTTGAAAACATAAAATAAAAACTAATCTAAAAGATATAACAGAATTGCAAACGAGGCAGGTTTTTATTCAACAATCTTATATGAAAGTAAATGCAATTAAAACACAAATGTCAAAATTTGAAACTATAGAAGGAAGATGAAAAGATTTTGAGCTATTTAATAGATCAGTATTTGGAAACCAAAGAAAATTATATCAGGTGTAAGGTTTAATCACATAAAATAAAAATGAAATATTTTAATTTAAAGAAACTAAATTAGTTGAACTACAATTAAAGTGAACAATTTCAAATTTTATAGAATCTTTTAAATTTTATGCAAGCCTCTCTTGATATTTGTCGAATGTTGTTCTGGTTTCGTGCATACCTTACTAAGTGGTGTTGGTAAACTATAAAGAGGCGAAGAACTTTTAGAAAGATGAGATTGAAAAGTTTCTTGCTCAACACAAGTTGTACAAATAGAACCATCTGCAAATGTAATTGGTTTTGTAATTGGTGGTAAAACAGATGGTGGTTTTGGTGATCTAGTTGTTTGCTGGTAAGAGCAAGGATAGTTAGTTTCTATAAATGTCGTATTATCAGCTGACCCAACACTTGAAATAAATCGACTGCTCGAAGAATGGGGCCGAATGTTGCCTTCATTTAGCAAAGTTGAACTGTCTACAGAATCAAGTGAACGTCTAGGTGGGATTCGAACTTTGTGCTTTGTAGATAGCACCTGCAGATCTTCGCTATTAACTGAACGACGATTTCTTCTTCTGTGTTCACTTGATGAAGGTTTTAATGGAGGAACAGGAGTTCGCCGATTGGCCAGTTCACTTATAGATGAATCGTTGTATAATTTTTTTGATATCTTTTTTTCTTCCATAAGTTTAAGTTTTGATTTCGCTTGATGTAATTGTGTTGTTAAATAAGCAATAGTTGTGGAGTTTTCATCAACTTCATTGGTTAGTGTAGTGACTATGTGATGTTGCTTCTACCAAATAATTTCATTAATAAAATAAAGTTAAAATTTTCTATGAAAATCTATAGGACGTTAACTTAATTAATATGAGGTAATCTTTAATTTAGTTTTTGAGTGAAATTACAGGAAGTAATTTTGATTTATTTGTAAGAAGACAATACTCTACTTTCACAAAGTACTTGAAGTACTTCAATTGTAAGCATGTAAAGACCATGATAAATAATTACTTAATAAAAGCATATTTACTACCAGAAATAAACTTATTTTTATGTACAAGTACTAAAAAGGAATATATAAAACTATTATTTATTTAAAACTCAACTTATAAATGTTCAACAACCTTTATGTCACTTAAATGTGAAACTTCACATAATTTAAACTTTTTTTCTAATTCCAGAATGTATAAATCCTTTTCTTCAAGCTGTTGTACAAGCGAAACTTTTTCTTCAGCAGAATTCAGAGCATCTATTTGAAGGCTTTCTATTTTTTCTTGAACAACATCTGAACATATATCATTATTTTTTTGCTGTTTTGTAAAAAGCTTTTAATAATAATTTGTTATTAATAAGTGTCAAGTGATATATGACTATAAGAACAACTTGACAAACGAGTTAAAACTTAAAACAAGTTAAAATGAAATACCATCAATAATTTTATTAACAACAATAATCGTATTTTGAAGTAAAATTAATCTTTTTAAACTGATAGTTTTATTATAAATCTAATTAAATGCTTACCAGAGTATGCTTGTTTTTCATTCATAGTAAGATTATAAGTTAATTCTGAAAAATATTTACACAAACTATATGAAAAGTTTAAAAAAAAACCTCCAAGTTATTACAACAAAATATACAATTAAGAATCAATAAGTGAATCCCATTAAAAGATTAAAAAAATTAATCATTTTATACAAATTCAATAGATACTTAAATATAAAAAATGAATATACAAAAACTTATAATAAAAGTATAAAAAGATTAACCATTCAGATATTAATATGTGAAATTATGTTCAAGTGAAATAAAAATATCAAAAAGCAAGCAACATACCATTACACCTTTTTTGTAACACATTTATTTCATCATATAATCCATTCAAAGTTTTTGCATGTTGTGTTTCTAAAAACACTAATGACTTTTTGGCTGACTGCAGCTGATTTTTTAATAGGGTTATACTTTCTGTAGCCATTATTAATTGATTAAATATTTTTATTAAAGATTGACAATTGAGTTTGAAAAAAAGTTGAATCACTTATAGACATAATGCATATAACAAAAGCTTTGAGAAAATCTGTAAAATGACCTTTAAATCAGCATTTACTAATATTTGCTTTAAAAATAACATTTAATAGTAGTTTGAGTTCTACTCAGTTAATATTCTTAACATAGCTATTAAAAAATGACAAATTTTTAAAGTTATTAAATAAATGTAAAATCTAAATATTTAATACAATAAAATTAAAGTTAATTAAAATTAAGTCTATTGTATAAAATCATACAAAAATCAAAAATTTTTATTAACAGCAAATCAGTTTTTATTAAAATTCTTTATAAGTATAGATTAAAAGCTTTAAAATACATTCAGAACTAATTAAATAAATAAAATTAGTAATGAATAACAAAGATAAATAAAAACTATTTGTTTTTTTAACTTTGAATCACTTTGTATAAGGAAATTGTAAAAAAATATTCTGTGATAAAAAACATATAACTTTGCATAAGATAAAAATAAATAAGAGATTAATAAAAAAACGATAAAAATTTTTTAGAAACAGTTGATAATTTGAGCCAAGGAATTTAGCATCATAATTGCTAGTGCCCTCCAGGGGTAAAAAGCTGTTACTAAGTAATTATTTTAGAGAACCAATTTTTACGTATTTGGAGATTTAAATGTCCTAATTTATGAAAATAGAAAATTTAGAATAAAATTATATTTATAATAGCATGCAAAAAGCACCTTTGAAACAACTTTTAAGTTTAAAAGAATTTAATGATAAACCTGTAGTCCGTAATTTCTAAAAAATTGTAAGTTTCATTTGGATATATGCAAGTTCCTTTTTGTATTACCGTACTGAGGGAATTAAAAAAACTAAAGCAAAAATACTTATGTGTAATTAGAAAAATATAACTAAACGGTTACGATTTGGCTATTATGACACTAATAAAAATGTACCTACAGTATGTTTCAAGAATGCCTTTATTTGTATGTTGTAAAATCACTTAAAATTGTTTACAATTCTCTGTATGGTGATCAACTAGAAGATTATTTGATTTTTTTATCAAAAATGTTGTGTGATCTAACAATAAAATAATAGAAAGAGCTTACTTTTCAGAGATTATTAAACTACAAAATTATCAGCAATAACTATATCAGCTTTCTTAGTTTTAACAAATCACTTTAAGTGTTTTAATCATTAAACTTTTGGTATATTTTGCTTTTGCACTTGAAAATGTAAGTTTAATATTGACGGAAATAAAAGGGAGTTAAAGGATATTATTTAAAGATTGAAAAAGTTATTGGTTGCCACTCATGTTAAAAATAGAAAATTGTCGTATTTTCTAGCTTTATCTTCAACTATTTTCTGTACTATCTGACTTTACATATAACATAATCGAATAATAATTATCATATAATTTATATAAATCATAAAAATAATATTATTTAAATGTCATAAAATAAATATTTTGACATAAATTATTCTACGTATGTATTTAAATTGTCTTCGCCATAGAAATCTCAAGAATCTTAGTTCTTAAAAATACAACAAAAATATTAAAAAATTAAGATATTAAAAAATCATTTTTAAAAAGTTCCAAAACTTTGGTTCATTTTAGTAGGCATATCATCTATTTACTTTTAATATCTTAATACTGAAAAACGTCTGAAAAAATCACTGAATCTAACCACATATTTGTCAATGATATTCGTTCTAGCTACTTCTATTGGTTGTAATATGAAGTGATATTTGGCTCTGTGTATATAAAATTGGTTGAACTTTCAATTGTTCTTGATAGCAAGATTGAATTTTATGGTTACAGAGTCGTATTTTCTTTGAAAGTTCAAATTTTTCGCAAAGTAGTTGCACAGACGTTAGATAGTTTATTAAAGTAAAAGTCATTTGTTGAAAAGCATAGTGAAAATGACAAGGGTTTAGAAAATGTAAATTAACAAAAGATTTTATACAAAAACTTACTTAGAATAAAAAAACTAGTATCATACTGGTATTCAAACATATTATGCAAAAAATATTTGACTGTAAATGTGAGGTTATCAATTTCAAGTCAGCTTAGCTAAGAAAACAAACAGTTAGTAAAAATAAATATCTTGTTGGTTATAAAAGTTAATTACACTGAAGTTTCTGTTGCAGAGTGTTTTTACTGTGTTATAAAGCAGGTTTATTTAAAAACTTAATTAATTGACAATTTTTACATCTATTTGGAAGTTTTTAAGAAAAGCAAATTTTGCAACTTAAAGTAAAAAATTTTTATGAAACTTTTAAGATTTGCGATATGATGACTTTTGCTTTTTTTACTGTTTCTCTTATTTCTCTCTTAATTTTGCGTACAACAAGATGAAGTAGTTTAAACATCACGAGATAAAAGTTTTGAAAGTAAAGATGAGTTTTTGAGGAGAGCCTTGTAAAGTTGTTTGCTAGTTGCCTTTATTATTTGCTTTTACAGTTTTTTATTAACTGCTAATTAACTGTATTTTTAAGCAGTTTTCAAATGTAAAGTGCTTCAAGTTTATTTATGCCATTTTTAAACTGCAAGATAGAATGCCGAATGTAAATAAATTTAAATCTGTTTTAGTTCTTATATTTCACTTTACTTTGATCCTCAATTCTTCTATGGTAAGTATAATCAAATTTTGTTTAACATCGGGTGTAAATAACAAATGTTAGCATCAGAAAACTTTTTGGTGATAAAAGCTGTTTTTGTAAACGGTAAATATAAACTCTTTTAACAAAATTAAATAAAATAAATTTTCAAAAGACTTTTCTTAAAGTTAAAATATATTTATTTTACTGATAACTGTATAACATCAAAAATATAAAATAGATGTAGAAAAAATGTTTTAAATCAACTTTAATTACAACTAACTTGACTTCTATAGGTTTGGTTAACATTCACTTCTATCTCATATCGGGCTGCTGAGCATTATCAGACTACCTTGCAACTGGTGAATGGTTTATCAACTGTTTTTTTAGTAACAACACTGTTGTTTGGCTTAGCAGCTTTTTATATACTGGAAAACTTTGGTCTTCGAAAATCATTGATAGTGAATGCTTGGACTTGTTCGCTTGGAGCTTGCCTTCGTTTAATAAGGTATAATTTGTTCGTTTTTACTTTACGAAGATTTATTTTTTTTTTTTGACGGAAACATCAAATATTCTACAACCTAAGGCAAAACGAACTTAAATAAAATCACAAACGAAATAGTAAAAGTAACAAACTATTTCAATTTGTTGCAAGCAAAACTTTTTAGATGAGAGTAAAGCTAAACAAGTTTGAAAAAGCTTATGATCAATTTGAATAGTAAAGATCTAATTCATGATCTTATATAACAAACTTTATCAAAATCAAATCTTCAGTTTTAAGTCAGTTTTCTGAAACATCTTTTGAGAATAAGCAATGCTGATAAAATAAATTATATTGAAAAAGTCTCACATGATCGACTTGCAACCTGAAACATCATATATTTCAATCGATGCTATCGTTTGCGAATTTTCATTTTGAAATTAGAAGAAGAGTTGTTTGAATATTTGTATATTGCTTCAAATTTATTTTCATCCAAAAAATCCTTTTTAGATTTGAAATAATTGAATGGAAAAATAGATTTGAGTCAACAAATTCTTTTAGAGTTTCTTTTTTGGCTTATAACAAGCAAATCATATATTTCCTAAGGGCCGAAAATTAACATATAATCAGCAACTTTATAATTTGATGTTGACATCTAGGGAGTGTTCCATCTTGATATCAGAGCTTATATTATTTGATATATTAGATTTTGATATCAGATAAAAACTGAAAAATGTTCAAAATTGAAGTGGAACGTGGTGATGCGGTCAATTTTAAAGAAACTTTTTAAACCTTTATTAGTCTGCAAATAACAAATTAGTTTTTCTTTATCTATTTCTCCTAACAATTTTGAAAATTTTCCACAGTACACTTGGAGTTTTTTCTTCAAATGTAAGCTTTATAATTCTATTTTTTGGTCAATGCTTGGTGGCTATCGTAACACCCTTGGCTATTTTTTCTCCGGCAACAACAGCTGCTTTATGGTTTTCGGCAAGTAAAAGGACTTTAGTAAATGCAATCATAAATCTTGGTGAGTTATTTTACCAATTTTTAATTAATTAATTGATTAACTAAAATATTCTTTAGTGTAAAATTTTCGCAAAGATTTTGGCAATCAGCTTATTTAGGTATCTACTCTATTCTGGTTATGACTAATAACAGATAATTTTGAGATTTTTATTAAAAGAGCTTTTCTATTTTTATTACAGCATTTTTAGCTGGTGTAAATGCTAACGATGAAATTATTTTTCTTGTAGCAAACCCTGTTGGAGTAATAATCACAGCTTCATCTTCACCAAGATTTATTAATGAAGAAGATAAACTTGAAGACTTCTTATTGGTATTTAAGCTATACTTTTCTACAACTATATATTTTGTAGTAATTTGCCTGTGAATTAAATCAAATTATTCTACAGTTGCTACCTTCTACTATTTTGGCTTTTGGCGCTGCAATTTTAGGAACATTTGTTATGACTGAAAAAGATAATAATTTAAACTTCAAACGATCTATCAAACGTAAGAACTCAATGTGGCTTGATATTAAAGTAAGTCAATTTTAGGAGAAAAATGAACAAATTGTTTAAAAAGCTTATTTATAGAAACTTTTTAGAAATAAAAACTTTGTGATTTTGTTGGTATCTTTGGGTGGTGGAGTTGGGTTGTATTCAACTCTCTTGATGTTATTTGAGCAAATTATTTGCCCTTTTGGATATTCAGATGTTAGGAAGTTACAGTTTGTTGTATTTGTTGGTTCATACGACCCAATTTATGGTTATTCCGGCATTAAAATACATTTGAATCGATTAACATTTTATCTAACTTGAGCTTTTTCATCAAATTAAAAGTAAACAATGTTGACTTAATTTAGCTGACTTTACAAAATGCAAAGTAATAATAAATTTTATTTATTTTTTATGGAATAACTTCATATAAAAAAAAGTTAGAAAAAATCTATTTTCAAAACTCATTGATATTATTAACTAATCCTTTATATATATTATACTTCTTATTGTTATCAATTGTTGTAAACTTTTAAGCAAAAAGTATTCAAATTTTATATCGATACTATTTTGGGAAGATTCTAGCGGGATTATGTTCGACCACTTTAACTGCATCTGGAATTTTAGGATCCATCATCATATGTTGGTATTGTGACCACAGTAAGCAGTTGTCTACTATGATAAAAGTTTCATTTGGTGTGGTCAGTATGGGCATGGGCGCATTTACTATCGTGAGTTCAGAATCGTTAAGTTGAAAAGATATCAAAATCTCCAAGTAATGGCTGCACAACAAACAAAATAAATTATTATCATTGAATCTCGTTTTTTTCTAATATTTGAAAACCATAAGTAGAACCATATTTTCGAAATTATAAAACTAAGAAAAAAACTACCTTAAAATTTCATTATTTTCTCGTTTTTTCTGTTGTCGATAAACAGTCTTTCTAGAAAACTTACGAGTAAAAAAACAAAGCTTTATATAGAAATAAGATTTGAAAAACAAATTTTTAGTTATTTATAGTAATTAAAGTATTAATAAAACAAATTTTTTAAATATTATTTTAACTTCTCAAAATTTAACTAAAATCTGAATAAGGTGAAATAACTAAAAATACTTTTTCTGAAAATGTTGATAAAAATCAATAACCTTCAAATATTTTCACAGTAGTAACTACTTTTATGAACAACAGTTTTCAGCAACTTATTCTATTATAGTGAATGTAATTACTACTAAAAATGAACATTTTTTAAGAATTTTTTTTCATTGGTAGCATTTAACTTTTTTATTTCGAATTATACGATTGATAAACTTTCAAGTTTATTAATTTAAGTAAATTGATAACCTTCAATTTTTTCAGATAATTTGGACTTCTACTTTTATTGGTTATTTAGTTTTGATTATATTTTCCTTTTTTGGTCTTTTTACGATGTGTATTCTACCAATTGGAATAGAGCTAGCAATAGAATCAACTCACCCAATCAGTGAAGCTACAATTAGTGGATTAATTCAACAAATGGGGTTTCCATTATTTTACATTTTCTTTATAAATTGAAAAGAATTTTTGTTGCTAACCAAAATCTAATTTTCAAAAATTGAATTACAAATCTTGAAATACCAATTAACATTTGTTTAAAAATAAACTAAACTAAAGTAATTTTCATGAATATAGTTTTTTGATTCGTTTGTTTAGTGTTTCAAGCTTTTTGTAAAAAACCTTCTTGACTTAATGAAGAATTGGACATTTTAATACTAAACTGAATTTGTATAATGCATAGTTTTCATCACGCATTAATAATTAGTTTTCAGAAAATAGTTTATATATAGAAGTTTAAAATACAAAAGTTTCATTTCAGGCATATTCAAGCGATTATAATGCTCGCTGTTGTTCAAATGCTGGGCAGAAATATGAGCAAACTTGAAGAAATCAAATCTGGTTCTGTGTGTCAGAAACCAATTAATGAAACAGAATTGATAGGCACAATGAATCAATCAAACTTTTCTGATAATCAGATGAACAAGTCAATGAAAAATGTAACTAATTTCCAACATTCACAAGAAACTGTCGACTTTTCAAGTTAGTCATCAAATCTTTTTGTGAAAATCACACCTATGTAGTCAACATAATTTTACACGAATTAAATAGATTAAACACTAACTGTATTTACGAATAGTTGTCAATCTTTGTCTGTTTAATAAGTGTTTTTTTCATATTAAAGGTGTTTTAAACTAATTTTTAATGCTGCAAATGAATTCTTGTAAATAGAAACCTACTTCTTAACCCTGAATATTTATAAACATTTTATACAATCAACTGCTTACTAGATTTCACTTTATTAGAATTTGATAATCTAAATTTTTAATTTTTTTGTTATCATACGATTAAAAATAAATTAATGTAAGTTTAACCTTATCAAATGTAAATATTTAATCGATATAATTAAGTCCAACCTACAAAACGTATCTTGTTTATTCGTTATTTTTATGTAATTATCTTTAAATTGAATTTAAAGTTTAATTTTTTAAGTTTAATACTTTAGCATGATAAACACTCACTTATTATTAAAAGGATTTGCTTAAGTAGTTTTTTGCTGCAAATACATGTTTATGAAAATTGCTTGAATTTTTCAGTCTCGGTATTTGTGTTGGCTTGCTATACAACAATACTTTACCTTCTTTTGATGTTTGCTTTCAAGCCTCAATACAAACGGAGAAAAATGGAAGAAAAACTAAAACTTGAGTTGGTTATTCAGAATGAAATGGAAGATAAAGATTGTTTCATAAACTCATGAAAAGATACTTTCTATTTAACCATAATAATTGTGGTTTCAAATTTAAATCATACCAATTAAATATATAGTTGTGGTGACTTTTTATAAGATCATTTTTATTAACACTTTAAATATAATTAAAAGAAGAATAATAATTACTAATATTTTCATTTGATATTTTTAAGAAGTTACTTCTGAGTTTAAGCAATTAATATTTCATTAAATAAAAAACTGCTTTGTTTGGTTTTTATGTTAAAAATAAATCGATTAATAGAACTGATTTGAATGATATCTGATAAAATCGTTAAAATGAACATTATTCAGTTCTTATTTTGTTATTAACTGAATCAACTTTTTTATTGACTTTTTTCATACAATTTTAATAAACTTTCAGCTAAAAGTAAAAAAACAGTTTTTGCATTTTAGATGGTTTCTTAATATAAGAAAATGGCACAATTTCAAAATATGAACAAAATAAAATCAAACAAAAATTATTTATAAAAAATATAAACTAAAAAGTTTTTTTTAATATTGAATTTTAAGCAGTAAAAGAATGACAATAAACAATAAATATTAATAAGTAGTAATCAAATTTTGTACCAAAAGAGTTTAAAAGTAAAGATGGGTTTTTGGAGTCGAAATTTTGAGAAAAAAAAAACAAATCTGAATATTCAGACTCATTAAGTACTCTGTTCGACATAACTTTTGTGAATAACTTTTTTTGATGATGATTAAAAACAACCGATGCTGAATATTTTAAACAGATTTTGGGAACTTTAAATCTTACAAATGCTCCATACTTTCATAGTATTGGTGACAGTAAAGATCGAATTTCACATAAAAACGTTACTGCCTGAGTATTTAACTATTTGAAGAGTTATTACCACTCTTTTATAGTAAGAAATAACAAAAATCCTTGAGTTTTAGATTAGATATTTACCAAGGCCATACTTTCGGTGGTGTTTAAGTCATGTGTCCAGCGTGTCCAAGCCAAATGCTCAAATGCCAGCTGACCGTCATTAGTAAGCCCTGCTAAGTAACTTATCTAGAAGAAAAAAAGTCAGAAGTACAAATTTCTTTAAGAGTTTAAGGTAAATATTAAAAGAATTTGATCTAATAATTACTATCTGAGGTTTTTGGAGGCAAAATTAGAGCAATTGAAGTCAAACATTTTTCTTTTTCTTATCATTTTTCGCTGAAATTTAGTGTCCTTGAATTCTTTCCGCATACAATTGAAATCTATTATAAATATTTGTTTGTAATCTCTACCGAATTAAAGTGGTTTCATATAAAACTTATTATTAGTTTCACTGACTTTTTATCTAAACTTTGATGTTTAAATATGCTGTAACCTAAAACTTGTTTTTTACTATATAAAACGAAACTGTTACAACCTATTACAACTGACACTTCTGTTCAATTATCTCTCTAAGAAATTTCAGAAGTTTAAAACTTGGAATAAATGAATAATTCTTTTGCGTTTTTTTGTAAGTTTATTATGGTATTACCAAGACCGTCTAACAAATACATAAATTTTTAAAAATATTGAATTAAAATTAATCGGGTAGTAATGAATTTCTTAGCAGTAGTAGGTGTCTGGATATAATAGACAATGAAGAGAAAAGAAGCGGGTGGGGTCTTGCTTAAATGTGAATGTAGAATTCTCTTCTTGTAAATTGATTCTTATCTCTTCACCTGAATAACTTAAACTTACTTGCTTCTTTATATCTTCAGGTGGAATACTGACTAAAGACTTGTAGTGATAATGTGAATTAAACAATTTTGAAGTTGTTAAAGGAACTCCTAAAATATGATTAATTATGAATCCAATAAGGGAATCATCATTCATCTTCAAAGCTTTTCCCAATTTAGCGAGTTTATCATCTTTAGCAAAATCTGTCATTTCATCAACCAAAGCTTGACTGACACAGAAACCACTACCACCATGAGCAAACGAAAATTTTATTGAATTATCACCTAACTGATATCGAATTGAATGGTCAAAACTTGATCTTCCTATATACCAAGACTTTTCGGGCTCAAATTGTTGCAGTAAAGTTTTCAGTTGATCTATGTTCACATAATTATCGTCATCCCAATGACACCACCATTTCGCTTTATTCTTTATATATGTGTTGAATTCATAGCCCATTTTGCAATTTAAACTAAAGGATTGGTGATCATTTGAACAAGGTGTAACTATAAGATTTCCCTTTGTCTTCATTTGGACGTTTATATCTTCTTCATCAGTTATAAAGTAAGTTTGGCCTGCAACTTTTTGAAACCAAGTCATCAAGATCACTTCTAGCCTAGTACCATGAAACTTTTTGCTAGTTTTTACAGTATGAATAATTTCGTTTAACTTTAAATCAAAGCTTTTATTTTTCAATTTTGTTTGGCTTTCATACTTTGAAGAATTATTAATGCTTTTTATGTTAATTTTATAATTTTTAGAAATGCGGGTTTTCCATTTCATTATAAAACCAACTGATACAAACCAAATAATGAAAGCACCAAATAAAAAATATCTATTAAATTTAAACTTTACCATAATTGTTCTTAATCTTAAACCTAAATAAAAATCAAGCTTTTTAAATGTTTTAGTTTATATAATAAACTTTAATAATATTGTTTAACTATTACCAATTAGGCTAATTTTTTTCTTCAATAAGCTACGAGAGGTTTTATAAAAAAATCCTAAAAAATTTTTTGTTTACAAAAAACCAAGTAAGAATTTATTTATATTTAAATATAATGTTATAATAATATTTTAATATATAATATTAGTTTATTCATATTTATAAACTATTTAGGACTTTTTTTTGCAAAGTGCCACCTGAAAAGCTAACATGAGCTAATGATTTAAACATCTTTCCTCAACTTAGTCAATTAATTTTGTCTTTTAGAAAGATTTTTTAATCTGTAATTACAAAGATTTAAACTGATGTTTACTTGCAACGTTATAAGATGTCTTTTAGTCATTCACCATCCTTTTTATGCTCCTATTGTACTTAATTCATTTAAATACACAAAGATATTTACAAGAGTGATATGAAATCGCCTGACATCAATACCACCAACTGAAAGGGTACCGCAGAAAATCGCTCCGAATAACGCTCTCTACTTTGCAAATAAATGTAGAAGAGAGAAGAAAAACCAACATGAAAGAAACTCCAAAAAATGTGTATAAATCTTGAAATTAATTCCTTTTGCATCTCACTGTTTTTGCTTTGTTTTTAAATCATCACTTCAACTTAACCAGCATGACAGTTCTCTGCCGAGGTAGGCCTTATTACTATTAATTTAGATAACAAACAAAGTAATGTAAAGTTTCGAAATTTCAATTAGTTACTCTTATAAATTACATATGTCAGAAGAAAATTCAATAATAAATCAATCAAAAAAATCCATAAAGTTCTATTTATGACGTAAGCAGCATAATAACACCATCTAAAATTAGGAGCTTTTAATATAAAATAATTTTATTTTAACAAAAAAGAATAACTAACCCACTTCAAAAGCAAACATCTCATAAATTATATTTTTTTATATTTAAAGTTAAGTAGGTATTATAATGTATTACAAATTTAACTTTTATGTAAGTGATAATAAAGTAGTCGACAATGCTACAAAAACAGAAAGAATAAAAATATTTCACAAAATATTAATTAAAAATTTCTAAATTCTAATTTAACTTTTACAGTAGTTTCAAAAACTCCAATCAAAATTTTGCAATTTGTAAAAACTCACGAATTATCTCTCATATACACGAAATTTTAATGTTGTTGCCGATATTCTTTTACCTCAGAAAGAAAAAGATTTTGTTTGTACGATTTAACCATAAAAAATTGAAAGTGACTAAAACTAAAAAGTATTTTATCCGATAAATGTAGATAGCAGGAAAGCATAAATTCACCAAAAACATTGTTTTCTAATATGTAAATATTTCGAATGTTTTAATAAAAACATTAACATAATTCACAGGTTATTTATTTTTTAATCTACATAAAAGAAATTACCATAATGTTCACTATATAGTAAAATAGAAGTTGACTTTAAGAATATTTTAAAAATTTCGATAAATGTCATTAAATAAATTCATAAGACTCAATTCAAAAAAGAGAAGTACAATTCATAAAAACAAAATTTCAGTAAATGATAACAAGTGTAAGAAATACAAATTTTTGAACTCTGACAAAATTAGCAATTTTAAAGTAATGTTCTATTTTAAACACCAATATTATTAGACACTCTCAAAAAGTTACCAGCAAAGTAAAAGTTTATCAGTATTTACAAAAGTATACTTTAGTTTAAAAGTTTAATTTAGGAACTTTTAGGTTAATAAAAGTATACTTGACATGAAGACAACTCCAAGCCTCTATCAGTTATTTTCTGAAATTTCGTTCAAAACGTGCTTTTTCTTTTTCAGTTCAAATTGACTGACTAAGTATGTAATTTTGATTGAAAATGGGAATAAATATTCAATTAAATATTAAGTCTTCAACACCATAAGTTTTAAAGATCTTTCAGGGTATACTTTTCGTGTAGACTTTGTCTAAAATTGCTTCATAAAAAGTTGATTTTTAAAAGAAATAATTTCATTCAGAAATTTAATCTAATTTTAAGCTTTTTAAATCTGACAAAAAACATTTTTTCAAAATTTAAACTTCAAAAAACTCGATACAATTTATATCAGAACTTTACTTTTATACAAATTTGTTTGTACATAATATTAACATCATTACCCTAAAGTTTTATTTCATTTTTAGAAGGAATCATCAAACAAATTAGTTATAATATTTTACAATTTATTGTACTATCAAAAAATTCTTTATTTAGGAAAAATTCAGTTATTATTATTAACAAATCAGTTCAATATAATAATAATATAAATACGAATAATTTAACACCAAGCAAAAAAAGTTTGTGTAAGGTAAGATGCAAAAATAGAAAAAAAACATCATTACAAATGAGTTCTAAATAAAATGTTAATTCCACGAAAGTTTTATCCATCTTAGTTTCTTTTTTATATTTTGTTTAATATTTTGATGTTCATGCGACATAAATTTTGCCGATATCAAAATACAAGTTACATAAAAGTAGAAATTATTCAAAAAGATTAGTGAAAGATTGACGCAAACTTCGGATCTTTTCTGCCCGATTCTCATCTTCACTAGCATCAATCTTATTTTGCTTCTGAAGAACTGTAGGAGAGACAGGAGCTGATTGGTGAGATATGTTTTGTTTCTCAGAACAACTGAAGATAGAGATCATAATAAAAATAAGATCTGAAGGTAATAACTCAAAGATAACACCTGCTTGTCTTTATACAGGCTTGCATCCGCTTCAAAACCAAGTCTGCAATCAATTCCCGGTCCTCTTCTTGTCGTTCACCAATCAATATCATAGTACAATCAGTTACCTTTAAAGTACTCATCAACAACTGATGATTTCATCACTATAACAAATACTTCTGTGATATAATCTTTTCCATCGTTGCTATGAAGGGCTTTAACGCCGACAATATCAAGGCCACCAAACATATCACTACAAGCATCTACCCACAATTTATATCGTTCAGTCACCGTCACCTCTTCAAGCATAGCAGAACCCCGGTTTGTTTTCCAGTTTTTCGAAACTGAGACTCTTCTGCAAATCGACACTAGTAACCAAACAACCACTAGTAACCAAACAACCACTAGTAACCAAGCAACCATTAGTAACCAAGCAACCATTAGTAACCAAGAAATCACTAGTAACCATGCAACCACTAGTAACCAAGCAACCATTAGTAACCAAACAACCACTAGTAACCAAGCAACCACTAATAACCAAGCAACCACGAGTGACCAAACAACCACTAGTAAACAAGCAACCACTAGTAACCAAGCAACCACTAGTAGCTAAACAGCTGCATACTTATACGCTTTGTAATTGGAGCCAATTTTTTGCACCCTGATGTCATAGGCGGCATCGACAAACTGCTCGACAACAACATAAGTATTTGCCATGGCAGCAACTCCTACTACATCCTGGAACTCATAGTGATCATGAACTTTAAACTTTGCCATCCCGCGATGTGCATGACCAACTTTGATGACGACTGGAAACTTTGATGATGTCAACTACAATAGAGGAGGTCTTTTTTACCCGATTTGTTGTTTTGCGAATGTAAACAATCGTCCTTAAAAATAGCGATTAGTCTTGTAGATTAAAAATCATAAATTTAATCAGTCTTGAAATAGATCAAAACTTTGTATTGAAAAGATAATTTGCCCATCAACAGATTTTTGTACAGAGTTGATATAAGAAGCTAGTAATTCAGGATTAGATGAAATATAAAAGATTTAATTTCAGAATTTGCAGCTTTAAAATTGTGCAGCGGATAATTTCAAGAAATATTTTATTAATTCAACTTCCTTATATCTGTTTTTAAGTAAAAAGAATAAAGAAATACTGAAGACTTATATTAATTATTCATGTTGCTAAACTTCTCAAAATCAATGATTATACTGAAGTTTTTGTTCAACATTTTTATAGAAATCGTTCCACATTCAAGTATTATTTGAAACTAATTTAATTAGTTTTATTAAAACAGTTTTTTACCAACCATTAATCTAGCTGAAGGATAATAGATCTGGTGGATGAGAGGAAAACTTTCTTTTCCAAGTTTCTTCTGAATACGAATCAACTGAGAAAACTAAAAAAAAATCAACTAAATTTTTTCACTTTTTTCTAAGAATTTCTTTAAAATTGATTATTTAGAAGTATTTTAAATCTTTCATTGAAATAGTAATTAAAGCAATCTTATATTTTTTACATTTTTTAAATATTTGAAGTCAATTGCAAGAAGTTTTCATTTAACTAGAAATATTTATAGAAAAACAGCAGAAAAATAAATCCATTAATTAAAGTTTATTATAATAATAAAAATAATTAATCAGCAGAAGCTCGATTATTTTTGTTGCTTCTTCAATAATCTAAATGTATGGAAAACTCAATTTATTCACGAATATAAAGATTATGTTTTCTATCAAGTCGAAATGAGTCTATGACTTAAATGGAAGGATCACTTGTCTATCTATCAAGGTCTTACTTACTCTCACTAAAAGTTATTAAAATCATTAAAACAGCTTCTTCTATCGTTAATGTGTTCAAATTTTCATTTTTTTTACATCTAAATAATGATAAAACAAGAAAAGCTGATGTGACTTTAAAATAATGCAAATAAATATAAAATCCAATTAAAAAGACAAAGTATTCAACAAAGCATGTTTTCTTTATCTTTATACATTAGATCAGACAAGAATCGCAAAAGATTTAGAATTTGTAAATTTGTATTGCTGTACAAATACTTTAAAGGAATTCAGCTTTTCTAACTAATTAAAGAACTTTTAAAATTTTCTTAATCATTTTGAAATAATGAATTTATCTTAAGATTCCCAAATGGTAACTCAGAAAAACTTTGACTTTTGTTATTCTAATTAATAGCAGCCAGCCAACCACCAGTAGTAACCAACTACAGGCGGCCAAAGAACTTTTTACCACACATCGATAATTTACAATGCTTCTGGCAAGCTCTTAATGAGTCTGCTGATAAATCGGAACTCAATCCAGAAAGGAATCGTTCGCTATTTAATCATTTTTGGTTTATCTTTAGAACATGAAATATCACTTTTCATTTTCATTAAGTTTTCTTCTCTTACATCAGTTACAGTTTTATATTTACATCTATACTGTGAATCAGCTATAAGAGAATATCGACAAAAATGAAGAAGACAAGAGGTGATAAGGACTGAAAAAGGGCGGTAAAGGTTAATGAAGAAATCTTTATTATGAGCTGGGTTCCCTCTTAAAATATTCAGAGACCTCTGAACCACAAGAAACTGCGGTAACTTTGACATTTTCATTATTTCTCTGCCTTCATATTATTTCGTCCTTAAATAGGTTTATAATCTATTCTCTGGTGCGCCAAATAAATGAATATTAGTCTTTAACTTTTATCAGAAGTTTGAAGTAATTAAACCAAAGAGCTCACTGTCCACGGCTTATCCATAAAGTTGTATTGTGAGTGTAAGGAGTTGACTGCTGGTATGGCGGCGTGTTTGAAGCCAATAATCAAGTTAGTGAAGTCTTTACATTCACTCATAGATTTTGCTACTTGACGAATTAGTAGAAAATGAGGATTAAACGATCTGAAAGAAGACACAAGTTGAAACCTAAGAGGCTTTAAACCGTGAAATTAAAAAACAAATTATTGATTAGCTGTCTGTAAACGTTATTTTAAAGAAACTTTTAAAAATGAAACTAGTAAGCTACACTTGCAAAAATTTCTTTTAGAATCGATCGAATTAAAAAGTGTGTTTAGACTTTAAAGTGCTGTAAAAACTATCAAATCGATTTTCGATCATAAAATAGTTGAGTTGAAGCCAAAGAAATTGTAATATTTTGAAATAATAAATGAAAAAATCCATTTTGAAAATGAAGCAGAAATTTTGAATTAAAATAAAATCATCTTTTATAAAATAAAAGTTTTTAAAGTTTTCTAAATGCTTAAATCTTATCAATAATTTATAACAATATTAACAACAAAAATGAAATAAGAACCTAATAACTCTGTTTCCATTCCTGTATGCGTTGATGTCAACAGTTGCACCTTCGATACTACAACTTGATATATTAATTTCGTGAAATTCACTCTGAAGTAAACGGTTTTGCTTTAAAAATTTGTAAATTATTTCAAACTACAATTTTTCGAGTATAAAAAATCATACACCGAGAGATTGTATTTAGTGAAGCAAAACATTGATGCATCTTTAACAAAGTGAATCAAAACTAAAAAACCTGTTCGACTTTGATATTTAGTTCAACTGCAATCTTCTTTCCATTAAAGTATTTCTTCCTTTAAACAATTAAACGATCAACTTCAACTTTCATTGAATATTTTAATTCACCAATCCGTGTGTTGGTCGTCAATCACCAAAAGTACTTTCTTGTCGTCAATCGTTCTTGACTTCAACTTCATAAGAGGATTTTCGGATGAGAAAGATGCGAAAAAACCACCTTTTAAAAATTTATTAAAGACACGAAGCCTCGTTTCAACTGATTTCTCACTATTCTGTTGCTTTTCACTTTTTGGGTTTTTTGTTTCCTTGTCACTGTCCACCATGTAACCGCTTGAAACATGGTTGTCACTGGCAACGTTGTTATCAGAGAAGCGTCGACGCAGAAAGCTCATTGCTGATTGGACAGTAGACATAATGAACTAAAAAGTTGCAAATAATAAATTACTAATTTTCATCTTCAACCTAAAAATTAGAAACATTTTTAAAGTTCCAAAATAAAGTTTTAGTTTCAATCATTAGTAGTAAATATTTCATCAGTTGATGACGTCACATAGATGTCGTAGTAGCTTCTGTTTCCAATGGAATGTAGTTTAAAATCGAGATTTGAATCAATCGTTCTAAGCTGATGGAATATATTTGAATTTTTTCTAAAGTAATTTTAGAGATAAGATAATTATTTGATCCAATAACAAACGTTGCAGCTAACAACCCAATTTAGAAATTGATCAAAACATTACTTGAACATTATTTAAAAAGAAGCAAGCATAATAGTTAGTACTTTGCGTTAACATATCCTTAAAAAGTTTTACTGACTCTCTATATTTAAGTAAAAACAAATCTAACTAGATTGGATTCATATCTTTAATTCCCAGCAAACGAAATTAAGCTCCACAAAATTGATTTATCTTGCCTCAACATAACTAAGAATTAAAAAAGCTCAATGGTTTGTTTTAATATTTTTAGGAATTTAAAGTTTATATTTCTTTTTATAAAAAGATTATAAGAATTTTGAAATACCAAACATAAAACAAGAATTTCTATCTCTTTATAAAGATAATTTGTTATTAGAAAATTTTAATTTTGTTAACTGTAAATGATCTTCCATTCAAGTTTAATCAAAAATTTAAACTTTTTGAAAGTAAATTAATGAAAGAATTTAATTAAATCATAGTATTTATTTACTTATTAAATGTTTTTGATAAAATATCAAAGATAATTTAGTTAAATGTTATCCAATATAATTCTAACAATCTCTAAACTAAAGTTTAAATCTGAGCATCTACAAACATCTTAAAGAAAGATTTATTTGTTCTACAGAAATATTCTGAACTATTTTCATGTCTTTACGTTTTTGATTTCTTTACTGATCTGATAACAACAAAAGTTATTCATTTTTATCTGAAACTTTTTTCTGGCTCAAAAAGATTACAAGTCTTCTGGTGAGAGAATGTTTTATTAAAGCTTCTGGTTTGAGGGCGATCTTGAGTTCTTTAAAATGATGAATAACTTTTGGTGTTGAAGTTTGAAAATAGTTTTAGTGAAAGTTTACAACCTAAATTTAGACTTTGTTTCAAAAGTAGTAGAATAATAAGCTGAAAATGTTTTAATATGATGATAACCAAATTCACTTTTCAACTGGTTTGAATTTCGGGTTATTTTTGTAAATAAAGAAAAATAGATTTAAATTCTTGGATTTTTATTAGCATTTAACAACAATATTTTTATTTGCTCTTCTTTTATAAGTAATGAAAGAGGTTAAGTTTAAATCTAACCCTAAAAAGTATCAGCAAAGTTGATTTAATCCACCTTTTAATTATCAAATCAATTTTGTTTAAGAAATTTTTGTATAAAATAGTTGTAATGTTTAATTTGAAGATATTGTTAGAAAGTTTCAGTAATAAAATACGCAAAGTTGGTCGGTTTTATTCTTTATTCGAGTTTGTTGTGTCCACCATTAAAATAAGCTTCATTATATTTAATATCTTTGAAGAATATTAATATAGCTGATGTCTAGATGTTGAGGAATCAGTTTTAATTTTGTTTAGAGATTTTTTGAGCAAATATTATCAAGAATTTTAATCTTCAATTACAGTAGTAACTCTACAAACAACTTTTATTTTTAAACTTTTATAATTATTATCTTGATTGAAAACGTTAGTTCTTAAATAACTATTTTATCTAAAACTTTCAAATCTTACTGCAAAAGTTTGTTGATTAATTAGCTGTTCATAAATTAACGTTCATAGCCAAAAAAGTGATGAAGATTTTAAAGTAATCTTTAAACAAATTTTCAAAGATATTCCGAAAAATTGGATTGAAATTTTACAGAAATATATTTGATACAAAATTGAAATTAGAGTTGGTGATTTAATTCACTCTTTTTTGTATGATTGGTACAAAGATTTATCAGTTTAAAAAATAATAAAAGATTCCAAACGCGAAGTTTCAAGTTGCTTTAATATTTTTTATCATTATAATTTCATGCATTTAATTTACCATTTCACAAAAATTCTAATTTCTTTTATCTAAAATTGAATATTTTCCAGCTGAAGCCTTTAAACTCACAAAACGTCATCAGCTGCAGAAGACTTTCCACAAAAGAAAGATCTTAAGCCGTGAAGAAACCCACATTGCTGAAAAAGGCAGCAAATGAGGTCTGTAAACGATTAAAAAACTGATATTTGCTTCAAACTGTCAATCTGTAACCAACCAATCAGTACGAACACTATAATGATGATTATGATGACGTAACTGATATTTGGAACCGTAAGAAACCTTTCAAATGGAGAAACTGGAATATTTGATGATAACAACATTCTCACTGCAACCAAATGTTAGAGGTCAGATAAATTTTAGACAATATTGCTTACTTGGGGTCATAAATATATCGACTTTGGTCAAAAAACCCATTTTATTCACAGCAGTTATTCGAATCTCATATTCTTGATTTTGCTTCAAACCTACAAAAAACTAATCAGAAAATGAAAAATTTTATAACTTGTACCTGGTAACAGAAAGCTTTTATCACGAAATACTTCGTGGTGTTTATTAAACGTAAATTTCTTATCCTTTTTATCTCCCGTCAATTCAGAATATTTGAGATTAATCTGATTGATTTGTTCCTCTTCATTTAGCTGCCAGCTGATCGAGAAATTCTCAAAACTTTCATTGAAGAAATTGTAGAGAAGCAGAGTAGGTTTGGCTAATGATAAAACAAAACATCAGTAAAATCAACATCAGTAAGATCAACATCAGTAAGATCAACATCAGTAAAATCAACATCAGTAAGATCAACATCGGTAAGATCAACATCAGTAAGATCAACATCAGTAAGATCAACATCTGTTTATTAGTAAGACTCACTCAGAGCTTTGGTGATAAATTGAAGTCTTTTTTCTTCACCTTTTATCCCATTACAGTTGACAATAGCAGCTGTGACTGTATAATTACTAGAATCACTTAATCCCTTCATTTCAAACAATCTAGTCTCTATGAGATCTTCCATGATGACGTCATTACTGCTGTTAGTAACGATTACATAGAAGCGGGAGTGAGAGTGATTTTTGATATCTAGCTCCATAGAAACGCGTGTCATCGTCAAATTGGTGATCTGTAATTTCTAGTTTGGACACGCATCAGTGATTTCTGTGCGAAGAGCTACCAGGATTTGATGAAGCGGTTTTGGGATCAAAGGAGCGAGAAGCAGGTAGCGCGTTTGTGTAGAGCCTAATTGGTTGCTAGAGTTACAAATGAACGCGTTGTTGAAATCATCAGCAACCACACGCATCTATTCGACCATAAATGATTAGTTGATAGCTTATCACGTGATTACTACCTTAAGCGTCGATGCGTCGTCACTAATCGCGAAACCTTCGAGATTTCTTAAATCTTCGTCTCTACCTTCAACATTTTGGTTAGTAAGCGCGCAGTGATGACGTCACAAACCTTCGAGGTGCCAGTGACGATGTGGCGTCGGCATGGCGTCCACGTTACATATCAACGTCACTAAACTTCCTACACATGTTTCCACTTCCTTCTGACTTTCATCAACTGGTGGATCTAATCCAAGATATAAAAGATCAAATAGAAGAAGATCTCAACTCACAAAGAACATCAAGATGAAGAAGTTTCTCGCTGCTACCGGCAACGCTACTAGCGCGACAAGTAAGATTTGTGGAATCGCCTTTATGACATCGATTCATCTTCAACGTCGTTGCGCTTTCACTCTTTGAAATCGACCAATCAGAGATCTTCTTTGTGTCATCTTGAGTCGGCAAGATCGCGATTTTGGGCTGCGGGACTCCTTTTGCCTCGCATGACATCACAACTGATCTTCCTTCGATGCATGTCACTGATGACGTCACACGCGTGATGTACGGCGGGACTGTGAAAGAGCTGATAAACAAAGATGAAGATGTGAAGATCACAGACTGTATATTTGAAGATCAATTGATGCTGAATCCGATCCTAAATGATTAGAAGCTTCACAAATAATCTTTCCTCCAGAGTTTAGATCACCTGATCACAATTGACTAATCAGAAGTGAGAAGTTGAATTGAAAGTGATACAAACTTAAATCAAGAGTTGAGAAGTTGGTGAGAAGTAATGATTTTCTTCCCGATGTTTCTAATCGATACCAGCTAAAAGATTCAACTTTTAATGATCAGCCAATCACAGAAGTTCAACTAACGAGTAATTCGGAGAAGGAATCGCGTCCGCTCGACATCTCATCTTTGAATCGCTTCTTTTAACAATTTGATGAGGTCCTTCAATTGTACAATTTCTCGCGGAATCTGTGAACACTTAAAATCGTCGAGTTGACATTATCTAGACTTTATGACGTCACATTGCACGATGACTTCTATCATTTTCTCGTCTGTGTATCCGTCACGTTCTTGTACACCTCGGCATATGTAGTCGCCTGCGTGGCGCAAAGTGATGACGTCGATGACCAACTCACTTGATCCAGCATCTGTGACGTCATCTACTTTAACTATTAGAAGCAGGCTAACCACTAGATGACATACAAGAGTGCTGTGGTGCGATGATGACGTCATCAGTGGAATAAGGTGTCATCCACGTGATAATAGGAGTGGGATTCCCCTGAAATTTGCATAAAATGTGCGCACTTTTGCCCTCAACAAAAATCTGAACTCGAGAAGTTTCTTGCAAATTGACTTTCACTAAACAACAAACATCTAACTTTTGATTTCAACTTGACCTTTCACCTACCAACCACCGTCACTTGTTTCATCGCTTCCAACTTCATCTTCATCTTCGACAAACCCACACAAGTGTAGCAACCATTATCAGCCACTGTGACGTCACTAACTCGTAGCTGAAGCTTCGTTTCGTCACCACCTTTCCATCGTCTACTTTTCCATCTCTGCATCATGCGTCATCAACGAGTGACGTCATCAACAAGCCTTTTGTTTTACTTGGCGCTGGTTGGTGGACAAGGGTTGACCCTTAAATAACCATGTCAAATTGGTCACGTGGTCACTGAATGTCTTGCATGTTAGCAACACGTCATCACCAGCGGGACGAACAATGTCATAATCAGGTAGTATGAAAAGGGAATTTCCCGATACTGAAACAACTTTGATATTCAAATTGAATTTAGAACAAGTAGAGGTTACCAGAAGTAAAAAAAAGAAAGAAGTAGAAAGTAATTTGAAACATCCTGTTGCTGCTGCTGCTGAAAATAACCTGAAAAATATTGGAAGCATTTCAACCACTCATTGATTACATCGAAGTTGTTGCTATGTAACCGGTGACGTTAACGCTTTTCTCGTCTTTATGAATAGTGTCCGGATCATTAATGATAGAAGTTAGATGAGTTTTTACATTTGGCAACCTGACATTAGTTTTTTTAATAATTTACTCAACTAATAAAATTATTTACAAAAAACTGGATTTCATTTCTTCAAATGTAAACATTTCTACCTAAGCAACAACAACCAACTAACAAATCTGATCTAATTTTCATCTATCAAAGTTAATTGAAAGTCTAAACTGCTTGTCATGTAAGTACAACAACATTTCAGTAAAGTTGTTTAAATCTCATTAAGTCTGATTCATAAAGAATTAATTAAAGAAATTTTTTTAACGAGAATGTTAGAAGAAAAAAGTTTCTCTTTAAATTTGCTTTTAAATAAGAAAGCTTTTTTTTTATTCCCTAAAATCTCTCAATATTTTGACTGAATCTTCTTCCAGACTCAGTAAAACATCTCTCAAATAATTTGTCAGATAAATTTAATCACTAAAAAGCTTCTACAGTAAATACAGGCGGCAAAACATTGCTTCATAAGATTCACAAAAAATTACGTAACAAAATGGCTTTTTTCTATTTTGGCATCACTTTGGGTAGCTAGTTGAGTTGTAATGATGAATGTTATATGAGTTCGAAGCTCCTGCTTGCCGAGAAGGGGGTAGTTTATAGCCAGCATTACGAAACATTTTGACGATATTATCACCAGCTGAAGAAGTTGAGGATTTGATTTCAGTTCGAATAAAATGAGAAGGTTTCATTACAAAAGAAGAATCAGTAAAATCAAAAGCTGATGTGGGTTGATATGGAGCTACAGTAGCTATAGGTTTGTTGCTTAGTTTCACCGCTGGACTTGCAGAAAGTTTTGGAGTAGACCATTCGTCCTTGATAACCTTCAAAAAGTCAACAATAAATTAGCAACAACAAACTAACTACAACAAACTAACTACAACAAACTGACAACAACAACTTACTTGTATTGTCAACTGTCCAATCAGCTGCGAAAGTTTGTTATAGACATGAGCTAAGACCATTTGAATATCAGAATCTCTTCTGACTCTTACATCGATTCTTCCACACAAGATCAATCCGAAACTATTCACATCTTTACTTCCTTGTTTCCTACTCAAAGCCACTGTATGAATCTTCTCATTTCTAATCTCCAAGACACCATCTATAAGAAATCTGTAAGAGATGAAGGAACCGTCTTGATGTACGGATGCACTAACCAAGTGTTTGTGCTTCACTTAGTAACTTGTCTAACTGGCCTATGACGTAAGGAGGAATTGTGTTTAGAAGCACAAGACCGCTACACGTTGCTAATGGCCACACGCATCCGATGATAGTGGTTGCTATGAGCAACGCAGCGATTGTATCGGCGAAATAGAAAGAGCTGCAAAACAGTTGATGGTGACGATGACGTCATATGAATGACGTCACTCACTCTATCTCGATCAGAAGGTTGGCAACGAAGCAAATCATAGTTGCAGATAAAGTCATGATGAGGAAGGGATCCATACGAGGCTTGAAGATTCGTGAAAGAGGAGGAAGAAGACTACAGATAGAATTTGACATGTCTGAGATGTGCTCTTGAAGTAAAGATGATGATGAAGCTAAAAGAAGAACTTGTTGGATGAGAAGAGAGTCAAGAAGATCTCGGTACCTTGATATACGGACACTAGAGGGGGTACTTCAAGCAGCAACATTTTGATGATGTGAAATGAGAAGAGAAGGAACGGAACAAAGAAGAGATTTGTGATGATTACTGGAGGTTGATGAAAAGATCTGAAGTTGTAAAAGATTAGAAGATGAAATGTAAAAGAGCATCTGACCTAATCAAACACTCTTTCAAGATAAAGATTGTTCCAACCATGATGAACATTAAAGATGAGAATACCAGTAATGTCTCGGATCTCTTGTAGTTGTTCAATATCAATTTATCTTTTTCTCTGACGTCATACACAATGGAAATGATGGCAATTAGTAGTGACGTCACTTCAAATGCGAGTAGAAGCATTAACGCTCGAAGCGCTGTAAGCAATTGATCAGAAAAAGATAAATCCCATTAAAATGTGAAGAAAGGTGTGAACTAGCTACCTATGCTATCACTTGAGCTACACCAGGAGTTTGTTAGAACAAGAAGCAGGATGTTTACTGAAACTAAACAAATTATTTTTCTGGTTTCTTTGACATTTGAAACTAGCTTCACAATTGACTTCATGCGGTGATAAAATGTCTTATTCTTTTTTTGGAAAGGGTGAATTGGTACCTATAGATATCAATATATTGGCATATTTACAAACATCAACATCCAACTTACAGTCAGTAAGTTGTTCATTCGTTGGTTGTTACCACTCAAATCAAAATCTAAAATTCAGAAATGTTTAATATGTAAGCTATTTATATATTTATCATTTGTATTCATATATAAATTTCAACCAACCTGATTCAGGATCTATACTGAGAACAGTATAACTTCCTTTTCCACTACCTTCTTTTTCAACCATTCTACCATTTAGTTGACTATTATAATAATTTTCCATTTATCTAAAAACTTATTAGCAGTAGAAGCTTTTGAAAGTTATCATAAAATAGACATTTGGTAGTGAGATAATTAGATTGTTCAAATTGATTTTAATTAATGTTACTTAAAAAGCAAACTAATAAAAGAAACAAAGCTTATTTTTATAATCTTGCTTATAAATATAAATTCAAAACACAAAAATACACCTTTAAAAAATTCGTTATATTATAAGGTATAAGTAATAATAATTAATAGATTGAAATTAATAGTAATTAAAATATATATTATAAAGTTATTGACTTATAACTATTACAATATAACTATTTCTATAAATGATAATTTTAAAAGTTTAACATTCCACAATATTTAATATAAGCAATTATTATTACAATTGGCAAAGAAAATCTATAGTTTTTATAGTTTTGAATAATAATTAAAAAATAAATAGAGTATCTATAACAATTCAAGTATACTTACTTTTATTTCATTAGTAAACAATAAATACAATTCAGATATTTAAAATTAATAATTTTTTTTTAAGTAATAATTTTTTTGTAAAATTATCCAATTTATAAATTTGTTGGCCAAATTATGAATTAGTCAAATACAAAAAATATTTCTGAAAATATAAATACAAACAATATTTTTATGTCTACTAATTACTTCCAAAATTATTTTTGTACAAAATGCTCAGATGAAATTATGGGTTTTCTATTAAAATTACCGTTTGTGTCTAAAGTTCAATAAAGCTCGTTAAATATATAATTAATTTAGTAATTTAAATAGAATAATACTTATATGGACAAAAATATTCTTATTATAGGTAATTTTTATCCTTAAAACCTTAAATGCCGATAAGTTTAATAAGTTAGTTATTTATTATTTATACCCTTAATCTATTACTTAAAATTTACTACCACATAACTATGTTGACGGTCACTGTCAGCAAAGGCCATAAAACAAAAAGTTAACTAACACTGCCTTGAATCCGACTAAAATATTTGTAAAAACTGTTTGAAACTTTTTATAGACGAAGCTTGGTAGAGATACTTTGATATTAGTTTTCATTTTATTAGTCGTATTTCAATCCCTAGTAAATGAAAGACAAAAGTTTCATTTAGTTTTTTTACATCTATCGTTTCAGCGTCATCTCAGCTTCTAGAAAAGCAAAGTAACAATCTTTGATACGAACAAGATTTGCAAATTTTCTGTTGTTAGCCTAATTCGACTCAAATTTTTTTGAAAAGTTGTTAAAAATTCTTATTTACTGAAGTCACTTATTTGTTGCTTCTACGGACTATTCGCGCTTACACACAGAACGTTTGACTCAAACACCTCGTCAATTTTTCATTTAACTCACAATAAGTTTGGACATAATTGAAGAGAAACAACTCCTAACTAACGTTAAAGCTATAACTGTGCTGGTAACTAACTAATATAACTTGGCAACTGCTTACCAAAGAAAAATATTTGAATGGGAGTATTTTGTTAAACTCGTATTTTATTAAAGTAATTATGTAAATAACTGATCACATTAAAATATCTACAACACAATTTGTTTTTTGCACAATACTTATTTAAAAATGGAAATAGGGAATACAACATAATGCTAGAAGTGAGTGACTCATCATTCCTATTATAATTTAAGGTGCTTAAGTATCTGAACTGATCTTTTACAAATAATTCTAACTAGGATTGGAAACTTTTCTGACTTTTTTTAATGGAAAAAAGCAACAACATTTTTAAGCGATAATTTATTTAGGATTTCAGGATATATAAAGGAAATTGTATAAACAACAAAATTATAAAAAAAAACCTTTTTATTCATTCTTAATAATAGCAGTACAGAGTTTAGAAGTCATGCTTGTGACAATAACTTTCTTTTTATTATTCTTGTTGTTAGGACTTTCCATCTCAATAACAATAATTGGTTTTGCTTGATCCCATAGTGAAAGAGAATCATTATGAAAAGAAGCAATTTGTCCAGCTAGTTTTTCATTTACAATACCCCTCTTTCCTATACAGTGACCTTGGTTATCAGCAAGGATTACTCCTGAAGTATTGGTACTGTTGAAAGTGGCATCAAGATGAATGTTAAGAGATTCATCCATTTGTAATGAAAATTTAAAATCTATAATAATATAACAACTGACGTAAAAGTTTTAATGAATATTAATTTCATTAAAAATGTTAAACTCAATACTAAACAAAGTAGAACAAAAAAAATTAAAATATGTTTAATATTTAATATAATAGATGAAACATAATAGTTTTATACATTGATAAAAAATTGAAATGCAAAAATAAGTTTTCTACTAAAACTTTAAAATCTAATAATATAGTTTGAAAAAACTATTAGAATTATATTTTAACAAAAAATCTAAGAAATAAATTTAATGAATAAAATTATATTAAGACCTAATTAAGTTTCAGAAAAATATTTAAAACAAAAAATTGAAGTCTTTACAAAAAAATAATAAAATGAAAAAACTAGTGAGTTATTAAAAAAATGAACAAAAACTGAAAGAAATTTTTAACAAACAAGTCAATATTAAAGAAATATCTATAAAAATACTAAGAGATTATTCAAATAAAATACAATAAGATAGCATTGTTTATAAACCTTTTATTATTCAAATGAAAATTACCATATAAGGATTTTATTTTAGTAATATGTTTATTCTAATAAGTATATTTAATCTGAGAAACAAGAAGACCCTTGTGGAGGTAGATATATGAGCTACTAAAGCTGCAATGTTTGTAAGCTAAGTTACTTGAAAAACAAACTAACTAAAATGGTTTTAAAATTGTTTGTTGTTCCATTTATTATCTGAATTTCTTGAAATTAACATATTTGTCAAATACAAGTGATTTTGAAATATCAAAAGTAGCTTTTTTCAAACAATTTTATATTTCTTAAAATTATATACTTTGAAGAAGCGACCAGCCCTAATACTTTGACCATGCCACATCTATTATTTGATCTTATGTTTGATATATAATATTTAAACATATTTTTAATGTACTTATTAGATACATTGTTACAAAACTTACCCAAAATAAACAAACACAAGTTTAACAAAAACTTTTGCGTTACATGAATTAGTCAGAATTTTTATAAAATTTGTATTACAAGTCTAGAATTCTAATTCGTTTGTTGTTTACTATTAGTAACATTCGTTACATTTTTATATAACATAATATATACATCATTTAACTGATGTAGATGACTGATAGCAAGTTTTGTTCATTTATAGTGTCAGTTTATAATTTATTTATACAGACCTTTAATTCTAAGAACCCATGCCTTTTTATCAATCTTTTCAAATTGTACATACGTCCAATTCTTGAATACAATGTCAGTGAATGGATGCCATATCAAGTTAGTGATATAAAAAAAAACGAATATGTTCAGGCCACATTTATAAGATTAGTATGTAGGAAACTTAATATTAAATATGATAGTTATAAACGTCGTCTCAGTCTCTTCAATTTAGATACTGTGGAAATTCAAAGCATTAAATACGACTTAATTCTTATTTTTAAAATTATCCACAATTTAATTGACATTCAGTTTGATGATTTCTTTTCTATTAGTGCTTCCTTCAAGTTATATCAGCTCAGACGACACCCATTACACCTTAATAAGCCTATATCACCTAGTACATTGGTCAGTGCAAATTTTTTCTCATACCGTACAATTAATACATGGAATCAGCTACCATCAGACATTGTCATGTCAGAATCACTCGCGTTGTTCAAAAAGAAGTTAAACCGTTTTAATATTGCCAACATTGTCATTTATAAACTGTGATTTTTTTCTCTTTTTTATATTATTAACATTCCATGCAATTGTTCACTGTTATATGCTTTGAGTGATATCGAAATACCATGTGTTACATCTTTTACTTTCTATATTTTTGGCTAAATAGAACATCTGTGATTGTTATTTGTGAGAATGTGTGTTAGCGAGAGGTGCTTTTTTCAGGTACCCTCCTTCACATTTATTGAAATAAATAAATGAATAAATTTAGCCACTAAATAACGTTGCTAGAAAAAATTACAATCAATTTTTGAATACATCCCTTTTTGAAGAACTGGGATAACTTAGAAGCATGAATTTATATTTAATATCCACAAAGCTATTCGCAATTTTACCAGAAAAACAATTTAATTTAGAAAACAAAAATTATTAAGTCTGATAGACTTTTTAACAAAAGATTAGTTACGTTTTTTGAAACTATACAATTCTTAACATGCTTCTAATGACTTTCAGTAAATTACTAAAATATTTCATCTTTTCAAATTAATTCTGAAACGATAATACATCTTTTCAAATTCGTTAATTCAAAAGTTTCATAATTACGAGATAAAAATTTGAGAATTTATAAATTTGTAATAATCAAAAAAATCTGGCTGCTTAGAAAACGATGAAAAGGCAAAATGTTATCTGATAATGATAATGGTTTGTAAACGGTGGTGGTGAACTGATTGTTTGCGGCAATAAAGCGATGAAGAAAAAGGCAGCAGCAGAAAATAGGAAGTTTTAAGCTCAATAAAGAAAGTATTGACAACGGTTGGTGCTAGCGTTTGATGACAAGCGCAAATTGCAAAGATTTTGAATTGTGAAAGATTAGATTGTGAAGATTTTGGATTATGAAGATTTTGGATTGTGAAGATTTTGGTATATAGAGATTTTGGATTGTGAAGACTTTGGATTGTGAAGACTTTGGATTGTGAAGACTTTGGATTGTGAAGACTTTGGATTGTGAAGATTTTGGATTGTGAAGATTTTGGATTGTGAAGACTTTGGATTGTGAAGATTTTGGATTGTGAAGACTTTGGATTGTGAAGATTTTGGATTGTGAAGACTTTGGATTGTGAAGATTTTGGTATATAGAGATTTTGGATTTTATTAAAGATTCTTTTCCATATTTTCGATTTTTTTCTCTTCTTTGCTATTTTGTCTATTAAATAATAATCGAAAGAATTTGAGGTAATTTGGTGAGTAGACATAACGTCAGATGATGACGTCACTCAATGATGTCACACAACGAAATAGCAATTTCAAGTTGATTGCTGATGTAATGAAGAAAGACTTTTTGTGTCTTCATCAGAAGGTTGGTGAATTGAAGACGTCTCATTATTCGACCTTCGACTTCGTAACCATGTAAACAAACCGCCCGAACTTTCACTTCTTTCATGACATGATGCAGATGATGAAGAAGATCCCGCAGGTGATGCCGGCCGTACAGGATCAACTGAAGATGATAATTGAAGATAGTCGAGATGATGAAGAGGTCAACAAACCCATTTGAACTTGTTGTTGTTGATTTAAAGAGTTCTTTCTCGAGAAAGTAAACCAAGACGACTTGGTAGAAGTAGTAGTAGCAGCAGGAGGAGGTTTCCTGATACTTTTATGGGACATTTTTTGTTCATTTACGTTTTTTTGGATCATTAATTCCATATCTTCCTACAGATCATAAGTTAAACAAGAACTACATCACCCACCACAAACCTGCCACGCTTCTATTTCTCTTTGTTGTTGCAACTTCTGTTGAATAGCTTCCAATAACTGAGTGTTTACTGACATCAAATCAGTTTTAGCTTGTGCTAAACTCATCTATAATCAACCAATCAGAAGCCTTCTAAACATCTTCAACCAATCACAAACCTGTAAGCTGTTTTTGGCGGCAACTTCTTTATCTTTATCAACCATCAAGCCAGTGACTTTCTTCTTCAAATCATCCATCAACAACTTGGTGTTTTCTTTTTCTTCCTTCATCTGAATCACATGATTAACAAGTGAAGCGAGATGGTGAATAGCGTGAGTTAAGTTGATGTGCTTGCTATCAAAATTTTGTTGATTGTCAGTCACTACATCGAATTTATTCAGATAGTTTCGGAGCAAAGTACAGATAGTAAGAATGCGTTGATGATTGTTCCAAATATCTTGCTTCGTCTACAAAACACAAGTAGAGAGATAAGCGCGAGTAGATGATGAAGTTGATGAAACTAGAAGCACCAACTAGCAGCTGTTACATCAACATGCGTTTCAAATGTCGAAAAGTTGAACCTCGATAATCTGCAGTTGACAATTATCAATTCCTTCTATTAATCGCTTATGGTAATTGACGATCAGTGACGTCATCATCTTCTCGTCTAGCTGTTTCCTTAGGGGGGTTTCCGCGACTGCTGGCTTCATCATTACGTCATCACTTCGCTACAAGCAGCAACAACAAGATGTCGTGACACGCGCGCTTTTTACAAGTCACGTGCTACATTACAAGTAATGACGTCACATACAGGCAAACTACATTTAGTGACGTCATCAAAAAATAGCGCAATTGTTCAACTATGTAATGACGTCATCAGTTGCCAAACTACAACTACTAATCAGCAGAAGCAATATTCAGATCATTACCTCTTCTGTTTCGTTGATGACGTCATCGGTGATGATTGGCTGTTTTAAAGTGATGACGTCATCATACTCGACACCGCTTGATTCCAGCTCGTTGAGTAGTGACGATGTGCTAAGAGTGTTAGGATCTAGAAAAAGAAGCAAGTTAATGAAAGTCAGGAGCAACTAACCAATCAGAACTCGTTATTTGAATCACTGAAAGATCTTCTGTCAACTCATCGATTCTCATCTGTAATCTACTGTTCAAAGATCGGATGTCACGAAGCTCTTCATTTCGCATTTTCAACTTTGAAAGAAAGGAATATTAGCGAGGTGCAAGTAGCAAGAGCTAGTTGAGTTTCAGTTGTCGGCATCATCTCTCATCAGATGATCATTACTAAGGAAATTGAATCAAGGATCTAGTGAAGATGCGCGATAAGAAACAAGCGTCTCCTACAAATCAGCCTAAAAGCTTCATCTTTACTTTTTAGATAATATTTTTAAGCTTTAGGATTTTAATCTACATAACATACAACATCTAACCTCCCTCTCTTGATCATGTAAGTTTCGTTCCAGAAGATGTACTCGATCATATGAAGAAGTAAGTTCAATCTTTAGATGCTCACTTTCACTCTGCATCAAACTCATATTCTCTTCCAGTTTGTTCCTACTTTCCACATCATCATGAATCTGAAAGATCTCATTAATTACATAATAGAGTTGCCCAAAAACTTGTTAAAAATCACCAACTACATCTACAAGTCATCTAAGTCGCTACAACATCACCTCACCTGTCTCAGTAACTGATCCAGAAGTGATCAATAAAATAATTTACAAATAAATTTTGTTCATCAAAAGAATAATCATTAAAACCTGATTCTCGTTGCTCTCTAGTTGTCGGAGCTTGAAGTTGGTGACGTCATACTTCTCCATAAACTCTTTTCGAAGTTTTTGAACCTGTTGTGAGAGTTGTTGTTCCGCTTCAGTTGCCTAGGAACAAGTTGATCGGTTATCAGTCTACAAAAGTTTGAATAGAAGTTACCAGGTGGAGCTGGTTCCTTAGTTTCTGATTAACTTCACTTAGTTCCGTAACCACGCGATTTTTCTCGCGTTCTACTGACGTCATCAAGCCTCTGACTTCATCTATTTCATCCTGAACAATGATAATTGATTATGAAAGAGGTTTGATTAAAACACAAGTACCTGTAGTAAAGTGATGTCGTGCTCATGTTGCAATTGTTGAGATTTACATTCTTCTGATTTCATCTCTAACTTTAAACAGACTTCATGTTTTTCTTGTTCTAATTTCTACAATTTTTTATCATTTAATTTTTTTGGAATGAATTAAATATTAATTAAAAAATACTTCAGTTTTCTCATAAAATTCCACACAAAGTTGTTCTTTTTCAGCAACTAATTCTTCATTTTTTTCAAGTAATGACTTTCCTAATTGAGCTGCTAGTATAAGGTCTCTTTCTTTGTTTTCAAGTTTTGTGTAAACATCAAGCTGCTAATAAAAAAAGCAATAAATATTAGAAAAAAAGTTTCTAATTTTAATTCAAAGCTATACAAATTGAAAACATTTATAAAAACCAATTTCTGTTGTAAAATTTTAATAACTTTTATAGTTGGATGAACAAATTTGTATCTACTTTCCATTTTTTCACATTAACTTTTTTTTAAACAAAATAATTATTTATTTATTTATTTAAAGCATGGCTGCAAATAACAAATCGTGGAACAATACGGAAATCATGAGCTTCATCATGATTAGTAGTTTGTTGATCACATATAATTGTAGATATCTACAAACTTTGTATTTAAAATCACATTAATTAACTAAATAACACTGAAGAATGTAATATAGAATAATACCTCATTTAAATTAGATTCACTAGCTTTTAAAGATCTTGTAGAAGCTCTGATATTTTGTTGATGATCATATTGAAATAGATCTTCCTCTAGAGAATGACTTGGTTGGCTATCATTTGTGGGCACATTATTCATGGTTGTAGATAAGGAGCATTACGAGATAAAATAATAAAATCTTAAAGAGAATAGAAAATAAACTTTAATAACAACTTTAAAAACCAACTTTAAACATATAGAAATATAGAATTTAGTGATAGAAATCATGTTATATTGACTATATCTCACAGAAAAGTGTTCTAAGAGTTACTAAAAATAGTTTATCAACTTAAATAATGTTCCAACACTAATTATATTTAGAAAGAAAATAATGAAAATATAGTTTTAGAAAAAAATATATCAAAACCTTGACAAATAAAAAAAGAAGTTAAAATATCTTTAAATATAAATATTGAAAACAATTAATTTTATTTGATTAAAAAGGTAGAAAAAGTATTTCTAATAATAATCAGATAAAACTTTACTCAAGAATTTTGGAGTCTGAAAAACCGATTTAGTATTGAAAGTTCTAATTTTTTGTTTATTGCAAAAAAAATTGTGCAACTTTGGAATAAATAAATAATTGTAAATAATAAACAGATGTAGTGTTATTTAATAATATTACTAATAAATATAGGAAGTTTATATACATATATAGTTCTATATAAAGTAAAAATATTAAAGTATGGAGTTTTCAACAAAAAGTTTGTTTATTGTCTTATAAAATATATAAAACTAATAACAAAGTTATAATGTATATTAAGCAACACGTAAACATGTTTAAATCAGCTGACTTATTGACGTAATTTTCAAATAACTCTAACGTCATCGAAACAACAAAATCTGTTAATATGGATTCTAACTTTTTGGGAACTGTAGAAATGCGAAAGCGCTGTAATAATTTCAAATTTTAGTGTAATAATAATAAATTCAATTTAAAAAATACCACTATAAGTGACAGATAAAAACTGTTATATGAAATTATTTAAGATAGATAATTAAAGATAGTTCATCATCTGCTATAATTTTAATAAAAGACATAATTTTTTTGATATCAAAAAATTTTGAGAACTATCAACCTATGGTTTAGATTAAAGTGTAAATAGAATTTTATAAGAAAATGTTTAAACATTAGGTTCTCAACTTGATCTTGACAAACTTTTATTAATCATATTGAACTATATTAATCCAGTTTAATAATACTGACAGCTCTTCTGGTCTAGAGTGCTAAGATTATGTTTGATAAGATGCTCGTTTAAAAAATACTTCAAAAAATTTCAAACTTTAAAAACTTATGAGTAGTTGTACCTTAAATTAGTGTACTTGACTGCGTACATAAACTTAAAACACTTTTTTAAATATTCAAGTCAAAAGTTTATATTGTTACAAATGTAATAACTACTAGATTGTGAAAAAACTAGATTAAAATCACTAGACCTCAACGAGATGATATCTTTACATCAACCTAACACTTTTGGTTACAGGTGGTACAAATTAAGACTCTAAATACGCTTAACTATTTTTAATACAAGTCATAATCATGTTTCAGGAGAAACCATGAAGAAACCATAATATCACCTACAGTTTTTAAAACATATCTGTGATTAAACTATATCTATTAATACAACAGGAAATGAAAGAAATTAAAAATGAGTTTTAGTTTGAAATCAAATCAGAAATTGTATTTATTGCAAGTACTAACAAAATTAAAATACAAATTATTTTCCCAATTTATAATATCTTTAAAGCATTTATGAACATGAATATTTTAAAATAAATTATTCAATCTAAGACTATTTATGTAATTATCTGAATACTATTTATTTATTACACATAGAAAATGCTAACAGAAATTTCAAATCCATTTTTAGTGACTTCATTTAATTAATATCTTAATTTGGTAGAGGTTTTCCTTATCTTAGTTTGATTTGCTTAAATTATAAACAAAAAGCTGTTGAAACAATTCTTTATTATTCATTTTTATTTGAATGAATACATATTGTTTTAAAGAAACATAGCTCACTTAATAAGTAACAAAAATTGTATTTTCAATGATTAAACTACACATGCAACATAAAACACAAGAAAAACAAAAAGATTTTTATGAACAATTTAAAAGATTATTTATAAAGTGAAAAGCTTAAATAAACAAATATGACTGATTAAAATTGTATTGGACTAACTAATAAGTCAGATTAGTTCAAAAACAGTAATGAGTTTAAAAATCAAATAAATTATTTTTAAGTTTGATATTTCTATAAAAGACAACAATAAGCTTTAAAAAACAGTTTTATAATTTTGAAAAATTATAAAACATTAATATTTGTATATGAATTTAAAAACATAAATCTTGAAAAAATAACAAATAATCTTCTATACCAAAGCAATTGTGATTCATGAAATAACATGGATTTATATCCAGTAAAGTATCCATTAGGTGATGAATAAATAATCTGATTTGTATTAGAAAATATTGAAGTTAAAATAGTTGGTAAAATATCAACAACTTGAAGATATTTTCTAAAAATATTAACACTCTTAAGACAATAACAAGAAATATTTTGAGGTTTCCCAAACAGTTTATAGAAATGTTTTACACCATTAAAACAAGAAATATGATTTTTATGGGAACTAACTCCATTTTCATCAAATGTTAAGATGATGTTAATCTGATGCTTTAAGACTTGACTTTCTATAGTTTTACAAATATCTTTCGAGTCCCAGAATACATTTGGATCATCATTAAAATGAGAAGATATAGAAACATTGCCGAGCGGGATGCCAAAGTTTTCACAGCTTCTATAGAGTTCGTATGCTCTCTCTTCACCTAAACCATCATAATCTCCATTTGAAAGACACAGAAGAATAACTTGACACTTTAAATGTAATAAATATAAGATTGTAGGTGAAAAAAACATACATTCATCATCTGGATGGGCAGTTACTAGCAGAACTTTGTCGCCTCCTTTTGCATTAAAGACCCTATTTTTATCTTTTAATTGAATTTTGTGTTTTTTAATCAACAAAATATATGAGAGAATAATCAAAAGAGTTATGCACAACATACCGCAACTAACTTAATTACAATAAACAGCTTTGTTTATATTATCATGTATCATTAATTACTCTAAAATGGATTTTGCTTAAAGTGGCACGTATATGAGATTTGAAGATTTTTACAAATACTAAGAGAAAAGTCATAACCATAATAAATTTAAATAATTTATAAAAAAAATTCTTTTAATTAAGATCGTACATGTAAATAAAAACCTGATAACCTATGTTCCATTATTCTATAATAAAAATAAGCTTACTCAAAATATTTTGAAATAATTAAGTTTAATCAAACTTTTTGATGGGTTAATAATTTCATATGAAAGCTTTATTTTGTGGCTCTAAAAAAGTGAATCAAACCCTGCAATGGTATAAATATTTATACAAAATCTAATAGAGACGGTCAGGTTGTTTAACATTTTGGTCGTGAACGGCCATGCTGGATGTGATATAAGTGATGATGTTAAAAACAAATAAAGAGTAAAAAGCAAAAGACTTAAAAGTTTTTTTTGTTGCTTCTTTCTTTTCTTCAAAAGGGTTTTTTCTATCCTCTATTTGTTTGTGGAGTAGAGAGCGTTATTTGCAGCGATATCCTCGAAATTGCTGGTATTGATGCTAAGCGATTTCATATTACGCTTGCGAGTATCATTAAAACCAAGACAGAGACGGCTGACATTGTGTTTGCTTTTTGATAGCTCCCCATACAGCAGATACTTTAGAATCCGTCCATCTTCCATCCCACTGACGTGTCCTAGCCAGCGAAGCCTTTGCTTACTTTTTGTTTGAGATACTTTGCTGTAATCTTAAACGTAGTATAAGACAAAAACGAAGAAAGTGTTCAGTTTATTTTCATTTGTTTTCGACAAAGTTCAAGTTTCGCTGGCGTACTTACTGCATGCAAAAGCTCTAGAGATGGTAGCCTTGGTTTTGATGGATAGCTTTTGATTATTCTGGACCTTGGAGGTAAACCATGCAAATGTATCATATGCTTTACCGATGCAGCCGTTGATCTCGGCTTGAAATGAGTTTATCAAATTAAAGCTTTCAATCTTAATATCGACAACAGACCTTCCTTACTGACTAGGTCAACAGCTTTGGGAAGGTTGATGAACGCGATATACAAAGATCTGTTTTGTTCTTTGCATTTTGCTGAAGTAGAAAAATCATGTCAATGATAGAGCGTTTTGATATGAAAACGCATTGTGACTTGGGATATATTCTTTCAGCCATTATTTTTAGGCGAGTAGGGTGTGAAGGATGTACTATACCTTTCAACATACTACAATTTTTCGTTTGAAAAATGTTTTATAAGCGTATAAATAGTAAAAATTTTTGGTAAGAAACATGATAAAAGGTTTATTTTCAATTATGTCGAAAAAGACTTCCAGTTGTTAACGTTAAGATAACCTTTATTTGATTGAGGTCAGCTTTTAGTTAGCTTCTTTGTTTGTGCTAATTATAGTAAATTATAGTAAACAAATTATTCGATTTTATATTTTTTTGTGCGCGTACTTGTCGCATATTTCAACTAATTTTCTTTATACTTCTAACTTTATTTTTAGTTTCTAAACATTATTGATTAATGTCAAAAAAGTTTTACGCGCCAACTAAAGTTGATAATGTAAATTAGTCGGTTGTTGTCTTGATATGAATGCATAAATATTAGAAATTCGAATTTTATTTTCGAAAGTTTTATTTTTTTTCATTTGTAAGTGTAATTTAGTAATATTCTTAGCTAATTTTAATATATTGAATAAGAAATGTTTTACATTTTTTTGTTAAATAATTGTTTTATTTATTTTGTATCAGTTAAATCAAAAATTGAAAAGTGGTTTATAAATAGCTTTTATAGTTTAATAACAATAAAATAATTTGGTTTTCGAATTTAGTTGAAGAAATTTTGATTGTAAAATACAACTTTAGATAATTTTTAACTTGTCTTGATATTTGTATTATTCAAAAATATATTGATAATATAATGATAATAGAATATTGATAAATTAGTTGATTATAACATAAAACTATTTAATTGCTTTTGTTATTGCAATAATTTAATAATTTTTTCAATTTTATTTTTAAATTTAGAATATTTTTATCATTCATTAAAAGCCATGAATTTTGAAGGTTAGTTTATCATTTGTACAAATTTTGTCTCTATAAGTTTGTAATAAATTTTCTACAATTTTTTAGTTTTCTAAATGTTTAAAAGCTTGGATTTAATTATTTATTTAAAAGCTTTTTAATTTTATTTTGTTAGATGTAGAAATGAAGGAACTAAAAACTACAAAAGAAACCAACAAGGTCAATTTTTACTTTTGTTTGAAATTAGTTGAAATTATGAAATACTCTGTCTACCTTCTCAACTAATTCAATTTTTTTTCTTTTTTTTTTATAGGATTCTCTTATCGTTCAAACTGAAGCAGTTGATGGAAAACAAAATCATAATTTCAAATCATTAAATGAAAGTTCAGAGATGAAATGTTTAAATGAATCAGCTACAGCTGAAGGAAAACCAAAAACCCCTTCAAAAACCCTGAAAGGCCAACAAAGTATTTTAAAAATGTTTAAAAAAACTGAAGTTGTAAAAAAATCTGCTGAAAAATTGGTGATAACACCTCCTGCGGATGCCTGTAAGGGTGAAAAAGCAAAAAAGCGACTTGTCATTGACAATCATGAAATTGATGTTCCCAATAAAATCTTAAAATTAAATAATCAACAAAATGATGAAGAGGCTTCTAATTCTGATAGTGATGATGGCATCCCATTATCTGCCGTTAAAGAGAAGTTAAAAACTGAAATTGAAGAGAAGCCAGAGGTGAATAAGGTGAGTCAGCTTCTTTTCTCATCATCTTTCTCAATCTTTTCTTTGGTTAGGCAAAGCAAAATAAATGTGAGCTGCCCAACACCAAGGTAAAAATGTTTGTGCTTTTGTTGGTTTTATTAAAATATCTTCAATTGAAAGCAGATTGAAAAAGAACAGAAAAGGATTCAAAGAGAGAAAGAAAAATTTCAAAAAGAGCAGGAAAAAAGAAATAAGGCAATTCAAAGAGTAAGATTAGATTGATGAGGGTTTGTGTGTTTTTAAGATCTCTTTGTTTCATCTCAGGAATTAGAACGGGCTGAACGAGAAGAAAAGAAGAAGAAGAAGTTGGAAGAGCAGCGCTTGAAGATGGAAGAGCAAAGACAGAAAATAGAGATGAAAAAGTTGAGATACTGCTTCCATCTTGATTTGTTTCAAGTTGATATTTGATGCAGAGAAAAAATCAAACAAAAAGAAGAACAAAGACGAAAAGAAAAAGAAAAGAAAGAAGTTGAGAGGTTGAAAAGGGAAGCTGAGAGGCAGAAGATGAAGCAGAGAGCACAGGAAGAGCGGGTGAAAGCTGCAGAAGAAGAGGTAGGAACAAGATCAAAATTAGATCATAAAAGGTAGTTTTGCTCATGAACAGAAACGGATCAAAGAAAAGAGGAAGACACACTTTTTGGGGTTCTTTAAACCGGTTGCTAAACCTGCAGCAGATGAATTGAATACTGTAAGTAGAAAATGTTAATATGATCTTTTGGATGTTGATCTTCATCTTCTGCAGTCAACTCTTCCTTCAATAGGATCATTTCAAGCTTATCAGTTGAAGGAAGGGATGTGGTTAGCTCCAACCTCTCGTAATTTACTCAATCAAGAAACTAAATCCAATCTCGATCAATATCTCGTAAATCAGGTCAGTGTGATGTCATCTGATGTTGATGACGTCATCTGATGTTGATGATGTCATCGGCTGATACAGATGGAATGCGGTAAGGACGCGAAAACGCGAATTTCGCAAACGATTCGGCATCGATCATCAAAAAGTCTGATCCCGAGGAACAAGCGTTTAAAGTGAGTCTTATCACGTGACCTTCCTGCTTCTTATTCTTTCTTACATTTCGCAGTATCCATGACGACGGGATCGAAATCGATGCTGATGACGACATATCAAAGACGCGAACAAAATTGTTGCAATTCCACGAGAACCATCGACCACCTTACTACGGAACATGGCGTCGAAGAAGCTCGCTGATAAGCGCGCGAAATCCCTGGAAGCTGGATAAGGTTGGTGGTTGCTAAGGTGACTTTGCACTAATTACGCGTTGCTAGGAGCTGCTTGATTACGAGTTTGACTCGGAGGAAGAGTGGGAAGAGCCAGTGGAAGGAGAAGACATCGTAAACAGCGAAGGGGTAAAAGCGCGCGCGCTTCAACATGCATTTGTTGATTCGTCGATTTCAGGAAGAAGAAACAGCCGCAGATGATGATGACGACGACAACGATGGATTCTTCGTTCCGCATGGTTACCTCTCTAATGACGAAGGCATCAACGATGGTGATGCTAGTGACGTCAGTGAACTTGTTGATAATCGGGTTATCGCGTCTTAACTGTTGATGACGTCACAGAGCGAGATTAAAAACGACATTTCCGACAAGCGATTGAAAGCGAAACAAATTGAGTTTGAAAAATCATTCCAAGTTAACGTCAAAGTACTCAGTCCTATTTGTATCGGTTGTTACTATGACAATGAACAACTCACCACCAAATCCCTACAAGTATTGACTAGTTACCAGGTGAGTCATCAGATGGTGCCTGTTACCATGACAACCGACTTGTTGATGTTTTAGTGGAACTTTCTTTGCGATCTTCCAATAAATCTCGACAAACAGAAGAAAGATTCTTCGAAATCGAAAGAGTTTCCTGATCGAGGTCTTTACTTCATCTTTTCATCTTCATCTTCATATTTTCATCGCCACAGCCCTTCCTGATCTGATCAGACTCCTCCACGGCAATCCTTACAGTCTTCATCGGATCTGTAGCGAGTTTCAGGAGTACTGGGACTTATATTCAGCGGGATCACTTCCTCTGGATGCCGGACCTCTTGATCCTCAAGGTAGTACTCTCATCTCTCTTCAATCTTCCTAAGATCTTTCTACAGATGTCAACAAACCTCCCACCTACCCCATCCGTGTGATAAACAAATACCCACTAGATGGCGCCGCTGAGAACAACGCGAAAAGCAGTAAAGCGACTGGAGTGCAAGTTCCGTCCAATCACTTGATCTCGAAGGGAAAATTATCTCGAAAGATTAAAGAAATTAGTGTCTATGGTAGAAAGGAGCAGATGAACCGATCTTGCTGGTCAGACTCGCGTCTATGACGTCATCTGTTTAAATCTGTTCTTCAAAGGTTCGTCATCGATTCAGTGTTCAACGATCTTCAGTTGGATCGCGATTCGTTTCCTTTACCAAATCTTTGGGGCTACATCACTCAGGTTCCTGATCTGCGGATCGAAGCTGTTCTTCTTCCTGCTTCAAATCCTCCTGAACCTCCACCGCCGGTGGAAGTTGATGTAGAAACCGACAAGTATGTTCCGATATGATTTGACTCTTCTACATCTGCGGACTTTTAGAGCTCAAAATCCCGCCGCCAATGCTGAAAAACCCGAGCCCTCTGCACCAATGAGCAAATACATTCAGAAGGTATGTGCCCCTGACTTGTACGCCCCGGTTCTTAATCAGTAAGTTGACTTTCAGACGGATCCTGTGAAGTTACTCGAAGATTCGCGTAAGAAATTGCTGAAAGGACAAACGGTAAAATCTCGGCGAGTTCCACTTCAAACTGTGACGATGGCAAAACCGGCGGCGACCCTTCTCCAATCTCAAGCTAGCGTTGTTGAGACTTCAATTGGTTTCGGAATGTCCAACAAGAAGAAAGCGGATACTTGACGAAGTGGAGGTAGTTGGACTTTGAGGAACCAGCTAGACCAACACTAGCCTTTTTCGCTATTTTTGCTTATTTATAATTCATATTTTTCATCAATAAAATGCTTTTGTGGTTTCCAACAAATGTAATGACTAAATTACATTAAAGTAAATGTTTAAAGCTTCATCAGATCACTTTTGAGATGTTTGTTTCGTATATTTAAAAGAAATCATTTTCTGAAATAATATTATAATGTTTCAGTTCACTGTGACAAAAGGTTTTACAAAAATAAAATTATTAACTTCTTTATTAAAAGTTTTAAAAATGAAGATTCTATAAGATTGATGATGTAATTTTTGAAGGGGGCGATGAAAATAAATAACTTTAGATTTTAATAGACAAATATTCTTTAAAAGATTGAGCAACATTTCTAGAATTCTTTGAAACTGATATGACAAGTTGGTTCATTGATTATGCGTAACAGAATATAGGTTGACAATTACATGTTTTATACGAAAAGTTCATAATTTAATTAGATAAATATTCTATCAATACGAAGAAGTATGTTCAATGCAAAAAATAAAAAAATATTCAAACAAGCCCTTAAGTAGATATAAAAAAAAACTTTTAATTATTCAGTTAGTTTGAAAAGGAGCTCAATCAGGTTTAATAAGAAATAATTTCGATTACTTTTATTGTTTCTGCAGACATTTTTTAAATCTAACTTCGTCGGAAGTTCTGTCTACAGACCCAAGTCAACAAGTGGATCCACTGGAAGAAAACTTGCCAGAAGAGTGTGGGTCGAATTGGACGGAAAAAATTGGCAATTGAAGCTTTTTAACAATCAAAGATATGTACGCTTGATGGTTGTAAAAGTTATATAAGGAGACGTTTATAAAATAAACGACTATAAATGAAAGTTTTTTCCGCAATATACTAAGGATTAAAAAACAGAAAACGAGTGAATAATCCCTAGAACATTGTTGGTGTAATTCTGTTAGAACTGTGAATTTAAGAATGCCACGGCAGCAGAACACAAAATGATATAATCAGTGATTCATTTATAGAAGAATTATGTTCAGATCAAGTACCAGATTAAGTACATGTTTAATATTTTGAAAAAAGGGTCATTATAGTGGGCATGTAATCCTACTCAACTCCTTAAAATGCGGTTTTACTCAACTTTCGGGAAAGTTACCCTTGCAATGGTGGATGTTGAAAAAAAGGTTAAATTCTTTTAAGGAACTTTAAGATACGCAAAGCCAGATGTCAATATTTAACTGTTTATATTCAACTAGTTAAGTATAAATTTTCTGCCTTCTAAAATGGGTCTACCACCAAATAACCCAAAAAAGAGAAGAAGCTTAAGGCTGTTGAGGTCAAAGTATTTGAATTTAAAGTAATTCTGAACTTATAACTTTTCCTCGTAAACCAGCGGCAAATTCCTTGAACCAATACTTCATTAATGGATTTATTATTCAACGAATACATTCGGTCCTAGAACTCAGCATTACTCTGTCATCTGAATATTAATGGCGCAATTATATTTCCAAAATCTTTGAAAAATCAATCAACTTTGTCTTCCTTATCATAAAGACCTTTAATTCTAAGAACCCATACTTTTTTATCAACCTTTTCAAATTTTACGTACCTCCAATTCTTGAATACAATGTCAGTGCATGGATGCCATATCAAGTTAGTGATATCAAAAAAATTGAGTCTGTTCAGACAACATTTACGAGATTGGTATGCAGGAAACTTAATATTAAATACGATAGTTATAAACATCGTCTCAGTTTCTTCAATTTAGATACTTTGGAAATTCGACGGATTAAATACGACTTAATTCTTATTTTTAAAATTATCCACAATTTAATTGACATTCAGTTTGATGATTTCTTTTCCATTAGTCCTTCCCTCAAGTTATATCAGCTCAGACGACACACTTTACACCTTAATAAGCCCATATCACCTGGTACATTAATCAGAGCGAATTTTTTCTCATATCACACAATTAGTACATGGAATCAGCTGCCATCAGACATTGTCATGTCAGAATCACTCGCGTTGTTCAAAAAGAAGTTGAACCGTTATAATATTGCAAATATTATCATTTGTAAACTATGATTTTTCCTTTTTTTATTATTAACATTCTATGTAATTGTTCACTGTCATATGCTTTAAGGACTACCGAAGTGTCATGTAATACATTTTTTGCTTTCTGTATGTTTAACTTAATAGATATTATTTGTGAGAATGTGTGTTAGCGAGAGGTACTCTCTTTAGGCACTCTCCTTCGCATTTATTGTAATAAATAAATTGTATTAGTGGATACAAGTAGAAGCTTAGTGTTTTAAAAGGTGATGATAGAAGTTAATTGCTGCTTAGCGATCCGCTTCAGACAACTCATACCAAAAATTCTGGATGATAAACAGAATCGTGACTTATAGATTGGATTGCAGATGCCATCTTCTCCTATTGTCGCTACAGGACTATTAGACTATTAGAGGTTTATGTTGACCCACATGCTGCTTTTATATTTTTCATAATTAATGTTTTTCTCTCTAATAATTTGTTAGAAAATACTACATAACGAAATAAAAGTTTTTATATTTTAATGGATATATCTATGCAGAAGAAGAAAAATTCAAAAATGAAACAAAGTCTAAAGAAGATATCTGAATGTCTTGATTGTAAGAAATAAGTTTGATAAATATCTTAGAGAAACATAATCAAATAATTTAATTTTCTTATGATTATATTCTCAAGTTTTAATTTAAAAAGTATATATACTAATGGATGAAAAATTGATAATTTATCGATAATTTTCTCATCATTTGAAGAGAACATGAATTTATTTAAAGTATTTCTGTAAAATAAGACTCGTCCGAAGCAGGCCATTTCTTCTTCTACAACCGGATTTACAACAAATTTTGAACAGAAAGAATTTCAGTTAACAGCATTTATAAAATAGTTAGAAATATTTGGGGATTATTACAATTTAAAACTTCGAATTTTCATTTCAAAGTCTTTGATAAATTAGATTTAGATATGAGCTTCTTTTATTAATCAAAGGTAACTGATTCGAAGACGAAGTAATATTGAAAGTGTGTATAGTAATAATAGAAATTCAAAATCAATGATAGTACAAGAAGCTACTTTAACACAGTCTGCAACTTTTTTGGCACTTACTTCTCATGTAAGTTACATAAGAGGATGTGTTACAATAACCAGCAACGCTCCATGAGTAGCAATTCCTATTTCTATCGTTACAATCTGTAATGTTATCATGATAATGTTATGACTCACTGTTATAAGCTCGACAAGATTTGTTGATTTAAAACGTGAAGTAAAACTTACTAGAGTTGCATGATTTGCAGCATTGCTTTAACATGTAGCGAGGATTTCTTTGACATTCTCCACGAGATGCCCAAGACGCACAATACCGGTTATTATTTGTACAAACTGATTTAGTTGTAGGTTTGGGTGTAGGGGGTGTTTTTGTGGTTGTAGTTACAGTTGTTGCTTTACAGCTTTTGCAACAGTTTTTGAGCATATATTTCGGATTTTTGGTGCATTCATTTCGGCTAGCCCAAGAAGCACATTCAGAGTTAGAATCAACGCAATTGTTCCCTCCGCCACCACCGCCACCGGTTGTCTTACATCCATAAAGATCATTTAATTGCTTTATATCAGATTGTGAAAAACCATTTCTCTATTGATGATGAAGTAAATAATGAACTTTATTAATCAAGTTATTAAAATGTTACCTGAGTTCTTATAGGACGTCCATTCAAATCAGTTATAGTCGCACGTCCATTACTTGAAAATGCGTAGCTGTTATAATGCATTACTGATCCTATATCATAAGCAGATCCCATAGAGTTTACACTAGACGTTGAAAACTTATTGAAGTTGTATGCCATTCCTAAACATTTAAGATTTTGCGATAAATTATCATTTTTACGTTAACACTTTATTATATTATGTCCGTCTGTAAGGTGTAGCGGTTACCACACCCGCCAACCAAGTGAGAGATTTCGGGTTCGAGCCTAAGAGGACAAATATTTGCGAAAATGAAAAGTTCATAAAAACCCGGATAGACGAGCCCTGTGAGACTGGTTAATTACAACACTTCTAGCAGACGCAAAACTACGAATTTAAACGTTATTTTTTGAAAGTTGACACGTCATTAGCTGAAATTGTGTGCAAAAACTCAAAAATGAATCATTAAACATTTAAAAGTGTAAATAACTTTTTACACAACTTTAAATATAAACAAAATAACAACTGACAAAATTTGACCAAAAGTAAGGTACTAATAAATAAAAATGAAAACTTAAAAAAAGTCTCTCTTTGTTCTAAAAGAATCTAAACAAAAGCTACCTTGAAAAATATTTTGAGTTAAAATCCGAACATATCTGTCTCTATCAGGCCGACTTTGTTCATGCCAAAAACCTAATGAATGTAAAACTTCATGAATAACAGTTCCTTTATCCCAACATCCGCTCGCTAAAGAAACCTGAAAAAATTCCGTCCACCGGAAAAATTATTCTCGAAATAAAACTAACTTTATTATTAAAAATTTTATTTAGAAATTATAAAAAAACTTTTATTCTTACGAAAGTAAATAATATTTTATCAGAAATAAAATCTTGTTTATATCTACTCACATACTGCCTAGCAGAAACCGCCCCGACTGGCGAGGAGCAACCCCCTCCTCTATAAAACTCAATGTAACGATTTTGACTTCTTCTTTGTTGCAGTTGAATGCAAGTATATCTAGAAAAGTCCGCAGCAGCAGCTTGAATAGCAGAGCGTCCACTGCTACCTAATAAGTTGTTCAATTGGTACAGTCCGTAAATTTTCATCTCTACATACCAATACTATTGGATATTACATATGGAACTATATATTTGTCACCAGAAGGATACATCTTCCAGAGAGGAAGTGATCTTGTAGCTCCTTGAGCATTTGTTGGATCAATTATTCGATCTGGATTTACGTAGTTGTTTGTGATATAACTTTTCACTGGTTCCAAAAGAACAATATCACCTTCAAACATATCTAAAAAAGTATTTTCGTTATCAGTGTTTGGTCAGAATGAAGATTATTAAAGTCAACCTGTTTGTTTACAAACACAAGTTGGGCAACCATCATCTCCAATGATTTCCCCAAATATACAAAATTTATTGCATCTCAACTTAGGACAAGATCTTATTTCTAGCTCAGGTTGCTGGTTACATTTCTCGACAAGTGAAACCGGGTATTCTTTGTTTTTTTCACGGATTTTTGTACAGTTCAACGGTTTAGCAGAGGCAAAAATTGCTATTCTACTAATTGTTAACAACAGTAAAACACCTATATAATATAAAATAAATAATTAGAGAAAATCTTAGCACAAATTTTGAGATAAAAATGATGTTGACTTACTGACAAAGTTCTTTTCCATTTTTGTAAAAAATTTACTTTTACAACAGCTGTTATCGAGTTTATACTTCTCAAAGCGATTCGAAGCAATCTGTAAATGTTTTCAGTTAATTTTGAAGAGCTTTTATAGAACGTTAGAGGAACTGACGTCTGACTCTCTTCTTTTTATTTTAAATATTTCGTCAATACTACTTAAATGAATCACCATTTGTCAACTCTTATGACAGTAAAAACATGACACACCAAATTTTTAAACTATTTTTGTATAAATTTCTTCTTTGGATAACAAAAAATAACAGTAACAGAATTTGTTGCTTATACCTTAATTTCTTTGTAATTTATACCTGAAAATAAATTGATGTTTTAATAGAAGGTTTGAAGTTCTTAGAAATAAAATAATTTATAAGACTTTTAGTTTTTCTGTTACGTTTTCATAAGAGTAATATTACCCTTAAATATCTTAAACCATATTAAATCATTCAATTCAAACTTCTACTTTTCATAATCTTGGCAATTATTATTATTTGAGAATAAATTTGAATTTTCTTTTGGAAGCATTCAATTTCTGCAAGAATTCATTAAAAAGAAATATTTGTTAGGAATTATAAATCAATTATTATTTATTTATATGATTTTTTTCCAAAATTATTCCGCAACTATAGATCACTTTTAAGTTATAATTGAAATTAAATGATCCTAGCTATTAAATTAACTTTTTTTTGTTAAGTTCAGGTCGTTTTATGACACCAATATCATCTGCAGTTGTCATCTGATAGTTAGATTATTGAAAGTAGGAAATGACGAAGGGTTTTTGAGCTCAACCAAAAGGGTAAAAGTTTAAGTTGCTACGTACTTGATTTGAACAACCAAAATATCTATCAAGTGTAGTTATTACAAATATAAGAACATACAAACTAATGATTCACCTTGATGCTTCAAAATAGAAAATCTAGCTTTAGCTTTGAATAAACAAAATAAAATATATCAACGAAAACACAAATTCGATTTTCATGCAAAGCACTCTACTAAAACGTTTTTATTTATTACAATAAGCGTGAAGGAGGGTGTCTGAAGAGAGTATCTCTCGCTAACACACATTCTCACAAGCAATTTTATATATAATAATAACTATCTTAAGCTATAAATATAGAAAGAAAAATATTTAATATATGGCATTTCAGAAGTCCTAATACTATATTACAGTGAATAATTACATATATGAAAAGAGTAAAAAGTCACAGTTTAGAAATGACAATGTTGGCAATTATGACAGTTCAACTTCTTCTTGAACAACGCGAGTGATTCTGACAGGACAATGTCTGATGGCAGCTGATTCCATGTACTAATTGTGTGATATGAGAAAAAATTTGCACTGACCAATGTACCAGGTGATATAGGCTTATTAAGGTGTAATGGGTGTTGTCTGAGCTGATATAACTTGAAGGAAGCACTAATAGAAAAGAAATCATCAAACTGAATGTCAATTAAATTGTGGATAATTTTAAAAATAAGTATGGTAGAGAGTGTTTGAGTTATTTTCTTTGTCTTTAACGATTAGATTTATTCATTAAAAAGCTGACAAAATATGGTTATTTTAAAATTTAATTTTATTTATGGAATTTTTTAAGAACATTTTCGAAGTTTAAAACTTCCAATATTTAAGAAAAGCAAGCAACAACTAATATCTTAATAAATGGTCTATATTTGTCTTACATTTTCTATTTAATTCATGACAAACTTGTCGCAGCAATTTGTATTCAATCTAAATAAACAAATTTGCACTGTGATAAGCTCAAAACCAGTCTATTCAAAATATATTAAGTAACAACTGACCATTAAAACGAATAATTTACGAATGGTTGCTATTTTTTTTGCAAATAGTATTTAAAACTTTAAAGAATTGAATTATTTTAATAATTTTGAACTTTTTGATCTAACTATTTAGATAAATGTAAAAGAACATTTTGTAACATCCAAAAGTTGTCTTTATATTTTTGTATCTGATAGATTAATGCTGGCTTTATTTCAAATTCAGATAGTTCCATTTTTATACTTAAAAAGTTATAAGATATTAATAGGTGTCAAAAAAATGTTTACAAATTCTAAGTCACATACATTGCTACAACAAATTTATTTGATCTATATTTCACTTTACGATCAAATTTATAAAAATGTCTGTTTACTAGTTTTTACAAGAATCCAACTATTACAAGTAATTTGCTTCTTGTAATTTTACATCTCTTGGTAAACTCCACCACCAAATGAATGGCAGTCTTCTTTGAGTTTTTGTTCGTATAAATTTTTCATAATCTTGCCTTTTTCTTTGATTTCTCTAAAACTTTCTTGTCAATGTTGTATTACAAATAAAAGCACTTATGGCGCTACTAAACAGGTTTGTGATACGATAACTGATTTTAAAATAGTTTAAGTTATTTGTTCCCTTAGCAAACTTTTCTAAGATCTTAGTACAAAATGGATTAAATGTAATAAATCTTTTCTTCTTACATCTCCAACTTTATACACACCTCCGCGTTTTATAGTCTGCACTGAACTTGCTATCAAGTTTACAAAAGCTTTCTCCTTTGTTCATACAGCGACAAACAAGTTTTTATTTAATGATTGTTAATCACTTCTTTAGATTTATTTGAGCTTTTCATCTAATGTAGAAGTAGTTTTTAGCGTTATTGTCTTACTACTAGCTGAGAATTTATGTTTGTTCAAAAGTTTGTTTCTTGTTTTCAGAACTAATAAGAAATCAGTTGGAAGGAAAGATAAGTTTTAATAAACTATTCATCTTAAAGTAGCTAACACTGATTTTTCGGTTAGATAGATAGATAGCATAAAATGAGTCTATAAATATTCCTTAGAGCTTTCTTCTATTAATTTCTTCTTAAGACCAACATAGTATCAGTTTTCTACATTACCATGTTCTTAGCTCACTTATAATTGTAGTTTTACTATTTTTATTTTAACTACAAAGTAAATATTTTGTTAAATCAGTAAAGTTTTCTCATATTCTGTTTCACTTTGAATGCAGAAGTAATCAATATTATTTTAAAAGAATTTAAGAAATTTGATGTAACATTTGAGAGATTTTTTATTATTAATAATAGTTTTGAATTGATATTTAAATATTTAAGCAATTGTTATGTCTGAAATACTTCAGAACTTTTTCTAAATCATTGTTCTTTAGAAATATCTTTAATATATTATGCGGGATAATAAAAAAGGAAATTAAACTTGAATCAATTTAAATGTTTATAAAACTTAACCTTCAAAAACTTTTTTAACTTTATTCAAGATATTCTAAATGACGATAAAAATAATTAATTATTTTACAATCAAATAATTGGGACAACCAAATTTAATTAGGTTACAATATCTATCAAATATTAAAAAAATATTATATATGAAACAAATTTTAGGATTATCTGAATAAAATTACTCTTTGACTTTCAGTTTCACGGCATTCTTGTAGTAGATATATCTACAAAACTAAAATTAATAGACCAATTTGATTGACATGAATTAATTGTGTTTACTATATAAATAAACATTTTTTACATCTTTAAATTAATTAGATTTTTAACTTTAAACTGTTCACAAAAGAAACCATTAACTACAATAATCAATATCATAAATATCTTACAATTTATATCAAAATTGTAATTCTTGTTGAGATATAAATATTCTGGTAAAAATCTATAAAATATTTGCAAAATATTTAGAGAAGTTTTACGGATATACTAGGAAACTTTTCATCAATTTTCATAAACAAATTAAACCGCAAAAGCTCTATAGAAAAATGTGGAATTTTTCTTTACAAAATATTCTTGCTAAACTTATGTAAGACCTTTTAATATTTTCTACTGGCTTACTACTGACTAAAAAAATGTTTTAAAATTCTGATTCAAAATTTTGTAACAAGGAATTTTTATTACGTTTTGGTGAAAAAAAACTCCTACAGACCTTAAAAAAAGTTATTTGAAAAATAAGTTTCTCAGTTTTCCCTTCTTGGAAGCTATAAATATAGAAGTAGTACATCTATGATTGAATGTTTTCTATTTGAAGCAGATTTGTACCGACTTAATAAAAGATTAATTTCTTTTTACCCTTCAAGGTACCGTTAAAGTTGACTACGGTCAGTTTTTTTCAGAAAGCTTTTTTAATTGATGTATTTAAATAAAATATATATTTGAACTTTATTTCAAACTAAAACTCAAATACTTATAAGATAATTTGATGAAGTTTAGAAACAGTTTTTTATGTAATATTTTATATTTTTTGCAATATTTTTATAGAGCATTTTCTCATAGCAATTGCATAACCTTAGTTGAATTGACTTCCTGTTTTTTCTATCCGCTTCTATCAATGTTAACTTCAAATTTGTACAAAAGAAGAAGGTAATATGTACATTGACAGAGAAGCATCCTAAAAATTTAGTTTAAAATTATTAGGTTCAGTTTAAAACTTATTTGTTACAATGTTTTACAAGATTTGAAGTTTTAAAATAAAAGTTATTTTGTTTAGAAATTATGTATTACTGCAGTAACAGAAGTAATGATAAAACTATAGAAGAGCCTGCTTGGTTTAAAAAATCTTGGGTTTGGTCGCAAATAACAAACTTATGTCTTATGTTTATTACTATTTTCATTTTCACTTACCTCGTTGTTACAAATTTTAAAAAAGGAAACTTTAAGCGAGCTAGAAGAAGTCGAACCGCGTTTAAGCTGATTTCTCTTGTTTTATTCACTATTTTATCTTCATTACTTACTCTTATAATTTCTCAAGTAGCTATAATAATTGATAGAACAGCTGCTGCGGATAGTTGTGGAGATTTACAATGTGACATCATTATGAAAGTTTCTATCGTATCTTTTATCATTTCTTATATGTTTACTTATATATTTCTTTGGTATAGAATGAAAAATCTCTATAATCAACCAACGATAAAGCAAATTAAAAATAAATGGATTACCTTTTTGATTGGCTTCGTTTTGTTTACTATTGTGTGTGCTGCTTTAATGCATATGTTCATTTTATTATTTTTTGTAAGACATTATCAAACTGATAGTGGATGCAAACAGAAAAAAGTCTTTTCTATTGTTACTTATTTAAGTTATGCAATAAAAGTTGCTTCCAATTTTGTATTATTCGGACTTTTTTATTATCCAATCAGAACACACGGAAAGAGTATGAAGTTTGTTATGACATATCGACGTGAAGATCGATGTTCTATTAAAAGGAATAAAAGAAATACGAATTTATTAAATAAAATTCGACTTGCTCTTAGAAGTATGATTCTTTGTGTAATTTCGGATTTCATCATTACGATGGTGGACTCAGAAGCTCTACCCAAAAATGCGCCTGGAATTGTTATAAATGCAATTTGGGATATCAACTTGCTATTCAACATTGCTGCAATAGTTTTTACGTTTAAAAAAATTGCAATAAAGGTTATACGTAGTTCGATTCGTTCTCAGAAACTTTCAATAAAAAGAGCTATACGAAAATCATCTGTCTAAATCTTCATTGAACACCAAAACCAAACAAGAAGAAAAGATCAAAGATGCTGAATCTGGATTTTTTGACTAGATATTAAATGATGAAGACATAAACTTTTATACAATATTTTATTTCTTTTGATGTATAAGAGCTTGTATTTTTTGTAATATTTATCAAACGTTTATTTAAGACTGAGGTAACAACTCTAATCTTTTTTTCAGAAATTAAAATATCAAATGAAGATTATAAAGTTTTATGAAAATTTATCTAACTTTAGTGTTGATGAAAATTTCGAATTGAACCAAACTAATAATGACAATTCTGAAAACGATAAGCAATTATTTGAAATTTCAACAATTATTTCAGAATTTCTTCTGACTTCTGTTTTGGTTGCAATTATTTTTGTTTTTCTATTTCTCTTCTGTTTCGCTCCTAGACAACAAAGACTAAAATTCAGATCTAAGACGAGCAAGGCAAAAAAGTTAATTTTACTCGCACATGTTTGTGTACTGACAAGTTTGGTCGCTGTTTTACTTTCTGAATCAGAAATACTTATTGAAAAGATCCAACAAACAAAATCAAATTTCTTCTGTGATATTATAATGAAGCTATCAACTATAACTTATGTCATAGCTTATCTGTTGACTTATATTTTTGTGTGGTATCGAATGGAAACACTATATAAGCAGCCACCAATAAACAAATTGCGAACAAAAACAATAAAGTTTTTCAGCTACTTTGTTTTAGTTTTAATGCTAACTGCTGCTTTTATGCATTTAATGTTCACAATGAAGTTCTTTAGCCATGAATATGATGATATAAAAGGATGTAAACAACTCCGACCTGTTTCTACTGAATGGATTATATATGCTTTTTATGCCATCAAATGCTTGTGTAACTGGATAATGTTCTTTTTGATTTATTACCCCTTAAGAAGTCACAGAAGAAGATCTTTGTCTGCTGTCAATATAAAGCCGAGACGCAACTCTTTAATCGATCAACAAATTATGAGGGCTACTAAACTAGCTTTAATAAGGATATCTATTTGCCTTACATCTGATCTTATCACATCAATAATTGATACAAACTTTCTACGATGGTTTTCCACTTGTTCAGCTATTAACTCAGTTTGGGATCTTAATCTATTTTTCAACCTTCTTTCAGTAATTATTTGCTTTGATGGTTTTCGTGGGCAACCCACCGCAAAACTTAACAGGCAAAATAGAATTTCAACATTGCTTAATTTTAAATGAGAACCTGAATGGTTTCTTCACGTATTTCCGTTAAAATGCCAAATTGTTTTTATTTTTGTAGCTTTTTGAATGAAGGGTGCTTTTTGGAGATAATTTTGTCAAACGCTCATCTTAGAAAATGCATTTCAATTTTTAGTGTAATCTCTGTTCGATAGTGACTAAAGGAAGCATAAATGCTACAAGACAAAGCTTAGCAAAAAATTATTGATGAAAATCGTTTTAACTTTTATCTTTTTAATACTTTTTTTTCACATCTTTATGAAGTATTCTGGTGGTAAACTCTAAATGATTAAAAAACGAAGAAAAATAAAAATCAATAAGTTAATCAAATGTAAATAGCAAACAAAATATATGAATTGCAAAAGTGTCTGCTTAATTTATCAAAGTAATGAATTTATGTAAACATCTTCTTGTACTTACCTATGAAAGAAAATATTTAATTATTCCAATAATTCTTAATCAGATAAACCATTTTTTAATGCAATATGCATCTTTTTTAGTGCATTTTTTATATTTCCTTCCACAATTCAACATGTATCTATCATTTGTTTTTTACTTCTGTACCAGCTTCTTATGATTAAAGAGTTTTTTTAAGTATTTTATCACAGACCGCCAGAAAAATTGTTTTTTAATAATACTTTTATATTGCTTGTAATATTAGTTTACAATTTTTTATTATTTAATGTTTACCTGATATAAATTTATCTATGACGATCAAACTTATGGAAAATACTTTCGATTTTCAATACATTTTTCTATTTCATGCGATAATATTGTACATTATTCTAAGCTTTTTATGAATAAATTTTACTTGAAAGCAATCGTTTTAATCTATTTTATGCAATATCCTGTTTCTTTGTGTTAATTTAAAATTTTTAAATATGTAAAGTAGTAAAGAAATTAACTACACACAGATATCATTGCATTTAAAATATTTAGTTTAAATGTGACTTAATTAAATGAAAAATAAAACAAGATAAAATGGTAATTTGTGAATTACTGTTTTCAAATTTGCTTAAGAAGAAAATAATTTTAATAAAATTTAATTAATTACACTAAAAATAGCCACCAATAACACTTATTATACTTGTTATTATATATTTTTGTAAACATCTTTATTAAATTTAAACTCATAAAATGATAGCCAAGAAAACTGCGATTAAATAACTAATTAATTACTCCAAAAAGGGAATGAAAGCAGAAAAATAAGATTTTATTTGAATTTTTATTTACTTTGTTTTGAAACTACCTACTGAAATAAGACTTGAATATTACTATTCAAAAATTGATTTATTCATACATCAACAATTTTTATCTAAACGGGTTTTATTCAGTTTTTTATCATCGAAAGAATTGTTATTTGAATTATTTTTGTAAAAGTTTTTATTTAATTTATAAGATACAAACTTGTGTTGAAACTAATTTACTCTTCACAACATATCATTCATAACTGCACAATCATACTTATATTGAATTTCAATTGCATTGAACTAATATTATTGAACTTATTCTGATCGCATTATTGAATACTCACTTGTAATCATTAAATACAAAGGAGCTAAGTACAAAAATTCGTTTCCAGTTTAAGAGTTGATAAAATATTTTTAGAGATACAATGATTTTTCTTCTGTAGATTATAAATTGCTGAATCTAAAAATATTTCTTTATTATATTCTGTAATTCGGCCTATCAGCACAAACAAGTCTTTGATTTAAAACACTATCAAGACAGGTGTAAATATTGCAAAACCTCACTAAAACCTATTCGGACCGATTCCAAGCTGGAATGAAAATATTCTTGAAACTTTATTCCCAAAGTATTTTTTTAGTAAAATCTGTCATTTTTATCTTTGAAATCTACATTTGCTATCTTTTTCAGTAGCATCATTGTTTTCAGACTTAATCTATGCTGCCCTGATGTTTTATACAAGTTGCAATAAAGAAACACCAGCTGCAGATTTATTAGAAATTTTGAACTGGTTCAGTTGCACAAAACTTATAAAACATTTATCAGCTTACAATTTTTTAGTATCAGTTTATTGAGTTCTAACTGATTTCTCAAAAACTTTGTTTTTATCAAACTAGAAACTGGTTTAATAACATTTTAGTTTATCATAATCATGCTTTACTAGTTGAAATTTAATAACATCAAAGTTTCTTGATTATTTTTCTTTTAATTAAATTTTGTAGTTACTTCTAATTTTCCAACCAGAATTTATAAAACGTATCTACAGATCACCAGTTCTGTTTTATTTGGTAATTCTAAGAATCTTCTACTTCTAAGATACTTCACTCGTCGATTATTTAAGATCTTTAAATCACAGATTTTCTAAAAATCAAAATGAGCCTACAACTGAGGAGTTAAGACCTACTTGTCCAATAAGCTTGATTATTAGACTTAATAATAATTTTGTTGTTGATATTTCAATATTAGTTTCAAGTGTTTAGAGAAAAATGATAAAATTTGTTGATTACAAACTAGTTTTGAAAAATATCAAATATATCTCTGATTGAAGCTGAAGATTCAGTCATACTTCAAGAATATCATTTTGAATTAATATTCCGGAATAAATGAATTCAAAATCTCTTATTATTTTCGAAACAAGTATGGTGGAATCATAAAATTTTACTCAACAAAAAGTATGAACAAAAAATTCATAAAATATATCAAAATGCTAATATTTACAAAACCATTTTCTAAAAATGATGTAAAATGATTCTACTTCATATATTTATCAGCTTGATCTTGAAGAACTTTTGCAGATTGATTAGATCCGACAAAAAGTTGCGAAACTTCAACAGCATCTTCAACTGATATCGAATCGCGGCCATTTATTTTGGCGAGAATACTCGCTGGAGTTAGAAGTTGAACAACATATCTGATAAGAAAATGAAATTTACAAACAAAATTGACGAATGAATATAAAAACCTCAAAGAACTTTCAGATCCAATTTCACCAAGTTTTTGCAAAGCATCGTCATCAATCTTGATTCCTTCCACTTTAGCTCTAATTGATAGAATTTGTATCATACTGTCGGTATCGTACATATAAGTTAGAACAATCTCAATTCGGTCTAGCAAGTCACGCGGCATCCCATGAGGAGATATTGTATCTTCTTTACCTCTACATTTGAGAAATCATTTGATATTGAATCGCTATCAAAGGGCGAACTGACTTGATCTCACACATCCCTCGATTTGTTGCAAAAACAACAATAGGAGCGATAGCTGACTCTAAAGCTCGATGTAAGTAGGTAAAACATTCGATGTCAAGCATATGAACTTCATCAATAAAGAGAACTCCAGGAACTAACTCAGCTAAACCCTGGTCAATATATTTGTTGACTACTTTATTAATTTCCGATCGAAGCTTTTCTAGAAATTGAAGAAATGAAAGAGGGAATTGAAAAGTGAATTTACTGACCAGTAATTTCTGTTTTTTTTGGTTTCATCAATTGATTCATTATAGACATAGCATCTTGTCCTCCTTGTGGCCTTGCATTAGAAACATCTAAATCATGTAATGTAACATCCTGGATCACCTCTCTACGTTTATGTACATCCCCTTTTGGTATAGGAACATACTCTTCTGCCTCTAAATCATACTCAGTGGCATATGTATCAGAACGACCAAGTCTCTGTTGATTCAGGTTTCATTTCTTAATCCCATAACAAATTAGTCACTAAAAAGTTGTTACAATTTAACAAATTCACTTCACCTTGACAGAACCATTATTTGCTTCAATGTAAATCACATCACCAACTTCCACCTTCTGCTTTTGCATATTTTCATAAATAGTAGGTTCTAACTTGAGATGTTTGGTTCCTTTTGTGGTCTTCAGTTGAACGACCACGTGGTCGACAGCTTTTCCATATCCTAAATGAATATATTTTTGTAAATTTACTTTTATTGTTGTTGATATTTAAACAAATTAATAGATGTAAATGTAATTTTACGAGTTTGAATATTGAATTTGTTACAATAAAGCTGTTTTTTTCAGCATCATGTGCTAAATAAGAATTGAAACTTCGTTTAAATCCTATAAAATCTTCAAGATAAATACCTCCTAATGGATCTTCGGTTTCATGAGGTGTTAGCTCAGTAACCTCACCCTCATAAACTTCTTTAGTTTCTTTTATTCTTAATCCAATAGCTCGACGATAATTTTCAATCAAAACTTCAGTTTTTTTTATTTCAGCTGAATAAACTTCACTGCCAACCATTGGACAAAACGGAACCTTTTAGTTGCAAACTTATATGGTTAGATTCTATATTTCAGATATATTGGGAAATAAACATTTAAATTCAATTTAATCAGTATACTTTTAAAATATTGTTTATAAGCAGTTAGGATAAGATACAAAATATAAAAATGTTGTATTATCCAGCAGAAAAAATATCATACAAAAGTGTATATGATACCAAACAAACCTTAGTTCCAAGTTCTTGAGAAATTGCCAAGGCTAAAGCAGTTTTACCAGTACCAGGTGGTCCGGCCAACAAAATACCTCTGCCTGCCATAGCTTTACTTTTAATCATTTCCACAATAAAGCCACATGCCTATAAGCAAAAAACAACAATTTCTTAGATAATTATAATTCAAAAATTTCAAAAAATATTTACCTAGTTATTCTATCTATCTATTTTTTACAATAAACGTAAAAAAGAGTGTCTGAAGAGAGCATCTCTCACTAACACACATTCTCACAAATATTATTATAATATCTGTTATATATAATTAAGTTGAAAATATAGAAAGAAAAAGATTTAGCACATGGTATTTCAGTAGTCTTCATACAGTATAAAAGTGAATAATATTGTAAAATGCTGATAATAAAAAAGTGAAAATATCACAGTTTAGAAATGACAATTGTGGAAATATTAAAATTCAATAATTACTTTAATATTATTTATAGCAAATATATAATACAATTTAAAAATATCTGATTTTTTCAATAAAATATCTAAATGAAAAATTAACAAAATATTCAACCAGCAGCTTACTTCTCTAGCTTCAACCTGACCAACAAAACCAGCAGCATTATGGATTGGTTTGCCTTCTTCATTTAACCCAAGACCTTTGACATGAGAATGAGTCGCTATCCTTTGTGTCTTAGTTGTACTTTTCACTTCTTCAATCTTCATTTTTAAATGATGCTTTAAGTTATTTAATACTGAAAAAATAAAAAAATAAATATAATATTTTGTTTATATAATTAGTTAGAATAATTAAAAAACCAAACAGATAATATTTCAAAAGTAAAAAAAACAACTTTACTTTAAATATAAAAAAAACTGCATATTTAATTAAAAAGAATAATTCAAAACAATTAAATATTAATCAATATGAAATAAAGAAACATTTTCACAAATTAAAAATATTTATTTAATAATAATTTAATTTTAAAAATATTAATATGTATAAACTTTAGTACAACAACAGTATTGATTAAACAGTAAAAATTATATCAGTTAATTATTATTATACGTTACAAAGTAAATGTTATGCTTATATTGGCTTTAAGCTTATTAGACATTAAATTCATAAAATAAATTCTTAGTTTCCATAAGTATTCTGCTCTGTTCACTCTGTAGTTCAAATAGTAATAATTTCAGAATTACAAAAAAGAACAGTCTTCTAACACTACAAGAGCAAACATAAATGTATAAAAGTTTTTTCAATATAAAAAAGATATTATTTAAAATATGCTAACGAAAAACTATAAGTAAAATAGCTTAGCATGTTTTACAATTAGACGGTTAAAATAAAAGATAACCACAGAAGATGAACAGTTACCAAGACAAAGTTTGAGCTAAGTTTAAATAATAACCGAAGCATGAGTTTATAGAAATATTTAATTATTCAATTGGTAGCCCTATTGAATTTTATAAATCGATATACTTTTTAATTCTAGAATTTTCAAAATTTCGTTTCTAATTCCTAGTAAATATAATTTATTAAATTTTTTACATTTAACATTTCTATTTTCCTTTAAAACATTATACAAACTTTTATTTGAACCATAAGCGCAACGGCAGCTCGGTTTTCAATTTTACTCAAATACTAGTCTCTGTTCTATGATATATCTACAATTTTAACTTGTTTATTATTTTTATTATAATTTAATAAATCTCATCAATGAGGTAATTTTAAAGTCGGGAAGTTTAATCAAACTTAATTGAGTGTTGTAATTCGACAGCATCTTAAAATGACTGCTTGTTTTCCCAGTAAATTGCAAATAAATTATTGCTGTTAAGCAATCAAAGTTAAAGCAATAAAGGCATCTTAAACTATTTTAAGTAAATAAAAAAATATAATAATACTATTAACGTTACATGAGGACATTACATAAAACATATATAGGTATCTTAACTGAAGGATTAGTATTATGAGTATTTTTCAGCAAAAATTGCATTAAGTACAAAATTTGAAATAATAGAATCAGTTGGATACATCAACCATCTAAACCGGTAAAAAGTCTTAAAGATATTTTTCACACAGAAAAAACTGTAAAAAGGCTGTACAAAACTACTTATTCTACAAAAAACTACTAAAATACATTTTAAATTGTATAAATGTGGAGATATGAGACGAAATGCAACAAGATTAGTATATTGACTTAAAATCTAGCCTCAGTTGAAAGGTTACAAAAAGGAGACAACATGCGATTAGAATGGATCTTTATTTGTGATTAAAATATGACATTTAAGTTGTTTAATTTTCAAAACGATTAGACTTTCAAACTTAAAAAAATCGGCACGACGAAAATAATTATTTATATTATTTCCTGCAAAGCAAATTCAGTAAATTATTGAACTATAAGTAAATAAAAAATATTAACTTTCTTATACAACTAGCTGTAGAAAATATTATAGATTTGCAGAAAATCTTTTTTTGACCTGCGTCGGCCGAGGACGGCATTCATATGATGCAATGCAGGAAATCTATTAATGAAATAATAAACATAAACAGGTTTTACTTTGATAATGTCCGAAGTCAGGTTATGATTCAATTACTGTATATTGCTTGATCTTTAGTTTATCATCCTAACTAAGATTCACGGCATAAGAGCAACTAGTTGGATAATCTTTTTATTTCCAAATAAATATTCTAATTTGTTCTCTTCTTTCTTGCGAATCTTTTATCCATTATATCTTAAATACTCTTATGTATTTACCATATCCTATGAATAACAAAAAGGATGATATTATAACTTTTTTAACAGATTTTTAGAGCATATTCTGAGAGTAATTACCAAAAAAATTGTGGCTTTACTTTTATGTATTCTTTTCCAATCAAACAGATTGTAATGATTAAACTAGTTTTTTAAATATCTGCTAAAAATTAGTAATTGAGTTTTAAGCAATAAAAAATGGAAAGAATGAACTTTGAGCTAATTAAAAACTTTTGAAAATTGCAATAATCAAGTTGTTTTACGAATTCAAAGATTTATGCGAAGTTTAAACTTTAAAACTGTTTTAACTTTTTCAATTTTTTCAATTGGTCACATTATTATTTGTCAAACTTTAAAATATGGTTTTCAAATGCAGAAGATGATTTAATCATGAAATGAACTAATTTCAATAATCTCAATTGTAGTTTGTTTCGGTTAATGAAAGCAAGCAGCACTACACAGGGACAATTTTAATTAAAAAAATGTTAATTTGGATTAATTTTTGAACCTATAGTACCTGCCCAATAGTACCATCTAAGGATACAAAATTCTACGAAATATTATTCCATTGAAAGTTATATTTTATTAATATTTATTAATTACAATAAATGCAAAGGAGGGTGCCTGAAGAGAGCACCTCTCGCTAACCCACATTCTCACAAATAACATCTATTTAGTCAAAAATATAGAAAGCAAAAGATGTAACACATGCCTTTTCGGTAGCCCTCAAAGCATATTACAGTGAACAATTACATAGAATTATAACAATATAAAAAAAAGGAAAAAATTCACAGAATAGAAATGGCAGTGTTGGCAATATTATAACGGTCCAAGTTCTTTTTGAACAACGCGAGTGATTCTAACAGGACAATGTCTGATGGCAGCTGGTTTCAAGTACTAATTGTGCGGTATGGGGAAAACATTACTCTGATTAATATACCAGGTGATATGGGCTTATTAAGATGTAATGTGTGTCGTCTGAGCTGATATAACTTGAGGAAAGGACTGATAGAAAAGAAATCATCAAACTAAAAGTCAATTAAATTGTGGATAATCTTAGAAATAAGAATTAACTCGTATTTAATTCGTCAAATTTCTAAAGTATCTAAATTGAAGAAGCTGAGACGATGTTTACGAGAAAAAGTTATAACTTTAGACTATGTGAGCTGTCAATTCGTATACCAGTTTTCTACAGTGTGTAGTGCAGTTTGAAGTTTTGAAGGAATACAAGATATTAGCTTGATATCATCTGCATGAACACACTGACATCATCTACTGCTACTAGTCTTCTGATGAGGTCTTCAATGAAAATTAAAAAGAGAAGGGGACCCAGAACAGAACCGTGAGAAACACCGCTAGTGATTTGACTAGGAATAAATAAAGATCTTTCTACACGAGTTTGTTGGGTTTTACCTGATAGATAATCTTCAATCCAGTGTTCAATCCAAAAAGCTGTTGATTTTTGAGTTTTTCAATACAGTAAAGAGCTTAGTGTGTGGGACAGAATCAAACGCTTTAGCAAAATCGAAATATATGATGTCACTGGGAGTATTACTTTCATAATGGGCTGTAAGCTCATTAAGAAAAGTGAGATGCTGAGTAAAGGAAGATCTCCGTTTCACAAAGCCATACTGGACATCAGATATTAGATGGTGCTCCATCAAATGACTGGTCATATGATTGTAAATGATATGTTCTTGAGTTCTGCAGATAACTGAATTCAGTGACACTGGTCTGTAGTTAAGTGCGGTGTTTCTGGAACCCTTTCTTTTTTTTGGAAGTTTTGGAGCTCTTTCTCGCCTCAGAGAGATGCTAAAAAGTAGCGATAAAGATAGTGATAAAGAGGAATTAGTTTTTCTTAAAAACAGAGCTGAGATCTGGGGTGTTGGAAACTGATGATTTTAAAGAAGAAATAGCCTTAGATACCATATCGACCGTTATGTCAAGATCTACCATCTCAGGGACATTTGTAAAAATATCGGAGTAGGAAAGAGAAGAAGTATTGCCATCATCGGTTATAAAAACGCTATTAAATTGATGGTTTAGCAACTCAGCTTTATTTTCTGGTTCTATCACAAGCTGGTCGCTGTTATCAAGTAAGGGAGGTATGTGAGACCTCGCCTTAAGCTTGAGATTTATGAAACCAAAAAACGTTTTCTTGGTAGGTGAAGATAAAATTACACTTTCTCTTCCTAAATAGAAATTAGAAATATATTTCTTGTAAACTATACAAAGATCTTTTTACAGAGATTTGATGGAAGGGTTTGTTTTAGTTTATTTATATAGGAGGTTTTTTAAATGTTGTAAATTCCTTAAATATCTAGTCAAATGTGGTTTTTTGTTGACTCTATAAAAATGTATGAATTTTTCGATTGACTCTTTAATGATTTTAGTAAACCTTGAGTAAATAGTATTGATGTCTTCGGAAGAGTTGAAAATAGAAATCCAATCAACACCTGATAGAAACTTGTTAATACCATTATAATTTCCACGATAAAAATTCCTTTTGCTTGAACTTTTATTGTTCATAAAAAAAGTTTGATGGAGGTTGAATTCAATCATGTTGTGATAGCATGTCAGAGCAAAAGGTTCTTTTTGATCAACGTAGATAATGTTCTCGGGTCTTGATGTGATAAGAAGATCCAAAGTATTATCAACAACTTGAGTCGGAAAAGTAACCATCTAAGATAGATTATTGGCATCGAGGAAGCTTACAAAGGTATAACTTAGAAAGGCTGAAATAGTATTATCGTTAACCAAGTTGAACAATTTTCCAATAAATGCCTAATTCGGGTTACTCTAATCAATTTTACTAAAATCAAAATCCCCCAAAATATATAACTCAGGACACACAACACTCTTCAGAACCTTCAATAAGGCCTTAACAGTAACCTCATCGTTAATTTTAGAGGGTGGTAGGTAAGTACATATAAAACGAGAAAATTTGGACTTTGAGTAATGAAAATCATAAGCGATAATCTCAAACCCTGGAAAGTGTATGGGATCGATCTGAAATCTAGAGATCATGGGTGCAAGCGATATTTTGTAAATTACGCAAACACTGCCGCCTCTATCATACAGTCTGTCACAACGCAAAACACAAAAAAGATTATCACCAACCAGAAAAGAATCAGGATAAAACGGTTTCAGTAATAAAAACAAATGTGAGATTTTGGGAATGCAAAAGAGCTTTCAATTGAAAATTTGTTGTTAATAATCGACCATGCGTTGAAAAACATACCTAATGTGATAAAAGAATTGTCTTTTTGACGCTTGTGAGGTTTGATGATGGGCTTCCGTAAACTGAAATCTTGGGTATTCACAATTGCATGCGGAGAGAGTTTGAAAAAAGAAGATGTGGGTCCAGTGATTATTTGCCACTTCCGTTTTTTGAAAAAACCTTGACAATTCTCAAGGCCAATGCTGGACCTCGAACTTTGCATTTGAAATCAGTTGGTTGTTCTTTCTGATTTCGGTTGTACGCCTCTTTTAGAAGACGCTTATTTTCTAAGCGATCATCTTCACACGTATCATGTGTGAATACTCGAATGCGCTCGAATTGTTTTTCAAGCCTTAGCTTATACAGCTTGGGAAGAAACTTGCGTTTGTTCCAACTTTCCTGAAAGGACACTTTCAACGGTCTTTGATGATCTGAGCTTTTTGCTTCAAGTCTAGTCATTGATACCTTTGGAACGTCCACAAAATCAAGGCTTTGAGAGCACATTTGATTAAAAAACTTACTGTCATCATCTTTATCAGTCTCAGAGACATTAAAGATGATGACAATGTTTTCTCTGTCCTCACGGTCTACAGTGAGTTTTTTGTGCGTATCGGTAACCTTCTTTGAAAGAAGCTGCACCATACTAGCATTTTTGTCAGAACCGGACTCACTGACAACCGAGGCCTACGTGACTGTTTTCTTTGTAGAGGCATCCAGTTCGTCCAGTGATTTAGACAAACATTTTCTAGACAAAAAAATTTTCTTGTTGGTCTTGGCAATATCGTAGCCAATTTCCGATTTAAATTTGGCTAATTCAGAGGATATAAATTTGCTGATGTCGGATAAGAGGTTTTGATTAGAATTAGATGTAGGATCTGTTCTGTCCATGGTTCTACATTTAATGCAGAGCCATTTAAATCCCATTTGCTTCATCTGGTTGTTATCAATTATATCGTAAATGTTTTTGCTCACATCACTACAAGTGAGATGAAACCAGGAGAGGCCCTTGTTGCATTCTATTGCCAGATCTTCACCACAGCAAATTTTGTTGCAGGATTGGTAATTTCCATTACAAGCTTGTTTTGAAGGATTTTTCTTTACATTTGAACGTAAGGTCTTGCTAGTTTTATTTGGGTCCACCATAGTTTTTACCATATTATCAAGTGTTTATAATATGCAATGTTGTCTTTTTACTGTCACTTACTGAAATTGAATGAACTTATTAAAATAGAATATTCTTAAAATAAAACGTTTCTTAATAAAATACTTCTTTGCTAATGTCATTATTTATCACATAAAATTATTCTTCCATTTAATTTTTTTATATACAGATGTAGCACTTGTTGTTTGTTTCTATCATTAAATATTTTTATAAGGACATTTTCATAAATTAATACATACAATTTAATGCCTTTAAATTCGTCTAAATAAAGATATATTACTTATGGAAAGGCTTGCAGCTTAATTTTTCAAAACAACCTATACATAATACTTTAATATATAAATGTCTATTCTAATCTCAATATTTCACCATTTTATAATTTAGAAGGCGAATTTGCAGTAAATGAAGAATAATACAAACAAATATTCAGTAATTCGCAGTTTATTATTATCGTTTGCTTTTTATAAGCCTAGCCTTATTAAATAGAATTTCAATTTTGCTATTTAGAAACTTTTAGGGCTAAAATTATACAGTTTTTTTTTAATTTGATTTTCTAAAAAATTTTAGTTTCGTATTTTACTTTACGTAATAGAAACTGCAATTATAAAGTTTTTTTGATATGCTAGAATAGTTTTTTTATTGTAGTTTGACTACTTATTTCATTTTTATTTCAATTTATGTCATATGTCGCATATCTGATCTTTTCCTTTTGTTAGTAATATTAAAAAGGAAATATTTTATTACAAAATTTAGAAACTATCGTTTTTGTAAGAAACTTAAGTTATACATTTTTTGTATTTTAACTTTAACTTATTTATATCTAATTTCATATCAAAACAATAGTTAAATAAGTAAACCTCAATTATTTAAGTTAATCTAGATTTTTTAAGCGTACTTTTTAAATATATTTTTATATTTGTTTTTTAACAATTTAATAAATAAGTTGATGTATGCAAAGAATTAAATTATAAGATTAAACATTATTTTGCTTTTAGTTTTTTTAAGAAATTCAAAACTCTTTGAAAAATAAATTGTATAATCTTTGAAACTTGTTTTTATTTGTTTTTAAATTTTCTTCATCTAGTTTTGTTTGCAATCCTCTATATATTTCTTCGAAACGATTTTCTTTAATGAAATAAAAATAGTTTATTTATAAATGTTTTTATAACTTGTTTATGTTAGTTTTATTGTCTAAAAATTCTAAAATCTTTTAAGAAATTTCATATCAACGTCTAAACCTATTTTATTGTTTGAATATTGTGTAATCCATTTCATGTTTAGTAAGATACTTAAAATTTGATCTGTTTAAAGTAAACTTTGTTATATAAACAAACTTTATCATTTTGTTTATTATAAGTATTTGTATTTTTATTTAGCAAAAGCTTTTGCTACAGAAATGGTGATATATTTTTAATGATGATCCTGTCTAAGAATATCTAGGATTATATGAAAATGTTATTGCAAAGATCATATCTTGATATAACTTCTTATTTTGATTAAATTATTTGACATTTAACACTCTTTATTATTATGAAAAATTTCAGACTTTTTGTTTGAGCTCTCAGTATGATAATGATTGCTTAAAAAATATTTTTTAGGTTTAATTTTAGTTAATAAATATTATATACAAACTGTTTTAATAAAATCCTTTAAAATAAATATAACTTTGTTACTTTTTACTTTTCTATTACTGTATTTTTCAATAAATTTTATATTTTCTATGTTTATTTATATATTTTTAATTATTCATATGATGAAAAATCTATAAATAAAAATTGCATTTTTGATCAATTTATTCATTTTAAAAAATTGATACAGATTTAGTTTTCCAGAAGTTTTTATGTAATCACTATTCATATTCAAAATTTAATTTGTATTTAATTTGCAATTGAGTATGAAAGAGAAAATATAAAAACTTAAGTCAGAGAAATTTGTTCACTTGAACAAAATCTTTATTGAAATTGGGTCAATAATAAAACTATAAATACTTGGTAATGGAAATATTCTTAATATATAAATATATGGGCAAATATAAGTAAAGAGTAGAAACAATTTGGAATAATTTTTGAAGATCAACAAATTTTTTGAAAGAAGTCAACATTTTAGAGAGTTAATTCAAACAGTTTTGAAGTTGATCTTTAGAATAAAGAAATACGAAATATAGAAATTCAAAGATTAGTTTTCACCATTAGAAAATAAAATTGTCAAAAATGGTTGATGGTTGATACTGTGATGCATATTTCCAAACTATCACAAGTTTAGCATTTTAATAAAGTTGATAATAAAGTGAAAGTTATTAAATTGATTCAAGTTGATATGGTATAAGTTGAAATTGTTAAACATTCTTTAAGAAGTTGAATAATTTGGTATTTTAGTTTTTCATCACAGTTTGTTTTTGTTTCATCTTAAAATTTCACAAAAACAGTTATTCATTAAAAACTGAGTGAAAAAATTTGTATAATTGATTTCTACTTGAATAAATTTCTTTATAAATTTAAATTAAAAACATCATTGATAATAAAACTTCAAAAAAATTAGTTTATGAAAAGTGTATGAATACTTAAGATGTCATGACTTTGTCTCTTTTTCTTCTATTTTTCATAATTTTTCTTTCTTCATATTTTTGAAAACTTTCATGTAAGCATTTGTGTTTAATATTTTTGTCAACTTCTTATTGTTCAAAGTAATTGTAGTAATTTTTAAAAGATTTTGATAATAATAAAACATGCTTGCATTTTTTGGAAAAATTCTTGACTGGTTCAAATCTCTTTTTTGGAAAGAAGAAATGGAACTTACTTTAATTGGAATGCAAAATTCCGGGAAAACAACTTTTGTGAATGTTATTGCAGTATGTAGCTGCTTAACCAATAAGAAGCTTATTTTATTTGTTATGATTTCAGTCTGGACAATTTGAAGAAAATATGATACCAACTGTAGGGTTTAACATGAGGAAAGTTACTAAAGGCAGTGTCACTATCAAGGTAACTTGTTCAAATTTCAAACTATTTTCATTTTTTTCTTTAACTTTAAAAACAAGAAATGTTATGATAAAGCTCATGAAAATGTTGCTTGCTCATAATTAGTGAACAGTTTTAGAGATTTTCAAAAAGATATATTTATAGTTTTAGAAGTTTGAATTGTTTTTTTTTTATTTAAATAAATAGAAATGTAATTTCAAAGCAACTAATTGCAAAATATTTAACAAATGAATTGGTCAATAAATATTTTAAAGCTGCTCAATAACTGCTTGATAGGAAATAATTGTCACTTTATGCTCGCGTTATTGAACAAATAATTTAGTAAAGTTTTGTTGTTTAGGTATGGGATATCGGAGGCCAGCCAAGATTTCGTAGTATGTGGGAACGATATTGCAGAGGTGTGAACGCTATTGTGTAAGTTGAAACTTTCATATCAAATGAGAACTTCTTTTAGTGGTGGTGCATCAGTTACTTGTTTGTTTTCAAATTGAGCTTATTGGTAGCTTCAGTTTATTATTTGTTAATTTTTAATCTTTTTTTAACATTTGTTTGTGATGTTGTTTGAAAATATTTTATGTTTATAATCAGTTTGTGCTTAAGTAGAACTTGCTGAAACCATAAGCAATTTGCTGACACTGCTGAAAATAATAAGTTGAAATTATTTAATTTCTAATGTTCTAGATATATGGTTGATTCTGCTGATCTGGAAAAAGTAGAAGCTTCTAGAAACGAGCTTCATAGTTTACTTGAAAAGCCACAATTGCAAGGAATACCTGTAAATAAAAAAAAATATAAATTTCAATAAACATTTGTGGCTGATAGTTACATGAAAATATTTTGATTGAATTATTTCAGGTTTTAGTTTTGGGAAATAAAAAGGATTTATCTCCATCATTGGACGAAAAAGAACTGATTGAAAGAATGTAGGTTGAAATATTTGATGTGCTTCTATGTAACTGGTTTATTTTTAGGAGCCTTTCTTCAATTCAAGATCGTGAAATTTGCTGCTATTCTATTTCATGCAAAGAAAAAGATAATATAGGTTAGTAAAAACTACTTTCCTTCATGCAATCTTCTCATCTTCTCTTTTTAGATATCACTTTACAATGGCTCACCCAACATTCATCTTCTAGAACTGGATCAAGTTAATTAATTATCAACATTGCCTAATGATTGAACAGTTTCTTCATGATCTACTATTTCGTTTTTCTCATATTTTTCAAGAAACTTCAAATTTATCAGTTTGATTTTACTAATTTCAGTTCCCAAGTACTTTGTGCATCTATTTTCCTTAAAAATTAATTTTAATGATACTTGCTGTTTGTTTACAGTATAACCTTTAAATAGTATTTCTCAACACTATTTGTGAATTTTTTCATCTAAACTCGATTTTTGCATCAGATTGATTTACTTTTCTTTTTTCTTCTTATCTATAAACCAGTATAGTCTAATGTAAAAGTACTCTCTTTAAATTATTGAGTTCTCAGCTGGTTCTTTCACTGAAGGCCATACTTATTTCAATATACCAAAACATACATTTCGTTGAGCTAATGTCAGTTTTTTTCTATTAATTAAGTTTAGTTAAAAAGAAAAATAGTAAAAGTGAGATAAAGTTGACCTTTCACGATATTATTGATATCGTTTAATCATGAGTGACGTTAAATTGTAATATTTATAGAGACTAATTTCATAGAGACCTCCGAATTCATTTTATAAATTATCATAATAAGTGACTGAAGACAAGGAAAAGTAAAAGCTAGAATAAGCTTCCAACTAAAAGATGAGATTGGAAAACTAATTGAAAGCAACAGAGCCATTAGATCTTCAAGTGTTCTTTGAGATAATTTTAATTCTCGAAGCAAAAATAATAGTTTTTATAAATTATAAAATCGGTAATTTGCTGTATGTCTGTTTTTGGCATGTTTCAAAACTTAATTCCTCTCTTTAAACATCAACAATTTATTACTAGGATGTATGCAACCTAGTATTTTAATAGGTGTTTAACTAATCGTAATCAAACGCTAGATTTGTACGTCTTCAAAGATTTTTTAATCGTGTTTCCGAAGTTTCAGACACCAAGCTGACTTTGTATGATTTCTTTTGAAAATGATGTCTTCAACGTGAACGTAGTGATGCTTGCATTTCACTCAAAAGTTTTGTGCTGTCAGACTGCCATGCACAATATAATTTCATATTAAGGAGAAACAAAACTCAAATAATTACAGTCAGTGTTTTGAAAGATTAATCTCTACTTCAATATCTGCGGTAGGCACACTATTTACTCTTTACAATTAACTTGATTCTAAAAAGGTTTGGTTCACAGATTTAAGTTTAGTCAATGACTAGTAATTTTGATAAGTAAATAACTAAGCAAAAATGAATTTGGAAAATATAATGAAAACCATTTAAACAAAAACTCTGAAACAAGACTAATATAGGAAACATTTCTATTTCTTAATGGAAAATGTTGGATTTACGGATAATTTTTGTTTAAATCCATCTAAACATCATTTTTTGCTGGGGATGGTCTTATTATTGAGGTAGATGATAGAATACCTGCTCTTAAAAATCAATTCTTAAATTTAAGTCCCAGAAAAACTCCCAAATCACTAAGCACAAGATATTTTTACCAAATAAATTATAAATGATCTTTTTGTTGAACGAATTTCATAGGTAGAGTTCTTCTCTAATTTTCGCAGTTTGTTGATACTAAAAGCTAAAATATTGTACAACTTGTTTCTATGTTAGTGTTTATTTCATTTGAAGCTTAATTTTCGCTGGCATATTCTTATAGAAACACAATCTACAAGTTTGAACTTATTTGTTGACTGAAAGATTTGTAATTGCTTGTAAACAGCAAGTATTTTAGTCTAAAATGACAAGATACAGCTGGTGCTCGTCAAAAAGTTACTTTTCATTCAAGTTAGCGTCTGATATTCCGTTTCAGTTTATAAATTTTAAACTGTAGTTTAAAAAGCTAACAAAAAAGCATTTTTAAAGATTACTACCGAATCGAAATATTTAAAAAAATATCTTTTCACTCGTAACTTTTTTAGCTGAATTTCGTTGGAAGGAAGTTGACAGCCGCACAAGAGATTTGATTACAGCTGAACACGGCGTGCATTGAAGTAAATGCTGACGAAGCAGCACCATCTGTTTTCTGGATTATAAGAATGTGTAATTGCTACTTGACTTGAAACATCTTTTGATTTGAAATCATTTTAAACTGTTTAATATCAAACCTCTTGGAGCATGTTCCAAAATATACAAAAGTTGTCATCAAATATAGAATTACTTTTTACATGAAGGAATATATTATTTCATATTATCATCCTAAGGGACACCAGTTTTGTAGCCAGCAAACTCAGACAGACAAGGCGAGGTCCCTTGGCGAGATGCAATTTTCTTGAAGCTATTTTATTATATTCTTTCACGAGCTTGAATGACATACGAATAAATAATCAGATTATTACAAGCATAAAACCACCAATGACAAGTTGATGACTGAAATGAAACACACCAGCTGTAGTACTTAACTTTATTTACAGTTTTGTATCAAATTATCTTCTATACTTTGCAATACAGTTTATGAAACTATTCTGAAATTCACCAAACTTTCTGTATTTTGACCATACGAAAAATTAAAGAGTTGAGTATACACTCTCTAATATAACGATATATAAATTGACCGGACTAAATAGCAACATAGAAAACAGAAAATACACAAAAATTGCTTAAAACAAGAAACTTGTTAAATGTCTTCCATCCAAAAACAAGTCAAAAGATAAATATCATATTGAGGAGAATACTTCAATAGATTTTCTATCTTTCATGTTTAGTCAATGTCGAAAGACATAACGAACATAAGGCACATCAACATCCTCACCTTCATCATCATTACAACAAATCTCTAGCACCATCGCCTTCTCATAAGCTTTCAACTTACGCTTTGCAATTTTCTGAACACAATCGCTTAATCTGGAGGAAGAAAGAGAGAGGGAGTTTGTTGTGGAAGTTTAATCTATTTCAACTTACTTCAATTCAAATCTTTCTTTTCGTTTTGCTTCACTCATAAAAAATGAGTAAATCATTGCTACTCCCTGTGACACCATCGTAACTTCCAAGTTATGCTTCTCCTTAAAATACTTTATAAACTCCCCAAGGGTCATCTCTTCCGGATTCTTCTTTGCTTCTTTAATTCCATTAATTTCAAATCGATCCCAAATAGTAAACTCCTCGGAGTAATACTGAAACAATTGTTGATCGGAGCAGTTATAGAATAGAAAGTCAACAAACTTTTTCTTTAGCTGCGGCAATAGGTTCAGAAAACGCCAACAAAGGTAATGCCAAATTGATGAAACCATTTTTATAACTTTCCATTTTCTGAATTCCGCTTACGACCTGTGAGCACCAAAAGGTGATGCTGGGTCTCTCCTACATCAAGTAATTTTGTGTACCTTGTACATTTCAAGACTAACAAGTCCAGCAACTAGTGCAGTGGTTGTAGCGATGGCTGGAATGATTTTGCCAGCAATCAGTTTACTTTTATGATGGTCTGCAGGTTCAATATCGTAATTTTCTGCTCTCAAGTTCGAAGTAGCAACTATGAAGTCCATATGGAAGTTTGTGTCATCATCCTACAGGATTAATCGAATAAATCAGAAAATTCATCATACAAATTTATAAACCTTTTCAAACTCAGCAGGACATAAACGGAAGTTGCCAAAATCAGATGGAGAAGGCAAGAGGGTCTTGAGATGATCAAAGCGTTCGTCATCTTGGGTCCCAGATGACTCATTAGCTTCAGATTCAGTTGTTGCTAAAATATTTCAAGAAATTTAGTAACTGAAGATTGGATCCAACAACTGACCGATTTTCACTCCAGATTTAGCTTGGAAAGGAGGGACCACCATAGCAGAGATGATAGAAGTAATTTCATCGATATTCTTATGCCCGTTGATCGAGAACATTGAAGCTCGGAGGTTAGCTGCAGCAACCACATACCCTATATGAGTATCCTGTAAATAAAAAATTGGTTAATTTGAAAGTTAGAAATTCCTCTTACTCACATTTTTGATGTCAAAGTCTAGAGGGTGAGGACATCGTTTAGGACCAGACCAGAATGGGGCACCAGTTGATGTGGTTTGGTCAGCAGGGAAATTGTAAAGAAGTTGTTTGATGTTATTGTGGTATTGAAACTAGAAATACAAATTCCGATTTTCAACTATTTGTAAAATGAAAGTTTCGCAGCTTTTTCAATTCGAGATTAATGTCGTGTTTTGTGAAAACAAACAGAAAGTTCTCTCTTGTTTCAACTAACACATTTAATATCCGAGAGATGAACTAGTCATTTTATGATGAGGACATAAAACAACTGAAGAGTTCTCGGTTACTCAAATCAAATTGAAAAAGAAGTTGCGGGGATTTGGTGACCAACCTGGAAGCGTAGACGAGCCCATTTGATACAGTCAACAAAATCTTGTGGTTTTTGTTGAACTAAATGATCGTAGACAGTCTCAAGTGTCTGTGCCGGTTCACATCCATTTAATTTTGCAGTACGTTCGAAAAACTTCGCATCAGTAAGAAACTGGTTCGTAGTATCAGCTGGATTTTTGAACAAACCTTCAAATTCGTCACGTGCCCACTGAGAACACAAGCAAGTTAAACAAACGAGCACCAAGCTGACTAAGATGAAATACTTGTAAAGTGTGTTCGATGGCATTGGGAAAGTTCTTCAAAGTACAAATTGGGATCGATTTCTCAGGTGGATCTTGTGATGAAGAGTACGACTCAGTAAGGAAAGGCAAAACAACTTGGACGTTTCCCTTTGTGCCCAAGGTACCAGATTCAAGTAATGGTAATCGGTAATAAAGACAACGTCGGTCCATGTAGATACCTGCCCACATACCAGATGATGAAACTGATTGAATGATTTATTAACTCACGAGCTTGTAAATTATCAAGTGCATTTGCAACTCCATTAAGTTTGGAGAAGAAGACATCATCATAAATATTCTCAGTGTCAGCCCCTACACGGTCTTGATGGGCTATTATACGAGCTAAAGGGTTCATCTTCTTCACTGCATCAGCAGCACAAGTCGATTTCAATTTCTATAAAATGAAAACCAATTAAATAATTGGTTGGTTGTTGGTAGCGGTTGTAGGTAACCTGAACATCATGAGGTCGGAATAAGAATTGTCGATTTAAATTGCTTTTTTCAATAGTGTCCATATCAGTTACAATAATAGCCCCATCGTCACATGCTTTTTGGTCGTTTAATTTACAACCAAGTCCCATCATTGAAAAGTTTTTCAACAATTCACAACCAATAGCACCTGCTCCAACCACAAACCAACGTTGTTTAGACATCTTTGATTGAAAATCTTCGCCGAAAACTTTCAGTTGTCCCGTGTAACGAGAATTCTATTGACGAGAGAAATATGAAGAGGGTATTGATGATCAGGTGAGTAGGATAAGTACCGTGCTTTTCGCTAAAGGTTTCATTGGACAATTTTCCACACATTCTAAAGCATCAAAATAGAGAAACTGTTCTATTGGTCGAAACTTTCCACTACAAGCCTGAAACATATTTGATAAAAATTTTGTTAAAAAAGTGAGAAGTGAAAACCTTCATAACTTCTTGAGCAACAATTCCACCAATCACAGCTTGCATTGGACACAAGCTACCACTTGCAGTAAATGAAATTAATTTCATCAAATCTTCATCAATCTTTTCCACTTTACAAGAACTACCTAATTGATCATTAACTAGTTTGACAGTCTCCAAGAACTTGTCTGCATCGCTCTAACAAGTTGAAATTTATTTAAAACAAACATTATTTTGTAGCTCCAAAAGTTCACGAAATTCAAGTTACAAGAAATATTTTTCTGAATTTCTTTCATACATGAAGCTTCTATAGTAATTAAAATCAGCAAAATTCAAACCTCGTCTCTTGCTTTTGGTAAACATTTATGAGATTCTATAAATTTATGAAGAGATAAAAACGCCAAATGTAGCTGAGCAGGTCTTTCCCACTTTGCAAAATCAGTTATTAAATATTGAGGTTCATTTATAGCTTCACTGAATGATTTCTAAAAAAAATCATTTTTTGGTTAAAATTAGACAAAGAAATTTACAGAGAAATTTCTTAAAAGTAGAAATCAGTTTTTTTACTAAAATATCGAAACGAAAAAAGTGATGACAAGAAAATATGAGCTTACAAAAGAAAGCGTTGCGGGCATCTTGACTTGAATCGCGATTCCACCTCGTTTATAAGGTGACAGTTTAGAAACATCACCTATACTAAAAGTATATGGACCCAGAACTTTGATTTCTCTTGGTTCGGAGTCATTGATTCCGTCCATACCCTAAAAAAATTAAAAAGTAAAATGGGAAGAAAACAGAAATTCAAAAATAGCCGAAGAAAAAGTGATTTTATAAATATCAAGATTTTGTCACAAAATGTTTCTTACTTGTACTTCGATAAACTTGATATAGTCACCACTTTCAAATCCATGCCTGTTATCATCCAAGCAGGCAACAATACCCTCACCTTTATCCTGGAAACAAATGAGAAAAGAAACTCTAGAAAGGTCTTTCAAATCATCAAACATAGATGGGGGAAGCAACTTACATTTACTGTTATTCCAGACAACATAACACTTAATGGTTGTTCACCATTAGTATCAGTAACTACAAACTCGTGACCAAAATCACAGAATATTTGTCCACAAAGACCTCTGGTATCAGCGATTATCAAACTTTGTCCATTTTTATGAGTATAATCACCAATAGTTTTTTGTTCTTCCAAACTGGAATCAACTAGAACGATCACCTAATAGTAAAAAGGAGTGATTAAAGTCTACAAAGATGAAGTTGATGAGCTAGTGAACATTTTCTAGTTGTTTTAAATGTCCATCTTATAATCATCACCTTAAACTGATTCAAATATTCTTCTGATAAGCTTCCAGTGTAGGCTTCAACTTGAACATAAGGATTTAACTCACTAACTTGAGAAGCAGTAACTTCAGCTCTATTCATTCCCAGACTATCTTCTGATAGAAAGTACTGAAGATGGAAATTTAGAGAAGAGACAAGTAGCAACACACAGTACGTACTTGGGAACTTAAATCGTCGATTGTAGCAGCTTTGCAATCATGAAGTGTTACCGACTTTACGCCACCAAGAACAACATTTTTTGCAATTTCAACACCAAGTCCATTGATGCCACTAATAAGTATGTTAGATGCGCCCATTCGCTTCATAGCATCGTGGCCGAGAACGTAGCTGATTAAAAAACAAATCAAATAAATGAGGGTTGGTTGAAGATACAGGAAACTTACAGTTGACGAGAATACAGACTCTCATCGATATGTGGGTGAGCTGAATCACCATTAGAATCACCATTTTGAGCATTTTTCTGAAAAAAATCAATTTTTAAAAATCACCCTGGCTTGTATGAAGTACAGCGATTACAGAAATATCTACAAATTATCTGAAGATATTGGAAAGAAATAGAAGCAGACTCACTGAGCTCATTGTGTTAGTATCTGTTGCTTTAGTTGGATCAAACTTTCGAAACTTGCGTGGTGGCGAGGAGCTAGGGAATGGATGGTCAGATCCGAAATTATTTTTACCTTCAGATGACATGGACTATACTAGCCTGTGGAATAAGTACATCACACAAAGATAATATTTTAGATCTCTACTATAAGTTATGTGCATCTTTAAAATTTTTCTATCAACACACAGATTAAACCAAAATCATAAAAAAATAAAATGAAAAGTCATCACCCACAACACGCTTGAATTTGAAAAGTATAATTCTAAGTAAATAAACAAATAATATTTATCACTAAGTATAAGAAAGAATAAACTTGCTTAGCTCAGTTTATACTAAACTAAAAAGTATATATTGATACAAAAATATAGTTAAAATGATCTCAATAATTTAACTTATTTAAGTTTTCATTTATTATATGATTTATAAATCAAAAGCAACTCATTATTGCCTGCCATATCTAAAATATCGAGTATTTAAATATTTTGTTCAATCTTGATAAAACCAGAAACACAATGATACAAAATCAATAACTTTCAAGTTTGCTGAAAAACAGTTTTCTCGTGGCGATAAAAATGCAAAAAAAGACAACAAATAAAATTAATCACAAAAAATTCAAACCAAACGGTTGAAGATCATGCAAACATAATTATATAATAAAAAAAGCTTACCAAAACAACTTAAGCTTTAAGTTAGAAAGATTGATTTATTAATAAATGCTTTTAGCTCAAAAATTTTTTCTTCTGGACAAAAAACGGGAAATACAAATGACAGCATGCAAGCTATAGAAAACAAACAAGCAGATTAATTTCTGTGTCCAAATTAATCAAAGTTTTTTGAAACTATGATTGCAGTACACAAAAGATAAAAAATTCATCAAAAAACTAATATTTAATAGAAGTTCAAAAAGATTGCTTACAAATGATGACATTTATGAAACAAAACTTCATTTTTATGCAACATAAATCAATAAAACCTTTTTAAACATCATTATATATAAGGTTTTATAAAACATGTAAATAATTTTATTATTTTTTAACTTGACAAAAATAATTCAGAAGAATAAAAATAGAAATATCATATAAAACAAATATAATAAATTTCATAGTATCTATATGTATTTTACCAACAAAACCCAACCTTAAAACTAAATAGATACAAAATATTTGCAAACATAAAATAAGTGACTCTTTGTACAGCTTAAAGTTATAGCTTTGAAGTGAAGAAATAAGAATAATACAATATAAAAGTAAAAATAACATTTAGCATAAGATATTATGATACATCTAAAGATCCCAAATCTAAGAGATGATAAAAAAATAATTTTCAAATGACTATAGTACAAGAATATATTTAGGTGAGAAATGTCAAGTTTGAAAATAATAAAGTCATAGCTTGTATTCATGAAAAAACAATATAGTCATTTGACTTATAACAATAAAAACTTTAGAAGTTTAAAAATAATTACTTCATAAACAGATTTAAGATTTTGAAAGCAAAAAATAATTTCAAATAAATTTAAAGTTATAAAGATTCTATGAAGACGTTTTAATAAACTATTATGACAATGAAAATACAAAAAATAAAAAAAATTTTACAAATATTAGAGAAAACAGAGATGACAAATTATTTAAACAAATTAATAAAAGATTATAGAACCAAGTTGCATAAGAAGATAACATCACTAAATCAATGAGAGTTCAAGATTTGATACAATATCTAAAAAGCTAATAAAATACAACTGATATAAATTGATTTAATAAAATTTAAATCTCAAAGTATTTTATAATTATAGAAAAAACAAATGAGACTTTACAAAAGCTGTACTGAAGCAAACGATTTCCTAATTTCTACTTTCCTGTTTAAGATACCAGTTTTATAATAGTTCTATTTGATTATCTCGACTTTCATAGGACATAATAATCAAGAATAACAAGTAATAAGCTTGGGGGAAAATTGTATCAGTAAACCACCAAAATTAAGTAAAATAAAATTAAAGGCAACTAAAGCGTGAATGTAAGATAACTACGAGGAAACACAATTAAAATCATTGAAGCATTGAAAAAGTTCAAAAGTCAAATAAACTTTTTTTGTTAAAAATAATACTTTTTAATGAAAATATACTGATTTTAAATAAATAAAATCTTAAATAATCGCTATTATGTATTAAAATCATTGTATGACAAGAAGTGAAGTTTCTTACAGTTCTGAAAGTCAGAATTAGCATCCTTACTATCTATCAGTTTAAAAAAATCTTAACAAGCATGATACTTAAATTATTGATAAACTTTGATTTGATGCTTTGATTTAATTATGTTAATTTCATGTTGCATGTCTCTTTTTAAGATACGATTTATTTTTTTCGCTTTACTGAATAAGTTTTTAAAGGTAAAACTTCTTACTATCTTGAAATACTAGATCAACTCAATAGCTTTTTAAAAGCTTAAAATGCTTAATAAGGCCATTAAAGTTTTTATGGAATTTTTTTTTATTTTTTAATATAAAAGATCCAGTATTTCTGAGCTACGAATTCACGGACTTAAATAAACTGTTGGGCATGCTCTTTACCTGAATAAAACATACACAAAACTTTATTACCTATATTTATAGTTAATCTAGTATTTAGAAAATCTCTAAATTGATACAATTTTTCTGGCTGATTCATTTTGTTGGCTTAAGTTATTTGCTTTATCAATCAAAGCAAAATATGATTCCAGAAAGCCAAAATGATACGTCAACGAGGACATAGTCGGACCAGCTATAGTAGCAACATTGAAACAGGATTTAACAAAGAATGTTTAAGGCAATGATGAATTTCTTTTAAAGTTTTTGAGACTTCGGCCAGCTTCTAATATTCACTTTATTGTGGTTACCAAATTAAATATGAACGAAAATGTATTTGTGTACTCAGTAGCAGTATAAGTGAGCTCTATTTTGAAGTTAAGCTTTTATCAGATTCAATGAAAGAGATTAACTTCTTACTACAAAATCAAATAAAAGTAAGCCTGGCTGTGAAATCTTCTTTAAAATCTACTTAACCTACGGTTTAAAATGGACTCACCACGTAAATATTTTCTCGGAATTAGTTAATCTAAACACTTCTCAAATATTTTATACCAGAAATATTTGGACACTGTTCACATCTTATACCACATGCATCCGTCCCAAATTAATACTCAATTCCTCTATATGAAGTCCCATCTTGAAAAATGAACAGATTTCAGCTCAATATTATATTTTTTAAAACCGTTTACTAAAAGATCTTTCCCAAGTTGTGGCTTTTTCACTAACCATAATCTTTTCTTCTTGTAAAGATCGTCTCTACATTTTATTTTAACATTTTACAATTACAAGACACAGTGAAATGGAAAAGAAAAAGTCTTTAGAGTTTCTTTATTTTCCTTAAAGCTGTTTTTTCTCTCTTTCAGTTGTTTGCGAAGTAGAGAGCGCCATTCAAAGCAATCCGCTGCGATATCTTCCGTTGCTAGTATTGATGTTAAGCGATTCCATATCGCGCTTTCAAGTATCTGGAAAACGTAGAAGGAGACGGCTGAAAAATGTTGCGTTTGCCTTTAGATAGCTCCCTGTACAACAGATCCCTTGGAACAGTCTATTCGACGGACGTGTCCGAGGTAGCAAAGCCTTTGCTTGCTTAGCATTCTGTATATTGTTGTCAGACCAGGGCGTCTTAAAACTTCCTTGTTTGAGATATTTTTCTGCCACGTTAAATGTAATATGCGACGAAGACAACAAAAGATCTATAAAGTGTATTTTCTTTTCAAAGTAATTAATAGAGAGCATAACAAAAGTTATTTATATAAAAAACCATTGAAAAAGTGTGGTATGTTTTTCTTTGTGTAGTTCTTCACTTGTAAGTGTTTTAATGCCACAGTTTTGAGCGTATGTTCATGTATGATCAAAACTCTTTGTTTTAGTTAACAGCTTTTTAGAAAAGTTACTTGATTTCAAAGTCACCGCTACCTTGCGGTAGTGATTAGAATGACAAAATCACTTTGAAATTCAAAGTTAAACCTTTTTGTATGTTTTGCAAGTTTTTATAAGTATCATCCTCAAAACGTAATTGATAGTTGGTATTTCTTACTAATGATACATTTTATAATGCTTAGAAAAAAGCAAAAAATTTACGAGGCTGCACCTGTTTTTTTGAGTTTTCATAAGAAAACGCTTAATGCAACGATTTGATCAACATAAATCATGAAATATCCTTGTTTTTGAAGAAGCTTTTCAAACTTTTATATTGTCTTCAAGACAAATAAATTCAAGACATTTTAAAGTCTTTAAACAAAAAAGTAAGTTATCAACTTTGAAAAAATCCTTGTGATTATTGTAGCAAAAAACTAAATCAAAAAATCAAAAGATTAATTTTCATAATGATATATGACTCAGAAAAGATGTGTTAATGATTGGATTATTGACTTTACTAGCTATAGCAAGAAAACTTAAAATAATTATTAGAATAAACATCATTTTTAAAGCCACAATCTAAGCATCGAAATCTTAATCGCAAACAAACTTCTGTTTTCTTCTATCTTTCACTTTCTACCTCATCTTGAAAGATTTCTTTGGTTTAAAAAAGTCAAACTTCATGGTGTTATGACGTCAAGTTATTCTTCGTTTTGTGAAGCAGTCTTGCGGAGCGTTAACAAGAGTGTGAGAAATGGATGTGTTATATATAAGCCGATATCAGTTGTAAATATTTTAATAATCAAAAGTTCAGGTTCAAGTCTCATTAGTATGTCTTGCTTTATTTTTTTATGTTTAGATTTTAGAGAAAGTTAGAAATTAAATATATTATTAAATATATCATACTATCTAAAACAAAATGTAAAGTTTTGAATTTTGAATTTAAAAATGTACAGCTGTTTACTGAACGTTAAAAGAATTGATTTTATGCATTTAGTGCAAAAACTTTGTGATTCTGACTTTATTTCAAAGATTTTTTTTGAAGCTAAAACATTCATTTATTTCATTCAACGCATGGCTGCAGATAATAAATTATAAAGCTTTTAAAGCGAACACAAAACAATATGACTGAAGAAAGATAATAAAAAGATCTTAAGAACAACAGTTCAATAAAACTAATATATAGAATATAAAAACACTGCAGAGATAAAAGTTAATAAATGTTTATTCCTTTTCTATTTTTATTTATATTTAGTTCATTACTCTTTAGTAAAAATTCAACTTCTAGATGCTTTTATTGTATTTTAAATGTAAACGTTTACAATAAAATTGATAAGAAAGTACAAGTAGTAATTACGGAGCACCATTGGGTTTCGTTTGAATAGATATTTTTGTAATTATAAGCGATGCGTTTACAAAAGATCTTAAAATAACAGTTTTTTGAATTATTATAAAACAATTCCGTTCTTATTTATAGTTTAAGAAGTAACAGTTATTTAGTTTAAAAAAAAGTATTAAATTAGAAGCTAATTTGAAGTGTTTTCAAAAATGTAGCATAGTGTGAAACAGCAAAAACTATTTTTAAAGGTTTAACATTAAAGGTATCTTATGGTATAACCAATAAAATGTTGTTATAGAATAACATACCAAAGCGTCTATTTTAGTCAAAGGTGTGGCTGGCTCTACAAAAGGTTAACATATAACGTGAACATATTTCCACGAAAATCAGACCAACCTAGAATGGATACGTCAGAGAATTTAGTTTTGTTACTTACAAGTAAAGTTAAAACATGAGTTTCTCAAAAGTATTTTAAGCAGAAAAATTTATTTTAAAGTAAATCAGAATGATACGGTTTATGTTATTGAACAAAGTTATTTATTTTTGGAATGATGAATAGTATTTAATTATCTTCTTACTTAATTAGAGCTTTGATAAAAATTATAGAAAAAAAATTGTAACCAAAAAAAATTACTAATAAATAATTTAAAAGATTTTCATACAAACAATTAAGTTAATCTAATTCTGAACAATAATAGATATTGTCACAGAAACCTTCATAAGGATTCAAATAATTTTCATTTTTTGATTGATTAATTAGATGTAAATAGAATTAATCTAAATATTACAAAATACATTTGAATATTTTTAAAATATGCCTAATTATTGAGGTTAACGGTTGTAATAAACTTTTGTTTCACAGTTTTTTCTCAAGTTTGTAATTAAAACCAAAAAAAGTTTAAAAGAAGAGTTGAAATATAAATCAAATTTTTTAATAGAAAAATGAAAATCAAAGTTTTACTTTTAATTATCTTCTCAATAGCAAGTAAGCTGTCAAGTTTTATTATTTACATTGATATGTACGCGGTATTATTAAGATAAAACTCGTTTATACAAAAGTCTTAAGATACATATAAAAACGGTTTAGTTCTTTATTTTAAATTTAATCCTTATCAATTTATTTAGGGACCAAGGTAAACTTATATTCAAACTTATTTAGTTGGTTTGTTTTATAATTTCAAGCATAGCTTTTTATACATTATTATTTTTTGTTTGAACTATTAACCTCTTCTTTATTTCTTTTATTTTTCAACCTTTAAAATTTATTGTAACCTAGTTTTATTGATAGTCAAGCAAGCAATTGACAAAAATGTCAAAATGTCAAAAAATTAAACTTGTATTTGAAATTCAGTTTGAAAATATCCGATTTTTTATAATTAAATTTATTTGTTTATAGCTTTTATTATCGTCAAACATTTCCAGATCATTTTAATAAATTTCTGGACTAGTTTTTTTAGATTAACTTATTAAACATTTGTCGAAGATATTTACAATAAAGCAAGTAGCTCTTTGAGATATATTCTAACAATCAAATCTTAACTTTTGAATGATTTCTGTTAAAAAAAGCTAAAGAATTTTTGTAATTAAGACATCTTTTTAAATAATCTAATCACTAAAAATATGATGTTTGATAAATTATTTTATCTTGATATTTTTCTGTTACTAAATGTACCATCAATCTTTAATCAACTGTATCGAGCTTTTATTTAAAAGCCCTAAAATGCTACTATGACTTTTAACAACATTATGTGGACGGTACATTTTAGTTTTAACTCTGAAATGTTGTTCTTCAAGATAAAGATCCAAGACATTTTAATAATATTTTACAAAATTTCAAATTTCCAAAAAATGGTATTATTGGAATTTCAAATGCATTAAGTAATCACTAATTACACTTTTATCAAACATACATTTTAACAAATATAATTGTTTGAAGTACATTTTTTAATTAATCAATTAACCTTTGATCTTCAAATACTGTTTAGAATATGAAACAAGTGCCCAAGAAGCAACAACAGCAACCACAATGGCCGCAAGATTTGATGTAACTAGACCCTTTACAACCACCCCGCCTGACATTGAAACAACAACACGAGCAGCTCCTGTTATTGGAGGTATCTGATAATTAGTTACATTAAAAACAGATAACCATTGTTTTTAGTGTCTTTATAGGTGTGACTGAATGTTTAATTAAGCTCTCTTATTTCTTTTAAACAACAAATTTTAAGAGTTGTTTTTCAAAGTACTTCTTAATCTAATCTGTTAATTCAACTATAGAATTTTTTTGTCATACTTTATGCAACGAATAATTATTTAAACTGAATTTTTCCAAGTGAACCCGTGTTCAAACTCAACCTTCAACAACTGTAGTTCAAATGCAACTTGTTCAAATACAACATTCGGTTATACCTGTACATGTCTTGATGGTTTTTCAGGAGATGGTTTTGTTTGCACAGGTATTTAGCAAAAACTTATCAAAACTTATAACAGTTTCTTTAAAAGAACAAGACTCAAACTATATCCGTACTTGAAATTAAACTTTATAATAACTAAAAACAAGTTAAGGGATTTATGAGAAACTCAAAGTATGTACTGCTATATATATAAACACTGAAAAAATATTACGCCATCTAAACTAAAATAAGTCGTACTTTATTGTATTTGCTCCTTAAATAGATACTACTAGAAGATATAAGCAGCCGAACATTAGACGTTATTAAAAACTAGCAAAAAATATTTATTTTTTAAAAATTATTATTAAAAATTTATTAAAAATTATGAAAAATCAGTCTTTTGAGTTTACTGATATATTTAGACTTTTCTTTATCTATTCTGACTTTTATTTTTGTTGTTCTGGTTTAAAACTTAAAAGAAGCTAAAATTAGTTTTAAAATAGTTTGAAGTAGTAATTCGTTTACATTTAAATTTAGAAACTTTTAATTTAAGGGCTTTTTTTGGAGAAAAATGAATAACAATAGACAATAATATGATCCTGTTTGACAAACACACCTAAAAAATTACTTTATTACTAAATGTTGCATAATTTTTCTGTTTTAGATTTAAATATTGTTTGCTTGTAATGAAAATATTTGAAATATTTATGTGAGCTTGCTCAATCCTACAGATTTTGATGAATGTTCCGATGCTTCTACAAACGATTGTAGTGAATATGCAACATGCACAAATTTAGACTTTGGCTTCTCATGTGAATGTTATAGTGGATATTATGGAAATGGAACGGTTTGTTATGGTAAATCATACTTTTTACTATCAACTAATTAACAAATATTTATTTAGATTATATAATGATAAATAATATTTGCTAATAATACAAGTGTTAAATCATTTGTTCAATTCAAACATTTTTAAAGAGATACCACGTCTGGGACCTCCAAAAGTCATTTCAGTTGGACAGACCTCTGTCAATGTAATAGTTCAAGAAACTGATGAAAGTTACAAAGAATTTGAGGTACAATAGAGATTGTTTTAAAAATCTACATGCTTATTTTTGAATGCAATTTTTCTTGTTTGTGTTTTTATAAAAAAATTAGTTTAAGAATATTAGAATTCTGCCAGTCTTTAAGCTTACAAGCTACAATTTTAGATACAAGTGGTTAATAATAATTTTGCAACGTACGTGAGAACTGAGTTAAACGCCATCGTTGAAAATCTCAATCCTTTTTCAACCTATATAGTTGCTTCACGTGTAGTAAAAGCAAACGGTTTTACCATAAACGATTCACCGTTTAGTGAAAATGTGACTTTTGTAACAGGTAACAAAACATTTCATTCTTTTAAAGATTAGAAAATTTTGATTAAAAATATAATTGAATTTTACAGGAATTGTTTTTGTTCCCGTATCGGTTGTGATTAATATACCATTTAATGAGGGTTATAGAGATACGGCTTCTGAAGTTTACAAGCAACTGATTGGAAACTACTTATCAATTATTTTAAATTTAGTTAACGGTCAAATTAAAGCCTTTTCTGTAACGGATTTTAATACTTTAAGTATAAGGTAAAAACAAGTCTGTGATTTTTTATCAGTTAATAGCTTTGCTTTTTATTCTGACTCAGCAAGGATTCTACTTTACTTTTTTAAAGCGTAGAATTTTACTAAAAGAATTATAAGCAAATTTGAAGTCAGATTTTAATAGTAAAATATTTAGTAATATTAAATAGTTAAAAGAAAAAATTAAATATTATTTTAAGACTTTTAGTTGTAAATAGTTTGTAATTGAAGGCCAGGATCGACAATCATAAGCGGGAAGCTGAGCACCGATAGTAAAAATATCAGCGCATCCACGACAGATTTGAAGATTGTTTCTAATTCTTCAGATATAAAAACAATTAGGTCTTGTAAGTAAACTTGTAATTAAGCGTCAATATTCTTTTCTTAATACTAAATTTGATGGATAATTATCTTTTTGGTCGATAAATAAAGACGTTTTAAAGCCTATATAAACAGCCAAGAAAAATTTACCCGAAAAACTATGTCAGCTTTGTCTGATTTTACTTAATTTACTTAAAAGTTCTAGTTAATCAATTCAAATTTTTATTTTAGTACCAGCAGACATAGCAGCTCCTAACATAACAGAAATTGAAGCTTTAACTTCATTAACTGTGATGATCAGATACACCAGTGTTAGTAATGCAACTTTGTACAACATTGAAGGTTCTATTTTTTCATTTAAAGATAAAGATTTGAAAAATTTATTTCTTACAGTCGAATGTGAAAATGGTTTCAAAAAAAGTTTTGAATCAACAAGCGAAGAGATCTTAGTGACAGTTTCGCAATCGGGTAGCATTTGCTCAACAAAGGTCAACGCTCTCATTGAATATTCACCAACAGAGGTTGTAGCTTCAACGTTCAGTCAGCTTAGAACATTTACTTCATGTAAGTTTGAAGGAAGATTTCAAGAAAACATTTTTATTAATAATACAACTGAGTACAACTTAGTCCATAAATAATATTTATTTCAGTGGCCAAGGTGTCTAATATGGTAGTTGTAACGGTTGGCGACCAACTCTTTATAAGTTTTGACCAAGCTAGAAGAGGAAAAAACTACAGGGTCACAACCATTCCATCTTCTTCTGATAAAGTTATCAGTCAAAATGATGCAAAAGACGGAAGATTATCCGTTAAGATTGATGGTGTGTCATTATCCACAAACTACACGATTAGTGTAGTTCCCGTGTTTGAAACTGCTAATGGAAGTTTATCAGAACTTTTTGAAACCGGCGAAGCTACAACTAAGACAATTGTAACGTTAGGTATAAAGCTGATGAATTTTTATACAAATCTTCTTATAATTCCTATTTGACAGATTCACTGACAGTGAACAGTGCTTTTATTTTCAACATTCAAGAAACAAGTTTTAACATCAAATATGATGCTGTAAAAGGTGCCACTAGTTATACTATTCGCTATTATAAAGAGGGAGACTTAACTTTGTTTAATACCACAACTACCAATACCAGTACAACAATTTCAAGTGTGGCACCTCTAATTAACAATTACATTGTTGAAGTAGCTTATAGCGTTGAAAATTATACGAGCAAATTTTCATTGCCTCTCCGAACAAGTAAGTATTTCTACGGTTGAATAATTTTAAACAAGTAACCATATTATTTATGTTTAAAGGAATTTGGAACGTGTCTGAGGTTACCCAAACATCTATATCATTAACATGGCGAAACTATATTCTTGCTAAACAATATAAGATTGATTACGAAAGTAAAAATAGTTCTGTAAGTAAAATGTTTTTTTAGATAATTAGAGTTAACTACGGCGCCTTAAGAGTCAATTACACAATATCAATTTTCAAGACTATTAGATAAAATGTTAGATAAAACTTCTTATAATATCGTTGATAACGATCTTTCTAATTTGTTGGCTACTAACTCGGCAGTATTCTTTATTTAGTATTTAACATATTATATTTTGTTAGAATATTATATTTGCTTTAAGCATACTTTTTTATGTTAATTAAATGCCTGGCTACAAGTGATAAATTTAACAGCTATTATAGCGAACAAAACGTGTTATAAGCGAAGAAATAATGGAAAGGGCTTAAGCATTACAATTTGACATTAATATAGAAAGAATAATAACACTATAGAGGCATAAGTAAAATATAAGTTATGAATGAGAAATTTGATATAACAAAATAGGAGAAAATAAAGTTACTTTAAAGCAACTATTTTGCACAATCAAATGTTGTTCAAAACTATTAAGTTCACTGTTAATACTGTAAGATGAATAAACAAACTGTCTGTATTTTAATCAGAAAAAACAAGAACAATTCACTGAATCAAATAAAATGTTGCTGTCCAAACTGGATCCAGGATCATTATATTCCATCTCACTGATATATGAAGATGTTTCAGGGTTTCAGAATTTGGTGACATTTACTCAAATAACAGGTTTTATACTAAACTGTCAAAATACGAACATAATACATTTTCCACTACATATAAACAATTTTACGAACCAAAAAGTATTTTTGTAAACTAGAAATAATATTTTGATCAAACCTATAGCCACTCGAGGTTTAAATCTATTAACAAAACAACTGCGCTTTGAAATCATTATTGATTAAAATATTTTGCTAAATAATGTTTATAACTTTAGCACCTAGCAACCCGACTGGTCTATCAGCGGTATCAAGCAACAAAAATGCAACAATAAGTTGGGAAGCAGAAACCAAAGACACCGTTGTTTCAATAACAGCAGCAGGCGAAAAAGATACATCTTCAATAACTGGAGTTGGAACAATAAGTGGATTTGAAACATTCTTATCGCCTCTTATTGCTGGTTTAACATACACAGTGAAAGTATGTAGCAGGAATGGTGGTGGAGAGTCATGCTCAAGCTTAGACTTTCAAACTGGTTTGTAAAAGTTGTAGAATTTGTTGCTTTTATACCAATTTGATTTTGATCAGATTTCCCTGTACCAAGTAATTTAAATATATCGAAAATTACCCAAACAAGTTTTGTGGTTTCTTATCTGCCTCTTGAACATACTAAGGGTTATTTGGTGAGAGTTACAGGTGGTAACGCCACACTGGTAAGTCCATTAAGTTTGTATTTTTTTTATACAGTTTTTCATTGTGATACCAAGCTTAAAACAGACCCGCATTAATTCCATTTTGAAAATATACTATTAATTGAAATCTATTTTATGTAGATTTTTTCATACAAGCTACAGATTGTAAAACTCTTTTGACTGTAAACTCTGTAATTACTTCTTTGTGATGAAATTTCTTTAAAATCCTTATCTAAAATATTTTTCAGATAATGCATACAGACGAAACGAGTATTACTTTTACTGGTCTTGATTCAGGAACTACATATAAAGCAAGTGTGCTTGCAAAGTATATATCTGGTAACAGTAACCAAAGTGAACACATCGAAATAATTACTGGTATATAACTACAAACTAACGCACCATTAAGTTATTATTGAAAATAAACTCATGTTTACAGCACCAGCAGAACCGGAAAATATAGAGTTAACAAAAATGGAAGCTGAATTTGCAATTATTACGTGGCCATCAGTATTTGGTTCTGATGAATATATTCTAATTTTATCAAATTCCACAACAAATTTGTTTGAGGATTTCAAAATAAGTGATAATGCAACAGCTGAAATTGTTTTTAATACAAACAAAGTGATGAATACAACCTTAAAAGCGGGAACAAACTATACCCTCTTTTTAAAAGTAAAAAACGAGGGTGGTAGTAGTAGCACGGTTAATTTTACATTCACCACAAGTAAGAACATTTACTGCCAAAAATGATCTAATGATTTTAAGCCTTCCTTAAAAATAATTTTCTAGGTAGTAAAGTTTATTTAAAATATCAACAAATTGAACCACTAAAGTACAAATAACTGAATTAAAAATAACTTCAATCTCCACAGAACCAGCCAAACCATCTGATCTTATTCTTGAATCAGTAACCCAATCCTCTGTAGAAATCAGCTTTACAGCTCCATTAGGAGCTGTCAGTTACCAAATTGAAATCTTTCCCACTGGTCGCGTTGAGACCACAACAAAAACAAGATTTACTATTGATGGTTTAAGTCCTGGAGAAGATTATAACGTTTCAGTGATTGCGATTGGGCGATTTCAAGAAGGAGTTGGTTCTTTACGAAGTGAACCTTCAGATATTTCATTTATTACAGGTTTGTGAGATTGACAAGTGGTTTTTCGCTTTCTTACAAACTTAATCTATTCTTTCTTACATGCTACAGTTGTAACATAAAGAGTTACATAGCTTCAAAGAAAATGGAAATTTAGAAACTGTACTTTTCTATAATTTTCACATGATGATTTATCTGACTTTTTGAGTCTTAGCTTGATATAAAACTGTTTATTAGTTTCGATTTAAATTTAGCCTTACAATTCTCTTACTACTAAAGTAAAAATAGATGCCCTTATAAATAGATATTTATAACATAATTTGCTTTAGTCAGATACAATTGACGTCAATACTTGTTTTCAATTAAGTTTTCTACTAAACCGATTTGCATAGAAGTTGTTGTAAGTGGTTAGTTGTATCACATCTGTTTAATTTTAGAAAAAAAGATGTTAAATAAAAGTTTTTTGAGCCAGCTTATTAATTATCATAATCCGTATTTATTTCACTTCTTTAATTTTTCTTTCAAAACCTTTTTGTAAGCAACTTTTAACTCTATTTTCCAGTTCCAAACGAGGTTAATAATCTCACAGTCAATGAACGGACTAATGTATTTTTAATTGTTGGGTTTAATGAATCGAAAAACGCTGATGAATATGAAGTTATTGTTACTCAAGGACTAATTGAAACTACTCGATTAAATGCTTCTAATCCACCAGTCAATATCACCGATCTATCACCAGGAAGCTTATACAATATCTCCATTATAGCTAAAAACAAATTTGGGAACAGCAAGCCAGTTCTATTTGAAGCATTTACGCGTAAGCTCAATAAGCTTTACATTATTCATGCGTTTTATTGAGATTTTTATCTTGTTGTTTAGGTGCCGTTGGTCCAAATGTATTAAATGTCAGTGAAGTTACCACAACCACATTTACAGTTTCGTGGGAGGAGCCAATCTCTGTAACTAAGATCCGGTACAATAAAAATTCAAAAAATCTTCAACTTTCTCATTACTTGAATTTTTTTCTAGTTATTACAAAACATTTATAAGAAAAGCTACAGAATTATATTCAAACTCTACAATTACTAACATAACAACACAGACATTTACTGATAAGCAACCAAGTATTGTATATACTGTCAAAGTCTCGGCTTTTGATGATTTGGGAGAAATTCCTGATTTTGGGGAAGTTACAGTAACTACACGTAAGAAATATTACTCAAAATTAATCCTAATTGATATTAATCAGCAAACTTATCATTTCAGTTCCTGGTCCAGCAAAAAATCTAACAGTGACTTCACTTACTAATGAGTCCATTTCATTCAATTGGATAGCTGACAAAACAGCTTTATACTATGAATGGAGATTGATTAACTTAAAAACCTCAGCACTGATTAAAGTAACGAGAAACTTTTAGAAACTGAACGCTAAATTTGATTATAAAGTTCAATATATTCTTGGAATATAACTACTTTTTATTTTCTATCAGAACGGCAATACTCCAGAAACATTTGTTGATGTAACTGGTCTGGAAAATGCTGTTGGGTATATTTTCAATTTAAAAATTGTTAATCCAAGTGGAAAGGGAGATATTTCACGAGTAACTGCAACTACAAGTAACTTGTAACATTAATGAATTGTTATGCTTCATCTATTTTCTTAAATTTTATTCACTAAAAACTATAATTTTAATAAAAACTTTTTATGTTTAAAAATGTAATGTTTAAACAAAGAATTTTTACAGACAAGTATCTCAAATAAAATTATTTTCTTTTTCAGTCCAATATCCATTTGTTGCTAAAGCAATTTTTGAATCAAATACTAATTCTTCAATATTAGTGAAAGTGTTTCCACTTGTGGTTGGTGTTGAAAGCTATGTGGTTACTTTAAAAGATGAAACAGACAAGTGTACGTTGAACTTACAAACTTAGTTTCATTCAAAATTATTCAATATTTTCTGCAGTCTTATGTCTCGATAACAACACATGCTTATTGGAAAACTTAGAAAGTGGAACTGATTATGAAATAAAAGTTCAAGGAATTTACATTGCCGGAGAAATAAGCACTGTTGGTCCGGGCGAAACCTTTACTACAGGTTTATTAGTTTTAATGCGAAAAAAGTAAATAATCAAACATTTTTTGTTTAGTTCCAAATGCTCCGAAAAATATTACGATAAAGCAACTTGACTTCGGCATAAATATTGAATTTGATGAAGTCAAGGGTGCAAGTTTCTATCAGTTACAAGTTCTTAACTCATCTAAAGTTATGGTGAAAGATTTATCTTCAACTGTACCAAGCTTCGACGTAACTGACTTGAAGTCAGGAACTTCTTATTTCGTTTCATTCAGTGCAACAAAAAACACTTCTTATGGTCTTTTTTCATCGCCTTTAGTGCTTGAAAGCGTAAACACAAGTACAAAAATCTTTTTAAGATCAGATTACATTAATTATTATATTAATTATTATTTAATTACGTAATTACTCAATTATGTTAATTATGTTAAATTTTTGTATTTTATCCGTAACGAGATTTATCAATCATTAAAAACTTTTCAGTTACTAAAATAAATTTACTCAAAAATTTATCTTATTTTATTTCAGCCAAAGCTTCTCCTCAAAACTTAGTAGTTACAGCTGTGGGCTCCGACTTTATTCAATTAGAATGGAATGAGATTATTGGAGCCGAAAATTTTGTAGTGATAGCTTTACCTGAAAATACTTCTATCTCCTCATCTAATCTTACAACGTCAAATACTATTGCGCAATTAAGTGATTTGCAGCCTTCTCAAATCTATAATATACTTATTCAAGGGATATTTTCAACTGGAATTGGTACATACAACTCCGAAAGTTTACTACAAGCCACAGGTTAACAAAAATGAACAAATATTTAATAAATAAACAGAATTTCGATTCAATTCAAAAATAACATTTTTTTCTGTATTATGTTTTATTCTAAACTTTAAATCTGTTTATAGGTCCTGCTAAACCAACTGGATTGAAAGCAGTTAATGTTACTAATCAAGAGATTACTCTTGTTTGGAACGATTTATCAAATGTCACTGGGTATACAGTAAATGTTACCAGTGCAAAAGGAGAAAACTATTCAACATCTGTAAAATCTGCAAAGTTTATTGCTACATCTCTAAATGCAGGTTCAATCTATCAATTTCAAGTCATACCTTTTTATGGATCTGTCAATGGTACTCTCCCTTCAGACATTCTTTCAGTAATTACAGGTAAATATAATCAGAATATAATGAAATATAAGTTAGGAATCTCACAAAAAAATTTATGCAAATCAATACAAAGCTAAGTTAAAAAGAGAACTTGCTCTTTTGTGCTCTAAGATGAAAAATATTCTAATTATAATCAAATATATTCATAAATGTGCTCTTCATATATAAACCACTAATTCTTTATAATCTATATATTGTTGTTTTATTCATATTTTTTATTCTTTTAGCAGTTCATTCAATAAATGCAATTGTAATCAAAGCACAAGAGGCGAATTAATAATTAAAGCGCTTAATAAAAAACACATTAAAATACTTGACAAAGAAATTTAAATTTATTTTAACAGTTTATCTTAATTTGGTAATTTTGTTGTTAATACTTCAACAGTAACTACTAATTAAGATCAAAAACGAAAATATTTGAAACTTATCTTTTCTACTGACAGCTCCACTTGTAAAGATTCTTGAAAATGAAACTGTTGTGACACAAAATACTATTTACATCATGTATGTGAAATCCTTTGGCGCAAAATCTTACGAATTGAAAGTTAATCAAAATGGAAGTCTTGTGTTTTTAACAGACGTTCTGTGAGTACTGAAAATCCTTTGTTTTGAATAATTGCTAATTTTAAGCTTTTGTGATTACTTTGTGCAAAATGAAAAGACTTAAATTGAAGTGAAAGTAAACTAACTGACTAATTACTTTTCTTTTAAAAGTCTTAATTATCAGTCAAGCACTAAAAGCAAATGATTTAAAAACTGTTTTTTTGATTAGTCATTCTTATAATTCTTTATATAGTCTGAACACTGTTACCTTTCATAATCCCAACATTTTAACTTTAGGAATAATTTTGTTCTGTTTGAACACGAGAATGGAATAAGACCAGGAATAGAGTATGAAATTTGTGTTACTGCCATTACTGGAAATGAAACTGGTAGAAGAGTTAGAAGTGAAGCAAAGTGTACAAACGCCACTACAAGTAACACTGGTTCCTCCTCTATTAACTGATTTAATGATTTTTTAACTAAATCAAGAAAATTTAAACTAACTTTTTTCATTGTGCAGAGCCAGGTAATAGTTCGACGCCTATCAGAATAGCTTCCACTTCAACTTCTATAACCATCACCTACAATTCTTCTGCTGGTGCAAGTTTCTACGAAATAACAGCAACAAAGTATTAAAATAAAACAAACTGGATATATGTGCATCTAAAATGTTTTTTATTTGGTAGTAAACTGAACAGTTCAGATGTTGTTACGGTAACTTCTATTGAAACTAATGTGAAAATCCAAAATCTTCAGCCTGCCTCAGAGTATCTAATCAATGTTACATCTGTTGGTGTGTCAGGAAAATCTTTTTCATCTCCAACACTAGAAGTATTCACAAGTCAGTGTAAAAAAATTCTAAATTACTTCTTATTCTTTAATTTTTGGATGAAATAAATAAACGTCAATCCTTCTATTTCATATTTTTACATTTTCAACAGACCCGTCACCACCGATCGTAAGCTTGACTGAGATTTCGATGACTGGACTTCGTTTAGAGTGGTCAGTGGAACCGGGAGTTACAAAAATTGTTTACCGGATAACCGATGATATTTCTGATAACGTTCTTTCAAGCCTTAAATTTGTTGATATCTCTTCTTTGGAACCAGGAACAAATTATAATATTTCCATATTTGCTCAAGCAAATGGATTAACATCTGAACCAACTTTTATTTCTACCATCACAGGTGTTTAAGAAATAATTTTAAACTATAATTTCAGAATTAAATTTTAATTATAGAACTAAAGATAAGTTATAAAAATTCAAGAAGAATGAATATCTTCTAAACTAAATTTTCTATAAATATTTAAAGTTCCCCAGGAACCATCTCCCATCACTGTACTCCAACAAAACTCCTTCTCTTTGGAAGTTGAATGGAAAAACGTTTCTGGAGCAGACGTCTTCTTCGTCAGCTATCAAAATTCGACGGATAGTGGTAGAAATATTGCAGAAATAAAAGTAGAAAGAAACTCAATAAAGCTGATTAATTTGGAACCCGAACAGTTTTACAAAATCTTTGTTGTAGCTTCAAACCCTTCTGGCAACAGTTCTGAAGCAGAAGCTTCATTCGTTACAAGTAAGATATAAGCTACCTTTTGTTAAAATTATTTGTTTAGGAGTATTGAGTAGACTTCAACTTCATTTTGATACTTGCAACATTTGATCTGCATTAAGTTTTTTCTTTGATGTTTTAAATGTATTTCAGCTGCTGCTTTTGGACCTTCAATATCTGTAACCAATTCATCAAGAAATGAAATTTCTTTCAAACTCTCAGAGGTGGTTGGTGTAGTGGGATATAATGTGTCATACTCTTCAAGTAAACTTTTCACAATTTTTAGACTTTTATATTTATTTCATCATCTAAAATAAAACTTTGAAGCTTTTACAATTCAAAATTTCACTTGAATTTCAATTTTTTTTCTCAGGTTCAAGCTCAAATTTTGTTTTTGTCAATGAGACTTCTGGCGTTTTAACGAGTTTATTACCAGGAGTTAAATATAATATTTCAGCTTCTGCTCTATACACAGTGGGTGCAAGTAGATTTGGAAAAGTGTTGGAAACTATTACAGGTTAGTCTTTGTTTACTAACAACTCACTATTATTAAGAACAAACTCAAAAATCAATTTTAATCAATCTCAGATTATAAAAATAATCAAACTTCTTTTTTAGTTCCAGATTTTCCAAAAATTATCAGTATAAGTGTTTCATCTAATACTGCTAATGTCACATGGCATGAGGTTTCTGGAGCTGAAGTCTATGAAATATCTATTAAGCCTTTTACAGTGGGAATAAACGGTACTGGAAACGTCATTAGTTTGTTCTCAGTGTTAACAAACTTGGATTTCGGTTTGAACTATTCAGTTGAAATATGTTCAGTCAATATTGAAGGAGGATCTTGTACTTCTGAAAAGTTTCAAACAGGTCTTGTTTTCGAATTTATATTTAATTTTACCGGTTTAAAAAATGTTAATTATAGAAATGGCACAACTAACAGAAGCTTTCACCTCAAATATTACACAAACTTCATTTGTTATAAACTTCAAGCCAAAAAAAGGAGCTTTCAATTACACATTTGAAATTTTTGGTGATGGTGGTTTCTTCAAGGTACATTTTTTTATTAACAAATATCAGAAAGAATTTGATGATTTCTTTTTATCAAAGATGATTACGGCAAATGAAAGTCCCGTCAATATAATCGGACTTTTACCTGGGAACGTTTATACAATAAGCTCTACAGTTTTATATAACTTGGGAACAAGTGACAAACTGGAAGTGACTTCTCAATTAACTGGTTAGTAAGCTGATTGACTTATACATTTTTTAAGCAGTTTGTTTTTTAGCTCCACCAAACCCAAGAAATTTTAGGGTTGAAAGAATAGAGAATTCTTTTGCTCTTTTTAAATGGGATAAGAGCAGAAGTGCTGAAGACTATCTGCTGAAGATTTTTGATGGTTTTGGGATTTTTCTTAATTCTTTCATTGTTAAAAGTGAAGAAGCAGATGAAATTAGTTTCACCACAAAGAGTGAAGATACTTTATTAAAGTCAGGGACAAACTACAGCATTAGTCTTCAAGCCTCGAATGAAGCAGGATACAGCGAATATTTAAACATCAGCTTTCAAACAAGTTCGTAACAAATGTTTAAGTTAAGAAAAAGAATAAAAGAACAAAAGAAACATAATTTAAAACAATTTTAAAACATTTATTTAAAATATCAACAAATTGAACCACTAAAGTACAAATAACTGAATTAAAAATAACTTCAATCTCCACAGAACCAGCCAAACCATCTGATCTTATTCTTGAATCAGTAACCCAATCCTCTGTAGAAATCAGCTTTACAGCTCCATTAGGAGCTGTCAGTTACCAAATTGAAATCTTTCCCACTGGTCGCGTTGAGACCACAACAAAAACAAGATTTACTATTGATGGTTTAAGTCCTGGAGAAGATTATAACGTTTCAGTGATTGCGATTGGGCGATTTCAAGAAGGAGTTGGTTCTTTACGAAGTGAACCTTCAGATATTTCATTTATTACAGGTTTGTGAGATTGACAAGTGGTTTTTCGCTTTCTTACAAACTTAATCTATTCTTTCTTACATGCTACAGTTGTAACATAAAGAGTTACATAGCTTCAAAGAAAATGGAAATTTAGAAACTGTACTTTTCTATAATTTTCACATGATGATTTATCTGACTTTTTGAGTTTTAGCTTGATATAAAACTGTTTATTAGTTTCGATTTAAATTTAGCCTTACAATTCTCTTACTACTAAAGTAAAAATAGATGCCCTTATAAATAGATATTTATAACATAATTTGCTTTAGTCAGATACAATTGACGTCAATACTTGTTTTCAATTAAGTTTTCTACTAAACCGGTTTGCATAGAAGTTGTTGTAAGTGGTTAGTTGTATCACATCTGTTTAATTTTAGAAAAAAAGGATGTTAAATAAAAGTTTTTTGAGCCAGCTTATTAATTATCATAATCCGTATTTATTTCACCTTGATAATTTCAACTTTTTTTACATATATATATACCAATTTATTTGACATTAAACTTTGGTTAGATGTATTTGATGATTTCTTTTGTGAAAGTTTTATTTTATCTGAAACATTTTAAAAAAGGTCTACAAATTCTTGGAAAATTTCCGAATTGTCTTACCGGCTTGAGTTAGCGGTTACAATATTTCAATTTTCATTTCTTTACAGCTCCAGAAAACGTGAGCAACTTTCTCGGAATTTCTCATACCAGCACCAGTATAGTTTTCACCTTCGATCTTTCACCGACTGCAATTGAGTACCAGTTACTGGTTGAACTTGACTCTTTATCTTATTCCAACCTAACTTTCACTGAAAGCCCATTTACGGTCACTGGCTTATCTCCAGCAACTACTTACAATTTCACAATATCCGCAAAAAACAATTTTGGCGAAAGCTTATCAGTTACAACTACCGATTACACAAGTGAGAAATTAAATTTTAACTTACAAAAACCAAAAAGTTCTAAAAATGTTTGTATTTCAACAGGAGGTGAAAATGACTTTTTGATTGTATTGAATGATATTTCTGACAAATCTTTTTCTATAAGCTGGAACACGCCAACCTCAATTTCAACCATAAAGTTAGTTTCTTTTATTAAAAGTCTTTGATTTGTATATAAGTTGTTTCAATTGAAATTAAAACCATTTAATTGAAATAATTATCATTAAATTTAAAAAATCTCGAATTCGAAAAGTGAATATTTTCAGAACCGTTTGTTATTTTTTTTCTTTATAGATAAAAACTTGTAAACAAATTTTGTGTTATATACTATTTGATATGATGCAGTTTTATATCAACTGACATTATCAAATATTTCTAGGGGTTACAATGTGAACTTAAGAAACATCGACAGTGGTGAGGCTTTGGCTGAAAAGATATCTTTCACAAACTCTATTGCTTTTGAATCACTTCAGCCAGCAACAAATTATCAATTAGATTTATCTTTTATTGATGAAGATGGAATAATTCCTAAGCCTACAAACTTTACAATACTTACAAGTTTGTTTTTATTTAGAATATAGTTTTGATAAGTTATCTGACAAACTTTATACTCATGTTCATCGAAAAACTTTAGGTGATAAAGTATTATAGTTTAAGTCTTAACAATTTAAGTTTTTTATTTCATTAGAGCCTGGAAAAACTAATGGCCTCAAAGTCAACAGCCAAAGTAGTAACTCAATAGAAATTGTATGGAATGAAACAAAAGGTGTTGATGATTACTTTATCACTGTTAAAGACTTATCTTCTGAGTTTAAAAAGGTGATTAACTCTTTGTATCATTATGCAATTCAACTTAAATGTTTCTTATTAATTTTTGAATGAATCATAAACGTTTTATGAAAAATACGTCAAAAGCTAATAGTCTATATTTGAAAATTGCATATTTAAGTTTCTCTAAATTTTGGTAATTTTCTCCTTTATGACTATTCATTAAAACATTTTCTTAAAAAACTTTTAAGGTTAGAGAAAAAAGATATCATTGAAATTCCATAAAACTCTGACATTTCAAAGAATTTGTCTTTACAGATTATTCTAACATTGTCTTACCTTTTTATGTTACTAGATATTTTTCAAATTACGTAAATAGTTGTTTTCTTCCAATAGGAAACCAAAACTATAATTTTACAAATATTATCCCAACTATGACTACATAAACTTTCATATGTTCATTTTAAACAGAACTATACAGTCACATCTAGTTTATTATTAACTAGTGGATTGACCAACGGAACTGAGTACATGTTTATAGTTTATGCACGTAATAAAGCAGGAAGTGGACCACCTGTAAACATTTCTGACTTTACAAGTATTTAACTTTTTTAACAAAAACACGTTTTTGGTGAACTTTTGAATAAGATTCAAATTTTATATGTTTAGATATAGATGTTTTTACAGCTAACATACAATCTTTCATATTTTCATTTTAATTTTTGTTGTGTTTTATAAAGTAAAAAAACCGTTTGAAATTGAAAGGAGTTTTGTGGGAAGTACAATCAATTCAATAATTATAAAATTGGATTCTAACGTCCCAGGAGTTGAAACTTATTTTGTTGAAGCTGGAGATATTATCAATAGTAAGAATTGTAAAGATTTTGCCGAAAGAATGTTAAAGAGAAAACAATTTTCATTTTTGCATTCATTTAAAATAATTTAAAATTTATATTCAGGTGAATGTGGAAATAACTCTGTGTGCATAATAATGGGATTAAAAAGCGGAACAACTTATGAAGTTAAAGTTAAAGGAAGATATAGTTCTGGTGCAGAAAGTGAACTTAGCTCTGGAAGTTCTTACACAACAGGTAGTTTTAAATATTTAAAAATTTACTACTTTTCCGATAATACTTTGAAAATAGAACGTATTATAAAAATCATTTTGATAAATTTTTGTTTTAAAATGTTATATCAATATATACAGTACCAGAAAAACCAAAGAACCTTAAAGCAACTCCAACTAGCGAATCTGTGAACATCACTTATGATAGAGTTGAAGGAGCGAGTTACTACAACTTGACACTAAAGCAGTTAGAAGTTATCTCAAAGGTTCAAACAACTGATGAAAGTTATCAATTTAATGAACTTTCACCTGGCGAGCCATATTCAGTTGACGTTAAATCGATAAAAAAGTTTGAAGGGAGCGAATTTGTTTCGGAAAGCTTATCAATTGAATTTGAAACTAGTGAGCTAAAGATAGTTATTAAGTTTAAATATATCTTAAACTGGACATTTTTTAAGGTACTGATATACCAGCAAATGTTCAAACTTTGAATATCACTTCAAGATCAATCGAAATTGGTTGGGATTCTATTCCTGGCATAATAAATTATGAAGCTCTTGCTGTTCCGGTTGGGTCAGATTCCTATAATATAAGTCTTTCAACCACAGCCACAAAAGCAAACTTTGGTGATTTGACTCCTTCTAAATTTTATTCCTTTTTTGTTCGAGGAGTTTATTCAAAAACTAAGGGACTTTATAGCAATCCACTATTACAAAATACAGGTTGGTTATCAGTGATAAACTAATTTTCAAATAAGTTATTAAGATTAAAAAAATATTGAATATTATTTCAGGGCCTGCACAAGTGACGAACATAAAAGTTGAATCAATTAGTACAAGCCAAATAACAATTTCTTGGCAACCAGTTACACTGGCAACAGCTTACATAGTTCAGTTGTCTAATGGGTCATTACGTTATTTGACCTCATCAAACACCTCGTTTACCACTGAAAACAACTTAAAGTCTGGTACAGTTTATAGTTTCATGATAAAAGCTGTAAGTGGCGATATAATTGGAACTATCCCATCTCTGGTATTTAGACAAATTACAGGTTTGGGAACTTTTAATGGAAACCTTTTTTCAGTATGAAACCGTTAAGTAAAAAAAAAAATATTTCAGTTCCTGAAGAAGTAAAGCTTGATGAAACATCTACCATAGTAACACAAACAACAATTTCTCTAAAGCTTGATCGACCAACTGGTGCCCAAAAGTTCTCAATTAATTTGAGTCAAAACTTAAAAACAATTCTCGAACGAATTTCTACGTAAGTTTTCTAAATAATTTTTTCTTTTCTCTAAAATTAATTTGAATGGGAAAATTGTTTCTAATTTTTTATTGCAACCAGAAATACAATAAACTTGTTCGAGTTTGATGATGGAGTAAGACCTGGACAGACTTATAAGATATGTGTGGTGGCTTCGACGTCAAAATTCAATGAAATTATTTTGGAAAGTAAAGAAGCTTGTGTGGATGTAGTTACAAGTTAGTTTGTGATTTTTAATGAAGCTTTTAACTTATCAAATATCCATTTCTAGTTCCTGGTAACTCATCAGCACCTTTAAGAGTTTCTGCAAACGAAAATTCAATTACAGTTCGATTTGGCGCCATTGAAGGGGCCAACTACTACATCATATCTGTAGAAAAGTGAGCAAAAAGTATCCAAAAAAATAGATTTTCATGTTTTTCTACTTTTAGTGAACGAAACTCGACAAATAGAAAAGAAATTAATTCAACTCTCACTGAAGTAACAGTGACAGATTTGTTTCCTGCAACTGTTTATAAGTTTAGTGTTACTCCTGTAGGAGATGCTGGAAAAGGTTTTGCTTCCGATAAAACAGAGATCTTTACAAGTGAGATTCGCACTAACTTTCACTTCAAACTCCACCAACCACATCTGAAATTCCAGCCCCTCCTTCTCCTCTACTCTTTGTCGATGACGTCACGAATACATCATTTACGGTGCGATGGGAGGTTCATCCATTAGTCGACTTAGTAGACTACCAAATTGTTGATATTACTGATGAAGATAGAAATATTATTCAAACTGGACTAATACCAGCAGATGATAAGAAATCAGTTGTAGTTAATGAACTTTCTCCTGGAAAACTTTATCAGATCCAAGCAATCTCCAGCATCTCTGGATTCCTTTCAACACCAAAAGTTACGCAACAAATTACAAGTATGTTTACGAAATAAACTGAAGTGCTGATGTTTATCTTCGGATGTAAATATTCTTTTAGTTCCATCTATTCCGTCAAACCTAAGGATTGTGGAACAGAATTTTGATGAAGTTAGCTTGAAGTGGGAAGAAGTTGTCGGAGTTGAAGAGTATGAAGTCTTTTATCAAGAGCAATTTGCAGATACTTCCAACAAACTGACAGTCACTACTAACAACATAATAATTAAACCTTTGATACTTTTAAAAAACTATGAAATTGGGGTCTTGTCGAAAAATAAAGCTGGAAAAAGTGCCCTTATTTCTCTAAATTTTAAATTTACAGGTGCGTATACGAGCAAAAATATTTGTTAATCAAACTGTTAAATTTCGGTGACAACAACTTGTTCAATAAATTTTTTATCTAGGTTTCAGTCCGACCCCATCGATTAACGTTGATTCAGTGAATAGGACTTCAATTAGTGTTAGCTTTGACCCTATAGATAAAGCAACATCATACAAAGTTATTTTGAATGATATTTTCTCTGAACAAGCTTCAACACAAAAGTCATTCAATAAACTTTTGCCTGGAAACCAATACAACATCTCATTTGAAGCTATATTTCCATCTGGAGTTGGATTTTTCAGCTCAATAAAAACAGTCTATACAGGTTTGTGAACTAATGGTACACCTAGTTTCACAACAAACGATATAATATTTTCTCAATGAAAATAAATACTAATGAATAAATTGAACATAACATATCATTAATGAATTGAAATTTATTTAAAGTTTTTAGAAATTGAAAGTAAAAAGCTTATTATTTAGTAAAGTGTAGTTTTTTAGAGCTTGTTGTTTTGTTATAGAAACTAATCCTATAGAGTTAAAACTGCTACGTAACTCAAGAGATGAAGGAATAACAATTGATGTTGTTTTTCCTTTTGGTTCGGTTCCTGTTGAATTGAATGGCTTTGAAAGTTCACGGCGAGACTTTGTTGGTGAATTATCAACTAGTGGGACTATTACTATAAATTCACGTTTAAACACTACGTACACTTTTGAAACACAAGCTGAAAATTTAGATGGTTTAAAAAGTGAAAGGACAGTGTTAGAAGTTGTGACAGGTTTGTTAAACTCAATTTTTGGTGGTCCAAAAATTACAACTTTATTGTATTTGAAGGAAATTTAAAAACATTTAATTTGGAAGTCATTTTAAACTCATCTGTAGTTGGAAGCTTTACGGATGAGTTGCGTAATATAAGCAGTTCTAATTATGAAAAATTGAAAACAAATGTACTTGGAGAACTTACATCAGCTTACAACTCATACGGACTCGCAAAAGTAAATATCATCGACTTTTGGAATGATGATGGTAAAATAGCAGTTTGGTAAGTAGGTGGTTGTGTTTGACGAAGTATTGCCATTACAATTTCATTTTCCAACTTTTAAATTTTTCATACAGGCATCAAATTATCGCTGATAGATCGCTTGCAAGCGCTGAAAATTTTATCGACACTTTTAAAAATAAAAGTGGCTTTGATAAAGACATGTTTGTAACTGTACCAACTACTGGTAAGTTAAAGTATTAAAGCAAATTTAATTTTCGTAATTTCTTATTGATTAAAATCTTAAGCTTATTTGAAATATGTGACGTCAAATCTTTTATTATTTATAGAACTGAATCTCTGTCTGCCTAAACCTTGTCCTACAGAAGCAAACTGTTTAAAAGTTGAGGAAGACACTCAGTGCATCTGTCCGACTGGTTTCACGTATAAGGGTAATAATTACAACTAGATTAACTCAATTTATCAAAAATAAAGGAATAGAAAAAAGATATAAGGTTTCTTTTCAACAGATTTAAAATGTTTGGATATCAACGAATGTGCTGTAAACAGTGGGGGCTGTGGAATAAATTCTACTTGTGTTAATACTAATGGGTCGTTTGATTGCCGCTGTAAAACTGGGTTTTCAGCAGTTGGTTCTACCTGTCTAAACATCAATGAATGTTTAGTTTCTGATACTTGTTCTGTTAATGCAAGATGTCGTGACAGCCTTGGAAGCTTTTCTTGTGATTGTTTACCTGGTTTTTCTGGTGATGGATTTGTTTGTGAAAATATTGATGAATGTTCAACTTCACTGTTAAACAATTGCTCCTCTAATGCTGAATGTATCGACACTTCTCCAAGCTTCACATGCACTTGTAACACCGGCTACACGTAAATATCAAATATTTTTACTATTTTCTAAACTTATTTTCTTTCTTAAACTTTCAAGCTTATTTCCATTTCTGTGACTATCAGTTGTAATGATTTTTATAAATTTATTTTTAAATTATTTGAAAGATCAGGGAATTGTACAAGCTGTTTAGACTTTATAAACCGAAATGTTTAACAAATAATTTTGTGAGGAGAAAACATATTTAGACATTTAACTAAAGTTTTTATTAACAGAGGAAATGGAAGTTTTTGTGATGACATCAACGAATGCCTGGATGAACCTTGTCCATCAAATAGTAATTGTGAAAACACAGATGGGGGTTTTATTTGTACATGTAAACCAGGATACAAAAATAGTAGCTTAGGATGTATAGATAAAAATGAATGTGACGAGCTTCCTTGTGGAAGTCAAGCAGCTTGTACAAACCTTGAAGGAAGTTTCACTTGTACCTGCCGTGTTGGCTACACTGGAAATCCATTTGATGAATGTAGTGATATAAATGAGTGTAGTTCAAACGTTTGCAGTATTAATGCAAAATGTAGTAATAATGTTGGTGGTTACTCTTGTGAATGCAATGAAGGTTTTACTGAGAATGGAACTCAGTGTTTAGGTAAGCAACAACATTTTCAATTGTTAAGATGCTTTTCATACACCTTCAAAAAAACCTTAATATTCTTTTTGTTCCAGCTACTTTTTCTGCATATGTTAAATTAGATCCAAGCTACAAGTTTTTAGATGAATTAAGTGACTCAACTAGTGAGACTTATTTATCTTTAAGTGACAAAGTAATTGAGCAACTTGTTCTAAAGATTAAAAAGCCAGTTGCTATACAATTTCTTGGGTTTGTTGAAGGAGTTATTGCAGCGTAAGTTGAAAGTTTGAAAAATATTAAAAGTGTTTTAATACAATTTATTGAATATAGCTTCAAAGTTGTTAATCTGAATGAGGCAGATACAATTAATGAAACTTTGGAGAGTTTTGATAAGGATGTTGGTGATGATACAATTCTTTCTGATCATTTAACTCTGAGTAAGTAAACTAGAAAATATCATCAAAGAAAGATCCGACAAATCTGTGCTTTGTTACAGTCACCACTGATCCTCCTTGTGAAGATCCTATATCAACCTGTGGCTCAAATTCTGTTTGTAAAATTATTCCTATAATCAATACAGCAAGCTGTAGCTGTATGTCAGGATATGCTGGAAATCCACCAGTTGATGAATGTGAAGCAATAAGAGCTTGTATTACTGAACCTTGTCATCCTGAAGCAACATGTTCAGACTTATCTAATGGAGATTACAGTTGTACTTGTAACGATGGCTTTATTGGAGATGGTTTCAATTGCAATAGTAAGTAAAGTGTAATTATTTCACATACTTTTAGAGAGGAACATACATTCGACCAATCAAAAACTTAATTAAACTGAAGTTAATGTTTTATGTTTTATTGAAGTTTAATTTAGCTATAGTTATCATATATTAGTTACAAATAAAATAACTACTATGATAAAAACTTTGGAACTAAAACATATTTCTAAATACAAGTGAATCCCTTTTCACAATCAAATTGAAATCTTTAATGCTATAAAGACAAAATGCTTTCTTATAAATTAAGTTTTAGTTAAACAAATAAATGATCAATTTCACATCCTATCAAGAATTGAAAGTAAATATTTGCTCATGATTCAAATCTTATTTTTAAAAAAACTTAAACTATTCAAATTTAAATTCTATTGAATCGAAAATTATTGTAAATCTGATATACACATATCAAATACATTTCTATTTTTCTTGATTAATTAAAGAGATTTATTTATATAATTTTATCAGATTTTTCGATTATGAAAATATTTTTTTTTTAATAATAATTTTTTTTATAGGATTTTTTACAATGTTATCTAAATTGAATGGCAGCTACACATTTGTTGAAGCACTTAATAACGAAACTTCAGACGAATTCCGAAATCTAGCAAAATTAGTTGCAAGTGAAATTAGAAATATACTTACAGGACTAAGATTCCTGCTGAGAGTAAAACGTTTTATCCGAGGAAGTGTGATTGCAGAGTAAATATGTTTTAAATTTTGAGTAAACTAGAAAAATGTTACCATAGACCATATCCTGAAGTCAGCTTTTTTTTAAAATTGATACTAATTTGAAGTTTGAAAAATAATCTATATATATATATATTACATACATACATACATTTGCTGTTTATACTTTTTCAATTGATATACATAGACTATTTCAAAAAAGTACATCTCAATTATAAGATTTTACGTATTAAAGATAACTGTAATAGTAAATCTTTTTAAAAATAATACTTTTCTTTTTAAACCCAAAAGTAAAACTCCTTATGAGTTTAATGAAAATATAATTACTGAATTTAAAATTTGATTTTAAAACTATATTGAACAGAAAGCAGTTTATGAGTAAAACATCTAGTAACATTTTCTTGTTTTATTGGAAATTAATTGCCAGAGTGTTTGTACATAATCTATTTATTAAAGCTACATTTTTCACAGGACAGAGGTTATCTTAACAAACTCTACAAAGAAAGACATAGTTGATGCATACAATCGTGCAGTTCTTCCAAGAATATTTGCAGATACATTTATCATAAGTAAGATTTTCAGCAAAAAAATTTAGAACAATTTTAAGATATTTCTAATATAGTTATTTATTTTCTAATTAAGAAGTTATTTCTTGTATATACTTGAGAATCATTTTAATATCTTAGTCATAGTCTCAATTTATTTTAATTTTCTATTGAGTATGTAAATGGCTATTGTACGAATAGGTCATATTTCTAACTAGTTTAAACATAAATTTAACCTTTTTCAAATCTTTATTTATTGTTAACTTTTTGCAGTCAGTGAACCTTGCCTTTTAAGCCCATGCAATTTGAATGAAGTTTGTAGAAATACTTCATCGAGGGAATTTGAATGTAAATGTGCTGATGGTTACAAGGAGGATAACAGAGGATTTTGTATTGACATTGATGAATGCTCGGCAGATGAATGTGATATAAACTCTTTGTGTGAAAATACTATTGGATCATTTAGTTGTAGTTGCAAAAGTGGATTTAGTGGAAATGGAATAAATTGTACTGATATAAATGAGTGTAATTATAGTCCTTGTGGGAATAGGTCAGTTTGTAATAACATAGTTGGATCATTTACATGTAGCTGTGAAACAGGAACAAGGAGATTAGAGAATAATGTTTGTCAAGGTATGTATTCCAATTTAACTGTCATTTTATTAAGTTTTAATCTTTTATCTACTATCTATCTTAGCTTATACTAAATTTATTCACTAAAACATTTTTAACATAAATATACTAATTAGCTTTTAAACTTTTTGTTTATTTTTTTAGATCAATGTGAAGGCAACTACTGTTTAAATGGTGCAAAATGTGTCCCAACAAACCAAGTTGGTGAACCTACTTGTTTGTAAGTTTTATGTGAAGCTCTAATCACAATTCTAAATTAATAAACAATTTAGATTATTTCTTTACTTTAGTTTTTATCACAATTAACATTTATTTTTGATTAGATGTTCGGTTGAGTATACTGGAAATCGGTGCGATGAACCAGGTGTGTATTTACTTCTATAAAAAATTCTTTTGTATATAATATTTAAAGTTTAATTCTTTTAACCACATAATGACTAAGTAATTGGTTTTTTTTTCAATTTAATAAAATCTTTTAACATTTTTGTAATGGTTCAATTACTTGGTATGTAAACTTAAAATTAATTCCAATAAACTGTAATTTCTCTTTTAAGCTTATCTACGTACTGTATTAATAATTGTTGGAGTTATTGGAGGATTACTATTACTTCTTTTGATAATATTGATCATTATTTTCATCCGAAAAAGAAAGCAAAGAAAATTAAGCTTTCCATAATTTATTGTAAAAACTCGACAAAGAAATTTGAATGCAAGGTATTTAAAAAGCAAATTGTAAAAGCCTAAAAGTTAAAAGCTAATTTATTAAGACATTGTACGGTTGAACTTCTGAAGTCAATGTTTTATCAATTTCTATCAAACCAAATTAACTAGATTTTGCATCTTATATGTTTTACAGCAATCTGATTCCCCGATACTAAGTAACAGCAATGATCTATTAGAATTTTATGATTGAAGATGAAGCACTTATGATACTGAACTTTCTTTGGTTTCTTATTATTATCCAATTTTCACTTATATATATTTCACGGACAAACTTCGGTTTTACTATGAACAATTTTTTTACATTCGTTTCTATTTGAAGAAAAAAATCAATGATTGAACTGATATTTACAAAATACTGGCCATGTATAAAAGTGATATTTTTACAAAGCCTAACATTATGAATTATATTATTTCAATATAATCAGATGATTTATTTATAAGTAAAAGCAATTAAATATCTTACAATGAAATTATTCTATATCAAGTTATGATAGTGAATAACTTGTTTCACTTTTAATGAATAATGAGTGAGAAATTTATTTATTTGCTGAATAACAACTTACAAGCTATGCATTAATCGTTTCTACATCTTATGGTAGTTTCCCTATCATAATATTGTATTATGACAAAGATAATTTAACTTCTATTGGTACGCATATATTTCATATTTACAATTTATTTTCCATTTATAATTATTATAGTTTTTTTCAAGTTGAAAAGTTTTGTAATTAGGTCTTTGAAGGTTGTTAAAACTCTAACTAATTGTTTTATAATTGAAAAGTTCAAGAATGAATACTGAAGAGGTAATCTCTATGATTACTTATTGATGTGTCTGTTGAGGCTGCTGACGAAGTTGTAATAAATACTTACAAATATTTTGAAATAAACTTTATAATCAAACGATACTTTTACTTTTAGTTGAATAAACTGCTATTTTGAGCTAAGTGATTTGCATTGTAAAAAAACATTAAAATTGCATCAAGAAAATTTAGTTGATTAAATAATTAACTATAGGATCTAGTTGTAAGATGACGCCTAAATAGAAGCTTTTAGATCATCAGCAGCTAAATTTCCATAATTCTAAGGCTGTTTAAATTTAAAATATTGCATCTTCTCATTCATATTACATCATTAATGCAAACTTAAAAGAAAAAGCAAAATTGTTTTAGCGAGTAAGAAAAAATACAATAAAGTAAAGGATATTTTAAATGGCTGTTTATTTTTTAAATTATAGAAATTTCTTAATAACTTATTTATATGTTTCCAAATCGAAAGCTGTGGATTAATTTTGTAACGAAATTTAAGTTCCATAAATTTCAAAGTAAAATGATAAATACGACTTAATTCTTATTCTTTAAATTATCCACAATTTAATTGACCTTCAGTTTGATGACTTCTTTTCCTTCCTTCAAGTTATATCAACTCAGACGACACATTTTACATCTTAATAAGCCCATATCACCAGGTACATTAATCAGAGCGAATTTTTTCTCATATTACACAATTAGTACTTGGAACCAGCCGCTATCAGGCATTGTCATTAATTAAGCACTTATAAGCAATCTGTATAAGTGATTTAAGAACAAAAGGACCTGGTTCGTTCTTTTTATGGCCATTAAGTATTTTTGCCTCCATGATTTCGCTCAGAGTCTTTTTCACTATTAAAGTTTTGTACGTATATTTTATGTTTAGTACCCCTCTACCCACTTTCATTTCATTATATCTAAAAACAAATAAAAACTAATAGATAAATTTGGATTCAAGATTTACCTGTTTTTTGTAGATTTAAAGAAATTCATTTTTTAAAGAATTCTTTGTAGAAAAAATCAATCTTTTGTCGAGATTAAAAAATATTTGAACATGAAATGACTTTAGAATATTAATTTACAAATTAAAAACTAGAAAAGCATTCATCAAAAAGTTTAAAGTAAAAATTATGTATAGATGTTTTTACTTTCAAGTCATGACCAACAAGTTTACTAGTAGGGTAAAAGTGACCTTGTCAGACATATAAGAAATAATTAGAAATATTCTTGAGGATGCAGCAATAACTCGAGAACAAATCATGAAACTTACCAAATAAGACATCAAAGCTTACAGATGCAAATAGAAAGTTGAGGTAAAGCTTAGAAGCAAACTTCTTAACTAATCACTTTAGTAAGTGATTATTTGAAATTATTCGCTTATTGAGCACTTGTTATTTGCTAATATTTTATTTAAATGTTTTATCTTTTAACTAAAAAGTTTTTCAACTATTCAAAAATGACATCACAAGAAATTCAGTTACAAACTTTTATTGTAATCTCAAAACAACAAATTCTACAAATAAACAAAAAGATGAACACATGAAAATTCGGTAGAATTATCAGTGACTTTCTAAATGAGTTTTTAACTCAGAAGGACGCATAAAACCTTTCTGAAAAATGGAGCAGTTATGAGGAAACCTTTTGGTGTGTTGTCTGATTTCGTGGTTTATCAATTTAGATGAATCACCAAATGATTCAGAACAATATTTGCAATTAAATGATTTCTCGCCAGTGTGGATTCTTGTGTGTACTTTGAGATGACTTGAATGACCAAATGACTTTCCACATTCGATGCAGACAAAAGCTTTCTCCTTCTCATGAACAGTCCGAACGTGAAAGTATAAACCACATTTTTGACTAAATGATTTTTTGCATATTTCACATTCATGTGTCTCTTTCTGGTGAATTGATTTGATATGTACGTTGAGACTACTTTTTTGACGAAATTATTTTCCACACTGACGACAATTAAAAGGTTTTTCTCCACTGTGGGTTAACTGGTGTCGTTTGAGATTGCACTGATAATCATTAGAATAACTGCATAAATTGCAGGAAAACCTTTTATTACTATTTTTGTGTTTTCTTCTTATATGACACTTCAAAACGTTTTCATCGCTAAAAATCTCCTCACAAAGCTGGCAGTGATGAAGATCAGCTGCAAAGAAAATATTTATTACAAAATTAGTCTTATTTAAATACTTGAAAAATTCAAATTTACTTCTTTTAAGTACTTCAGGATTCCGTTTCAGTTTCCTAATTTGGTTTTGAGGAGTCTCAGCTGGAAAACAGTTACTGCTGATTAGTGATAAGTTTTTGTTATTGACTAATTATAATAGCTGAAGTTTTATGAATTTCTATGGAAATTATATTTAAAAGATTCAAGATTCATTTACTAAATAGATTTGGACTAACCTTCATTTTCATTAACACCATCAAGAACATTTTCAATTTGATCTTCATCACCATCAAGCACATTTTCAATTTGATCTTTATCAGCAATATCATCATCCAATTCTTCTTGATAGTTAATCTCATTAACCACATTAGGTTGTTATTGGAGGCTTTCAGAACATTCTGTCAACAAAAAGATGAATGAAGTTTAAAACTTATTTCTAAAACATTTTAGTACTAGTGCTACTGGCCATGATGAGGGTCTCTAATGGAAATGGGTTACTGATGGTTGGAAATAAGTTTTTGTTTGTGATTATTTATAACACTAGAAGTATTGTAACATTACTGAGAAGTTGCTTTTAAAATATTTTTATACCTTCAAGCTTTTGTTTTTTAATCTTTGGATGATTTAAAAAAGTTTCCGATCCATTACAATCATCTGGATCATTTGTTGATCCTTTGAAATAAAATTTTGGCAAACCCTAATATTTTATAATAAAAACAGATTTCACAATAAAAATTTCATTTAAATAAATAATAATCATTGTATAAAAAAAAATTAAACTATTTTTTCTACATGAAAATAATTTAGTTTCAAAATAATACAATAATTTCCATTTATTATAATATCATAATATTATAATAAATATCATGTCTTTCAGTCACTAATAGTATCAATTAACAAAATTTAATAAGATCATTAATAATCAAGTCTTAAATTTACCTTCTTCAACTAAAAATGAAGGATTTAAGTTATGTTGCTGTTGAGGTAGAAAACAAACTTCATTTTATATTTGTTCTATCTTGATTGGCTATAAAGCAAATAAATAAATTTAAATGCTTGAAATATTAAAAGTTAAATTATTCGTTTAAAAGCTTAAAAAAATCATTATCAGGAAAACTAATTTGACAAACTATTTATTAAATTACTAAATTTATGTCAAGAAACAACTAACAACTTTAACAAAGCCACTAAGTATACAGAAACATATTTACCACGCTCTCAAATAAAGATGCCAAGTTAAGATTTTTTTACTTGAGTGTTAGAAGCAACAGATTCCATAGAAGACATATCAGAAATGATATTATCATGATCTGAAACAAGTTTCCTTAAACCATCTCCATTGTTTTGCTTCATTAGATCATGATGTTCTAAAATTGAAGCCTTTACATATTCTATTTCTGACAAACTCCAACTTATTTTATTTTGAAGTCTCTTCATGCTAAACCAACCAAGAACTTGTTTGAATGAGAGACCAAATTCGTTGGAGAATTCAACAAGTTGAGTTTTAGGTGGATATGGAAACTCACAAAAAGCTTTCATAAACTCTAATTCAGTTGAAGCAGGAATAAATACCTTTGGAAAGCTTTTATCAACTACAGGATAATTATTCTCTTCTAACCATATATCAGCTGTTTTAACTTTACAACTATCCATAATTATTCAATTGTTGAACCTGTGGTAGAAAAATTTTATCTTATAAGGAAAAATACAATAACTATATCACTTAGCTATTTACTTGATTAATATTAAAGTAAGGAAAAATTAGTAATTTTGAAATCAATGATTATTGTCCATAAACATAATTAAAGAAGAATATTAATAAATAAGCTAAAAAAAGTTAAATAAATTGAGTTAAAACTTTTTAAACAAATAAATACCTTTTATATTTACTCAATAAAATCCTAGCTTAGTTTTATCTTATAACAATTCATATAATAAATATTATAACAACAACAAAATTAACAAAATTGATAAATCTAAAATTAAAATTTAACATATAAAATCAATACATATAAAATTTAATTTATCTTAATTTAATTGTGTACTACATTTAATTGTGTATTACACTCTCAAAATACAATCTCAAAATAAAAACAGCAATATGTTATATTAGAAAAATTAATATAATCAGTAATCTACATTTATATTCAATAAATAAAATGATAAAATAGTTTAAAATTAATAATCTAAACAAATAAGCTTTTGTAATATTTATTTTTACAAATATTAATGAGCTATTTAAGATAAAATAGATTCAAAATTTGTAAAACTTTAAATCTACTTTTAATGAACTAAATTCTACATCTGAAGATTTCTTCAAGTAATTTTCTACTAAAAGTTTAAAAAAGTATTTATAGAATTATTGAAAATATTAATAATTTGATAAAGTAAAAATGATAAAGATAAAAAATAAAATATTTTCTCTCAGAATATTAGTCAAAAGTATTTTGTAATAATATTTGTTATAAAAAAAATAAAAATAAGTTTCATATAAAAAATCGCTTGAAGTCAAAAAATGAATTCAGAAAAATTTCAGAAAAATAGTTTTATATCGAAACCTAGAAAATTAATGAAAAAATATAAAACCTAAGAAATATAGAAAATTATTAAAACAAAATAGGACATAATAAACGAGAATTATTTTTTTAATATTTCAGTAACCATTATCCATCCAGTCAGTAATAAATTAACTCAAGATATTTGATGTAACTTTACCTTATGTTAGAATGTTTATAAGGGTATAAAATGGCGTTTTTTTATTAATAACAAAAACAAAGTAGGGCAAATTCAATTTTAAGTAGAGAGTTATATCAGAGGCTGTCCAGAATTGATATCATTTTGGTGAACTTTAATGACAATTACAAATATTCGTTGAAAATATGTAAAATATTTCAAATTCAAATCTGATTGACTTTTGTAAGTGTATATGTATGTTCCAGAAAATACTTTTAAAAATTAAATTTTTTCGGAATAAACTAAACTAGAATAAATTACTAATGATTCCAACAGATATTTAGGCGATATTAATGAACGTTTAAAAAATTATAAAAAGATTTTTTCTATTTGTAAAATTTGTTGTTTTGATATTACAATAAAAGTTTGTAACTGAATTTCTTGTGATGTCATTTTTGAATAGTTGAAAAACTTTTTAGTTAAAAGATAAAACATTTAAATAAAATATTAGCAAATAACAAGTGCTCAATAAGCGAATAATTTCAAATAATCACTTGCTAAAGTGATTAGTTAAGAAGTTTGCTTCTAAGCTTTACCTCAACTTTCTATTTGCATCTATAAGCTTTGATGTCTTATTTGGTAAGTTTCATGATTTGTTCTCGAGTTATTGCTGCATCCGCAAGAACATTTCCAATTATTTCTTATATGTCTGACAAGGTCACTTTTACCCTACTAGTAAACTTGTTGGTCAGCACTTGAAAGTAAAAACATCTATTCATGATGATTCACTTCAAACTTTTTGATGAATGCCTTTCTAGTTTTGAATTTGTAAATTAATATTCTAAAGTCTTGTCATTTTTTTTAATGCTTTCATTTTTAAATGGATATTCTTATTTCACATCTGAAATTGTACATTTGAAAACTTCCACTTTGGCTTGGTAAAAAGCTTTTAATTTTAATATTATTAACTTGAGCTGTAATGAAATTAAACAGCTAGTCATAAAGCTGAGGAAAATAATGACTATAAAACTAATGCCTCACCCAAAAGCTTTTTTAGATATTAAGAAATGAAAGTGGGTAGAGGGGTACTAAACATAAAGTTTCTTTTAATTTTTATTTCTAATTTTATTTAATTTTTAAGTGATTACTCTGATATCACATCTAAAATTTTACATTTAAAATCTTCCACTTTGGCCGTTTGTGAAAGATAATTTGAACACCAGATTTGTTCAGTTAGTTTTAAATCTCTGTTTAATTTTGACAAAAGATCGATTTTGTGATTTTTTCTATAGCTTCGAAGGATTTTTTTATAAACTGAATTTCTTTAAATTAAATTCTAGAAGAAAAAAAACAGGTAAATCTTGAATCCAAATTTATTTATTAGTTTTTGGTTCAAGTTTTTTTTTCTAAAAATTATCTAAACAATTTTCAAACCATCTAGCAATTAGAATAGAAGTTTGTATAAAATTGAAATAAAAGTTGTAGATTCGACGTTTTAAGGATGAGGGTTAAAGTTAAGAACTTAGAAAAATGATAAATGTCGAAATCGATTTCTGTTTGTTTTTCAACTACTCAGTAAGATATTATTTAAATAAGTTCTTTTTAATTTTGTTTAATTATAAGACTTTAATTTGGAAAGAAATCTTTTGATTAATTTCAGATTTACTTTGCTTTTATTTTGTATATCAGTAAGTCAGAAGTCCATCTGTTTGATGTATTGGTCACCTCACTCGCCAACAAGGCGGGAGATTCCGGTTTCGAGCCCAGGCGGACACATATTTACGCAAGGAAAAGTTCATAAAACACGGGTAGAAGGGCCTAGTTAGTCTGTTTTATGACAACACTTCTAGGAGATGCAAAACTCCCAATTCAAAGCTGGAGTTGGGGCCTCGTAGGCAGTTTGTCACTGTACTCAGTGACGTTCTGACAGCTCCTGTGATGCTAGTCTGGCGTTGCTGCATCAGTCTATCTGTTCCGCCGCATAATATTATTGGCGTGGAGTGGAATCTTGCTGCATAGGTAACAACTGCGTTTCTATAACCCCTTCTTTGGCAAATATGCAAACATATTATGCATGATCGTTCTTGGCTGAAACAAGCAAAAAATCATAAATTGTTCCAACTCGGAGATATTTCTACTACTTTAAAGTGAGTTCTTATCAGTTTGAGAAAATAGAGTCACGTTAAGAAACCTAGATAATTACTCAAACATTATTCTGAGATTTCGAAATATTTTTTCTATGGGAATTCGACTCTAAGATCTTTTTCTTCAAAACTCTTGTATTAGCCAAATTCTAATTAAATCTCTAGCAGTTCCACCTAAACATCACTGCAGTTGAATCTGCTCTTATATTAAAGGTAAAAAAGAACCCATCTTATCTATGAAGGTCATTTCAACTTTTTAATCGAGTTAATAAGTCTTTGATATGTTGAAACAAATTGGTCAGTTTGGTGGTTGGAAAATATTTTGTGTCTTTATCAGCAAGCTGTTTCTTCTAAAACTTCACGATATAACTTGTTACATTATTCATTTTTACTCGTCAGCGGTTAATGAAGTAATACCAAACTAGTTAAACATTAGTTAGTTTATGATAACTTCTTTTGTCAAAAGTACTTATGATTGAAAGTCAAATAATTGAACTAAGCATTTACATAACATCAAATTTATATTTTATCGAAATAGTTTGACTAATTTGTCATTGAGTCAAAGTAAACAATACCATTGATACATTTTATTTGCTGTTGGAATTAAATTAAGAAAAATATCTATATTAATGAAAAATTCATATCATTTTTAAAAGAATTATAGAAATGTGAAAATAAAAGATTTCGTAATAAGTAGATAAAATGTAGAAACTAATAAACCAGATCATAAAACCCTAATCTCATTATAATTACATAATAAACATTAAAACAACCAAATACATTTATCTACAAAGCTATCATCTCGTTGATGTAAGCAGAATAGGAAAGAATACTCAAAGAGAAAAATGAAAAGATTATGTCGCTCGTAATAAAATCGTATTGCAAAATAACTTAACATTATTAAAAAGTTTTAAGTAAATAAATATTCAGCTCCAAACATCACAAGAGTACCGACCCTTTGACATCATCTTTTTCACATAATCTTGAGCTTGAGCATTAGTCTTTCCTCCACAATCTTCAACAACTTTTACAATCGTATCTTGAACATCTCGCGCCATATACTTTGCATCCCTACAAAACCACATGATCCAGTTGGTATCTATGAGTATCTACAATAGATCACTGACTCACCCACAAACGTAGATATGTCCATTGTTGTTGATGATGTCCCACACAGTCGATTTATTCTCACTCAGCAGGTGCTGGACATAAACTTTTTTGTCGGTGTCACGTGAGAAAGCAACATTGAGTTCACTTAACAAATTAGTTTCTTTCCTGAAAAAATTCAAATTTTTCGTTTTAAGCATTAAATTTGCTAAGGGGGAGTTGAAACCAACAGCAGGAGAGAAGTACAAACAGCTTTTCATAATTGCAATTAGAAGTTATGATGAGTAATAAAACGGTTTGTTGTTTATACCACAGGTTCGTTTACTCAACTGTCACAAAAATAACTTAACAAAAGATCAAAGTACAAACCAAGCTTCCAGTTGCTCTTGGTAAATATAGTCCTCAGCTTTTTTACGACATCCAAAGTACAAAACAATATCGCCAACTTGTCGTCCATTCTTCTTGTGGACCTCTCTGTCTTGAAGAAAACCAATAAAGGGGGCAATCCCAGTACCAGGTCCAATCATCAGGACTGGATTCGATACACGAAATGGAAGATGGAATTGGGATCTGTAAAGATGTTAATGTGAGAGAAGGATATTGATGTTTATAAAACAAACCTCCGGACAAATATTGGCACTTTACTGCCACCTGGCTCCTTTTCACTTAAATATTTGGTAGCAACTCCATGATTAATTCGTTTGTTAGAAGCTTCATAACGAATGACTGAAGCACAAACATGGATACTATCAGGATGTTTCTGTTTATGAAGAACTAGTTGATACTAAAATTAAAGTTTATCGAGTACCCTAGGTGAGCTAGCGATGGAGTAATATCGACATTGCAAACGAGGTAGAAGTTCCATTAAATGCCCTATTTCAGGGTAACATGAAGGTAAGTCTTCGAGGACTTGTGCCAGTGTACGCCTATCGTCACAAGCCCATTGTTGGTACTTTTTCTACAAAGTTTCATTCATAGATTATTTGAGAAATTCATTTTGTGAAATTGTTTAGTTTATGTATCAAAAAAAAAAAAACTGAAACATTTTCATCAACTCAAAACTGACTTTTCCTTCGTCTGTATTCGATGATAAAAGTGATAAAAACTCTTTATCTTCATCATCAGAGCAGTAAGCGATTAATTCATGAAATATATTTGTTCTTAAAGGATTAGTGATATCAAGATAATACGAAAATGCAGCCCGAAAGGTAGTAGGACAAGGAAATGGGTGACGTTTACTCGAGTCCTCTATAACAACAATGATTTCAACAATAAATGACTTATAGAAATTGAAAACAAACCATCTAGATTATTCATCTCAAATACAGTGTCCAAATTGATTTTTAATCGTTTGCCAAGCTGCTCAACAACTTCAAGATCATTTGTAGGATATACAGCGACATGATCCCCGGCGTTATAGCTGTAAAGAAGTAAATAAATTGTGGCTGAATCTAATTAGGAAATCATAACTGAAGATTTGTCTTAATATTTTCTAAATGGCAACTTTTAAGTACCCAATTCGGCTGCCACTAATATCAAATTCCATATGAAGACAGGACCGACCACCTCCTTTGTGGAGCTCCCGAATCACTTTTACGGGAGCAAGATACGGATTTTTAGCATCATAAGGCCTGTAAAATGTTTCAGTAAGATTATTATGATTCAACAGAGATTACTAAGTTGCCAAAATGATGAACAAACCCTTTTTGTTTTTCGTATGAGTGCAGTCTCCCCATTTCACCATCAAAAACTTCTCCATCATGATCTTCTAAGACTTTATAATCATAAGATCTGAAGTTTCCCTCAGTTGTTCCTACTTCAATATTAAAACGTGAAACTACTGCGGGCCAAAATTCATCTTTCCAAGTTACAAAGTCCTCTTCTATACTTTACAATTAAATTAAATTAAATTTCATCGAATGAAATCAAATATTGGTATTTTTCAGAAGAGATAGAGTATAGGTAATGAGCCCAAAATGTTTCACACAGGGTTAAAATAAATGAGTTTCACTTATTTGAAAAACCAAAGCAAATTAATCAACTAACTTTGTATCGTCATCACCAACACCCAGTCTAAAAACTCTTTCTGCGCCTAGTTCGTTTAATTTCTTATCAAAAAATGCGCCAACAGCATTAAAATGCTCATAAGTTTTATTACCAAGACCAAATACCTAAAATAAATCTCACATTAACCTACGTCAAGCAAAATAATTTATATATACAGCATAGCTTAGCCCTTTTAAAGAATCCTCCGAGTCTTTGAGATAATCATACAACTGTTGTGCATTATCAGTTGGATCACCTTCTCCATAAGTTGCTACACAGAAGATTGCTAGCGAGTTTTCAATTTCACATAGCTTAGGCAATTCTTCAACATCTAATTCTATAAAACAAGTTATATTAGAAATAATGATCAAAACTACAAGAGCAGTACCTTCTGGATCAAGAACTAGTGCTTTTAAACCATATCTTTGGGCATCTTTTGCAAGTCTGCTAGCAAATTCCTCAGCAGTACCAGTTTGTGAACCATAAAAAATTGCTACAGTCTTATTCTGTTAATAAAAAGTTCTAATTAGAAATCTTGAAGAAAGATGCTCAAACAAAAACAGTTTTAAATGTGAAATTCAAAAAATAATGTAAGTAAACTGGTTATCATGTATTACAATCACTTCAAAACTATGAAAGCTGTCCAAAATGATTTAAAATCCAAAATTTAAGTTCTGGTCTAAATAAAAATGTTCAGATACTCACTGATTTGTTCATTCGTTGAACCAAGCCTGAAGAAAAACCTTCATTTTTTTGTAAGGGAGATCTACAAATAAATTCAAATCAACTAAAATCAAAACAATAAAATTGTTTTACCAAAAAAGTTAAGAATCAAGTCGGAAAATATGATTAGTAATAAAAATAATATGTAATTGGCTTAAAAGTAAAAATTTTAGTTTAAGTAAAGTTTAAGTAAAAATAAAATTTTAAATTTATAAACAGTTTAGAAGCAGTGGAAAAATAATGAAAGTTTGAAACAATTTTGAGATTTAACTCACATTAAAGATATATTCTGAAATTCATTAGTATCAGAGTTTTTATTTTCTTTCTTAAAAAGTAAGAAATAAGCTGCAGCTCCTATTCCAAGAGAGATACAAAATATATCAAAACTACTCAACCAACTTTCATCCATTCTAATTATAGTAAATAAATTTTATTTCAAATTGTTCATTAATTGATAAATTGAAAACTATCAAATAACAAAATATAAAAACTCTATCAATTAACTTATCATCATATAAATAAAAAATAAATCTAAAAATTTAATTAAAATATGACAAAACTTTTAAACTTGACTAATTATTTATTAAAGTAATATTCTTTACAAAATTACCAAATAATAACCTTAAGTTATAAGATATTAGTAATCAATTAAATGACTAATATTTTTGAAAAGAAAGTAAACTAACAACAAAGTAGAAAAATAAACTCTCAATTATATAACAATTTAAATAAACTGATAAATAATAGTTATATAAACATTACTAAAAAGCAGGGGCTCAAACTTTATCTTTAATGTTCAACAATCAACAAAAATATTTCAATTATTGTAGCAATAAGACACTGTAGCATCATCTAGTGAAATGTAATTTGAGAAAATAGTTATTAAAAATATGATTTCACAATTAAAATCACACATGTAAAAAGGCTGGATATATACCATTTAAAATAAATTTTATTTGTACTTGCTTTAATATACGGCTTATCATTTCAAGTCAACTGCAGACTTAGAATACAAGATTGAAAAATGTGAATTCGTATTTTTTTAACTATCCACAATTTAGTTGACCTTCAATTCGATACTTTCTTTTCTATTAGTATTTCACTCAAGATATATCAACTCAGACGATAGACAGAACATCTTAAAAAGCCGATATCACCTAGTACGTTAATAAGAGCAAATTTTTGTTCGTTCTCAACTTATTGTAAATATGTCACATCTCAAACTTTTTTATGAGTTAAATTGCAATAAAAATAATCAAAGTGTGACTTCTATTACTCATAAACAACTGTTATAAAGAATTATTGATAATGTTATTCATAATTCAAAGAATAATTGAGAAAAATAAAAATAGAATACTAAAATACAACGAGGAAGAGTAGTAGAATTGCAAATAACAACTTCTTGACTAATTATGTGAAAAATAGTAAGAAATCACAGTTTAAAAATGGCGGTGTTAGCAATATTATAACGGTTCAACTCCCGCTATCAAAAAGAGTGATTCTGATATAGCAATGTCTGATGGCAGCTGGGTTCCAAGTACTAATTGTGCGGTATGAGAAAAAATGTGCTCTCCAGCCGCCTCTATCATACAGTTTATCACAACGCAAAAACAAAAAAGATTACCGTCAGGCAGAAAAAAATCAGGATACAACGATTTCAACAAAGTTTCAGTTTTAAAAACTAATATGAAATCTTGAGAAGGCAGATGAGCTTTCAATTTATTTATTTATTTATTGATTACAATAAATGCAAAGGAATGTACCTGAAGAGAGTACCTCTCGCTAACACACATTCTCACAATTAACATCTATTTAGTCAAAAATATAGAAAGCAAAAATGTAACACATGGTATTTCGATATCACTCGAAGCATATAACAGTGAACAATTACATGGAAAGTTAATAATATATAAAAGAGAAAAAAACACAGTTTATAAATGACAATGTTGGCAATATTATTACGGCTCCCGTTTTTTTAACAACGCGAGTGATTCTGACATGGCAATGTCTGATGGCAGCTGGTTCCATGTACTAATTGTGCGGTATTCGAAAAAAATTTGCTCTGACAAATGTATCAGGTCATATAGGCTTATTAAGGTGTAATGTGTGTCGTCTGAGCTGATATAACTTGAGGGAAGGACTAATGGAAAAGAAATCATCAAACTGAAGGTCAATTAAATTGTGGATAATTTTAAAAATAAGAATTAAGTCGTATTTAATCCGTCGAATTTCCAAGATATCTAAATCGAAGAAACTGAGGCGATGTTTATAACTATTATATTTAATATTAAATTTCCTGCATACTAATCTCGTAAATGTGGCCTGAACAGATTCGATTTTTTTGATATCACTAACTTCATATGACATCCATGCACTGACATTATATTCAAGAATTGGACGTACGTACAATTTGAAAAGGTTGATAAAAAGGCATGGGTCCTTAGAATTAAAGGTCTTTATAATAAGGAAGACAAGGTTGATTGACTTTCTGAAGACTTTGGAAACATAATTGCGCCATTTAAAGTCAGATGATGGAGTAAGGCCGAGTTTTAGGACAGAAGATACTCGTTGAATAATAAATCTATTGATGGAGTATTGGTTCAAGCAACTTACAGCTGGTTTAGGAGAAAAAGTTCAGACTTAGTGGGCTGGATTCTGAGCTGCCAATTCGTAGACCAGTTTTCTACAGTGTGTAGTGCAGTTTGAAATTTAGGATTACAAGATAATAGCTTGATATCATCTGCATACACAAACACTGTGACATCATCTACTGCTACTAATCTTCTGATGAGGTCTTCAATGAAAATTAAAAAGAGAAGGGGACCCAGAACAGAACCCTGAGAAACACCACTAGTGATTTGGCTAGAAGTAGATAAAGATCTTTCTACACGAGTTTGTTGGGTTCTACCTGATAGGTAATCTTCAACCCACAGTAAGATAAAGCTGTTGATTTTTAAGTTTTTCAATACAGTAACGAGCTTAGTGTGTGGGCCAAAGTCAAACGCTTTAGCAAAATCGAGGTATATGATGTCACAGGGAGTGTTACTTTCGTAATGGGCTGTAATCTCATTAAGAAAAGTGAGATGTTGAGTCAGGGAAGATCTCCGTTTCACAAAGCCATGCTGGACATCAGATATTAGATGGTGCTCCATCAAATGACTGGTCATATGATTATGAATGATATGCTCTTGAGTTCTGCAGATAACTGAAGTCAACGAAACTGGTCTGTAGTTAAGTGCGGTATTCCTGAGACCCTTTTTATAAATAATAGCTTTCTTAGTAATGATAGCTTTCTTCCAAATTTGTGGAGCTCTTCCTCGCCTCAGAGTCATGTTAAAGAAAAGCGATAAAGGTATTAATAAAGGGGAATTAGTTTTTCTTAAAAACAAAGCTGGGATCTGATTTGGGGTATTGGAAATCTAGATATCATATTGACCGTTATGTCAAGATCTATCATCTCAGGGACATTTGTAAGAATGTCGGAGTAGGAAAGAGAAGGAGTGTTGCCATCATCGGTTATAAAAACGCTATTAAATTGATATTTTAGCAACTCAGCTTTATTTTCTGGTTCCATCACAAGTTGGTCGCTGTTATCAAGTAAGTGGGGTATTAGAGATCTCGCCTTGAGCTTGCAATTTATGAAACCAAAAAACATTTTCTTGCAAGGTGAAGACAAAACTGCACTTTCTCTTCCTAAATAGAAATTAGAAATAGATTTCTTGTAAACTATACAAAGATTTTTTTACAGAGATTTGATGGAAGGGTCTGTTTTAGTTTGTTTGTATAGGAGGTTTTTTAAATGTTGTAAATTCCTTAAATATCTGGGAAAATCTGGTTTTTTGCTGGCTCTATAAAAAGGTATGAATTTTTCGACTGACTCATTAACGATGTTAGTAAACCTTGAGTAAATAGTATTGATGTCTTCGGAAGAGTTGAAAACAGAAATCCATTCAACGTCTGATAGAAACTTGTTAATGCCATTATAATTTCCACCATAAGAATTTCTTTTGCTTGGAGTTTAACGTTCATGGAAAAATTTTGATGGAGCTTGAATTCAATCATGCTTTGATCGATAGAAATCTGATAGAAATGTTAATACCATTATAATTTCCACAGTAAAAATTCCTTTTGCTTGAACTTTTATTGTTCATAAAAAAAGTTTGATGGAGGTTGAATTCAATCATGTTGTGATAGCATGTCAGAGCAAAAGGTTCTTTTTGATCAACGTAGATAATGTTCTCGGGTCTTGATGTGATAAAAAGATCCAAAGTATTATCAACAACTTGAGTCGGAAAAGTAACCATCGGAGATAGATTATTGGTATTGAGGAAGCTTACAAAGGCATGACTTAGAAAGGGTGAATTAGCATTATTTTATTATTTTCCAGTAAATGCTAAATTCGGGTTATTCCAATCAATTTTGCTAAAATTAAAATCCCCCAAAATATATAACTCAGGACACACAACACCCTTCAGAACCTTCAATAAGGCCTTAACAGTAACCTCATCATTAATTTTAGAGGGTGGTAGGTAAGTACATATAAAACAAGAAAATTTGGACTTTGAGTAATGAAAATCAAAAGCGATAATCTCAAACCCTGGACAATTAATGGGATTGGTCTGAATTATAGAGATCTTGGGTGCAAGCGATATTTTGTAAATTACGCAAACACCGCCGCCTCTATCATACAATCTATCACAACGCAAAACACAAAAAAGATTACCGTCAACCAGAAAAGAATCAGGATAAAACGGTTTCAACCAAGTTTCAGTAATAAAAACAAATGTGAATTCTTGAGAATGCAAAAGAGCTATCAATTGAAAAATGTTGTTAATAATCGACCGTGCGTTGAAGAACATACCTAATGTGATAAAAGAATTGTCTTTTTGATGCTTGTGAGATTTGATGATGGGCTTCTGCAAATTGATATCTTGGGTATTAACAATTGTGTCCGGAGAGAGTTTGAAAAAAGAAGATGTGGGTCCAGTGATTATTTGCCACTTCCGTTTTTTGAACAAAACCTTGACAATTCTCAAGGCCCATGGTGGAGCTCGAACTTTGTATTTGAAATCAGTTGGTTGTTCTTTCTGATTTCTGTTATACGCCTTTTTTAGAAGACGCTTATTTTCTAAGCGATCATCTTCATACATATCATGTGCTACTCGAATGCGCTCGAATTGTTTATCAAGCCTTAGCTTATACAGCTTGGCAAGACACTTGTGTTTGTTCCAATTTTCCTGAAAGGACACTTTCAGCGGTCTTTGATAATCTGAGCTTTTTGCTCCAATTCTGGTCATTGATACCTTTGGAACGTCCACAAAATCAAGGCTTTGAGAGCACATTTGATTAAAAAACTTACTGTTATCATCTTTATCAGTCTCAGAGATATTAAAGATGATAACACTGTTTTCTCTGTCCTCACGGTCTAAGTTTTTGTGCGTGTCGGTGACCTTCTTAGCAAGAAGCTGCACCATGTTAGCATTTTTGTCGAAACCGGGATCACCGACCACCGATGCCCATGTGACTTGTTTCCTTGTAGAGGTATCCAGTTCGTCCATAGATTTAGACAAACTAGAAATTTTGTTGTTGGTCTTGGCGACATCGTTGGCAATTTCAGATTTAAATTTAGTGATTTCAGCGGATATAGGTTTGAATTAGAATTAGAGGAGGTAGATGTTATGTCCACTTTAAACCCCATTTGCTTCATCTGGTTGTTATCAGATATATCATAAATTTTCTTGCATCGCTACAAGTGAGATAAAAACAGGAGAGAGATCTAATGCATTTTATTGCCGGATCTTCACCAAAGCAAATTTTATTGCAGGATTGGCAATTGCCATTGCAAGCTTGTTTGGATGAAGTCAGTTTGTCAGAATTTTTCTGTACACTTGAACGTAGGTTCTTGCCACTTTTATTTGAATCCACCATGGTTTTTATTTTGATGAAAGATTTTTAGTGAAACCAGACCAAACAAGTTTAAATCGATTTTTTATCCAGATAGAATTTATCACAAGTAATATACAAATCACTTACTAAAAATAACTTTATTACAACTTATAAGCACTATTGAATAAGATTCTATAACCTGAAAACTTTACTCAAGTAGAATCATGCAAATGATGAATCAATTATTTCACTTTCTACAGCGATAAACTTACAATTGTTGAATGCAAATTATTAGATTAGTGTTACAATAAAAGTTTTAAAATCTTTACCATTTAAAGTTTTTCGTTAAAAGTGTACAACATAACATACTGTTATTTTCAGCTGTTTAATAAAAACTTTTAACTGTATAACTTTAGGTTTAGTTTCATATTTAATGTTTTATAAATTTTGTAATCTAAAAGTTGACCTAATTTTTTAAATTTCATTAATAGAAAAATATTTTGTCGCCAACCTAATATTCAAATATTAAATTTGCTTTAATATTGACTTTTGTGGAATAGTCAAAATTGTATTTAAAGTGGCTTACATGAATTACTTAGATCGTACATAAACGTTACACAACATAGAAAAACAAAACAAGTAGCTAAACAATAGCAAGCACTTAAGTTGAAGAGTTATCGTCATATACTTAGATAACAAATATTTGATTAAATTCAAGAGGAATTGATTTATTAAGAGTTAAAGAATATAAGTGGATAAAATGATATAAAAGCTGCTAGTCGGCATCAATTAATTACAATTGCAGTTTCGTACTTTGCTCCGAAACATCGCAAGAAATCTTACTTTTGAAAAGAAATCAATTTCTCTTGCTAAGTGCTACAAGGAAGAAACCAACAGCTATTCGAGTTATCATGGCACTTAGTGCCTCTTTTTAATTCTAATTCTTTTTAGCAGACTCATAAGTTGAGACAAACGGAGACTTTATTTTCTGTCAACTAAAATGTAGGTTTCTGCATCTCATCTCTACATTTGCGATCTCAAAAGTGGTCACCTAAATTACCCCTACCAGGTAGTTTTGGACAGTGTATAGGAGGCGATAAGAGGTAAGTCTTTTTGATATTGGTGGTTAGGGGTAAGTTGTTTGATTTACAGCTGTCAAAACATGGATGCACCTGAAAACGGATACATTATGTGTGATCACGTGAGATTTGAACATAGATGTACAGTTTCATGTAAGAAAGGTTATGCTCTGACAACTGCACCAGCTTCTGGATACTTTGTATGTCAAAATGATTGTATGACTAGCCTGGTATCTCAGTAACCGCTGCTATCTACACAAATACTGACCTTCCTAAAATAATACAAACTGGCTACTGCATGACTTGAGGCCAACTTCATTATCGAAGTTTCGATGGAAAAATTTATAGATTCCAGGGAGATTGTTCATACACATTGGTAGAAGTTGACGGTAATGACGCTGCTGGTAAAGGCATTACTGGAACTGATGGAAAAGGATTGGCAGATAATCTCTTCTACAACCAACACCAATGACATGGCCAGGGCTGATTCACCTTGACCTTAATGATTGCTGTCCATTTCTTCGATATATTCTTATTGATTTTCAAGTTCCGAAAATGATATTATGACTTCATATCCAGTATTCTCTTCTTTCAGTTCTTCATCGCTTGATCAGTACCACATTTGATGAATTTGATGAACCATAGGTCCATTACCTATTAATCCTTCTACCTCAATAAATGATACAAAATTGCCAATTAAATCTACCAGTGTTATCTTTTCAAACATCTAAGATTTCTGAACTATCAACCTATGAGTCGTATGCTTTGAAGCTACATTATCATCTTTTTATTCTTTATCAAGAAGAGTTATTTGATTCATAAAACCTTACTTCTGATCACGTCTTTGATACTTCTTCATGTCCAAACTCTTGCCCTGGTAACATGGTCTGCAACGGTAGGTCTTGTGTTTATCAAGAACACTGTTCTTGCTTAAGTAATTTTATTACTCGAAAAGTAAGTATTACAAGTTTTTTTTTTATACAAAATGTTTGTTCAAAAAAATTTAAACCATTTTTATAGGCTGGCTCTGTCTGAAAAAAAATAATGGTTGTGATGAATGCATCTGTATTAGTGAAAAGCTCAATGTGTATCAAAACCTAATTTTATTACTTGCAACAGATCTCACATAAACCATATTCACTTTCATTCAAGTCTGAAATGATTCGTCGGTAAATTTTAGCAAGTTAGAAAGTTGTTTAGATCATTTTTCAACTTGCCTCTTTTGTTTTCTCTTATTGGTAGCTTGTTGGAATATTGGTGTTCGTGTTGTAACTTCAGGTTGTTGTCAAGCTGAATTTATCACCATAGGCTCATCAGTCCTAACAGTAGCATGCAGAGATGCAGGGGGAATGGAGCTAGATGTGGACAGCCAAAATAAGAACCATTAAGTATGCCTTAATCATCTCTTTTATCAGCTAACAAACTCAATATCAAATTGAATTGATATAAAATTCAAACTTAACATTTAACAAAGAAACTAAAGATTTTTAACGATTAAAGATATTGCCAGTACCTCAAGTTCTTAATTTAATGATAATAGCAAAATAAAGAAGCCAATAAAAGACCAAAATCTCTTTAAACAGTTTTGTTTGAACTTGACCGAAAAATATAATTTATCATTAGATTTTTCAATCAACTTTACAAAATTTTCATCTTCCATCACAACAGAATCTTCTTAACTTCATGTTCCAAAAACATTTCAATATCGAAACTAAGTAAATTCATCATTTTTAAAACTTTTTTTAAGATTATTTTTACAAACTAACAAAAAATACAACTGTGTGCTATTTTTTTTAAATAGTGAGCTTATGTTAGCTTCTTGAGTTTTATTACAACTAGTTTATTCTTTTTACTTTTATTTGTTACCATCCTGTTTTATTAGTACTTTTAGTTAGTGTTTGTGAATGACTATTTAGTACAGAAAATGTTTGTATATCGTATATGCAAGCTTAAGTTTGTTTTGAACCAGAATATAAAGTACAGCAGTTTCTACCTCTCCTGGATTTTTCTGTTTTTCGAAAAGAACAATATCATTGAAAAAAGGTGAATTTTTAATTTATAAATATTGCAAGAACTGCAAATAACTTAACTGTTGATTTAGGTTATTGATATATAGCTTTAACATGAAAATATTATAGCGGCTTAGATTTTTGTCATGTTAACAAGAAATTTAATTTTTGCAATTTTAACGGTTAAATGCTGAGCTTTAAATCTGCTTATAAATGTTATTATGTATTTTTTGTCAACAAACTTTAAACATTATTAGAAAGTTTTTTATTATTAAAAAATGGTTTTAATAAATGTATTAAACTATTCAAAATTAATTACAATTTATTTATTTATTTACTAGAAGTTACTTTTAATAAATGAATTACTTTATATGCTTTTAGTAACATATAAATGAATAATTTTTAATTTTATAGTTTTTAAAGTATATTAATTATTAAAGTATATACTATTAAGTAGTTAGATCTATTTTATTTTTTTACTTATTTTACCTTCTATAGTAACTAAAAATTATTTTTGTTATCCAGTTTTTTGTTTTCTAACTCTAATTTTTTTATGAAAAAATGTTTAAACGATATTCTTTAGTGGCTGGTTCTCTTATTGGTTCATATTGCTTAAAACTACAAGTTTCTAACGAACCAACTTCACAAACCAATTTCAAACCAAGTTTAAAGATAATTGGCAAAAATGGGAATTTTATATCAAGAACAAATTATTTTAATGTTGCTTACTGTAACGCTGTGAAAGATGTTAAAGAAACTCAAGATACATTTGAAGATTCGATGAGTTCTAACAATCGTCCAGGCTTTAAGGTATTTCTTAAAAGTTCTTATTTTTTAAATTGTAATTTTATGACTTTATAATGTTTAAAAGTGTTAAAGCCTTTTTATATTGTTCAGAGAAATTTATATTTTAATTTTATAAATAATTTTCTAGTTATACTATAAACTTTATTAAACAAATTTTATTTCCAATATTTATATTTATCTGTCCATGTATTAGGATCGAAAAATTATCGAATATGAGAATCGGATAAGAGCTTTTTCAACACCTGATAAAATATTTCGATATTTTGCAACTTATAAGTTTGTTTATGAAAATGGTGACAGCGAAGTTTTCATGACTCCTGAGGACTTCTTGCGCTCAATTACACCAGGCCAAAAACAACCTGAAAAATTTGGATTAGACAAATTTAAGGTTTGGAATCAAATGTACATAAAAATAAACAATCAAACCCACATAAACTTTATTCATTTTTCTTGAACTTTTAATCAATTCTATTTCCTGAAACTTTTTAAACTTTTACTATTTTATGATATTATAGCTAAATATTTGTGAATTTCATTTAACAATTTGTTCGTTTTTTAGACTAAAAGAGTTGCCAACTCATCAGAAGTTGGATCTTCAACTCTCAAAGTTCCAAAGAGCAACCAAACTGTGTTTGAGTCTCTTGGAGAATGTGGATTGATTAGTTTCAGTGATTATGTCTTCATGTTGACAGTAATCTGATTTTTAATTTATCAGCAATTATCAATTTTTCAGTTTCCTCAGGTTTTAGCAACTCCACAACGAAATTTCGAAATCGCTTTTCGGATGTTTGATTTAAATGGAGATGGTTGTGTGGATGTAGATGAGTTTTATCAAGTTACAACGACAGCAAGATCTCAAACTACAGTTGGAATGAGACATAGAGATCATAAGAACACAGGTAACAACATTCATCAACAACTACATCTTCTAATTGTTAGAAAATTCTAGGAAATGTTGTTAAATCATTCCGTAATTCCAAGTCAGCTTTGGTTTCCTATTTCTTCGGGCCTACTGGTCATGAGAGGAAACTTACTGTTGATCGCTTTATCCAGTTTCAAAAGCAACTTCAGGTTTTGTAGTTAAGATTTGTTATCTAAAAACTACTTTTCATCAAGTTGATTTATATTCTTACATAAATTGTTTAAACCCAAGTTTTATTTTTTTATTTTCTGTAAACGTTTGACAGGAAATCAATGTTCACTTGTCGTTGTAGCGACTAATCCTCTAATTTGTGTTCCTCTTTTTTTAATAAAAAATTTATTGAGAAAATTTATGATTCAGATTTTTTAAGATTTATCAAAATAGTTTTCAGATCGTTTAATTAATTTTCAAACTTAATTTTTTCACTTCATTATGAATATTTTATGACTGAAAACAAAATTAAACGCTTGTGATTCTTGATCTTCTCTACCAGCTACTACCTGTTCGATTCCATCAAACTGACATCAATGTTTTCAGGAAGACGTTCTAAAGTTGGAGTTTACTAAATATCAAAAGAATAAAGATGATCCTTTAATCAAAGAAGATAAGTTTGTGAAAATGTTGCTCACTTATTCAGGTTTAAGTCTGAAAAAGCAGAAGCAAATGCTGAAGGTTTGTGTGCTGCCAATAAAATCAATTTAGTATCTACAACTCCTCCTCCCAAACCCATTTGCTGTTATCTTATTGATTTTCAATTTTAAAGATTTTACGAACATTTGTTTTCTATTTTTGATAAATAACATTCTTATAGCGTGTTAAGCAAGAGTTTGGAGGAGAAGCTAGTAGAGGGGTTTCATTTGAAGAAACAAAAGCTTTCTTTGTTTTTATCAAACAAATTAACGATGTGGACCTCGCATTTGATTTCTATCGAGTAGTTGGTGCTGATATTGATAAGGAGACAATGAAGCGGGTGAGTAACTTCATGACTTTTTAAATTATTTGTTTATATTTTTTAACATGCCCAAGAATTATTTGTAAAAACGTAAATAAAGTTTTGATGTTTTAAAAACTTTCTTTTATTAATTATAAAGTTTAAATTATTATTTAATTTTTTATAATAAAATGTTTTTACATCTTTTCAAATCCTTCATTAATCTTCAATTTTCAAAATTATTAAATCCGTTTAAATGATTTTTTTATTCTTCACAACCAGAAAGACTTAAAATGATTTCAGGATAAAGCTTATTAAATTTTCATCAAGATTTTCTAATTGATTTTTAATTTTGTTTTTAATCAAAACTTTCTTTTAATTTCTCAGTTCTAAAACTTTAATAATATTTATGTTGTTTATAAAAATTAAGAAAATATTTCAATTTAAGCTGAAAACATATTTTGACATTTGTAAATCTTCAACATTAACAAGTTTCTTAATTTGTTTGAGATTAAATACGTCTTCAAATCTCAAAATCTTTCATTTTTGTTGCTTTCTTTGAAAGGTCGCTAAAACTGTAGCAGCGCAAGAAATTAGTGATCATGTCATCGACATCGTTTATACAGCATTTGATGAAGACGGGAACGGGAGTTTAAGTGATAAGGAGTTTATTGGTATCATGAAACGCAGGTTGATGAGGGGTCTTGAGAAGCCCAAAGATACCGGATTCTTCCGCCTTCTTGATGCCACATGGAGATGTGCGAAAGAAACTTCATGGAGATAAAGATGCTTCAAAAATTCCTTTTTTTGTCTGAAGCTTTTTATATTCGACTTGTTCAAGATATGAAGCAACTCCAAGTTTTAGTTTCAAGATATTCAGAAATTGTTGCTTGTAGTAGTGAGCTAAAGACTCTTGAAATTATGAAAAAGTGAAAAACTTTTCTTCTAATCAAACTTACTTTTTATTGAACTTTTTAATAGTTGTCAAAACTTTAATTATTTTATTACTTTGATGTTAACATTATAAATTATTTTTCATCTGTAAATGTTTAAAGTTTTCAAATGTTTTCTCTTGAAGATAAATCTTTTTGTGATAGCACAATTTCCTTTTCTCTATAATAAATAGACATCGAAATATTTAGAACAATTTTCAGGTGATAAAAGACGAATAGTTTTAACTCGAAATATATTTGAAGTTAAAATGTCGAATCATTCTACTGTTTGTATAAAATATCGATTTGATGAAACCACTAAATATCAACAGTTCTCAAATATCAAATCAGACTTTTCTGTTTCACATTTTTTATTTAAAGATTTATTTCGTAAAATATTAGTTTCAGTTATCCTCTAGAAACTAAATCAAACCTTCGATTAAACAGTTTGCAAAAGTTCACCAATTTTTTATAAGCATACAAAAAAGTTTCGGTGGAACTTTAATATCTTAGTTATTATTATTAATTTATTCATCAGATAATTTAAAATCGATTCTGACTTTGATATCCCAAAATCTTTAAGACAAATAATTAGTTTCTGCATCCAAAATCTTCACAAAACCTCTTATGCAGTTTTCAACAATATTTTCAACTGAATATTTATTCTGAACCAAATAAAATGAAAGATTGACACTTAGAAGGAGGTTTTGATTTTTTCAGGCAGTTATTGGGCCACATTAACAGTCCGAATTGAAAAGTTGAAAAACTCTGTCTTCTTGGAATGATTTCAAACAAACAAAATAAATTTTCTCAGCAGAAGGAAAACAATTTTTTGCTCAAACTCATTTCTTGATTAGTTTCTGATATTTTTTGTCACTAAATCGGTTAAACTGAAATCAGGAAATAAAAGTAACCAAGCTGTGGGTGCGGTTAATTTAAAACTAACTTTGTTTGCAGTCGATATAAGACCCATATACTTTTCCATTTGAAAATGTGTCACTTAAAGTTCTAAATCAGGTCGCTATCTTAAATTTAAAATGATATCAAGTTAGACATCAAATAGGTAAAAAGTTAGCTAGCAAGTTTTCTGCTTTATAAAAATTGATCGACCTCATAAAAGTTTCTAGATAGAAAATAAATCTTTCACAAAATATATCCGGTAGTTGGCAGCAATGATAAGATTTTATTAAAATAATGTCCAAAAATGGTGCCAATCGATTTGCTAACTGGACATTATCAAAAAACTTCTTTTTTGCAGCAGCTGTCAGAGCAACACTGAGTACAGTGACGAACTGCCTACGAGGCTCCAACTCCGGCTTTAAATTCAGATCTTTGCGTCTTCTAGAAATGCTGTCATAAAACAGACTAAAAAGGCCCTTCAACCCGGGTTTTCTATGAACTTTTCCTTAAGTAAAAATCAATTTTTATAATAAAAGACGTCTTTTACTTCTTGTAACCAAAATATCTTTCTAAGAGAGTTTTATTGAATTGTAAAAGGCTGCTAATAACAACAGTACGCAACAACTGAATGATCGATAACAAACTAAACCAGCATTTTGGAAGGGGCCATAATAACTTGACAACACATTTACGTAAGCGGTAAAATACTCTTGTGATATACAAATCAAATATACAATAATGAAATTTGTACGAAATTAGAGAAATAGCAGAAGTCAGATTACGACAAAAAGTTTAAATTGTAAATTAGAAAAACTATAAATTTAAAATACGAAATATTGGACATATCCTGTTTATTATGTTAATCAAATTGTAAATATTTTGATTTGTTGTAAAAATTGAATTTTTAAAACTATTTTTAAAGTCTATTAAGGTTTTATGTAAAAGTTATTATTTTAATTAAATTTAGAAAAAGAAATTGTAAAATATTGATTTTAGTTTTTAGCTTATATCATTGTTTTCTTTAATACTTAAATTTAATAGTTGTGAAAACTTATAGTACCTATTGAGAAAGTAAAAGATAAAAAACCTTTTCTCTTTATAGTATCTAATGACAAACTTACATTGTTTCTTACTACATTAATCATAAAAATTATAACATCATTAAATTGTCGAAATATCTTGCCTTTTGAGAAGATTATCGCTAGTCATATTTTCAGGCTAAAACTATTTATGGTTTAAAAAAAAACAGATACGTTCAAATTCTTTAAAAAGTATGGTTCTTTTTAGTTCAATTTGTTATATTCTTTTTCAAAATCAAATTTGTTCAGTAATATGAACTGTATAGAACAAATTCAATAAAAAAACGATTGTTTTTTGAACATTTATTTCAAGTTGTAATATAATGTGAACACTTTTAACCTCAGCGTCACCAATCAATTATTCAACGTGGTCGTTTTGATTTCAAAAATTATTAAAACAAAGTTTAACTTAAGCTTGAAACTTACCAATATTTCAATCAATAAGTTTCTTTTTATACTTTTTATAAATGTAAAGATCATGAAAGAATAATTTATTAATATTTTTCAAATGATGAAAAGGTGACTTATGAACTGGAATTGAACATTTCGACTCAAAAACGAATCTCTGAGTATATATACTAAAACTATAAATAGATTAATTTAGATTTTATGAAAAGTATTCATCGTGAAGCTATTACTAAACTTTTACAAAAAAGTCTTGGTTTAGTATACTTTTGTTAAATTTCGTGATAGATAAATCTGTGATTTTTTAAAAATAAATTTATACCTTTTAATTTAGTGAGTCAATCTTTTACACTTTTTTAAAATATGATCTTTCATTTGTAAGTAATGAAACCTAACTTAAATAGCTTTGAATTAAAAGCATTGTAAGTTTTTCAAATAAATTATTACAATAATTATGTTCTTAATCATTTCTATAAATAAAATAGCTTGATTGAAATAAACATTTGAAATTAATATATAAAAATATAAACTGATTAATTGATAGTCTGACAAAGAACAAATTAAGTATATATACTAATATACTAATGTTTTTAAAATAAAATATTTAAGATTTGTTATAAATTCCGTGATACTAAATATTATAAACTTTGTTTGGGAAAAAGTTATTCAATTTTCTTTATACATCAAATTATATATACTTTAAATTGAACAACTATTGCATAAAAAAATTTAATGAACTCGTTTGAGTCAATTTTTGTTTGTGTGATTCACAAGTTGTAGTAGTTTATTAAGTTTAATTTTTATCAAGTATTTTGTTGAACAGCAAGTAACTTTATCCAATATTAAATAACAAATTAGTGAATATCTTGTTCAATTTATGTCTTTAAATATTTACATTTCAAAAATTTTAAAGTGTATTTTGTAAATAGTCTTTTATATTACGAAATTGAGTTTAATAAATTATCAACTGAAATTACAAAAAAGAATTTTTATGGGTCATACATTATATGAATCAAATAAAATTTAATTATTGATAAAAATCTGAGAATATAACCTTCAATTCAATAAAATCTAGAAGTTAAACAACTTTTAAACTTCTTAAACTAAATTTGAAACTTTTTAAAATAAAAATATTCCAAAATTTGTTGAATTTTTTTAAATCAAAATATTTTGTAAGTTGGAGATAAAACATTTATATTTAAGTAGATATTCGTGAACTACTTGAACAAATTGTTTGAAAAAGTTTACAAAGAAATTGTATAAAAAACAGTTGAGAGAAATATTCTATTTCTTTTATTAGAATTTAGACTAAAATATTTCTTCATTTACAAATATTCTAAATAACTTTAAATGTTTTTGATAAACTTTAACAACGTTTTATTCACATAAAAATGAACTGAGAGTTTTGAAAATTGAAGAAGTTTATTAATTTAATGACATCTAATTCAAAACCACAATGAATTTGAAGCAATTTGAATTTTTAAAGATGTCCTTTCGGTGGTAAACTTTAGAAAAAAATCATTTGGAAAAAAGTGGATATTTTTAAAACAAAAAAAAATGTTTATATCTTATTTGGTAGATTTCATCGAATAAATCATCATCTCGTCTTCAATCAGAAAATGTTATCTTCTTCATATTTGAGTTGGAGCACTTTATCATTTGACCATTTCATCAAAAGTAGGGTGAGAAAACACAAAAGACAATTTAATCGTAATTACAGATATATACGATTAGCGACAGTGTATTTGAGAAAGAATTTGCGTCATGACCAACATTCAGTTGATTATTAACATGTTAGTTCAGCAAACAGACAGATAAACTTTCAAACTGGTACAGAACTTGATGAGATCGTCTCACAGTGAATGAGGAGGAAGATGTGAGATCGAAAAGTGAAATAAATTGTCAGCAACAACTTGCAAAGTGGAGTTTGTGTTTAATTCGAAAGATTGGTTGAAAAAAAAGACATTTAAATAAAATTTTGAAACTCTGTTACACGGTCACCACTTCTTCTGCTTTACCTCCACATCTTAATCGATATTTTCCAGTCCTCCAACTTATTGTAGGGTCCCATAGAGCACAGAATATGATGTAGGGGGTCAAAGACTCGCGAACGAACCAAGCAAATAAAAAATCACATTTTGATAGTTGTAGATGGCCATTCTGTGGAAAAAATCTGTTAAATTTCCACTTCAATTAAAAATTCATTTACTTCAAGTTGCCTGAAGAGAAAATAGTCTAATACAACCCAAGCAAGCACGTGGTAGAGGAACACCACAAACATGTTCCAGCGAAAAAAGTACAAACATGACCAGGAAGCCAACAAACCAGAAAGGAAGCACTCAGAAAATGGTTCTAGTAGTACAGCCCAAGGAACCATAGCAACACGAAGCTTGGTCCACCTAGCAACAAAACAATTTTGATGAAAAATAATTGAGGTAAGAGCTAAAAAAAGATTTCAGAAAAATCGTTTTCAGGAAGTATTTTTCTGGTGTTCAAAAAAAAGTCATTTTTTGGTGATAAATTTGATGTTTGTGAAAACTGTCCTTGATACGTGATAAATTTGTTTGATGTTGATATATGACAACGATCGCCATGACAACAGGTCAGCTGTGGTCGACAAATCAAACAAAAGCTTAAAATAAATCGCAAAAATGTCCAAACAAAACGGAGATAAAAGAAATTTTGTCAACAATAAAACAAATATTTGAAATACGAACCGGATCATTCTATCAATAAAGTTTTGAACTCCATATTTACCAGAGTTTTGAAGCGCAGGGTAAGAAGCTAACTTCATTTTATAACCACTGTAACAACAAAATCGTTGTTATTTATACAAATTTTCATGAGAACACATTTGTTGTCATTAATAAAGTTGGTCGAAAGTTTGTCAAAGTGATAAACAAATTAGTAATTAACAAAAAGTAGTATGAAGCAAGCTCTTGAAAACCACACTGATGAAAACGTAATTGATGATGCACAAGTGACTTCATCTGTAACTTAACTTACCCATCTGCCAGGAATTTAGCCATAAAATAATCTTCAGCAATATACTGAGATAGTTTATCTAAACCACCAGTGGCATCATCAAAGTAATCCTTGCGAAGTAAAGTAGACATTCCCGTCATGCAAGTCACACCTAATACGTGCGCACTAATGTAAACCCTCGTATGTTGGGTCCCAAAATAAATCTACAAATTATAAAGAAACTACAAATGAAATTCAAACAAACTCGACAAAAACCTTTTCAACTGTGCTTGAAAATCCTTTTCTATTCGCTGTGTAAGGAACAGCATGAACCAACGCGACTTTTTCGTCCATTTTGCTAACAAGGTCGCGTAGGGTAAGGGTTAGGGCTCGTACACCAGAATCACAAATCCAAAAGTAGTTATATTTCATCACTTCATACCCAGGCATCAGATTATTTATTTTTGGATTTGCGCCAACTTTTGAGCCACCTTAAAAGAAATTTGTTGTCAGATTTATAAACAATCAGTTTTGTAATATTAGATATATCAAATACAAAAGACTCAATTTCATTTTCTGAATATAGTAATCACTAATTTAATTGTTTCAATCTAATTCAAGCTGCTTTTTAATTATAAGTATTTTATTAAATTAACTTTTGAACAAATTACTTTTGATATCTTGTTTACATTTTAGAAATGTTAAAATTTATAATTCATCTCTCAACCACCAAAACAATAATCTAATTTTTAGTTGCAATATTACAAGTTATTTTATAAACATTACAAAAGCCATGAAACACAAAGTTAATGACTATCAGTAGGAACTTTAGTATTTACCTGTTATAACTCTGGCAGGAATATTTGGATGTTTAGATATCAATCTATTGACAACTTCATGGGCAGGATCAGTTTTATCATGAATACAAAAAATAATTTCAAACTGCAAATGATTTATGTTTAGAAATGTTGTGAGAATTAATAGTAAACAATTAATAGTAAACAATTGACTCTTCTAGTGTAAAGTTGTAACAATTATCACCTCAGGGTAATCCAGGTCAAAAAACGTCTCTAAATTATCCTCTAGGTTTGGATCTACACCCTTCAATGGCTTTAAAATAGAAACTCCTGGAAGTTTAGTCTTCATCAATTCTGGTGGTTTTTTGTTCATGTAAGATTTACTGAAACAAAAAATTTTTTATAAAGTTAATCTAAATATTTAAATAAAACAATTTATTAAATAAGTTTTTTAATAGAATTTTATTTTTTTGAAATAATTTGCTATTAATAAGGTTTTCTTACAAGTTACAAAAGTTTATATTTTTAAAAAGCTTTAAAATACTAACGCATATATGATAGCCAGTATGTGCATTCCTAATAAGAAACAATCTAAAATAACTCCAATTACAGCAAAGACATTAATGGTGTAGGAAGTAATGATCCAAAACCAACTCATTCTATTAATAAGGATTAAAGGAAATTATGCCTAAAAATGTTTGCTTAAAAACTGACGAAATAAAAATGTTAATATAATTTTTTGACAAATTAAAAAGCAATTCAGTTTAAGAAATTATTATTACAGTAAGTAAGTAAAATTGTTTGCAAAAAACATTTAAAATTTTGTTATTAAACTTTAAAAAACTTAAAATTAAACAATTACAACTTTTTTACATTAAAAAAATATTTGAGCTTAGTTTCATAGTTTCAAACTAATTCAATAAAAAAATAATTCGATTTTCTTAAACAGCTAATAATTCATTAGTGAGAAAGTACAAAAAATCTTTATAAAAATCTTTTTTTTATATAAGTGATAAAATTTTTATTTTTTAATATTTCTATTTTGCTAATAAAGTTTATAAAACAATATACTAAAAGTGTATGCTAAAAGACTAAATATTCTACTAAATAACTAAATAAAAATAAGCAATAAATTTATATCTGTAATATGAATAATTCAAAAAACATTTGACTAAAGATATTTTTGTTTAATTTAATATAAATATTTAAGTATATGTTAATAAAACAAATCTAGAAATATATCAAAACAAGAAAAATAAAATAATCTCTAATTAAACGATATGTTTACAAATATAATGGAGACTTCTTAAACATAACCAAAAATTTGGAAAAATATAAATAAATTCTAGTTCTAGACAATTAAAACAAGTGAAAACTAAAAAACCTTGCGTAAACTTCAAACTTATTGGTCTGTAAACATTTAAGAAAACAGAAGAAAGAAAAAATATCATTTACTAAAAGCAATTTCATCAGATAAAATAAATATATGAAAAGGTTTAATTAAATCAAGAGCTAGAAAATCTATTTACAACTGCCTTAGCAACAGAGCCTACGAATAACCAAACAATATAAAATCGAAGAAAAACTGCCCTGTAGAAACTTGTTAAAGTAAACAAAAACTTCTTAGCGTGGCTTTCAATAACTTACATTCATAACTTACAACTTCACTACTGAGCGCCACTCCTTAACCAATTTGCTTAGTCTGTGTAAATCAAGATAGCTGTCAAAACTAGGTATAAAGTGGCTTCTGTCGTAGCGGTGACCAAAAGTCAGTAGTTTATAAATTAGACTTGATTTTACATATAATGTACATAGAAGAACCGTTTATGAGTGAAGTGTAGTATATAAGAAAATTTCGAAGTACTTTCAGTTCTTGGAATAATTTTCTGCAATATTTTTATAGATTTCTATTCTCAAATTTTTAATTTATAACTGAACTCAACAAAATGGCTTAAACAAACTTGAATTGAGGTTCCATTTTTTAACTGCTGCATTTTAAGTGCAAAGTCTATACTTCTCGCAAAGCTTGTCAATTATTTCTTATAAAGTTATCATAAAAGAATAAGAACCCATTTATTTTTAATTTCCCAAAATTGATGAATTTGCAAATACTGTTATAACCTTATTTCTTAAGTACATGTTGAAATAAATTAAATATCTAAAATGGACTCAGATATTTTTTTTATTTTCTTATTTCTTTGATTTTGAAGTGACTCAAGTAGGAAGCTAATTGTGCTACTTTAAAGCTACTACTGTATAAAAAGAGCAAATGAGCAAAAGAAGGCAGAAAACATAAAGGTTATTTAATTAATTCTACTAACTATTCTAGATTCGTTAATCCAAATATTTTTGCTAAAATAAATACATTTTAAGCAATTAAAGGTTTCAGTCGCATCTTTTTATGCAAATTTTATGTTTAAGCCAATCATATGTCCGTAACATAGTGGAAGCTTTTATATAGCCATGTTTTAAGTAGACCGTCCATCAACCATCCGAATAGCTCTAAAGACATGTTTTTATCAATTGAAAAAAAGATTTACGTATTTATATGAAATAATGAATCTTCACAGTTTTGTAACATTTAAGTTTTTTAAAAATAATTTTCGCATTTTATCCTGAAAAAAATTAATGAAAAAGTATTAAAGAAGAAAACTATTATTCCAACAATTTGAACTTTGATTATTTCTTTACTGATGATTCCAACTATAAATTTTTCTTAAATAATATTACAATTACTTCTTTTGCTTATTTTTTTGGATCTTAAAAATAATTAATTTGTAATCATTTAACCCAATTGTAAAACTTTGATCATTTTCTACAAAACTATAAACAAATATTTTATTGTTTTGTAATCAGATAAAGTTTTGATCTTTTAAAGACTTTAAGAATTCATAGAAAATAAGCAGTGAAACTTAAAACATTTTCTAAAAATACTTTATATTGTCGGTAGGGGTTTTATTGAAATTTTTTGCGATTAAATGAAATTAACGCAAGGAATTGCATTTGCAAATTGATGCTATAAACTGTTTGTTAAAATTATTCTATTCAAAAATTCTTAACAATTATCTAAAAATATAGAAGCGTTATATTAAATTAGGTAGAAGCTGTATAAATGGTCAGCTTAAAGTTATTTCAAAATATTATTATTTGCAGATGAAGCCAATTTGGCACACTTGCTTAAATTGTAGAGTTAGTTATTATTGTTTAAGTTTTTTAAATTATTTTTGTTGTATGCTAACGATAGCATAAATTATTTGCAGTTTAAGTTTTTATTAATTATTTCTACTGGTCTGTTATATTCTTTCATTTTTTTTATGTTATATAAAGTAAGATTATAAAGAAAATATCATTACTTTTTTACTGATGTAGATATTCTTCTTTTTTAAAATTTGAGATGTCAATTTTTAATTTTTGGATTTCAATTTTTAATTCAAATCTGATAAAATGAATGATAAACAAAATACTTCAAAAATATTAATTTCAAGAATGGCTCTAAATGATAATAAAGCTGGAATGAAAGGAGTTGATAAAGAAAAGATCAATAAGTAACTATCTTTATACTAAATATTTATAGTAATTATGTTTTGCTAAATGAAATTTGCTTTTATATGAATAAACTTTTAGTTTTATTTATGTTTGCTGTTAAATGTTTTGGGGACTACTGAAATGCCATGTGTTAAATCTTTTTCTATATTTCTAACTTAATTATATATTATAAGTATTATTTGTGAAAATGTTTGTATTCATGTTTATTTTAATAACTAATTAAATGTTGAATCTCAATTAAGCCTTGTCTTACTTTTTATATTACTTTTTGTTATATTGTGTATCATATTGTTGTCAACATTAAAACATAAAATATTATGATTAATTTTATAAGTCTCAAAAATCGAAAACTAGATTAATAAAAAGTATCTAATTGATAAATATTTGTTAGAATTATCTTAGAAAATACTATTGGATCAAAATATTTTAAAAACCAACAAAGACATGATTTTCAAGTTAAAGAAAGAATTAAGAAAATGCTCCAAAAAGAAAAACTTTCTACGAAGAAAGAATTTGAATCAGCGTTACTTCAGGTGAAGCAAACAATAAAAGGAAAGTTATTTATAGATCTGATAATGATTTTAGGCTGACCAATTGGCAATTGGAATTGAGAAAACGCGAGACTTTAGTAGAATAATCATGCATGTGGACATGGATGCATTTTATGCAAATGTAGAAGAGTTAGAAAGACCTGAACTTAAAAACAGACCTATGGCAGTGGGTACTTCAGCAATGTTGGTATGTTGATGTATATGATTGAAGAAACTTGAAACATAATTGAGTTGAAATATATTAAAATTGAAATGATATAAACAATTTATACATCTTTAGAAAGTGCATTGACATCTCAAACTAGAAATACAACTGAAAGAGTGTGAAGCATCTATTTTTTATGATCTTTATCTAATTTTTTTGATCTTTGATAAAAGTTGATAAAGTAGATGTTAATATAAAACCAAATTACAAAACTTGTACATTTCTCTCATCTCTTTAAACAAGGAATAAAACATCAAGTATAGGACTCTTTATCTATTTCTTAACAGGTTTAATGATTCCATAAATCCTAAAAGCCTGGAGATTTTCCATCGTGTCTACTTGTTAATTCACTATGGCAGCTCATGCAGATTCTTTTTTCAGTGCACCTCGAACTATGTTGCTAGAAGGTTTGGCGTAAGAGCTGCTATGCCTGGATTTATTGCTAAAAAACTATGTCCGGACCTCATAATCCTACCTACTAACTTCGAGAAATATCATAAGGTGAATTTGATTTTAATTTTATCATGAAGTGATGTTTGTACCAACTTTTATTTAGTTTTCAATTTGTTAAAACTTCTTTTTCTGAATATTACAGATTAGTTGTGAAATTAGAAAGATTTTTCGGGAATATGATCCAAATTTTTTGGCAGTTAGCTTAGATGAAGCATATCTAGACATAACTGAACATTTGATTGATAGAAAGCAGTTTGATAAAGTAACTTTTAAATCATTTTTATACAAAAGTTAAGATCTGAAAGACCTGTAAATGTTATTGAGAGTTAAATATTTAATTTGAAAGTAATCTGTAACTTTATAGGATCGTAAAACATTTGGGTTTAATGAAGACCTCATACCAGAAACTGACAAAAAGAGATCAACTGAAACAAATCGAAGATTTGGTGACTCTCCTGAAGATGTTGGTCATGAAATCAGATTTCGTATTCATCAAGTAATTTGATTGGTTGTTAAAATCTGTAAGATTTTCCTTCACCCACCAAGCACACAATTTGTTGGTGTTATTTTGGGTTCATGTCGTTGCGTTTGAAACCAGGGGGTTGCTAGCATCAGAAATTACCAAATCACACTTTTAGATTGCTTACATTTTCAGTCAACCCGACTAACTGCCAGCGCTGGGATTGCACCAAATATGATGCTTGCAAAAATCGGTAGCGACATGAACAAACCAAACGGACAAACATTTATTCCTTCCACTCGTAGCGATGTTTTAAACTTTATTTCTGATTTGCCACTTCGAAAAGTCAGTTAGAGAACATTCAAGATGTTTTTGCTCATAAACCTATCAACAGATCAGCGGAATTGGAAAAGTCAGTGAAGAGATGTTAGCAGCTTTAAACATTGTCAAGTGTAAAGACTTGTATGAGCAAAGAGCTCGAATTTTTTTACTCTTCTCATCTTCTTCTGCTTCCTTTTTCTTACATGTCAGTCTTGCTTCTTCATCTAATCGAATTAAAAATGATGGAGAACGAAAAAGTATTAGTACTGAGAGGTGACTTCAGCATAACTATTCATATTTTGTATTTCATATTTTTTATTCGATAAAATTTTTAGAACTTTTCCAGATATTTCCAACCCTAAACACTTGATGATCAAACTTGAAGAACTTTGTCATTGTTTAGCAAAAGATTTAGAAGAAGCTTTGTTACAAGGAAGGACTGTAACTTTAAAGACAAAGACTAGCGATTTTGAGGTGATATTCATTCACCAAACTTCACATGTAATCTATTTTTTTAGTCTCACACAAGATCACGAAGTCTTCCTTCTTCAATTAGTCAGTTTGATGAAATATTTAAAGTTGCAAACGAACTACTGAAAGTTGAATTGAAGCTATCCAATGACAAACTGTCCCTACGTTTGATGGGTTTGTTTGTGTTGAATGTTGAATCTCGAATTAACTGGTTTGTTTTAGGTGTGGGTTTGTCTAAACTGGAAACTTTAGGACACGTTGGTGAGGACGGACAAGTCAGAATCAACAAGTTTTTAAAAAGAGCCAATAATCCTACATTTTCAATTACATCTTATCCTGCTTCAATTACTCCAGAGTCTGGTCTAATATTTTCATCAGTACCCAGTCCAACTACACCAGTATCTGGTCCAGTTACATCTGTTGCAACTACATCAGTACCTGGTCCAGTTACATCTGGTGCAGCTACATCAGTACCTGGTCCAATTACATCTGGTGCAGCTACATCAGTACCTGGTCCAGTTACATCTGGTGCAGCTACATCAGTACCTGGTCCAGTTACATCTGGTGCAGCTACATCAGTACCTGGTCCAGTTAAACCACTACCTAGTTTAGTTAAACCAATGCCTGGTCTTACTGCATCCAAATCTGGTTCAACTACATCAGTACCTGGTCCAGTTACCCCATTACCTGGTTCTACTGCATCCATTTCTGGTCCAGTTAGCCTGGTCCAGTTAGCCCAAAATTTGGTCTAACTCCAGCAGCACCTGGTCCAACTTGTGAACATCAAACTGAAACTTTAACTTGTCCGATTTGTCGCGCTTCTTATTCACGAGCAAACACTTCACTACAAAAGTTCAACGAACACATCGATACTTGCTTAAATCGTCAGAAGATTCGTGAAATTCTTTCAGAGCAAAAACAGACTGAAAATGAGAAACGATCTTTAAAACGAAGAAGTAGAAAAGACCCAGTAGCCTCCTGTTCAGCAAAACGAGCATCTACTTTAGAATTATTTTTCAACAAGCGATAGACTTCTTTATTTATTTCTTTTATTTTGTTATTGAAGTCATTTTGATGTTTTTTAATCACTTTAATTTTTTTATAGCTTTAAAATAGTTTAAATAAAATGAATAATTGGTATAATCATCAAAGACCTCCCATCCCATCTTCAAATTATCCTCCAAGACAACAACCTTATCACATACCTTCAAACTTTGCTTCTCATCATCAAAACTACTATTGGAACCAGCGTTGGAACCATCCTCAAAACCATCCTTGGAACCAGCTTCAGAACCAACCTCAAAACCAGCCTTGGAACCATGGAAACCATCCTCAAAACCAGCCTTGGAACCAGCCTTGTAACCAAGGAAACCAACTTTGTAACCAACCTTGGAATCCAGCTGATGTAGAAAAAACTGAGAAAAGCAGAGATGAAATTGTTTCCGATTTCTTGAAACAAATTGAAAAATCCGAAAAACCAAAATTTGTTTCCAAGTTATCATCAAATGGAAACCAGTTTTTGAAGGTTTGAGATGGAATAGTTGTTGATAGAGATGACAGTTTTCAAACTTCTAGATTCGTGAAAGTCAACTTCTTGTTGAAGAAGCTGAAGATCTGATCTTGAAATTGAAACGTGTTGATGAGTCGACAACTGGAACTGAAGAAGTGAAAAATATGAAGGTTTCGAAAAGTCTGATTAATTTGATCTCAAATCTTTAAATTACTAAATTGATTTGAAATTTATAAAAATACTTTTTTAAGTCAAAGTTTTTATGACGCTGTAAAAAGATTTCGCTAAAAGATTTTCATAAAAACTTTGATAATCTAATTAAAAAGAAGACAAATAAGAATTATCTCATTTTTATGTAGAAGTTCGAAAAACTCACGTGTGATTTTTATTAAAACAACTTGTAGCTGAGAATTAGTTTCTTATATTTCGCTTGTAGCTGATGAGTAGTTTACTTGACTGCTACATCTATTTCAGCTCCGCCTACAACTTCTTACTTCAATCCTACAAGATGAAGAAGTGGTTGAAGATTTGCAGAAGAAGTTACAAAAAAGGAAAAATAAAAGATTAAGAATAAAAGATAGAAAGAAAATAGAGTTGGAAAAGAGTTTAGACGAGAAGCAAGAGTGGAAGAAGAGGGAAGAAGAGATCAATAAATCCTTGGAGAAGAAGAGGAGAGAGACAGAAGATCAAATCCGAGTGAGTTGATGATACTAGTTGATGATTGGTCAACTGAAATTTGAAATTTAAGGAAGAAAATGTTCAAAAAGAAATTCTTGAAACTTTATCAGATATCAAGAAAGAAGAAAGACAAGTTTCAAGTTCGTTACAGATGATAACAACACTCGCGAAACTTCGAAAAGCGCGAATGAAATCCCGTTTGAATGAAGGTAATGACGTCAACGGGTACGTACAAGTGATCACGTGATGAGGTTCAGGTAAAGTGATCCCGAAGACATTGAGCTCAAACTTTGATGAGAAAGTCGCGAAGTTGGTTTCGAAGCTCAACTCTCACCGAGAAGATTGTTTGAAGCAAGAAGCCTCATTGAGAGTGTTTAAAGAGGCTGAAGAAAGAAAAATCAAAAACAAAATAGAAAAAGAAAGATTAGAAAAGCAAAGATCAGTTGAAGAAGAGTGGAAAAAGAGAAGATTTGAGGTGTTGTTTGGAAGTTATGAGAGTAAGTTCAGTAGAAACATCCAAACATCAATTGATGAAGATCTCTTAGGTCCTATTGATGTATTTAATCCGCTTTGGGCATCCTTTCAACTTCATCATCAAAGTGAATTGAATATTGAAAGTCTTCGGATGTACAGGTGATGAGGTTAAAGATCTTTTTCATCAAATCATCTTGATGTTTCACAGGGAGAAATGGGATCAGTTTGTCAACTGGGAAGAGGGCTATTGTGTCCCTGTTGATTGGGTCGAACCTTGTGCCCCCTCAAACCCTCAATGGAAGCATTATGTGGAAGATATTTGATATTTTGTATCCTTTCTGATATTTTGTGTCTTAGGATCAATCTGAAATAAATTAATTTTTTGATTATGTTTTATTTATGTTTTTTTTTTAATAAGAAAGTTTTTATAAAATTATCAAGACACAAATTCACTTTCATTTCAATCAAAGATTTATTTACGTAAAATGAAGCAATTCTTTAAGTTGATCAAATCTGAATTTGTAAAACTTTTTCAAGCTTTTAGTTGAAAAATATTTCATCTGTCACTTTATTTCAGTTTTAAGGTTTAGATTTTTTTGTGTAATTACCACCATGTCGACTGACAAATTTTTTCACGGCTATCTTTCTTTTCTTGGAGCATTCTCTTGGGATAAAGCACGAGAAATAACTGAAAAAAATAAGATAATTATAACTTCCTATTCACCTCAATTTTTTGTAAGAATTTTAAAACTTTACAAACTGCTCTTATTAAAGTATGATTTTATTTAACAGAATCTTCTTCTGACTTTATGTCAAAATGAAAAAGCTTATTACTCACTTGAGTTTCTCGAGCAAAAGTGGTTCCTTAAAAGAGATCAATTAAGAAGTTCTTATTCTCAGCTACAAATAAACTTCCTTTCAGCAAAACTAACAGAACCATCGATAGCATCAGATAACGTCTGTTCATTTTAACAACTGCAAATTGTTTAAAAAAGATTTTGAATGTAGGGAACCGATAGCATCGCTATACATTTAGCAAACTTCTGTCTTTTGAGGTCAAAATGTATTTCAATTTATCAAAATTTGTCAAAAGCTTCCATGTCTGCATCTTATGATCGTTCATGCTCTTCTATTGAATCACTGTTGGATGAGATCTCTGATTCTCTACAAGGAGCCTTTTATGATTCTCTTAAGGTTGGTTTGTGATTTGAAATGAAGCTTTTGAAAGCTAATTGATATTTTAGATTAATATGTTAGACGAGCTCAAAGTACTTTTTGCTTTATTGCGGGCGAGCTTCTATATCTCTATTTGGGATTTTGTTCATTCAACTTATAATCTACAGAAAGCATATTCCATGTGAGTTTGAAGAAAGTACTTCAAAACGTTCATAATTTATTATTAAGTATTATAATTAAAAATAAATAGTAATTATTAATAAAAACGTTACTATTTTGATATTATTAAACGTTTAACTTCAAAAATATTATTTGTCAATATATTATCTATCTAATAAAGTTTTTTTTTGGAAGAATTGCAAAATGGAAGCCGGTATTCAGTAGTAAAAATTCTGGCACCTTTAGATCTAGCTTATTTGGATTTGGTGAGAAAGCCTCAAACCCCACTTCTGCACTTTACAACTGGTTCGAAAAGATGTACAAGTTCTTAAATTCAAAATCCACTTTTTATTTCTATGAAGTGAGAAATCAAAACTTCAAATTCACATCGGTCATAAACTTCATTAAAATCAGAGTTTTTCTCAATCGTTGACGAATGATGAGATGAAGCAAGTTCTTTCTAAGATGAGTTTTGATTTTGTGAATCAAGCAAATATATTTCTAAGAAAATGTGATGGAAATTATCTACGTTTGTATCTGAGAGTTGAAAAAGAGTTTTCGAAAGTGTGTCATGGATACACAACTTTAAAATTTGTTGAAAACTTCACTGAAACATCCGAAAAAGTGAAAAGTTGTTTATATATTGATTTTAACATATTAATCATCTAAATAATCAGTTGTTTTTATTAGATTAATAATTTAAATCAATTTTTGATGAAACAATTCTCCTAACTTCAAACATTTTATATCAAAATTGTGAAGTTTGACTTTAATTTCAACTTAAGTATTTTTCATCATCTCTAATTTGATTTTAGAATTTTGCGGTTGTTTTAAGTCTTCCTCAGACCTACACCTCCGAAATTCACGACATCGAGCTTTTGAAGAAAGCATATTCTACAAAAAGTTTGCGGTTTAACGAGAAACTTGTTCTAAATCTCAATAAAAAGTCCACAATCTTCTGTGTTCTTGTTGATAACTAGTAAGATGCTTTTAACATTAGCAGCAAATGTTTATTGAGATTTGTGTAGCATGTCTCTTGTCATTTCAATGAAGGGGAATAGAAGTGAGAAAGAAGCAAGCATCCAATCATACTTAAACGATACTTTGCAAAAGTTGAGACCACGAAGAGTCGCTTTCAACTCGAGGAATTGAGATTTCTTGAAGTATCTGTCAGACACTTACAACTTATTCAATTTCTACTTTTATTAACTGAATAAAAACTTTTTAACTTTTATTTTGTTTCACAAAACGATTGATCATTTTAAGCTCGTTGGATACTTTATAATTTTTAGTAGAGTTTTATGAGATTACAATTTTCAGTTGCTTCTATCAATTTTTCTAAAATTGCCAATTCGAAAAATTATCATTAAAAATAAAAAGCCGGAGATGTGAAATTGGAGATTTTTTCCAACTTAGACTCTTCTAATATCAAACACTTCATCAGCATCATACATCATTGATGATTATTCCGTTGATGACTTAATTAATAAAAGCTCTAAAAACTTAATAAAGTACAAAATTTAGATTATCAAAAGTAATTCAAAATATTTTAAACTAAGCCCTAAGTTCAGAGATCTTTGATAAATTAATTCTTATCTTGATATTAAATAATTGATCTTTAGCTTTCAATTATTTTTTAAAGAATAAAGGAATCACAAAAACTCAACAATATAAATTAGACAAAAATGTATTCCTATAAAACGTGATAGAATAAATTTTCTTTCTAAAAACAATAAAAAAATTGCAAAACCAATATATTTTCAAACAAAACATTCTTTTTTGTAGAGTTCATTTTGTTTAGAAGAAACAAATTAGCAACATTTGATTTAAGTCAGAGTTCTTCTATGATATTCTGCTGGAGGATGAAAGTAATCATTTACACTGAACAACATGAACAAATTGTTACAGATGTAACTGAGTACACCTTGACTACGTTGCCTGATAAGTTTCACATTTTCCTCTTTCACATTATGTTTTTTCATTGAGCTTTCAATTTGAGAAAAATATCTGACAAAATGTGGGATTCCATATATTTGGGAAGGTGGCAACTTTGGAAATTTATCAATCATATCTGAGTATTGAGGTCTTTCAAACTTACAAAGAAGTTTACAGCCCAAACTGACATTAAAAGATTCAATCATCGCATTTAAATCAATTAGTAGCATTTTACTTTGCTCTTTATCATATAAACTTCTTTTTTCTTTATAATACAAATCTAGAATAGCTTCAACGTGGTACTTTGATGGCACATTGTACAACATTTTATCATGATTCACAAAGACCCAATCATCCCCTAAAAGTGATTTTAGTTTATAGGGAATGTGGACTGGAGTAGTTTTCTTTAGTACAGACACAGATTTCTTTTCGGTAGAATCATTAAAAATTGTTTTTTCAATCAAAGCTTTTGGTTCTGAAGCTTTTTGAGAAGAAAGCTTTGCTGATGTAGAAGTATCTTGAATTTTTGAGTTATTAATTCTTTCATTTTTAAACTTAACGCCGTTCCCAAGCTTTATTCTTTTGGATCTATCCTTGTTTGCAAGTTGTAATATCTCTGCTTGCTTTTCTAAATTAGAAGGAGTCATTTTTAGGCACCTTGCTTGAGCTACCCATTCATCATAATGTTTATTCCAACCAGCATAATGGACTAAATACATGAGGCTTCCATCAGGTTTCATTTCTGCTTTTAAACATTTAGCTTCATAAAGCAAAGCACCTTGGTAACATAAGATTCTCTCATTTTCATCAAATTTAAAAGAGCCAGGTAAAACTTCCATTTTTTACTAGAATCTAAAAAGTGAAATTGTTTAATTTAAAATAATGTATAGTTGATTAATAACAAAATGTTAAAGTAATATGCAAAAATAGTTTGTTTAAATAAGTGAAACTAACATAATAAAATTTTTCTTAAGTATTTTAGAAATATAAAAATGGTACATTTCAGAAAATAAATAAGGCCTTTAAAATATTTTGAAAATAATATTGATGTTTATATATAACCTATTATAAAAACTATCTAATTTTAAATTAATATTAAACTGACTACTTACTTCAATTAACTACTAAAGTTGGTATATATTCACAACAAAAAAACATACATAAAATAACAAACAAATAAACTATCCACTAAAAAGAATTCTTATAAATAATAAATAAAGAAAAAATGAAAAAAACCTTTTATACATAAGTTCTAAGCTAACAAATAAAAACCAATTTAAGAAGATGTTTAATAACTAGAAGAGAAAATATACAATCATACTAGATAGATTTGCTGGTATACAACATAAGGTATTTAAATTATTTATAATGATTCCATTTCTAAGTCTAACATCAAACGAATAGTAAATTTATTTTCTATCAGATCATATGAATGTTGAAAAATATCAGATATATAATAAAATTCAAACCTTATATATAACATGTTTTAATATTTCAATTGATGTATACATAAAAATAATAAAAATTAAGCCCAAAAACATTAAAGTAAAGAGTAATACCAATTGATTATAATCATAAAAAACTTTCTAAATTTATATACATCAAAAACATTTTCTAAAAATAATTTTCAGAAATAGATAAATAACTTTGTTTATTTCGGATTCTACACTATTTTCTTTTGAAATTTCTTCTTCAGTATGAACGTACATATAACAAAATACTAATAAAATATTTAAAACTATTCTATAAGTCATTGCATTCTTAAACTAAATGAAAGAAAATGAAAAATGTAATTGTACTGTATACTACAAATTCGAAAGTGGATTTGGAAGTATTTAAATTTACATAAGCATACTTAAGTTATAAAACGCCAAAATGACTAATAAACAATTCAAATTATTGCCGATAATGAATTGTGAGCATATTAAAACAGCATTATTTTTTAGATAATAGTTATGAAGAACAAAATTTTAGATAAAAATATCAATCTTTGTAAAAAGAGTTTATTTTTGTTGGTTTGTTAAATGTGTGTCAATTTTACTTTTGAATTTAAAAATTTTTCGAATCAGATAAACTTCACAAAATGATATGGACAAATGATAGTCCTTAGAGCTGCAATTAAATAAAATGAAGAAAGCTATTGACTTAAATAATATGAGACAGATAATAATAATAATCATAATAAGGCCTACTTCGGCCGAGAACGGCCATGCTGTATGTGCTATGTTAAAAAAAAACCAAATGCAAAAGAGCTGGAAAGTTTTTAGGGTTTATCTTCTTTGAAGCTAGTTTTTCTTCTCTATCGTTCAGTTGTTTGTGCAGTAAATATGGCCAGTCGAAGCGATCTAATGCGATATTTTGTCAATTGCTAGTATAGATGTTGAGCGATTTCAAATATCCCATGTAAGTATCTTTAAAGCAAAGACAAGGATGGCCGATGTTGCGTTGGCCTTTTGGTAGCTTCCTAACCAATCTTTGGGATTTGTCCGTCTCCTATCCAACGGACGTGACCGAGTCAGTAAAGTCTTTGCTTGCTTAGTATCTTGCATATTGCTGTTAGATCAAAGCGTTTCAATACTTCCTTGTTTGGGACCCTTTGCTGACAAGTCAAACGTAATATGCACATACTTAAAAATCTCCAAATGCCGTCGTTTCTTAAGTTAGCGTGATTTGAATGTCGTTTGCAAATATTATCTATATTACTACAAATTTATAAACAAAGTTTTTTTGCAAACGTCAAGCTTAAAACATTGACAAATATTAAACAAACTAAAGATATTATCAGATCGAATCATTCAAAATTCTTACAGTGGTAATACAAAAAAATCTTAAAAGTATGTACAAATAATGAATTTATTATTTACAAATGAAAATTTAATTGAAAGACTATATTTTATTATGACATACAAATCTGTTTACAAACAAATTATTAAAAGTAAAAACCTAGTCAGACATTAATATTAAACAACATATACTTTTGGTTTACTAAAACTAAAAACTAATTATGTTTAATGCTTGTTTTAGCATATTGTATTTTGAAGAAAAAACGATTTTATGCTTTTATACAAATGGTTATAATATCAGCTAGTATTTACGTACAATTACTTGGTGCTTTATCATATTGACTAAAACTTTAGTTACTTTAGATCTTTTCTGTAAATTCTTATATTTCAATAGAACAAACCCTGCATAATGTCTGAGGCTTTTTGTTTGAGGAATTTTGCTATATTTTGCAAAATTTTACTTAATTTATTCTCATTAAATATGTTGATTATGTCATGATTTTTGATGTATTCCTGAATTAAGATAATTATTAAATGCAAATTTCATTTTTATACCTTTTCTTCTTCAATTCAAAAATGGTTTTAAAATTCTATATTCTTTCGAGTTTCCATGCTTTGGTAAACTGTTGTTACGACGATGTTTTGGTTATTATTTCATCTTAAACTATTGCTAACAACTTTAATGCTACCTTAATGGTGCCTTAATTTATTCATAAATTACTATTTAGATATTAAATTAATTATATTTTTAATTATATATTTATTTTTTAGTTTATATTTTTAATCTAAATTTTTATTTATTACTATCAGACTACTATTTATTATGTTTTGTTTAAGAATGAACTAGCTTTAATACGTTCAAAATGTTTTATTGTTTTTAGTTAAGTAATTAATTTATCAGTTTCATAATTTGTTTGCGATATTTATTTTATTTTTTAAACTTAATTATTTTATTATTGTTTAAAATTATATATGCATTTAAGAATTAATTTAATTAAAGCAATGAAAATTATCAACTAATCATTTGTTCATCAACCAATCAAATATAATGTATACAGCAATAATTTAAAAAACTTTAAATCATAAGATGAAAGATCAACAATCTTCATCAAAAACAACAGATGATTGTGATGATAAAAGCAATAAAGTAACTAAAAAAGGTAGTGTAAAAAGTGCACCTATAAAAAAAAGCAAATGCCCTCCTAAAAGTAAAACAAAGGCAAAATGTTCAAAGAGCATGGTTGACAGATATGGTTAGAATATTTTTTTAGAATACCTAACTTGGTATTATAGTTGAGTTTTAGAAAATTTATACTTTGATATATTAGTAAATTATTTCTTAATAAACTTTATTTTTCACCAAAATTTTTTTACCAAACACTTTACTTTGAAATATAGGTAAGGTAGTTGATCCAGATGATCCAAACCTATGTTGTAAAGATTTAAAAGGAAAGCTTTCCGAGTTAGTCAGAGAGAGAAATGATTCACCATCAAATGATGAAGTTACTGAAATTCAAAGAGAAGTTGAAATAGCCAACAGAAATTTAGCTCAAGAATTTTCTTCAACTTTAGCAAATGTAGAAAAGTTAAGTGATGATGATGACTCAAAAAGCTCTGCCTCTATTTTAAAAAAGAGTTTTAGTTCTACTTGCAAAGAGTTGCCATCAGACACAGAGAAAAAAAAATGTGAATCATCTAGTGAGAAAAAATTGACTTGTGCTTCTAAGAAGCCTAGATTAGAAGTGTTAGATCTTGAAACATGTAATAAGTCAAAAAGAAAACCTAAGTCATGTAAAAGTGGTGAACACTCTGCTAGTACAAGTCCTTGTACTTCTGAAGTGGTTACCTCTCATTCTACTCTTACTACTGTTACTGATGAACCTCGAACTATTGTTAAAGAAATAAAGGAAGAATATAAAGCTCCTCAAACAACTGAAGGTAGTGATAGAAATAATAAAATCAATAACAAAACTACCTAAACTTAATTTTGATAAGCAGTTTTTATTAAGTTTTATCTATTTAGCTGCTATTTATTGGTTTTACTTCTTAAATTAATTATTTTATCTTTAAATTATTTTAAATTAACTTTGGCTTAAATATATTTGATTGTAACTTAGTAATTCAAAAGATTATTTTCTGAACTTACATTTAATTTATTTAAAGTTCACTTTTTATTAAAATTGTTCTTAGGTATTTACAAAATGCTTATGTCAGAGAAATTTTATTTTGGAGTACTCATTTTATTTATTTCAATAATATTTGGATTAGTGAAGTTGTCAATAAATACTTTGCCGGAACCTAATAATGAAACAGACCTTGAAGTGCTGAAAAATACAAATTCATTTCAGGAGTTGCAAGCAAGGTACATCATTCTATATTTTAACATTATTAAAAGTTAAAAAATTTTGAAATATTTGAAGCCAAATACTTTTTCTTTATGTCATTGCAGAATCCACTTGAAAAACTTTTTATCATTCGGGCTTCGACCAGCTGGAAGTGTTGCCAATGACGAACAGTCAATGAAGTACATCAAAAATACTGTGAGAAAATTAGTGAAAGATTATGGGCAAAGTCCTGTTCAAGTTGAAATTGACGTTACCACAGATAAGGTGAACTTTCTCGAGCCTTTAAATTCCAGTTTTAACAAATATATTTGACTTTATTTTGACTTTATGTTTTGTTACCAATAATATTTGAAAAGTAATTCTTGTTTTAGGGAAGTTTCGGACTGAACTTTCTCAGTGGTTTTGCAAGCTCTTATCAGGGAGTCAAAAACACTGTTGTGAAGTTATCGTCTCCTGATCATCAAATTAGTGAAAATGCTCTGCTAGTTAATTGTCATACTGACTCAGCTCTTGGTGCTTTAGGTTAATTCATGTTTGAACAAATAATGTTTAAGTACAAACATAAACTACTCAATAATTAAACAGTTTAGGGTTTGATTGATTATTTTTGCATGTTTCTATGTGTTACACAATAGTTTGAATATTTAGTTGAAAATTGCCAAACTATTTTGATTTTCTTTTAGGAGCTAGTGATGATGCAGTTGCTTGCTCAATTCTAATTGAAATAATTCGTGCAATCTTAGCTAATCAGGAGCCACTCAAAGCTCCTTTAATATTTCTGTTTAATGGAGCAGAAGAAAATATTCTTCAAGGAAGTCATGCTTTTATCACTCAACATAAATGGGCGAAGCAGGTAAATGTTTCAAATGAAATATTCTATTATTTGCAAAATGCAAGTTATGTATTTGTTCTGTATTAGTTATTTGTTCTGATTTAACTTTTTAAAACTAAAAAATTGTTTCAAGCATAAGAAATATCAACAAGTGCTTTGAAATAATCTTGTAAATTCTATAATTTTATTCTTCTTGGTGCTTCTGTTTGAAAATTTTACAAATCTTTCAAGAAATGAAACTTTATATTTTTTGGTTTAAACTTTTTTCAGATTCTGATTATTAATCAAATTTTGCAATTTATATTTGTGTACAAAGTGATGAATATTTCAGAAAGTAAAACTTATAAAAGAATATTCACCAAAACATCACTGATTATTTCTTTCAAATCTCACCAAATTTTTTTCCATTTATTCAAATTGTCTTCAATTTTCGACTTTTTCAGGTGAAAGCTTTTATTAATCTTGAAGCTGCTGGGGCAGGTGGCAAAGAATTAGTTTTTCAAACTGGACCAGGAAGCCCATGGCTGGCCAAAACCTGGGCTAAGAATGCCCCTCACCCGTTTGGAAGTGTGTTTGCTCAAGAGTTATTCCAAACTGGAATAATTCCGTCAGACACCGATTTTAGGTTGACTTCGTCAAAGTAAAAATCTGTTTTTCAATCCAAACATTTTCAGAATATTTCGAGATTTCGGGAAAATTCCTGGAATTGATTTAGCTTATATGAAAAATGGTTACGTTTATCATACAATTTATGACAATGAAGAAATGATACCTTCTGGTTCAATACAACGTGCTGGTATGGAGACACTAAAAAGCCTGCTCACAAATGATTTATGATTTCATATGCAGGTGACAACATCTTATCGATGGTGAAAGCCACCATCTTGGATTGTGATTCTGATATTCATGACCCTTCTGCTTATCAACATGGATCTGTGGCCTTTTTCGATATTCTAGGAATTAAAATGATAACTGTTCCAATGAGGCTGTTGTATTTACTCAATTATTTATCATGTTTGATCGTGGCTCTTTATATCGGAAAGAGGTTAACTTCCAGAACAAATATTCCTGTCTTAGGTGAAGTTTTATGTCTTTAATTGGTTTCTAATGAATAAGAACTCTGCAGGTTATGACAGAAACGTTTATATTTCACATTTGTCTTTTGCTGTCTTCATCTACTTGGGATCAATTGCTTTCATGATTTTGATGCCAGTTCTATTAGCTTCACTTCTAACTGCCATAGGACAATCAATGACTTTCTATTCTGACTGGAGATTAGCTGTGATCATCTACCTACCTATCTCTTTGCTCAGCTTAATTCAATTCCATCGTTCCTGTCGTCTTTGGTATTTTGCGGTGAGTACTTCTAGTTTAGTTGCTTCTGAATTCTAAACGGGGTTAATTTGTAGGTTGACACCCCCGAGCAAGTCGAACAAATCTTTGCAGATGCATCGATTCTTATTTGGACGTTTCTTCTGTTTTGTCTCACTATAAAGGGGTTGCAAACGAGCATCTTCTTTCTAATGATCGTTCTTCCCAGTATTACGATGAAGTTTATTCAACTTAGCAGTGAAACCGTTGTCAACGGGAAAAGTAAATATTTTTATGCCATAAAAAGTTATAAATCTAAAGAGTTGTTTGGTTTTTGATTGACAGATTTCTTTTATGATATCTTTTATTTTAGAATTTGTTTATTTTGCAAATATTTTTTTGATGTTTTTTTATGTTTCAAAGGATTTCATTTCTTAATCCGAAGATTTACTGGTCAAGATGAGGTTGCTGCATCTACAAAATGTAAGTTTTCTAGCAATGAACAATTAACTAAATCCCTTTAAAATATTTTGATTTCTGCTTAGTAATTGTAAGCAAGTTTTAAGGCCAGAAACCACTGACATAAGAACTCTTATACTTATTCAGTTTTACATCAGTACCAGTATCACATACGCTTCATCTGCCAGTGTGCTAGCTACTTTGCACCAGTTCTAATATTTATGCAACATTCAGAGATGCTACTTGCTTTTTTTGTACCTTTATGTGGCAGAATGGGTACAGAAAGAGCACCTGACCTCCTGGTTGCTGGATTAGTTTCAGTTAGTCTTCTGCCTCTTTGCAAAGTCATAAACAATTCTATCCACTTAGTAATTAATATCAAAATGTGAGTTGATTACAAAATTGTTTGTTTCTTTATTCATCTGAAATTTCATTTTCAGCTTTCGAAAACTAATGTACTTTTCAGTACTTTCTACTTTTATCTTGTTATCTATTGGAGTTGTCTTTCCTTACAAATCCAACCCATCAAAGCCTGCCCCGATGCGCCTGTATTCTCAGGTTTACATAATTATTGGTTTAATTCATTTATAAAACTAATTAGATAGCTTGATTGTGAATATTTGAAATTTTTATTCACTTGTTAATCTTATATAGTAATTTGGTTAGATAGAAAATAATCGAAAAGTTTGAACTTGTTCTTAAACATCAAAAGTTGAAGCTTGAATTTGTTTTTGATATCACCTTCACTACAACAGCACATACAACGCAACTTCTATGGAATGAAAGGTGAAATTGAAAGTAAAGATGCAGGGATTTGGATCAACTGTTTAGACTACCGCTGTTTAAATATCAAAAGTGGCTTCGATGAGATGGATGCAGCAAAATCCATTCTCTGTGATAAAGGTACTTTTTCGATCTTATTCCCACCTAAAATTAAACTTTCTTTTTCATCAAGGTGTTTTCTGTCAATGGCCCTGGTATGTTCCATTTGATAAAGAGATTAAAAGAAGTCGTTACATTAAAACTAATTGTCCTTTAAACTGTCAAATAAATAATCATCCGCTAGATGTCGCGTTTCCCAAGCGAGAAGTTGAGCTTTTATCGAGTTAGTTTCTTTATTTCTATTTAGACGGGTTTGGTGATATGAGAAAGAAAGTTTGATTTTGTCTCACAGAAAATCGAACTCATCAAACATTTTCATATCGTGTCACTATGACTGTAAATGGTCCAAGCCATTTGTCTCTACAAATTGGACCTTTACAGTCTATTAGTAGCAAAAGCAAACTGGCATCATGGTCGTTGAATGTGAATCCTCATGAAGTTTCAAGACCTGCCACTATCAAAAAATCAGGTGAAAGCAGTCTTTCAACTTCTTCATCACTTTTATCATTTGTTTTAACAGAAGCCAACGGCTTTTACTTCGATAAATGGTTCTTTGTCTACCACTCATCAGGTATACAGAGCAAACCATGGGATTTCTGGTTTGAACTGATAGTTGTTAACGAGATACGTTATTACCCCACACTACCTTGTGTTGGTGACAACTTAGGAGGTTACTACCCGTCAGTTGAAGTCGGTGTTTCAGCCCATTATTTACCGAAAGATTTGAATAAATGTTCTACACTTGAGCTACAAAATATGAATAATCAATTAGAGGACTGGATTGCCAACACATGTTTCCAATCTGTGTACAACAATTACCTCTTCTAACCTCTAACAAGCAACCAACTTTACTGTAACTAACCAGGTTTCAAGAAGCTAGAAATAGTTTGAATCAACTTTAAAGTCCATTTTAGTTATTTATGTGTGATTGTGTCCTTAGATGTAAAACTTTATCATTTTGAAGATACCTTTATGCTAGCGAGCACTTATGCACTACTTTCAAAAATCTATTCTTTCCTGCGTCTTTATTTACGATCATTTTCTCAACAATCTATATTTTTGTGAAGTTTGAAGCAATATTTGCAATTTTGAAGCAAATTAAAACACATAGAAACGTTTTTTTATCATTTGTGACTTTTAGTGTATGTATTCTGATAATTTTCAAGTTGAACATGTTGATTGTAGAAATTTAAGATTTTTATCTGTTATTGAATTAGTGATATTAAAATAGTGAAGTTACTTTGTTATTTAGAATCCTAAATTCTATTTTGTTTCAACCAAATTACCAAAGTCTTAAATAAATACTTCTATTTAAATATTGGTAGAATAACATTTAAAAAGCTATCTTCAGAACCACTTATACGCATCAAGCTATTAAACCAAAATCAACATATTAATCTTAAGTATGCAACAAATTATGGTTATTTATTAGAATAAACGCGAAGGAGGGTGCCGGAAGAGAGCACCTCTCGTTAACACATTCTCACAAATAGTATAATTATTGTACATAATTAAGTTAGAAACATAGAAGGAAAAAGATTTTCTGTGGTATACCATTTAGTTATACAACACAACAGTGAATAATTACACAGAATATTAAATATGTAAAAAAGAGTAAAAAGTCACAGTTTAGAAATGACAATGTTGGCAATTATAACAGTTCAACTTCTTCTTGAACAACGCGAGTGATTCTGACAGGACAATGTCTGATGGCAGCTGATTCCATGTACTAATTGTGTGATATGAGAAAAAATTTGCTCTGATTAATGTACCTGGTGATATGGGCTTATTAAGACGTAATGTGTGTCGTCTGAGTTGATATAACTTGAGGGACTAATGGAAAAGAAATCATCAAACTGAAGGTCAATTAAATTGTGGAGAATTTTAAAAATAAGAGTTAAATTGTACTTAATAGGCCAAACTTCTAAAGTATCTAAATTGAAGAAGCTGAGATTTATAACTATCGTATTTAATATTAAGTTTCCTGCATACTAATCTCGTAAATGTGGCCTGAACAGATTCGATTTTTTTGATATTACTAACTTGATCTGGCATCCATTGACTAACATTGCATGAAGACTTAGAGAGTACACAAAACTTTGATGGAAAACTTTTTACAAAGTTGATAAGACTTTCTTTAACTCTTGTATTTTTAATAGTCTTTATTTAACAAGTTTGACCTGAATTGAATTAGAATTACTAAAACGATAGCTACAAAATTTGTCAAATGAGTCCGACATTTGGCTGCTAAACAGATGTACAGTGTTGTTAAAAAATAATAGGTTTGTTTGTACTTAATAATTCATTAATAAAAAGACTGCGTATTCTACAAAAAGCAATTTTTATAAAGTATAAAGCTGATAAATTCTACTTTTAGGATTATATAAATTGTTTTTTGATTTTATTATTCTAGAAATAGTTTATTGATGGAGCTTAGTCCAGTCTTAAATTAGTACACAAATAAAAATGTTGATAATAGAGCCCAAAAAAGTATATGCTTCCTCAGAAAAAGCTCTTTATTTTCGTAATAAGTCTCTTCATCAATTATTCAATAAGAACACAACCTACTTAAATCTATAAATAATTAAATAGATAAATCCATTTTCTACATTTTGAGTACAAAGCAATAATGTCAGTTATTCATCAATCGAAAGTTGATCAAAAAAGGAAAAGCTTCAGATGACTTTCAGCTCTTCACAACTTCATCTACAATGAAGATTTGACTCTCTAGTTTAAGAGATTCATGTTCAGGAATTGGATGAAGTCTTCCAGTAGTAAGAGAACAAGACATCTCACTGATTCCATCCTTTGATTCAGAATTACTTAAATCTTCATTAGATGAATCCAATCTGTCATCTACTTCTTCTAAATTGAAAGAAATTTTCGGTGAAGTGAAAAGTTGCCGAGATGATCTAAGAGCAGAGAGCTCAACAGGACACGACTTTACTGGATGAATCTTCATCAAAACTCTTTCATCGTTCAACTTCAAAAGATCAGTTGGTGGATAAACTTCTCCTTTTTGATCTTGTTCCCATTTTAATGAACCAATTCGCTCTGAGAACAATTCAACATCCGATAACTTCTTCACCAATTTTTTCTCATCTACTGATGCGTCACAAACTTTTGCTTCTACATCTTTTCGTCGCGAACTTTCACTTCTTTTTGTCGCATCAAAAAATCGACCGCGAATCGCGTTCCAAAAGCTCGTCTTCTCCGCTCCACATGCATTTCCACTCATCGCTTGAAGTTCTTTTTTCTTCGGGACCCTAAATATGCTGTTGGGGCGCGATTTTGCTTTTATCTTTTTCAATTCGATTTTATCATTTTCAGATATTTTCAGGACATCGTGAAGAGATGCCACCGGAAGTTCGTCACTAAAAAAGACGATGTGACGTCATTAAGCGAAAAAGAAGCAAGTTATGACGTCATCAAGCAACTCTAAGTCACCTGATCTTCTGTTTCGAAAGATGCCTTTTCGAGGATGAAGAGTGAACGTTGAGAGGAGGAATTTGAAGACGCTTTCGAAGATCATCTGAAAAAGGAGTTTGATCTGAGGATCCGTCAAGTAAAGATCGCGATCTCATTATTTCGCGATGTTCTGATGACGCAATACTCGAAAGATCAGTTGTGTCGTTGCCTGAAAACAAATGATGTTTGTGGGTGACGTAAACGCGATTGATGACGTCACCAGAAGGTATTGATGAGACGATAGAAGTGGCGCGCTCATTCGAAGTGAATCTCAGTTGCCTTGGTGATGGAATCGAAGCAGAGAAAGACGCGATCGAGCTGAAGGAAGAGCCATCGACTGATTCAACTTCTGCGGTGTTCTCATGACTCAAGCTCGAGTTATCGCGTTTGGTGGTTGAGAAGGATCGACGTCGGATTCGATCTTTGCTCTTATGTCTCGTTTGTGACTCATAAATTCGCTTCATCGCGATTTCATGTCTTATTCTTCTAAAAAAGTTTCCAAAGTGATGAGAGTTGTCAAAGACACAAAACCGACCTTCTTTTTTTTGTCTGGATGTTTTCACGACGTTTCGCGTTTTCGCAGTCGCTGTTTTCGTCGTTAAATCGAGCGGTTCCGGAGGCGAGCGGAGAAATATCTTTATTTTTAAATTCTGAATCTTTTTTCAGAAGGTTTTCAACTTCAACTTTCGCGGTTTGAATCGCGACCAAGTCGACTATAACATCCCCAGAACCGAAATCTTTTAGCTTTTCAAACTCGTCGGTGTTGTTATTCGGATCCTTGGCTTCAGCATTAGCATCAAAGGAAGATAAAATATCTACAGACTCTTTACTAGAAGTCACCTGAAATTGTTTGAAAGTTAAATAAATTCACAATTGAGACTATAACTGAAAGGTTAAAGGTCAAGTTGCTGGTTTGAAATGTTTGTGAGTTTCTGAAATTGCGGAAATATTTGTTAATTGAGCGCTAGACATATGTACAGGGTTTTGTAGAAAACAATTCTTTTCAAACTTTTCTCTTTTTGCTAATAAAAGTTATAAAAACGTAAAAGATTAAGTTACTAGGTCCCTGCTTACTTTCTTATAAATTTATTAAAAGTTTTATGAAATTCAAAATAGATCTCACCAACAAATCGTTGTCGTCACTTGAAGTCTCAACAGGTGGAAGATGATCTTCTTCTTCACGAAGCCAATAGTTGATCATGTTCTGATCAATAGATAGAGCTTCATGAAGCTGGTTTGAGCGCTTCACCGTGAAAACCTTCTTAAGTGATTTCGTAAAGATTATTTTTCAACATTTTTAAGACTTACTTCTTTTGAATTAGCTTTTTTGTGACTTTTCAGATTGAGACTGAAATGACTTTGATATTTTTCTGGATCTTCTACCCTAATAACAAAGAATTCTCTTACAAATTTCAACGCCAAAATTCGAATTCAACTTTTAATATTCAAAACTTATTCAGTATAAACCTCATTTCAGCAGTAGAACCCATAAAAGGCTCATGGCTCATTGAAACGTCTAGATAAGGAAGAGATGGAAACTCAATATTCCAGAATCTATCTTTCTCTAGCTTTGGAGGTCGCTGGTACATCCGATCTGCTATTATCATAGTTACCTCTAAGTTCCGATCAATGCACTCATTAACATCCAAGTCATCATCATCTTCTCCAAATGGATTAATTAATTGCTCAGCTGTCTGAAAAGTTTTACTTCAAATTACAAACAAGTTTTGTTGGAAAAACTCACTTTAAGCAGCCCCATGTAAAAGATGAACTGAAATATGGTGAAAAAAGGAAAGTAAAGATCGACTTCATGACCTTTGTAGCTTTTGTTTGGATCCAAATATTGACGACTCAAAAGGGTTGACGCAAAATAAGAATAAACTGCCCAAGTTACAACCTGATATTAAAAGTGGGTTGAAAATTGTAAACTATTTGGAGATGTAATCAAAACAAGAAGACTAAACTGCTTTAAATATAACTTTATACGTCACTTAAAAAGATTATGTAATTTATAAATAACAATTTGTAAATTTAATAAACATGAACTTGTTTATGTAAAAGTTTGATCAAAAGTAGATTGCAAAAGAATAAGGCTCAAGAATTCAACCAAAAAATATCTGAGAAAATTATTTCAAAGATACCTGCGTATATACAAGAGGTAAGGTGGCCCAATCGTAACCTATTAGCATTCCAAGACTGGATCGATATTTGTTCAGCTCCTATAAGATTGGAAATAATCTTTTACTTAATAAAAGATTTAACTTTAAATACTCAAAACTAGTTTTTAGTTCGAAAATAATCTGTCACCTCCATAACATGCTTATAAGTATTATCATCATAAATTCTCCCTTCTGATCTAACCTTCGAAATAAGATTAGCAAACCAAACCAAAGGTACCCAGTACTTGAGATGTTTGCATTTAATGTCATGATATTGATAAAGCTCATTCGATGTAATTAAACCTGGAAGTAAAATTAGTTTTGAATTTCGAAAACAATTTTTGTGAAGTCACCTGAAGCTACGAGGTGTTTATCGGTAGGAAACCTTTTCCAAACTGCAGTTGAAATACTCCTATAAGTTAAAACTTGACTTAAGTTCAAATATCTTCCAAGAGTTCTTCTAATCATTCGTCCGCGATCATCAGTACCATGAATAGATGATCCTACCAACATCATAATCTGATCGGGGAATGGGAGGTACTCAAACTGGGACCACCATCGCCCAACTACCATAGTCACATAAAAACCTTTCAAATGAAGAAACTGATTACAGATTGTTGCTTTTAATTGATAGATCTTAAGCGAGAGATATGATGCGCATGCGCAGTAAGAAAAGCAATCTTTGTACTTATCTCTATAAACTGATTTATTTTATTGAATAAGTAATAAATAACAATTAAAGTACTAAATTAGTTTACAATTTTTTTAGTTCTGTCCCATAAGTTCCGCTAAAGTTTTAATAAAGTTCTTGAGTAAACAGTTACTACTATTTCAACTATTACATCCAGTGGCATATCTTAGACAGTAGTTACTAAATTGCTTTAGTTTGTAGTCAGAGTTTATTGCAGTTAATTAAACTGTTTAAGGTCAAGTAAAAGGAGTATTATTATTTAACTACTTATCATATTTGAGCAAAAATGCATTTAGAAAGTTTGAATGTTGATCGTACCAAGCACGAACCCAATTGGAATGGAATCAGTATAATGATGAAATTGAATACAAAGTTTTTCAAAACTTGTTTTTCCTTGTTCTTGTAGAACCCATCTGTAGACTGCTGTGATGATTGAGTACAATATCATATACACCGAAAATTCTCTGAATTAAAAGCTTGATTTTAAACATTAGTTTTACTGATTTAAGTTAAGGAATTAACCTCCAAAATAACTTGTAGATGCTACCCTTCCATCGAATTAAGAGTCTTGTGAATCCACAGAACCTTGCATTTGCAATTTCGTGGCTGTAGGTTACTGTCATATTTCTAAGAAACTTGATAAAAATTTCAAATATTTAAAGCTTAGATAGAAAATTTTGAATAATAGAATATTACAATTATATAATTTTCAATTTATATTTCTAGATTAAAATCAAAAGTTTTTGAAAAGTTAATTCGAATTTTATTTCTATTGCGATTTATAAAAACTGATACCCTAGCTTCTATGGTCGTCTATATTTTACTCATAAACATCTTATTTAGTTAAAATATTCAAAAATACATCTTTAATTGTAATATCTCATTATCTACCTAAATATATTTTTATGTTTTATAAGTTAAAAGAAAATACGTTATTATTATTAACAAATTTTGTATCATTAGTTAAAAAAATCGATACTTAATTCAAATTTATTAGTGGTTATTTCAGACTTAATCAAAAAGTGTTTATAGGCTGAAGAAACATAATTAAAAATTAGAAATCAACTTAAGAAGTTTTAAATAATCAAACCACAAAAAAACTCTACAAGAAAATAAATAAATTCGACTATTTATTAGTTTTATGATAAGTATTAAATTATTCTTAAAAATTCAGTTATATCTAAACTCAAACATAAATAAGCTAAGCTGTAATTTTAAATGTATTACTAGTCTAGAAATAACTATCAGTTTTTTTCTTGAAAGCAAATCGTAAATAATTTATAACTTCAAGCTTACTATTTTTTACGAGGTTTTTCAAGCATTGTTTTTTCAATACAAATTCAAAGAAAACTAAATACTAAACAAGACAAAACATAAAAATATTCTTTAATTGGAAAGTTTGAAAAAATACTATCATTCATAAATAATTCATAAGTAGGTTTACTCTTCATTCAAACAAACCGGTTGTATTATACTGAACAACAAACGTTTTAGCAAAATTTGTAAAATAGGAAATAGTTTCTATAAAAAAGTTTTCATTGAAAATGTTGCTAATACAACTGAAAAAAATCCGTCAAAGTTGTTTAAGCCACAAATTGAATGAAGTCTTAGGAACGGTTGAGGTACTTTTATTTTCTAAAACCTCTTGTTTGACTCTTAGCGGTTGTTAAAAAAAATCGAGTCTTTCTTAACTTATTTAAACCTTGAAAAAAAAATTGACAAAATTAGATAAATTAAAAGATAAATAAATTTATTGAAATTTCTTCTTCATAAACCACCGAACACTGAAGAGCAGTTGCATCATCACGTTGTAATCTATAATTTTGTACAATTTGCTGGTTTACATCGAGCACAGATTTCTTTAAACTTTAATTAAGAATTCTTTGAGGCGAACAAATTGTCTATAAACTAAATTTTGGATCAACTACTTTTAAAACTGGATTCAGTAAAATAGTTTTTAAGTTTAGAGATATAAGATTGGTTATTTGTTTTGCTGAAGTAGAAACTTCAGACTAGACTGGCACTTCTTTTATCACTATCAACTATGGAGTGTTGGTCAATTTGGAACAACATCCACCTCATTTGGAGCCAGTGTGGCTCTCAGATCTGGACTATTTGATTGACAAATATTTGATCTCAGAATTTAAACCAAAATATATTTAATAAAATCAGTTTATATTTTGAGACTCATAAACAATTTTGTTTTTAAAAATTGATGAATAAATAAAGACATGTGGCGGCAAGTACATCAGCTTGTTTCTAACTTTTGTGATTAAATAAAACCTTCAAATTGCTTCAAGTCAAGTTGAAAGAGATTTTGACTCAATTTTATTTATATAATTTCCAAAACTTTTCATTTCAAATAAATTCTATTAAAGAAATTTGTATTTTTATAAAATATACATCAGATAAAATTTAGTGAATTTGGAAAGTGATTTACAGTTCCAAAAGAATTGTGAAAAGGTCAATAATAGAGGAATGTACGCAAAAAGCAAGATGTGAAAATATGCTGTTTTGGTTTAAGCAATTGTGGTATTAATTGAGTATCCAGGTAAATTTATTGATCATTTTTGGTGATAAAATTCTGGGTTAGGACATATATGAAGAAACAAAGACATTCTGTTGATCATAGAAACAAGAGAAGCAAATGCGACAACATCCCAAATATCAGCATGACTTAAATGATGTTTTTCTAGTTCAAGTACTTGTTCATCACTGATACTGTGTGCTTGCGCCACTGAAAAAGTGACATCTGCAAGTAGTTTGTGTCGAGGGGAGAGCTTGTCGCTCTTCACAAGCTTCAAAACTGATTTCTGGAAAAAGTTGACAATTAGTAAGTTGACATTCAAGAAATATTGGAGAAAAAATTGATAGATTATCAGATAAATAGGAAGATTTTAAAACCAAGAGATTAAAACTGAATTTTCTGCTCTCAAATCTTTAAAAAGGAGAATGAGAAGACCTCTATAAGGTCACCAAATTTCACTTTGATGCAACACTTGTTGAAATATGAAACTAACCGCATTTGGTTGGAAACTGTAGTCACTAAAACGTCTTAACAGGGACGAATGAGCCACAATTCCATATTGACAGTTGTTACAAGAACTCACTACCAATCCTATCAACTCCCTTTCAGCATTTGTAATACTACTATCGGCTACAAATGATTCACAAATTACTAGCTTGTATTTACTAACATCAGATATACCTCTGCCGGTTACAGTATCATAACATTCTAGAAAAGCTGTCAGATATTCAGGTCGATGTGCTAGGGCTTGAAGTAGGTTTGGAATAAACCCTGCTTTATCTTGAAGAGCATACATTTTTTCTTGAACTATTATCGGCAATTCTTTGATCTTTAATTTGAATAATTAAATGATAAAATTTGAAATTTTTAAACATCAAAAATCGATTTACATTTGCTACAGGGTAGAGAGATTCAAAAAATAAAGTTTGATCTTTATCATCTGAAGAAGCTAGCGGAGAAGTCTTAAATGTTTGCGTGGAGGTTTTAGTAATGCTCCGCCATATCTGTCATAAAATTAAAATTTAAAAAGCGTCAACAAAATGGCTTTTAAATTTGTTGGCTCATATTTTTGTGGCTTACCTGACCTGTCAGTACTTTCGTCACCACCGGTAAACAAGCACGTGACATAATAAACTTATTAAGTAAAGTTAATAATCTAAACAACAAAATATTTAGTTGAAAGCAAATGAAATAATAAATAAAAGTTTATAAAATAGTTTCTAAATAAAGTAGCTTTAAGAACGAAAAAAGTGATGTAGACATATTCTAAAAAGTGATGTAGACATATTCTAAAAAGTGATGTAGACATATTCTAAAAAGTGATGTAGACATATTCTAAAAAGTGATGTAGACATATTCTAAAAAGTGATGTAGACATATTCTAAAAAGTGATGTAGACATATTCTAAAAAGTGATGTAGACATATTCTAAAAAGTGATGTAGACATATTCTAAAAAGTGATGTAGACATATTCATATTCTAAAAAGTGATGTAGACATATTCTAAAAAGTGATGTAGATATATTCTAAAAAGTGATGTAGACATATTCTAAAAAGTGATGTAGACATATTCTAAAAAGTGATGTAGACATATTCTAAAAAGTGATGTAGATAAAGAAGCAAGAAGCGATGAAGATGATTCAACAATTTAATGCAAATATCTCAAACCTAATTTAAAGCAAATCATTTATCAATCATATTTACAAGTAACAAAAATATTCAATAAAAAATTTGAAGTTTTTAATCAGTAAATAATCCAGTCCAAACAATTGTCAAGTAGATAAAAGGAGCTAGAAGGCTCGTGAATAAGGTGGAAAGGAGATTGACTGCATGGTTATTTAAAAGGTTTTCCCCGCTCACATGAACAACTGAAGGTCCAGGAACACTTACTACTTGTTTAGTTTCAATGTTGAAGCCTGTTGATTAGTTTATCATCAAAACTGTTGAAAAGTGATCAGTAAAAACCTGAATATTGCAGAGTAGCTCCCAACAATGAGTCTACAACAGAGCCTAGAAGACCACAGACTGCTCCAGTCAAGATCAAAGATGGCTGAAAACTGCCAAAGTTGAAAATAAGTTTCCAATAAAAAGTTGTTGATAAAAAAGTCTTTATAAAAAAGAAGATTTCCGAAGTTTAGTGTTGAAGATATTTCAGTTAAATTTAAACTATATTTAGAAATGGTTTCATCAAAAAGATATTTGGTGAGAAGCAGTTGACGTCATCAAGTAGCGAGATTTATTTGTCACTAGGACTTGTTATCATAAAAAATCTTACTGAAGATGTAATTACATTTGTTCAGCTGCAAATATCCAATTTATTGTAGCAAAAACCAACCCCATAGTAGCCCCACCAGCCACACTAGAAAGTAAACCAACCACAGTAACTCCACCATTCGTTCCTACAATCATATTGATTCAAACTGAATTGTAAAAATCAACTTTCATGACACAACAAACTTCAAATCGAATTAGATATTATTAAAACTATACAAATAGTTTGGTTCCTTTAACAATTTCAACTCGTATAAATTGAAAACAATTTGTAGATATTTAAACTACTTCCAGCTACTAGCCTGCAGGAACTTTCCTTCCATTTATAATCAAGCGAGTTGTTTCTGTGTTAAAAACACTTCCAATCTCAGAGGCCCAGGTATCAGCACAGCAACAGGACATCGAACCAAGCACTGCTAGTGACATGCAGCATCTGATTGTAATAAAACATATAATTCATTTATAAAGATAGAAGATTTTAAACATTGTTACATGAAGTGCTTAGTTATTGTATACAGTAAACAAACATTGTAAAAGTTACCTGGCAAATAAATGAGGTGACGATATATTGATGTTAGTTTCACAACAACCTGCTTCAAGTGAATATAAAATGGCGAATACAACAGCTGGTGATGAATTGCATAAAACATTTGCACAAGAACGAGGCTCTGATGAAAAGTTGCAAATATTTTCGAGATTAAAACTTCTTTTGAAAGTTAAATGGAGAAGTTACTTTTAACTGAGTCTGCATCTTGTTTCGACTTCAATTCAGATCGGAAATTTGTTAACTTTGTGGAGGTGAAGAAGAAAACCAACAACATAGAAATGAAAGCATAATTTGAAAGAGTCAAAATGGAACCAACTAAAATCGCTGAAACATAAATTTCAAATTAAAAAACTTTTATTTAGTCCTCAACAAAGTGGCAAGTTAACTCTGCCATCGAAGATGTCATGGTCCGATAACGTCAACTCTAAGTCATATTTTGGAATTGTTAAATCAAAAATTAATATAAACAATGAAATATTTCTAAAGTAAATTTTATTCCAGTTATACTTTTTATATAACAAATTAGAAAGTAGAATGGGTTAAATAGTTTTGTTAAAAAGATGATAAACACGAAAATACTTGCCACAAACGATACCCGCAAAATCCAAAGACTTTTTTCGAATAGCTATTAATGAACTTAAGAATGGCAAAAAGACAGAAAGAAAAATGCGTGATGGAGAAACAAGTAAGTCCATTTCTGTTAAAAATGTGGTTTAAAATCATTATGATGACTAGCTGTTGTCAGCTATGAATCAGAGGTCGTCGGCTGTGACAAAGAGAAATTATTTTGTAAACAGTTTTGCTGAGTTTGTAAATCAGCTGGTCATCAAACTAATTAACAACTTCCAACACAAACTGTTTTATTCAAATATCAAAAACAATTTACAACGTTGATATATAAACTTTTTGTGATTTTTTTAATAGAATTATTTGCTGAATATCTTAATCAAATTAAATAAAAACTTACCGAGATATAACTTAAATGGAACTAGTATAAACCAGGCTGATATGACGACTGGAAAAATAACTGCCCAACACAGAGATGAAATCAAAACCGTCTTAGTGATAGTCATAATCAAAACAGCTTTTAATTTAAAAACAAATCTATCAATCCTGTAAAAAGCTAAAATTTGAGAAAGACTGGAAATAAATAACAACAAAATGATAACAAGACGTCAGCAGCAATGTGTATTGAGTGAAATAAACACAGTGGAATTTTGCATGTTTAAATGAAGTAAGAGTTTATCTAAGTTATAAATTAACAGCAAAAAAAAACAAAAAGAAACAAAAATTCAATTTAAACAAGTCACAGAAAATTGTTGGGAAGAAAAATATTAATTCTTAATCAAAATAGTTTTCAATCTTCATTTTCATTAGGCTGAGTTGGGGCCCATTCTTTCGGTTTTAATTTATACTCAGGCAAAGTTTCAAGGCAAGTTACTCCATCTTTTAAGGAAGGTCTTCCTTGTGTTCTTCCTGTATACAACTCAAGTTAAAAGTATATAAAAAAGCTTGTTGAAAAATATTTCTGTGTAAAGTTAAATTTTACAAGCAAAGTTTAGAAATATAATTTTTTAAAATAAAAAGTTTAAAATAACAGTACCTAAAACCTCCATGTGTAAGAACAAGACCATTTCCATATCTCCTTTATCATTTCCTACTGTTAGTGTCTCTATGATTGAACCAACTTTCTCTTCGCCAGGTAAATATTCTAAGCCCATTGTTACAATAGAATCTAATAATTAAATATTTGAATTACAATTATTATTTTTTTAATTATAATTTTAGAACTGCAAACCTTTCATTGCCAACTTTTTTACTTCTAGTTGAGCATAATCTGTCTTATAAGTAATTGAAGTCCCAAAACCAGGTAATGAAAATGAAAACTTAATTCCATATCTAAATATGAATGATAATAACTTAGTAAGACTTACACACAACTATGTAAAAGTGATCCTGACACTGATAAAATTTATCTAACTATAGATTATAAATATTTATTTATAAAATAAAAAAGAAAACTTCTTAGGTAAGACTAATGTGTTTATTTGTAATCATTGTTTGTACTCTTAATTTAAAAAAAAAGATTAAAAAACCAGTTAAAAAATAATTATAAGTAATAGTAGAAAACAGATTTTAAATAAAATAGTTTTTTATAATTAAGTAATCATAAATTATTATCCAATTGCTAGAATAATATTTGGAAGTCTTAATATTTTATACAAATTATATAAAGCTTATACTTTATATATATATATATATCTTGGCTATATATCATATATACTAATATTCACAGAAATACTTATAGAAACTTATAGGTGAGAAATTAAAACAAAAAATTACATAAATAAATATTATCTAACCTTAAATTTATTTGTTTATAAAATAGTTTAACTATATTTGTAATGGTGATTACCTATGAAAAACTTGTATAAATCCAATAAATACATCAATTATATTTTCATCTTTATGTTTTTTCACTTTAATAGCATTTGATCCTTCTTGGAGGTTGTCAGTGACAGAAAAAGAAGCTCTTTTCTCAACATTTCTGTTATTAGCATCAGAGGTAGAAGATGAGCCAGACAACTCACTATTTTTTAATATAGGCATTAGAAAATGTTTTGTTCACTAAAATAATGTTTTATATTAAAGATTGATAAACTGCAGTTCAGAACTTTGTCAAATGAAATAATTTATTATAGATCATCAAATACTTAGATGATGAAATAATCTCAATCCAAATTATCTATGAAAAAAATTATATTTGTCAACTTAAATTTAAGATCTAGTTTTCTTTTTTATAGTTATTAAAAGTATTTTTTATACTATAAAAATCTAAAAAGTTTAAATTTGATATGTTTAAACTCTTAAAAGAAATTGATGCTAGTTTTATATAATAAAAATATTTTACAAGAAAGTTTATATAGTTGAAAAAATATAAACAGACTAATATTTTATACTCTGCAGTGATTTTTGTAAAAGATTTATATCATCAATATCTACTTTATAAGTAAATATTATGATTCGTACCAAAGTATATGAGAATTTTACGATACTCCACAAAAGTTTCAACTAAACTTGAAAATGACTAAAATAAAACAATTAAGGTGTTTAAAAATAACATTACAAAAATATTATGTTACCAAATAAGAATCTTAATTCAAAATTTACTAGAAAGAAAATACTTATAAATTTAAGAATAACAGTTATTATGATTTAAATATTTTCAAACTATTGTTTTGAGAATATTATTTTTAGTAGCGTCACCGAAGTTGATAAGTTCTTGGTGACGTAAGAGTGAGTCTTCAGCAACGTCAAAGAAAATTATATCCTTGTCATATTACATAAATATTAAAAATATGAAATTAGAACAACCGATCATTAAAAGTTATTAAAATTCTTTATATGCAAATAGAATACAAGTTTTATTAATTGATAGAAAAAACTTTTACTCAAAGTTTATTGAAGAGTAGTAAGCTGGGATACGGCTATTTACTGAACAAGTTACATAATAATTGACAGATTTGAAACAAAAATTTATTTATATCGTATTCGTGTTCTTGTTAGGCAACTTAATCGCTGTTAAACTTATAAATTAGAAAAGTCATAGGATACCATTAAAACTGACGCTGCTTTATTATTTATAACATTATTATTTCGAATTATCGCAAACAATATGTTGATTTAAAATTAGTATAAGAAGCTTCCAGTTAATTAGAAATTATTGATTAACGTATTGTATGAATTTCAAAACCAGCTTTTGCCATCAAATATTTGTATGAAGTTTTCTGTTGCGAATGAATTAAACATTATGACAAACTAATTTATTTCAGCAGATAATATCGACCATTCACTTACTATTGTTCTTATTAAATTAAATGACTCATTTAATAAGTAAACTTTTATTTATGAAAGTTTTCAATTAACTTATTGTCAAGATCAAAGCTTAAAAAAACTTTGATAAACAAGTTACTTAAATAAATATTTTACTTACATATCATAGACTTGTTTTTATAACAATTATAAAAGATATTTTTTTAATCAAATAGACACTATAAAATTTAAAAGTCAAAATATTACGTGATTTATATATTTTATGAATTCAGTAATTTCATAAGCTTAAAAAAAGCTACATATTTTTTATGTTTTATAAGAAGTTTTGACAATTTGATGAAAACTAAAATAAAAAAAGGTATTTAAATATTTGAAATATAACTACAGAAAGACTGAAATAAGTCATATAAAAATACTTTAAAGAAACACGGTTATATATTAATTAAAAAAGCAAATGGAATAATTATTGAGATACTAACAAGATAAAAAAAAAACATTTAATACTTAAAAGATTTACATAAACAGTCATTAGTTTAAACCACAATTTAAAAATAAAATTATTCTTAGAGCTTTTAAGTGAATTTTTACATTATTTACCCACATTTGAAACAATTTTAAATAAACTTAAACTACACATCTTAATTTGATTTAAATTTTCTTAAAATTTCACAAACACAGATTTGAGTTTACACTAAATATACCAAATACTTTATTATTTGAAGTAACAAAAGTTAATGTTAACAAGTTTGCTGCTGTGAATAGAAACTATAGTAAACTATTGCTGAAACATTAAAAAAACTTTCAGGGAAAAAAATGTTGTAAATTCTTTATAAGTAATTTATGTAATCGGTTTAAACAAAAGTTATTTAGAAACAAGTTTATATAAAAGAATTTCAATATATAAAAGACATTCAATGTTTGATTGAATTGTTAGAAACCTTTTATTTAGTTGCCTTTAAAAATATTTCAGAATTTAATCAGAGTAGTAAAATAAAAGATATCAATCATTAAAAGAAATTTGCATCAGTTCAAGGGACATCTTTAAAGCTTTTTTATAAGTGACCATTTTGTTGTGTAAATCAGAATAAAACCTGATTTTAGTTTTTCTTATCTATGTAGCAAGGTATCAGCTCCTAAAATCCCGAAAAAGTGTTTAATTGGTTGAATAGCTTATAGAGGAAGTGACGTCATAACCTGTAGCATCTAAACATGTGGCTGTTTTCATATGGAGAAGCACTACAATATCGTTAAGGATTAAACTACAATTTTCATTTTTACAAATTAATTTTTGTAAGCTTAAGTGTTTCGCCAAAGACAATTATTAGCTTAATTGAATTGTCATTTGCTGGAGTGATAGGTTGCTTTTGAGTAATGAACAGTTTGTTAGTTTTTAATGAGAATTAGAAAGCTTTCAAAAATGATATCTTTATTTTTCAGTAGTATTAAAAGGTCAAGGTTTGATAATTATAAAACAATTACAAGACAAATTTATCTCGAATTTCTACTTTTGCCCAAAATCAACTTAAGTAGCTAAATGTATAAATAGCTGCTAATTGCTAACAAAATCATTTTATTGCGACAAAAATTGTTTAAAATTATTGTTTGAATTATATCCCAAGCATATAAACTGAACTTGAAAATTAGCAGATCAACTTTTATCGCTTATATTTTTCTACTTACGTAATGATAAAGTTATATATAACTTAAAATTATAACTAGCTAAAACTTCATATGTCTATAGATTTAAGCAAAAAAAGTATGATAAAAAGGAAGTGGTAATAAGCAAAGACTAAACCACGCATATTTTGATACATCGGTTTAGATTTCTACTTTTATAGCTTTTCAAATTATAAGTTAACTTACTAATAATTTATTCTCAGCCTTTCGGCAGCTCAAGCTACCAATAAAGAGTTTAAATTTTTAGTAATGAAAAGAAGTTCTTTTCAACAATATTGTTATATTAAAGGACTTTTAAACGTATAACTTTTGAAGGCATGACTTAATTTGTAAGTAAGGCTAGCTTACAATTTACTTTACTTGTTTAACGCACAAATGTGTTTTATTGCTGCAGTCTGAATGAAGACGGAAATGGTTTTTAAATAGAAGGTTCGAGTGAAAAGTCCATTATTACTTTTTTAAAGAGCTTGAAGATATCTTGAATTACTTTTAAAATAGTTTTGATAAATAAGTATTTTTTTGTAAACAGTTTAATATTGTATTAAGTAAAGTTGAAGTTTTAGATGGCTGTACTTATATAGAAATAATGCTTTTTTACATAAAACAGAAATATCAAGATGAACTTTAACTTTATTAATCATGTCAGTAATTCTATATGAAGAAGTAATTTTAGTTTACTTTGCAACATGTCTATGTTTATACTAACATCTAGTAAAAAAGGTTTTTGTCAATTGAAAGAATTTTTGACACCTAAATTAAACACTAAAACTGTATCTATTAGAATGCACAAGGCTTTGTATAAGCAGAATTATCTTTAAAAAGCTGCAAACTAAGATCATAATACAGCAAATAAAACAGTTTTTCGGAAAATAAGCAAAACATAGAAACTTTCTGTTTTTAAAACCTTTAGTTGATTTTCAAAACTCAAATTTTACTTCCTTTACAAAACATTTTGTTAATAAAAGCATATTATAAGCCAGTTATTAAGTTTGTGACGAAAGATGAATATAGTAAAACATTTTTCAGTTAACCACAACAATACACTTTAAAAAAAATCAAAGAGTTTTTTAAGAATTAAATTCTATACGAAGTGAAAATAAATTTTTGGCAAAAAGATTTTTAAAAGAAATAAATGAATTAACAAACTTAAAACATAAGAAGTAAAACAATCGAAAAGCTATTTTCGTTGATGGTTTGTAGCTTCATGTTTGTGATAAACAAATTAAGATTAGACGAAGCTCAACTAATGACTTAAATTTTAGTCTTGAGTCATGACAAAAGCATAAACAAAAGCTTATAGCTACATGAAGTTATAATATGAGTAAATTCAAAGAAATATTGAAAGCAGTAAACTCACAAATGCATAGATGCAAGAGATATTGAATAAATTTTAAGATCGTTGATATATACGATAAGTTGTTTTTTGTTAATTTTTTTGATGTGAGTTTGAAAATGCTTTTTTGTGAAAACTAAAAACGGATAAATTGGAGCAATTAAATTATTTAATTTGTCAAAAATGTTTCTTTTCGAAATTTGTTTATTTTTGTTTCTATGATTTTTTAACAAATCTTTAGTAATATTCAAATTTTTTAATTAAATATTAGTTTAATACAGCTTTGCTTTTTTTGATAATAATTTTTATAGATTTGATTAAAGGTTTTCAATTAGCCTTAAAAATGCAAAAGTTGTCAATAAATGGCTTTCTAAAAACTCCTATGTCGTCAAGTTCTTGTAAATACAAGAAGTAAGTTTTCAATAATTTGATATTTCAGTAATTTTATATTCCAGTTATTTGTAAATGTTTTTTAGATTTAGATTTATATTTGTAATTTTTATCTTCTATTATAACGTAAAACCAAAATTACGAAATACAAAGTATTTTTTACTAAGTTATAATTATCAAAAATTGGTTTACAAACACTGGTAAAAAAATAAAATAATAAAATAAGATAAATCAGTTATTTATTAAATGCTATCAGTCTATAGGAGAATTTAGTAGTAATTTTGCTGAAAGGTTTATAGAAGAGTATTATTTTTGTAAAATAAATTAGAGTTTCTTTTTAAAGTGTTAACTAAGTAATCAAAATTAAATTATTATTTTTGAATTCTTAAATTACACTTGGTTTAAATTATCGTTAAATAATAATAAAATTATAAAAGCTTATATCTAACCAACTAATAAAATTGTACACGATAAATTTCTGCTAAATCTATCTTAAAAAGTTTTAATATTTTTCTAACTGAAGTATAAACTTGAATTGTTTGTTTTTAACAAGAGTAGTCTATCTGAAACTTTTCAGCTTCCCGCTAAGTGTCATACAAGAGTTATTCCCGGTTTCAGTAGGATTGAGATGAAAATATTATGTAGTTTTATTTCTGTTTTCATCTAAGCTTCAGCATGCATAATTAATTTAAAAATTTTATTCAGCTGTTTCTGAAAATAAAAATTATGCTCAGATAGTAGTAGATGTACAGTTTGATAAAAACTTTTTTTTGTAATAGTTTTGGTTAATTATATTAGATTTATGCTATTTAGTTTTCAGATAGAACCGTTGATATTTCTTAAAATAAGAAAATCTTTTAAAATTTATTGCAAAGTAAGTTGATAAAGAGCAAGCTTTTAAAAAGAAAAATTTTGCTTCAGTAAGAATACGAAGAATAATTTTACTTATTTTTAAATTGAATTATTAAAATTGAAACCTTAATTCATGTCAAATTCTTGATTCAATGTTTGCTTTTATTAACGAAAAAAGAAGGAATCAAAAGAAGTTTTTTACTTAATAGTTGTATTACAATATAAATACATAGTGGTCTTAACAATTTGGCGTTTTCAATATTCATCACAATAACAGTTTATACAAAAATAAGTAAACTATATATCAACAAATTATTAATTGATACCCAAATAATTAGCTCGAATAATATAACTATTATAAATAATTTGGTGACTAAATTTATATTTGCTTGTTAAATAAGTTAACAACAAAACTTTAATATAGTTTATATTTTGAAGCAGCCTTTTACAGAATCTCTATAAGCGGTATTTACAATTTCTTAATAAAACATTTCTTTAAAAGTGAGTTTCATTTAGAAATTCTGTAGTTTTTAATCAGAGTTATTAATTACATGTATTACAATAAACGTCGCATTTATTTGTTAATCATATTTCATTCGAGGTTAAAAAACAGAAAGATAATAATTGTACAATGACCGCTGTAGCATTTGTTGGAAGTTTATCTGAACTTCCTTTTTACTCAGAAAGTTGGTTTTTATCTAAATTTGAAATCGATTTTTTTCTAATTTCACTTTCTGTTTGTCCACTACGAATTTAGAGCTTTTGACTTTTGCAAACTGTGTTTTTTAAACTTTGCAATCCGATATTTACCTTTAATAAAACAGTTATTTTATAGTAAAAACATTTGTGGGCTACTTAATACACAATTTTCCGTTTTATACTACTAGGTTATTTAAACCAATTAAAAGTATTTTGATTGAGTTTACAACATAAATTTTTTGTTTTATTTAAATTTGATGGATAGAAAATAGGTCTCACTTATAAATGATATATTTCACAAGGCTTGACATTTTGAATATTAAACTTTGACATAATGAATTATTTACAGCAGTACATAGAACAGAACATTTGTTTTCCTATATACTTCAATTTATCTTTTGACTTATATTTCAAAAAAAGAAATACTTAAATATCGGTTTTGCGAAAAACTTATTTTTGTGTTTGCCACTTAAATAAAATTCAAAAAATATTTTTACAATTGCTAAACGGTATTGTAAACAAGAATGTTGAATTATTTAAAGTAAATATCATTAATTTGTATATGTATTCAAACAATTGTACAATTAAATTTATGTTTATTAAAAGTTTTTAAAACAAATTTAAGTAAAATTATTATTTAAATAAACAACAATATACTAAGTTTTTAAGTTAAATGAAATATAATAGAGATAATGAAAATTGATAGATAAAGTCATTTTATCTAAATATTACAATAACTTTTTGATGATAAAAAATATTTATTATTTATAAAAATATTTGCCAAAATTGATAAATAGGCGAGTTATTGATCTATTTTTAGTTTCTTTAATATTTTTCTTTTGTTTATTAATTTTTTTCAGTAGAACTATTACAGACTTTTCATAATTTTAAGAGATTAAGATGTTTATTTTTAAGTTTTTAGTTAATTCTTCTGTAATCTTTAAAATATTTCAACGAAATTGCTTTTATGTTACAGAATATTTTCTTTTATAACATTTTAATTATTTAAATATGCGCAAAAGGAATATAAAGAAATCTTCAACTTATGGAAAAGAAGTAGAAGTAATTTTAATTTCTTTTTACTAATGAAATAGATTTCAGTGAAAACTACAAAATAGAGAATTAATTTGTGATTTTAAAAGAAAAATGTAGAAAATTATTTCAATACAAATATCTAAGAATAGTATTTAATAGAAATTACTTACTCAAATTGTAAGTTTGTTGTTCTGATCTATTTTGAAACAGCTTTAGATTAAGTTTAAACTTTTCAAAATCAATTTTTTCATGAAAAGCAAACGGATGCTTTTCCCTAGATCTATCAACACAGTTAAAGTGAATTAATTTCTATGCCTTAGCCATGGTTATATTAGATATCGACTAAAGGTATCTACTATTCACTCTTATTCTAGAATAAATCGATATTAACGTCAATATTATCACAAGCACTTATGCTTTGGTGTCAGTTTGGAGCATAAATTGAATTGTATTGATTGTTGCAATTGATGGTTTCTTAAAATTGTAGAAATGGGTGTGAAGTTCTTTAATGATAAATAAAACCTATTTTAAATATCTGGTGTAAGAAAATTATAAATGTAAACTGTTTACTATAAAGTTTCAAGAGAGCTCAAACCATTTATAATTAATTTAGACCTTGTGAAATTTATGTGATCATAGAACAAGCAAAGTTTGATAAACTTTTACAATTTTTACCTTGTATTTCTTCTACTTGCTTATCTCCATTCTTTTTTTTGTAGTTTTCCATATTATGTCAGCCACCAAAACGTTTTCTACCAAAGCACAGTCAGCAAAGTGAATCTCCCAGGAGATAGTATAGAGTGACAGACAAGTAATACTTATCTCACCTATGCATACATCACAATATTAATGTGGAAAGTCAGTAGCATCTGCAAGCTGTAGTAACAGCCCTATAGCGCCTTTTACAGCTAACATAAAGACGTCAACTTTTTTCTACATGAGATTCAATCTTATTAGATCAGCACAATTGGTATATGAGGTTTAGAGCTGGAATTATGGATGGAGATTCGGAAAGCTCAGTCAAGTTTGCCTTGTGTTGTTGCAGTTGTCTAGAACTTGAAACTGTTCGACGTATTGGACTTGGAGAGGTGATATTTTCAGCATTAGTTTATTTTGTTTGAATTTTCTTTGTTTACAGAAACTGTTTTTGTTGTCAGGTAAAAATTTTGATCTAAAGAAAGTTTATTTGAATATTTTTCTTAAAATCTCAGTTATAATTTAGAGATGACTTTATAACAACAAAATTTGTTCAAACTTTTTTTAATTATTTAAACAATTTACAATATTTACATTTATATATAGAAAGCTACTGAATAAATTTGAGTCTTTCGATCAATCAATAGAAAGACGAAATTTGTGTAAGACATTTTTTGCAAAACAACAAGAATCTCGAAACTAATAGTTTTTTAAAATTCGTTTGTGAAGCATTTTGTCCAAATAATTAAAAATAAATTTTCTGTTGATCATTAAATTGTGTCAGAGTTTTTTGAAGTTTGGCTAAAAATGTAGAAAAATTAGAGGGTTTTTTTGTAAGAAGACATTTACTAATGCATTCGCCTATCTTGTGATATGCTTTTCTTATAAGACCGTACAGGCTATTATCTATTTGAGACTCAAACACTGAATTATTCATTTGCGTTGATGAGTCTCTTTTGAATTATACATTTTCAAGTAGCTTTTCTAGTTATTGACTTCTAATTTATCTATTTATTCATCTTATAACACGTGTCATTAAAAAATATTTATACTTTGACTAAAATGAAATAAACGATCTGATTTTTTGAAATGTTAGATCATTTGAATATCATAAACTGTTTGCACTTTTTTCTAGCTAAAATATGAAAAGCTTAAAAATATGCTAGAGCTTTTTTTTAATTAAAAAGTTGAATATTTTTTCTGACAAAAAAAATTATTTTGTTTACAAAGCTTTAAACTGAAATATCTAAATGTTTTGAATATACCAACAAATGTTTAGAAAGTAGCTTTGACTAAAATCTGTATTTCACAATTACTGTTTTTATGTTCTTCAAAGTTTGATGCAGTTGTTACAAACTTTCTAGCTGAGACGAATTAGTATTTTTTTAATCATTTGATAGTTTTGTTCAACTTTTGTTTAGAAAAAACACAATTTTCTATTAGAATAAACTGGTTACAACAATTATGTATAGCCTGTAATAAACATTTATTTTTAAACTATCATTAGCAACTTATTTTTTCATTGTTTTATTTAGTTTTTATCTAAATTTATCATTTAGTTTGAATTTTTTAACAAACTTTGCCTATAAAGCAAACTTTTAGGAAAATCGATAACCAAAGTTGAACAAAAAGAGCATTGTATTATCAGGTTTTTGTGAAATCTTGATTTAAAAACTTTTTAAGAAACAATTTTGTTATTTTTACTAGTTTTGTTTTTAAGTAAGAACTGTAGAGTTTTTATATCAAAAATACTAATTGAAATTATTTGTGATTAATATCAAACCTATTATGTTGTTAACTTTTTATATTTTCCAAAAGTTTTTTTTAGTTAAACACAATTTTGATTTTATAAATAATATTTTCATAAATTTAGATTAGGTAAAATTATTAATTCTAATCATTGCATACAAAGTTAAACTTGAAATCTTTTTGTAAAAACTTTTCTTCTTTTTTTAAACTATCAAATATTCGAGATAAAACTAAATAAAGTTAAACAAAAATATTTGTGAAGAAGATAATGTTAGTTATTTTCTTATTTTTAAATTTAAAAGTTTAATGCTGGTAATGAATTTAAACTACAATTTATGAAAATAGTTCTTTAGTTGTTAGTTTTGAGAAAAATTTAAAAGATTTAATAAAATAAAGAAAAAGAAATTAGTCAAAAGTTTTTAAAAGTCATAACCAATTTAAATATTTTATTATAAAATATTAGAATTTTTTTCTGTCAAAACTAAACTTTGTGTGATTTGCAAATAAAATTCATTTTAGTGACTCAACTAAAAAGTTTTTACCTGAAGCTTATTTTCAAGATTTATTTGGGTGATCACTTAACGAGACAATGGAATCGACCTATTGGGACTGTTCCTATTGGGTCTCCCCCTATATCTGGCCAAATTCCAGGATCATTCAGAGAAAACGAGTAAGCTCATCAAAAAATATGATTTATTAGCTGATAAAAAGTTTTCTGTGAAATAATTTACTTTTAATTCAAATATTTAGTTATTGGAGATAAAAAATCAATTTTAGATCAAAGTTTAAAGTAACCAAAAATGTATTTTTTTACATGAATTTGAAAAAAACAATTCTATTGATTAGACTATTTATTTCGACAATAGAAAATAGAATATTTTACTAAAAAATTGTGAAAAATATTTTAAGTTTTGTTATTTAATTATTTATACGTTTAACAAAATTAATTTTAATAGTAGTACTAGGCCAAGATCAAGCGGGAAGGCTTCCATTCGTAGACCAAGCAGAAGAAAAAAGATAAAGAATGCAAAAGAAATTCTTTCAACTTACAAGTAATAATTTTTGGAGCTAATAAATGATTCTTGAAAACCTGTGAAAATTTATAAGCAATATTTTTTATATTTAAGTAAACATTTTTCAAGCTATAGTTTTACAAATTTATCAATAATTAAAACTGCTTCCACAGTTTTTCTGATAATATAGTGAAACCTATATTGCATATTTAATAGATTTACTGAATTAATTTTTCTATTTTACGTTCTAAACTAGATGAAACATAACTCTATAGTAAAATCGATCAACTTGAGTAAACAGTTTATCTGACTGAGAAAAATATTACTTGTTTTAACAAAGAAATTTTAACTTAAAATCTTATTAAATGCAGGCTTTTACAGCCACATAATTAATTTTTTATATTTGTATATCACTTTGAAACTAAAAAAATTAAAATGATATTAATATTATTACAAATATAGTGAAGCTATCACAAAAAAGAAATATTGTTTCAGTATTACAAATGAAGACATTCAAATATGGAATTCTTCTTTTGATGCTCTACTAAAAAGTGAATGTAAGACTTTTCATTATTTGCTTTTATTTTACAAAATAAATTACTATTTTAACAAACATGAATTAGTTAATAAAGAATTCTTATGAAATAATGAAATATTTTTATTAGCTGTTTACTAATTTAATAAAAGTAGTTAAAGCAAAAAAACTTTTTAAAAGGTTTTTAAAAACAATCGTGAAAATATTTTTTATTTCAAAACCTGGAACCCCGCTTTAGCTAAACTTAAGGTTTTTACTTCAAACTGCATATGATAATGAATAATTTAAGAAAGCCTAAAGATTTGATTTTAAAGGAATGTTAAAAACTAATCATCAAACCATCTTTAACTCTTACTAAACTAAATTTAACTGAAAAATATTAATCATAACAGCAATAATGTAATTAAATATTTTACTGCTTTTTTAAGTTTTTGTTAAAATTACAGATCTCTTAATATGATGTAACTTGAAAATAGATGTTGTTAGTCTTTTTGATAAATTTCGACAATTTTATCTTTGCAGATAATTTTCAAACAATAGTTTCAATAAATCAAATATTTTTACAAAAGTAAAAAGGAAACTAAATCTTTATTCTTTCAATAAAATTGATACTTTAATTTTAATCTTTGAACATTTATGTTTGTTGAAATCTTAAGGAAATATTTGAGATAAAATATTTGAATTTTGAAAAAGTTTATTTCATTTTTAAACAAAAGATCTTTATAATTTTAAGTAATTCAAAAACATAAATAAATACTTCTTTTGAAAACCTTTTTTAAACAAATTTTAAATACTTTTTTATTATTTCTAAAAGGGTAAAATGTATTTTTTTTACCTTATTTTTCATTTAATTTTATTAAGGACTTGAAATAATAAGATGTTGTGTATTTCTATTGTTAACATGTTTCTGGAATAAGTATAAAAATTACTTCATTAAAAATTTTCCATTTAGTATTAAAATATAACTTTGAAATATTTTTTAATCTACTATTATTGGTAAAAACTTCAACTAAATTTATGTACAAATTCTTCTATTTAAAGTTAGGAATCTTTTAGTGCTACATATATAAATAATGCTATAATATACTACATAATTTCAGTAGTAAAAACCTTTCTGCCAACTTGAATTCAAAAGATGGATTTTCATTTAAAAAATCGTAAAACTATTTTAAACAAATTGATTTTACAAAAAGATGTTTATTTATTTACAGACTGTTTTTTGCAAACAATTGATTCAATAAGCTGTGAATTAGAAGTTTAATTTGACTAATATTATATCTTTGAGTAAAATTTGTAGTTCAAATTCTTTTTATATTCAAAATAAGTTAATCGAGTATAATTTTCAGTAATAGTAAATAGCTAAAAGTGAATATTTAAAAAATTTATTAGTCGAACCTATAACTTAGTCAAACCTATTAGTAAAATCAATAAATAATTCAAAACATAATAAATCAAATTTCTATTGAAAGATTATTCTTGTCTATATTTGGAATTGAATTGTACAAAATCATTGTAATGAAATCATAGTTTTAAAAGCTGTTAAATGAAATCTTAAATAGTAGCAACAAACACATTAAAATAATTTTTGTTGAATACATCTATTATTAAAACATAATAATTCTTACAATCTTATTATTAATTTTTATTTTTCATTTGTTTTATATTTCAAAGATTTATTAAATCATATAAAGTTTGATGTTTAGAAGCTACGATCAGAAAAAATAAACTATAATATTTATATCAATATTTAATTAACTTATTTTGAATACATTTTTTATATTTATAGATATTTGTTTACATTTGTACACAGCTTTTCAAGTCTATGTTCTAAGCATTTATAACTAAAACACTATTTACTAAAAATCTTTAACCGGTAAGTACTTTGCAGGTGGAGTTTCGGTCTTCAAGAACTTCTTGGAGTCGGAGTTTGCTGAAGAAAACCTAAAGTTTTGGCTTGCCTGTGAAGATTTGAAAACCTCAAATAAACAGACGAAAAAGTTGGAAAGAAGAATACAAGATATTTACTACACTTACATCGACACCCATTCGTCAAGCGAGGTACCATACTAGTGATCTTAATCTGTATATGACTAAAAAGAATTCTTCCTCAATTTATAAATCAAAAGATCTTAATCATAAGACGTTTAAGCATCACAATTTGCATGTAGAAACAAGTTTAAAATTATTATTATTTGTCTAAAGTTTTTTTTCCTTAAAAGCTCCTAAAACGCGTTCAGTTTTTAAGGTTGCAAATGTTGGCTTGAAGTATTACTGTCGATATAAACTAATAACAAAAATAAAATAGTTTTATTTTGTACCAACATCTTCTGTTTTAAGGATGTTAGTTATATCTGATAAATACTGGCTTAAATGTTTGACCTAAAAGTTCTGTTTATAATTAAACATATCACAATGTTATCACTAAAACCGATAGATTTAGTTTCTGTTTAACTATTATTTACTAATTACTATTGACAATAGGTTTGTTAACGTGATTAATTTTTCTAGTAGCATTTGGCTTATATAAAGTCTTTAATTAACCCCATTAGTGCGAATTGGCATTACGTAACCTCATTATATTAAAAAATAACCTAATCAAAACTGTTAGAAAGGTCATTTAGAAATAAGGTTAGTATTTTTATTGACATTAAAATATTTTAAATGAAGAATTTTTCAAAATAGACTTCTAATCATTTTATCAAATAGATTTATATGACACATTTCATCGGCTTAAAATAGAAGATTTGAAAAAAGAAATTAATTTAAAAATCTTTTTTAAGTAAAACAAGTACAAAGTGACAAAAAAATTTATATTATAAAAATCAAATTGTTGAAAATTAATCCAATCTAGATAAATGAACTGATATTGAAAGCTCTTATTAAAAGCAAATAACAAATTATATAAGCCCGAAGCTTGATAAAAAAGTATTTTGTGATTTGAAAATTTGGAAAAAAAACTCTTTTCATTATTATGTCGGAGAAATGTTGGTTTTTATTATACTTATTGATTTTTGTAAAATCGATGAGACTTTCCATAAACGTCAAGTAAATTATATAAAAGTTTAAAAAATTGCGATAACTGAAGAAAAATTTCAACTGGAAATTAGTTGGTGATAAGTTTATTTAAATTATTAGTTATTTTGGTAGTTTATATATAATTTTAAACTTTACAATCATTTGTTATTAATTTTTTTTTATTCTAGTGAATATTTAAAAAATAAAACTCAAAAAAGGTGATAATAAAACCAACTTGACGCAATCTAATTTGGAACATTTGTTTAGAATGATTTAAATGATATATTACTAGTTACCTAGACTTTGTACAACAGAATCTACAAACAATAAACTTACAAACAACTTCGCACATTTTGAATATTTTCTGTATACTTGAAATTTTTTATTCTTTCTTATTTGTTATTTATAAATAATTTCATTTAGTTATGCAAAACAAAACATTTAAACAAAAAATTAATTTAATTTCTTAGGTCGGTTTGTAATAAAATATAACTGGAAAAAATTTCAAATTTTTATTCATTAAATTAACATTCATGTTAACTAGTAAAAAATAGTTCTTTTAAGTTAACTTTTTTTAAATTATCAACAAAAATATATTTTAAATAAAATGGAAAAAACAAGTTCAAAAGTTTCAAACTAAAAGTTGATAACTTCAGACAATGTCAATTTTTTTGCACAGGTCAACATCGACTACAAAATGCGTGAAAATATTGTTGATCAATTGAAGACGAATGATGCGAGCATTTTCACAGAAGCACAGCATCAGATATACAGCCTGATGTACCGCGATTCCTATCCGAGATTCTTAAGTTCAATGTTTGTTGTTGAACTTATAGAGGAAGTTAATGGTTAGATCAGAGGTTTTCTTTTAAATGTATTATTTTCAATCACTTTTATAGAGTTGGATATTAAAGTTGTGGTTATAGTCAGTTTGACTTTGAAAAAATGTATCGTTCTTATAATTTTAGTTTTAGATTAATAGAATTGTCTTTGGTCCAATATTAAGTCTGCTGTGATCAATTTGGATTGATTAAATGTATTTTTCTTCAATACAATCTTTTATATCAATCGGCATTCGAATTTAATGAAAAATAACTTTTATTGAAATAACAACGCTTAATTTCAATAGTCTTAATCAAAAATAAAAAAAATTTGCTTTTGTTTAATCTATAGTATAAACTCAGCTAAAAATGCTTGAGTTATTATTTTAGATCGTGAAAAACAGAGGAGAGACAACACCAAATCTACTCATCAACCGTCCCATCCTTACTTTTCTTGTTGTATTAAACGACAGGACATTAATAAATGTGAGGATGATGAGAGCGCCTCATACAGCCGAAACGAAACCTTTAAAAATCAATGTACTGAAAATCAAGTGAATCAAAATGAATCAAATCTTCATCCGAATCAAGGATCTTGTCGAAATGCTGCATCAAGTAATGTTGAAGGGTCTTCATCATTATGTGTAGAACTTGCTATTAATGGAGATCTTAAAGTGATCTCTGCTCCTAAGGACTTGTCGACATCAACTATTGTTGAAACAAACTTAAAAGATTAGATGTTACAAGGTCTTATTTTCATGGCACACTCCGTTATAAGTTCTTTTGTTTTAGGAAAAGTATTTTTATTCAACAAAGAACTTTTTCAATGTGGGTTTTGTAAGCAGCATTAGTCACATGATGCTTTGCAACTGATGTAATTTTTCTTTATATTTATGCTCTAAGTTCGTTAATTAAATAATTAAGATACATTTTGTCTAACTTAGTGATAGCCTTCAAAATGTTTAAAATATTATTAAAATTGACAGTCTTTAGTGGATTTTTTTCCATTTTTGTTTCTGCTAGTAATAATTTCTTTACATAAAATATTAAATCTTAATAAAGGCGGTTTTATTCACGAAAAATTTCTAGTAAAATGATTAAGTACAACCTTCTGACATAAGCTCTGATAAATGTCCGAAAACTTGTTTCCTACTTGGAGAAACTTTAATCAATTTAGCCTTCTAGCAAATATGGCTTTTAGCGAAACTTTTTAAAATCGATGCTACTTTTGTATTGCATATTTAATATAGACCAACGATAAAATATAATTTTCTGTGTTATACTTCTCTGCTAGCTTCTTGCAGGCAAACTCTAAAGTCATTATTGTAGCAAATTTTGTTTAAAAGATTATATTTTATGAATAATGAAATAGTGTTTAAGACATATATATAATCAAAAGTAAAAATCTTACACTTCACACTTTTTAAACTTATATACCAAATAATTAGATAATTAATAAGAAATACTTTGTACTTGAATTTCAGATTTGCGAATTTTCTAGCTTCTTGCTGTCAATGACTATTTCGCATTTCTTTAACTATCAAATCTTTTTTTTCCATTTTGATTTAAAAAAAAATCTTATTACAAACTGTTTATTAAATCACTTTGACAAAATGTGTAAAGTAATTATTTTAACTGCAGTGTTGTTTTGTGCAAAATACTTTTAAGTTCAAAAACTTTATTTGCATTTTTTAAACTTCATTTATGTTTTTTTAAATTTCACTTATGTTTCAAGTTTCAATATTTTCGTCAAAATCCTGCAGTCGCATGTAACTATGTGTCGTAACTTTTCATTTTGATTAAATGTTACTCTTAGTGGGTTAATGAAAACATATTGTAGAAGTTAATTTATTTTGACATTCAAAACTTGATTTGAGTGTTGCTTACAACTAAGATTTAGGATTTTAACTATTTTTTGCAAGAAATTGAGTCTTGCTAATTCAACTTTTTGTCATCAAATGTTTGATTATCAAAAGTCAAACTATTCAAGTCATGTACTTTATTACATGTTAAACCTTGCTACTATCTTTTTTTGTCTGAAAGTTTGAAACCAATTTCAAAGTTTAGATGACTTAAATAGTATTATGAAGTACGTTTACAATAAAATACAATTTATTATCGCTTTTACTTTGAAAAACTTTGGTATAAATATTTCAAAAGTTTGATAAATGAACTTCAATTATTGTGAAGCAAACTTCTGTATTGATTTGTTTTCAAGAAATCTTAATTATTAATAATTAAATACACGATTATTGATTATTTGAAAAAATATATAAAGAATCATTTTATAAGTTTATCAAAATATTTGAACTTGAATTTGGTTTCAAAAAAGATTGCAAAGCATTAAATAATAAGAAAAGAATTGATAGTAGATAACTTAAAAGGTTGTCAACAAGTTTTAGAATAAAGTTTTTCAGTCAGACTTTCACTAAGATGAATAAAGAAGTTCTTGCTTGATTTAAAATTCTGATCATGTACAACATGGAAGAAATTTTAATAAATTTGTTGTAAGAAACTTATTTCTGAATACGCCTAAATCTTATAAATATTTTTTTTAATTTGCATAAGTATATTTAGGAAGTTATATAAGCTCTCTTATTAAAAGTTTTTTTTGTAATTTATGCTATTATTCATACTATACGTTTAAATTTATGCTTTTATCTATCTAATTGATGATTAACCTGATGAAATTAATTACATTAACTTGATGAAATCAAGTTTGACATTCTTTATTATCTCAGCTTATTATAATTAACTATTATTTTTTATGCCTTTTTATAATATATATATATATATAATATATGCTCATCTAATTTCTTTAGCATTTTATCTCTAATATTTTTCATCTTAATATTTCATAAATTTAGATAATTTGATTTATGTCATGACATTATTGTTACGGCTACAACTTTTATGCTTATTAAAAGCACGATCTAAAAAAGTTATAGAAATAATTTTAGATTAGTTCTAATTCTAGATGTATTCTGGCTTGTTCATGAAATTGTTCCAACCTAAAGTTACTTTTTAGGGCGCTCGGACGTATTGTGATTCTGAAATGACAAATCAGTGATACTGAAGAAGGTTTGGTGAACTCAATTTTGCTTTATTTTGCTTTATTTTGCTTTATTTTGCAAGAATTTAAACTTTATTCCAACGTATATCATTGAAATATATTTAATTTTTTTTCTTCAAGTGAAAATTTTTAAATTTAAAGTTTCACAACTTTAGGTTTTAAGAGTTTATTTCATACCAGTTAATTATCAGCTAATAGCAAACAACTTGTTAAATTTTCTAAAATTTATATTAGTTATTTTAGACACTAAGTTGCTGTAAAATTAAAGCTAAAAATATTTTTATTAAAATGTTCTATAAACTAATGTATGCTTTTACCAATAAAAAACTTCACAAGATGAATTAGCCACTTATTATTTTGAGCTTTATTTATCACCTTTCAAAATAATGACATATAATGTTATAGCTAAAAGGAAGTTTAATTTTCAAGTTATTTACAACTTTTAGTTTAATTGAAAAAAAATATTCATAAGTATGCACAATATAATCTAATAAAAAAAATGTAAAAATGCTTCAGAATGAAATAAATTAAATGGAAAGATTTTGGAAAGATATCAACAAATTTATGATGCAATGATTGCAAATGAAATCAAATATTTGTTTCTAGACTAAAAAAATGAAAATATTCTTCTATTTTTGCCGACGACTTTCAGAAAATTCAAAACTAAATTTTCTAATAAGTCAAAAAGTTTGACCGAAATGTATTTGGATGTATTTCTTGTTTGTATGACCTTAATAGAAATGAAAGATTACATTAAAGTTAAAACATAATGATTATTTTAAGATTATATTTTATTAGATGGATTACTTTTTAATGTTGATTAAACTTTTTCCTTCTAAATTAGCATAATTTTTGACACTTAGCCAATAATATCTCATTTATGTCAATGAAGATGATGAAGATGAGTTCCTTTTTAACTCCAAATTACAATTGTTCAAATGAGGACATCTAATTAATTCTAAAAGCTTTGAATTGAAATACTTTCACAGTTTAAAAAGTTTATAACAAAAAAAGACTTAGTTAATTATAACAGTGTTTTTTGAATAGATTTTCTAAGTAGTATCGTATATCATCGAAATTCAGACAAAGCTTTTAGTAATACTACTTTTTAGTTTTATGTTTAAAGATGCTTTACCAGTCTAACTTCTGTTTAAATTTTAGGAAACTGAGAAATTAAGTGAAATTTACAAGCCTAATTAGTTAAAGCCATCAGGTTATTTCTTCTTATGTTTTTAACTTTTCTTGAAAGAGCTTCTTGTTTTTGAGCAAGTTTTTTAACAATTTAAGGTTCTGGTTTAATTCATTACAAGCTTGATAAAATCAAATTAGATTTTTTAGAAATCAAAGTTTTTGTTGCAATTTACAACAAAATAATAAATTATGTGAAACTCTAATTCCAACTACATTGTTTAACTTTTAATATACTTTGAATATTTTATTAAAAGCTTTTTTTGAATATGAAATGTGACGGTTTTATTATCTAAATACATTTGTAATAATATTTCTTCCTTCTTTTATCAAAATATAAAAATTATAACTTTTAGATTTTAAAGCAATTTTCAACACAATTTTAACTCGACAAAAAATACTATACGTTGATTGGCCAATAAGTTATTCTCATTATATTATTCATTTTCACATAAATTATTAGATTATTTGTTTCATAATCCACACCCAATACCACCGCTAACCCACGATAACCATTCTGTCTTTATTGTCATTAACATAAAGTTTTAAAATTCTTTTCATCTACCTTTTATTAAACTCTTTCTCTTGTCAAAGATTCAAACTATCTTTTCGGTTATTGGTTAACTACCTAAATAGCATCACAGATTTCTAAGATTTAATATACATGACTAGGCTTCTGTCAATCAAGAGCAAAACATTTTTCAAAGGCAAAATATTTTAAAGATGTCAAAAAGTAGTACAGAACATATATGATCAAACTCAAACCATAAATTTGTTAAAAATAAATTTTCAAAACAGGCTCGGAATTGTGCCTCATACAAATACAATATAAAAATAAATCTAAGTCAGCAATATAGTCCTAAATAAACATAAAAATTACATTTTGTTAAATTTTAAGCATGCGTTTCTAAAGTTCATATTTAAACCAATAGTAAAAAACTAATGAAAAAAACTTTTTTTAATTATAACAACTTTTTTGTGTTTGGGAAACTACCTATTAGGCAACTATCTTTTAGCAAATATTGTTAAAAGTACTCATGTTACCATAAATTTAGCAGCAGTCTAACAATTTTGCTAGGTAAATAAGAATGTTTTATTTGCAATAAATTCTTTAACTGAGTAAATAAAACATTTTTAAGATGAAAATGCTGGTTTTCAAAGAATTATTTTGATATAAAGATTTAACTTAAGGATAGTTCTTTTATTTAAAAAAAAAGATAATTTAAATATGAAAAATACTTTTGTAATCAATTGTTTCTTATATTTGTGATTGTAAAACGAAACACTTGTATTTCATTAGTGTATACTAACTAAATATTTTTTAAAATAGCAAAGATTATGTATATGAAATATTTTCTTCTTGGATTAGTTCTTACTTCAGCGTTTTCACCTTTTGCTTTTAAATATTTCAATAATATCTCTGTTGATGAAGCTGAAGAAGAATATGATTTCATCATTGGTTAGTAATTATCTGTTGAAACATTTTGATTCAAATTCTTTAAATGAAATACATTTCATATAGTGGACAATTTTAGATAGAATGATTTTATTTATAGTTTTTTGAATAAACTATATATTTTGATAATTAAATGATTATTATTACATAAGGATCTTTATTCTATTTTAACTTTTGTTTGAAATAGTTTAGTCTTATTTTGAAAACATAAAAATGATAACATAGTTATAAAAATTATTTTCTGAATTAAAAAACTTGTTCTATAAATCTTAGATTTAAAATAAATCGAAGTATTATGAGTAAGACTTAAATTTATTTATAGTTGGAGGTGGAACAACAGGTCTAGTGGTTGCAAACCGTTTGACTGAAATTCCAAACATTAAGTAAATGTTACTGCTAAATTATACTTAATTTTGTACATTCTATGTTTGTAAGTTAAATACATAATTTTTACTTGAAATAAAGCTCTAAGATGGGTAAACTTTAAAAAGTAGCTGATTTCTCTAATTATTATTTAAAAACTCATAATAAATACTTATAAGCTTACAAAACTATTTACGATAAACTTTAGAATATTGGATAAATGTTTTTATGTTGATCTGTTTGCATTTTAGAGTTCTTATACTTGAAGCTGGTGAAGAGGAAAACCTTTTAGTTAGTTTTCCTTTCATAACTCCATTTCTTCAATTCTTATCAACTAACTGGGGCTACCAAACAACTTCACAAAAATATTCTTGTCTTGGAATGAGTAATCAAGTCTGTTTTTAGTAATTAAATAAACAATTGATTGATGAACTGAAATTTATAGAAAAGTAACTGGCCTCGCGGGAAGGTTGTTGGAGGCACAAGTTCGATCAACTACATGATGTATGTCAGAGGAAATAAAGAAGATTATGATGAATGGGAAAAAGCTGGAGCACGAGGTTGGAGTTTTAAAGATGTTCTTCCATATTTCAAGAAATCTGAAAATTTTACTGGAAAAAATGATGATATAAATGAAGTGTTTCATAGCAGAGATGGGCCACTTAAAACTTCCTTGCCCAAACAAACTACTTTCTATAAAATACTTGCTGAATCTTTAAAGGAAATAGGTTAGAAATTTGTTATTCATCTATTTTATTCAATGTATGGTTGTAGATAACAAATTGTACAACTCTTATTGTGAACATATAACAATATGAGCAGAAAGATCCTGATGAAATATTCTGAAATAACTCAATATAAATCAACACAGAAAAAATAGAAACAACAAAAAAGCAAAAGTGAAAATAAGTTACAAAATAAGAAGCATCATGTCTCGTTTGTCAACAAACTCATACTTTTTAAACTCCATTAGGAAGAAGTGACAAAATCTGATGTAGTGATAGAGTTGACCTGGGTTACACTATTGTAAAAGCTATAGACCCACTTGGCCTTATTAGATTATTAATTGGCTTAATCATCAACTTCTAAAGATGTATAAAAGGTTGTGATTGAAATTAAGATTAGAAAAATTGTCAATGATTTTAAATAGTAATACAAGGTCATTGTATTTTTTCGTCTTTCTATTTTGTATCTTTTATTTAGATTTTATTTAGCTTCTTTGATAATGTTTAAAACATTTTGTAACTGATCAATTATTTTTCTTATATATGATACAAAGTTATATTTATAGGTCTTAAAAAAACCGACTATAATGGAAAAAACCAACAAGGTTACTCAACAGCACAAACTACAAAGTACGAAGGCTATCGAGTCAGCTCTGCTTCAGCTTTCTTATATCCAATTATCAAAAGCAGGTGATATGTAACTGAATTCGGTTTTTTAAACTTCAACTTAATAATAAATAAAAATAATGAAATATTGATTTAAAACTCTTTTATTTGCTTAAAATTGTGGTTCTTATTCTTGAATTTTGGTTATTATTTGATTATTCTCAATAATAACTTTTGACCTAAGTGGCTAAAGGTGTTGTTGACTAACTTGTTTAAATAAAAGTAAATAAATGATAAAAAATATTGTTTGATTTACAAAATAATCTGTAGAAAGCATCGATTACACCTTCTGACTAGAGCACATGTTAAAAAAATTATTTTTGATGAGAACAAAAATGCCAAAAGTGTTGAATATTTTCGAGATGGTCAAGATTATTTGGTCAGTGCTAAAAAGGAGATTATCTTAAGTGCTGGCTCCATTGGAACTCCTCAGATACTAATGCTTTCTGGAGTCGGTGATGAACAACATTTGAAAGATGTTCAAGTCAGAAAAATGTTTTAAGAAGTTAATTTTATTTGAAATTTCATTTCTTATTTAAATACTTGTAGAAGGAGAACTTATTTTCAAATATTTATCAACGAAATAAGAGAATAATTTTTAGTGAAATTTTTCTTTCAATAATTGAAGAACTGATTAAACAAAAGATTTACTTTTTCTCAGGTTCCTTTAGTAGTTAACTTACCTGGTGTAGGTTCAAACTTACAAGATCATATAATGTCTCCAGGTTTTTTCAAATCTGAAAAATTTCCTGAAGAATCTATTGGAAAAGATCTGATTTCACTTAAAGCACCAATTAGGGTACCAACTAAATTACCTGAATGACGAATTTATAATTTCAATAAATCTCGTAGTTCATTCAAAAAGCTTACGATTACTTGACAAGTGGGGAGGGGTTGTTCAGTCATCCAATTGGAGCTTATTCTCTTGCTTTCATCGATTCAGCAGCTAAGAATGTTAGCTGGCTCGGAAATAGGTTCAAACTTTTGTTTTAAATTTAATTCTAACTATAAAACATCTTGATGTAGCATACTAGAAACCAATCTAATGATGTTTAAAAACCTTCTTCCTCTTCAGACCTGACTTACAATTGCTTCCTCTCGGCCAATTCATCCCTACTAGTTTTCCAACTTCCATTTTTATGAAGTATTTTGTGAATCAAGATAAACAAGTAACAACGCTTCATCAGATCGATCCCAACTTCATCTTCATCACTTTACAGTATTGGAATCAAATCAAACAGTGGCAGGGTGTGAACGAGGACAAGGTGCTGTGTGACTTCGCTATCAATCCAGTTCTGCTACATCCCAGAAGTAGAGGAAGAATTCGTTTACGTTCAAATGACAGTTTTCATCATCCGGTGATAGATCCTAATTATCTTTCTGATCGAAGAGATATGAAAAGTTTTATTGAAGGTGAACGCTTTAGTTCAAATTAGCAGCCAGAGGTCTTAAAGTATTCTAAAAGGAATCCCATAACTTTTAGCTCCTTTTTTTGTTCCTAAAGTATCTCAAAATTTCATTTTCTTGTTAGTGTTGCCCTGGTACCCAAGAAAAGGTGATTTTTGCAGGGCGTCGGTCTGCATCACCTCTTGTCTCTACCTCCGAATGTTTATCAATCTATTTTCTTAACTTTAAGCTAAATCATTCCAGATATCCAGCTCTTGTTCTCATCTTTGTCAGAGCTTCTTGTCGCCCAGGCACCTTTTCAGTCCATTATCAGGCCCAACTTTCTTATCTCAAATTCTCTAAATATTTTCTTTGCCTCAAAATTGGACCATTTGATTTTGATAAACTGATATTTGAAGGTTTTCGAATATTTGAAAAAATGGAGAAGACAAAAACCTTTAAGAAGTTGAAAGCGAAACTTTCTCTGTATGCACCTCAATGTGATAGTGAAAGTAACCGTCATTCACCTAGGTCAGTCTTCTAAACTCATTTTCAAGTCAAGCAGATTTATCTTTATATTTAAATCTTCATTTGATTATTGAGAAGATTTGTACTGAATCATCTTTAACAAAAATGATCTCAAATTGAAAATATCTTCTATGAATTCTACTGTTTAAGTCTTTAGAAGAAGATTTGAGTTAGATTTAAACAATTGATAATTCCAAATATTATATTTATCATGAAAAGTACATTTCGCTTATCATGTTTAAATTGACATAAATTTAAGTCTTGTTGTTTAAAACATTCAGTAAAATTTGAAAAACACTTTTGTAGATCAGACTTGTTTTATGAATGCTACATAAGAACTTTTACCTGGACAGTTTATCATCCTATAGGCACTGCTAAAATAGGGAAGATAGATGATGCTTTAGCAGTTGTGGACTCAAGATTACGGTTTGATGGTTTAATGTTAACAGTTTCAAATATTGATTCACATTTTACAGAGTTTATAAAGTAAATAACTTACGTGTAGCTGATGCCTCTGTCATACCTGAAATAATATCAGGAAATACTCAATCAACTTGTTATATGATTGGTGAAAAAGCAAGTGACATGATTAAAGAAGATTGGAAATTAAATTAAGTCAATCTCAAAGTCTTCTAACTATCTTAATTTTAAACCAATCAAATTTTACTAATTGTGTTTTGATAAATCGTTTGGCAACAATGCCACTACAATTTTTTTTATTCATTTCTTCATACTTATCGTAAGTTTTTTTTTTAATATCTCAATTTTCTTTCAGTTTTTAACTTCTTTTTGAGATTATGTTACTTTTTGAAATTTTCTTGTAGAACCAGTTTATGTTTTCATTTATCTTGAAATAGACTTCAAAGAGAATAAATTTGTTCTTTACTGAATAATTTCATAAAAAATTAGTATTTGAAAACTTTTACTAATTTCTTACTTTTAGCAAAAAACTTTTTAATTGAAACTTTTTCTGTCGATTTAAAGAGGTGACATTTTGTGGGATTTTTATTCACATTTTTATTAATTATTCATCTGAAAGTTTAAAATCTAAAAGTCTGAAGTTTCATTCAGAATTAATTTGATTTAATTTTATCGATTTGTTGGAAGTTCTCTTTGATTTTTTGAACTTTTTTTCTTTCCGTCCAAATTTTCTCGCAATTTTTCGTACTAAATTTGTATTTTGAATTTACTTATTTTGTAAAATAAAAACCATAAAAAGTCAGCTTCAGGTTTTCAGAGTAGAGTTTATATTTAGAGCTCTAAAATAAGAAACAAATTTAAATAAAAATATAAAGTTTATTTCAAACTAGCAATTTGTTTGCTGAAAATGCTTCTCAAATAAAGCTGATCTAGAATTTATCGATACAAATATATGAAGAAATATTTTCACTAATAAAACTGATTGATATAAAAACAAATACAAAATTTAGCGATTAAACTTAAAATTGAGAAGATAGTTGATGGGAATTTTTGCTCATTACTTGAAATATATTTAAAAATGTTTTAATAAAACGTCAAAAAGTCCTCTGGCTTCCTATGAAAAAAAGAGGTTCAGGATTTTGTAGAACTTAAAGAGGACATCTCCTAGTCAATATTACAAATCTTTGATGACGTTTTATTACAGTAGAAATAGAAGCTAGCTTTATTATTGAATATTTTCAAAAGTGGAATGATTTTCTGACGAATTTATTTCTAATAAAAGATGGACAACCGGCGGCGTTTATACTAAACTGAAAAAGAAATCAAGAATTATCAAGGATTAGAAAAATTTTATATTACCCAAGAACATTCGAATGTAGTATTGTATAAGGTCCAAAAACTTACCAAACTTAAAGACCTTATTGCCAGTAGCATTGAACAAAGATTTATTGGTGAGTTTTCGAGATTTCACTTTTGCTAAGGTAGAATCGACCACGGTACTTGACTGCTCAGAGGAATTATTTTTTTCTTTGGAACTTGATGGAAATTCTGCACAATTGAAAGATTACTTATTAAAAAAATTGAATTTACCATATTGAAGTAATTCTGTACCACCAAAAATTCGACATTCAAATGTTCTAGCAGTCAGAGAACAATTAATGTGCATAAAAATTAAAAAGGCTGTGAGTTATGGATTAGTAGGTGCTACCAGAGATGTTAAGTGCTTTGGTCTTTATTATGTACATCAACAAACGAAACTTCTCACTCGAGATTGTTCAACTTTATTCAAATAACATCTCAGGGATACTCAGGGACTTTATCAGTCAGAGCCGGTTACTATTGAGAAGTTTTGTACACAGGAGCAAGGCTAAGGGCAATGTAAAGAGAGTGGATGCTTGAGGCTGAAGTAATTCACGCGCAAAATAAGATCCAGACTTAAAGATTCAATTATTCTCGAATCACTAATTTCTCTATAAAACTCTGCTGCTTCTTTAAACAGGATTTAAGTTTTCCGACTTAAAAACCTCTAATTTTACGGTATCAGGGTGTTTATAAAATCACTTAAATGTTTTTGAAAATTTAATTTTTTAATTTTTATGAATTAACAATTTTCAATTACAACCTTATTTGGCAGCTTAAGAAAAATTAATTTGGTTTCTTGGTTTAAGCCCCACAAACAGAATAAAAAAGTTGATGAGAAGAACAAAGAACTCTTCATCATTCAAAACTAAAACTTGTAATACGAACAAGTACCTACCATTTCAAGGCAGAAACGTCCAGAAAGAAAAGATGAAAATCATTTCAAGAACTAATTTTTTCAGCCATTTGATGCAGTCGTCTTCATTTCAACGTCGAAGGATTCATCCAGAAAATCTTAGACCGCTAAAATGTAGAATTGTGACTAGCCTCCAGATGTCGTCTTCCACCTCTAGAGGACTTCTTGAGGTATCTTGAAGTATTTGCTGCTGTGTATGATGGTTGGCGGCTCGGCCCAGTTATCTAGGACAGTGACATCGAGGCCAACAAATTGTTTGCTTCAATATTACACAAGGTTACTAAAAGAGTAATTATATAAAATCATTTTTCAAACTCAATCATACTTTGATTGAATGAAAACTTATCTTTGCATTATGCTCAAATCGATGAACAATATTATCATTCTTAAAACATTTTTGTATTACTAAAACTATTTTCAAGTTTTGATTGTTTTATAAGTTGTGGTCGATAACTTACTAATTTAGTTCAATTAATTCATTTTTTTTTTATTTCAACATTGTAGAATAAAGTTAATAGTTATTTGAACTAGCAATTATAAAATAATAAGTATAAGAAAACAATTTCTATTAACTGTCAAACCTATATAACTTATAATCTTTTTCCTATTGGTGTTAAACGTCTTTTAGTTAGAAACATTTTAGTTAAAATAGTTCAGCAACTTTCTAACTAAGTGGTAATGATTGATCTGATTGTTTAGTATTAATTTCATTTCTGCAATTAATTAGTTCAACCTGGGATAACAGTTTCAGGACTCAAAAAACTTTGACGGAATATTTTAAATTAAAATAAAAACTTTATTTATTTAAAAATGTTGAAGAGGGCATTTCTGAAGTTGCACAACACCAATATAGGAGCACTTTTACTGACCAGTAGTACAATTGTTTAAAGTATATGTTGTGTTTATATGATTACAATTTACAAAGTAAATAAATTAATAGTTTAAATATAAAATTGGTTAAAATGAATTTAATTTGACAGCTATAAAGATAATTTAATAATTTATTTGCTTTTTAGATTCAATTAGAAGATTGTTGCATAGTTATTTTATTGTAACTAAGGTATTATATGAAATTAGTTAGCTTTGCTAATAGTATTAAGTATACAACTCTTTTGTAGCAAGTTAGTTAGCCTTTTAAAACTTTATGCAGTGAAAATATGTTGTCTAGAAGAGTGTGATAATCTGTATTTTTAAAGCATGTATACTATTGATCCCAGGTGGATCATTATCACATATTTGCGGCAAGGAAAAGTCCATAAAACACAGGTTGAAGGGTCTTGTTAGTCTGTTTTATGACAACAATTCTGGGAGATACAAACTCCGAATTTAAAGCCGGACATGGAGCTTCGTCGTTGAACTCAGTGTCGGTCTGGTTGCTACTGTGACGCCAGCTGGGTGTAGCTGCATCAGTCCGTTTTTTCCGCTGTATAAGCTTGTTGTCGTTGAGAGTGATTCGATGCATAAGCAACAACTGAATCTCAGCCAAAACAGGCTACTATACTATCAAAATTATTTTTTTAACTTTTTAATTCGGTTTTAGTAAAAAAAAATGCTGAAACTGTTTGATAAATTGAACAAAACGACAAAGAACTTATCTTTTAGACAGCATAGAATTAATGAGCTAAATATTCAAAATGTTAACGTTTATTTTACAAGTCAAACATAAAAACGTTATTTTACAATTATTAATGTATAAATTCTAAATACAAATTTGTAAGTATTTCACAGAAACAATCTTATGTAAGGTTCGAATAACTCATATGACCTCTTTTCGAAAATAACAAATACAACATTTATAACTTATGTACTGCTAAATTGTTTCATGAAGCATTTTTAACTGGCAATAACGGAATGCAACAAAAAGAAACACCTTTCATACAAATACAGGAGTTTATGTCATCAGCATTTCAGTTGTTTTTAAATTATTTGATACAAAACATACCACCATCCAATATAAACATCCTCACTAATTTATGACTCTAAAGTAATCTCATCAAAATGATGTTTGAATCAATTTTTTCAATCTCTTTCATTTTGAACATTATTATTTTGTCTTACTGTGGAGCTGTTAACCAACAAAGGCTGAGAGCTTTCAGTTGCTTCATTACCAAACTCTATCTCCTCATTAGGAAGACCTGAATCACATGATGGCGTTTTTACACCGCCATTGCCTACTTGTTGTGAAGATGCTTGGCCACCTGCTCTTCCATTCAACCGACTCTGCTCAAGTGGAACCGAGTAGTTATCTGTTCGACTTATAGAGGACTGAATTGATTCATAGTAGGAATCTGGGGTCTTTATACCATTTTGTTGCAAACTTGCTGGTTTCTGAGGCATTGTGAATCGATTTCTGTGTGTTTCTGGTGAAACAGGTGAACGAGTTTGTCCTACATCACCATTTGAAGTAGATATAAGCGATGAAGAAGTGGGTTGCTGGTAATTTATTTGTTCTTGAGCTTTTGGATTATCATTTAAATAATTTGTGTTTGAGACACTAATTGGATTTGATCTTACGCTTCCTTCACTTTTACTGTAAGCGCTACTTTGAGAATGATTTTGATGAGCTGGTTGTTGAACTAGAACTCCATATTTGTTGCATGGTTGTTGGTTCATCATTCGGTAACCATTATCAACCACTTGTGTATGATAAGATGGAGGTTGGGTATGATAACTTACCGTAGAAGCATCTCGAGTATTATTTGGTATATTAATAAACACATTTGGGTCTTCTGTAGTGTTCTGCTCTTGTACATACATGTTTACATGTGTTGGTGGTGGATATTGTGATACTTTATTAGTTTGTGGGAATCCATCAACTCTATTAAAAGAAAGTTCAATGAAGCGTTTGACCAACTTAAACAACTTGAAACTTACACAATCCCTATTGGCTGTTGTAAGTTAACTCCTCCTTTTTGACCTGTTTCTTCTCTTTTAATCTGTTCCAACTGGCGATGGATGCCATGAGCAAGTTGGGATGTCATGCGAGTAGTGCTGGTTGTATCCCAGCATTTCAACTTGGCATGTATGTCCTATTTGACAGTCAGTTGAAACTGCTGTTTATTTTACGAATTGCTTTTACTATACTTTAAATGATGGTCGATGAAACGGTTGTTCGCACCAACATTCAATCATTAGTGAGTATACTTTAGCCGGGCACTGGTCTGGACAGTCTAGCAGCTGTCTCCTTCCAATCATATCAAGGACTTCATGGTTACTGTACCCACAATACGGTTGCATACCATAGCTGTAAATCTCCCAAAGTAGTACACCATATGACCAAACTGCACTTTTATCTGAAAACTTCCAGTTTTGGATTGATTCTGGGGCCATCCACCTGAAGTTTTGATAAATGTTTAAAATTATTTTAAATAGATATTTTAAAATAAATTATTTTCTGACAAAAAGTTTTAGAATGACATTTATATTACAGAGAAGAAACCGCAGATGTTATCGAGTTAAAAAATTAACTTTTTAATCTTATTTTTCAATTCCGAAAAAAAAATGAATAATTTTGTCTCAAATTACTTTCATAGAACTTTATTGTCAAAACTAATTGACAAATGAAGCAATAAAAAGAAAAGTTCGATATACAGCTCAGGCACATAAGCAAAAAAGATTTAACTACAAAGGAAGCTCCTCGGTCATTATAAATAATGGCTGAAGTCATCATGAAAAAGCTTTCCTACCTAATTGGTAGCATCTGTCCTCCTTGTGGCGAACGATAATAACATGACAAATAGGTATCCTGAATTAAGCCTAAGTTGGAAATTTTCATTTCCATATTTGAACAAACTAAAATATTTCTTGCAGCTAAATCTCGATGAATGAAATTCTCATTTGCTAAATAGTCCATTCCGGCAGCTACCTAAATTAGAAATAAGAAAAAGTTGTTGAAATAAGTTGGCGGAAGATTTTTTAACTTTCGATTCTTAATCTGTTACTGAGAATGAAGCATATTGATGTACAACCTGCAACATCATTCGTAGACACTGATTCGGATCTAGATTAGAGGAAGATTGGCTCATATTACTGCTAGTAACTACATGTTTTGCAAAGTCTGCTTGTGGTGAATGCATAACAAGATATTCATGCAAGTCTACATTCCCAGTAAACTCAAAAATCATACATTTTAGAGATGGTTGTAAGACAATTGCCTGTAGAATTACATTTTTCATAAATGCAGGATAATACATGTTTAAAAAGATAAGACAGTTTGTAAATATCGAACGGATTGTTATATACAAAGTATATTTAAATATTTTAAAAGTCTTACATATTCAAATAAATATTTTTGAATGAATTAATAAAGTGATATCGAACTTTTAATTTAGTATATTCTTTTTGATACAAAAAAGTTCAACTGCTTACTTTAAGACTAGCGACGTTAACATGTTGTAAGGTTGAAAACATTTCAATCTCTTTATAAAACTCATTACTCAAGTCTGTGTCGCTTCCAACTTTCAAAGTCTTCACTACAACCTTTAAGAATGAAAATATATGCTGAAAAGCTAAATCTTTTAAGAACCTTGATAAATTATGAAATGTATATTATATCGACTATAATATCTCTTTTATTTAGTTTGAAATTAAAGTAGTAAGTATCCTTGTTTATAAATATCGTAAAAACTGGTAATTACTGGCTCATGTGAATAGTAACTAAAGTTTCCTAAAATTTGTGCTTTAAAAATCTTTCCTAATTTTCCTTCTCCCAATTCCTGTATTACTCTGACGTTGTTAGGCATCAGTTCCGGAATGTTCATCTGTCAAAAGTAAATTATTCATGAGAAATCAAAAAGATTAAAGTCACGAATTGGAAAACTAGAAAACGTCTGTAAAACTTTACTGTATGTAATTTATGATGTTTTTTTGGAAGTTGGCTTTGAAATTTATCATTAATGAATTTATAATTAAATTATTTTTTATAACTTTTTTTTCTTGCTTATTAGGTCTTGTATCACTTTTACTGAAAATTAAATTTAAGTTTAATGAAAAAGGCAGCATTTGTGATTTGTTATCTTGTTTTTTACTTTAGACTTTAATTAAAAACCAATTCAGAAATTATTTGATCAGCTTAAAGAAGATGTAACATAAAAAAATAAATTTAAAAAGAATATTTTTCGACTTGAGAGTTATGGTTTTATAGAATATTCTGATTTAAGTACTTAAGAAATGATAGAAATTTTATCTCAGTATTACTGAAAAGAACAAAAGCAAAACAAACCTTGTCGGGCGAGGTATGCTTAGTGGTAGAAGAAATTGTTAAAGTTGGAATCTTTTTATCTTTATTATTTCCTTTGCGGCAAATAGTACAAAAGACAAGAACGAGACATCCAAGAAGCAGCGGAACGCTCACAGCAGGAATGAGAATCACAACTAAATCCAACTCATCATCTTCGAATAATAAAACGAATTAAGATTTTATGAAATATCAAATAGTTTTTAGTACCAACCACATTTAGGTACTTGACAAAGTTCCCATTTAAGGTTCTGCTTATCAACAAAACACCAAGGAGACTCTTTCATTCCATTCGGATTGCGACAAAAATTATGTCCCCCTGCTAGTGCTGGATGCTACCAGAGATTAAATGATTAATTTAAAACAAAAATTGAAGCAGAAACTGACTTCAGCAACCATCGATTCTGGCCAGACCACACAGCTTTCCCCTGTGCTACCTATACTTAATGTTCCTCTATAATCTTCGCCAGTTTTATTATAACAACGATGACTTCCAATCACTGCTCGTTTTATACCAATGTGAGAGCACTGGTCGGTTGTAGTTGATGATGTAACAGTAGAAGGAAGCAGTGAACAGTTTGTGTTTTGGAAAGCTTGCTGTAAAGAAATGTAAGAAATTAAAGCCAATTGCTAATTAATTTGTTGGAAATATTTAAAGCTCAAAGCTTTTTAATGCAAGAATTTTGAAGTAATGGTCGTGAAGATATCAGAGGATTGTGATTGATAAAAATTAAAATGAGTCTTGTAGATATTTTAGTGAGTTAAACGTGAGACAGATTCTAATTTCTTCTCGTACTGCTGATACTAATTATAATAATCTGTTTTCATCGTTCGAAACACATTTAAAATGTTCTTTTTTTATTGGAAGGCTAGTTTAAATGTCTGTATGATATAAAAAAGATTTTTATAATTGCTAACTAATTGTAAATAAAAAATTGATTAAAAATTCATTTCTTTAAATGTTGTAAAAAAATCTCTACTTGTAGTTCACCGCCTTGCTGAGCGTTTCGAAACTCTTCTCGGCAAATATCATATTTAAGTAGTTCACAATCTTCACGGCAGAAAGGTTTTTCAACTACCGGACTCACATCCGGGTCACACGTTGAAAAAAGATAATAACAAAAAGCTTTGCTGGCAGTATCAACACACTTCTTCGACAACTGCGCTCTATCTGTGAATAGATATCATTGGTTACTTGACAAATAGAAGTAAATGTCATAAATAAACGTAACCACTTGTTACAAGAAGACTGTCAAGTTTCTGATAAAAAGATTTTAAGAGCTTAGATAGTGATGAAGTCTTTTACAAGTGATCATGATGAATGCAGTTATTCTAAAAGATGATCAAGACATAATTTTTAATGGTAAAAATCAGTGATAAGTAAATATTTTATCTATAAAATCAAAGTACAAACGGAGATATGGTAGAGCTCCTTGAACATTCCTTTCCATTTCAGGTTGACTACTAAATTTGTCCACGTAGATGTATTTGTTCGCAAAATACTCATTGCAAAGAGCCCCTTCATACAGTTCACACTTTCCTCGAAGTCTTTCACTGTATGTGAAAAAATGAACATATGTCAGTATAAATATTTCAACAACAGCAGAATTGATTAATCGATTGCAAATATTTTCTTTTTGACTTGAGTTGTTCGTTATAATATGATCTATAAAGTAAATAGAAAATTAATTATGAGTTAATTTAATTAATTAGTTACTTACAGGGTGTCACAGGTTTTTCAGAATATGTTTACTAATACTCAAACTAAATGATTTGGTTTGTTAATTAGACAAAAAATGTAAATAAGTGAAAATGTTTGTTTTTGTAACATTTTTTAAAATAATTTTAATCAAATTAGAATTCACAGCTTCATTATAACAGTAAAGATAGTCACAAAAGTTATTTTGTCTTTGTGAAACCTTAACTGTCATTACCAATTAATTAACTTATAATATGTAAAGTATATTTAGATTTCTGCTAAAATAATAATTAGATAATAAATTAAACACTTATGAATACTTTGAAATACATCTCTTTGTCAATAAAAAGTGAAGAAAATTTAGAAGTATAAAACTTATCTACTAACTGATCAATGGCTGTTTTCTTTTCACTTTCTGGAATTCTATCTGTAATGAAAAAGTTTAATTTATTTAAGATAACCATTCAATTATTGAGTTATTGATGGTATAAAATTTACGATGAAACTTGAAATAACTTTTTTGTATTAGATTGAAAAGAAGTTTAACTATCAAAAAAGCAGCACACAGTCTTTACATATGAATAGATTTATACTTTTCCATCTGATGAGTCTGAAACGTCTGCAAACTTCATTGCAGAAGCCACCAGCGGTAAAGTTCAAATTATTGTCGGTGAGAGTAGAAAGGCAGATGCAAACAATAGGTGCGACAAAATTAAATCTTTTATAGACAGGATTGTAAAAGAGAGGATAATTTCGACATCGTCTCTTGTGTTTGTATAAAAATTAGAGTCTTATTCGTTTTCTAAACTTTGCATGCTTCTATAATGAACTAGTTCCACAAAATTTGATTGTCAAAATTTCAAAGGATTTCAGTTTAAAAAAGATCTTTTTGTTTATAAAAAGTATTTCGATTTTTATAACTTTAATTTTTTTACATGTTTATTAAACGCTTGAAAATTAAATAAAATTTATACAATTTTCACAAACTATGTAAAGATTTACAGAAATATTAAAAAGATTTGAAAATATATCATAGAATCCATTCAGGTTAGAAAAATGTCAACTTACGCCATGAAACAGTAAGAATAGCAGAGGTCGAAGTTCTTTGGGATCCATCAGCAGCTTCACAACGATATCTACCTGAATCACTTGTCAAAGTTCCAGCAATTTTCAACTGAGATCCCCAAGGCTTATTTCTAGCTGTTATCCGAGAATCTTCTTTACCTATCAGCTTGTTATCCTTATACCTGTTAGTATTGAACGAATTTGTTTTGATAAATAAGTTAATGGTGTTATCAAATTAGTAATTAATAGTATTTATTTTGTTAACTTTTTTCTGTGTTTTGAAATATTTAGGAGAGTCACAAATATTTTGTTACTTCAGTTTATTGTCAACAACACTTTACTATTGTTATTTTGAACAATCAAGCAAAATTTCAATATAAGATTGATGAGATAATTTTCTATAGCAAGAACGAGATGTTAGAGATTTTTTTAAGTGGAGAAGTATTTAAATAAATACAAAACAAATAATAAATACTCAAGTAATAAAGAAGTCTTATATGATTTTATCACAAATAACTTTAATAAAAAACTTAAACTTTGAAATTTATGTTTGTTACTTCGAGTAACTGAAAGAAGTTTCTATCTAGAATTTTCAACTGACCACTGAAAAGTTGTGTTCTGAAGATGAACTTTTTCCAGATTAGCAACTCTGCATCGAAAGGTGGCTTTATCATCTGATGTTAGGCTGAGGTCATCCATTCTTTCAAGTCTTAAATTGAATTCTTAAAAAGAAAAAGTAAAAATCACCCATTTTCAGATCATTTTAATAAATCAGAAATTGTTGAGTTAAAGTCAACCTTTATTATAAATCTGATACTTATATTGAAGGAATTAATTAAGTTCCGATTAGCATATGCTTCTCCAACTTTTTAATGAACTTTCTAAAGTATTTTGAATCGAATTACAAGTAAAAAAAGACTTTTTTTAAAACTGTTGAAACAACTCTAATGTCAAATCTATTTACGGCAAATTAAAGATGAATTTTTTTTTATTTACTTTTACAAACCTTAAAATATCAAGTAAAATGAAGATAAAAACAAAATAATAAAAAGCTTGAATACTGTATACTGGTATGTAAGATTGAAATTTGTTTTACAAACTATTAAGATATTCTTCAACAGCTTATTTATAGTTTTATTTTTTTCTAGTTTTTTCTTCATTTTTTAAACATTCAAGAGCTTAGTCATCTAATTATTCAGAGATACTTAAAAAAGCTAAGACTTCAAAATTCAAAGGCTTATTAACTAGAAAAAAACATATTTTTCAAACTAAGCCAACAGCTATTACTTAAACCTTAAGAAAAGTTTAAATGGAAAGTATTTGAAGGTGGTAGTAATCAACATTGTATTGGTTTAGTCATATGTAGTTTACAGACCCTAGAACTGATCATTAGAACTATTTTTATTTAAAACATCAGATTCATTGATTTTTGGAAACTATTTGAAAAAATTTCTTAATTTTGTTTGAGGATGTTTCTCTGACTTAAAAAAATATTTATTGACAGAAAGAAAGATTTTAAAAGAATATTTTTTGGGAAAAGAACCATGACGATTTTAAGAACTAATCTGACCTAACAATCAATAGATCAAGTTTGATTCTTTTTCAACGATAACTTTTTAGTATTTTTGTATATTTTACATACATTTGTAATTGAAAAAAAAATTACAAATAAAACACAAATTACAAAATGAGTAGCTTCAAAAACTCTTCTAAGTTTCAAACAACCTTTGATAGAATTATCGAGCTTTACTTATACAACTTAGGATTTTAATATGATTATATGTAACCACAACACTAAACAGAAGAGAAAAAATGTTGCTTATTTTACTTAAAATATTTGACTTTGTTTATTTAATAAATTCAGTAGAAGATTTCTTCAGTAGAAGGATATAAGATTCATTGAAATATTCTAAAACTTCATACTTCAACCAGGATGTATTCAAAAACTTACATCAACTAAACCAGTCACGTTTTGATTTATTTTTTTTCTTAAACAAAAGTCTTTGGAAATCAAAATCTGGCTGAAAGTTTTTCCAATACTATATGATGAATGAAGACCACGTCAAAGAGCTTTTCAATCACAAAAAATTGTTCTATTATAATATACAGCTAAATTTTTCAAATCTTTTGACAATCGATCATTTAGTGACATTTTGAAACTTCCTTATTAAAGAAACTAGTTGTTGAGAATTGAGTAACAATTTTACAATTACTCAAATAGTGTGACCTTTTATTATGCACCAGAGACCACTTAAGATTTAGTGAAATATTTGACTGTTCAACAACCGTTGCTTAAGTAACACATAAACGAATATTTCCAAGAAACCTTAATTTAACGGTTAAAATGTTAATTTTGTTTACAGTTCAAATATATTAAAAGTAACTTTCATTATCTAAAATATATAATTTCGAATTAATCACCAAAATTGGAAACAGTAATTTGTTTGCGTTTTTTTTTCATTTATACAATAAGAATTTTAAATGTTTAGCAGTGAAATTGTACTTTTACTTCAGAAATAGGAAACCAGTGACATTATAAACGTTGAATCCATACTTCTCTTTGAAAAGAGGCTGGGTACACGCTAGTCTAAGGCATTCAAAGTCTCAAATGTTTCTAGAGTAAATATTGAACTAAATTGCATTTATCTTTAAAGATAAAATTTAGTTGTTCTATTTCTAAGGCATGGTAATTATATAAGAGTTACCAAACAATATTTTATTATCAATAAGTTCGAACTTTATTTATCAGTATTGACAACGTCTCAAAGAATGACAGAATTAATCTTTTAATTGATTTTTAGCATGAGTCTTTCAGATTCTATTATTAGGTATTTATGATAAGTCTTTGATACTTTTAGTAATAATTATCAATTTCTAACACAAATATAGTTTTAAAACGATTCTTAAAAACGCTTTCAATATATTTTTGTTCAGTAGAAATGAAAACTTTACGATTTAAATAAACGACAGAACCAACCGATACACTTTTAAGAAAAAGTAATTTTTTACACTATTAACTCTCTAGACATGTCGGTCAAAGTGTATATTGAAAACACAACACTGTCGTATTGTTTGAAGCTATCAAAAACACCACAGAGTTTCTTCTTAATATCAACCAAATATTTATGACAGAGACTTTTGTCAGCATTTCTAACAAGCTTGATTTTATATCTTTTAAGTGACTTAATCATTTTTGTTGAGCTAAGAGTATTTAAATCGAAGAGTTGGTTGCAGAGTTGAACAAATGTTACAGCATCTGCAAAGGCTTTTTCTATACAACAAAGTTTTCAGAAAGGAGAAAATGTTTTATTTAAAGCCTTATAAATATTGAGATTTGATAAAACTTAAGTATATCTTCGTTGTTTAAAAGATGTTAAACAGATATTTTCATATGATAGTTAAAATAAAATATTTCTTGACGTAAAAACAAACATTGAACCACCCAAAAAGATCTTTCACAAAATTATAAAAATTAAAAAAAAAAACTTTATTTAACGCCTTTCTTCAATTACAAAATGTCAGTTAAAACACAAAGACTGTCGTAGCAAAAAGAATATTGTGAAGATTTATTATAGATACAAACAAAGCTCTCGTAAAAGCTAAGAGCACATTGATTTCTTTTTCTTTGTTTTTATAATGACTTTACATTGAAAACAAACTATGTTGAAGAAAAGACAAAACCAAAAAAGCTTGAATAAACTGAGTCCAAGCTAATCTTTTCAAATTCAAGTTTACTAAAAATTGATGCGAAGCAACAAAGCGATGAAAAATTCGATCATAAGTCGTGTTGTTTATCAAAGATAATACAAACTATTATATTTATTTCATTCAACGTATGACCGCAGATGATTAATTGTACAACTCTTAAAGTGAACACAAAACAATATGACTGCAGAAAGATAATGAAATAATCTTAAGTGTAACAGCTCAATACAGAAAAATAGGAATTCTGCAGAGGTATAAGCAACCATTATAAACCAAAAATAGAAAATCAATATTTTGATCTGGCTTATATCAACATCGTTAAAACTATTATTTAGTAAAATAAAATTTTCTATAGAAATATTTACTGGTTAGTTTGGTCATCTAAAACCTATTTATTTAGTTAATCTTCAAAAAAGTGAATTATGAAAAAGCCAGCTTGTTACTAAGGACATTTTGTTCTAAGAAACAAACACGTAAAATGTGTTAAGGTGTATCTTGGGAATCATCAACATCACGTACTCCTTGTACGACAATCTCGCTTACCTGGGTAGTTTTAGCTAACATGTTTAATAGGTCAAGTTTCTGAATTGAGTTTTTATGGAATCTTAAGTGAAAGAAATGACGCCGGACCACGAGTCAGCAGGTTTCAGGTGAGTACACAGCTTTCATCGGTACTTCAATTCACTTTTTAAAACTATTTGAAGACAAATCATTCTCATAATTGCTTATAGAAGAGATGTTTTAGTTGAAAACCGTTTTTAGTTGTAAACTTGCTAATTTAACTTTAAAAGCATCAAGAGTATGATCAAAGAGAAAGAATGCTTCAATTGTAACTGATTTTGTTGGCATTTTTACACTAACCTATGCGTTGAATACAATTTTTAACTTTCAAAAACTAATCAATAATAATAAAGTCTTAAATTGATTGATAACTAAAAGTTTTTCACATAAAATATTTTATTTACATTGGAAGTGAGAAATTTTTAAAGCTCTTTTTTCTGTAGTAAGAGGTGACTAAGACTTATTGCTTTGTACTCATTTAGTTTATTTAGTTCAATAAAGACTTTATTTAACAAGATATTAAGGCGTGTTATCTAAAATAAATACAAATTAAATCCTTACATCTAGAATAAATTCTAGTAAGCTATTCAGTATTAGAAATTTTTAATATTTATTAACACAACTTGGAAATTTAGTGATTTTTACATCATCTACATCATCTGTAGTGTTATTAAATAAGAAGAGTTACTTATAATCTAAAAATCTGTGAACCCACCAAAGCATTCAACCTATTTATCTTAGATTCAAGTAATTGTGTTTCAAACTCAACTTGTAAATGACTTTTTGGAGTTACAAGTAAGAAATTTTACTTTGAAAGACTTTTCATCTTATTAAAATGTGGCTTCGTAACGACAAAATATCTTGATTCTAAGCTTAACTCTTTTACGTAAATTACCGCAACGCATGATTGACCATGCGTCCTGAATAACATACAACCAGCAGCTACCGTCGAACGATAGTTTGATATTTCAACTTTTAACAGATAATCTAAAATATTTAGTTTTTCTTCTGATTGCTAAAGTAGGTGAAGTCAAATGTTTAAAAATCTGATGAAAAAATGGAAACATCGTGATCTTGGGATCATACTATAATTTTGAAGGCTCTATTTTTCTAAGATCTCTAAAATCGATAATTTTTTTTTAACTTTTTGAAAAAAAGACAGACTTAAAATCAGTTACTTCAAAAATTGTTTTCGATTTTTCAGTCTACATTAATGCCACCAATGAGCTAGAAATAATTTCGGATATTTTGAGTAAAAATTGTTGTGCTTCATACTCCCAAAAATTTATTGAAAAAATTATCAGAATAAAAATTAGAACTTATCAAGGAAAAACAAGCAAACTGGCTTACAGAGAAATTCAATTAATTCTTGTTGCAAAGTTTGAATATGTTAGCAAGCATACAAGGATGTTACAATTATTTGAAGAACATTTATTTGCTTAAAGTGGTTGAAGACAAACGTGATTTTTAGTGTTTGTAAAACATTTTTACAAAATTTTTAAATGTTACTGAAATCTTGTAACAAACCTTTTACTGATGGAATTAGAAGGTTCAAGTTCATTTATTACTACTTAATTAAATCAAACTAGAAATTTCTAAACTTTTTTTCTCATTTAATCAGTTTAAAACAACAATACAAAAAATAATTGGTGTTAGCAACAAAGTATGACAGTGTAAAATGTTATGGGTATTAATTATTCAATATGCCAAGCTAAAAGTATTTGGATATCATACAATACTATAAACAGACTAATTCAAAAAACTAACAAAATAATACTGAGAAACAAGCGGTCTTTTAGACTGTAGCAATTTGAAAATTGAAATTTATTTGCAGGAAGATTTTTTTGAAAAGATTAAAATTTTTGTAATAAACTTACCATCGTACGATTCACGTCTCGCTGCTGATCTAAATATTCATAAAAAAGATTAAAACGTAATTCGCTTTACTAATTGACATATTTACTAGTTTAAAGTACACTTTTAGTTATTAGCAAAGAATATTGCAATAAATTATTCTGATAATTGACAATTTTGAACAAATTATTTATCGTTACAACTATTTAAGAAAACAAATTATTTGTTTAAAACCTTTTATTGTTTGCTTTCTATCAAACAAATTGCTATGTAGATTCACACGAGAATATTTCAACTTTATTAACTTTCAGAAACACAGTAGGTGGTAGAGTTTAATGTAAATCTCAATAACTGTTTATAGATAAAAAGAATCTGTTAAAAATCTTACATTTCACTGGATTCGTCTCTCTTCTTAAGACTATGAAATTGATCTTTCGATGAATGAGTTTTGGAAAATGATGAACCTATTAATAATTCTTTTATAGTTATATAGTTAAAACTTGACATACTTAGTTAACAGAGTAAACAAAATAAAATATGATTAGTAAACAAACGTTAGAAAGAAAACAAATGATTAGAAATTGATTTAATTTTTCAAAAGTCATAAATCTCAAAATCATTAAATTTCTCACAAATGATGTAAATAACAGATGTATAATGATTATAAATTTATAAATTTGTTGTAAAAACTTAGTGAAGTTGTAATATACTACTTTTAAATATTAAAGATTAACTTTTCATAAAACGTGAAGATTTAGAATAAATCTTTCTCTGCATCGAAAATAGTTTTAGTGAAGTGTGAAGATAAACAATTTTGCAAAAAAACATACCAGTTAATCTTTATTTTTTCAAGAAAAGTTTAAAAGAATGAGTTATTTTATGTTCTAAGATTTAAATTGTATCTGTTTTCATAACTCTTATAAATTGACTTTTAGCTGAGAGATTGTTTACAGAAAGTCAATCAAGCGTGACGGCAGCTGTCGCTAGTAGCCTAGCTCACTGAAGAGGCCGGTTCGCTTTTACTTCAAAAATAAACTGAATTCTCCAAATTATAAGTTATTAAATTATTAGGTAGCTATAAAATAAAATCAACTTTTTAAGCATTTATTGCAATAAAATAATTTCATGAGCTTTAAAAGTATTTATTTAAAAAAGAAATTTATTTATCTTTGTCTTTTGAGCAAACTTTTAGTCATAATAGCTTTTCATAAAAACTTTTGTCTGAACGTCAAAATTTCAAAAGCAGATAATTGTTGAATATTACCATTTCAAAAATGTTTAAACTTAAAAACTTTTGATAGTTTATCTCAATGTTAGTAAACTTGTCGTTACCAACAACATTTGTTATTCTTATTTCTATAAATAAAAAAAGTATTGAATAAAAAAGGTATAAGAAAATGAAAATTGAAAAATAAGTTTAAGATTTGAACTTACAAAAATAGAATTCGAATCTCTAACAGGATTTCGATAACAATTACTCAAAGACATCATTTTTTCAACTGCTAGTATTTACAAAAAAATCATTTATTTATTGATTTTAATAATTTCAATATTCGATTATTTTTTATAAATCTTAAAAACAATTATTTAAAAAATTGTATAATTAAAACTGATAAAATTTCTACATATGAAGTGATTAGTTAGAACTAAAACTTAATTGTTCTAATAATTATTTTAGTACTTGTCGGTTTCGCCTCAATCAGGAGATACTTACACAAAAGAATGACGAAGCAGGTTAATTTGATCATGTTGTCTTGGAGTGTAGGAGACATGAAAGAATTAAAGCTATCTAATTACCAAAAATTGTATTTTCAACCCTAATAAGTACATAAACCTAAAAAATAATATCTGAAAAATCTATAATTGAATTATACATTACAAATAGTTTCTTTTCAAGAAAACCACTTTTCTTAAAGTAACCTATCTTTTTTTACAAAAGATTGCAAGAAGTATTAAAAATTTTAAACAAAATAATAAAACTAAGATTTACGACATTTTGAAAAAATTTAAATAATATGATATCTTAGAAGAGACACTTTAGTTATTCTACAAACGTATCAATAAATTTGAAAGTAAAGAAAATCAATTAAATAAAAAAAATTATTTTTAATTATATAAATTTCACAAAGAAAAGTTTGACAAATTACGAAAAATTATCATTTTTAAGGCCTACCATTAAGCTGAACTTTTAGTTATTGGAAACTGCAGTGCAGTTGATTCAAAAATGTTCATTCGACTTAAATGCCTCTAGGCACACAGCGAAACAAAAAAGAGCTTTCTTGTTTCAGCCAAGATTTGTGAAATACGCCAAAAATATTGAACTTTAACAACCAGTTTTCTAAAAAGAAATTACTTTCTATACTAATTGAGTTGGTAATATAAAATTTGCGATATATGAACCATTTTTTTATGACAAAATTTTTTTTATAATTTTGATGATAATGTTTTTGAAAATTACAAAAAAATATATAACAAAAATGTTGAAAGTTTAAAGCAGATATAAAACAATTCATTTACTCACTAAAAGAATACTTCATATTTTCAAGTAGCTCAAAAAATTCCTTTTTACTGAACAGAAATGTAAGAAAAATTAATTTCTTACAGTTTAAAACTTAAAAGATAACAAACTAAAAGTTTTTTTATAACATATTTCCAAACTTATAAAACAATCTACTGTGAATAAATACTTTTAAATAACAACTGTTTTTTTTCCATGAAACTAAATACACTTTCATATCATAAGACTGTTAATTTCTTCAACAAACAGTTTCTTGTTTAATCTTAAGATATTTCTCAGGTGTCAATTGGTGTATTTAGCAAATAGCATAAAACAAAACTAATAATAACTAGAACTGTTACTTTTTATGTTGACTATTAATTAGCAAACATATAAACGTGAATATCATTCAGCAGGAAAAGTAAAAAATATCAGAAATACATTTTATGGTTTCTTTTTCAATTGTTTACAAACTGCCGTCGCCATAGTCTTGTTTTTCACAATCTCACAATGTCGTTTTATTGCACATATTTGCTAATATCCGGGTGTGTCACTTATATTTCATGACTATACAAAGATTCAAAGTTCGGATTGTTTTCTATTTTACTAAAAATGCATCAAAACTTTACTAATTAATAACCTCTGATGTTACTGAGTTCAATCTAACTTTTTAACATTTGATTTCTAAAACATCTCATAAAATTAGATTACTTTTCTTGCGGCTGTAATGAAACAAGTGTGTGCTGGCTAGAAATTAGTCGAGTCAGTCGGTCAGAGCCTGAACTAAAGAGAAAATCAGATTTGAAAAAGTATCAGCAACATGAGAGATCCATAAAGATAATGAACAACGCAGAAAAAAGCTAAAAAAGAAAAAAATAGACAAAGTTTTCCTAACACATAACTGTATCTTTCTTTCGATTTCAAATTTCAGCTAATTACTTTTAGATCATTATAAAAGAATTTCAAAAAAGACATTACTACTCAATTTGCAAATACCAAGTAATATTTTTCAACTTCAATTCAAGTAACCTTTACTTTGACTAAACTCACAATTTTATAATCACAATTAATAAAGATTTTAACAGACTCATAGCTTTTAGACTTTTTCAAACCAAATTCTTAGGGTTATACAATTGTACAAACACTAAAAAACTTTACAGAAAATTATGGCAAGGAATTTTAATGGTTGTAACTATAATAAACTTAATGTGATTAACTTTATTCACAAATTTTGAATTGAATTTTTCATGAATAGAGCTTTAAGCTACAAAATGAAATGTTAAAAAGATTTTTTCAAATATTTATGAAAGAATCAGATCGATTGAAGAATAATCCTATTTCTTTGAATATTAATTTTAAGAATTGTTTTTTAGTGTTGTTTACACCATTTTCAAGCCTGAATTTAATCAAAAGGTGATCTCAATTAGTAAAAGATGAATTCTACAGAACACTTTTTTGTGTGATTGGTTTATTGTTGAAATAATTTCATTTGAAACAAACTTAAAACTTTAAAAAGACAAACTTTACAGCAACTTTTTAACGAAATTTATGAAATATTCAATATTTTTAAAATTTTGAAAATATTTAGAAGTTGTTTGTCCTTGAAAGTCCATCTAATTTTCAAAAAGAATTGAAGATTAAAGATGCAGCCTATGATCTTCTGTTTTTGATCAGCTGAATGAAAATAAATTTCTAACAAAATAGAAATATTCGAATATTACAGAATTTCGGATTAAATAAGTTTGTTAAAAAGCGAGATAAGTTTGTGCACCAAATTTACAAATGGCAATTAAATAAGATCGGTTGAAATTTGCATTGCTTTCTTAAACCTAATTGAATCAACATCAGAAAATTTGTAAAAAGAAATAAACTAAAGAAAGTTTTCAGATGAACTTTGTAATTGGTGATTAAAGCGGTTTCCAGTCGTCGACTTGTAACTACTTATAAATGCATATTTTAATGGTAAAAATATTAGAAAATGATGATTGTTACAAACAAGTTTATATTATTAATAATAATCCATTAAAATTTATAAAATGATGTTTATTCTCTTATAACTACTAAATATACTTCACAATAAATAGATTGAAATTTATTTATTGTTTTTTTAAACAGTTACTTACAAATAATACATTACAAATAGAAAAGAAGTATTTGATATCAAATTGTTAAGACGTCAAAATTGTCAAATATACTTTAAAGTCTATAAAAAAAAAAAGATATCAAATAAAAAACAACTTTTCTAAACACTAGCTGTCAGTAAAGCAAAAAATTAAAACTTTTTCTTATTACCATGAAATTCCAAAATCCAAAATAACTTTTCATTCGTAAACTGGATGTAATAGTTCTGATTAATTGCTTCCCAAGCATAATTCTTCTAAACTATTTAGTTAATAGGCCTGTTTTTGGTAAACATTTATTCAAGCCGAATTAAATGTGAATTGTTAGATTTTGTTTTATACATTTAGTAGATATCTTTTTCAATTTGTTGAATATTTACCGCTAGATGGCGCAGCAGAAAGGTCAAATACTAATTTGGTTCGCATTATCGAAAATTCAACAAATATATCGAAGTAATGTTGTGAAATGTAGAATGTTGATTTAAGTGAAGTTTATTATATAAATATTTCAGTATTTGTAAAAACAACAAACTAAAGCATAGACTGGAACAAATTTTAGACAAGTCTTGATTATATTAGTAACTGGTTTAATTTAAACTATCTAAAAATAAGCCAAAAAAAGCTTTCTGTAAAAATTATCAGAAAAATTATCAATAAAGTTAATTTTAAGAAGTAACAAAAATACACCAATTAAGTATTTTAACTTATCTTAAAGAGTTTTGAAATAATACAAGTAAAATATTACATAAAAAGCAAATAATTTATATAAGCAGATAAAATTTCAATGAAACTTGATATAAATAAACTGAAAATAAATCTTTTAAGCCATAAAGAAAATTTCTTGATAAATACTAAAGTTAAAGTATTTTGCTTTTTACAAAATTAACATTTTCATGTATTTTTTTATCTTATTTTCAGTTAACATAATTAATAGAAGAAATCATTGTTGCCAACCAAACTGCTTTAAACTTTCTCCAATACTTGGGCATTTAGAAATGCTCTAAATTGTTTAACGCCTACGTTTTGATTTTTAATTTGGAGGTATTTTTACTTAAATTAACTGAACATTCAATTTAAAAAATTATCAAAGTTTAAATTTTGTTATAATAATTTGCTAGATGAATTTTATGGATATAAAGAACCAAATCTTAATTGTTTTAAAGACATCCTTGTCTAGAATTGGGATAATATTAATGAAGTTATAAGTGTAGAAGTAAGTTTGGCCAACACAAACATAATCTTGTTAATTACTTATAAATGAACTTTATGAAATATTGTCATTTATGAAATAACGGAGTTTCCTTATTACACTGTTGATTGTAAAGTATAAAAACAACTTTCTACATTTTTTTGTTTCAGCTTTTAACTATAAATATTTTTTGTAAGATTTTAGGAGTAAATAAGAAAAATTGAAGACAAAGCCTCAAATGTAAAATAAGCATATCATGAGCGTAACGATAAAGAATCTTTATAAATATAATCTAAAGTTTTTTCTCAATAAAACTATTTGAATTAAAAAAATAACTTAGCCAATAACTCTATTTTCGAAAATTAATAATTAAATAATATTTTTTTGTGATAATCAGTTAAAGTTTTGAAAACAAAGTAAGCAAGTCTTTTGAAGTAGCCATCTCTTTTAACTTTTGTAGTCTATATCAGATCAATAATATCGATCTTGTTGAAAGTTAAAATTTCACAAATATCATTTTGCAGAACAAAGCTTTTAGTGAAATGTGTAGATTTCTACTCATTTTTGATCTACTTCATATAAACTTGATCATGTTCTTGATGTAAAGCATAAAACAGGCCTTAAAATAATAGAGGAAATGACGTAAAGGCAGCAAGCTTGTTGAAGCTTCTACTAATGTAGATGTGTTCTAAGTTATTCATATCTACAAGAAAATCAACTTTCTAAATATAAAATTGATATCACTTCTCAATGTTCAATGATTTGATGAAAAGGTTAGACCCCTGGATTGTTCCATTGATAAATGATCGTGATGTAATCTTAATCTTTCTCACTTTATCTGAGTTAGTTATTTCTTATTTGAAAGCAAGTTGTAATGTTTTCGACTATTATATTTTCGCTGTAAGTTTCAACACGAAAATAAAACGAGCTGAAAACATCATAGAGCCAAATGTAAAAACAGGATAAACCAAATTAATTGAAAAAAAAACTAGACGGATAAAGAAGGGTCTTGCCTGGGTAAAAGAAAGTATATTCATAAAAATCAATTATATCAATTTCACACGGCAATACAAAAGAATTGTAATTATTTACATAAATATTAAATCAAAAGTTTGTCGAAAAGAAAACAGCCACATTTGATCTATCTGTTACCAGTTGTAAACAGACATTCTGCACGAGTACAAAATGTTTGTTTGAAGAAATTTGGACTACTTATAGAGATATGTACAATTAGGATACTTATGAGCAATTGTGAGACTTTCATGAGGTATCAAATGTAATAACCTCAAGCAGCTGATGATAAACCATCAAGACATTTTATCAATTGTTAACATTCGAAACATATAACTTCTGAACATATTACTAGAAAAGGTAGCGACAAAATGCTTAGGGACTGAAAGTGAAAGATGAAATACGATTTGTCGACAGTTAAAGAAAGTTGTGAATCAGAAAAATAATGTTTTGTTATAAACTGGGCTAGCAAAAAATATCACCTCGTACATACAACGACCTTACAACCTAAGCTTTTAGATCAATCACTTACAAATGATTTATTGCACATGAGTCAAAGAACATATAGCTGTTGCCATGTTCTGTGTCTTACAAAGATAAACAACAAATGAATGAGCCTGAAATAAAGAGTTTGAACAAGATGAAAAGATACTTGTTGGGAGAGATAGGAGGACGGGATATGAGATGAGTAATATCAGGGGCACTGAACTAGGTTTTATTGAAGTCTTCTTCTTCTAAAAATCATATCAAAAAAAGTGATTTGTATATATGCAGTTTTACAAAAATAATTCCTCATCTTCAGATTAAGTTATTTAAGACAAAACTATCTTGATGTAGTAAATAGAAAGACATCGTCGTTTATGGATACATTTAAAAGCAATGACGACAATAACAAAATTTATTTCATTAATAGAAGATTACCCGCCTTTGAGAAACGCTTTGAAAAAAATAAAAAATCTGAAACTAAACCACTTCTAGATAAAATGAATGTTAAAAATCAGGGAGAAAAAACAGTGTAAGAAACGAAATGTGAATCGTTAAAGAGTTAGAAGATGCTTAACAACCACACTAGAGGTCATTTTAATGTTTCCTTGCAGATATTGTTTTATGTTTAAATAACAGAAGATTAAAAAAAAACTATTTTCTGTCAACAAGTACAGTTAAGATGGTTCTGTACCTTAAAAAATAAAGAAAGCAGAACCCTGCAGACAATCGAAAAACCGCTAAAAATAGCATAAAAGAGCATCAATAAAGAAATACATATCACAAGTAGTCATGCGTTGCTAACACACATGGAGAGATATGAGTTCTAGCGACTGTGGTCAGGTAAAAATACGCCAGAATTAGTTAAAGACATAAACTGTTCAACAAACACAACATAAACATGCAGAAACCAAATAAAAATGTTTTTTTTTAATATTATTGACTTTCGTTCCGAAACTGGACTGTTCACATGGTCCTATATCAACTAAATAAACCAAATAGGATCACAAAAATGTGATAAAAACTAAACAAATGGTTGCTGCTGTGAGTGTTTTGTAGTGGCACGCCACACCCTGTCAAGTTGTTGCTTGCAGCTTCAAACGCCATTCAAAAATCGGCAAATTCTTTGGCACACTTTTCAGTGGAATGAATGCGTAGCTGTTCTTCTTCATATTCATCAAAGTTTTCGGTTGAACCGGCGCCCTTGTACTTTGGTATAAAAGGTGCATCCAGCTGAAATTCAAATAAGTTTAAATGATGAGATAAGAGATAGTTGGTAAAGTGTTGAGGTACGAAGTCTTTAAGTGAAAAATTACATTTGAAGATAGAAAACTTGTTTAGAAGTACAAACACCACCATAGTAGTTGTCGGGCGCTTGTCAAGTAACTTGTCGACAAGTTTGTTGAGTTAGTTTTATTATTCAATGAGTTTTAAGTGATCAGAGAGGTGGGAAGACTCAACTAACTTCCTTGAAAGGTTTTATGTAATCGAAAAAGAGATTGAATGTCAACTGCACATTACTAACAATTTGTTTGCTAAAATTAATTACAATTTCTCTCATAAAGATAAATATGATTACTGATAATTTACTGGGTCGATTTATTGACCACCCTGCTCTTATCTCTTGGCTTGAACAATTTGTTAAAGACGGAAAACTGACAATTCATCATTGATAGTTTAGTTTTAACTTTTTGGGGTCTTCAATGTTGTTCCACAAGTCAGTATTTCTTTTCTTCAATATTTATATCAAAAACATTAAAGACTTTACTACATCACTGAATGCTTCTGAAAATGACGATGCTAAACTTTTTACTTTCAACTCAATTACTCCAACTTAATCTCCTTTGGAGTTTACCAACTTAGGACTTCAATCCAGACAACTCAAGCTAGCTACTGATGAATGTTTCTATCTGTCAATAAATAAACCTTCCAACTTTAACTCAATATCATATGATTTCTACTCAAGCAACAATAAAATGTCCCAGTACATTGTCATGAAAGACTTGAGTATCTTCATCTCTCATGATTTCAAATCACCACTTAAAATATTTGTTGAGAATTAGTTCAGTTACTTCATAACAAATTGTGAATTCTTTTAAGAGCAGAAATATTTGGACTTTTTCGTCTTAGGTTAGCGTTCAATTCCTCTGCATGAAGTGTTCTCACATTGAAAAAGAAATTATGGATCTTCAATCACTTCAGAGATCGTTTACTAGGAAATCTTTCTAGATGTTCAAACCTTTTTCTTCTTGCAAATACTGTCTCTATAAACCTTATATTAAATCTTGGCAATATCCGACTTTTTACCACTACTTAAAATAATTAATGGTTCCTTTTATCTCATCTTTAACGACTTCTTTAAAGATTGCAATCTTTCATATGTCCTCAGAAGTTCATCATTTATTTTAAATCGTAATTGATCAAAAGTTGGTCATTTCAAATCATTCTACTCAACAACTTCTTTAATAACACCCAGTAGACTAACAGCTTTGGGGTCACAACAGTTTGGAATCTTCTTTCAAATTCCATCACTACATCCAAATCTATCATCAGTTTTTTGAAAATTGTGTTAACAATCAGGCAATTCATTTTCTCCACTTATTTTGTACTTTTGATTCATAACTTATACCTCTGAAGCAATCTGTCATCTACAGCCGTACGTTGGATAAAATAAATAAATAAACAAAACCTTTTATTTAGTTCCATTTAAATGGGTAAGGTCGATTATAAACAAATAAACTGTACAGAAGATTATTCTGTTTATGATTCGATTCAATTAAATTGATGATGATGATGATGATGGTGGTGGTGACATTAGTAGAAGATGCTTTACAAGTCAGAAGCAAATATGATGATTGAACCACTAAGTGATGATTCAAAAACAAATTGAAGCAGTAACAATTTTGGATGCTACCCTAATAAATCAATAAATTAAACAAGTTTAGAGAGTACAAGGCAATGTTTAGAAACAAGAACAAAAGATCTATTTTCATCGCAAGTTTCACAGCAACTCTAATTTGTCAGATAAAAATAGAAGTTGAAAATATATTTATAAATATATATCTAATAATAATTATAGCAATTATCTATAGTTGAAATCTACTAATATATTTTAAACAATAAATTATAGTTTAGAATAGTTTTAAATATTATTAATAATATAAATTTACAATTCTTATCAGCTTTATCATAAAAACTTGAAATTGACACGTATACAGCAATTGACAAAATTGTCAAATTGATACAACAAATTAGTTGAAATAATAAAAATAAAATGAGAAGTTGTGAAGGCTGAGCAACAATTTGACAACGATGATAACAGCTGTCAATATCACTAATGTATAGTGGCTCGCGTCATATTGATTTTTAAATTGTTGCTTCTTTTCATACAGATATAAACAAATTATTAAACTGTCTGGTTCGCTGATAACTTAACAAAAGTTGTACTTGTTTTAATGGTGGCTGATTTGTTTGAATAATAACTAACCTATTCTCTACTAATGAAAGCTTTTTGTAACTGATTCAAATGAGTTTTTTAAGCAGTCTACTTCACGTTGGTAAATTTGAAGAAAATATCAGGAAATAGATCTTGGTGTTATACAAACTGCTGCTTGTCATAAGAAAATATTAAATATTATGATATAGGTGAAAAGAATTGCTTCATAAAGTTGATGTATTTTTTCTACTGAGTTTGAATGGTTACTTTTAAGAAAAGAAAACAAACAGAGACGAGAATTGAAAAGAGGCATAATAACATGATCCTATCTGCCTTGTTCGAAAACACATTTAGAGAATTACACCAAAAAGTTTGAAAAGAAAAATATTAAAGTGTTTTGTTGTGAAGTAAATCAAATAAAAATTATCAGAAAGCTACCTACTCCATGTAAAGTTGTTTATTGAGTTTTTTATCTCTTACAAAACTCATATTTTTAGTTTGAAAAACTTAATTATTTAAAAACATTTGAAAAGTTGGTAAAAAGCTGAAGTAAATTTAAAGGAAGTGATGCAAGCATTTTGTGAAAATAGAAATTGTAATGGTAGTTTACAGAAAATTTCTACAAAACTATTCAGAAATTAATCGATTAGTGAAAAAATCAGTTGGAAACTTGTTTAAGTAGAATGGCTGTGAGATAGATAATTACCCTCTTTTGGTATACTGCAATCCAATCCATTTGGTTAAACCATCGGTGATTCTTTATGTCACTAACACCATTTTTTAGGTTTCCATAACGTTTAGTAAGATCAACTTGTAGCAGGTTTCTTAATACATCTTTTAATTCTGAGGTGAAATGTGATGGAAAGCGAACCTGAAAAGAAACGGGTTATTTCAAACAACAATCTTTCTCAATTTATTCTATTCAACTGCTGGCACTTGTAAGGTGATTTCAATGAAATGTTATTTGTAATTAGACAAATCATTTTACGCCACACTCAATATCTATCAAATATAATTTGATCAAATAATTATCTATAAATGAATTATTTAAAAATAACATTTCAAATTGAATTATTCAATTTGAAGCCTTACTTTTCCAGACACGATTTTTTCATAAATTTGAATTGGCTGGTCGGCAAAAAACGGAGGATAACCTGCCGCCATTTCGTATATCAGGACACCTAATGCCCACCAGTCGACGGCTTTGTTGTAACCCTGAAAGAGAATGTAAAGATGAAGACTTGGTTACTTGAGCAATGAACTCAGTAGGTATTTTGGACTTGAAAAGTTGATCTACATACTTTACTTAAAATAATTTCCGGGGCAAGATACTCAGGAGTTCCACACAAAGTCCAGGTCCGGCCTTTGACCCTCTTTGCAAATCCGAAATCGGTCACCTATATCAGCAAACAAGTTTTGTCATCTATATCGAGAAGATGTTTACAAATATCTCAAGTGTTTATCATGAATGGGTTTGATACTAAATCTATCTACATGTAGCCAGTCAAAAAGGGTAGGCTTATTCAATTGCTTACTAGTGACTCAGTCGTACCTGAATATATCCCATGCTGTCGATGAGTATGTTTTCTGGCTTTAAGTCTCGATAAATAATGTCTAAATGATGAAGATATTCAAAGGCAAGTACAATCTGTGATCCGTAGAACCTTGAGTGTGATTCACTGTAAAACAAATTGTTGTTAGTAAGCTCATCAAGATCTTATAGATCATCATCAAGATCTTGTTTGATTTATTCATCTTCACAAATAGATCAGATGTACTTTTTTTAAACAATTTTAGATTGATCTTGTAAATGGTCAATATATAAAAGTCTTTAAAACTAATTTAGAAACTGCCAATATTCAGATATATACAGACAAGACTGAAAACAATCGAATAGATGATGACATCAAATTTCAGCAACAAATTATTCAAATTAATAGAATAAAAACTTGTAGATAGAAAATAAAGATGTAGCTGAAAAAGTTTCGTCTCACTCATTTAAATCACAAAATATTCATTTCGCTGTTTGCTACTTTTATTAAAAACAAAATAATTATTTATCTGTTTGTTATTTACGCACATAATCCTCTCTCTGTAAACAAAACATGTGATAAGGAGAAATTTGCAAATATCAACGAGCACCAAGCCAAGCAACAATTAACAAATGGTTCAGAAGTAAATTTCACATATTTGCGTCACTACAATTGATTTAAGACAATTGGGCTTTTATAGATTGATAAAAATCGATATAAATTGAATAAATAACAAACTGTACAACCTGAACCTTCCTATTCGTCGTAGATGTGAAAACATTTCTCCACCGACGACATATTCTAGTACCATGTACAGGTTACTGTTATCCTATAATAAACAAGTTGTGATGTTACTTTTGAAGAATTCACCGGAAATAGATTCTAATACTTTTTAAGATCAATTTTTAAGAGAAATTTCAATAAATTGATATTATTCACACAAAATAGACAAGTACAGCTGAAAATGTGATAAAAGATAGCAGCCTAGAGGCAAGTCTACAGCAGGATTTGTCAATCTTTTCAAATAATCATCACTTCTCAACTGAATTCGTGAAATGAGTCGACTCTCAAAGTAAGAGTACGACAAAATTTTGCAAAAATTGATAAAGTTTGAAAATATGAGCTTGATAACAACCAACAGGTTCATAAATGCAACAATAAAACGCTTGTGAGGTGTTCAGTTGAAAGATAACTACTACTTCAGCATTTAGAAGTGTTGACATGACTAAGGGAGTGACATTACACAGATGACGAAGTAACAAATAAAAAACAAATTTTAGATGAAAATAAGTAAACAGAAGAAGATGTGGCTAAATAAAATGATCAGCTATAAAACGATGTTTATTGATCACTTTTACTAATGCGGCAGCATATACATCACCAGTTGGTGAAATAAATAAAGAGAATTTAAAGCTGACAAACAAGTAAGGTATCAGTAGCATTAATTGTTTTATAATACTAATTGTTGTATAATTGATAAATATTTTTAAGTGAATTTAGCTGACATGTTAACAATTTTTTTCTAAAATTATACCAATAACATTAAACAAATTTACAATAATCAAATCAAATATATTAAAGAAAGCAAATTAAATAAGTAATAAATTATTTACGGCAACTGACTTTGAAAGAATATTCCATTTTCACAAGGAAAGGGAAGCTTATAGATTGCAAAATTTTCTTCTCATTTAGTGTATGTTCTACCTGTTTTAACTTTACTACCTAAAAACGAAATAAGATATAATTGTGAAATAATCTGATAAAATATTAAATAATTTGTAGATGAGAATTTATTTACTTTTTGTTTGTCTAAAATTTTCATTGCATAATATGAGTTTGTGTTCTTCTTCTTCACTAGAACCACTCGCCCAAATGATCCTGTTCCCAATGTTTTCAACCTTTCAAAATCATCCAGCTTTGCAGTGTTCTGAAGAATGATCACAAAATTTGATTAATTCTCTAAAAAGATGACAATTGTTTTTTGTATTCAATCAATTAAAAATGATTTTACAAAAAGACATGTCTTTGTTTTATCATAAAATCTTTATAAGCCCCCCAAAAGTTCATCATTTCATAGCATGTTAATAATTAATTAACAAAATTCACATAATTCTGTAGAAATAAACTACTTGAAAATACAAAATCACTTCAAATAATTTGACATTGTGTGGTTGAAAACAGAACCATACAAGTTGGAATAAAATAAACAATTAAACTTTACACTTGAAATGATTAGAAAATCTAATAGCACATTGCATTCTTATGTTTTTATTGTGTAACCATACTTATTTCAAATACAAAGCCATCAATAATTTATACAATTAGCTATTTCACATATATTTTGAGATATTAACAGAGGTAAGTAATTTTAATACCTTTAAGGTTGGTTATCAAAATTTTAACCAATTAAACAGGAATTATAAACAGGATTATTATTAAAAAGCTAGGTTAGAAGATTTGGTGATTAACAATCTATTTAGAAAAAATAAACTTTAAAATATTTGAAAAAAAGTTTGCAATGAACCAAAAAATATAATGATTATAACAACTGATTCACCAAATTGATACTAATAAGTGAAGACTATTAGTGAATTTAAATTATTTGAATCAATAAAACAACTAAAAATAAATATTAAAAAATAACCTTTGAGAACTGACCTGTGCTGGATTTTCCCATTTTTTGAGAAAGTCTTCTTTAGATTCAGCAAGAAAGGCCTTTACTGCAAAAACAAGAAAAGAAACTTTAAGAGCTTGTAACTACTCATAAAATGACTGAAACTTATAAGATATGAAGAGATATTTTGTCAAAAGAACTTTTGTCAAACACAAAACTACAGAAAGGTCTTCATAATTCACATTATACACAATTCTTAAATATGAAAATCAAACAAACAAACAAATTAAGGAACATTTTCTAATTCTTTAGCATTTAATAGTTTTATTTACCTTCAAAAAACGGTTTGATCTAAACCACATAACTTACCACAATGTTATACTGACCATAAAATAACATTTTGATTACATTGTGAATATCAACTTTACAAATAGCTTACCTCTATTACAATTTTTAGCATTGCTTTCACCAAGTTTTTTGTAACTATGACTATCTTTGTCACGATTGAAAAAATGATACAAGCTATGCATTTCAAGAATATTTAATGAAAACAACAAAAAACTGTTTGCTGATCAAGATAAAGCCAAGTTCTTAATAGCAAGAGATGACAAGTAGGCTAAAACGCAGAGACAAGTAATCTTACATAGCCTGAAATACTTTTACGCTTAGAGCTTAAACAATCCTCCTAAAGATTGCCTCAATGTTCCGCTCCACTGAGCTTTCTGTCTATTTTTAGCTTTATCTGCAATTTATTTTTTCATAAGTGAACCGCTTGGCAAATGGTAAAAAGAGTAGAAATGATAAAAATAATTGAGCGTTTTTATAAAACCTTTTAGTCAAAGTTTTAGCAAATAATTCGCAGATTTTAACAAAAACATCAGATAGCTAAAGATAAACTACCAAAATTGAAATGTATTTTTAAAACAGTTAAAGAAATATAAAACAATTTATGGCAGCAGTAAGAGTTTCTTCTTGAATTTTTATTGTATTAGGAAGCAGATCTATTTCGGAAGCAGATAAACAAGTTTAATCTTGTATCTATTTTTATGCTCTTACAAAAATCCATTTTCACAAATTAGGAACAATAACCTTCTCAAATGCATTTCTCAATTGAGTATAAAAAATATTTGATATAATAAACCAATAAGATGCCAAAATAGAAAATTTGAATGTCAAACAACAGTGACCTTTTATTATTTGAAAGTAATGAAGTACTGATACGGACTGAGAAAAAGTGATAAGTTTCACTAAATCAACAATTCAGGTCCCTAACATAAGGGTTAAAAGTATGTGAAACGTCAACAGATGATATTTTGAAGTAAAACGACTTGAAACACTCTAAGATCTAACAATAAATAGTGAGTAAATAAAAATGACAATGAAATTATATGAAAAGATGACAAGAAAGCAAAAATAAGTTTCTAAGATATGAAGGTAGATATGAAAGTAATGAGAAAAATAGATGAAAAGTTGAAAATAATTGAATGGGTCGAAAATGAATTGTGTATGAACGTTTTATCTGACATCTTAACCAAGTAGTTTATATGAGATTAGATACTTTGTAAAGTTATGATTTAATCAACTATTCAAACACAATTTTGTGTGTTAAAAAACTAATTATTTTAAACTCTTCAAATATAATTTGAGTCATTCAAAAAATTTGAAAATACTTTAGTGATGAAAACCACTCAACATAAACAATATTATGAAAGATTGTTCTAAGGACAACTACACAAAATATAATTTACAGTAAAGTATTCACTGTTTTAGATTACATATTAAGAGACAGAAAACTGTCTATTTAAAAGCTAGAAACGATAAGTAAACATTTGTGGTGAAAAACTCATAAAGTAGTAGACATTGTTAATTAAATAGTAATGAAATTTCAATGTTGAGTATAATTAAAAGTTGATAAAAAAATCAGGAAATAATTGAACATTCTGCTGATAAGCAACTTTTGTTAAACAAACATACTCTATAAATAGAATGATAACATTTTAAAAAAAAGTTCAGAAGTCTCTTGTAATCTTACATAAGAAAACAAAGAGATAAAAAGAAAGACATAAGTTAAAAATAGAAAATTATAAATACAAATAACATGATAAGATATTTCAATCAAGTCATAATTTCTCATGACAATTGCATCTTTGAAAAGTGCTCTGAGTACTTTCAATTGTAAGAATCCCAGCTATAGTAGTAATCACATTGAAATTAGAATTATATTTTTTACTAGAAATGATAGTTGAAAAATCTTGGTTTTAGTCAAATATAATTCTCAAACTGATTTGCTATTTTTTAAAAGTTTATAGATTAAAAAAAAAGTTACACAATCTAGAAGCATCCCCACATTTCTATTTTGTGTAAAATCAAATAATTTAGTTATTTTTTTGAAGAAAAAAAGTTATAAATCATTTGAGTAGCTATTTTTTAAAATGAAAGTGAAATCTAAAATCAATGACTATTTCAAACAAGCATAATGTTGACAATATTGCTGAAAGTTATAAAAGGTAAAGCAAAATTACTTTCAGAATAGTCCTGACTCATAAAGACTTTAGATTTGAAGCAAAAAGAGAACTTTTCTACTTTCTCAAGTGATAAATTACACAAAAGAGGTTAATCTGAAGGGCTGCCAATATAAAAAATCACAAAAAACAGAAGCTTACATGAATGCCATCCAAATATTAGTTATGAAATTAGTAGAAGTAAATCAAAGTACAATTTAAAGGACAATAAACTTACATTTTTATATATACAACCATTCAATTTAATAACTAAACACCAAAACTCAATTTAAATCAAGTTGAAGTTTGATTACAATTTGAAAACAATATAACTAATTGCTATATATCATATTGCATCTTATAAATGAAATATTAATATTGTTCATTCTATGTAAAAACCCTTCAACTTATAAACAATTAGAAAATAATTTCAATATAGTACAGTTAGTATAATGAAAGGTTATCAATTATTTATATGTTACTAGTGAGATGCTGTCAATACCTACATTAGTGGATACAGAATCTAGTTGATATGAATAAAATGAAACTTAAAATCAGTTATTAAAAATATAAATTATGCACCAGATTTTTAGAATATTTAAATGTTACATAACATTAATTACAATGTTGGAATAGAAGCTCATTTGGATTGTCAAGCCTCAATGCTTACAGTAAAAAAAAAAGAGATTGGAACAAAACTTCACAAACAAATAAGAAAAATTGTTGGTAAGAAAGTGTTATCGTCAGTATTATAATCATTAGATCTTCAGATATTAGACAACTGCATCATCTCCAACACCAATAAAACCTTCAGACTTTTACAACTTATAAGTCAGTTTACTTTAATAAGTTCGATTTAACAACAAAATATAAAATATGAAGAAGATATAGCCACATAGAAAGTAGTAGTGAACATAAATCAGAAAATACAAGAAAAATTAAATTCTTAAATATAAACGTTACTTTAAATGCTCACAAACAACATCTTGATATCTGTTACTCAACTTTAAGTTACACAAAACAGTTGGTATGAAAAACATGAACAAATTACAATTAATGAAATTATAAACATCTATATTTAAGTTTACAAAATAATTAGTTGCTTATATAACATCGAAAGTTGTTTAGAGTAAATGATTGAAAAATTCTTTGAAGCAAATCCAAAAGATGTAAATGTTAAAATGCAAAACTTTAAAGATATAAGAAAGTGCTTTTCTTACCTGAGTCATCTTTAGCTGGTTTTGTAGACTTATGAGTTGAAGCAACATCTTTTTTACTAAACCAAGGCATAGCAACTGCCAATTTTAAGAAACCTAATTTTCTTATAGTTCTAATAGTTAATTAATTGAGATTAATCAAAGTATTTTCAGAACTGACATTTATTCTAAATAATTTTATTCGTACAGATTTAATGTGAATACAAATTTGAATTAGTTGATAAAAACGTGATAAAACTTCACTCATGATTGTTGTTGTCATAGTAAGCTACCCTAACAGCAACAAATCTTATAAAATGCTGATTTTCACAAAATCTCTATCACAATAGAAGATGACCTTCAAAATTCTTTTCCAAAATTAAAATTATTCACAAAAACTGAAATAAATACTGAAATGAAATCAATTATACCTCCTTAAAAAACTACTAAGCAACCACATAAGTTTGATTCATAAATAATTATTTCTTTTTAGTAAAACAACAAATTAAAGTATTAAAAGATGAAAAGTTCCAGCGAATCAATGTAAAAGCTTTGAAGCTAAAACAGTGTTTGTTGCTGAAGTATGAAAAAAGAGAATGAGTAAAAACAGTCTATGTACACAAAACTAGCTGATGTTTGCTATCTAATAAACTGATGTACATTAACAAAGTAAATAACGATCAAGCCAATTAAAACTGATTCATACAAGTCTGATTTGTTCACTTTTTCAACTTTTTTGTTGAAGAACTCAACTTAACTCAGCAGCAAATAATTGCTTGAAATATACAAGCTGCTAGATCTACACAACTTGAATTAAGCGTTGTATTATTTAGCAGCTTATTATGAATCGTCAGTCTATTAATAACGTAATATTTACCAGACACAAACAAAACTAAAATTGAAAAAGGAGAAGATAAACATTTGTCATATCCGTATATCACATCAACTAATCAAATTAAAATAAATATAAATTAGAAGATATATTTAGAGGATTTTATTACGATCGAAAAATAAGTTTAGTTTAAATCTCAAAATAGAAAACTTGTGAAATATGCAAAAATATATAAGATATGATGATAAAGAAACTCTCTATTTGGGTAAACTTCTATTTGAACTCAAATACAGCCATGTAATAATCGATTATTTGTTCTATACTGGAAAAGTTCATAAAATATCACTTTGTAACTGATGCTGGGTTTTTTGCTACAAATAAATTGAAATATTTCTTTCACTTTTGTAAACTTTTAAATACTTTTATCAATATAGTGAAAGGTAAAATTTAAACAAATGTGGAACAAATATTTGTAGATTTACTTTAGCAACCGTCTCTATTTCTATTTTTAAACTAAACCTTCTCTTTTGAAAACTAACTTTTTTCTTATGAACGCTCATAACTAAAAGATAATCAAAGACTGACTACAAGTAAGTTGAAGCCTGAGAAATTGAGTAACATGCATAACAGAAACCCGCTCTACACTATGAAGTACTTAAGAGGCTACAGTCACAAGTAAAAAAAGCGATCGATATAAAGCAACAATTGGAGAGAAACTACAGGAGCAGTTACCAAAAACTGTTCTTATTGCAATTTTTTAAATGTTTCCTAGCTTTAATATAAAGAAGGTAAACCAAAAGTCAGTTTTACTCCAGCATTTTAGGATAAATAATTACTCAAGTGAAAAATAACCACTTAAAGAATCGAATTTCGACTAACAAAAATTTAAAAATAAATTAAAGCCAAGATAATTTTCAAGTGTAATGAAAACAAACTCAGCTAACATACTAACAAAAATTCAGAGCATCTTCACTAAACTGCTTAAAACAATAACCTTTGATAGCTTGATGTGAAGAAAGGTAGACATAAAGAGCTAGTTTGAGGTTGATGCTGTGGACATCTAAACATTTTATCAACTTTCATATAAACTATTATAAATTCATAAAATAGATTCACCAAACTACTAACTTTTAAGTTATCCATTTTATGAATAATTCATGTAGTTAGAAATGCGTTGTACTAGGCTGAATCATACAATAATTAGAAACGCAAATTGAATGTTAGAAGATAAACTTTGCAAAAGTCAGTTGCAAGAAAATCAACTTTAAAGAAATTTTTTATCAAATTTTTAAGCACATAAAGCATCTTAGTAAGTAAGTATAAAATGAATTCTTTATTCTAGATTATCCCTTGCTTACAGTTAAAAATAAAAGATTTTTCAAAACTTCTTCTTAATTTAGTTGTTTGTTAAAATTAGGAAAACGAATAATTCAAAAAAAAAAAGGACAAAATCTATTTCTATCAAAAATAATAGTCAATAATAAGATCAAATCGATAAAAACTCTGAATTCAGAATATTTCACATTTGCAGAATAATCTCTAAATACATTTTCGATTATATTCAACTTTTCAACAAGAGATAAAAACATAAAACACATTTGACAAAGTAAATACATAATTATATTATTGAGCTTATAGTAGCCCGTCTTATTGCTCAGGTGCGCCATACAGCGGTTAGACATAGAATCAAAAGTTCTCCAAAAAAATCCATTCAATATTAAGGATATTTTAAAAGCTTGCAAGAGTTAAACAACTGATGACAATACAAGTTCTGGTCTCAAAAATTATTATTGAAATAATCAAATTAAAAGCAACTAACCACTTTCATTGTGATCAGATTTCTTTCCTGTGGAAGATGCATTACCCATTTCTTCAGCTTCAAAGGGATGTGAATAGCAAGAAAGAAGTTACTATATAAAAAAAGATTCAATTGAATGATGTAGAATAGTTTTTTGAACAAACTTTGTAACTCTATATAACTTTTAGTTAATTAAGTTTTATTATTATATGATAATTTGTTCAAATTAATCTTATTCATTGAAGAATTCTATAAATAAAGTAATAATAAAAAAGTTGTGAAAATATTAAAACATCTTAAAAAGTTTATATAGAATAATAGCACATATTTAAAAACTTCTCATCATCTAGTTAATATTTAAATTTGCTTTAAATCAAACAAAAATTTTAAAGAACAAAAACACAATAAATTTCTATAATCAATATAAACAGTAAAAATATAAAATTTAATAATTACATCTTCAAAGAAGCAATCTTCAAGTGATAGGCTAAATTATTGAGTCTTTAACATAAAATTAAAAGTGATTATAAGCAGCAAATGTAAGCTTTATTGTTGAATCATCAAATACTACTTTTGATAGTTGAACAAAACATATTCTATAAATGTCAGTGGATTTAATTTAATAAAATAAATCTATTTCCTAAATATATTCACTGAACAATTATCAAAAAATATTATCTTTACTCAACAATATTTATTATAAGCTGAATAATATCAAATTGTCAATAAAATTCCAAAAATAACTAAAATGTTTTGGACTAATTATAAAAAATCAATAATATATGTTTAACATCAAGATAATTATAAGCATAAAAATCATTTTTTTATTTAAGTTTCAGTCCAAAAGCTAAATAAAAACATTTTATAAATATAAATCTGAGGTCTTTTCAATAACATCCAAGATTTAAAATTGTTCATCAAATAGTGATCTATTATGATAATTTTGGTATAGCTCCAGTAAAAGTATAAAAATCATATTTTGAAAGATTTGATAGGATTTTAAGTTACAATCTGATGTGGTCTTCTTTAGTTTTATATATAGCTTAGTAAGCATATAATCAATTTACTTAATACAGAAAAGTATATAAAAAGTTTATTTATGAGAGATTTTATAAACTTATAAAGTTAACTTTCACTATAAATCATTAAACTTATATTTGGTTTTAAGCAATAAGTCTTTATTAAATCTTTATTAACTCACAATTATATATTAGAGCCTATTAATTAATATTAGTAATTTTTTTTAATATTATTAAATTCATTAAATTTATGAAAAATCTTTGATACATCAAAATATCAACAGAAACTAATTATCAATAACTGAATTAATAATAACTAAGTGAAAACTGATGAAAAATGAAACTAAAAAAACATAATACTATGAATAATGCAGAAAATAATTTGCTAAAAATATAAAAACGACATAATTACCAAAATATAACTTTTGATATTCTTTTAAAAAACTACCAAAATTTATAAACTAACTAAAATAATCTGTAATTCAAAAAAGTGATTATTGTAAATATTATTAAAAACATACACATACAATAATAAAAAATTGTAAATGCAAAAATAATACCAAAAAAATAAGTAAAAAGTGTTATCTACATGTATTATTATAAACTTATTTATAATTTTCATTTATTTTTTATATTATTACCATGATATAATCTTTTAAATTACAAATAATGGTATTTAAGCATTTTTGATTCATCTAAATATAATTTCTACATTGCAGATAATACACAAATAACAATTTCTCCAAAAAATGTTAGCTTTATCGATATTTTAATTAAGCATCAATAATATTAAAAAATTATATTTTGAGAATTAAGTTTTAATTAATTAAATTTATACAATAATAATTTTGGTGAGATTTTAAAAAACTTTCTCGTTTGAAATTATTTTGATATCGAAACTTGGTATGAAGTCTTTTTAGAATGTGTGAAAAAAGTAAATACCAAAATATTGTGAAAAACAATAAGAAGGCCGCTGAAAGTAAAACTTTACTTAAATTTGATTACACAAATAGAGCATGAGAACGTCTACTATAGACTAGAACAAATTCAAAACTTTGGTTCTATAAGTAAATCACTGAAGTATGACGAATGCTATTTTATATTTGTCTTGGCAACAGGGATAAGCTATTTAAACACAAACTGCAGTTAATTTTAAAACTAAAAATGAAAATATAGCTGATACTTAAATGAAAGATCCTAAAATTTCAAAGAAGGACATATTATTTCGAAAACATGAGCTTTATACTTTAAATTTTCTTCTATATTAGCAGCTTTTTTAAATTTAAATACTGTGTGTACCTAAGACAATTTAATTGTATTTTTCATAATTGCATTGCAAAAAAATATAAGCAAATAACTGATTCTCAACAAAAATTGCTTACGATCTAGGCTTTGATTAAATAAATAACAGTAAATACGTAAATAGTTTAAAATTACATCATCGTAACTATGCCCCCATCTAGTATCGAAATAAAAAAAATATAAAACTTGCAGAACTGCTTCATTTAATTATTTCAATAAGTTCGAAGGAGGGTGCCTGAAGAGAGCACCTACCGCTAACACACATTCTCACAAATAACATCTACTAAGTTAGAAATATAGAAAGCAAAAGATATAACACATGGCATTTCAGTAGTCCTCAAAGCATATAACAGTGAACAATTACATAGAACGTTAAAAGTATAAAAAAGTAGCAGTTTATAAATGACAATGTTGGCAATATTTAACGGTTTAACTTATGCCTGAAAAGCACGAGTGATTTTGACATGACAACATCTGATGGCAGCTGGTTCCATGTAGTAACAGTGCGGAAAGAGAAAAAAATTGCTTGATATAGGCTCTTAAAGGTATAGTGTGTGTCGTCTAGATCAACCTTGTCTACCTTATTATAAATACCTTTAATTCTAAGGATCCATACTTCCTTATCAATCTATTCAAATTGTACGTACGTCTAATTCTTGAATACAATGTTAATACATGGATGCCATATCAAGTTGGAAATATCAAAAATATCGTATATGTTCAGGCAACATTTACGAAATTGGTATGAAGAAAACATAATATCAAATACGATAGTTATAAACATCGTCTCAGCTTCTTCAATTTAGATACTGTGGAAATTCAAAGCATTAAATACGACTTAATTCTTATTTTTAAAATTATCCACAATTTAATTGACCTTAAATTCGATGCTTTCTTTTCCATTATTCCTTCCCTCAAGTTATATCAACTTAGACATATCGACTTTTATATCTTAGTTATATCGACTTAGCATATTGCACCTTTTTTAGCCCGCTTTGGCCGTGAACGGGCATGTATATTTCCGCCAGGGCAGAAATTATCGATATCCAGTTGTTGCCTATGCAGCAGGATTCCACCCTCCACGCCAGCCATGTTATGCAGCGGGACAGACAGACAGACTGATGCAGCTGCTCCCAGCTGGCGTCGCAGGAGCTGCCAGAACGATACTGAGTGCTGTAACCAACTGCCTACGGGGCTCCAGCTTCGGCTTTAAATTCGGAATTTTGCGTCTTCTAGAAATGTTGTCGTAAACCAGACTTACAGTGCCCTTGGACTCGAGTTTTTATGAACTTTTTCTTTTGACGAGTCTTTTTATTTTGAGTTTTCCTTGTCACTAATATGTGTCCACCTAGGATCAAACCTGGAACCCCCCGTTTGTTAAGCAAGTATGGTAACCGCTTCGCCACACAAATGGACAACTTTTTATTAATTCTCTATTGGAGTCTCTCACTTTACAAACCAGGGAAGATTTTAGTAATTTTAACGATCAAATACTTATATAAATTATCAATATAAAATACAATACTTATACAGAATACCATATATTCAGCTTTTTAAAAGTTTTTTTTTTGAACAATACTTGATTTCGTATTAGATAGAGAGTTTATCGGTCGAAGACAGCTTAACTAGACTTTCTCGAGACATTACAAGGAACATTACACTTTCACTATCTATTTAGGTAAATATATAAGCTAATTATATTTTAAATACAATAAACATAAATCAACTGTAGAAATTCTTGTTAATATGATTTTTTCTTGCAAATAATTGCTAGAATAAAGTTTTGTTAGCTCCACTTGCCAAAAAAGTCATCATTATGATTGGTTATTTCCCACAGTTACAACAAATTATGTTTTATAAAATACAATTATTTAAACTAATTATTTAAGTCTTTATAAAACTATAACGACTAGTTTTATTGGTCATGTCTAAATGTGTTGTTGGTGAGTTGATTAACTTACAAGAAGATCAACCTTTGGTAGGATTTAGTTTTTCTTTTAATTAAAATAAATTTAAATTTTTAAGTATATTTTTCATTAATTTATTAAAGGTTTACTAAAATATCATTTATTTAAACTGTAATTTTTTGACTTTTTGAATAGACATTGGTTCCACTAGGATAAATAAATATTTTCAAATAATTAATATTTATTTTTAAATGTTTGACTAAAGCTGGGTATTACTTTTTATATATGCTTATATAAGAAACAATTGTTTTGAATTTTATAAAAATATAAATTTAAATGATTCAATACTTAATTTATCATACTCATACTAAATGTAAACTATAATAAAGAAAAAGGTTTCTTACTTTTTAAGTAAATGTTCAAATATCAGTAAGTTTCTAATTAAACTGGAAGATTTATCAAAGATTCTTGTTTAAAAATTTAAAATATTTTTCTAGTGTAATTATAAATCACATTTTTTTATAAAACCTTAAATATTTTAAATGCACAAATTTAAATACAAACAACTTAGTAACTTGAAAGAATTATTTAATTTGCAAATAGTTTTAAGATTATTATTATAAATAATACTAAAAAATTATTGGTGAACTTTTTGTAAATAATTATGAAATTAATAATTATGAAATTAATTAGTAATTAAGAAATAATTATTTCTGTTACATATGTTATAAAAAATTAATGTTTGTTAGACTTCTGCAAGTAATAATAAACCAAATGAAGTGAAAGCAGAAGATGAAACTGCTTTAAGTGGATTTCTTACAAAAATATCTCATATTGGCCCAATCAAATGTTAGCATTTTTTTTACTTCATTTAAGATAAATTTTGAAATGTTTAGATGAAATAATTCTTTTAATTTAGCTTCAAAACAACGATGGTTTGAATACCAAGGTACAAACTGTGAGCTAGCTTATTACCGAGCTCCAAATGATCCTTCATCTCTTCTTGGAAAGATTCCTCTTTCAAAAGCTTCTTTTAACTATGCAGCAGATGATCTTGGTGAAAATATTTTCACAATTACCATCAAAGACGTCACTCATACTTTAAAAGTAAAAACTGAATTTTTTATTTGAGTTTTTCACTTATTTAATTGGTTAGTCACATGATGACAAAAGTTTGTTGTGGTGGCTCCAAGAGTTGCAAAAGAAACGGAGATCTTATAACTCTCAGTTGATGGTAAAACAATCTGAATTATATCTTGGAGGGAGCACGTTTTATATTAATTCGAAAGAAATGTTCAAAAAGCAAAAAGGTCTGCTCAGTTGTGACGTTTTATCTTCTCAATCAAGCAACTATTCAGGTGAAATTTAAATATTGATTGATCTTCTTATTAAAAATGCTTCTATAAAGTTTTTAAAGATGATAGTGAGGCTACTAGAAGCGATTTAGTGAGCTCAGATGATGTTCCAAGTGCAATTGGCGGAAAATCTTCATGGAAATTAAAACAAAACAAAAAATTAACTTTCAATTTATCAAATGCAGGTTGGTGGTAGATTCCTTATCAGTAGATTATCAACTTTAAATGTTTATAATTTTAAAAGTATCTAAAAGAGTTTTCTGATAGTTAATCATCTTGATTGTTTGCAGGAAGTAATTTTGGAGAAGCTATTAAAGGAATCAAACAAGGACTTTCAAAAACTGCTCCAGGAATCAGAAACATGTTAGGTACTCCTAATTGATCTATCTACAACTAAATGATCTGACAAAGTGATTTTCAGGTGAAAATGATCAAATAAATGAACTAAAGATGATGATATTAGAGCGAGATGAAGAATTGTCTATGTTAAAAGAGAGATTATCTGCAAAAGAAGTCTGTTAAGTCCTTCATCACGAAATCAACTGTTAATTTTGCTTTTTGTTTAGCAATCGATGGAACTACTGAAGCGTGAATTGAAAAAAGTCGAATCGCTTTCCGCAGAATCGTCATATCAAAGTAGCTCCAAGTCACGTGATTGTGTTCCTTAAAAGTTATTTGTTTCAGGTCAATGTGACTCGGAGCTTTTACAGTTGAGAATGATGAACGATTCTCTAGAAAAAAAGTTAGAAGAAAGTAGAAAGTTGGCAGAAACTGCCACCGGTTTGAAGGAGACCGTTTCTTTACTTCAAACTATCATTTTAGCAAAAGATCAGGATGTGATGCGGTTAACTCATGAAGTAAATCTCCTTTTCTTTCAACTTCTTTCTCATATACTTCTGTTTCAGTTGAACGATTCGAAGCAGGGGTTGCTACCAGCTACTTTAATACCGTCAACTGATGAATACTCTTCAAATAGAGAGACTCTTCATCATTTACAAGTGATAAACCATCAGAAGTTGATCTTGTAATGATCTATTTGTTTGTTGTAGGATAAAGTTGAAGGTTATATTCTACAAAATCGTTTTCTTAACGATGAAATTCTGGAAATAACTGATATGAGAATATTAGATGAGAATCGAATTAGCCAACTTGAAAGTCAGGTCAGTTTTTCACCAAGTCCTTCTTCTTCGTCTCTCTACTTCTTTTTTATTGAAATTTTTTACAGGTCGATTTAAAAGAAGCAAATTTCTTACGTTTGCAAAGCAAGTATCTTGTTTTATTGACAAACCTTAACAAAATTCGAGCTGATAACTCCGGATTTGCTTCTCAAAGATCTGATGCTTCACTGGCTACAAATGAACAAGAAAGATCTGAGATTATTAAATCATTACTTCAAGAAGTGATGCAGAAAACCGATCAAGTCAACTTGAAAGGGTAACTCGAGATATTAACTGAAATTCGACCATTTAATAACAGTTTTTTGGGTGTGATAATTTTGCAGTTTCAGTAAAAACTCTTCAGCTACCTTCAATATCATCAACTAATTAAATTGATGACTCATCATAATAAGGACCACTATTTTAGGCACACTGTTGATGACGTCACATATGATGCTTTTGGCTTCGAACATGGTCCTGATAATGATGCTGAAGCTACTTTACTGGCAGCAGCTGGTCAGATGAGACATAGGTCCCTGGAGCTAGAAAAAGATCTAATAAATTACAAACGATCTTTGTTAGAAAAATGGGACAACTACTTCAAACTTTATAAGTAAATTGAATTTTCAATTTTACATCTTCTTATGTGTATCCTTGAAGGGATCTGCAACCCAACACTGAGCTGAAGAATTTGATCCGGGCTGGAATTCCTTATCAATTACGATCTCAAGTCTGGTCTTGGATCGTGAAAAGACTCACCACGAAGATACAGTAAGAATAGAAAGAAGTGAATTTGTAAACATTTTTATTCCACTGATACTTTAGAGAAAAACTGAACATTGATGGCGATTATTATGAAGAATTACTAAAAGAACCACAAGCGCAATTAGTATCCAAACAAATCGAGTTGGATTTGTTGCGAACTTTACCAACTAATCGACATTTCTCATCAGCAACAGCTGATGGTATCGACCCACTACGTCGAGTTCTGCGGGCTTATAGCAATCACAACCCGGCTATCGGGTTAGTTTAGAGTCCATATAAGACTTGTTAGTAATCTTGAAATTTTGACAGCTACTGCCAGGGTTTGAATCGTCTAGCAGCAGTATCATTGTTGTTCCTTTCAGAAGAAGATTCCTTTTGGTGTCTTGTAGCCATTGTGGAGTGCTTGATGCCTTCTGATTATTACAGTACAACACTTGTAGCTTCACAGGTATCTATCAATTACAAATGAAACTTGATTCGAGGTGAAAATGGGAATTTCAGACGGATCAGCGAGTTTTTCGTGACCTGCTTGCTGAAAAGTTACCGCGATTACATCGACATTTTCTCAACCATACAATTGATACATCGTTGATAACTTTCAACTGGTATCTTTGTATCTTTTGTGACAACGTACCTCCTGACACAATCTTTCATATCTGGGATATTTTTCTATACGAAGGCAGCAAAGTTGGTTTCTGATGTTTCAGATTAACAAATAAATGTTAATTGATGTCTCTTAGGTCTTATTTCGTTTCGCTCTGGCATTTTTTAAAATTGAAGAAGAAAATATACTCGCTTTGAATGAGTATTTGAAAATTTTTCATTTTCTTAAAACTATCACTTACAAAATGGTGGATTCCAGGTGAAGAGAATATGATTTTAATGAGCTACAAATCTGAACACTTAATTTATCAATAGATCGATCACCAATATTGCATTTAATTCAATGAACCCATTTCCAATGAGAAAGATTGAAAAACTTCGAGATTTCCACCGAGCAAAAGTAGAAGCAGAAGTGTCAGCACTTGAATCTGTTCGACGAGAATTTACTTTAAGATCAGAATCTATTAAAGGTCCTCAAAGAAGCGATGAAGAATAAATTTTAACAAAATTATAAGCATCAGGCAACGCTTTCAGTCTTTCATCTATTGCAGTTTGAAATTATCTCATTTTTCTTTTTTTTTATTGGTTCATATTGCAACCTAATGTCATTTTTACTACTTATCAATGTGAGTGACCATCTATAGTGCTTTTGATGTCCAAAGAAATTATTTCATAACTTTTCATATCTATTTAACTTCTATTTGTAAACTTCTCGTTCACTTGCCTTCTTATTAGTAAATTTCAGTGTAATTAACATTTTGTTATTTTTTCTTTCAAAAAACTAAATTGTGCAATCGTTTGCTAAAACCAGCTTCATTTTATTCATTTTTAACTATCTCTTTTCATTTTAATAATGTATAATACAATTTCGTCGTACAAACTGTTGTTATCAACAAACATTTGTTTAAATTTTTATGTTATTTGGACTAAGTACGAATCTAATTTTAAAGTTTGAATTAAAATGGTATGGGTTAACATGAGTTGCTAAATAAAAACCCAATTTTTTAAGGATTTTGCCTCAAACTTCTTAGAGTAAAGTCTGTGATTGACGTTTAATAATTGTTATTGGATTTGATAATTAGGTAACAGAATCTTTTAAATGAGTTTGCGTGAAGTTAAACATAAAATAAAAGTTTGTTGAAAGTCTGTTTAATAAAATTTTAGTTTTTAATGATATTAGAATACTTAGTTATTCTATAGTATCAATTAACAAAATTTAATTAGGACTATACATACAATAAAAAGTAAAATTGAGTATGTGATTAGGTAAAATTGGTCAAGCTAAAAATATCCAAGCTATTTGAAAGAACTTTTTTAACAGAAAAATAAACCTTTCAGGCGTAAATTTTAGTGAGTAAATATATTTTCTATAAGCAGTATCTGGAAACAAACAATAGCTTTGTTTTTCCTCAATTTTTGATTTATCTGAAAAAACTTTTTTCGAAATTTATTTAATATTTCGATATTCATGGTTTTTATTAATACTGTCTATTCAGTGAATCCGTAAACTATAAATAAAAAAAAACAAAGTTTAAAAACTATTTATAAATTTTACATACATTAATTTACATACACGCGATAAACTATTTATATACTTAATGATTTCCTAAAATTACATTTTGGCTTAAAACTAAATTGTCAAAAGTTTAGCATGACACTTGCAGATGTAAATGAATAATGTTGTATTTTTCAAAACTGATATTATAAGCTGTTAATTAAAAACTCATTAAATAATTAGATTTTTCCTCTTAATATTAAACAAAATATTCTATTCATATTTACAGCTTTTTCTAGTTTTTGAATTTTTGTTGTATTTTATCACAATGATTTTTTTCTTCACTTCCTATAAGATACTTCATTTAACGTTCATTTAATCTTAGAAAAATAAATGATATTTTGTTTATTATTTCTGTTTTTTTACATTTTGTTTCAAATTATTCTAAAACAGTTTTAGATAAAATGAACAATTAAAAGCTTTTATAGTAATTTATTTAAATTAGTACATGAAAATTTTGTTGTATCTCAAATTTGATTGTTGACAATTATTCATTTATATGAAATCTATGAAGTAAATAGAGCGAAACAAATGGAGAAAAACAAAATAAATAAAAATAGTAATTTAAGTATAAAATGAAGATATCTTAACTAACTATATACATCAGTTTTTAGACCTATTTACTTTTTTATATTTTCTTTATATTTTATGTTACATTTAATGATAATTGGAATATAATTTAGGGGTTATAGATTAATTTTGTTAAAGAGTTATTTTAAACAAAATACTGATGACAAGATTAGTTTAAATCTCATGTTTTGGTATGTCATTATATTTAAACTATTTTATAATTAGCTGAAATTTACATTTCTTTTATTTATAAGGTTTATAGCAATTGAATAGTTAAAATCATTTAAATCTGTATAATGGGAATGAAAAATACAGGTAAATGGAATATGTTGATTTATTTTTGTAATAAATGAAAAATGCTTTTTTCGAGTCTTATGTAATATATTTAATTTAAGTATATAAATGTTTATTAGATAAATTTAGAAAACAAATAAAGATTATCAATCTAATAAATTACATTTTACATTTAATATACAATTTGCATTGTCAAATTAATTTTAAAAGTTTGAAATACTAGATATTTGTTAGTCTATATGAAAAAATATTTTGTTTGAATCATATATAAACTATGTTATGGTGATATCTGGTTGTTAGATAACATTTAAATTATATATTTTATGGTTTTAGTATGGTTTTAATTGGTCTTATTTACTAGCTAAAAGTATTTACATTATAAAATAATAAATCAGCTTTTCTATCTGCTATTTTATCTTTTTAGGTTTTTCAAATGATATAAAAGCTCATTTAATTTATAATATCTAGTACTTATGTAAAGTTTTATTAGTAAATGTTTTATTTGACTAGTTTGTAGAATTATGTAAAAAGTTTTAGCATATGCAAAGCTATTTAGTTATTAGTTGCTTTTGTTCCTGATATATACTAGGGTTTTAACTGAAAAAGGGTTAATACTTACAACTTAAACTTTGAACTTTCTTATGTCTGAATAAGCTTATAAAATATTTTATGACTTTTTATTATCAACAATTTTTATCATTTATTTACTATAACAGTTTATGTAATAATAAATAAATAAATAAATAATAAGTGTAACTTAATATTATTACAATTTGATATGATTTGTAAGTAATTTTATCATATTATTTATCTTAAATAACAATTCTGATGATTTGTTTACAATTAATAAAATTAAAACTTTTAAAAGGTATTCGGATATTCCTTTTTCTGGTCATATTTTTGTTGTTTTGGTATACATTTAATCTTTATCGTGATCTTTACTCAAATCTTTCTATCAAGAAAACAGCTGTACAAGAATCAGCATTAAAAGGTTTCCTGACTGATTTCTTTACATATTTTCTATAAAAACCTTTTGTAGATTTTGTTTGAAAAAGCTAACCTATAGTTTGAAATATAGATGATTTTAGAAAATTCTAATCAGTCCTGAATTAAACAACAACTTTTTCTGCTGAGATGAATGGTTTTTGTTTACTTTCATCAGATGTGATTTTGTTGTTGATTTATCTACAGAGCAACAAGAATGGAAGCGGGTTGAAGATCCAGATGAATTAATTGATGAAGACATACTGAAAAAAGCAGAAAGCCAGTGGGACTCAAGTAGAAATGGTTTACGTGAGTTGCTGAATCATCTAATCTTCAAAATACTTTCTTCTTTGGTTAGTTTATTTAACCAATTTCAAAACTGACTTTTTTGTTATTCATACAATTCAAAATGATATTAATTAACAAATTTCTATTCTGTATCAAATGATCAGATATGCAAAGCAGAGTTGCTTGCTCAACTACACCATGTCCTGATAATCAGATGGACTTTAAAGTTATTTCAGGAGCTGCCAATGTGATTGGACCTAGCATCTGTTTTAATCGAAGCATGTGAGTGTAACTACCCAAGAAAGGATATTTTTTATTCAACTTATTTCAGATTAATGAAAAATTCATTGAATAATGTGGATAGAGGAATGAATGTTGCAAGAGTTAATGGTGTGAGTGGAAAGGTGGAAAAAACATCTGTGTTCGATTTATATAGTAAAGGTTAGACACTCTACCAACTAATTGTTTGCAACGATAGGGTCTTCATTTGTCTGATAAAGATCTTTAGAATGATATTTTTCAACAAATAGTTTTGTGTCACTTAAATTATTAAATTTCTTTTGTAGTTTTCAATAATAATTGAAAAGTATTTAGTGGATTTTGTCTCTTCATTACTCGAAACTTCAAATTAATTATACTGTAAATCACTTCAGCTATAAAAAGCATTATGTCAATTTAAGAACGAATCAAAAAGATTACAATTACATTAATTTCATGTTGATGAAACCTTATTACTGGTATCAATTAAGTGCTGTTTGTTTATACAACGCGTTGCTGCGAGTGACACATTCAACAGCTTTTATAGCTGACACAAAACAAATATTATGAGTAAAAAACTAACTGGAAGGTCTTAGGTATCACAATTTAATATTAATAAAGAAGAATAAGGACACCTTAGAAGAATAAATCCGATTATAAATCAAACAGTTTTATATGTAAAAAATAGAAGAAGAAGATGAGTAAAGTGACAGTGCTACATCACTTGACATGGAAATTAGTTAAATCTTGTTTTTTAACAAAATTTTAAAAGATGCGATAGATTTTGATGAAGTGGAGAAGGGAATAGTTACCCTATTTAACTAAATTGTTCATCTTGTTTTTATTATCATTATGATCATGAAAAAGTCTTTAATTAAAAGAAAGTATTGCGACCTACTAAAGTGTTTGTTTCCTTCTATTGTTACAGACAGCACTGATCTAAAAGCATTCTTAAGAGAAGTTGAAGATCACCATATAGTCTTAATCTCTTCATATGATGATGCTGCATCCAGGTATGAGATGCTTTTTATGAAAAGTTTAAATTTTATAATTGATCAGTTACAAATGATTTGTACAGATTAGATGATGAAGCAAGGACTATGTTGGGAGGTTTAGGCAGTAAAAAGGCTAAAACTTTGGGTTTTAGAGATAACTGGATCTTTGTTGGAGGAAAATCACTAAAAGAAGCACATGAAGCAGTTAGTAGAGATATCCTCAAAAGTTGCTGATATCAACACGCTTTTTTCAACAGCATATGGTGAATAATAAAGAAACAAACAAGTATGGTGATTGGCCTGGAGCTATTACTATTGAAGGCTGTGTTCCACCTTTTTCTAAGTCGTAACATATTTAAAGCAAAGAAATTAGCTCTTATAGATACTTTCAGCTATCCTCTATAATTTATTTTTGTTGATGAGTTTCAGCAACTCCGCTTTCTCTTCATGAAACAAAAGAAGAATTTCGAATAATAGATGACCAAAACCCGACAACCTCTTTCAGAAAAAGCGTTTTTCTTTATTTTTCTTTTCGGCATATTTCAATTGTTTATTTTTATTAAACTTCCAAAAATGTAGGTTTTACAATTGTGATATGATTGATTGTTTGCTAATCTTATAATATTTTGAAAATTTCATCAAATTTCTTACATTTAGTAATAATAACTTATATTGCTCTTAACCTTTAACTTTAGTTCCTTTTATAAGCAAAAGTTGTTGTTGTAAATCAGTTTTCTCTACTTATCATTTATTTATTCGATTCTTTTCAAATATTTCTTTGCAAAAGAAGATATTTGAGTTGATTTTTTAAGCATTCATACTAACACAAAATTAAATTAAAATATTTGAGATGAACTTAACAATTTTGTTGAAAGCGTTTTTGTTTAAATATTTCAAAAGTACAAGCTAGAAACTACTCCATAATAAGTTTACGAATAATTTAAAGACAGTTTTGATAGTTTATGACTCATCAACTTTGTACATCCCTTAATCAATATCATCATTAGTTTGTTTTTCTTAATTATAACATTAAGAAGCTTTTTTATCACTTAACTATTTAGTTTATATAAAATCTTTTCTTTTACTGTTTTCTAAAACTTTAAATTTCAATTCGAGATAACTGAAAAATTAACTTTTAAATTTAAAAATGATTAGATTTAAAAATTCTCCAAACAAACAAATTTATTAACAATCTAAATAATAAATTTTATAAAACTTTCAAAAACTACATCACTAACACTACAGCTCACCCACCTTATTTATTAGCTTCTACCATTTTTAATTAATGTCACTCAAAAAATTCGTGAAAATGAAAATTTTTATTGATAATTTATGACTTTAATCAACGATTATAGTGATTTATTGCTGCGTTTTCGCCCCATATTCCAGCTAATAAAGACTCTAGAAGTATTTTTTAAAAAGATTAGTTTGTTTTTCAAACTTTTCATAAAGCTTTTTGAAGTAGTAAAAACTAGTTTGGACAATTTAAAGTCAAGTAACAAAATAATTTTTTGTTTTTGTCCTCGAGAAACTTTCTAGGAAGCTGCTTGTAGTAAAAGTAAACAAATGTTTGTTTGTTATACGAGTGAAAACTAAACTTGTAACTATAACCTTTTCATGTTTAGTTATTGATAAAAAATGTTGTTTGAGATAAGATTAATTTTATGTTACATTAAAATAGTTAAAACCTTTACAAACCAAATAACATCTACAATTTATACTCAGACTTATAAGTTCTTTATTAATTTTTCTAATATTTTACTTTCTAAAATCCGTTATATTGAATAATAAATTTTAGTCATAAATAGCTTGTAGATTGACAACAAATCCTTAATCATAATTCTTATTAATGTTAGGTTTTCAGTTTAAAATGTTTCTTAATTTCCTTTTCATCTATTTTCTATTTGACAAAACTCTCACCAAAATATGTGTAATTAATAAAGAAGATAAACTTAATTTATTTTTTAAATTTAATACAACATTTTAAATTTTCAAATACTACATGAAAAAATTACTAAAAAGAATGCAAACACTGTTGGTGCGTAAAACAAAAGGATATTTCTTCTATGGCTAACGATGAGTGAGCTTACAAAGATGAATACTTGGTATTATTGGATTATAATATAACTTTGTTTATTACGACTCGAAAATAAATATATTCAGTACCAAAGCAAACAGGAATGGGCACAAGAAACCCAGATCAGGTTCTATGCTTCTAAAACAAGATTTAATAAAGGAAGCTGACTAAATAATATGGAAGTATTTTAAAACTTATCAAAAGTTAGTTCCAAGTTGGGATTAGTGAAAAGTTTGTTAATTATGACCACTTGAGTAAAGCAAATATATTAAATAAAATGTCTATTAGCAACTTCAATAGGGAAAAACTCTGAAGATTTTAGTTTAAATATTCATTTTACTTTACTGGTGCTATGCTCGTTTAATACATTATGTTGTACTGCCGATTTGAAAAATTATATTTAATTAAATAAATCATTTTTCTTTAAAGGGGATTTTTTATAATCGTATCAACATGTGTTATGATAGCAATTTTTTAAAAAAGTAAAAAATTTCTTTTATTATAAACTTATATCATATTTAGATTATAATTTATCTTAAGTTTTCATGTAATTCATAAAAAGATTTAAAATAGTTTTTTTTTATTATTTATCTAACATATTGTAGTTTATTGTAAAATCTTTTTGATAATAAATTTTTTCGGATAATTCTTTAATTTTAATTGTTTTTAAAACATCATTAAAAAAACATTAGCTAAATTAATTTGAGTATTTTATATTAGAGAATTTGAAAATCTTATGAATTCAAGCAAGATAATAGAAGATACAAAGCTTAATATAAAGTAAGTTAGCAGTTATTAATTAATTCTCATTAAATCAAATATTTAGTTGGTTCTGTGGCTATTTTGGACAACTTTAATTTCTAAAATGTAAAACTAATCAAAATATATTTTATTTGAAGGCTTTTGTTTGACAAAACGTCTGGTGATAGAAAAGTTTTATTAAATGACATCTGGTTAAAAACATGGAGACATAATGATATAAATGATATCAACGTGAAAGTCTTACATCTCATATCTTCTCTCTCTGCAAATGACTCTGATAAGATATTTAAGATTGTTTTAAAGGTTTGTATATTTGTTTGTCTATAAAGTCTTCTGAAGTCATTGGTTAATTGATTTGTTTGGTTAACACCAATCAATTTTTTCTCTCATGCACAGTATATTTATATAATTTAATATTTGAACATATTTAAATAAATTAATATTTAATATATAATGTTTATAATTAAGTATCAAAAATTGTATAAATAGAATTTTTAAAACTATAAATAACCTAATTACTTTTTTAGAAATCTTCAAAATAAGTTATGAATAAATATAGATGGAATATTTTATAGGGTATTAATAATCTAATCGAAGTTTTCTCTTTTAGGGGGTTTCAATTTGGAAAAAAGTGGTTAATTTTGGAGTAATATTAATGAAAAATGCAGAAGAAAGCTTAAACAATAAAAGCAAGTTTTTATTTTGTTAAATTTGTTATCAAATTTGAGAAAATTTATATATTTAAAATTTGACTGGTCATAATTATGTAGTTTAAAATAACTTTATTATATATATTCATTAAAACATTTCAATATTTCTGGTTATTAGATATTACCCCTGAAACGGCAGCGTTTTGGTGTGATGTGTTGGAAGGTTTAACTGATTTTTCATTCAATCCTGATATTGTGTTTATGATCCTTAATAATATGAATGATTGGTTGATTTCTTCATTTGAAACGCAACCGTTAAATGAAAATGATTTAAATAAATTTTTAAAATTATTCATGATGGTAAGTTTCAATCTTATAAGTTTTTGATAAATAAATATAGATAAAAAGTTTTAATATTGAAGACTTAATAATTTGATAGTTTTTATAAATCAATAATAAACTCATATACAGTTTAAAGTATTCATATACAATTCAAAGGACATTTTATTACAGATATTACAAAAGCACAAGTTATTTGTGGATCACTATCTAATGAAAACAGATTTTGCTGAAATATTTAAATGCTGCTTCATAACCGTATTGACAATTTTAGCCAATGATGAAGTAAGTAAATAACAAATTAAACTATTCTTATTTTCAAAACTATTATGCTGTTGATTAAAATCATATTTTTAACAAAAAAGTTTATATTCATAATTAATATACTATTACCTTGTTTCAATATTTTCTATCACATTTTGATATAAACTTAATATTTAAGATGCTTATTAGGTGATAAAATGAGTATTTTGTAAAATTGACTTCATTTTGCAACTTTTCTTTATTTTAATAACTTATTATTTGAAATTATAGCTCATTAAGTTGTTTGTTGCATGAATTCGTTAATGTAGTTATTGTTCCTTGATTTCAGAAGTTGAGTAAAGACGTCTTACGTACTTGTGGCAACTGTATTGGATTTACTGTTACTAAATTTTCATCTGCTGACCCATTAGTTGACTTATTACAATTTCTGTTTTCAGGAAAACATTTTGATGAGAAAGAGGTAAGTTCTTATTCCAATTTAAATTGTACTACAAATAACTCTATCTATCACTATCCACAGATTTTATTCAGTATAAGGTTGTCATCTAAAGAGCTTGGTATGTTTCAAGAAAAACCGATTGTAGCATTATGGGTGCTGTATGGGACTCTGTTTTGTTCCTCTTGTGATATATTATTTGATTCCAGCTCAGTTGCTACAAACCTTAAAGTTACTTTTGAAATTTTAGAACATATTTGCCTGAAAGAAGGAAAGTTTCAGTATATTTCATTTAACGGTGAGGTCAGCTTTTATAGTCTGGCACATTTTAGTATTTTCAAAGTTGCAAAATACTTAGTTTTTATGATAGCTTTGAAAATATATAATTAGTTAGATTTAAACTATAAAAACACTACTAATTTATTTTGACAAAATTATTCTGTTTTCAGTTTTACTTCAATGGTGGAAAGTTTTAGTAAATTTTTCAAAAAGTACAGATTTAGATATACATGAAATTGAACCTTGCTTAGTTGATAGAAGTCTTCATCTGATTTATCATAATTGGGATAGTCAAGTAAATGTTATAAATACTTCTTGGTTTTTGTAGTTTGATTATTTATTGCATTTGTAGGTGACAAAAATACCTGATTATGTTGAAGATATGTTTAAATATGTTCTAAAATCAGATAAAACTAAACAAAAGCTCGCCATTAAAGTTGTAAAGCATCTTCTTGAACAATCAGCTTTCATATGTGGTAAATATCGTCTACTTAACATCCTCATAAAAGATTTAGGAGCAGATATGATTTTGAGCTTACAAGAAGATTTTTTAACATCTCTAATACCTTGTTTGGAGTTCATGAGCTTGACTGCAGCTGTTTCTAAAACATTTTTCAATATCCTAAAAAGTAGTTTTCCAAAATCTCTCGAACCTGAACAAGCTGAGAGAAAATGGTCACAATTTTTTCTACCTTGTTTGCTTCAGATTATCAAATCAAAAAATGAGTTAATAAGACAAGCTTTGTTTCGAAGTTGGTTTCCGCTTCTTATAAAAGTTGTACCAAAACAATTTAAGTCCTTAGTGGAAAACGAACAGTTAGATATTCGATCTCGAATTGAAGCTATTAAATGCTTGCATCTTTGCCAAGTTTCAACTGCTCAATATAAACAGTTCATATCTACCTCCATTAAGTCCTTATGTGATGAAACTCGGGACTGTGCTTTCTCAATTATTTGTTCCTTGTCTAATGAGCTGATATCCTTGGAAGACATATCAATATTGAAGGAACATCTTCCACTTAATCTGACTTCGGACAACCCATCGTTTCGTAATAACCTGATTTTAAATATTCGCAATATCCTCATCAGAATCAGATCTTCGATAACTTCTCATGCCAAGCAAAAGGTTTGTTCAATTTCATAATTTTGGAATAAAGTTCGGTAAATTACAAACTAGTTTCGTCAACTTGGTTGCTTTATATTACAACTCGTGAAAATTGTACAATTTCATCTCTGTAATTAACATCTCAACTTATATTCTTCTTAAACTTGTTTAGAAGTCTGAGTTACACAGCGACGTTATCAATGATCATCTTATACTTGAGAACATTGAATTTATAAGATGGATGACAGAAACATGTTTAGAATCACTCACACCAGCTGCCTGCTATCAAAGAAAAATTACGGTTGTTTCAATTCTTAAATTGATACTGGACGCGTTTTGTAGACCGTCTTTTAACTTTGTGCTTGGCAAAAAAGCAATGTTTTCTGAGGTAGATTACAAATATTTGAAGAAGGTTGGTTTGTCAAATCATTCATCGAATTTGTTTTTGTGTTCACCAATTAAAGTTCTTTAATTTGTAGGAATTACTTTTCAAAAACTTGGATTTTGCAGCCGATGGCAAACTACTTTCTCATCTTTTTCAATTAATGACAGACGACATTTCAAATATTCGAGAAATTTCAGCTCAAGTCATTTACGACCATTTCGTCCTATCACAACCTACACAGTGTTTCGTGTACATGAACCAACAGGCTAATCACATGATTCCTGCTCTGAGACAACAAACTGCTGAAATTGGAGGTCTGTTTGGCAAATATTCAGTTTTATGTCTACTTAAAAGACATCAAATTGACGAAGCCATCAAAATTACTGAGCAATTTTATTTAGAGTTGAAAAGTTGTTTCTCTGAATTGAAGCAAAATATCTCATCAATATTTCAGAGAAGTCCTTATGGTTTTATGATTGTTCTTTCATATATTATTGAAGAAGTTGGAAAGATCAAATCTCAAACTAATTTTGCTTTTTTAATTAATCAAATTATTCAACTAGTTGATGAAATCATACAATTTTTTCTCACTAATGTCTTCAGTTGTTCTGATCCAAAAGATTCTTCTTGTTTGATTGGATCTGCTGATTTTGAAGAGATTAATTTAAAGATCACCAAACTTCTCATCTCTGATTCTGAACACATTCTGATTCTGAACACATTCAGCTTAGTGATGATCATGAACAGCTTTTGGCTTGCTCCTGGCTCTCAATTAAAAATGGAGCAGCTCTTCTTGATTCAGCCGGATCTTTCTTACTCACATCAGCGAATCCAATTGATGAAGATCTTCTGTTGAGATTGAGCAGGACCTTTGTGAGCATCTTATCTTTTTGTAGACATCGTGGAGCTATTGAGAGCGCGTTTGAATCACTTTTAAACCTTCTTTGTAAGATGAACAAATGTAAAGATCAGAAGGTGAAAGATATCCCAGTGAAACTTCTACATCAGATGATGTCGACGCTAGAACAAGTTGATGGCCAACGTGAGATGGCGGCCGGATCTACAATCACCAGAAGATCAGCTGGTCTTCCTCTTCTGGTTAAAGCCGTTCTTGCATCATTTGTAAAGACCAACACAAATCTCAACCAGCTGATTCAAGTAGTCAGCAAACTTCAAATCATTTCTTTGACTATCCATGAAGAGGACTTCAGTCTGAGAGATATGCAGCAAGTAGACGCCATCTACATCCTCAAAGCCATCTTCTCAGATTCCACTTTAGCCTTACAAATTCATTCTTCTAATTTACTGGTGTCTACTTTAGAAACTTCTTTTGAATGTATGAGATCGAAGATCTGGGTAATTAGGAATGCTGGAACTCAGCTGTTCGGTGCCATCTCAACCAGAATGCTTGGTCAAAAGCATATCGATACTAATAGCAGCTTTCTCACCACCAACGAGTTCTTCTCACAGTATTTTGATGTTCTGGCCTTGTCACGTGATATTCTTTCAAGTGACTTTGATAAGGATGTTCGGATCTTTCCTCTTCTCTCACTCCTGTCTCATCTTCAATGTGGAGGAGGCAACCTCACTTCCTTCTCAACCAATCCGGATTACTGTTTCATCTGTAATCAAATAAAACATCTGATTGAAAATCGACGTTGCAGTATCTCCTCCGCGGCATCTAGATGTTTTATTGCTCTTCATTGTGCTCAAGACTCTATCAGAGAGTCTTTGTATTTCTTAGAAGATTTGTCTGCATCCAAAAAAAGTTTGTACGATCTTTCTACTCCAGCTCTTCTTTTATCAAAGACTTTTTAATCTTCAGCCGGATGTTTGCTTCCACAAAACTTCATTCATGGCTGGATGAAGATGATGATTTTGCTTGTTAAGATCAACATCCAATCTTCTGATGTAGATTATCTTCTTAAAAAGCTTGCAGATAAGATATGGGACTTGATATGGATTGTTGATCCTTGTATAAATCCTTGTGCTTTGACGGCAGCTCTTTATATTCAATTGATTCAATCATTGAAAGATTTTGTTAAAGAGATGGAGATCAAAAGAAATCTTCTTTTGCCTCTCATAAAAAAGTTTTTATCTCAAAAAGGAATATTAAATCAGGTCAGTTGTTTACTTGGATCGTTTAAAAGATGTTTTTTGAGTTTGCTGAAAATAATTATTTAAACTGTTTGATGTTGATCACTGATAAGATGTCTTTTGTAGGTTGGATGCAAACATTTAATCCGACAAAGTATCTTTTTAATGGAACAAGTTGAATTTGATGATCATCTTCAAAATAATGATTTAATTATCTTAGACTCTAGACTTGATTTGTTCTCAAAATCTTTGAATGAAACCTCTTCATTGTGTACTAAAAGTCTTCAAAATATTTGGAAGATAATTGTACTTTCACAAGACTCTGTAAGATCATATAGCATCCAAAGAAAAGGAACAGATTTGATGATTATGTTTCTTAAAATCCCAAACATCAAAACAATGAAAGATTTTTTTCTACAAAATAATTTTAATGATCTTGTGATGAAGTTTTCCATGAAATCGATTCCCTGCAAGAAACATTCAAGCTGGAAATGCTCCCAAATCCAACTTCTGTCGCAAATTATTTCATCTTGTTTCCAAGATATTGTGTCCCAAGAAACTTGGAGCTTAGTGCTTAATTCGTGGATAGATTTAGCTCTAACTGATCCGACTTTTGAGCAACTTTCAGAATCTTTTCGCTTGGCAGTTGCACATTCGATGAAAGCAGCCAATTATCTCTTGACCTTGCACCAGCATCCAACCATCTCTGTTTCATGCTGCTTGGTAAGATCGTTCAAAGCTGTTTGGAATTAACGGATTTATTTTACGCTTATCAAACCTTTCAGGAGGATTTGTACTCAAAAATCATAATAGCATGTCTTTATTTACTAAATGATGAAGATGTTGAGATAAGAAAATTATCTTGCTCCACTGTACCGACTTTGAACATCAGTAATAATGAGTTGGAAAGAGGCTTAGTTATGAATTCTGAACTTTCAACTTTGGTACTTTTCTATTTCATCAATTTGGTTACATCTTTTCAACTGATTTTTTTATTTTAGATGTTTTTGGAGTTTATATCAAAAAATAATTGTATTAATCACATTTTGATATTTGAAAGTTTACTCAAGGCTTTTTATCTCCAAGTAACACCAAAAAACCGGTTTGTATCTTTTTTGTTAAAAATAAATCAACCAGCTTATCAACTAGTAAATAATTTGATTAATGAATTTTTATATGAAATTTAAAAGAAATTATTTTGAAGTGATCGCTTATTCGAGAAACAGCGCTCTAATTTGTACATTGAGAAATGGAAAATTGTGGACTATCTACAACCTGTCTTATTGGTGACTAAATTCAGAAAGTTTTTTGGTTTCATTTATTAACTGAATAAATTTCTATTAGTTAGTTGATGTAATTTGTAAAATCGTGATATATAAATGTGAATATGTGAAAACTTCAAATAATTAATTTGTTAATTTATAATTTTCAAATTGTTTTGAACAGACAGCTTTTGAAAAATTGCCAACAAATTTGAATCATGAAAATATTTTTTGGTGGTCGAAAATGTTAAAAGAGAAATTGCAAATTTTACCTCGCTTGCTAAACTGTAGCAGAAATGGTAAAATATGAAAGTTTTTTTATGTAGTTGTTTTTGTTGAAATTCTGAAAGTTTTGTGAACGAGTCTTCAATTAAACTACTAATTTGTATTTCAGAAATGAATTTAGTAGAAATCACTGAATTTTCAATCTGTTCTCTTCAATTTTTTCGACTTCTGCAAAAAATGATGAAAATAGTGAACTATGATGAAGATCATGAAGAAATTAATCAAATTATTCAACTTTTGAAATATTTGAAACAGGTTGACAGCGATTTCTATTTTCAATTGTAATCTTTTTTAATCTTGACAGAATGAAAACATTGCTGAAGCTTTTGTATCAATTCATCGACATCTTACATCAACCTTAATCTAATCTGCAACAGATAAATGTTAGTAAGAATAATAAGTTATAAAAGTTTACATCTCAGAATAAACTTCAGCAAACTAACAGGCTGTTTGTACTTTTTCCGAGATTAACTTTAAGTAGCTCAATGTCACAAGAACTTCTTGTTAACTCGATATTTCCACAGCAGAATGTCTTTTTGCATTAATTGCAAGCAAATTAAAATTAGTTACGAGCGATGGAATTGGAAAATGTCTATCTAATCTACATCTATTTAATTTTAAATCTGTTTTAAAATACTGTTCTTCAAAAATACCGAACAAGACGTTTTTTAAATTTTAACAAAATAAAAGTTGAAACGTTTCGATTTTATTGTGCATTTAATTTGAACAAATAGTGAAGCGAAAAATCATGATCGATAATGTAGGTTTCGAAATTATGTAGCAAAAGTTAGCAGTTTGTAGTAAGAGACAGCAAAAAATGTAGTACTTCACGGGTTCTATTACTAGATGTTCTATTTTATCACTACTTTTGATTCACAAACTTTCTTGATCAAGTATTTGTAGATTGCACAGAGGGTTCCTGTCGAAATCTTCTTCAAATAATAAACATGATAAAAATTCTTACTATAAAAATAAATGATGTACATCGATAGGAAAAAGATAAGTTGATTAAGAATTGAAAATATCTAATTGATTTGATCCCATATCAAGCAAATGTTGAACAAAACTGATATCTTCTTTATTGACATTAGACAGTTTCAACTTACAACGGATACAGATAGGAGATTTTCCATTCTCTCTCTTCTTTTTACAATCATCTCTCTCTTTGGCCAATCGCAGCTCTCTAGCCTCTAACATATCTTTCTTCAACTTCTCAAGAACACCACTGCTTTCAATTTCAGATATTTTACTGAAGAAACCTTTATCAGTACTTATTGGACCAGCAACATCTAACTTTCCATTGACCCGATTACGTTCGATTCGATCTTGTTGCTTCAGCAGATAGATCTCTTGTTCAGCTTTCTTTTTTTGTGTCTTTTGTTCAGTTACAGTCACACCATACTTATGAATAACTTCGCCCCATTTAGTCATCTATTAATAAAGCGTTTGTTTGAAAAAGTAAACAAATTTACTCATCTCAAATTTTTATAGAAATTTTGAAGATTGAGCTACAAAAAAAGGAAATTGTTGATTACTTTTGGATGCAACAAAGCTAACATCTTTTGCGAACTCTCTTGTCTAGCCATTCTTTTGTTTTTTGAAGTTCCCTGTTTTACATCAATATTTATGAATAGAAAGGGAAGCTAAGAAGTGATGATTACCGTAACAATATGATTTTCGTAAGTTAGCTTGTATTGGATAAGATTATTCTTGCAAATATCGGTTACGAATTCATGTTTGCTGTCAGAAATTCCTTTATTTCTATAAAAAAAAGAAGAAATCAGATGAAAACACTAAACATGCGAATAGTTCACCTGTTAATGCATTCCTGAAGAAGTCTTTCTGGGTAATAACCTCCAGAATTAATACATAACTCACATACTTTAGGATCACCAATATCAAGATTGCTCATCAGTGAGTCCGTATCACTTGCTTTTGCTTTCTCGTATTTCAACTAAACAAATTGTTGATTGATAAAGAAAAGTCAAATCATCAAATTTAAGTGAAACCTTAAAACCAGGGGCTAGCATTTCCATGGTTTCCAAGGCAGCTTGGTTTTTTGCTGCTTTTTTATTTAATGCATAAGCAACACCATAATCTTGAGACTGGCCATTGACATTTACAAAAACAGTTGCACAAAACTGGTTAGAATGTGGAACTGGGAACAAGAATGTTGATGAAGAAGACGATCAAAGATTTGTGAAGAAAATTTCGGTTGTACTGACCTACTTTATAGTCTGGTTTTGTCTTCAATGCATTCTGGCAATACTCGTGCAAGATACAAATACATGATTTGGTGTGGACGTTGAAAGATAAGTCTGCAGAGAACAACAATTATTCTGGAATTTTCAAGTTGAAAAACCTACTTCTTGCTTTTCCATCTTTACTTTTCTCTTTTGATATAAACATCGAAATTACATTACTTTGATTCTAAAAAGTAATTGTTTCAATCAAAAACTCTTTGCCACTCACTCTGCATCTTACTTTTTCATTTTCTCCTTCCTTGCTTCTTCTCAGCTCATTTTGTCGTCTCCGAACCTCTCTGCTAGTGTATCGGTATCTTTCCAAGAACTCAAATTCGAACAAATTATTCAGATAATTTCCTAAACTGGTTTTTGCTGAAATTACCAAATATTAGCTTGATGATTGTTCAATTAAAAGTAACTCACAAAAATATTCAATTTCAGAGTTGTAAAACACTGGTTTAGGCAATTTAGGAACTTTTGCTGGAGGGGGTTCATCACCATCTTTACTTGTATCTTCTCCATTAGTACTATTTAATGCTTCACCTGATTTCTTTTCATCTAAATAAACAATTATGAATATTTCTACAATTTCATCTATTTGGAAACCAACCAGTTATAGAATTGCTCGATAACTTCTTCTTCAAATACATGAACTCAAAACATGGAACGCTCGCCATTGGGATTTTGTGCGTCTGATGACAAGTATAAAAAGTCACATGTTAAATAGAAACCATTTAAATACTTTTTTTTCTTTAGCATCAAGTTTGTAGGGTCGAGACAGAGTTACCACGCCAGTCTTCTCATTAAAATACAAAGGTAACCCACATTCATGCGACATCATCTTCCAACCTTCGGGAAGACTTAACCGAGGACACACCGAAGGATGAAATTGCTGAATTCATGAAGAAATAATTAAAAATTTCAGAAAAAAGTAAATTAAGTACCTTGACAGCTTTAATTCTGATAGGACAATCAAGCTTGTCGTTTGGAAGATTCTGAAAAGTAAACAAATGTTTGAAAGATTCTTAGAAATGGATAAGTTTGAACGTGATGAAAATTTCAAATCATCAATAATTTACTGGTGATTTTTTAGTAATCAGAACTTCTAATACAATTTTTCTGTATGATTATAAAACAAATGAAAGTTTTATCAAATAAGTAGAAAACGAGTAGGTTACTTCTTGCCCAGGAATTTCATTTTGATGATTTGGTTCAGAATACTTTTCTGAATTTTCATCTTTTTTCTTATCAGAAATGTTGTCTAAAAATAATAAATTATTAAATTAATGAAAATTTTAATTTAAGCTCAAAGCATTTTAACAATTAAACATAATTTGCTTAATATTATCAACAATTATCATACAAACCAATAAATTTGAAACAAAAACAAAGTTACTTTTTTTTGTATTGCAGAAACTGGTTGATTGATTTTCCAAAGGTTGAAAAGCAAAATCCATTAAGTCTTCAGTGTCTGGTTCAAATGATGCTAAAAATATTCAAAAATAGAATTACTTTCTAACAATAAATAGAAAATAAAACTGTCAACATGCAAAAGTAATACAAACTGATTTCAATTAATTAATTAATTTTAAATAATTGCAAATTGGAAAAAAATCTGAATTTTTTTACCTTCCAGAGAATCAGCATCCATATATGGGCACATTTCTAAAACATAAAATAGTCAAAATTATAAATAAAGATATACAATTACACTAGAATCTTATAAAGTAATATCATAAATAAGTAATAAAAATTAAATAAAAGGTAACTAAACCATGAACTAAGAAAATAATTAACCTGGTTTTGCTAGATTATCCTGGTTTTCATGTTTTTCTCCATTGAACATTTCTTTAGATTCTTGATGAGTATTCATGCTGACTTAACGAAATAGCCAAACCAACAAAAGCTGTTAAAACAAACACAGATAAAGTAAATCATTACTACACAGCATAATAATATTATAGCTACCAAAAATTAGTTTTATAACATATATAGCAATTATAAAATCTTTTAAAGTCAAAATCTGTTTCTCTCTATATAATTTGTCAATTGCAGCAAAACGAGTAAAATATGAAATATTGGAATGAATAAATTAAAATTCATTTAGATGAATAAAATAAACACCAAAAATATTACTTAATCCATTCATAAAAGACTCATTAACTTATATTTTAAACTTTTAGAGACTATACACTTAAAAAAATAGCAAAAATAATATTGCAAAAAGTATTACAAAAATAATTAATTAAAATAATTATTATAATTTGATTATAATTTAAAACTGTTTTTTATAGTAGGAAATACTTTTTATCAAAACAAATATTTGAACTAAAATGGAAAATAATAATTGAATAAACATAAAATATTCTTAATATAAAATATAATAAACAAAGATATAAAAAAAAAATGATTGATATAAGTTCAACTTAAAATGAAGCCATAAGAAATCTCAATTTGAAAAAAAATCTAATTATTGAAATGGCAATATTTGATAAACATTATATCTTATAAAACAATTTTTAGTTCAATTTATGAAACTCAAATAGAATTATGAATTTATATATTTAAATAAAATAAATAAACTTTAATTGTCATTAAAGTTATAAAATAAAAAATCCAGCCTTTAAATATATAAAAATATAAATGTTTAAAAAAATTAGACTAAAAACGAAATAAACCAATTTTCCAGAAACATTTATTTTCAAATGTATTATACTAATTATTTAAAAAATATCATATATATAGATTTTGACTTAAAACAAACATTAAATAATCAGTTTTTAATGAAAGTGATGCTTGACAAAAACCTAAATAAGCTTTAAGTAACGACTATTAGAACTTGCATGTGGATCAATTGTGCTAAATCAGTTAATTGACAGATGTAGTGAATTTCAAAGACTACATTTGTGAAGTCACTGTAGCATATTGAACCGATTAATTAACAGCCGCTAAAAAAGTCTTGCTCAGAAAAAATGTGAATTGATTTCTAAAAATTTAAATTATAATTTGAAACTGCGAAACCATAAACCAAGGCTGAAACTTACGTAATAACATCTCGGCTTCTAAAGCGACCCAAAGTGGATTTTTAGAAAGTACAAAATGACTTTTTGAAAATATTGGTATACAAAACAGCTCACTTATATCAATAAGTCAAAATAATTTTTGTAAAAAATCAAAACTTTCAAGTTATACTTGTAAAGAATCAAAACTAACTCAGTAAACACAAAATGTTTCCCTTATAAACTTTAGATTAGCTTAAAAGTACTAATTTTAAGCTAAATTTTGTTTAAAAAGAAACTGTGTAGTGATTAAAAAATAATATAGATATTATGTACAGCTAGTTCCTACCTTTTGCGTTTTACTTTGATAATAATCTATGTAATGATTAGCAATCTATGATCACTAAATACAGAATACAATGATACTGAATACTATAAATGAATTATAAATTTAATCACTACTTTTAAACTTATTAAGCTTAAGTTAAACAACTGATTTTTTCTTAGAGAAAATTATTTTTAGATGATAGATTTGATTTAAAAATAACTTGATAATCTAAAATAAATCAGCTTTTTCGACAGTAATAGTAAAAAAGCTCTAACTCCCTTTAAAGAAAAAAGAATTAAAAAAACACTATTCGCTAGCATAAAGCTGATGATAAGTCATTTAAATCATTTAGTCTTAAAATGCTTGGGAAATTTCATCTCCTTTTTGAATTAAAATGGGATCACTACTTAAACTATTTGTTCAGAATTGGTACTTCATACCAAACTCTCATTTCTTTCAAGACCGGAAATATACAGAATTTGTTGAAGCTTTTCACCATATATATGTCCTAAATTAGAGTTCAGCTTCTCCATATGGAGTCCTCACCTTGAAAAGGATATTAAAAAGCTTTTCGTTCAAAGATGATTTACTAAGAAAACTTTTCTTAGATATTGCATACTCTTTCTTCATACAAAGACCTACTATGTAAACTTGATATTGAATTCCTATGAATATTCATGACTTTTCTACGACCTTCTACCACTATTTGAAATAATTAATGGTTTCTTTCATCTCATCTTTAACGGTTTCTTTAAAGATTTCAATTTTTCACCAAAGGCTCGTCATTAAAAATTTACTGACTCAACAATTTTGATAACATATAAGTGGAGTGACATCTTTTTTAATAGTGTTTAAAATTGTCTTCCCAACTCCACCAGTACATCAAAATATACCACCCCTTTGTAAGGTTTTGTTTGAAAAATGTGATTTAAGTAGTTTCCTTATCAAGTGATAAATAACAATCCCGTGACTTTATATCGAGCTTCATTCAAATTATTAAGATGACTAACAACAATGATAAGTATATCACATGCTACTTACAACACAGTCTATTATCGAATGACAACGGTCTATACGAGAATGACGTTTAACACATTTATGTCAGCGATAAAATCCTTTACTGTTATACCACAATTATTAATAACAGTAAGTAAAAAAACTTATAAAGTAAGAATGTTTGTATAAGACGATTCATCCTAATTGTGTAAATAGCTTAGTTAAGACATTGTTTCATTCTTATAAAAATATGTAGAAAACAAGTAGAGCTTAACTTCGTCTTCTGATTAGTTAAACAATTTGTAGAAAATAGTTTTTGGCAATCAGCTACTAGTTTTTATAGAATTATATTTATTGCAACATTAATACTTTATTAAAACTGTTTAAGTGAGTTTGCTGTTGTTTATGATTTCTATTGAACAAAAGTAGACTAATGAATATAGATTAGAGTCTAGATTTACAATGGTAAATGCTATTTAGCCTTTCTTAATCTTATACTAATTACAAATTTAATGGTTAGTTTTTTTTAGATTTGACTTAATACTTTGATAATATATTATTTTTAAAATTATCTTTAGTAGACGTGTGTTGCAAATAATTTTTATCAAAATAATAGCTGAATAATTCATAAATTACTTACCGTGGAAAAATACAATAAATATCTGGGTGATGTAAATTTAAGCCAGATTAAAGTATTACTGATTATTTAAATTATTCAATATTGTGTAGCTTCTATTTAATTGTATATTAGCATGCCTGTACAAAATATTACTTTTAATTCTATTTTATATTTAAATATTTTATGTTTTTGTTTACTTGTGTTTAATAAGATAAATAAAAATTGTAGCTTTTCGAACAATTACTCAAATAGAAGATGATTTTTTAATTTAAAATACATTAAATCTAAATTTGAATCAGAAAGTACAATGTATAATTTATCAAGTTTACTGGAGTAGTTGCTATGAATAGAACCTCTTTGATCATTTTAGATGCAATACTTCTCGCTATTAAAAGTAATTAAACTATTGATATAGCTTTGAAAATCTTTATAGAACTAATATAATTTATTTTTGTAATAAAGCTATAAATAACATTAGGCTAAAAAAACTTACTACCAATTAGGTTATACGAATTAGTCTTGGTCTCGATGAAAACTCTTCTACCACCTGTATTGAAATTACACTTTTTAAGTACTTAAGTAAATTATGTTTCAATGACATAAAAAAATACTTAACAATCTAAACAAAAGGATTCTACTTAAACTACCGTTGCACACAAATTTCATCTTAAGTAGTTTTAATGCATCTTTGTAAATTTATAAACCTCTAAATTGTTATGTTCAGTAATTTTCCTGTAATTATATGTTAGTGCTTAAATACTCTAAGCTACATATAACTATAACATCATATGGAGGATTATGAAGCTCATTCATTCAATGTAAAATCGATATTAAAATGAAATTTAACTATTTAAAGTAGAAAGAATATTAAATAATAAATCAATTTTGTTTCTTTTCATACAAAAAAAATAGTATTTTGTCAAAATGTCTTAATTTTAAGTATAAACGTTTTTTTAATACTTAAATAATGGTGAATACTATCATTACATTATTTAAGTTTGTTCAAAACTGTTTATACTGCAGTCTTTCAATTCTTTACTTAAACTTTTTTTTTAAGTTGATGCTTAATTTATTAAAATATTTATATAAGCGCTCTCCGAATCATGCATCTGTAGTCAGTCTAAATCAACATATTCTAAATATTAGAATTTAATTTTGAAACATTTTATGTAGGATTTCCTATCAAAATTAAAATTAAATACTTTTAGAATCTTTTTGAAACTCATTTAAAACAGAATATTAAACATCTGAAAGTGCTTAAAACTAAAAATGAAATCAATTGAAGTTATTTTTGCCACCTATTATCCTAAAATGATGGTTCTATGTGACACGATGTCATTGACATTTTAATCGTATACCCATTAATTACAAAGCACCTTTGTTCATAAAAGCAAAATACATATAGACTCATATCTATAATTCATATAGCAAAATTTCTATCCAAGCCTCATACATCTTCTTTTCATAAGTTTATAGTACGATGGTTTCTAAAAGCAAAACAGTTTTTAGTTTGTTTAAGAAATTTTATAGGTTTGTAGTAAAGTTATTGTAAAAGGTTTTGGTGCTTATTTATATCTAATCAACCTTATAAAACCCATTGTAAATAATTGATAAGTTTAATTTTATTAGTATTTTTTTCAGTTTCAATATTTTAAAAATTGCATATCATTAAAAAAATATATAATTTGAAAAATAAACTTAGATCTAACTTGAGCGTTGCTAAACATAATTTTAAAAATAAACATTTTGCTAGTTGTATAGAAATCAAAGAAAAACTGTAGAATGTGATGTGTTATTAAGAAAAGAAAATAAGATTCATTAAAACTTAGGCTACACACGTTGTGAACACAAACTTCATTTTATAATTTAAATCATGTCGGAATGATCGAGGAGACACTATAGCAGTATGAATGTACAAAATGTATTATTAATGTATATTTACGACGTGAGTAAATTTCTGGACGAGTTAATTATAACTTCTCAGGCACAAACAAATATATTTATTAAGTCTTAAGCATAACAGGGATTTAGTATGTTTATAACAGATAAGTTCTACAAAGAAATAAATGAAAGCTACTTTCTATATCCAAAATCTTTTTTTTATTTAGTTTTTCTATTGAAAAGTCAGAAACCTCTCAGTATTTTAGACGTTAATTTCTATTGTGGTATCAACGATATTTACCAGTAGTCGATTAGCTAACTCATTGTGCTTTGTAAGCATAGGTTTGAATCTTAGTGTTGTTGAAGATATACTACGCCACCTACGAAGTGGCCAACGATTATTCTTCAACCATAGTTTAATAGCCACTGCTTTACAGTTACTTCAAGAGAAGCAAAAGTTACGTGAGTAGACAGAAAATTTACAATCTTTTGACCTTGGTGTTTCTAAAGGTTCACTAGGCCATGTCACCAAACGTTGGATGTAAAGAGTGGAGATAGTTCAGCGCACGTGACTCTTCACCATAATCAAAGCCGATACAATGCATGAGGAAAGTTGTTAAGCTAATATACACCTCTAACAGTCTTTTAGCGGTGATGGCAGAGATGAAATCTGCAGTCGATAGTCACGATTCTGCTTATAAGCAATCAAATTAAATCGTTGTTGCAGATGACAGTAAAAAACAACAGCAAAGAAAGTACAATTTAGTATAACATATTTTCATGTAAATATTCACAACATTTTTTGTTAATACCTTAAGTCATATAGTACAGTTGTATTTAAAAAATAGTTTTTAATAGTATTTAGAAAAATATATTTTGTTGAAATAAATGAAGCATTTTTTGTATTTCATCACTTTAATTTACGGTGCAAATGTTTCGATAAAAACGTGACATGAATAAGTTTTATTTAGCGATTAATTTTCTTTAATAAGCCTTTTTAAACCAACATATTTTTTTTTGAAAACTTGGTAGTTTGAATAGTAAGTTTTAGTCCTAATAAGCTGTGACCGGTTCAAAATTGGGACGAAAAGCTGATCACTACAGAATTGTTCAATTGTTAACTAAATAAGCACGGGGTATTTCCGAGTCGTTTGACTTGTTAATAGTTTAACCAAACATTTTCAACTAAGTACTTTAACCTTAACGCAAACCTCAAACTCCTTAAGTTATGATTCATATCGAAAAATAAAAAGCACATGCTGAAAAACAATTTTGAAAAATAAGATTACAAGATTATCAAAGTATATTTGTGAAAACAAGATTACAGTTTTATTTACTTATATATAAGATAACTGCTAATTATCTAGACTTAAATTTCTTATCAGTAAGTATTATTGTAGCAAAATATAAAATTACTAAAATTTAGGTCAACATGAAAGCTTACAAAAACCTCTTTAATTGATGAAACGAACTTAACTTTCATCTCTTATTATGACCAATCGTTTATACATTACTAATTTAATTATTGCAACGAAAAAAACAATAGCTTATAAAATTGTTATTATTCAGGTCAAATTGAAACCGCTTGACTTATTTAAAAGTTTCGATACAAAACGCTACTTGATTAAATTAATTAATTTTTACAAAAATATTCAACCGAACAAAACATTACATGAAATTTGTTTTCAAATTGTAAAATTCAATTTTGTGAGCAGTTTTTTCTTTAATTGCTTTGATACTGTCTAAAAATGAGAAACAATATTGTAAAGTATAGAATGATATTTATACAGTTTGTTCAGGCCATTTTCAATGAATTAAAACAACACAATATGTGAATTCTTAAATTAAGTCAGAACTTTATTAAAACATATTTTTCTTTAATAAAATTCAATAAAAAGCTTTGGAAAATGTATAAAAGTTTTTGGTCTATTTTCTGCAAACTTTTTAGTCATCCAGTTAACATAAAAAATCTTTACATAATAATAAAAAATAAACATGAAAATTATATTAAGAAGAAAAGCTTCGTGAGTCGAACAATATTATTTAAAGTCTTCTATACAACAAACTACTCAAAATTATTAACAGCTTATCAATTTATGGCTAATAAAATCTTTCAAATGATTTTATCAAAGTTTTAAAATTTTGTTTGAATCAAAAAAATTCCATCATTTTTCAAACATCTTGACTTAACCAATCATTTTAATACATACCAGTTCTTGGATTTTTAAATTATCAATTCATTAGTAACTTCAATATAATCTTTAACAGTGAAATGTTGTAATCAAAAAATTATTTTGGTTCATCATGTTAATTTTTGGATTTTGTTAGTAGTTAAAACATTATTTTTTGTTCAAACTGATTTTCTTGTGGTTATCATTTACGCGTTCAACGTTACAACAAAGATTTATTGTTAAACTCATTTCTTTGTTATCAGTTCAAAGAATTAATTTAACAAAGTAGACCTGGTACATTTGAGCTTAAGTTTGATTTAATGGAGCTTATACTTTAAAATAAAATATTTGGCACATTTGATTTCTTCATATATCAAAACTATCAATTATTTCTATTTATTTAATTTTAAATGTATGTAGATTATAAAAATGGCTTGGCTACAATTGTTTTAAATCATTTTTCAGGAAGCTAAGACTCACAGCACTCACTAGAAAGCTTCCACTTATATGATTTACGAGGCATCACTAGATACAATTTTATTGATATTTCTGACAAACTGATATTTTATGTTATAAATTTAAAGCTTTTAAACTTAAAATCTGTTTAAAAACTTTCTTTTAGAAAATGACTTGTACCAGGCTTTAGTTTATGTTTTTTAATCTTATGTATAATTTTTGAAGCTGTTTTACTTCTTTTTGCTTGATATATGAATTTCTATTATGTATGGTTCAATGACTGTACAAGAAATCCTTTGGAAGATAAAATTTAAGAAGTTACAAAAGAATTTATCGAGTATTCACTTAATCATTTCATTAAAATTGTATTTAAATTGACTTTTTGAATGTACCTTAACAAAATTTCAAGTACAGCTTTGTTACACTTTATTCTAGAATCTCTAAAATTTTAAAATATTTTAAACTTTATCTAGAAGTTTCTTAAACAGCAAAATACTTTGTCATTTATCTTAATTGCTAAAATTAACTACAGTAAAATTGACTCATTTTTGATAGAAAAATGCTTCAACAAACTTAAGCCTGTAAATTTATTTTCTTTGACTAATTAGAAATAAAAAAGCTGAAATTGTTAGTTTTTCTGTCTTGAAGGATTAGTAATTAGCCATCATTATTTTCATTACAATTATTATATATAACATTTTTCTGCAAATTCTGCTTCTTCGCCAAAACTGTTTAGATCATTGTTATATTTCTTCATAAGAAATTTTCGGAAAGTTTTTAAAGAATCAAAAATTGTATTTTGAGAAATTAAATTTATTTGCTTTTAAACATTTAAATAACATTTGAAACCTTTTTAACAAATTCAACAAATTTGAAATAAAAAATTTTGTCAAAATTTAAATTAGCTTTGTATATTATCTAAAATCTACAGGTTACGTCATCTTTTTATAAAATTATAAACGATTTTCCATATTGTAGTATTTAATCTTCAACCGCTTCAACACTGAATAATTGCTTCAAATATTTTATAAAATGTATTGAAATGAGCTTTTAAACAGGTTCCGCTATGTATCTTTAAGCTAATTTGAACATATAGATTTACTAAATCATATTTTAAATGAACCAAATATAAGTATAGTTAGAGCAACTAGTAAAATATAATTTTTTGCCTAAAATCAACATTTTTCATAATTAGCTGTACTAGAATATCGTTAAATTCTTTATAAAAAATTATCGATTAAATACTTGGTTACTTTTAAATGTTGGTTTGTTTCATAATCTGTTTGAATTCTTAGAAAAAGATTAATCAAACTACAGGTTGAAATGAAATGTTATGAGAAATATTTCATTAACCAAAAGACAAAAAAAATGTTTCAAGAAAAAACTGTTTTTTATTTGGGCTTCTTGGAATTATACTTACCCAAATTTACTTAGTTCAACATGACTGAGTATTATTTTGTAGATGCTTTGAAAAATGTATCTAATTGCTTTTCTGTTAATACCCTTTACTATTGATAATCACAAAAAATACTTTGCTAATAAAGTTTAAGTTCAACTGAGTGTTTGTTTACTTAAATGATAACCATTTTATAATGTTTAATTATTCAAATAGGTTCTAGTAATTGTTAAAAAACATCAAATAGAAAAAAGTTTTCACAGGTAAGCAAGTGAGATTTAAGTATTTTTAAAAAATTCTGAAAATAACAGCAATCATCTATATATATATAATAAATAAACTTCTTATAATTTGATAAAAAATTTTGATTTTTAAATATAAACCTCAAACCATGTAAGATTAGATGTATTTATAGACAAACCTTGGATCAGTTTGTAAAATTTTGTTACTCTTATTAAATTAGTGAAAGAATTTTTTATTTATAGTTCAATATAAGATATGAGTAAGGCTTATCCATACTTTAACTTCTAAGTATAAATACAGAATATAAATGATAAGGTGCTAATTTATCAGTTACACTAAGATTCACACAAAAATTCATAATTTTGTTTGCTCCTTTCCTTATAGTTGTTTGTTTAATGTACAGAAATTGAAGACTACAAACCACTTTTTAATTCTTGTCTTTAAAAGTCTGGAGAAAAAGTACTTGTGTAAAGCTTAGCATAAGAAGTTATCACAAAGAGTGTTGCTTCTTTCAAATTTCTCATTGATTGGAGTAAACTACTTCAAATCACCCGGAAGCATCTTACTCAAATTGTATGTTGCTTATAGTTAAGAGGTTTCAATTTTGCGCCTACTGTAGAAATAGCAGCTATTTTATGACTCAATTCTGCGCAAGCATTCACAATTTAGTATTTTAAAGTGGATAGATTGGAAATCAGACAAACAAGAGAAAAAAATATATTCCAGATTTAAAAAGATTTTCTGAAATTCCTTAAAGATTGTGGCTTTTAGTTTCTTTACAATTTCTTATGAAAACATAGAAACATTATCATCTTATAGAAAAGTGAACTTTTTATGAAAAATAATGAGAATATAGTGTAATTAGTCTGTGTTAATACTTGATTATGACTATTGAAAAAATCAGCAAATAAGAATTTACAAGAGCTGGGCATCTTGGTGGGCTCCTGTAATACAGATGACACAAGGCTTGAGATTGTGGCCGGTGAGGTTGGAAGCCTTGGCGCATTTTAATGTGGTTGAGGTGTTTGTGCAAAAATCTGCTTGATTCTTTACAGTTCTATCTAGTTCACCACCTCGAATTTTTAAGTCGCAGCCACGCGTTGAATAAAGAAATAAAAGAATGTTTATAGGTTGGATTTTGAAATTATAAGTGTTGAAAGAATGTCATATAAACCATTCAAAATCAAAAGATCAAGCTGATGACTAACCTACTAAATTATGTTGGTAAAGCTTTTTGTACTATGTATATTAGTTATTATATCATTTCTATTCAAATTTTAAATGAATTTAAAAGAAGTTATTATTTAAAGGCTTTTATTTGGTGGTCACATTTCCTTTTAATGTGAATATACAACAATTTCAAGAAAATTTAAACTATTCAATTAAAGTTGCTTTTAATTGGCACTATCTGATTTTGAAAAGCTTCATTTATTGAATATCTTCTGAGAGACACAGCGATAGAATTAAGATGTTTCATCTTCAGTTTTGACACTAAACTTCTTTCAACAAATTTAATTTAAAGAATTTGAAAGAAGACAAAGAATTACAATTTATATATCACTCAGTAACAAATAATTGAAAGCAGAACAAAATATCTAGCACAGGTAGGCTTGAAGACGCCAATCTTGTTTTTGATTTTAACGTTTTATTTCACTCTGCGCTATGCCAATAAATTGCATGGCAGTTACGAATAAATGAAGGACGAAATATTTTTTGAAACAAGAGAAAAAAGATGATAGAAAATATTCGGGAGATACAAGGAGGGAATTAGGGGAAGTAAATTGTACTCTTGGAGGTTTTGGAGACAAAACCATCGTTTGAAAAAGTTTAGTATCAGCGATATGTTTACAGATGAAAAGTAACATTGGTTAGCACCATGATTAGAATATACAATAGTCATTACACAATTAATTGAAAACTTGCATTGAAGCAAAGAATTTGATAACTTTTTCGAATTATTATGATTTTACAAACTTTAACCACCAACAAGAGAAATAGTATCTTAATGTAATTTTGTTGTAAGCACAATAAAGGTTAGTTCTCTTAAGATAGAAAGATATGAATTCTAGAACTAGTAACTGCTGGAATTTTAGTTACTTTAGTTTGATGTAAGAATCAATTATTTGTTGCTTTTTGCTGATAGAAATCCAACTAACGAATAGCTGTGATAAAACATGAGAAAATGTAACAGAAAATAATTTGGTCAGAAAACTGAAGAAAAACTATCAGATACAAACAGATGATATTGAGAGCTACATCAGATCAGCACATGATGCAATGACTTGGTCTTTTTTCAGGAATTTTTCTCGTACTATCTGCTTATAAATGTGAAAAATTTGAAAATGCAGAAAGCAAGAGAAGTTAAGAAAGAGTCAAGTAACACAGAACGTAATAGAAAGCTTACAAAACGTGCAAACTTGTAAAAAAGCACTAAGAATTGACAGGGCTTTCAAATAAATGTGTTTAGAAAAAGAAATAGGGTGAAAACGTAAAAAAAAACTTTGTTTTCAATTTATGCAAATGATAATGGCTAATGTACAAGATGGTAATTTCTTTTTTAAAGAAAAACAACTTTTTGGTGAAAACTTGTAGAAAATAGAATTAAAATTGAAAAGAAAATAGTAGAAGAAATAATGAAAGAAACTATCAATTAATTAAAACTTTTAAAGTTGAAACTAAATGGAATTCATAAATCGGATTAAGTAAAAAGATTGGAACAAGATTTGAAAATGCATTTAGCAATTAGTTTGTAGAGTTAAGTAAACTACATTTACACTATTCGTAGAATATGTAGACAAAGCAATACATGTTCAGAAAAATTTGATTGTCATTAGAAAAAAAAAGACAAAGTGACTATCCCAAATGAAACTAAAGAAATGTTTCGAACTAGAGATTTAGTACCGTGATTGACGATTAGTCGGTAAATAGATTAGTTGAAGAGCGTACTATATTTATGGACATAAAACCCAGAGTAGCTTTGTAAAAGTTACCAACTGCAGTTTCATTTTGTTTACATAATTATATATAAATATATCAAAATCGTAATGACAATGTAAAATACATGACTTAAAGCCATCGTTATGCTCAATTATAGAAGAAACAAGATAATATATTTGTGTTTTGTTGGAATTGTCCAATATGGTAAGCATGTATTCACATATAACTCGTGAAATTGATAAGATTTTACAGCAGCTAAAATCAAAGATTTGAGATGAATTTCACTAAATTTTCTCATAACTTTGAGTTAAATACATAAAAAAGTTCCTGGGAAGAAATATGATTTCAGCTATTAGCTAATGATGCAGTGAATTCTATCAACTAATCTGCTCAGAAAACGATTAAGAAATATTAGCCAAAAAAGTAAGCAAGAACAAGGTAATGTACCTTTTAGTAATCAACATTATATGTTGTAAGAAACACTTCCCTATTCTCAAACCAAACTTAGAGTTGGAAACATGAAGCAAACAAATGAACTTGAGAAGCTCAACGAAGCAAAAGGCAAAAATGTGACAGAAATAGAGCAAAACAGCTGGAAGAAAATTTCAACGAGTAAATACAAGAAACGAAAAACTAACAGAAATATTTTCCTGATTAGCCAAATAGTAAATGCTGAGTACGAGCAATATAGAAAATGGATCTTTTTGTGATAAACTGCTGATGAAGTTGCACCTACTAATTTCTCAGGTCTTAATTCAGGTCTCATTATGAATATAGTACCTAAACAGTTCCACATTCACTTGATGTTAAAATTTATCAAGAGTAGAAAGATGATATAGGTACTAGCAGAAAGTTGTCTTATGAGAATAACGGCAGTTTATCTAAACAATAGAAAACACGAATCCATGAGAATCAATTTCAAGAAGAAAGTATGTTGGCTCATGAAATAATGACCTGTTGAATATACAGTAGTTCCCTGATGTTAAGATGATAACAGTTAAGAGAGAAACACATTGTTACAACAAACAGCTTTCATGGAATTGTAATCAAGAAGAAGAAGAAGATATTTGGTGTGGAGATGAAGGGTTGTAGGAATCGGCAGATACACTGGAAGTTTGAGGCCGCCAACTTGAGTAGATTTGAGAAACTGTAGAATCAGTGATTTCATGTTTGATTCCAGTTGCTGGTGTCGATGATGCCGAAGCAGCAGATGATGTAGTAAGGTCTTTACCAGTTAAATCATTTAACTTGCCAACTAAACGTCGTTCACAATCCTCAGTATCAGTGTTGATGCTATCGTTATGGGGATTAACCAATGCCAGAATCGAGTTGTTAACTTGCGCCATTTCATAAGCAAAAGACTTGAAAAAAAGTGACAAGATATATTTACTTTTAGTAAGTAAATGTTTAAATAACTAGTCATCAGTAAATAGAAAATGAGATGTTATTAGAAGCATTTACCAGTTTAGTTAAACAATTGCTAGCTTTGTAGTGTTGTGAAGTTTAATGGAAATTTTTAACGATTTTCCGGAAACCAATTTGAGCGAATAAAACAAATAGAAACTGATGAAAGATGTCACAACATGGCTTACTAGTGATTATTAGTCATTAACAAAACGTCAGAAGCTCTAATCATAAATGAATATCAAAAGATTTTACAATGATGAAGAAATAATCATCTTTAAAGAGAAGATCTTAAAGAGGATTACCTGTGCAGTTTGATCACTGCTACCTGGAGTGGCACTTTCATTTGAGTGAACAGAATAACTTGGAGAAGTACATTGACGTCTTGGACTTGGACTTGTCAAGTTATGGTCCATTGCATCAGCTTGTTCTGGAAAACAGTTTGTGATTTACTTATTTTCAAATTTGTTGATGATTATCTAAATATAAAACGAAAGTTTCATCGAAGTGAAACATTAAATAGAAAAATGGATTTGAAATAAAGATTTTATCTTGTTTTAGCTGCTATTAGTCAATTTATCAGTCTTCGATTAAGACACAGAAGATAGTGGAAGTTATAATGGATGGTCTAATCTCATAAGAAGTAGAAGACTCGTTTAGAAAGTAATAAACAATTGAGACTTTGTCAGCAATAAAAGAAAAGCTGATGCAGTTGAATAAGTTTAATTTTAAAGTAAGTTTTCAAAGAAAGAGACACATTCATTATAGTAAAGATTTCTAAGATTGAAATTTCGACTGGTTGGAGGAAACCAGTCTCAGTAACTTCCAATTTACAACTAGGATACAAAAAGTCATTTTATTTAACACAAAAATTCGTTTATTAACAAAGAAAAAAAAAAACAAAAAAGAGTTGGAAACAGTTACTTTTGCCAACAACTAACTCATTAAAATCTTGTTGTTTTATTTTGATAATTATCTACAAGCTAGACATCGTGACGACGTTTTATGATAATGTTAACAGTGGTTAACAAATTCTGCTCTTATCCGCTTATTAATGCAAATGACGCAAGTGAAAAAAGACAGAAAAGGCTAGTAGCAACATGTGATTTTTATTTCTATCAAATTTCTCAGATCGTTGAGTAAGATCAAATGTGATCTCTTGATCTTTGAAGAGAAAATTAGAGTTTTAAGGAAGGAGGGTCTAATCAGATGGCCAAAACAAATATTTTGAAGAAAGATAAACTAGAAGTTGCTGGAGTGGAACTGGAATGAAACATTTTTGTCGAAATGGTTTTTGTGTGAATGTTGTAAGTAGTAATGACAGCGTAGATGATCTCTTTTATCTAGTCTGCTGGGTTTGATGTCGAAATTGAATACAAGAGATACTTGAAAAAGAAATTTCTCATCAAACATACATCATTGATAAATATGAGATTGAAGAACAAATTGGTAAATAATATTTTTTAAATTGAAAAAAGTCTTAATTGAAAAGCGTCTAAAACGGCTTTTGACAAAATTAACTAAATGAGATACAATTATCAGCTTTAAAAAAAGATTTAAAAACAACTTATTTCAAAATAGAAAAAAGAACCAACGATTTCTAGATAAAAATTGAATTTATTTTAATTAAAGAAAAAAAAGGAAATTTTCTTTTTTAAAATATAATTCAATTAAAAAATTTTCTGAAAATTTTTTACGTGATATCTAGAAAAAATGACCGCAGCTGATTTCCACCAAAAAGTAAGTAGAAACCAAAATGTGCTAACCGTTAGAATTTATTGCATACTTAGTTTAATCGCTTTATTCAATAGCATCATGGGTTAGTTGACGTCAACCATAATCAAATGTAAATGATGGGCTTGTTCATGCCTTAGTAGTTTTAATGATTGGAATTTAATAAAATCACCAATGAGCTCGCTGAAGCAGAAATTCCAAAGTTGTCTTTTTGTTAGTTTCAAGTTCAGAAAAGTTTACTGATTTTTAGATAAAAAAGAAACTAACAAACATTGGTTTGTTGAAGAGTGGTGCAAATATTAGTTGCTTCGTTAAATAAAAGTGAAAGTTATTTCAGTAAAGACAAAAAGTATGATAAATTGGGTCAATGGTTTTTGAAATAAATCATGCAATCAATCATTGGTACATTCATCAGTTTTTCTCTTTAAGTAAAAGAATGAGACAAATAAGTTGTTATTAAAGTTTGAAGTAAAAAGAGTTTTGGCTCGAAGACAGGTAAAAATAGAAAGGTTTCTCATAACCTTTCCGCTAGTATAATGAAATACAAGAGAAAGTAGGTGATAGTTGAAACATAGCATATTCTGATGTACCACAAAATTGTTCTTCTACGAAAACTTTCAGAGAAATAACATGTTTAGCAAAATCAGTTTAAGGTGAAAATTTGTAAACTGTAAGAAGATGTGTTTCTGTGTTACTACTGAAAGTAAATGTTAAATAAAAATTCAAATTTTTTCAAACACTAATAATTGTTATCAAGATGTTAATTAAGAAAACTAATTGTATTAATCCTAAATAATCTAAAAAAACAAACTTTTCTTCAGTTTTTTATAGAAATTATGCAATTTTTAAAGACAAATATACAGGGTTAAAAAATTAAATAAAAATTCATTATAAATTATGTATTCAGCAAAAAAGTATAAAGTCAAATAAACCCAAATTTTACAATTAAAAAAGTTAATTTTTTTCAAGGTAAATGTCTAGAGTCTAGACTGGCAAAAAATTTTAAGATTTCTAATTTAATGACGGATTTATAACAAGTTTACTTTGAAAACAATTTAATTTTCAATGAAAAATTATTTCTATTGTGTGTTTATATATATATAAAAATCATTAAATAATATTGAATATGCATATATTGAAGAAAACATCTAAAAATATGTTGAAAAACAAATCCACATTTTATAAAAATCATGATACTATTTAAGAAATGTTACAATAAATTTTCAAATAAATATCATAAAATTAGCTAAAATAACAATTACAAATGTAAAAGCTTGTTAATGATTCCGCATAAAAACTCACAAAATAAGCAATTTAGATTAAAACTAATTGGCAACATTATTCAAGCATTATCATGACTAGACCCATTTATGACCCTTAACCTAGAGAAATAACTGAAACTTATTTCAAGTTCAATTGAAAAACGTTTAAATAAATTATTAAATGCGATAAACAAGAAATTGGAATGGTTTGTGGATACAGATCAATAAATTTGAAAGAAGAATTATAATGTAGCACAAAATAGTCCATTTGTTCATAACATAAATAATTCTGATAAATAATATATTCTTTTAGAATAAAGTCGAAAATAAATTACAACATTATTAAAAGAAGTTTTCAAATCTAACTTAACATTTAATCTTTAGGATCAATTTTCATGTAAAAAGGTAAAATCTCGTTTCGAATATGAAAAAGTTGTAAAATAAACAGCGCGATTAGTGGTTGGATCTTAGATGCAAATTAAAAAAAATTATCCAATCCATTTCAAGACGATTTCAAAAGAGTTAGTCAGAGTAGAAAAAGGATTAGAAAATCAACTGTTTAGTAAACAAACTCATAAAAACAACCAGCACATGGCCAAGTGAAGATGAAAATTATGTGAAAGATTACGACTTATCATTTATTGTTTCAGCATCATAAAGATTATAGAAAGATTCGAAAAGTTGACGGATAAATTATGTTGAAGGAACAATGACTACTCATCATATCACGAACGCATAATCACTGATTTAATAACAAACAACATTTCATGAAAGCATAGTTAAGTTAGACGGTCGTTAGACTTGTCTGGCGCCATTATTCAGTTTAATTATTCTCAGCTATTATACTGTCACGTAAAGTTTGCATCAAAATCGAACACAAAATATTCAGAATAAAAAAGGTTTACATCTAGTGTAGTTAATGACAAAGCAGGCATGTTGATCATTTGTGTATAGTAATTACAATAATCTGTAGTTAAATTGATGGGTTTAAAACAAGTCAGGATATGCTTGGTGAAGAAAGTATATTCATTGAAAGGAGATTGTTGGTTGTTGCAAAGAGATGATGAAGATGCCAGCTTTTAATCAAGATGATTTTTGGTATGTTTCAAATGGCAACAAAGATGAAAAAAAAATAGAAAGTGTGATGGATCAATTAAGTGAAATTATCCTAACAAAAATCGTGATGCGATAGATACCATGTGACTTCTTTTAGTCAATTATATTTAAACGCTTTCAACTAGCAAACGAAGTATTGATACGTTAATAGACGAAACTTTTTAATGATATACATTATAAGTAGATACAAATAAGAATAAGAAAAATAAATTCTAATTAGAAAAGCCAAAAAAAAGAATAAAACAAAAAGCTGAAAGTAAGTTTAGAACAAAGCTTATAATTTCAGTTAATTATTTCAACGTCAAGATTAGTGAACAAAGAAGCAGGTTCTTGTCAATAGTTAGCTTTTTACTAATTGTTTTATGAAGGTGAACAGATACCTTAAAAGTTATTTAAACAATTAACTAAATGAAAACATGCTAATTGATGTAGTGTAATTGAAAATATTTAGAACAAAGTAATTTGAGTGAATATTTTTAAGTACAAATTTCAGTTAATTACTTTTTAGGTTCATCATCAATAATATGGTTTAAGTTAACTTCATAAATACAAGAAAATTACTTTTGTTCACATCAAAATTTTCTAACTTGAAAAAACGTTTGTCATTAAACAACTGAGAAATTAAGTTCAATTCTTTTAGTAAATAATAAATATTTAAAATTTCGAAATGTGTACTTAAAAAAGAAGATACAAAATACCATTAATGTTATTTTGAAGGCTTTTAATTTTTGAAATAACATTTTAGAATATTGTTAAAGGGTCGTAAGCTGCAAATACCTTCTCTTGTTGATTGCTGTGGTAGTTGTTAAAAGAAAAAAATCCCTACTTAACTAAATGATAGCTCAATAAGTTAGAATGTTCAACATTTATTTGCTAAAATCTTTCACAAATATATAGATGCCAAAACGATTGTTCAAAAGCTTAATTTCGGGATTAGGTTTTTGGCTACAGTTAGATAAAAAGTTTTGGATTTTAATTTTTAAGGGTAATCCACAAATGCTTATGTGAATATATTTTCAAGTCAAATTAAACAATAATCAAAATAAAATTAATAACATAGGCAGGTATCTGAGCAAGTGAACAAACAGTTTTTTCCTTTCAATATATGTGAAACCACAGAATACCTTTCAAGGAATTTACCAAAAAACAAAAAAAAACTAAATTTTGTTGAAACAAAAAACTGAAATAATGACAAAGATGAAAAACAGTAATATCTACTGAAGAAATATACAAGAAAAACAAAACAAGATTAAGTTATTAATCAGTTTGTGGTTTATCTGTTTTTAGCAATTATGTTTTATCCAATTTCTAGAAATGTTGATCAAACTGAAAGGTCTAAGAAGACAAAATCAACTTTTATAACTCCATTTTGTCATCGGAACTCGTTATTCTAAGAGTCGTTAGTTTGTAAGGCGATTAAACCGCTGTGAGTAAAGGTTAAAGCAATTGAACTAACTCATGAAGCAAGCAAGCAAGTTTTCTTGAACGTTTAAATGTTACTGCAAGAGATAGTAGAAACATATGTTGAATAGAAAAGGTAAATCTCAAAGGTGCTATTAGAAAAAGTGAAAAAATAAAAAAAAAGATGCGACTTTTGTGTCTGTTAAGATTTGCTTGTATAAACATGTTGCATTTACAAGTAAATTAGAATCTGTTGCAAGTGTAACCAAGAATCAAACAGTCATTTTTCTTTGAAACAAAGAAAGCAACTTTAGCTTTCAATTCACCTATTTTAGGGCAAGTATGAGCGGCGGGTAAGATGAAAAAGCTTTCAAAGATGAACATTCTCAAAGTAATTTGACAAGGTTGTAATTTTTGCTATCAAAGCTTGTAAAGAACAACTACAAGAGTAAAAATCTTTAAAAAGGCCACAGAATATAAACTAAAAAACAAATGAGTTTTTTGAACATGTTGTCGACTAACTTTTCCCTTGATACAGCACATTTTTTCGGCATTTAAAACAATTTTTGTGCTTTTTCAACAATAAGAAAATGAAAGAGGTGGAAATTATGTTTCCTAATAACCATTTCAAATTTTCTATAAAGCGTAACGGATATATAATGACAGCAACAATGAAAAGAAATTAAGACATAAATCACTCAGCACTTTCACGAGAAAATATAATGATGTGAGCTGGAAAAAGTTTGAAACAAGAAAGTTGAATATGACAGCAACATGTAATTAGCTTACTCGTCTTATACAATTTTCTCTTAAACTTCAATAGTTTTTCTTGGCAAGTTACATTTCAACTAACTAGATAATATGAAGAAAGAACTTGAAACTATTTTCATCACATAAATACTTTAGATTTAGTTGTGTTTCTGGCAGTTTTTGTATAATTATATGATTAAAAGACATAAAGGTCAATGACTCATTGCCCTAAAAATAAGTTTTTTTTAATTTGTTAATATCAAAGGTAAATATATTTGTCTCTGGCACTACATCTCAAGAAATGTAATTATTATTTTAATAATACAAATTGAATATTTTGTTTGTTGACATTGTACGCTTTTCAAAGTGATTTTCTTAACTAATGTGAACTGAAAATAGAAAGCAACAAATATTCTAACAAACCAATTATTTTATCTTTTCAAAAACAAAATGCTGAAATTGATAATATAACAAACTTCTAAGCAAGCTACAATGTTCTTTCAACAGATTATTAGCTGGATTATAGGTTGAAAGAGCTTTTAGCACCGAAAAACTCACACAGACCTCTTACTTAATACTGCGTGGACTATATGCGAAAAGGTAATCTGATAAAGCAACTAGAATCAGTTCAATAAAGTTGTTAGTTTCGAAAAAAGTTGTAATTATTAGTATATTGTTTTTAGAAGGGAATAAAGATTAATGTTTTAGGGCGTAAACCACAACAACCAAATAAGCCTTAGGTACATTAAATGCTTTTGGTAAGCATGAATAAAATCTATGTTTTTTACTTTTAGCTTCAGTTTTTATACGAACAGCTGTCAGTTTAATAAATCCAAGTAATAATATAACCCATAATAAGAATTAGAAAGTTCTATAGAAATATTTCTTATTTTTACAGATTATAATTCGTGAAAGCTAAAATTATCAACTTTGATTTGGCAAAAAGCAACTACTGGATTTATATGGGATTTATCTTTGAAAAATAACATAAAAAGAATTCTACTTATCTAATTTAATCTATGTTTAAAAAAATGAAACAAAAATATTCTATAGAATAAAATTATTGTTAAGGTAGAAAAAAAACTTGACTTTGTATTCTGATTAAATGCTTGATAAAAAATCTTTTAAGTAAATGTTACTTTTAAATTTACATTTAGATAAAAAGTGATTACAAAAATGCACAGCCAAAATTTCACTTAAAAATGTTTATTTAAGATAAAAACAAATTGACTATAAGTTGAAAGTAATTTCTTTGATTGTTAATAGTTAAGTGTCAAAATTTGTCAATTCTTTTTGTGATACCAAATACACAAATGAACTAAAATTTCAACTAAAAAAAAGTCATTTGAATTTGTGTTATTATTCAATTCAAAATTAAACTTTTCAAAAAAAAACAAATTCAAAAATGTTCAAAATAAAAACTTTTTGTAAAAAAAAGAACTTTTGCATTCCATAAAGTATTAGAAAACAGTTAAAGCTAATAATATGAACATGTAGAGGTAGAAAAACACCTAGAATTCCAACCACATATCTGGTTTTACTACAACACGTACAAATTTATATCACTAAATTTATCTTCAGGCAATACCACTATTTTTATTATTCCTTAGAAATTCTGATTCCAAAAAGAAACTGACTGAAGTTAAGCAACCGTGTAGCTCAAATCGAAATATTTCCACAAACAATTTTCCACAACAAACAAGCTCTCAGTTTTGATACAACCAGATTGACTTATATTTCAAAATCTTTCATAGAAACTTTTAGGGTAGTAATTACTAGTTTGAGTATCTTGTTTGAGGTGGTTAATAAATAAAAAATGTTGTTTTAGGAATTTTCACTTATTCTTCGAAACTATTGATTATTCAATGTCAACGACGTTGACAAAGTAATTAGGTAAAACCAACAACCATCCAAATAAAAAGTAGTGACATGTAACTAAAGGTTAATCAAATTATTTTCTACTTATTAAATGCTTGTTTTTTTAATAATCAACAAACTTAAAACTTCTTCTAACTATGTATTGATAAGAAATAAACTTTATAAGTTTGATTTTATGACATAATTATATCATAATTACATTAAAAGTGATTTAAAAAAGCAATTAAAATCTAAAGATAAACTGAGAGCAGTTTTTTGTTTAGTTAAAATATAAGAACTTTTCTTTTGGGATCTATTTGCTGAACTTTTACCTAGATACAGGTGGTGATAGTGATTTCTAGGAACAATAAAGAAGTTTTCGGTTAAATAGAACGTGGAAATATGTAAAGAACACCACCTAAAGATAATCAAAGTCGTTTTCCATCAATTTCAAAGCCGCTTCAGTCTGTAGCTTATAATGAAAATTGAGGTTTGGTTGAAAATAAGTAGAAAATATATTGAAAAAGAACCACGGGGCTATGTTGGTTGAAATAACTGTTAAAACTAAACGCAGTTTTTCCAACACAACAAACTAAATAAAAATGTTTTGGTGAAGAAAATACTTTTTTTTCAGACACACCTTAAAACGTGAGAAGACAGAAAAAGATTGATCAAATTACAACTGCTTTTATCTCATCAACTAATTGAACCTACTGGTCGGTGGTAGTTAGTGTTAAAGCAAATGATTTCACTGAAATAAATTTCTATAAAAACTTCAAAGTAGAAAAGCAAGATGTATTTAGACAGCTTCATCAGAAGATAAAAAGTACATTTGCATAAAAGTACTCAGTAAATACTGATAGAATGTTATTAGATAGCATTTAGACAAGCTTATGAAACTGGTAATTAGGATTCATAGAATTAAGAAGATTTCGCAGAAATTGGTTCTTTGAAAATTTTTTAGTAACTTTTAAACTTTACTGGAAATTTTAGAGTTGATAGATTGAAGGTAGGCGGGACATAAGACACTGAAATTAGTTACAGTTAAATGCTAAATTGGTGCCTGATAAAACTATTGCTATTTTTGGTTGAAATTGTAAAGTAGACAAAATAAATAATTGTTTTCACTGCTGCATTTAGCAACAGTACTCATAAAATATATCTGGTTTGATAAACCAACCAAATTAAGCACTTGATAAATAAGTGTATGAGCGAAAATGAAATATTCTACTAGCTTAAGGCTAAAAATGGAATTTAAAATCATGACGATAAAAAATAAAGAATATGCATCAATTGAGTTACTTGAAAAGAAATCAGATATCCGAATATTAACAACATATTTGTAGTTGTTAGTGACTTGTAGCAGATTTAAAAGGTTTATATAAACGAAAAATTTCTAAAAAAACTAAAACAATTTCAATGAGAAAAATTGTAGATTAAAGAAATGTTAATTGTATTTATTAATTTCATTTATTTGTAGCAAGCAGATTTGTCAACTTATTTTATGCTTGAATTTCTATTTAAGTAAAAATCAATAATTTGAAGAACAAAATAGAATAAAATTATAAAACATATTCACGGGTAGGTTTTAACTGATATCTAATTAGTTTATTAAAGTTAATAGTATACAAAACCTTTCCATGAGTTACCAACAAATATAAGGAAACATTCAACTTTAACCCACATATGAAGTATTGCCAGACAAACTTATTACAACCCTAAAACCTAATTGACCCTGATAAAAAGAACTAATCTCGTTCTAAGGCCGCTTTAACTTCAAAAAACTATTTCTTTTTGTTTACTTGTTTGTTAAATCCCCATAAAGCTTATATTGTACAACTTTCTGTAAGTTAAATATAAAGTAAATAAGAGTAGAATGAGAAAGAGAAAAAATTTTGAGTAATTTTAATATTTTAATTGCTTTGAACAAATGTAGCTAACTTAAAAATATGATTTTTAGAAACTCAGTTAATTTATTCAACTTTTAAACTTTTATAAAAAAATTTATCTGTAGAAATTGTTTAGATAAAAATCATTTGCAGCTGAGGTCTAAACAGAAAACAAAGAAGATCAAATGTAGGATTTTACTAGCTATCACAAATCGTCAGTTTATTAAGTATAAATCAAAAATGAAATTCAAATCAACTTTATTTATCAGAAAACTGTTTAAAGTTTATTTACAAATTACAAATACTTTAAACTAGTATAAATAGTTCAAAAAAGAAATTAAACTGTTTTTACTTGAAATTGTAATTTTCTAAATCATTGTCAATTAAAAATTGAAAGAAAGAAATTGACATCTATTTGAAATTATAAAAATAAGAAAATCAAGTCTTAAGAAATCAAAGTTGAACCTATTGGTTGTTTTCATTTAATTGAAGTCTTTTCAAAATCAACACAATTTTTTCACGACAGTAAAAACGAAACATATTCTATATGTAATTACTTCTCGTTAAAAATAAAATCAGCGAGTAATAATTTTTCGAGCGTTTTAAAATGAATAAATATTTAATGCAGAAATATTTCTTCTTTTGTCACTCTAATTTGTTTTCACGTTAAATTTATCCAATTTTTATCTTTACAATTTACTAAAAAATTCAAATCACTCGAGTTCAAGAAGAAAATTTGATGAATAAAGTCCTAACATAAGGAATAAGGTCAATTTTTGAACTACAAAAATAAGAAATTATAAAAATTGACGTTGAAGGAATAAAAAGTTTAATTGAACTAAATAGATTTTCTTATTGACAGTCTGATTTAAAGAAAAATTAATTGACAATTTTTTGTACTTTTTTATAGTTAGTTGAAGCGAGAAAACCTTCGCGAAATTCAGCTTATTTTTCCTTAATAACCTTAAAATTTCATTAGAAATAAATAAAATCAATCTCAAACAAAAATATATTTGAAATTTGATTGACGATATATTTGATATATTTAGTTTTTAGCAAATTAAGACTGGCTTTTCTTTCACGTACAGCTTAAACTTTTGGGTTTTAAGTAACCTCAAATTCCCTAAAAATAGCACAAAAAAAAGTTTTCAATCCAAATATATATGGAAAAAATATAGAAAAAAAAATATTTGAAAATAGTTAGTTGAAAAAAAAGTCGTAAAAATAATGACAGAAGAAATGAAAAAATGTTTTGAAAACAGTTTTATTCACAGAATCATCAAATTATTGATGAAATTATGAAGTCTTAGATTAATGTTTATACTTTACCACGTAACAGGTGCTTATTACAGCTACGTTTCAACTCTATATCACGTTTTGGATAAGTTTCAGAAAATATCAATTAAATTATTTTGCCAGCTGTATGATTTGATGTTTTCTATGAAAATATGTAACACGCTTAAGGCATAATAATTAAAATGATTAAATTGACAATTAATTCATAAATGGAACAGGCAGCAAGTTTACATAATATGAAGACTTTTAATGATTCTACAGAATACAATTGAATGTTTAGAAGGTGAAGAATAACAAACTTTAAAATTAAAGTAAAAATGACCCGTTAGTAATCTATCAAATATACTGAAATAAGTTTTGATTATTTCCAATTAATTTTTGAAACAAAGTTGTCCAGCGTTATTTCTAAAACTCTGAAAGTGGCCAGAAAATGGCCTCAAATAATAAGAAGGTGTTTAAGCGCGGGCAGAATCATACCCGAATAGTATCAATCTTTTAGGAGTTATTTTGAGTAAAATCACTTTACCTGAAGCAACTGGATAAAACAACCAAATATACAAAATATTGAATCGTTTCAAAATCGATAATCGTAGGTTATGCTTTTGTATAAACATCTACAATTGTAATTCAAACATTTGAAAAATCTCTGTATAAATTGAGATACTAAACAAGTAAAACTTGTTCTTTTATACATACTAACTTCTATTTGATTTACATATAATCTATAATTAATTATATAATTTCAATCTATATTATAAGAAAAGAGATAGTTTCAATAAAAAACAAAATATTTAGAATTTATTTACAATTAGACAAGTTCTTTGTGATGTTACACACTAGAACATTTTCAGATATATTTATTACATCGTAACTTAAAAGAAAAATGTCGAAAAGAGAAACGTGAGAAAATATTGAAATGGAAACTTATACAATAGAAGCAATTATTTCTCACATAAACTCACAAAAGTGACTTAATCTACATATTCAAATGGTGTAGCAGGTACTAAAAACTGAAAATCTGCTTTTCTGTTTATCTATTTATGTGTTTGTCGTAAAAGCATAGCACTTGACAATAACTTGATGGCAGTTAGGTTATTTGTTGTTAGTTAATTTAATCAAAATCAATTTATAGACTTTGTAAACATTCAAATATTTACTTTTAGTAACAAGATACTTAAATTTAAGAAAAAATAAAACAAAAATACAAAAATTAGATTGTTTTGAAATAAATCTGTTGTTGATTGTTTCTAAAGCTAAAATAGTGTTGAAGTGATGAACTTTTAATAAAGTTAACTTAAAGTTGTTTTTTCAATTGTTCATTGAAACATTTAAAATTAACAAATTCCTGAATTTCTTTTACTTAAAAGATTAGGAAAAATCAGACTTTAGTAGCAAAAGTACAAAGACAATATAAAGTGAAACAGGGTCTTGGTGGAGACAAGAAACTTGTCAGTTGGAAGACCTCTATAATAGCTGACAATGGAAACAATTGAACTAATGAAATTCTAAACACAAACAACTCATTAAGAACTAGTATTATATGCGTACTGCTATTCAAGCAAATAGTCTTATCCTTATCCAAACATAACGTCATTTTAACTAATTATTAACGCTCTAGACGGCTTTTCCTAAGTCACGCATGGCTGATTGTACATCGAGGCTACACGAGAAATTTAGCGACGAAAAATTCAAATAGTCACTCACCAATAGTCCGTCGCCTTTTGTCATCTTTACGTCGATTAGCAAACCAGTTATAAACTTTACCAGCAGTCACTTTTTCCGTCTCTGACATAACAAGCCCTACAAACAAAGAGATGAGTATGAAGCTGTCATTAGTGAAAGTAAGAGAGTGTTTGTTAGGTGGTAATCTTAGGTTTAAAAGAATTGTAACATTGTATGTGCGAAGGTTGTGAGATAGAAGGGGACAACTAAATAATGTGGGAGGGGATATCAAATGAAGATGTTTGAACAATCGTGACTGATAAGAGAATGACAAAATCGAGATTGATTCGGAAGTAGTAATTAAAGTTTCAAAGAATAATTGAAAAGAAGAAATGAGGACCAAGTTGAAAGTCAAAAGATACCACGTGATGAGATTACAATTAAATATGTCCAAAGACACAGGATTCATGACGAAGTCACGCTTATTTGAATATTGATAGAATCTTTGATGTGAATTTGAAAAAGTAATTATCAGCTAAAAGTGAAATGGTTTTTACGTCTCGTTTTTTTACAACAGTAAAGACGGTATTGTAAAAGCTTTCAACTGGCTCACTGTTCGGAAACCAACGGGTTAACAGGGAATTAAACTTATCTAAGATTTGATTTTGTTAGTGGAGAGACGGCCGTAAAACAAAATTAAAACTTTTTGCATAAAGTTTGAGGTATGAAAAAGTTGCTATCAATGGCTGTTAAAATTTCCTTATTTTGGCGATAATAAAGAAAAGCTTTCATTAGAACACGTGCAAGTTAAAATGGTTTCTATTGACAAGCGAGTAAATTACAAATTTTTACGTCAGCTGAAGCTTATCAAGTTAGAAGTGAATATAATTGTAGTTATTCTTGATGGAATAAAGCTGATGATTTTACTTAAAGTACATTAAAACAACTTGAAAGTTACTTGTGGCAAGTGAGATGATACGTAGTAGATGTGTTTTGATACTTTATATTTGAACATTTTTTTTATAAAAATTTGACTTTTTTTAATATTTAGTTGTGAGAAAGGTTGTTAGAGTGATACAAGTCGTTATAAAAACATCTTGATGTTGAATTAAAACAATTATTGATAATATTTGAAAACAAACTCTTTTTTAAAATTCATTTTGAAGTATATCAATAGTTAGAAGAATTTACAACAGATGAATTATTTCATCAACTTTTGTTGACCAGAATAAAATAAAATTAGTGAGTAGAAAAGATAACATCAAATTTCAAGATGCGTTTACAAGTCGTCAATTAAATAGACTTCTAAATACTCAAAAGAAATTTAATCTACAAAAAATTCGTAAATATTTTATCAGAATGTGTCTAGAATTTAAAAAGACAAATAAGATTTGATAATTTTTATCAGAAATTCTGGTAAAAACTAAAAATCAATTAATGCAAATTCCAGAAATCATTTGTAGACACATAAGTGCTTATCATTCACTTCTTTCAAAAAGAATTAAATTCATAAAAGAAGTACCAACAGAAATACATTTTTGCAGCTTATCAAATAATTTGATTAATTCTTTATTTTATCATCTTTTGTTAATAAATTTAATTTGAAAATTGAGGTTTATGACAATTTTATTTATTGATGGCTTTTTCAAATTGTTAAATTAATAGATAAAAAAATTCAGTTTTAAAAAAGAAAAATGTGAAAAAAACTGAAGATTATTTGCATAGAGAATTGATCCAAAAAAACTTAGAAGAATTTTAGAGTTGTCTGACAAAATTCTTTGAAAAAGAATTTGAACAAACCTAAACTTAGTAAAAAAAAAAAAGTAAAAAACACCAAAGCAAATTGTCAAAGATGTGTTCACAAGAAAGTTGATCGTTTGAAATTGTAGAGACAGAAGACAATATTTAATAACATAAATTATCAATAGATATTAAAAGTTGTATCAATTTGAAACAGTTCGAAAAATTGAACAAACAAATTTATAAATAACTGAATATTAAGAATTACAAGTTATGTTAGTCCTAAAAATCGATATTGAAAAGATTTGAAATTATTCTGGATAGAAATTAATAAGCAATAAATAGCTTGCTTGCCAGAATAATTCTACTAAACATTAAATAGTTTAATAGTAGTCATTATTCACCAGACTTTTCAATTCTCTCCCTAATAAGGTTGAAAGATTCAGTGACAAAATGGTCAAATAATAAATTGGAATATTACATTTTTGAAATCATGTAATATAGAATAAGAAAAATATCTAGGACATCTTTAAAGACACAAAAGACCTTAAAGAATTTAATAAAAATAATTAAATAGGTTTTGTTGATTGGATAAATTTTTAATCATACAAAGTTAGTTTTCAACTAGAGATAAAAAAGATGAAGACACAAAGAAAAATGTTGCTTTTAATTGAAGCAAATTAAATAAATAATTAGACTTGAAAATGAGGAGCAATTATGTAAAAAAATCTGATTTTAGCGACAAACAAAATGTAAATAACAAAAACATTTCGGATAAAAATAATTTTTGAAGTTAATAACGTCTGTGTTTAACTAATGTCAGAAATAATTTCATCTTAATTTGTTTTTATTTTCATTTTTGAAACTAATTTTACAAACAGCAATGTGAAAAAAATGTAAAAAACAGAAATATATTTGACATTATCATAAACAAACTACTTGAACAATCCAAACTGTTTACAAGTTTTTGAAAAATGAAAATATTTATAAACAAACAAGAGAGATGAAAAAGAAGCTAGTCGAAAGGAAATAATTTTAGTGAAAGACGACACTGAACAAAACAAAAATTAGGAAGTAATCCAGTACGTAGTTATCATTTTTCAGTATCTGGCAGACTGTAAGAAATCGATCCACATAAAAATGTAAATAGCAACATCCGAAAAAATGTCGGATCAGAAAAAATCAGTTTAAATCTTTTTGATCGATCAAATACGTTTTTGGTTTTGACTTTTCAGAAAATAAATGAAGCTTTTCGTTAACCTACCTGGTTTATGACTTTGTATGATTACATTACAGGATTGTGCTATCTCTTCACGTTTGCTTTCATCTGGATAGTTATTGCTGGTGTAAAATCCCTCTAGAACTGCAACACACTCTTTAGGCCAAGTAAAGCTGGAAACAGTTAAAAGCTCATAATCAGTCTGTAGTTTTTAATGAAATCAAGTTAAATGGAAAAGGATATTTGAACATTGTAAACAATAAGTACGATTCCTTGTGAGTAAGGTTCTCACGATTCTCAGCGCTTGTACAGAAGTAGAGCGTGAAAAGGAAATAAAGTTTCATGTATCGTAAACACTAACACTAGTTCCACTGAATGCTTGTGACAAACATTTATGGTTTTAATGTGAACAAAAGAGAAAGAACTACAACTAACCGTGAACCTCTCTTGCTCTTGAGTAAAGATGAATGTTCAAGATCTACATCAGTTCCAGATCTACTAAATAACTGCTGAACACCAGACAATTGACCCCCTGTATGGAGTGTAGAACAAACTAAATTTGGATATTTGCTGTCGAGTCGGGATGAAAGATTAAACAAGTACATAAAACTAGTAGGCTTAAACTTGACCTTGTTAATAAAATTCACTTGAAAGCTTATAGTTAAATATTAACTAGTCGTTTATAAAATCTATATTTGTACTAATAGCATAAAAAATATTTATTCATTTTATTATAATTCAGTAGAAGGCTGGATTGAACAACAAGATAAAAAAAGACTTCTCAAAATATTTCTTTGAAAATCGATTAGAATTTTTTTCTTAAAGTCAAATTAATCTAAAAGATAAGTTTTTTTTTTATATATCAGTCATCTATTACCAGCATTCAACTAATAAATCGTTATTAACATTTATCACTAATCTATTTAACTTATTTATTAATCACTTAAAGTGAAGTGGAGAGAAAGGGCTTGAAGATAATTGACAAAATCGACAAAGTAATATTTCAAAATCAGTTTTTTAGTAATTGGTTGAAATATTACATAAATTATCTAATTGAAAAGAAAATTAATAATATCACATATATGAATGCACAGGTAAGCTAAATAATAACAGACTTTTATAAAGTTTGCTTTAGCTCGCGGTTTACCACAGTAAGACGAAAGCTACGTGATGCTAGTGACTAGCTGGAAATAGTGTGGCAGCAAGCACTGTTGCTGCTGATGATGGTTGTGTGAAATTCTTTAAGCGGAACCAACAGTTTATTTTTAAAAAAATAAATTTTTTATTTAGTAAATTTACTGAATTATTTATATTATCAATAACTGAAAACGATGAGTCTATTTATTACCAATCTTCGAGTTACTTGAATATCAAAAATAGAGGAAAAATTACTAGAGGCTGTTGTTTAATTGAATTTTGAAGCAATAAACTAGAATTAAAAGAAACATTTACAAAATTTGGGTGGAATTAGGAACAAAATAGTCTCAAACTGGATTAGTGTTTGCTGGAAATGAAAACTGGAAGTTATTAGAGCGTTTGGTCTTAATTAAAATCTCAGAATTCTCTCTAGTAACTCACCAATACCAGCAGCATATCTTCGTTTTTCAGTAATATACCAAGTATACATAGTTCGTTTTTTTTGGCCGCTTATATCTTGCGGTTGAGCTAACCATTGAGAAATGTAACTTTGACTTATTGCTACAAAAAATAGATTTATTAAAGTATTTGTCAGTTTCAATACCAGCCATTATATGATACCAAAGTAAGTGGGGTCGGTTTTGAGACCAGCGATTTTCAAACCAAATTTAAACTTGACTTAATCATAAAAAATGATGCAGAAAAGTTGGTTGATATGCTAATTATTAAAATTCACGTTTATCACTTAAAATTTGTGACCTTGAAAAAAGTTACTGATAAAAAAAAAGATTTTACCATTTCTAGTGGCTTTTGCAATGGCGGACTGAGATATGTGTCTTTCACTGATGAACTTGCGAATTTCTTCTTTGATTACAGCTGGATCTTGTCTGAATAACTCTTCAAGTTCTTCATTAATGTCAGCTTGTATCTGTTGTTGCTCGCTTTCTCGGTCGAGCGTGATTCCATTTGCTGGATTCGTAGCAATACAAGCTGCCCCACCATCAGAGCCTCGACGTAAAAAACCTTTCAAGAAATCTGATGTTAGCAAACAACTTAAAAAATACACTTTAATAGATTCCAGGAAACCACTAGTATTTGATTAAATTCAAAAATAATTTAAGAAAAGAACATCTGATCAAACATAACCAGAAATTAATTGAATTATTAGAGAAAGCTTAATAAAATTAAATAAAAAATGAAACTGCTAATATAATGGAATATAACCATTAAAATGATAAATGTCTTTTTTGTGTCGTTATCTTTATAATAATGTTTTTTTCGGAGTTTTCTACGACTAAACTAAACACTTAAAGTTCAAAATCCAATACTGAATTAACGATATTTAGTTTACTGAACAATATTTATCGCAATTCTAACAAAGTTCAATATAAGAAGATTTGTGAAAAGTGAAACATGGTGAAGAAAAGTGAAATTCAAACACGGAAGTTTAGTAAAAAAAAAATGAAAAAATGTTAGACAAGAAAAAATAATTTCAAAAAAACAATATGAAAGCAGAAATAAGTTATTGTTGTAAAATAAGGTCACCTCGTGCTGCTATTAAATTGGAGTAAGCAGCTGATTGAGAAGTGGATCCAAAACCATTTTGTAGCAGTGCTACTGCGGGCGAGGTGTTAGGCCATGCTTGAGGAAGAAGAGATGGTAAGTGATGTGTATTCTGTAAAGTTTCAAGATTATAACCAAGTATCGATTTGATATACACAGAAGAATAGAATATTGTGAAATTGTATTAGTAACGAATATTTTTATGAAGAAATGGAAATATTTAAAGTATATTAAGCTTCAAGTAATTCAAGAAATAAAGATTATTTAAGCTAAAAACATGTGAAGAAAACTTGTTTAATTATAAGCGAGCCTTCACCTTTTAAAAATCGGTTTAAATAAACGAGAAAAACGAGAATTAGAAAAATTCTTCAAAATTTCACAAATTAAAACAGTCGATACAAGACATTAGATAAATTAGAAGGTGGTGGTATCATCAAATAGTATTCATTAGTAAATATACAATCAAATCGATCACGTAAATTCCGAAATATACAAGAAGCTTGAACATATATCAGTATAAAATGTTATTAGTAGTAATTAAATACTAAATCGAGATTCAATTCAATAAAAGTAACAATTTTTACCCTCATGGATGGTGGATACACAAGTGAGCTCCCTTGGGAGAGATGACTAGAAAAACTAGTGTTGCTTTGAACCTGTTTGTAAAATACTGTGGTTACTTAAAAGCTTTTTGACAAGAAATGAAACCAATTCAACGTTTCTTTCAACACTTTTATTAAATTATGAATGAAGCCTGTTTAGTATTTCTTACTTCAGTAAAAGATATATTCGATTATCTATCTAGTATGAACAAAACTTATTGTTATTATCATTTATTATACATAAGAGAAAAATTATTGAATATTTCAAGCAAGCAATCAAGTCAATTTGTGGAAAATTATAAAGGTGTTTAAGCAGATGAATAAACTATAAAATAAAACTTGCTTTGAATAATAATATTTACTGAAAAAAGAAAACTATAAATTCGTTTAATTTACTGATAAATATAAAATATGATAAAATTAAATTGGTGTAAATACTGGCATAGCTTCTTCAGGCAGATTGAATTAAGTATAAGTATTCTAAGTAAAAACTGGATTTCTAGATACAATATAAGATCTAAATTTCTATTAAAAAAAGTTTTGAAATAAAACTGTTACTTATTTATGTACCGTAATACAATGATACACAGAATTTAAAAAAAAGTAATGCTACGTGACAAGAAAAGAAAATAAGTTATATGATATTAGACTAATTAGATTACATCAACTTATCAATAATAAAATTAATAATTGAAAAATTATAAATTAAAAAAATAATTAATAATAGAAGCTAATATCAAATACAATTAGTATAATATCACATCTACTAATATTGATTTCATAATTAAGTCATTAAAATTTTACTCAATAGAATATCAACTCTTGCCTTTATTAATTTTCAAATAAATTACAATAAAAGTCATATACCGGGTAAGGTGATTGACATCTACTATTTTCAGCCCCTTGCTTATCTTGATCTTTTACACCAACATTCTGGCCATTGAGAAATGTAGATTGTTCAAGTCTTTAATTTTAAGAAACAGAAAAATCAATCTAAATGAAATAAGACTCAAAACTTTTAACAAAACTCACTTTCCACTTCCACTTGCACATCCTAATTTCTCCATTTCTTCTACCCCAGCAATGATTTGGTCTTTAGTCAGTCCACTGTGCACCAGCTTCTGAAGCAGAATAATTTGTTGGACAGTAAACTTCGGAGGGTTATCTGTATCATCCATAATCTTAATGATAGACAAATTATAGACAAAACTGCTATTAGAGCATTCTGAAAAACAATTTGATAAACTTGTATAACCATTCAACTTGCCTTTTCTAAATAAAAACATTGTCAACAACTTAGCACAAATAATTTTATAACTAAAATCAAGATGAAGGTACAACTATGAAAAGTTTAATTATATTCACTAGGTAGCAACTAACATATGACATTTTTAAAATAACCAATTTGTAAATCAAATATTTTAAAATTCAAACTATGAACATGTCATTTATTCAAAAAGTATTTGTCAAAAGTCTACTGAAGAAAAAAGCAACAAAAAGTTAAGAAATTAATGAATGATTTTAATTATAGTTTAAAGAAATGAAGCCTTCTCAAAAATAATCTATTCTCTCACCACCATATCATTAACATAACATTCTTAACACATTAGTTTTCACAGTAAGATAAAAAATATTTTCTAAAAAGTTTGTTGGTGAAGCACTCTTAAATAAAATTCTATTTAATTTTTATGATTCAACTTAAAAAATTGTTATTATAAAGGCTTAATAAACACATAATTTTTGGTAGACAAAACAATTATATTCTTCTATATTGTCAAAATCAAAAAGTAATTATAGAATATTCTTATTATTACCTCATTTTTAATCATGAGACATGAAAATGCTTTATGAGATTACTTAATAAATCATCATGTTTAATCATCCGTTAAAATATATTAAGCAATTGTTAAAAATATTTCAGATGTAAAATTTCAACAAGTGTTTGGAATTGAAATGTTGAAATGTCATTACCAACTAAAAAACCAAAGCATTCTTAAGATAAAGTTATAAAATGACATTAGAATATTGAAATATCTAACCAATTAACGTTATTTTACTTATAGCTAACTAGTGTTTTAATTAGAATCAAACAAATTATTAAATGCTGATAGAACTTCTTCATGAAAAGAAGCAAACATATTTTATTGTCTGCTACTTGATTATAGTTGACTTTATTATATTTTATCAAACTTAAGAACAAATTTTTATCACAAGAAAAAAGTTTCAACTATGTGAACCTTAACAATGTTATTCCTAATATAAATATAACTGTATAATCTATAATTAATGATAGACATTTAGATGAAAAATAATAAAAAGCTATCGAAAAATACAAATTAATAATAAGTTGATAATTATTTAATACCTATTTGAAAATATTATTCAAATATTGATCACTTAGAAAAAATATTAAAAAATAGAATGAACTTTTAACTATAATTAAAAGAAGAATTTTAAGATACCTGTAAAGTAATAATAACAAAATCACTTTTTGTTTTGAAAAATATTATGGTAACACATTTTTTAGATACTTTAAAATAGATTAAACTGGATAATGATCATAAGCAATAAATAAAAGTTATTAAAAATTATAAACACATTATATCTAATTTTATCAAAAATATTAAATAAGTTGTTCATTGAGAAGAATTTAAAACACTATAGACAATTTGATTAACAATTTAAAGAATGGTTTGCTGCACAATAAATCAACACAAGTATTTGAATGATTTAGCAGTAATCATGAAATGATTAATTATAAAAAGTTCACATAAAAAACTTATAATTCAATATTTAAAAAATTTAAAAGCAAACAAATAAATCAGAAGTTTCTATATAAACTATCTTTAGAATTAATTAAAATAAGAAAAACACATACATGATATATCTGTCAACAATAAAACAAGTATTTTAATTTTATTTATTGATTATGTACAAAACTTATAATATTGTTTTTTTAATCTAAACTCAAAACAACGAAAATCTAACATAGTCTGTCTGATATAACAACATCCAGTACTTAAACGTAAATATAAAAAAGTTATTAGTAAATGCAGCACAAGCAGCATGTCGTTGCAAGAAGGCTCGTGTTGCCCGCAATCGCTGCTCACGCAACACTAGTCTGATAAGAACGTTGTTGCTAGTACGCTACTAAACACAGGCATAAACACAAATACTTAAATACAGTTCGCCATCTAGTGAAGAAATATCACAACTTTGCATTTTAGTTGTTTCACTATTAGTTAAACGGCTAAACTGTACAATATGGCTTTTGAATATTTTTAACTTTTATTAATATTATTTCTTTGATAATTTTACTATACTGCCATGATTATAGAAATATTAACAAACATTAATACATTCTTAAATCTTGCTAATACTAATAGAATATTATTTTATTTTGTAAGTCGTATAACTATGACCAAGACAAAAAAGAAAAAGAGTTCAAGTAACTATTTTGGAGGTGTTCAAACATGATCTGGTTTTGCAAAATTGTAGAAAATACAATTCAGATTGATTTTGAAACTTTAATCTATTAGACTTCCCTATTAAAGTTAAGATAGCGATATTCAGATTAAGCATTCAAAAGTTATATAAAATCATCTAAAAACTTAGCATTCAACTTATCCTAAAAGACATTTCAACTAAAAGATGACTAAATAATATAAGCTAAGCCCTTCACGTCTGTCTTACAATGTCATAATAAATATATAGTCATTCATAAAAAAGTTATTTGGTAACAAATAACTCATAGATCAAAGTTTATATATTATTATGTGGCAGTCAAGATCAGTTTCTATTATAAAACAATACAGCTAGATCTTAAAAACACTTTTAAATAATTATCTAAAAAGTCAAAAAATTTCTTCAAAATGTTATTTTTTTAACAAAATAAATAGCTAAAAACTCCCTAGATTTTACACAAGTTATTTTGCTTAAGCTTTAATTTGTTGAGGATAAATGACAGTTGCTAAAAATTACAACTACCAAAAACTTTTGTTAAAATTTACGATATTACAAAAAAGGACCTACATTAACAATATATATATATATAAAGTTACTTATGCCGGCTGCAAAATAACTTAATATTTTATTTAAAATACGTTACAATAAAAGTATAAGGTCAAAATTTAGAACAAAATTGAGAATAGAATATAAAATTTTGACTACAAGTTACCTCTGAACAAAAGTAGTTTTGTTTATTAATCGAATGATACTTTTATCTTTAGAGTTATTTGAATAAAACAGAAATACAATAATAACATCCACTATATTTCGAATAATTTTTAAATCAATTCCTTTGTATTAACTCAAGTTTTAGAAATAAAAACTACAATGTCTTATTTACTTTGTATGAGATATGTTTATACAAATGTACTTACATGATGAAATTCATTTCATATGCTAGTCATTCAGTTAAAAAAACTTTTGTTTAATAGAAATTTGGTAGGCACCATTTTCTATACCAATTGCATAATTTTTTACAAATAATGTAAATATCAATGAAACCATCTACTGGTTTCGGTCATTCATCTACTACTTTAAATGAACAAAGTTTATTTATCATTAGTGTGATTTCCAAAAGCAGTCTGATAGCAATTAAATATAAAATTAAATGCCCCTTACTTTTGTAAACAATTTTTGTACTATATTGTTAATTAAACGATAAACATCTTCTCAACAATTTGTGTCTTGCATCATTGTAATCTCTTCTAACTATTTAATACTAAAGAAATTAGAAATCAGATGACCAAATGATTGCACATATAAAATTTAATGCAAATGTCTTATTGAATAATAATTTTCATCAAATAAGAAATGACTTTAATGAAATTAAAAATTAATGATGAAATTGAATACAGAAAGTTGAAAAGAAAAATGTTTAACCTGAAACTTATTATATAAGGAAAAAACACATAATTGCAATTACATAAAACACATTCAAGTAGTTAAAACCGCTTTTCTACTAAACAAAGATACTTTACAATCTGTTATTACAATATATTGGGAGCAAATACTGACAGCTGCAGAGAGTGGAAATCAGAATCTTAATTTTTTGGGGCAGCTTTTCTTGAAACCCCTTTTTTTGAACATGGCATGCATTTGACATTGAGAAAAAGTGCCACAAAAATCTAAGTGTGATTGCAATTTTATCAAAGTGTAAAAAGCTGAATTAAGAAGAACAAGTTAATCAGTATTTATTATTAAACCAGCAAATTACAATTTCTTGATCGTTGTAATAATAATGTGAAATTGACTGAATACAAGGCTGCAAAGTAAAAGTAAAGAATATGAGTGTGAAATAGAAGATAGCAGCTGAGAGCGAAAAAAGTTGATTTTCAGATGAAAGGATGGATTTAATGATTTAGTGTTGAATGATGAGCTTCAAATGATGTAGAGGTTTCTTTACAGCTGTTCAATTGAAGAAATACAACTCTTGAGAGCTTGAACCATAGACTTGAAAAATTCGAATTGATTAGAATAAAGATTTCAGCGACGTTTGTAAAGTTTTACAATAAATAGTCTAATTAGCATCTAGTTTCTTGAAATATATTTTTTTTTTGAAATTTTTCATGAATTCAGTTATAAAGAGAGCAAACATGCTTGTAGTCTCACCTTAGAATGCTTCAACTGCAATTCACCCAATTCAATCAACTGCTTTCTAAAAGCAGTTACTCGTCTACCTTTAAATTCGGTCAGTTCAGTTTTTCCAGTTTCAGATAAAGCTTCAAACTTGGATCTGGCCAACTTCTGCTGGTCTACAGCCTGCAAAAGAGTCGATGTCAACGACAGATGGGGGAGATGAGACAGTGACAGACTTGCTGGATGTTCTTGCCACGTGCACGAGCTTTATCTAAATCTCTATTGGTGTTTTCGTAATTAGCCAAACTTCGTGAACGTCTGTAGAGTAAGTCTTTGCAAGCTTGAGCATCACGTGAATAATATCGCAGAAGATCGCTCAGTTTCAAGTCAGTATCCGAGGAAGCACGAGACTCTAATTTCTGAAGATCACAAAAAGTAAATTGGTTTGTTGACTTGATAACTTTAGGTGATTGCTTACCCGAATTTTCTCAAGTGTATCGTGAACTCGTAGTAAAGATCTAATATAAATTTAATGTTTATATCAAAAACTTTCACAAAAATAAAAAATAAATAAATTCATTCGAATAAAAAGATGAAAAGTTACTTATCAAAGCCTAAGTCATGACTAGTGGTGATAGAATTTTCAACAGTAGCTAATGATTGTAAACAAGAAGCAATCATCAGATAGTCGTTCGCACATTCTAAAGAACATTGATGAAAGTTAGAGACTAACAGCAGTTAATTTAAAACCAATCACGTGGTAACAGCTAGAAATTTATTTTTTTAACAGCTAATTGAGAAAAATGAAAAAAGCAGTATCGCGTTTTAACAGCGCTAGGCTGATTCAAATTTCGTACTTGAAAAAAAAAACAGAAAAATTAAATAGTTTTGAAAACATTTCAGAGATCTTTAAGTTGATTTATTATGGGAACCACTTAAAAAGGTTTTATACTAATAGTAATAATATTGTGAAAAAAAAACAAATGATTTTGAACGGATTTAATCGTGGGCATGTATTGTAAATGAAATATCTCGAATTTATTTATTTCTATGAATCGACAACCTTTTTAATTCAGTTAATTTAACTTCAGTTGTCTTACGTTTGTGACTCTTAGTTACTTTGTCAACTTTCAAAGTAGAATCTTTGATCTTTATGTGATACTCATTCATAAAACTTTTTTCATGTTCAAAATATTCATCACTATCCTACAAAAAATACAAATCTTGTGATTAGTCAGCAACAGTTTACATTCCATAATTAGAAGACATTCATTCAATCTAAAACAAACATTTCAATTTCTTCTAAGTACCAATAGTTTTAATAAACAAAAGTATTTTGTAGCAAAAGCCTTATCTGCCTTAGTTTAGTTCAAATAATTTATTTATGAGTGAGAGAGAGAGAGAAGTTTATTTTAAGAGCTTTTAAACATTGCTATAAACAATTTTGTGATTACTTTTTGCCCAGATAAAAGTAAAGCTTCATCAGCAGTTTTGGTGATATTTTTCAGCAGCCCACTAAATCTTTCCTTCTTGTTCTTACCTCGGACATTCAACTAAAAAAATAATTAAAATATTTCAGGAAAATCATTTACAAGTCAACAGAGTTATGATCTGAAAACGAAACTTTTTATTTGGATTCAAAAATGATATTTCAAATCTAGAACTTATTTTAAAAAGTAAAAATCATTTGGAAAGATTGATTAATATTAAGAATAACCTCCTTATCGTATTCAAGAAAGACTCGAAGATTCTGATTGGTTCGTAATTGCGGGTGCTGAACTAATCGACGGAGGAAGATTTCGTGCATAGCAACCGTCTTCTTGAAGATGGCTAAATACTCACTGAAAGATGAAATTTTTAGTGAATCATATTGAAAAGTGGTTAGTAACTTACGCTTCCAGTTCCTGCTTCATCCTTGTAAACTCCTCTTTCGTCATCGATCCTTCACCTTCACTTAATTTTGCCAATTTTTCCCTTGAAGCATCAAAATCAGGTCTTAAAGGAGGAGGAGGGATCTGTAGATGAAGATTTCTGGTTTTACATCAAATAAAAGTCTAAAGTCATCATGTAGCTTCAAACTTTCAAATTGTATTTTCTCAACAACAAAGTAGATATTTTTACATATCACTGATTAAGTGTTTTCAAAACTACAAAATTTGGAAACAAAATATGCTTTTTTAAACTTAAACATAATTTGTTATAGTTTAGGTTAAGTTGTATGTTAAGTGTACAGGTCAAATTCTAGCGATTTTTGCAAGCAAGTAAAATTGTGATAGAATTTTTTAGAGTATTGTTTCAGCCCGCCAAACGACAGCTACATCATTTACTATGTGAAGATTTAGTTAAATGAAAATTTAGATTACTTCTTACCAAAAGTCCAGCATATCTTTCATCTTCTACAAATGAATCATGAAGCCAGATAAATTCAGCATGTTGACGAACAACCGAAAAATCACCACTTTTAAATTCCTTCATTGATGTCTAATAAAAGGTTCCACATTTATACAAACTTATATATAACTTATAGAAACAAAAATTAAAAAAGCTAAGCAATTTATAGAAATAAATTTTATACAATTTCATAATATTTCAGTTAACGATTTATCTTTGCTTTCTAAAAAATTTAAAATCAAAACTGATACTACCTTTGTATGAACTGTAAATTTTACAGTATCCTTCTCACTCAATGCATCAGAAATATCAACAGCTAATGAGTTATCACTAAGATCAACACTAACAGATCTATTTTTCTTGGATGATAGGTCAGGGCTATTATCTAATCCATCCTGAAAATATACAGTTTATACAACTATAACTTAATCTATGAAATTTATAAACAAAAAATTCAGTTTAAAAGCCTTACCATCATGGTTATAGGTATACACTTTAAAAAAGTTTGAAAATGTCAATTATAATAAAATCTGAAAAATATTAATAGTATAAAATTATTCAAAGTTGTGGTTAAATGTAAATTATATTTAGAACATTAATCATAGTTAAGAGCCATTATAGTATATAAAGTACTCTATAGGTATGATAACAAATTTTTCTGATCTAAATATTATTTATGACAAAATACTTAAAATTAGTTAACTTCTTTTTTTCACAAAGATAAAATTTACAAAGTAAAAAGCATTTCAAAACATAAAAATTGATTCAAAAAAATGATAAATAAATCAAGGTTATCAATTATATGGCTAGTTAATAAATCTATTTTATATGGGTAGTTTATAAATATTTATATTTAAAAAGTTACAGTAATTTATCACCAATTAGAAAAAAGCAAGAAAAACAAATTTTGGTAACTTAAAATGTTATAAATTTGAATAAAATAAAATTCAAGAATACAATAGTAAATGAATCTATTATCATTTTATTGTTGATGGTTTAATAATTTTATTATTTTAGTGAAATTTAAAAATCCAAAACAATCTCTTATTAAACTTTAATATATTTTTTTTGTATTTGTATTATCAATAAATACATTCAACTCAGTTGTATTCCATAAAAAAATCCACTTTATTAATTACAAAAGTTTAAGGTTTAAAGATAAATAAGTTATTTGATTGAAATTTAAAAAATCAACAGAATCATAAATGTATAAATATAAAAATAAGTTAAGACAACAATACGGAAATAACATTTACTAACTAGACTACAAATAACAATAGTGAAAACATATCAACAAAAGCTGGACGGGACTGTAAACTAATTTATTCTAAAATATAAAATGGGTTAAACATTAAATGTTCTACTTTAAAATAAATCTTTTTTTGTATTTTAAAACATTTATCAAATCAATAATATGCCCATTAAAAATTGTCCAATACATTTTTTCAAAATTAAGAATAGTTTTAATTTATTTCATAATCTACAAAGATTAGTTCAAGTTGATTTAATGATTTAGATATCTTTGATTATTTCTGTTTGTTTAATGTTTAGTGCATTTATTTCTTAGAAATACTTTAAGAGAAATTGTATAAGAAGATTTATTGTATCCTTACATGATCTACATGAATTAAGTTGGCCACCATATAAATACTAGTGTAAACTTTTTTTTATAAATTTCTTTAACTTTCTGTATATAAGTAAATACTTTGTTATAATATTCCTTAATGGCTAATATTCTTATATATGTTTTTTTATCTAATCAGCTATCCTAAATTTTCTTAAATAATGATTTCATGACTATACATGGCACAAAGTGATAAAAGTAGGATATAATACCTCAAATCTCTGTAAGGTTCATGATATCAATTCAAACTTTTCATCGAACTTATAACTGAACTAAACTCCAATAACTAACTAAAGTAATTGGTAATTGTGTGCCAATAATAACAAAGAAAATTGAAATGCTTACTAATCGCGTTTTACTGAACCCTTAACTTCATCAAGAACATACAGAAAACGGAAGACACAACTTTGAATAATTAATAAATTATATCTTCAAAAGATAACACGCTGGTGGTCCCGAGCTCGATCCCAGGCGGACATATGTTTACGCAAGGTAAAGTCCTTATAAAAGCCCGGAAGCATAACCGCTTTCTATATTTCGGCATTGGAGCATATAATTTTCAAAATATATCATAAGCTGTTGATGAACAAAGAAGTTTCGATGTTAAAGCGACTTGAATAGTTTGATGCCTAGTAACCTCAAAAACCTTTATTTTAATTATTCTGATTAATCTATAACTTATATGAAACTTTTAGATAGAATTTGAGAAGAATTAGAAATTAGCTTCTATTTATTTACTTCATCTGATAACTAATAGAAAAATCCAAACTGTTTAGATCAATTTGGTTTATTTCAACATAATGACAAATTCATTTGCAAAAGTCGTTTTAGCTTAATGAGCTTTTACTTTTAAAAACAGTGAGTGATTTATTATTCTTTTGTTTACCGAATCCGTCAACTTCATTCCATTCATCCCATTTCTCCTGAGCTCGTGGCCAAAAATCAGGAAGTTTTTTAGGGATGCAAGCTCTTGCTTCACGGACATATTTTCTCATTATTTGTGAATTAACTTTTGGAGGATCTACCCAGCTATAATATTGTGAAATATTTCAATGAAGTAAAATAAACTTAAACAAGTATTTAATTTTCATCATTTTATAAAAATTAGTCACAAAAATCAAAATAATCTTTATGTAATTAATAAATACATTAAAAGTTGGAAAAAAGTGGTTTGAATTTTATCAAAATTCTCACTTACGAGTTAAAATCTTTCAAATGTTTCCACTTGTCCTCAAAACTGACATTTGGTTTCATAAATAGTTTGAATCTTTGATTTTTAACATCATAATCTTCATCTTTATAAGCTAGGTGAGGTCGTATACCCAGAGGGCCATCTCTAGTATGAACCTTTAACTTGCTAAAAATATAATCAATTAGAAAGGTAAACAACATGTTTATCTTATTGAGAATCAAGCAACTAGTAAAATAATTCCCATAAGAAATTAGAAGTACATAAAAAGCTGTTTAAACATATTTGAGTTGTAAAGATTGTTTAAGTTTAGTATATTCACAGTAAAAATAAAGAAAGATGATAACATCTAAGAAAAAGTATAAAGAATAAAATTCATTAAAACTTATTTACATATATTTATAACTTTCTAAATTGTAATAATTTATAATAATAAGATGTTTATACTGTTATGTTTAAACTTTATACTTATTTTAGTCAAAAAATTGCTTAAGCTTAACTATAAGACCAGTTATTAAAACATTCGACATTTATTCTATTAACAAATAAATGTTTAAAAAACTTTAATAGTTGCTGATTAAATAAAGTCACCATTGAATCTATAATCAAATTATTTATAAGTAGATACTATCAAGTAAAAAGTAATACTATTTAAAATACTAATTTAATACTATTAAATAATACTATTTAATTTTTATTTATACTAAACAAATGAATAATAATAAATAATATAAAAATAGAAACAAATAACTAAATACCAAATTGTAAAATATTATTTCTAATGTTTATACAATTACTTTGAATATAAACAAGTAACTGTTTTACTTTAAGATATTGTATGATAAAATAAAGGTTCATTCATTTGATTTTTTAATAACATTTCTTACTTTTCCTGTGCATTGTTTAAATAGCTTCTTGTTAACCACATTTCATTCTTAGATTCTTGAGTTAAATCTTTAATATACTCTTCTCTATGTTTTCTTGTATATATATAAGGTATTCTATATTTCCCATGTGTTAGGTTACCAGTAATTCCTTTATATTTAGGCTTCTTGTTAGCCAACTGTACCAAGGTCAAACGCATAACTTATACAAGATCTAAATAATTTGTCACATAAAGATAAAGTACTAAAACAAAATCTAAAAATTGGTTATACAATTAAAACGATTACAAAATTTTTTAAACCAAACATGAATTATAGCTGTATGTACAGAAATGTGCATAGAAAATATGTGTTAGTGAGAGGTACTCTTTTTCATGTTTATTGTAATAAAAAGGAATAAATATTAGAGTTAAGAATTAAACCATAGAAACTTTCAAAGCTGTATAATAATAGCTTTAAAATATGTCAGCTTCTAGATAACCGTTTAACATCATAAAAGCATAAACTCAACGTTCGAATAAAAGGCTTTTTTAAAATGCTTCAAACTGAGCAGGTTTCTTGAATTTAAAAAAAGAAATAAGAATATCACTTACATTGTGAAAAAAAAAACATAAATTTAAATAATAAGTAATATTTCAATAAAATATTTTAATTACAATAAAAGATATTTAATAAAAAACTAAAAAAAAGACAAAAAAATAAAATACAAACCTATTAATAAAAAATTCAAATAGACAATCAAATAATATAAACTCATATAAAGTAAAAGTTATTAAATTATTTTCAACACATTATTAATTTATAAACAAAAGATATATAGTATAACTCTTATAGAAAAGTTTTAAACATTAGAAAAATAACAATTTACTTTTATTTTATATAAAACACTAATTTCGAAATAGTTTGTCCACGAAAATAAATAAATAAAATGAAGAATTATAAAATTGTCATAATCAAAGCCGCTAGCAATTAAGCACTGAATAACATACATAGGTTTATTTCGATGTAACAATTTGGGTTTTCGGTTAAAAATCACTGCTAAAATACATGCTTTAAAAATGATCTATTAACAATAACAACTATTTAGATACATACTATTAGTAAATCTATAAAATAAAAACGCTTCGGTTGATCCTCAATTATTACTTTTCGTGACGACAAAAATAAAGTAGAAATGGTTTTTTTTTTAAAGTAAACTATAAAATTGATGATATCAAAAAAACTAAATCCGTTTAGGCAACATTTACGAGATTGCTATGCCAGAAACTTAATACAAAATACGATAGTTCTAAATATCGTTTCAGTTTCTTGAATTTAGATACTTTGAGAATTCGACGGCATAAATATGACTTAGTTTTTATTTTTTAAATTCGATGATTTCTTTTCCATTATTCCTTCCCTCAAGTTATATCAACTCAGATGACACACATTAAATCTTAATAAGCCCATATCACCTAGTACGTTAATCAGAGCAAATTTTTTTCTTGTACCGCACAATTACTACTTGGAACCAGCTACTATCAGACTTGTATTTTTCAAGCAGAAGTTGAGCCATTTTAATATTGCCAACATTATTATTTCTAAACTGTTATTCCTTATCTCTTTTCATATTATTAACTAAGGTGCTATCTAATACAGTGGTTACTACACAGACATTTTTACTACTGAATTGCCGTGAGTTACATCTATTTTTAATTTCTACATTTCTAACTTAATTATATATGGTATTATTTGTTAGAACGGGTAGAAACATTAAAATGTATAATAACTTCAAAAACGAAAATATTTTAACTACAGAAAAATGAGTTAACTTTAATAAACTCACTAAATCTGTTTGAATTTTGTCTAGATTATAGGTGTAGGGGAGACGTATGTACGGATTTTTTATTTATTTATTTTAGACTTCCGCGTGAGTTAGTACTTAATAAATGCAAGAAAAATTGCTCACATAAATTTATCAGTCATCTCTGCTTCTTTTAAAGCTTTTTTCGAGAAATATTTAGAGAATAAAAATGTAACTTTTTTTCTTATTTAGCTTTATTTAGAGAAATATTTGTTCCTTTTATTATTCCAGTAGCTTTACATGTTGAAAAATATGAATTGTTTACAAAATATTTCACCCACATATCAGTCGAAACCTTCGTTCTAAAGTTTAAAAAAATTAAATTTTTTTTAGCCTTGCATTTAGTTTGTAACCAAAATTTGACGATCAGTTTCAAGCTGGGAACTTCTGAAAACTTTTTTAAAGGAGGCAGTAAGTATTAGCAAATATAATCTCAATTTCAAACTCATGTTTTCAATAACCACAATTTTAGTGATGTTGATATCAATTTTTCCTGATACCAGAAAATTTATTTTAAAAATATTTTTAATCAATTATTTTGCAGCTAAGAAAATTTCAGAGATGAATGTCTCTGATCAGATTCATAATAATTAAGTTCAATAACTAATTAAAATACTTTCTTTACTAATAATAAATTTTAAAGAACTATTTAAGTTAAACTTTAACAAAAAATAACTTTTAGTTATTTTATTTTTATTAAATGTAAAATAAAGTTTATAAAATTATTTAAAACTAGATTTCATAAGCTTAAGTTGTTATTTGTTGTAAAAAGAAGTAAGAAAACAAAAAATAGTTTTTAAAGTTAATCTTGAAATCTAAACAAAATCCTTGAAATCAATTTTAAACGAAATAAGATTTTATTCATTTTTATTTAAAGGTCAAATGAAGTATTTAAAAGCACAGTGATAAACAAAAGATAAATTCGTATCTTCAATCAAATGCTTCGGTCATACCGTCAAGATTTCTAAAAAATAATAATAATTGTGAGTTTTATATGAACAAAAAATTATTTTATTTCTTAATTGTTTATTTAAAGACTATTTAAGATTAAGAAGTTGATAGATTGAACTTCATCAAAAGACCTTAAACGTGAAAGTATTTTATTTCGATGATTCCTGAAGTTTGACATCATCTCATCATCTTCAAATTCGTTATCGCTTTCATCTATTTCTAGATACAAAATAAAGCTTGAAATACAACAACAGCTTAAGTGACTTTTTCATAAATTCAAATTTCAAAGTTAACTATTTTGTTGCCTATAACTTTATCGAATACAAAAATAAACTCACGGACGAAGATAGAGCTAACAGCTCCATGGTTAGATGAGGTCTGTAGAAGATCATCTCTCAAAACTTCATCACTCACTTTTGTCAATTGAGATTGGTCAGCCGATGTATCAATTGTTTGATCGAATAACTGTTTTTTAACCACCTGCAATTTGTAAATAATTGTTTGTAGAAATATAAAAAGCAAAAATATTTTCATATATTAACTTTTCAAGTTTCAACGAAAATTTCTATTTGAAAAAAATATCAATTATAATTTGAAGCTCTAAAGAGGTTTTGAAGGATTTACAGGAAGATTTACAACTTCTTTTAGTATTTAAAATAGAAACTTATTTTAAAATTTTGTTAATATTTGATTATTTTTAAACATTAAAGTGTTTGCTTCGACCAAATGTAAACAGAACGTGGAAATTGAAAACCAAATCACCTTTCGAATTGCTTTTCTGGCCAAATCAACATCTCTTTTCTCGATTCTCTTTTCTCTGTCAAATGATAATTGTTGATTTTATTAAAGGTCATCAAAACAAGAGAAGAAAACATAAAATTTGCTGAAAATTCCTACTTTTCAGTAGAGATGTATGAATCATCTCTAAACGGATCACTTTCGTCATCAGATTCGAAAATAGAAGTTGCATCAGCATCTTTCTCTTCCAAAATCTTCTTTTCATTTTTAATTCTTCAAAATAAGCTAGTTGGCTCACAAAACAACAAATTAAAACAGACTTACGAATCCGTTGAATGATTTGATGCAACTTTACAGCAATCTTCAAGAAGCGAGTCACCAGTTTGGGTGGAAACAACGACGCCAGTGGAGGGGGTTGTCTCTACGATTGGATTGATTTCACGAGTTTTACAGCAGCAAGAATGTAATTGAGTTGGTTTGGAATGGTTAACATCATATGGCAAGACACAACAACTAAACTGAGCTTCATTTGTTAAGGTGGAAGGCTTTTGAGATACAACCGGATTACTCGAGTCTACAAAAGAAGTTGACATTTTTGATAAATATTAACAATTTATAAAGTTGGTTACAACTTACTATAAACATGAGATATTTTTCTTTCACCAGCAACTGTTCGAGCGTTTTCTAGTTTTCTTTTTAATCGCCATCTTTGTAAAATATCGCCGTCGCCTGCTGCTGCTGTATCTCGCACTGGATAAATGTCTGAGCTTGCTTCATCTGCAATTCGTTTCAAAGAAAAATCTGTCAAAACTTTTAGTTCAAATAAAATTAATTATTAATTCTTTTTTATCAAATTTATCTTTTAAACTTCTAAATATTTGTATTTCTAGAAACTTAGTTCAAATGTTGGTTTAAGCAACAATTTGCTTTTTGTATTTAAATAAACAAACTTATACCATTAGCGGATTGGTGGATGGATAGGGAAGGTCGCGACGTCGCGTTTGAAAAGGTTTTGCTGTAAGACAAACTAGATGAGATATTTCTATTGGCGTGTTTACAACGGTTTTTTAAATCAAACAATCTTTTGTGCAAATAGCTACAACAATTTAATCAATCTTTACAAATCTAAAAAATTGATAATTTGTGAAAATTATTCAGAATATAAAAAGTGTTTTACAGAAACCTTCTCTGCAACAGCTGGTTGATGCTAACTTCTTGTAATCTGCTTTTCAAATCTCTTATTTCTTTCTTATCATTGATATCTGTATAATAAAAAAGCTTTAAAAAGAGAATAATTTAATATTTTCGACAAATTATTTACAAAATTCAAACAAAAACAAACAAACTTACTACAAGATATATTGTTTGAGTTTTCAATTTGTTCTTTCATCGAAAATGCTTCAAGCTTGGATCTTTCACTTGGTTTTCGAGGTTTTCCATTTCTAAATCGATCTAACATCCTGTATCAGACTTTAATAAGTTTAATTTCAATCATTGAATGCTAGATAATTACATCTGATGATTTGGGATTGAAGACATACTGTTCAAATCACTTTCAGTACTATCAAGAGAGGAAGAAACTTCAAAAGTTGTAGAAACTTCGCTATCAGTTGAACAATTTTCTTTTTCACTGTTTAAATTCTTGAAAAATTGCTGTTTCAAACGAGCAAACTTTTCAGCTAAAGGAATGTCAGAGGAATAAGCAATGCAATCACTCAGTTCATTTATAGATTCTTTTACTACAAAAACTTCTGAAAAATTCAGTTGCAAAAGTGAATTGGAAGTAGAAATTAGGAAATGTTACATCACCTACCTGGGTTTACTGATGATATAGCAGCAGAAGAATTTTCACAGCTCTATAAAAAATTTCTTCTAAAAACAATTTGATTTTTGATGCAGACTTACTTTATATGAATTAGTTTCACGAATAGGTTTAGAATCAGAGATTTGAGAATAGTTAGAAGGTTTATAAGATGTTTTAATTGTACTAGTCACGTGATCCTTTTTTTCAGCTCTTAAAACAAATAATAAAGAATCTAATTAATGAAGACAAGTTTAAATTAGAAAAATAATCTGAACATCTATCTTATCAACTAATGTTGTCTGAAAAACATTATTTAGTGTTTTAACTTACTTTAATAAAGATTCGTTAGTTGAAAAACTTGCAGAGTTTTGCTGAGATGGAATATAGAAAGAAGATGAAGTGTTCAATAAATTTCTGAAAGTTTATTTTATTGATAAGAATTTCAGATGTAAAGTAAACTTGATAAGAAATTTACTTGTTATCTGTATGAAATACAGCTTTACAGGAAGTTCTACTCATTTAGTAATTAATTTAATGGTAATCTTTAAACTTTGGAAAATGAAACATTGTTGTCAACTTCACTTAAAAAACATTTCTGCAAGTAAATATGATTTGATAAATACAATGAATATTGAATTAGGAAGGTTATGATTATATTCACTAATTGTTAATTTCATATAAAACATACAAATAAACATTTAAGGACGTAGGAATATTAGTCATTTACTACTTGAAATTAGAATGTCAGAAGTAAAGCAAGAGAGTTTGTAGCATGATCAGTAATTAAAAGAAATGTTTCTTTATGGAATTAGTTGACTCAATAAAATATAACTAACTGATTTTATAGAAATAAATGTGTAAACTTAATTAAACTCAGCAAAGCAAATATAGGGATAATCTTTTGTTCAATAAGTATGATTTCCAACAAACAAACTCTTAGCTGCATCTGAACCACCAGACTCCATACTTGCTTCATAAGAGCCAGTAGCTGCCAATGAATTCATTTGAGCTCTGTGAAGGAAAACTGTTTTTGCGGTTTCTACATTTTCAGCTTTTCCCTTCCAGGTTTTTAACACAGAAGCTTGAAGAGCACGACCATATGAGAAAGAGAGTTTCCAAGGACGAAGATCTGAAACTTTATTAATAGCACTCAGATTTGCAGTTGCTGATAACTCAGATTGACCACCAGATAAAAAGACCACACCAGGCATTGCTGCAGGAACAGTTCGTCTCAAAGCTGTAACAGTGGCATCAGCAACTTTTTCTGGTGATGCTTTGACTGTTGCATCATGACCATTTGTCACCATATTAGGTTTAAGTAAAGTTCCTTCCAAATATACATGATGATCACTCAATGCTTTATAACAAGCTGCCAACACTTTTTCAGTTACTTCTTGACATCTTTCGATTGTATGATTACCATCTGGTAAAATTTCAGGTTCCACAATTGGAACAAGGCCATTTAGTTGACATATAGAAGCATATCTTGCCAAGACATTTGCATTTTCCATAATAGCCAATGATGATGGTGTTTTATCTGTAATTTTTAAAACACATCTCCATTTAGCAAAGTCACATCCATCCTTTTTATATTGAGCACATCTATCTCCTAAACCATCTAAACCTTGAGTTGTAGTTTCATCACAAGTCCCAAGAAGCTTTACAACACCTTTATCAACTTTAATACCAACCACAATTCCTTGCTCTTTTAAATGATCCTTTAAAAGTTTTCCATTATCATCTTTTTGATAAAGAGTTTCATGAAATAGAATAACTCCACCAATATATTTAGACATTTCAGCACCTGAAGTAACCAACAGTTGCCTATAAACTCTTCGATTTTCTTCTTCATTTGCAACATCAATCTGGCTTAATCTCTTCCCCATGGTTCCAGTGCTTTCATCAGCTGCAAGAATACCTTTACCATCAGCTACAATCTTCTGAGCATTAGCTTTCAGCTCTGCTTTTAATTCTTCACTTAAAAATGGCATTTTTACTTATGATGCTCAAAGGAAATTAAACAATTAGAAATTGTATATTTCTATAAAAATCCCAAAAATTATGTTTTATAAATTGTATCAATAATCATTATAACTAATTCATGAATTTTAGTAAAAACTGATTTAAAAATACAATCTTTTAAAATTTATATCATAAAAACATATTCTAAACTGGTACAACAACTAATTTATTTAAGATTTAAAAAATTATTTTATTATTTTTGGATTATTTGAATTCATCTTTGACTGGGCTAAATTAAACCAGCTAAAATATAAAATAATTCAAATAATAATTATAAAAAAGTTGTAGTTATTTTTGCTATGTTAGCAAAAGATAAACTTTTTTTTTGGTAGTTATTTTTGCATTATCATAAAGTTTATTTATCGCAATTTTTTAAGTAATAAATAAAAATAAACATTACCCCTCAATAAAAGCGTATCTTTAAAAGATTCTTTATCTTTTTTGTAGATTGAATAAGTTGAAAAGACTTTAATTCAAGACTAACATTATATTAATGCCCAAACAAAATTTATTGATGAATTTGAAAATAAAATTTTGAAATAATCTGTTTTCAGAATGATTTGATAGAAATTTTCATAATTACCTCAAAAATTTAAAACTTTTATTTTCTAGAAATAAAATAATTTTATTTTATCATCTTTCCACAATCTTTTAGGCTATTGAATAATTAAAATGTATATATAACTTTGATTTAACTGAAAGATATTTTATTGTAAACAGAAAATTATATAAATCATTGAAACTATTTTAATCTTTATAACTATTAAATAAACAATATTAAATAATATCTAATTTAAATTAATATCTAATTTACAAATGACAACTTAATATGGTATAAAATTTATACATTATTATGTAATTATAGAAAAATATTTCTTCTTCAAACTAATGGCCCAAAATTTTTAACATAAATAAATCAAAAAATCCTATTCAAAAATTCAAAGAATCATAATACCAACAAAAAGGTTTATCTGTAAAAATATAAGAAATTAATTATAGTTAAGATAAATAAATGAACAATCATTAAGATTAGTTGTAAGAAAAATTAGCTAAAAACAAATTTATCGTCAGATTTTATACCAAATAATAAGTTTATTTACAATTAACACATAAAACTAAATTTATCAAAAAGAATTGTTTTTAAAAAATGAATAAATCATGATCATTAAGATTCTAAGCAAATGCAGCTGTCTGTTATAAAACTAAGTAGTAAAATAATTCTAAAAATCATGTGTAGGCCATGCAGCATAACTTGTGTAAGTCTTAAAAGCACTAATTATCAAACTTATCTTCAGAAGCAATAAATATTATTTGAGGTGAAAAAACAGCATGATGAAAACAAACATCCAAACTTCTATGAGTCTATATTAGCCTTAACGAGTTGAATCTATCAATAAGTATGATTTCCAACAAACAAGCTCTTAGCTGCATCTGAACCACCAGACTCCATACTTGCTTCATAAGAGCCAGTAGCTGCCAATGAATTCATTTGAGCTCTGTGAAGGAAAACTGTTTTTGCGGTTTCTACATTTTCAGCTTTTCCCTTCCAGGCTCTTAACACAGAAGCTTGAAGAGCACGACCATATGAGAAAGAGAGTTTCCAAGGACGAAGATCTGAAACTTTATTAATAGCACTCAGATTTGCAGTTGCTGATAACTCAGATTGACCACCAGATAAAAAGACTACACCAGGCATTGCTGCAGGAACAGTTCGTCTCAAAGCTGTAACAGTGGCATCAGCAACTTTTTCTGGTGATGCTTTGACTGTTGCATCATGACCATTTGTCACCATATTAGGTTTAAGTAAAGTTCCTTCCAAATATACATGATGATCACTCAATGCTTTATAACAAGCTGCCAACACTTTTTCAGATACTTCTTGACATCTTTCGATTGTATGATCACCATCTGGTAAAATTTCTGGTTCCACAATTGGAACAATGCCATTTAGTTGACATATAGAAGCATATCTTGCCAAGACATTTGCATTTTCCATAATAGCCAATGATGATGGTGTTTTATCTGTAATTTTTAAAACACATCTCCATTTAGCAAAGTCACATCCATCCTTTTTATATTGAGCACATCTATCTCCTAAACCATCTAAACCTTGAGTTGTAGTTTCATCACAAGTCCCAAGAAGCTTTACAACACCTTTATCAACTTTAATACCAACCACAATTCCTTGCTCTTTTAAATGATCCTTTAAAAGTTTTCCATTATCATCTTTTTGATAAAGAGTTTCATGAAATAGAATAACTCCACCAATATATTTAGACATTTCAGCACCTGAAGTAACCAACAGTTGCCTGTAAACTCTTCGATTTTCTTCTTCATTTGCAACATCAATCTGGCTTAATCTCTTCCCCATGGTTCCAGTGCTTTCATCAGCTGCAAGAATACCTTTACCATCAGCTACAATCTTCTGAGCATTAGCTTTCAGCTCTGCTTTTAATTCTTCACTTAAAAATGGCATTTTTACTTATGATTCTTAAAAACTTTTTTCTATAATCTTTAGTAAAAACCAATTTATTCATAGCCAAGACTTATTCTTTTTAATTATCCTATTTTATTATTATGATAAAAATATTTATTATATTAAGCATATAGTTCACTAACACTATAATTATTAATCTATCTCATTAACTAAAATAACTATTTTAGATATCAGCATATAAACTATTACTTGCTACTTAAATAAATTATCACAAATAAAATGTCACTAAGTTATGATTTTATTTTAACTTATAATGACACATCTATAAAAGAGAAATAATTTTTAAGATAAACTAAAACTTAAGCAACAAAATCACAAAACTTTTTAATCCAAAATTTTATTAAATAATTGCAATGAAATTAATAAATCCAAATACTAAAAAGTAAAAGTAGTTGTAGTATCTCAGTTATTATTCTTCACTCAAAATATCATACTTTGCTATTTCACTTGCTTTTCAAAGGTTATATTATGAAATGAATTAAATTGCTAAGTTAAACTCCTAAGAAATAACTGTAGCTCACTCTTATTTTCTTGTTCTATTATAAAAAATTAACTATTTGCTCTTAATCAAACTATACTAAATAATCAAGGATTCTATAACTTCAAAACAAATGAAAACTTTTACTCAAAATGAAAAGAATATCTAATAAGTATGTTCAGAAACAAACAGACTCTTAGCTGCAGCTTCATCATCTGATTCCATATCTTTATCATATAAACCACTGGCAGCTAAAGAATTCATTTGAGCTCTGTGAAGGAAAACTTTCTTTGCTACATCTACATTATTCTGATTTCCCTTCCAGGCTTTTAACACAGAAGCTTGAAGAGCACGACCATATGAGAAAGAGAGTTTCCAAGGACGAAGATCTGAAACTTTATTAATAGCACTCAGATTTGCAGTTGCTGATAACTCAGATTGACCACCAGATAAAAAGACTACACCAGGCATTGCTGCAGGAACAGTTCGTCTCAAAGCTGTAACAGTGGCATCAGCAACTTTTTCTGGTGATGCTTTGACTGTTGCATCATGACCATTTGTCACCATATTAGGTTTAAGTAAAGTTCCTTCCAAATATACATGATGATCACTCAATGCTTTATAACAAGCTGCCAACACTTTTTCAGATACTTCTTGACATCTTTCGATTGTATGATCACCATCTGGTAAAATTTCTGGTTCCACAATTGGAACAAGGCCATTTAGTTGACATATAGAAGCATATCTTGCCAAGACATTTGCATTTTCCATAATAGCCAATGATGATGGTGTTTTATCTGTAATTTTTAAAACACATCTCCATTTAGCAAAGTCACATCCATCCTTTTTATATTGAGCACATCTATCTCCTAAACCATCTAAACCTTGAGTTGTAGTTTCATCACAAGTCCCAAGAAGCTTTACAACACCCTTATCAACTTTAATACCAACCACAATTCCTTGCTCTTTTAAATGATCCTTTAAAAGTTTTCCATTATCATCTTTTTGATAAAGAGTTTCATGAAATAGAATAACTCCACCAATATATTTAGACATCTCAGCACCTGAAGTAACCAACAGTTGCCTATAAACTCTTCGATTTTCTTCTTCATTTGTGACTTTTATCTGGCTTAATCTCTTCCCCATGGTTCCAGTGCTTTCATCAGCTGCAAGAATACCTTTACCATCAGCTACAATCTTCTGAGCAATAGCTTTTAAATTATCTTTTGCTTTCTGATCTAAACTTAACATTATAACTTCTCAATCTCAACTACTGACTAAATTTAAAAACAAACAAAATACAATTTCATAAATATTTAGAAGGAATTTCAATGACCATAATGAAATTAAATCAATATTTTAAAAATGATAAAAACGTTTACTAGCCTTTTACTTTTGAAGTTAGCTTAATAACTATAATAAGTTATTAATATTATTTTGATGAAATTTTTAACAATTATTAATAATTTTCTAACATTTGGCTGAAATCTGATTGAGTTAATTTTTAAGTAAATTATTTAGATTCAGTATAGATTTAAAATATAAAAATAAAATTTTATAATCAACTATATATATATTCACGGTTTTATACAAAATTAAACTACTCATCTATTCGTTTCCTAACGACTACAACTGCTTGACATTATCACCTTGGCTTCCCTAAATTAAATACGAACGATTATAACTGATTCGCATTAGTAATAATAAATAAGAAAACTTAATTTAAAATCCTAAGTAAATAATTAGATAAGACATTTGAATTAAATTATTTGAAAAATAAAAAAATATTTTTTTATTTATTTTCTAATTAAAGTTTTCCAAATTTAAACTTTAGGGACAATTATGCTATTTTTTGTTTAGAAATTGATTATTATAAATTCATCTAATATAATCTTGAATTTGATTTTGAAGTTTTATAAAACTAGAATAGTTACTTACAATAACAAGGGTATTGCTAATATTTACTGATCTCAATAATATATTTTAACTGATTATTTTACTATTGGTTTCTGGAAATAGTTAATTTAAGAAAACTTTGAACAGACTTCAAAAATCATTTACTGAATTTTATTTTAATAACGGAAAACTTTAATTTAGTTTTTACGGAATGAAGTAAATAAAATATGATAACATACATTGTTATTTTGTTCAATCAGTTACGCATAAATAGTAAAAGAAACTAAAAATAATTAAAATCAAAAGTTTATATTTTGCTTTGGTTTTAAGTGAAATTATTATTTTTTATTCTTATAGTAAGAGTAATAAGTAAAATCAAATTTTCGTATGTATAAAATAATAATTTCACTTAAAACCAAGTTTAAAAAGGTTGTTTATTCGCTAGGTCTGAGGTTTTAAAAAAGAAAAGAATAACCTCTAACATTATTAGTCTTATTTCGTGATTAATAATAAGTTGACAGGCCTTTGTAGTGAAAAAGAACCAACGCAATAATTTACAACATAGTTTATAAACTAAGTTCTTCACAGCATCATTGACAATATGAATGTATGAGCTTTAAAGTGCAGTTATTGACATTATATTATATATTTATATTAGATACTAATATTCATCTTTTATTAGAGTTGAGTTAGTTTTTTCTTAAAGATTCTAATAGTTTCAAATCACTTCTTACGTAAGCTGATTTTTGCTTTTTTAACTTTATTCAGATAATAAATGAAGAAAATTAAACTCATTTGTTGTAAAAATGAAAACTTTCCAATATTTGCAATCATTATCCATCATTGTCTAACAATAAATCTTTACACTCAAAAATATAATTTAACATTTAAGGCTATCTAATTTTCTTTTTCTGAAAAGAATTATAAAGATTAAAATAATTTAAAACGGGCTTGTTTTAAACTTATCCAATTAAAAACAAGCTTATAAGTACGCCCTCTTTTCGACCAATGAAAACATTATACGATCGTTTTACTTGATGAAGTATTAAACTTGTTTTCATAAAAACTCGTTTTACTAGAATTTAAAGCTCAGCTTTCTTATTTATTTGTTGTAAAATCACAATCGTTGTTTTAATATTGGTTACAATATAATAAAAAAACCTAAAATTGTTAAGTATATATCTTTATAGGACTTTTCAATATTAAAGCAATTATAAAGCAATTTAAATCGATTATTTTTTTCAGCAGTATACAATAACTTACTACTACCAATCAATTTGTCTAAAGTTTAAAGAAAAAGATAAAAACTTTATTGTTTGATAGTATTTTTGATAAATATTAATTCTTCTATAAAAACAAAATTTAAGAATTAAACCATCTTAGTGAAATAAGAGCTCTTTTTTCTTTAGAATAATTGTTAAATTTCACTGAATAGTTTGTTTCTGTAGTCCTTTTTAAGACTAAAGGAATATTTACATAAATTGTTTTCAAAGTTTTAATAAGAACTCTTACGCCACTACGCTTTTTGTAACTTAAACCTTATTCAGATAAACTCGTGACTTTTGCATTTTTAAAACTAGTTTTTTAAATTTTTTATGTCAGCATTAGTTTCAAAGTTAATATATTCTAAATATTAGATAGAGTTTTTGCTAAATATCAATGTATGTGTCAAAATAAACATCTCATTTTCATACAATCGTTTTAATAAACTATTTAATAAACTTGATATAAAATTTTTACAATTGTAAAAGGGCCGTATTTTCAGGTTAACTATATATTATTTATTATATATAAGCCTATATATTTTTATCAAACCAACTTATCCAATTAACCATATCAAAAGGTTTTATTGACATTTGTGTATTTAATTGAGACAAATTTTTGTTTGACTTTAAAAGTTTCATTCTTCAAAAAACTTTTGCCAGTTCTATGATGAGAAAAAGATTTAATACTAATTTTAACTTTAATGCTGATACTTTAAAAACTATCATAAATTTAATCTTTTAAAAAAGTCTATACTATAAGTAATCTATATTATAAGATATTAATTATGAAATATTTATCAAAAGTTAAAAATTAGCTTCATCTTAAAAAAGGTTTAAGTTGATATGGTATTAACAAAACAAGGATTTTTAAGAATCGAAAAAAATGTATCTATTAATAAAAATTTTATTTGTTTGTTTAGAGTAAATTTTGAAAGATTTATTATTTAGTTTTTAAATGAAACAAAAGATATTTATTAAATTTTTAATATGTTTTTATTTTTATTATATTTGTAAGATTTAAATATTACAAAAATTTATTACTGCTTAGCAAAGCTATAAGAAAATTGCTAAAAAAATTGCAAATAAAATATTATTTTAAATGCTCAAATTAAACAGTATAAAAACTTAGTTTTTAACTTTTAATTAAATAATTAATTAACGTTTAAGAAATGTTAATTTTAGAAAATGACAAATTCTAGAAAATATTTTAAAACCATTGATTTCATTTAAATGGGTTCACTCAAAAATCTTTAACATTTTATAATGTTTTAATCTTTTAATTTGATTTTACAAAATTTGATTCTGATAAAGCTGATTACTTAAAAATCAGGTGTTATTTGAAACCAAAATGTGTTTTTAACTTTTTTATAAAAAAATATTTGTTATACCTTAAAATTTTAAAATTGAAAAGCTCGATGCCTGTTAATAAGCATGAAAGAGAAAAGATGAAACCGATTCCATTAAAGTTGTCAAATATTGCTCTAGACAAAGCTTGTCACTTCAATATATTTAAAATTATTTACGGTTTTACATATAATTAAATATTTGTCATATCAATTCATATTCATCAAATTAAAAAAAAAGTCTTCGAAGCTATTTTCGATCAATTTCCAACTCATTCATCTGAAGACAATAAAAACATGAATTTAATTTATATATAAAGATTTATATAAGGATTTAAATAAAGATTTGTTATATAAAACAAATAAATGATAATAGACTGCATTCTGTAGCAACTGCTTATATTGCATTTTATTATTGTAAGTTAAACACTAAATGTACAAAAAATTACTTTTTCTTTAAATAATCTTAGATATTATTATTTATATTATTCTGATCAAACAATTCATATGTTTACTTGTTTACTGCATCTTGATTTAATAAATTCTTAAATAGATATTTGTTTGAGAGATGATCAATTAGTTGTAGCTAAACTTCTTCAAATTCTAAAAATGACAAAAGAAAGTTTTGTTTTATTGAAAATGAGCAGCTTATAAAAGTAAGATTTGAGTTTTAAAACTGTCAAAAAAGAGAGTTCTTAAATAAGATGAAGAAATAATTGAATTGGGTAAAGTTTATTAGAACACAACAGCTTGTTGTCAACAAAAACTTATGCAAATAGAAAATTCAGATGAATAACTTTTATAAACTGATGCTAACTAAATCTATTTTTAGACAAATTTTGATGTAAGTTTGTTGTGAAACTTTTGAGATACATGAATTGAGATCTAGTCAAACTGCAAACATATTGTCTAATCGTTCATTTATTGGACCACCAGCACAGTTTTAGCCACATATCGCCTTTACAGTGACCAACGAATCATAATGTCAGTCTTTGAGCCCTTTGGCTAAATGTTCAGGTTGCTACAGTCAAGTCATCTAACGTGCATGTAACAGACAGCTGGTGTTCGTTCAGATCTTGTCTAAAGTTCAAGTTATTTTCATACAAAAGTGTTTGTTGGATATTTGATGCGTTTTGAGTTGATATTTAGACACTCAAGTAAAACTTAGATTTACTCAAAGAATCCGCTAGCTTTGTAGATTAATAAGTTACGGTTAGAAAGTTTGTAATTCAATTTCCAGTGTTTTTATTTGTAAGTCTTTTAAGAGCTTATAAGCACGATTTATATAACCACTTAGTCAATTTAAACTCTACTAGAGTGTTTATATAAACAAAGATATTTGTTTCACTAAAATAGGGACCAAATTAGTAACCCCAAGAATCTTAAAAAGCCATCTTATTACCTAAGTATCACTTTTCACTAGAATTGCAGAAGATTATCGTTTCCACAATCGTTTTTATATAAGACTCAAATAAGCTTATATAATAACTAAATATTAAAAGAATTATCATACTTAAACCAACCATCAAACCTATATTTTGAAAAGAATGAGACATTTAATAAAGTATGCTTAACTAAAGAAAAATCAACAAGAACCGACTTACTCAATAAATCAAATTTGCAAATATTTATTATGCCCTACGGCCTGATTTATAAGAGGCTTCGACCAAAGACCTGGCAGTCATTCAAAGCTAGCAATAAATCGAGTTATAATGGCTTTTGAATGATTTTATAAAATATTTTAGAAGTTGTTTTACTTTAGCTGCAAGAAAAACAGTTTATTTTATATTACATTTCTTGATCTAGCATGGTTTTAAGCTTCTTCTAATTTGTCCTTCATTTATTATTTATTAATACTAATCTTCTTTTGGCTCTAACTTACCAAAAACTTTAATAGCTGCTACTTTTAATCTAAAATTTGATAAAAAGTAAATAAGCTTCTTAATACTTTCACCTGAAAAACTAGTTCAACTATGAAAGATTATCATAAACTAGAAAATATATTTTTAACTAAAGTTTAAGTATCAAGTTTTGAAAATTAAAACTAACAGCAATTTATTAAATACATTTTTCAATTTTATTTAAATTATTTTTGTTATAAAAGTCGCTTACATAATGTTTTAAAACTTTTCTTTATTCTTGGATAAGATCTTAAAAGTTATCAGAATGTCAACCATTGATATTCTTGACTTTTTTTCAAATTGTAAGAGATTATACTCTATTAATTTCTGTATTGTCTTTTAACACTTGAAAACACTCTTGAAATCTGTGTGGTCTTGATTATGTTTATTAGGTTATTAATAAAAGTATGTTGTAAAAGAATGCTTTTAGCATGATGTAAACACACAGTAAAATAATTTGTAAAAAATGTTTTTATTTCACACACTTTCTCTTTACAAACATTTTCATACCTTATGTATTCTAGGTTAAACAATTGTTGACAAACTTTACATCAAATTTGCAAACTAATCGAATGAATAGGTTTGTGAATATTTTATTATTTCTTGATCAAACTTCTGCAAGCTAATATAAAACCTCAAGCAGTGGGCGAAATTGTCTAATTTCAGCTAATTATTATGATGTCACAAAATTACTGTTTCAAGACGAGATTTAAGATTCAGAACTAGCCTATGATCTGTTTTTTCGTTTTCTAAATTATTCAAATTATTATTAAGATCATTGCTTATTTTTATGCAAAATGCTGACTAATCTAACTTTATAGTAGTCAAAAAACCTTTCCTACCGAGCACAAAGTTTGAAGTACTCACATTGACTGATGAATGATGATAATAACATTTCTTGATATGTTTATTTTGACTAGTTATTACTATATTAGCATTATTGCATCACCGGCTTCATTACATTATAAGGAACGTTGCTTTTCAAAAGTACACCATAAATATTCTAGCTTTTAAAAAAAAAAAAATTATTTTATACGTTTGATATATCATTATCAGAAAGAGTAACAATATTTCTTTAACCAAAAGTGAACCATCAATCTTGACCGGAAATGGTCGTGAATACGAGCAACAAATTAAAGAGATGCGACGTTGGAAGGATGTGGAAGATCAAAGACCGCCTTTCGCTTACGTTGCATTAATTGTCATGGCAATTATGAGCAATAAACAAAAACGAGAAACTTTAAATGGCATTTACAAGTTTGTTTTAACTGTTTGATTCTATAAAAGTTTTAAATTATTTAATCAGTTTAAAAGCAGGTTGAAATACTAAAAAGTATTTATCATCTGTAACATGTATCTTAGTTTAACTAAAGTAAAACAGATCATTTTTTTAAGTTTCATTAAAGACAACTTTCCATATTATCGAAAAAATTACAAGGCTTGGCAAAATTCTGTCCGTCACAATCTGTCGGCTAACTCATGTTTCGAAAAAGTACCACGAGGACTAAATGATCCTCCAGGAAAAGGTAAGATCACATTTTTTCAAGCAAAATAAACTTGATAAATATGTATTTTGTCTTTACTTTCATTTGGGGGCACTCAAAACATCTAAACATCTGTTGTTTTTATTGCTGTCAGTAATAGGAAGTGATTTTATCAGCTGTTGCTGTAACTTAGTGAATGGATCTGGGTTTCAATTCAACTTCAATTATTAATTTCCGATTAATTGATTAGACTGTGTCATCATAATTGTTCTCTTATTAGAAGGTCTTGAAACAGCTCGATAATCTGTATTAACGCCGTCTTTTGTTAGAGGTAATTTCTTTATATTGAGATAATCTGTTTTAACTTGTGGATGTTAAAGATGCTTACGTTGACATATTTATTTTAGTCATTTGAGTTTTTAGCAGAAGTTTCAGCTTCAGATTTAGTTAAGGTGATGTTTAAGGGTTTGAAGCCTATATGTTGTTTTCCATTGATGAAGTTGAGCTGACTGTTTTATTTGAAATTTCATCTTTTTTAAGTAAAATAGCTTCTGAGCTCTATTTTCAACCCCTTCTTTATTAAGTATATTTTAGGATAAGTTTTCTTAATTCAGTATCTTGAAACGTGTTAAGCTCTTTAAAGTTTTGTAACAAAAGCTCAAATAAATCAATATATTATTTATGATCAAACATGATAACCTTTTGATCAGTTTGGTTACGAATATAAAGTTTTTAAAGTCGATATAAGAAACTATTTGAAACTTTCAAAGCATTTAGTAAGTTAAAAAATACAACAAAATAAATTATTTTTCAACTCTAGGAAGCTATTGGTCATTAAAGAAAAATTCTGAGCAAGTATTTGCTTTAATGGACGGCCCAACAACTTGGAAAGATGGCCCACAATTTAGCAACCAGATAACTTCAAGTCAATTAAGTACGCGAAGTAACCAAGAAACAAGTTTTTCAAATTCAAGACCTGTAAAGCGCCCAGCAAGTCAATTTTCAGTTGAAGAAATTTCAACGAAATCTTATAAGAGTTCAGATACCCTCAACTTAGAAATTATAAATCCTTCATACGTGGCTTTTCCGATTACAAATATCAGCCCATATTTTTGGGACTATAAGGCGATGTATTTACCTTTCTTCCCTCTGGTTAGCCCTCTTTACCAGACAGGACTTCTAAAGCCATTTTATTGCGTCCCAGATATCTTTAAATAAAACGTAATTAACAGCTCTCAAATAAAGTATTTTGCAGTTTGTATTTTTCTTTTATAAAACTAATGACTTTTAAATTTGGTTTATATTTCAATACTCTTTAATCTCTAAATTTTTAGCCGTTATCTTTTTTCGATAAGGATAATATTACCACTATGATCGACTACATTTAAATTTTATGGAAATAGCAAAGTTGTTTCCCAAATTTTTAAACTGCTAAGAGAGGTTTTTTTCAAAAAATAAACTTTTACTAATATTTAACATCGATATTCACTTTAAAAACGTAAAACTAATAGGCGTAATTAATTTGATGTAAAGAGAAAAATATAAATCTTTACTTTTAACTACTATAAGACTGCGATTTAAAGCTTTGTTATAAGAGCTTTTGTCTGTAATACATTATGACACTAGTTAAAAAAACTCTCCAGCCATTAAGAGCTAGTCCATAAAAGTGGTTCAAAAAATTTGGGCATTTTAATTTAAGGATCTTGCAAACCCTGTAATGGAGAGCAAAAAAAGACTAATTTTGAAAATATGTTCCTTTAAATATAAGAATTATTAGTGGTGCTAAGCGTGCTTTTTACAGTTTGGTTTACAATTTAACAGAAAAGGTACAACTTTTGAAACAGATTAGTTTGTTTATTTATTTATTACAATAAATGCGAAGGAGGGTGCCTGAAAAGAGCACATTCTTACAAATAGCATCTACTAAGTTAGAAATACAGAAAAAAGATGTAACACATGGTATTTCGGTAGTCCTCAAAGCATATAACAGTGAACAATTACATAGAATTATAATAATATTGAAAAAAAGGAAAAAATCACGGTTTAGAAATGGCAATGTTGGTAATATTATAACGGTTCAACTTCTTTTTGAACAATGCGAGTGATTCTGACATGACAATGTCTGATAGCAGCTGATTTCAAGTACTAATTGTGCTATTGTTGATATGTTATTGTTGTTAAATTATACACCATAACTTTTGAAGATATAAATAATAGAATTTGCATTTTATATATTTTTATTTATTTACATTTAGAAACTCCTAAAGAGTCTCATTATTTATTAAACTCATCTTTAATACTTGCAAAATCATAAAAAAGTTTTTCCGGTACTAGATCAACGGTAATTATTTGTTTTTCCATAAGTCTAATTGGTTTTTAAGTGTGATGGATAACATTTTCAGATAAATAGGAAATTTATATATTTCGTAGTAATGCTTCTAAATAAAAAGATAAACTCACTTTGTCAATTTTTTCATGCCCAATCTAAAAGTATTACAATTTTTACAAATAATTGTGGCATCTGAACTTCTTATTTATGTTTTTGTTGCTATTTTATTAAATGTGAGCTGGGTTTTATGTAAAAATGTTAAATAACAAGTAAAACAAGATTGTCCATCACCAAAAGTTCAATCTTCTATAAATTTTTAATGAAAAGATCAAACATTATTAAATTTTCATTGCAAATAAAGCATAAATTTTTGTATTTTATCAGTTTTCCCGCAGAAGTTTGACTGATTTGGTAGTTATCACCCTATTATACATAAAGCTCATTTTTTATGTATTAGGCTTATCTAGTTTTTTATGGTTGAATGAACTCTCATAATGGCATATCTAGGTTTTTTCAGATTTCGTCCTTTCCTTGTAATGTCAAATGTTTTAGGGTTTATGTTTTATACTTTTTGTAAAATTTATAATGCCCGTTTGTTGTTTCTTTTTGAAGCTTTGATAATAAAGTTTGTTATTGCTTGGCTGGTTAAGTTTGCATTTTAGTATTGCTTATTATCTATATATATATTTTTTTATTATATATTTTCTGTTTACCAAATAAGTTTTTTTTCAAATCTGATTTTTATTCAATATAACTAATCTTTATAAAATGATGATATATTTATACTAGAAATTAATTTTCTAATGCTGTTATAAACATTTGTTATGTTACAAAAAACTTTTATTTTAAAATTTATTTTATATATTAGGATAAATTTTTCAGTTTAGCATTTCAAATAGTTCTATTCTACTTGACTAATCGTCTTTCCTATTCACTAAATTTTCTTGCTTAATTTTATACTATATATTTATTTACCTGTATATATTTTATATATTTGAATTATCAGTTTTAAATCAGTTTCTTGCTTTCATACTATTGATGAAACAAAACTAACAATTATCAAAATATTTAATATATGAGTAAAAAATTATCATTATTATCAATATGATGTTTCAAATTAGTTTCTATAATTGAAGAAAATCTAAATTTATCAATCTGTTTCTAAGTCTGGTTTAAGTCTGTAATAAACTGATAGCTTTTATTTTCATTTTATTCTGTTAATAAAAATAATGAGAGATTTTGAAATATTTAAGTTAAGATTGAAATTAATAACTTCTACCTAAACTTAAGCATTTCAAATCTGTTATTAGATAATACCATCAGTGAATAAGTTTATTTTGGAACTCAACTAACACTACTGCCACCTAGCGAATACTTTTACAATTGAAATCCTGTATATCTGATAAACTAAATGGTTAAAATAAAGCAAAATTCCAGAATAAATTTTTAGACTTTTTTACTGTTGCTTGACGACCACTTGTACCATAAGTGTTTTGAAATTTTCATTAATACTTTTATTATAATTTTTTATGTTTAGATTTATTTGTCGAGTTCAAAAATTTACATAAATATTCAAAAATGCCACAAGTTAGTATGGGAACTACATTTTGTGCTCTAGTTATGATCGGTATTGTTGCCGCTATCATCTAAAATGGATTTTTTAGACATTTATTTGACTTCATGTAAGTTATATTATTATTATTACATTTATTTGTATTTAAATGGCAGTTGACGGACAATTAGTTTAAGATGTAACTAATCTGTGCTTTTATTTGCCAAAATTTGCTGTCAATTTTTCTACATGTTAAGTTAAGATATCTTATCATGTCTCAGAGATGACACAAAGCTTTAAACAAATCTTTTGCTAGTCTTATTTCAAAAGATTTGTTTGTATAAAGCATCAAGTGATCATAAATCATATTGATCTTATTTGATAATGTTCTTGATGAGCATTAAATGATGAGAATAATTTCCTCGATTTTTTATAATGAGAGAGATCACGGAAGAAATGATGACATGAATGGATAGATGAATTTTAATGATTACAATCTATCACACAGCGATATTATTGTCTGATCTTCTTTTAATCTTCTTAATTAAATAGTTTATTCCGTTTTCTGCAATTAACTCCAAGTTTTTTTCTAAGGTGATGCCATGAATAATGATGCAATAATCGGAATCTCTTCTTTCTGGTGTTTCAAGAAGTTGAATAATTTTGTCGACTAATAAACCATTCATCTATACAATAAGCGTGTTTCATTTTCTGTCACCAGCAGTTTTAGTTTTTTTAAACCTTATTACTTTTTTAAATTTTACTCTGTTTTATGATTGATCCTAAAGTTTTCTCGACTAAATTATGCAAAGTAAAACTTTTTACTCTAAATTTTAGAAAAATTTAAGTTGATATTCTGAGTTTAGTTAAAAAGTGTCGAGATTTTTGCATCTATAGATTATTACTGGGAGTATCCTCTTGGTATAGGACAACGTAATATGAATAAAAGTTACAAAATAAGTAGAGAAAATGAAAGGCGAGCAGTTGATACATCACTTAATTACTTTTTTTTCAAAAGAGGCGGTTGATGCAAAACCAAGAAAAAGATTCCAAATTGTGATTTGAAGGTGGAAGAGGATTTAATAAACGGTTTGTTAAGTTCTGTAGTGTTACAGAGTAAAAGATCTAAAACATGACCTTTCAGATGAATGGGTTCACGAGTATATTAAGTTAGAGAATTTGTAAAATTGAGAAAGATGTTATGGAAAGTATTATCCAAGGAATATTTCAATTGATTTAGTAAAAAGAAATATCACTTTGGATGGTATTTCTGGTATCATTGGCCTATTTTGAGGTATTAAAGGAAGAATATAAAAAAATAGAATCTAACTTTCGATTTTAAATTAAGAACTTCGACGCAAATAACTTCAGAACTAGTTCTGGAAGAAAGAATTGAAATCAGTATGAACCTGTTAAACTCTAAAGTCCCTTCTGTAGAGCAAGCAGACACCACCTCATCTGATTTCAATGTGATCATGTCCACTGATAGTCAGGGGAAGCACCTTTATGTTCGAAAGCTTGTCAGATGTCCAATACTCAGTTAAGAACAATAGGTCTGATTAGTTAGAGTCAAAATAATGGGACCCAAAGTCTATCTTTCTTGCAATAATTAATTGACAGATTATGTAAGATAGGTGAATTTGACAGAGAAGTTGGAGGTCAACACAAATAGGATGAAGCTTGACAAATAAGTCATTAATGATTACGAATCATCACTCTTACTCACAGCCTTTTTACTGGTTTTTTGTGAAGCTCTTGCTGCTTTTTGGTTCGGTCTAGTGGTATGGATATGGGTGATTTGGCCAGAGTAATCAATGGTGAGGTCTTTAAATTGATCAAAGACCTACATGATCTGAATCCAATTTGGTTTTAACGCCGTCTTTCGATAGAGGTGATTTTCCCTTCAATGACTTTATAAAAGTTTAGAAAGCTTCCTTTGTATTTAGAATTGAATTATCTGTAACAAACTAGGGGGTGTTGAAGATGCATACGTTGAGAGATTTGGAGTTCCTTACAGCAGTTTCATATTGGGATTTTATGGTTGAGGTGATATTTGAGAAAACGGATTGAATCTTTAAAGTAACGTCAGCATATGAGAGCTTGGATCTCACTAATCAGCTCTTACTTGTTAATTACCTTGTTTACCTTTGTTACCTTGTTAATTAAATTTTTAATATCTGTCATGAAAGCTGACAAAAGAGCAATTCGTCTCGGTATAATGAGCATTCTACAGTCTTTATATAAATAAAGAAGCTTGGAAGATGCCTATATTAACTTTTTGGCTATTTTGAATTTTGAACGGTTTTATACTTCACAGTGCATACACTTTTAACAAGCTTTATCATTGATACTAGCTAAGCATACACTATAGGATGTGATAGCCAGTGTATTAACATCTTTTTTAATGGATGCAATTCACGAGAAAAACTGATATAATCACAAAAACAAATATTTCAAGACTCAAACAAATATAATACTACATATAACCAATCTAAGTGCCTTTCTCCTATAAAAACCCTCCTTTTTATAGAAAGAAACTACTGTGTACTTTTATCTAAAACGTTTTCTGTCCAACTTATCATTCTTTTATTTACAATAGCATTATGAATAAACTTTATAAAAGTTTGTTTTATATGGTGAATGATTCGTAACACTATTTTCATTCATTTAGAATACCACGATGAAAAAAACTCTTAGTGTAATAGATGTTGTAATAAACTAAACTTATCTAATCTGTTTAAAATGAACTTATTTGCTTCAAATTGAAGAAACCATTAAAAGTGTAAAATAAGATTTTGAATTGATGAGTAAATTTTGAAAACTAATGCAATATTGAAGTTATCAAAATGAAAAAAAAAGTTATTAAACTCTTAGTTTCGTAATATTGCATCTATTTTTCAAACTCTTATCATATTTTCATGTATAGATACTTGAAAATCTTACATAAGAGGTAGATTTATCAAGGGTTATTTGAGTACATTTCTCACATGAAAAACGCAAAATTTTTAATCTTAAATTGAAGCTTCTGAAGTACTTCATTCAATGATAATTCTTATTGACTTTAAGTTTGAGTCATCTTTATGATGTCGTTTAGTGGTTCAGTCATTTCAAACGTAGAATTTTATTTATAAAACAATTAAATGAAAGACTGAAATTTTATGTAACTAATATTTGAAAACATTTGCACCGGTTAATTATGTTTATTAGAATGATACAATAAAGCATTTTCGGTTTAGTATTTTAGTAAATCATATTAGTTGTTCACTAGCTTATTAAATACAATTCCATTTATATAAATTAACCTTATGGCATGTAATAAAACAATTTGAAGATAAACAGATTTTAGAGGAATAAGAAAGCAAATAAAATATTTAAATCTATAGTGTTTTATTGATGAACTCCTTATGTCATCATTAACTACTTTTTTATTCAGACTAAAGCTAGAACTATCAAAAACAGTTTGCTTGTTTTTCAGTACTTAATAGAATTTTAAAAAAATCAAAGTTTTTAAAGTAAACTTTTTATATTTATTTAAAAATGTTATGATGAACAATACAACTTTATACATCTATTTTTTAAAATAAACAAATAAATCACAACGTCCAAAGTTGTTTGTTTTTAATTTTATTATATTGTAAACAATAAACTTTATTAAAAAACAAAATCATCATATAAAAAAGAACTTTATAAAAATGTATTTTCTAGAAGCATCATTATTTCTAAACTTAAAAAATCTCTAGATGATTATTAGAAATTTTTCATTTTGTTCAAATTCAAAAATTCAAATCTTCGAAACTAAATAAAAAATAGAAAACAAAAAATTAAAGCATAATTTTATAGAAAGCTACAATTAGAAGAAAATCAACATTCGAAAAATACTTGAACAAGTTTTAGTATCAACTTAGTCTGTTTTAATTTTGTATCACCTACTTTTCCACTCGTGAAGAAGTACACTGTTTTAAAGTTTAGTAATTAAATCAGATGCTCATATGAAAAATAGAGTTTAGAAATATAATCAAATATATCTCTTCAGAATGATTCTATAGTTTTTCATTATACCGCAAAGCTGCAGTTAAATGACTTTCAGCTTTGTGATATCTTATTTTATTATGCAAAGTTCTCTTGAAAAAGCCACACTTCCAACAGACTAGAACTATAAAAATGAGTAAAACAGAACCACCAATAGCAGATATTATAATTGTATAAATATATTTCGAAATATCTTTTTCTTTTATGATTTTATTCACCATTGAAGTAGAAGCAAAACTTTCAAGATTACTCTCAGTGGTCAGATTTTCGTAAGTTTTTAACTGAAAGTTAGATGTAATCGCCAAAGTTGCATGAGAGTCTCCATATTCCTCTATGAAAGTACTATTCCATACAACAGCTTTGATGTAGATTAACAAGGAGCTTTGTTTTTTGATTGAATCAACATCACAGATAATATTTACACATCCTTCATATATAGGACAAACGATATCCCAAACTCGTTCTTTAGATTTTTCTGAACTTTGTAAAGATCTCTTCTTTCGTGTTTTAGTTTCAAATTTCAAGCCAAGAGGGTTTATACCTTGATTATTGTACTTGCAGGTGATAAGATCTTTAGATGGGCTTCCATATTTATCTTCAGCTGTAACTTCCAAAAAATAAAAAAGCCATTTTTGGTTTTTGAGTGTGTTAGGCCATGAAATCATCGCTTGTGTATGATCTACATCTTTAAATCCAGTGTTTTCGATCTCATACGTATGAATGACGTAATTTCCAACATCTTCAGGTTTTGTTACAGATGACTGCCCAATCACTTGGCCGCTAAACTCTAAAGTTTCATATTTTTCTGTAGCATAACCATAAACTGAGATCTCATTTGAGAACTCAATTTTAGCTGAACAGATCTTTGGAAGCAATTCTGCTGTTTTCTCACTCGTCGTTGAAGCTTGAACAGTGAAGTTTATGGCATCTATATCATCAAAGTTATCAACAAATGAAAATTTCAAAGCAAGTATCAGACTTGAATTAGAACTAAAAGGGTTGCCAACATCACAATCTACAAAAGTTTTATTATTTTCTTCCATCTCAATACATGAATAGATTGCTCCAACGCCTTTGATATTAACTGCTTGTTCAAATCTAAGCTCTTGTGAATGATCTATTCGAAGTCTAGCTTGATGAGCCTCTTCACCGGTATTCTTTACCGCTATTAAGATTCCAATCTCCTTAGTAGACTCATAAAGTAACGTTGGCATATTATTCGATTCATTTAATTTTTTCCAAGTATTATCATTGATCCCTTTTTCGGCTATAAATGCGTGAAAATCAATGGAACTATTACAGATATTATCTGCACCACAATTTTCATTCTTTATGTCAAGCACAATTGAGTAGTTGTTCCCTTGTAGAATATCTAACACGGGAAAATCATTTAAATCGGCAAGCTCTGTTGTTGCTCTTCTAAATCTCGAGTGACGTTTAATCTTCACTGAATTTATTTTCAGTTCTATTTTCACTGCTGATAATTTATCGACGATTTGGGAAAGAATTTGAACTGATTTTGAAATACATTTAATGGAAGCAGAGTTTTCGAGTAAAATATTTTCTGTGATATAACGTTGATTTGAAGGAAAGAGAAATCTTGAATGTGGTTTAGAGGTATCTAATTCTAAAGTATAATTAACTTTAATTGGGTTGTTAAATGTGCTGGGAACTGAAACATAATCCAAGCACCAGCTAATGACAAAAGTTGATGCTTTGTTAAAAAGATCATGACCAACAGTTTTGAAGGATATTAAATTAACTGAAGTACTTAAATTAGAAATTAAGACTTTAATAATTGGCTTTGCACGTAGTAGAACAACATTTTCAGAAGTAGAGCCAACTAATAAATCAGGTAGCTCATTCATGTCCATATCCAAACCGCCACTTAATGAGTATCCAAAACCAGTTAAATTACCGACTTTATCTGGAAATTTCTCCTTCAAATTCCTTCCTTTAATAATTTGGCTTGGAAGGAAAGTCTGAGAGGTTGATTTTTTTCCGTAAAATATAGAAACTGTGCCGAATCCTCCATCATCACTTGAAGCACCAATTGCAATGTCATCAAAACCGTCTTTATTCAAATCAGCAAGATTTTGAATTGAAATTCCGAAATTAGAGTTTGGCGAGCCGTAAATCGCAACTGGTATTTTATTAAATATAAACTTTGAACTTTTATTTACTTGATAATAAACAAATACAGCACCTTGGTGCTGCTTCGTAGAATTGTATTGATATGGAGACCCAACTATTAAATCATCCAATCCATCTCCATTCAAATCAGCAAACTCTAGCGATGAACCAAAAGATGCAGCGACCACTTTAGTACACAATGTCTGTGTTTTCTCAAATTTACTGTCAAGCTTTATGACGAAAACACAACCAGCATCAGAATAGCGAGGTGCTCCAGTTGCCACTAATCTACTTTGATGTTTTGAAGCTGCTATCGCATAACCAACATTTGAATATGACTCAGCCCATGAATAACTATTTAAAGTTTTTGGTTCTAATTTTTTAGCAGATGTATCAACAGCTAGAACGGTTCCTCTTCTGTCATAGCAACCTGGTGCTCCAAAATAAACGTCGTTTTCACCAAATGCTACTGATGTTCCCAACTGACAAAAGTATTTCCCATCATTACGGCTATAAGGCATATCTTTTATTTGATCAGTCGTGTAGTTTGCTTGAATCTGAGTTGAATCTTCTGTCATGTTCAGAAGAAAACATTTCCCTGATATTTTTTTATCATATTTACCATATGAGTCTTTTTCTATAAAATGCCAAAGATGTGCGCACGTTGCAATTAAACCTTCGGCTTTTTGAGCTTCTAATGAAAACCCTAAGAACTGCTCATGTGTCATAGATTTGTTAGAATTGTTCAGATAAGCAGAGCCTCCAATGTAAACTGACTGACAATCATCTACCTTTGAAGACATTGCACATTTAAATATAGTTCCTGTTTCACCTAAACTTTTATTGAAATTGTATTTTGGTGCTCCAACAAGTAATACAGCGTTGCTTAAGCTCTTGTTATGCTGCTTGTAAAGATATTGAGCGACAGACGTACCAAACATACTTTTGCTTGGACCTTTCTTTATGATTGGATTCAACTCATCAAGATTAAAAGCATAGCAATTATACAAAATTATAGATAAAATGATTCCAATAAATACCTTCATCTCGAATAGAAAATTCTTACAACCTAAAATATATTTATATACATAAAATAAATAAAAACTAAACTCTTGTTTCTGAAGACAAAATACAAAAAACTGTCAGATAATAAACCAGTTAGATTTACAGAAAGTATCTGCAAAAAGTTAATAAAATAGAAACGTAAAATATTTATTCAAAGTCTATTTTAGATATAAATATATCTAGTTAAACATTTATCAACTATCTTAAACACAACAAATTATTTCTATAAATGGAAATAATTTTGCAAATATGCTCTCAAAGTTGTGAAGTCTAACTACTTCAATGTCAAAAAACAAACTATACATAAAAAAACCTTTTATATAAACTCTGAAAATAATTATTAGAAAGTTTGAGTTCAAAATGTTGAAGAGTTTCTCTACTAAGGAAAAAATCTCAATACTTCGGCACAAAAATGATTCGTCATCAATTGATGACGTCTTCAAATTATTCCAAGCATGACCATCAGCTGAGCGTAGCAGTAAACAAACGAAATACTAGAAGAAAGTTAATGTTGAGTTTAACTTTATCTTTTCTAATTTATAACCATTTCAGAAGAGACATAAGGCAGATTAAAATGGACAATAACAAAAATGAAAAATAACAACTTTGGTTTCCGGTTTCTGATTTTGTGTGATTTAAAAACGAAGTTTTTTAAATCATATGAAGATAAGTTTTTTAAACATAACTCATCAATCACCTTATTATTTGTTGTGCCATATATGGTAAAAAATAGTTTTTAAAATAATGAATGCGTTTTTCAGAAACGAAGCTAGTAAACTGTTCTTCTATCAATAAATATATTATTAGAGTGATCTAATTAATATGATCTCATAACAAAGTTGAAAATCATCTTCTATTGGAAATAAAATAACTAAATTTCTAATTAATATAGATTGTCCAAAACTTGCACTTAATTTTTGCTAATTATTCAACCATAACAGACTCCTGTGTTGCTTCTACTTAAAAATGATTTCTTTTGACATTGCTGAAAAAGTTTTAATGTAGTTGAGAATAATAACAGGCTTCTAGAAATTCGATTGAAAATAAAAGTTCGGAACAAAAAGAATAATTGTTTCACGTGTTTGATAAGGCGAACAAATAATGTCATAATTAATTTTAACTTGCTGCAAGTCCTACGAGTATTACTCATATGTTACCATTCTCAAAACTATTATTCAATGACAATTAGACTTTTGAACGTTAGAAAAAAATAAAATTTTCAAATGACGTAAACAACGTAATATTAAAATATCAATTTAAATATCAGTTAATGTAAAAGTTATTAATTAAACAATATCAGTAGTTTATTTAGAAAATTTAGGAAAGTTTATTAGAGAAAATAAATGAAATCTAAATATTATTAACAAAATATTTCCAAAATTTTTCAAATTAAATGGGCTGACGGTGAAAAATACAAACAAATTATCGAAAAGATAAATTATCGAAACGATATTATCAAAAAGATAAATTATCGAAAAGATAAATTCTCAGCACCGGCAGACAGTTGTATTTATTTTAAAACTTTCTCCTTGCTATTAAATATATACTTAGATTATTGCAAATATTAAGAACAAATATTCAAGAAGCACGAAATAATGTAGAAGCAGCTATTTAAATTCAACTTTCATGATAACGAATAAAAACTTTTACATCTCTATTTATAAGATCACCATGAAGTAAAAAAAAAGCTAGCAAATTAAGTTCTGTAAAAAATTGCAAGAAAGATTGACATTTTGTAATTTTCAACAAAATACACTTTTTAATGTCACCAATAAGTCTTCTAAACTCTTAACAACTTCCTGATTTTCCTTCATCTTTGAATCAACTTTAATTTTTATTAAATGGATAAATTTTTGAATTTTGAACTATAGCGAGTATCTGTTTTTTGTTTATTTGACTTTTAAAACTGAAAAAAAAATATTTCCAGCAAGCGATTTCAGATAAAATAATTTGTTTGAAATTGCTACTTTGTGTTGTTACAAAACAAGTTTTGTTCTCTTTTTTACTTTAGTTTTACATTTACAAAGAAACTCTGAATTTAAATTATAAGTTTGCTTTCAAAGAAGAAAACAATTGAATTGTGGTAATATATGATCTTAACAACCTAAAAAGTAAAAATAATATAATAAAGTCTTACTAAATTTTTTTTCTTGAATTAATGTAAATCATACCGAGTGTTACACTAAATAAAATGTTTTTAGATTTGTTATGTTATTTATGAATATTATAATAATGCTATTTATTAAAAAAGCTTACAAAAATACATAGAAAATATAACAGTTAGAAATTTATGATTTCTTCCATACCTGAAACTCACAAAGAATCTAGAATTAAAAGGCAAATATAAAATTATTTATAACTTCAATCTGTTCTACAAATCCTATACAAAAAATAATAGATAAACAAAAATGATGGTAAGTAATAATCATTAACTTTTTATTTAAGTTTAAACTAAAAGTTTACATTTCTTAAAGTTATTATCTAAATATCATTTTAAGTTACTTAATATGTAAATATAAAATGAAGCAAAAAAGTTTACTTCATTAGTTAAAGAAAACTCTACAAAAAAAACTATATAAATGAGTAGCTTTAAGAAAATCTTTGATATACAAAATCCTAATTCTTATTCTAATAGGATAAAATCTAATTAGGCCTAATGTTAACTTTACAAATCAAAAAGTAAGACAATAGTTTTATTTATTTGTTAATAATATAGCTGATAACTCTTTTATTAACTTCTATATATTTTAAAAATGAAAATCTACGGTATTTTCAAATAGTTTATTTTCAGAGATATTTTCTTTTATAAACAAGAAAAGTTATTTTAACGTTTCTTGGTTATGTCTGAAAATTTTAGGCAAGTGAGTTTATCTATATAAAATAGTTTATAAGTTAAAATATATACTGAAGATTGAAAATAGGTTTTAAAAGAAACTGTTTATATAAAAAAAGTAAATATTTACAAACATTCTATTGACAACTAATGCAATCCAATACTTTTTTAGACTATTAATCACCATAGAAAATAACAATATATATAACTATTATACTCATATAAAACGACTAACCAACAATACTATTCAAAGAGACTAAAACATAAATTCTGTTTTCTTAGATAACAGCAAATCAAATTCAAAATATTTTTGTTATTTCATGAAGAAGCATTCTTTAAGAATTTTTTACCGACTTAAAAACTGCTATAAAATATTTCAAATTGAAACAATAGAAATTTCAAATGTACAAATTATCGATGAAATATCTCTTGCTGAGATTTTACTTTATTACTGAAATAATATTTTTCTTTAGTCTTGTAACGTGCTTTATGTATTTCTAAAAGTTTGTGTTGCAAGCAGTTGTTGTAAGATGCTTATCTATGATTTATTTTTTGATAAACCTTTTTTTAAAAACTTAACTCTTATTTCAGAATATCAAATGTTACAAAGCTTATGTAGTGTCGAGTATTTTTATCAATACGAATCTTGTTCAGCAACTGTAAATTTTTAAATAATTTGTTTACATCTACTTAATCACTCAATTTAAAAGGGTCGCTATAGCAATTGCTTGTTATAATAACAATCAGTACAAGTAAAGTAAAATTTACAAGTAAAAAAGCTTATAAGTGTTAGAACATAGCTTAAAAATTTTACAGATAAATGTAGCAAGTATCACCAATAATAGGCGCTTTGCGACCATCAGTTAAATGTATAAATCCCATTTTTACTAAACAAAAAATGTTTCTATATAATAATTAGGAAAAAACAGCTTTAATGTGTTTATTTAATGTAAAACAACTCTTGATGGAAAAGTAAGCAATAACCTAATCGCTTATTTAGAATTTACTGATTCAAATTTAACATTTTGGTTTACTTCTAGCTTTATTAGGTAATTTTAATAGGATTATGCAATCAGTTTCAAATTTAAACTTTTGTAAATATACCTTATGTTTGATGAATAGTTATGATTAATAATAGTAGTTTGAATCATAGATAATTAATTGTAGAAATTAAGTAATACACTAATTAAACTAATTTTTATAAAGTACCCACACATAGATAATTTTTTATAGAATACTTTTAAGATTCTCGTCAAAATAATTTTATCAAAGTTGATTTATTGCAAAAGTTAACTGAAGTTAAACAGTCAACCGCAGCACAGATCACATGACTAGGAAATTACCATTCATGCCACGTCTTTTTGATGACGTCAGTTTGATTACAGTTTTAGCCTGAGTCTCTTGGTTAGGTTGTCGCTTAGGCCTATGGCCTGTTATTATTAGTTTTTATAACATTTTAAGGGTTCAATGTATCATCTAATCGTTTGATTTTACATTATAGCAATATATTTTTTAAATAAAAATCACTTAATAAAGTTGTTTAAAAACTAGGCTTGGTCTATCATGGAATTCTTTACTTTTATGAAATGATTAAAAAAAAGTTTATTTACATTTTTTCATAACTTCTATAACAAACTCTTTGATTTATCAAGAAGTCTCTTTGTATGGGCTATGGATTTTTTATAAAATAAATTTAATGCTTGAATTTTATGATTTTAATTATTTGTAATATATTATTTCAGAAAATCACTCAACACCTAAAACATTAAATTTTAAATGGTACTCAATAATATCAACTAACTGCTTACTATTCAGTAATTTTTCCGAGTTGATTTTCATGTATTTTTGCTTTGTTGCTAAATTTTTGTTTATGAATTTTGATATTCTATTTAAAAGTTTACTTTGAGTTTGTTTATTAGATAATTTTGATATAAATGTTCCAGATAAAAAAGGCCAGAGTCTTCTTATTATTATGATTTGAATTATGTTTTCATAAAAAATCTTTTTTGTTTTAAGCTTACTTAAATTTTATTTATTTCAATTATTTAAGTAAATATTTATTTTTTAAACTGGATTACTTTATTTGTTGCTTTAACTCAAAGTGTTATATAATTAAAAATTGTGAAGTGACTAAATTTTGTGTTTACTTTTTTTGCCATTTCAAAATACTTTTACTTCAAAAATAAATTAAAACAGATTTTTGGTTTAAGATTAGAAATATTTGAAATTAGAAGTATTTTTAAAGTAAAAAACAATATTACAATGATTTTCATTGTTTAAAAGTGTTGTGTCATCCATATTTTTAATAAATAAAAGAAAATAGCTGTTGTTATTATTCAAGTTTTAAAAAAAATTTGTTATTTTGTTATAAGTTTGTTTATCAGTTTTCAGGTACTTTTGGTTTTATTTGTAAGTTTATTGCTTTTATTTTTAATCTATCATGTAATATTTCGCCTTATTTCTTAATCATGACCAGTTTTAAAAATTCATTTTTGTAAAGTGCTTTTTAATTTTTTTAAAAATGATATATATATATTCTGAAATAATTCATAATTTGTGATTATTGATAATCTCTTATTATTTTATGCTTTAATTTAGGCTTTTATTATTTATCATAATATGTTGTTATTAAATCAATACAATGATATAATTATTAGATATTGTGAGCTATATATGATTAGATTTGATATATGTAAGTTATGATTTTTAGAACTTGTGTATATATTATGTTTATTAAATTCTCTAGATTATTATTATTATTTATCTATATTTTTCATTATTTTAGTTTTTATATATTTAATAATGTTAGTTTTAGTAATTATTATTTTTATATAGTAGAAACTTTAATGACATAACATGTTGTTTTAATATTTTAAGATAAAATAACTTTTAACAGATAAAGTAAGCTAACATAGCTGTAATAACTATTTCTAGTTCCAATATATTTTTGTAATAAATAGATTTAATAATATTACTTATTAGTAATTTTACAAAAATAGGTTTTATTATATGTTTAAGATCTCCTATGCTAGACTAAAATAAACATTTTGCCTCATCTGGTTATTAAATGTACCTGAAATAATCGATTTTCTAAGATTTTTAACTTAAAATATAGATATATGACTATTTAAGATTTTTAAGTATCAGGTTTAGTGGTTTTTTAAATGGTTTGAATCGATTAAAAATCAGTTGAGCTTCAGTTTATTTTGTTGGGAAGAATCTCAATCAGCCTTTAGTTTATAAGATATTATTTTGTTTAATTTATTTAAATTTATCTTGTTTTTTGGAACTATCTTATGTGTTACTTGGACCATTTCTTTGCTAATAGTATTTAATGTAGTTTGTGTATCCAGCATACATTATTATGAAAGATTTACTTTTAATAAGAAAGCAAGTTGCCTTGTGTTTTAATATCATATTAAATAGTATCAAATATTAATCAATAACAATATCATAATTCAAGTTATAATTATTATCAATATTATACTAATTCAATTACCTATTAGTCAAGCTCTCGGTATGTTTATTATAGCTTTTAAAACAATTTTCAGCTAATAATTTTTCTCTAAAATTTGGATGAAAGAAATCTAAAAGAGAAAAGTTTCTTTTCATTAAAAATTTGATCAAATTTTGTGTTTAGAACTGTTTTAAATATTTTCAAAGCTTTGAATTGAGTTGGTTTTAAAATATGAATGACATTTTCATAGCTTAGTAAAATTAATAATTTTATTTAATAAATATTTTGTTTAGGTTTTTAGTTTGTCAAAATTTAAGATATCAAATTTCCCCTTTTGAAACTGCTTACTTGTTATGACCATGAACCCTGAGTAGTAAGTTTATTTCTTGGTTTATAGTCCTAAGATTCTTTCTCTAGAAGTATTTCCTTCCTACAATTTTATTGTTTAAGCTAATGTGAACTTGTTTTGATAATTGTAATATATTTCTTCTTAAAAACTGATTTAACTTTAAATATTTTTTATTAATTTATTTTTTATTAAAAATGGCCTATTTATTTAGTTTGTATTGATATCTAAAAGCTTTCTGTAGTTAAAGATTAACTTTATGATAAAATTTGTTATTAACTCACTAATTAGATTACTTTTAGGCTTTTAATAAAAAGTTTGTCATGAATTGTTTGTATATGAAAATATTTATTTTATTTAGATTGATGGTAGTTTATTTTTTTATTTTTAGCGATTATCTCTTCAAACTTCTTTTGATTGGCGATTCTGGTGTTGGAAAATCGTGTTTATTGCTTAGATTTGCGGTTAGTAATATTTACTTTGCAGATTTTTATATGTTTTTTTTTGCCTATTTTAATTATTCATGTTTTTTAGGATGATACTTATACTGAAAGCTATATTAGTACCATTGGTGTCGACTTTAAAATTCGCACTATAGAATTGGATGGAAAAACTATAAAGCTGCAAATTGTAAGTTATTTTTCTCCGATGATTTTAAAGAATTATTTTTTCAATTTATGTTTTTTAGTGGGATACCGCAGGGCAGGAACGTTTTCGAACTATTACTTCAAGTTATTATCGTGGAGCTCATGGAATCATTGTTGTTTATGATGTGACTGACCAGGTTTGAGTTTTCTTACTTCCTACCTTAGTTAATGATTGATAGTTTTGATTTTTTAAGTATTTCATTTTGGGTGTTTTGCAAACATAAAAATATTTTAATTGTTTTGTAGGAATCATTTAACAATGTTAAGCAATGGTTGAAAGAAATAGAAAAGTATGCTAGTGAAAATGTGAACAAGTTGCTGGTGGGTAATAAATGTGATCTAACAACTAAGAAGGTTGTTGATTATACAACAGCTAAAGTAAGTTGAGTAAATCATTTAGAGACAAAAATAAATCAATTTGTATCAAATAGGAATACGCAGATACATTGAAAATTCCTTTCCTTGAGACTAGTGCTAAAACTGCAAACAACGTGGAACAAGCTTTTATGACGATGGCTGCTGAAATTAAGAATAGAATGGGACCTGGAACCTCAGCTTCTAATCCTGGTAAAACAGATTTTATAATAGAAAGTTATATTAGCGTTGAAAGATCGTTAAATTAAACAATTTCCTCTGCTTCATTAAAGTCTTATTTTGCTTTTTTATATTGTAAGTAGCACTAATTTCCACATTTTGTGTCTTTCAGGTCAACGACCAAATGTAAATATCGCTGATTCGAAACCTGTTGATACAAATAAGGGATGTTGTTAACTTTTCATTCTTCTTTATCAAAAGCTTCTGATATGTAAGGAAGAGTTGAATTCTAACCGTATGTTTCTGCTACATTTCAGTGAAGAGACATATTAGTCATGGTCATCACAAAATGAAACCTATTTCTTCCTCTATAACCCTTAATTTCTCATCTTTTAAACCTCATCCTATTTAAAACCTTTCGGATCTCCATATCGAAAATTCTTTAATTTATTAAGGCTAATTTTTTTAGTTTTCCTGGAAAAAGCTGAGTCATGCTTTTTTGGCTTCTCAAATTTTGAGTATTAATGACTATGTATCAAAATAATTTCAACTCCGTTTTAATTCCGTTTTATGTATCTTTTTCACGTATACTTGCTTGTTTGTGTTCCATTCTTATTTCCTTTTTCCTCTAAATGAATAATTAAAGATTGAATGGAAGGTTGTACTGGTTTTATCAATTTCATTATTAGTTAGTTCTTCTTGAAATTCTCAGCTCCTAAATTCAACCTCTTTGATTTACTCTCATATTTTTCATATTACTGACTTGTGTATAGCTTGTATACATGAGCGTTATATTTGTCTTTTATTCCTGGTCAATAATAAAACATTTCTATAGCTTCACATTTGCTAGACTTATCAGCTGCTTTTAGAAAATTGACTTTTCGTAGTAGAGAGGGTGTGGGTAGGACAAGCAAACTTTGTGTTTTTTTGCCTTAATGACCAATTTATTGTTTACTTTTTTTGACTTTATAACCAGTTAAATAATGAACATCATTCGAATGACTTTCAAGCAGAGTAGCTTTTCTTTTGTATTTCATAATCTTGGCTAAATCATTTTAGAAGCAATTAGCGACCTTTTCTTCATTATTCAATTAAATTTAGCAATTTGTCGATTTTTGCGGTATTAACTCTGTTTATAATAAGTCTATAGATAGAAAGGTAGATTGCGTGGGCAATTCTTCTTCGTCGTTTGCTCTTGTGTTAAAATTTCTTATCAAGATTTATCTTTAACATTTACTTGAAGATCAAAAATCAATTTAGAAAAGGAGAAATTCAAGCTAGGTATGAGAAATTGGCAAATTCCCTAACAGGATTTGCACCACTTTAGTTTTAGTGATTTCATTTTTTCAGCTGAAATTTTTATCAGACAAAATTGGCTCATTAATAAAAAGTAAAATAGATCATTTATTGTATAAAATTAATTATGAGTTTATGGCCAATATTTAAGCCACCAAGGAATTTTAAATCCGTTTGATTTATAAGATTCCGTTTGATTCTATTTTACTACTAATTATATCTAGCACAGATCATTTTCAAGAGTTCAATCCAAATTATCTTGATCATTTTTTAAACTCTTCATCAACAAGTACTTTTCACTAAATATAAATTTCACTCACTGGTGCTACAAAATAAACCTACAAATGGATCAAGTCATAATTGATCAGCTTTTTACTTGCACAAAATTTTATTAGCTTTTCAATATGACTAGTTAGATATTTTTAAGATAATATACAAAATAAACAGATTTTGCAGATCTTTGTAAAAACCAACCCTAGAACAACTTAGTCCAATATAATGACATATTTCGATAATACATTTCGGTAATACAAAATTTCTTATAAATTAGGTTTATTAGGAAGCTTTTTAATTAATTACTTTTAATACCTTACTGTATCCTTATTCTATGCAATTAGATAATATTTGAAAAATCGACTCAATAAATGAGATAAAATAAACCTTGAAATATTTTTCTGTGTTTCCTCTTAATCATTTTTGGGAGGTTCTAGTTACAGTTGATATTTCTACTAAAAGTTTAAATCTGAATAGAGATGGTTGAACTTTTGTTAATGTAATCATCCTATATATTTGATATCGACTATTAAAACAATAACATTTGCCCACATTGGTAAAAATAATATAATCTGCCATAAGGACTGTATCAATATACCAGTCTTCAGTTAAACCATTAATCAATAGTATTAACTCTTTACACAATAATTTCAAAATGATATGCATATAAATTTTAATAACTACTATATAAAAAGCTTCATTTCAACGCGACGAGAGGTTAAGTCGATCCAAATCAGTGTACTTTGAATGTTAAAAAAAGTTAAAACTCCACCATTATTATCTGTTATTAAATTTATGCTGCACGATCTTACATCGCTAGATAATGAGTATCTCGCCCAGTTGTGAGTAAATAGTGGTATTTCCTTGTTGTTGTGAAAAAAACATAAATTTTGCCCAAAATTGACCTCAATCTCAATATATTGGGGCACTGGGCCGTGTCATCAATCACCAGCACCAAGGATAAAGGTTGTTTAGCGTTACAGCCATGCTGCAAAATTATGGATAACCCAAGGATTATGAAGAAACTATGAAGATCCATTGTTTTCTATACAGCAGGACTCCATTTTCCACAGCAACAAGTTAATGCAGCGGAACAAAAAGGACTAATGCTACGGCAACTGGAGTTGCAAGAATAACAAGAACGACACTGATTACAGCAACCAACTGTCCATGAGGCTTTAAATTCGAATTTTTGCATCTTCATAAGTTTTCTCATTAACCATTAAAGTCCTTCTAACTGGGGGTTTTCGGACTTTTCCTTGTTGCTCGAATCTAGATTCTTCCACGTGTTAGGCGGGGGTGATAATCGCTATATTATGAAGATATTTTATATATTTCTTATTTTATATACTTATTTTGATCTCTACATCATTTCTTTTATTCTGTGTTATCTTTCTAAAATCCTTAATTCTAAAGACAAAACCATGATTGGTTGTATGATTTAAGAAAATTCATTTATTTTTATCCCTTTCATTATTGCAAAAACTCTACTTGGTTTAGTAAATAAAAGATACTCAAGCATTAGCATCAAAACAGATGGATATATAAAATTATTCATTTATCTAAATTAAATCAAAATGTTCTAACAATTTATAATATTACTTTAAGTTTTGGTTACTGGCTAAGTGATCGTTAATGTTATTTGTTAATAGATATACTTAAACACTATAATAAACATTCTAAGGTTTCTCATGGCCTAATTTCAGGAGTTTTTTGAAATATTTTTATACGATGCCTACCGCTATCAGTTTTATTTATTTTTATTTGAGAAAAAACTTGAAAGTGTATCAAATTTCTTAAGTGAAGTAAAATTACATTTAGTATTACTAACTGGAACATATCACAGTATATGCTTTCCATCAGGTTACAGTGGAAATCAAAAATTTCTTCTAACTATTTTCTAGTCATGCAGTAAGCTTTGAATATCGTAAGAACTTTATCAAAGGTAAAAGATTGTTTCATATATACATATGAAGAGTATATCATACTCCTAAAAAATGAAAAGCCATATTTTCCAACAGCAAACTATTTACAAGAAAACACTAAGAAATTCATTCAAGAAATTGTTTTCTATATAAGGTAAGTTTTAATTTAACGTTAGACATAATCATAAATAAATTGTAATTTTTTTCTCTATTTGTAGTTTTTGATTAAAACAAAAGATTGTTTTTCTTTATGCACTATAGTTAAGTTTATCTATACTGAAATTAAAGAAATTGAAATAATTATTTTATCAGAACTTTATTTTTATTTATTACAATAAATGCTAAAGAGAGCTCCTCCCGCTAACACACATTCTCACAAATAACATCATTTAGGTGATAAAGATAATATTAAAGCTCTTACAGACTAAGACAAATGAACTTAAATAATTTTCACTTTTAATACAAGTGATTAGTTAAGTATAATACTTTTAGTTGGATAATTTTCTAAGTAGAATTATTATTTTTAACTTCTTATGAAATTATTCATATAAATATATTTTAGTTTGTATATAGGATTGCTTAAGATTACAAAAAAATAGTTTAAATTCTTATTCGATTTTTTTCAGGACAATTTGATTTTAACAGAATGAGTTTTAGGCAAGAAACCATTTGTGTATGTAGATTATAACTTTAATTTTTATTTGCTGCTTAATTAAACTCTTTTATTATTAAAGTTTTATTATAAGTTTAAAATATTATTATTTTTAGAAATATGATTATCAGCTTCTAATATTTTTTGTATGATTTAGGAATGCATTGAAATTGTGAAAGATGTTGAAAACAGTAACTTGATTCTAGGATTTGCTATTGGAGGTGGAATTGACCAAGATGCAAGCAAAAATCCCTTTAGTCCTGGTGACTCTGTAAGCAGTTGACCAAAATTCACTTTTTATAGACTTATTTAGATAATTTATTTTTGTTAAAATTTTTGATTGGCATAAGTTTTGTTATAAAAGGTTTTTGTAAAAAAAGTTTTATTTAGTTTTAAATTTATTGGTTGCTGTGCAAGGGTCTCAAAAAAGTATTTATAATTGATATAACAATTCATAATATAATATGATTCTTCTACTTCAGATTGTATAATTTTTATCCTCTATTCGCTTTTCCATAAAAAAGTTAATTTATTTTAAAATTTATTTCAAGTAATAATTTAGTATAAGAAATAAAAATTTACAAAATAGTATTCAACTACTTTCTAAGTTTGCTAAATTTGCTCAGGGTATCTTTGTGACTCGCCTCACTCCAGATGGACCAGCAGAAAAAGGAGGACTTCATGTAGGTGATAAGATCTTGCAAGCAAATGGCTATGATCTTACCATGGCGACACAAAAGCAAGCAAAAAAACGATTAACAAAAAATCAACGAATTATTCGACTGAAAGTTACTAGACCTAGTTTGGTCAACGCCCAAGTTCTTGATAAACTCGATGACATAGAGGAACCAGAATACGTGTGAATCATTTCAATTCCATGAAATTTCTAATTTTCTGATTAATTTTTTGGCAATTGATATGTTCTCTATTTTCTATTCTTTTATAAGTTGTGTTTTCAATACATTTTTCTAATGTACAAATACTTATAAGTATACTTTAAAAAATCATTCAGAATAAATTATGTTCTATATTTTATATTTTAAAATCAAAATCTGAATTTTTGTCTTTTTATTAGTAATGTATTTAGAAAATGTTTATTAACTGTTAGAAAGTAGTATTAAGTAGCATTGACCAGTTTTTATGGCCAGCTGATCTATCTTTATGAAGGGCCAGAGACAAGTTCTTAATTGACGATTTATTTGTTTTTATTCAGAATCGGCAACGGTTATACATAACTGTTGTGTTTACATATTAGTAAAACTGATTTTTAATAAAGACAAACATTTAAAGTAAAAGTTACCAGAGTATAACAAGAGCTGTTAAATGAACAGAGAAGATAGATATATATATCAGCATATAAAACCGAAACACTTAAATATATGTTAACTTTAATCATTTTACTACTTTTGCCTAAAAATGATATAATATTTATATAAATAATATGATAAAAAATTTTACAATCAAGGTTTTTTCAGAGTTTATTGGTTACTCTGGAGAAAAAAAATATTTTGCATTTGAGCTGTAAAAACGAAACTTTTTAGGTTCTTGTAAATCATTCAATGAGAGTAAAATATTAAGTAAATCTTATTTGCTTAGAATTATTTGTTATTGACTTTATATTATTTAAAAGCTTATTCTTTGCTATTTAGAGAAAATGAATTTAAAAAAGTTGCATCTGTCAAATTATTTCTTTTATCTATAATATTGATTCTTCAACTTATACTTAGGTTGACTAGAAATAATGAACAGAATTCAAATCGATTGTTTAATAAAGCAATTGTAAGACCATTATTCACATCTTTACTCTGCTTAACATTTTTAAGCATGCTTATATATTATTATTCAAGAAAATTTCATCTTTTCATTTTGTTCAAAAGTTGTTTCATATTAAGACTTGTTGCTTTATTTTGAGAATATTTTACTCTTTCTACCTAAAAATTTTATAAAATAATAACTTGCACTAAAAGCTTCTTATAATCACTTTTTCATTTTGAAGTTTAGTTTTATAAATTCCTGATATAACACTAAAATAAATTTATATTGACTTTTGTATAATAAAAAGTCGCATAGAAATGTATTAAGCTTTTAATAATACGAATAAATTCATTATATAAATTCTAATATAAAACTTTTAAAATAAAATGAATTTTAATCTCGTAAAGTAACCATTACGCCCATTATCTCCAAACACTTTCACCGAGTTTTAATTTAACTCCGTATTGCGCACAACTTCACTCAGAATATTTTTTGTTTGTACTAATTGCTCCTGTGCTTTATTCATTAATATATTTTTTTATGAACTTTTTAATACAAAATTTAATTTATGAAAATTTGCTACATTTTTTTGAAGTAGTTTTGATCTTTTAAAGTAAATTATGTTTATAATTTTATTTTATTTATAATTTTATGAATTAATTTTACATAAATTTTAAATATAAACATTAAAATTAATAATATTTTGATAGATAATTTTGAATTAAGGAAGTTTAAAAAAAGAGTTACTTAAGAATATACTACTATTATATAGCCCATTAACTTATAAATAAAAAACTTATCTAATTAACTGCAAAATTGTTTATATTTACTGAATTTTGAAATTGTGTATTAAAAATTTAATTTTTCAATTAATCTATTTTATATCAAATATTGATAATCAAAAGTTGATTTAACTGAATTAGGTTCTAAAATTGTTCACCTAATTTTAGTGTATGTACAAATTTGTACTGCATATTAATAAGTAATTGATTTTTGATTTATTTAGTGGAAATTTTAATTAGTCAGTTTAACTAGTATTATTAAATAGTCAAGATTTGATTAATCATACTTATTATTCTATCCATTATTAAAACTATATAGTTAGCTAAGGGAAATTGTATACACAAATCTATGTTTAATGATAAGTATAATGTGTTGATTACAAAATATTATTTTTTTTTTTAATGATCATTTATGAAAATTGTTTTTAATTAAATTTTTGTTGAATTTGGATTTTTCTGTAAGCTGATTTATTAACTGTTTTTACATATAATTAAAAACTGTAGGTCTTTTGTATATATAAAGTTAGATGATTTTTTTCTTATAATTTCCGAATAATTAAGTATGTTTGTACAAATGTTTATATATTTCTGATGATAGCAAACTTCATAATACTTTATCTATGTTTTTATGTGATAAAAACAAATGTAAAAATATACTCTCCTACAAAAAGCCATTTGTTATTTGATGAATGAATAAATGAAAGTTATTTAATAATTAATGATAAATCTTTAAAAATAGAATTCTCATTAAATATAAGATTCCTTGATAAGTTTTGATTTTTTGTACAGATATTATTCTTATAAGTTTTAGTTTTATCTAATCTTTTCTGTTTTAATATTTGGCTTATTTTAGAACATTAATGTCAATAGTTTTATTCTTATTTTATTTGACACCATATTTTTGCAATATAGTGAAACTAGCAATTGTTAGGTGATTTAGAAAAGATGGTGAAATATCCTTGAAGTGTTGTATCATTTATTCTTGTATAACTTATCAGCTTTTTCTGGTGAATTTATTTTTAATCTTATAGATAATAGTCAACAAATATTTTTCTACTAAATTTTTCATGGGCAAAAATAAAGTAATATTAATAGTAATATAATTAATATTACTTGATATAACTTGTAACTTTTATTTAAGAATAATCTTTTATAATTATCATATTTTGTTATAGCTGTATATCAAGTTATTTTTTTAACTCCATGGTTATATAAACTTTTTTTTTAATGATTTTTCTAAATTGATTATTTTCTATTTATTTATGTTTTAAATGTTTGATAAGTAATATAAAGTTGTCAGATCTTTTATAAGTAATTTATTATAATCTTATTTATTTATTTAGTTACTATAGATTCAACATAAATACCACTAAAAATATATAAAAAATGTCCTCTGGGAGACCATTAGTAGCCTTGTTGGATGGTCGTGATTGTAGCTTAGAGATGCCAATTTTAAAAGATGTTGCCACAGTAGCTTTCTGTGATGCTCAATCTACCCAAGAAATTCATGAAAAGGTGATTGAGAATTTATTTTTACACTGCCTTAACTTATTGATGATTAATAATCAAAATTTTACAATTTTTTGGGTTTTATTCATTCTAATTAACTTTGATTAGTTGAACTGCTAGTATCTCACCTGTTTTTGAGAATCGGGTATTAAGTAGTTTAATTTGATTGGAAAGGTTTTGAATGAAGCTGTTGGAGCTTTACTGTATCATGGCATTGACTTGAAACGCGATGAGTTAGAGAAATTTAAAGCTTTGAAAATCATTGTAAGAATTGGATCTGGCCATGACAATGTAGACTTGAAGGCTGCCGCCGAATTAGGTAAAAAACATTTTAATTTATCTACTAACAGCTTTTTTTCTTTTTATAAACATCTGATAAATGAAATAAGTAATAATAACCATGAACATTTTGAAGATGTTTCATATATGAACAATAAATTTGACCTTTTCAGTTTATTTTTCTCTATTTTTAATATATTTTATCATTTAATTAATCATGTCAAATATTTTATTATTATATTAAGAAAATACTTTGAAACGTCATTTCAATTAGTCTTTTTCAATTTGAATTTATAGGTATATTATTTTTTTAATCTATTTTTATAGGAATTGCTGTGAGTAATGTTCCATTTGCTTGTGTGGAAGAAGTCGCTGATACAACTCTCTGTCTGATCCTTAATTTGTACCGAAGAGTTATTTGGCTTCATAACTCAGTCAAAACTGGTTCTAGACCAAACAGTGCTGAAGCTGTAAGGGAACTAGCTGCTGGTTCGACCCGCATTCGTGGAGACACTTTGGGTATTATTGGTTTAGGTCAGTGACAATTTTTCTATTTTATTTTATGAAGTAAAACGAACTTTTTTTTGGGAATTTCTTGGGTTATTTTGCACAATTTTGTGGTTCAAATATTTCTGATATTTATTTGCAACTATTATCAAGTAATCTGTGCTTGATCGTATATTAGGTTACCTGGAGTTGTATTTAGATTCTCATCGAGTAGTTTTGATGACTTTTATACAAAATGGCTTTTATATCTGCTGTTCTATTCTTCCTCTTCAAGTTTTCAATCATACAGTAGTAGTTGAGACTTGGTGATGATCAGCTCAAACATTTTTCTTCATCACTACATTTAAATTGATAAAATCAGAAATGAGATATTCTTGATTATCAAATTGCACAATCAATATCTTCATCACGTTTCAATTAATTTTTTTGATAAGTTTTAAACTTTTACTTCTTTTAATTTTTATATCAATCATCATTGAAATATTTCAGAAAAAATATTTTTAAAGTTTCTTCATTTTTTTCTGATATCTCAGGTCGTATTGGTACTGCTGTAGCTAGAAGAGCCCAAGCGTTTGGTTTTCATATCATTTTTTATGACCCATTTTTATTGGACGGCATTGGAAGAGCTCTGGGTTACAATCAAGTCCATTCTTTACAGGTAAATAATTAATTATTCGGCAATTTTCACGTTTATTTTTCAGATTTTTGTTTTTTTTGACTATTTTTTGCTGAAATCAAGAACTTTTATCATTTGCTAATTGTTGTTTTTTCAACTTGACTTTATTTTCACAGCAGTTAAAAGTTGATTTTGTGAATAATATCAAGTCATTGCTGCTGTAATCAAATAAAATCATCTTTCTTGTTCTTTTTCGGTACATACTTGTGACTGTCTACTTCCAATATTCAATTTGATCTCTGCTTTCTGCAAATATATTTTATCACAATCTGCTCATCATTTATAAGATCAAATAACTAAGATCACACCTGTTGATATATCTTGTACAGATCTTTACTTCAACGACTACAAATTTCAAAAAAATTACTTTTCTATAAATCCTAATCAAGCAGCCAATAGTTTTGTAGAAAAAATTTTTTGAATTACTTTCAACCAAATTTTCGATTTCTACTAAACATTCATTTACATGTAACACTTTTTATTAATTTATCTTTTAGCAAAAAAAAAACTGGTTTTTGTGAGTAGTTTTTTGTGACATTAGTTCCTTCTAAGAATAATTTCCAATTACTTTATGCTCTAGCCTAGGGTAATAACTCTGTTGTGTTTTCTGATGCATTTTACTTTCTGTATAAACTTCAGTTTCTACCCTTCAAACATAAGTGTTATTTCAAAGACGAAAATCTATTTTTTTCAAATTACATCTTCTACATTTAAATGATTAAATTAATTAAAATTAATTGATTTTTTTTATGTCTACCTACTTTTCATCAAGTAAGTTGTCTGAACTACTATTTTAAGTAATTATTTGCAGAAATTTATTTTCTAATTTTAAACTGATTATCGTGTAAAAATTTTTGTTAATTTTCTTTTGAAGCAGTACTTAAAAAATGTTCTTCAATTTCTAAACATCTCAACTTTTATTCAAATAATTTTTCTAACAAATTCTTCTAAAACATGAAAGCGCTTTTGGATTCCAACTTCAAACAATTTCAATATTTTCCATCTTTTAAAACACCATCTAACCACCCACACTTTCTATCTTTGACAAAAACCTTTTTATCACTAAATATTGAAAAAGCTTTTTTATTTATTCCATTTTCTTCTTCTTTTCTAGGAGCTTTTAAGCAGGAGTGATTGCGTATCACTCAATTGTAGCATCAATGATCAAAATTATCATATGATCAATGAAAGCACGTTGAAGCAGATGAAGAGAGGGTCATTTCTTGTCAACACAGCTCGTGGGTGTCTTGTTGATGAACAAGCTTTATCTAATGCTCTCAAAGACGGTCGCCTGCGTGGAGCTGCGCTTGATGTACAAGTTAGTATTTATTTTTTCATCAAACTTATAATAAAAATTTAATAGTTACTAGTTTTCTTTTTGTTCAAGTCTCTTCATTTAACTTTTATACATTAAATTTTAATGTCATTTTACTTAATTATTTATATCTTGCTCTTTGAGTTCAACTTTCAAATCTTTGAAAATCCAATTTATGTTTCATATCTTCATGAAGTAATTAACATTTTGATATTTTATTCTTACCAAGTCAACTAATTGAATCGAGATTGTTTGGTGATATTAATCACAATGACTTTTTGATTCTCTATAAAAGTTTTAGTTGAAAATTATCGACAATTTTCAACTAAATTTTTTTCAATCCGTTTAATTAGTGATATCATTTTTATTTTTTATCTAGTGGCTTCCTGTAATGTGCAAAGTTATTGTCACCATTGTATCTTCTTTTCTTTTATTTTATACTGAAAAATCTGTTGTAGAAAACCAAAGTACTAATTTTATTTCATTAAATTTTAAGCAATTTTTATAAAACCGAAGATGTTATTTGCTTGTACCTACCTCACCCTATTTTCCATGCTTAACAACTTTAACAGAAACGTTATCATTGATTTTTATTTAGAAGTACTATGTGTCCCACTTTTTTGTACATTTCTTCACTTGCTAATTGTTGAACAGTTATATTTTTACTCGAGCAAAACCCTTTTCAAACATTTAGAAATTTGTATCTGAAGAAACAAAATATTTTATGGTTTCATTTGTTTGTTAAACGATTTTATCGACTTGTTCTTTTTATTGTCCACCTGTTTTATCAACAAGCTTAAAAAGCTGCTTTTTACACTCGACAGTGTTCACAAAATAATTATTTTCTCTCCTTCAGGACTGGGTGTTAAAGGCAACAAAAATCGAGGTTTTCTTTTCATTAGACTACAAATACTCCTACTAAATTCAGCTTGTTATATTTCTCTCAGCCCTTTCTTCTCTTGTTTACTTTCTTTTTTCCTCTTTTTATAAGTTGTGTAGCAGTGAGAAATCGAACATTTCTTCCCGCCTAATATCAAAGGAACGCAGTGATGTGATTGGTTGATGTTGTTTCGATTCTCACAATTTGAATTTTGAAATATTCTGACGTTACTTCTCTTTTTGACATTTATCTTACAAACATTTTTCATTTAAAAGGTTTTTTAAACTTTCAAAACTAATCTGTAGTTGATTTTTGCTGCCAGAAATTAATGATTTGATCTTTCACAGGCCTCTGAACCTTTCTCATACACTAACTCACCTTTGAGAGATGCTCCTAACTGTATCATCACTCCTCACGCTGGATGGGTTAGTGACAAGAGTTGTATCGAACTGCGTGAAGAAGCAGCACATGAAGTTCGACGAGCAATCATGGGTGAGTTTTTCATCAATTTTCAACTTGATTTAATTCCAACTTCACCCACAGGGAGAGTACCACAAGGTCTTCGCAATTGTGTCAACAAGGACCAGCTAATAGCCCATCAACAACAACAACAACGACCACCTCTACATCATCAAATTCATCAACCATCTCTATCACATCATCATCATCATACATCTCAACTTCAACCAGCACCAACCATGCTCTCTGCTGCAGCTGCTGCCGCCGCCGCAGTTGTTCATGCGGGAGGTCCCAACATGCATCATTCGATTCCTCCAAACTGGTCCCATTCATCTGTCCTTGGAGGTCCAGCTGCTGCTGTACGTCCTGTAGAAAGCATCGGACAATCACCCCAACCTCCGACTATAGCTGGAACCATCTCTCATCATCTTGACACAAATGGAGCAGTGGTATCATCTTCAGGACCACCGCCCTACCACCGAGTGGCTCATTCATTAATTACTGGGGCATCAGTACCTCCTCCATCAGCTACTGTGTCCACACAACCGTCACAAGGTGCTTCGAATGATGCTGCTATTACAAGTGGACAACCATCAGCTGGTGTCCATAGTCAAGTGCAGACCAGTACCACCCTTTCACCATCAAATCATCAAACAAGTGGTGAACAGCAGTCAAGCGCAACCGAAGCAGCTACGTCATCTTCAACTACAACGTCATCGATTTAAGAAACAAATAGGGGTTGCACCGGAGTTCTGACCCTTCTACAAAATTTTTATATATCAGGCAGACCATCTATTTCGATTTCTTACACAAATGTTTTGTCCGTTTTTTGTTCCTTCTCATTGTCTTGAAGTTTCGTTGATTAATCCCAATGTTTCCCGAATCTACAAGCTCTTCCTGCTCCCGCTCTGCAGGCCAACAGCCCAATCTTGAACTTTGTCGACTGTTGTTTAGATTTTGTATAGTGTGTTTGGATGTTATCACTAATATAGGATTAAAACCAAACTTTGACAACAGAGTTGTTGACCTTTAGCTCTATTTTGTATCATGACTATTTAGTAGCTTACTACATAGTACTATATAAGCTTGAAATTATGATTCAAACATCCTAGTTATTTAAGTTTAACTGAGATGTTATTAAAGATGATGAATGTGCAAATGTTAGTGTGATATTTTGTGCTTTTGTTAGATTTGTTATCATCCTTAAATTTGTATTACAATTTGATGGTTTTAAAAGAATAAACTAATAACTTCACTGGTAAATTGTCTTTCATTTATCAAATTTCCTACAAGATGTAATATTTATAGACTTGCTAAAATTGTTTAATATAAAATAAATTTAACTTTTTTGATATATAATAGGTTTAAAAAATTGATAATATTTGATCACATACAAATTGTAAAAGATATTCTTATTTTAACTTTCAGATATTCACATCTACGGTATTCGTACAACTCACAATATTCAACGACAATTTTTACATCAAATTCAATTTTATTTGAAATCTCAATTTTATTGCCGTCAAAAAATTAACGTTCTTTACATTGTTGGAAATTATCATAACTAAAACGTTTTTTAAATGAAATTCTAAAAGTTTGTTTTAAATTACTTAAATATCTAAAAGTTTGTTATTTTTTCATCTATTACATCAACTAAAGTCGTTTTTTTATTCAACGTGTCACCTGGACCGTCAAACGTTTATAAGCTTTAAAAGGATGCTTAAAATTACCTTTCTTCAAATTTACTGAAGATTATGGTTTCGCATAGAGAACAATTGGTCTGAAAATCTCTTTTTAGATGATGAAGGTTGTTTATCAATAAAATCTAACTTGTAAAATCTACAACCACAAAACCTTTTATGATTGTACAATATAGATCAATTCTTGAAAAAAAATTAATTATCTAAATTGATAATTTTTCAAATATCTTTCTGATAATTAAAGTTGTTCTTTTATTAAAAGTTTCGTTTGTTAAACTTTTGAGGTTAACAATATAAACGTTTAAAACGAAGTTTATTAGAGATAGTTATAACACGTTTTGGATAATTTGTTTTTTTCATCTATAGTCTTCAACTACTTTTGATGTTCAACAGAACATCAATTTCTTCACAGAAGTGCTTTTTAAACAAAATTATTATATAGGTACCCTATATTGACATTCAGATTTGAAACTTGTAAAGTAATAATATATTAGACTAAAAAAATATTATTAAATAAACTAAAATAATAAAAATTGAATATAAGATTATTTTTTACTTGAAAATTAGTAAATATTCAGAAAAACGAATCTTTCCAAAAATAATCATTTCTTTTAAATGTTAATTATCAGTATTTTTAACTTGATTAAAAAGGAAGTCATGTAGGGTTTATTCTGGTCAAGTACCGTTTTTAAAATAAATTATTTTTCAAGCATATACAATTTATCAAATATATTTATTTATGTAAAAATTATCAGATATTAAACATTTTTTTCATCATAAAAGCATTTCTTCTTATCTCTAATTATTTTGTTTGTAACTAGTATTTAGTACTTGTTATAAGATCTTTCAAAAACTAATTTTGTGTCAATTTAGTTCAGAATTGTATCAATAAAGTAGAAAAATGCTGCATTAAGTTTGTTAGTATCTCAAAATTGGAGGAATTTATTCAAGCCAATTTTTGAAATTGTGTAAATAGTAGTAAACATTGCAAATAACAAAAATAGTTAGCAAAATGAAAATGCTTCTACTTATTAGTATTTTAAGACTTATATATTTTTTATAGATACTTAGGTAATAAAACATTTGTTCTATGTACTCTGATAAAGTTTTTAAAACTTTTTTTAAACGTTTAAGAAAATTTGATGAAGAAATCTAATAGAAAACACAAAAAGTTGGTTTGTAAAATGCTTGGATATCTTACAATTACTGGAATTTGTTACAAGATGATAAGACTTTAATCATAAATTCATAATGTACAGTATTTGTTTGTAGTTGTCTTTAAGAGATGTCTTTAAAATATTTTGATGAAACCTTTAATTTTAAGTTTTAAAGTATTTCTTTTTTCTGAATAAGTAAGGCATCTTTTCAAAGATTATTCTAATCGATTAAAAGTCTGTAAAGATTAAAGGATAAACTTTATTTATTTACTAAATAAGGCATGACTGCAAACAACAAATCAAACAGTTCTTATAGCAAACAAAGAGTGAAGAGAAATATGAGAAAAAGTTACCACAATTCAACATGAAAAATCAGAACACAGTAAAAGTGTAACACATAAGATAAGAATATAAAAATACAAAACAAATAAAGAACATCGCTATATATCACTTGTCAACAAAACTACTTAAAAAAGAAGTAACAAAATTCGCTGTAGTTATGGAGTCAAGAAGAAGTTTCTTATTAAAAAGCTGATAACCCACTGGGTGTTATTAAAGCTTTTAATTGAATTAACTTTGAACAAAGAGCTTCTTAGAACACAGGAGAGATTGCGTTCAATAATGAAATCATTTAAGTTAAAAAGAGAAAACCTATAAATAATTTTGAACAGTAATATGTGCTTCAAGGTAAGAAAATATTCCAAGGTTTTAATATAAGCTTTTCAGCAACATTCGTAGATTTGGGACATTTGCAAACGAATTGTACTACAAACGAATCTACAGAATAGTTACAAGTAGAAGGGAGTTGGAAAATACTTTTTTAAGTTCTAGAGTGTTACAGAATAAAGGGTCCAAAATAAAACGCTAGGAGGAGAGAGTTTATGAAAACTTTGAGTTGGAAAATTGTAAAATTAAGAAAAGTGGTAGAGATCTAAGTATCTAAGCATGAAGAAATAGTTCAATCTATGATAGAAAGATTTCAACAAGTAAGAAGAAATAACAGCTAAGATGGTAGAATTACAGAAAGACGTTACAGAAGAATAGTAAAAGAGTTTTTAAGATTTTAGATTTCAAGTTAAGGACTTCGACACAAATAACTTCAAAACTATTCCTAGAAAGAATTCAAATCAGTATGAACCTGTTGAATTGTAAAGTCCCTTCTGTAGAGCAAGCAGACACCACCTCATCTGGTCTCAATGTGATCATGTCCACTGATAGTCATAGCCCAGAAGACCGACCATTAGACTCAACATTTTATCAGATAGCCAAGACTTAATTAAGAGCAATAGATCAGTTTGGTTGAAGTAAAGGTAATCTCAAAGAGACTGGAGGTTTACACTAAAAGACTGAAACTGGATGATCTCTCGTCTCAATCACCTCTCGTGTTTCATTTACAATTTTTTTGTATTTCTAATACTACATTTTCGTTTGGTTGAATAGAAATTTAGATGGCAGAACAATCGATGCTGACTTTTGGTTGAGTTGTTAGAAATATAATTGGTTTGCATTTAAATGATGTTAAACCAACTCAATAAAACGCCTTAGCATTATTTTTCATCCAGTATTTGTTGATTTTAGATTAGATTTTTTTGCAGCTAGTTGGGGTATCAATTACAAACTTGAAATTGTTGAAGATGCATACATTGAGAGATTTGCAGTTCTTGGCAAAAATGTCAGCGTTAAATTCCATAGTTGAAGGTATAAGTGTTAAGTTGTTTAGAAAATTTGAACCAGCTTAGTTTGTATCTTTAAAGCCTTATGAGATATTCTGAGCTAAGATTCCGTTTTTCAGTTCCTCCTTTATTAAGTAGATTTTAAATAGGGGTTTTAACTCAGTATCAATCCTAAAAAACATAATTACTCGGTTTAATGAGCCTTTTACATTCGTTACAAAAATAGCTGAAAAGACCAAAAAATACCAAAAAATACCAAAAAATACCAAAAAATACCAAAAAATACCAAAAAATACCAAAAAATACCAAAAAATACCAAAAAATACCAAAAAATACCAAAAAATACCAAAAAATACCAAAAAATACCAAAAAATACCAAAAAATACCAAAAAATACCAAAAAATACCAAAAAATACCAAAAAATACCAAAAATAGCTGAAAAGACCAAAAAATACCAAAAAATACCAAAAAATACCAAAAAATACCAAAAAATACCAAAAAATACCAAAAAATACCAAAAAATACCAAAAAATACCAAAAAATACCAAAAAATACCAAAAAATACCAAAAAATACCAAAAAATACCAAAAAATACCAAAAAATACCATAAAATACCAAAAAATACCAAAAAATACCAAAAAATATAAAAAGATACCAAAAAATACCAAGGGTTTCTTTTTGGCCTTCTTTACTTTAAGCTTCCTTAGCCAATATATCTAGCTCTATGATTTACAGCGCATGCATGTATACTTGAATCTTTTAACCATTAATGTCCTTTAAAAATACAGCACAGGTGGTAGCCAGAGAGCTGGCATCTTTTTATAATGATGCCACAGAAACAAAATCATTATATTAACAAAAATAGATACCTCATCACTTATAATCCTTATTCAAATAAAACTTAATCAACCTAATACTGAGAAAACGCAAAAAGACAAAACGTTTTCAAATTATAACCGAACGCGACAGGAACTGTTTTATGTGCTATGTGCAAACTAAACAATTTTCGAGTACAACTTACAAGTTATTGTTTTTGGCTCGGAATTTTCAGAGATGTACTTCCCTTTGACATTTATTATACAACAAAGTTCTCTATTGACTCAAGATTAGAGTCCTTCAATTAAACCGTTAAGTTGGAGCAATTAGTATCTCATTCATGTTATCTCTGATCTCTATCCTGAGGATGCTTCAGTGATCAATTCAAATACCTTCATGTACCAGTAAAAGCATTTATCGATCTTTGACAGCCAAGCGACAAAGTCAAACTCTTAACCAAGATATTTTTCTCTTTCTAGCCTTTTTCGGATAAACTTTAAATCGTAATGCTGATGTCTTGCAGCAGCTAATTATGTCTTTTCTCTTCATCTGTAGAATATCTTACTAAAGATGAAAGTGTATCATCAGAAGAGTTTCTTATAGCTTCTATTTTCTTTATCAAATCAACTGCTAGCAGCACAGCAAGCTTGCTCTTTAGGAAATGGCTAAAACTCTACTTATTAGTTTTCATTCTTTTAGAACAACTACACAATTGATAAGCTCAATCACTTTCATAAATGTTCGTTTTTTTTGGATACTTGATAGTAAAAATCTTGTTTCATTTTTGTACTGCAGTGACATCCTTATAAACTACCAGTTAGAAAAGGGCTGATTGTATGATTTGTATGAAAGGGTTGATTGCCTTTATATTATAGAAATATTGATGTAGTACGTAAGTGTTTTTAGTATTCATTTTAGCCAGTATTTTTGAAAGTTTCACATCATTTTAAAGATCTAAACTTGTTGTAAGAGCGTTTTAATAATATCGACTTTTTCGTTTGATTCTCTTCAACCATTCATTGTAATATATCTTTGCATGTAATCAATGAAAATGTTTTTAAATTCTTTGGATTAAATCTGTTGGTTGTAATGACTTCTTATATCAACAATGTCTTATATAGTTGAATAAATGTTATTAATGCAAAAACTTGAACAAAATAAAGTGGACCAAACTTTAGATTTCACAATTAACTATTTGTGGAGCAAATAAGTATTTTTACAGAACTCTTATGTTCAAATTATTTAACAATTTCATTATCGTGACTATACAGTTGCAGAAATTTTTTAGTTAGTAAATTTACAGCTAATAATAAACAATATTTATACAGAAAACAAATAGCGTCAACGGTATTAAAAACGAACTCTTAAAAAAATTAAATAAAATAGATTTGTTTTTAGTTCCAGTTTAATTACAAAATTATAAATAGTAAACTCATAAAAACCTTTTAAAGAAATACACGCCAATGTTTAAGAAGAATTGTATAGTTTTCAAATAAAATTTTTCTTGTTTATTATAAACAGACTTTGTAAAACTTGAAGGAAATTAAATGAAAAAAAAACTCTCACATAAGTATTGAAGCAGGCTCTTTTAAGAATGAAGTTCAACTAGAGGACAACTACATAAATACTCTACTATTAATTTCACTATAATTTATCACAATCAGGACCACAAAAATATAACCACGACATTCTTGGTTTAAAGCTGACATAGCAAAAAACTGTAATTTATCTTCTAAGCTTTTCAAATGTTTATAAAATATTATAGCTTTAAATGTCTAACTATTATAGAAGGCTTATAGAGGTTTAATTGTCATCACTATTTATAATTTACACTTGCTCTGGACAAACTGTTTGTAGTGTCAATAATAAATTAAAGCTTCAATTTGAAAAAATGGTTCGGGCAAATATTTTGTTCATAAATGTATAAAACTGAATTCTTTAAGTTTAATTTCATTATGAAAAATTTCCAACCAACAAATTCGGATTAAACATTTTTTAGAAACATAAATTTATTTATATCAATTTTGTTGAAACAAGAACAGCTTAAATATTAAAAGATAGCTGGCATCTTTGCTTTTGATCAAAGGGTCTTTTGAGTTAATAAATACATTTTGTTTTTGTTGATATATTTCAATTACTACAATACCTTAAGAAAAAAAGTGAATAATAAAAATTGTACAAAACAAAATGTTGGTAGTTTTTTTAAAAGAATTAGCTTAAGTAAGCTAATTTATATGATTGACAGTCTTCTGTAAATATTAATGAGATGTTTTCATAAAATATAAAAATAAAAACTTGTTTTAACTAACTTTGTTAACTAACTATATTTACAACTTCATTTAAAATTGTCAAGATATGAATCTGAATTTATTCTTTGTGTTTACAAACATCTTAAATAAAACTAATTGAAACAAGAAGGCAATCTAATGGTGATATAACAATAACATAACAGTTTTAACTGAAAGTAGTTTAATAAAAAAAGCTTTTAAATTGCTAAAAATATATATTTGAGAAAGTAGGTCTTTACCAATGTTAACATTTTCTCGCCATAATTGATCAAAACATTCGATATCTGAAAGATATGACATAAATTACTAAAAATTGATTAAAAATTAACTGAAGAAGTACAAATAATCTCAATTATACCACTAATCTTGTCAACAAAAAAAACAAAGTTAGCTGTTCAACTTATCTTTAAGTTCATGGCTTTTATTAAGAAAAGAAAATTGAATATTTTTGGTTTTAAAAACCTCATAGAGTTTTGTTAATTATAGTTTTATAGTTTTAGTGGGTCTAAAAGTTTACATTTATTAGCAGTAAAAATTTATTTACTAAAGTGTCCTAAAAGCTAAAGTTTTAAAAATTTTAGATTGAAAAAGTTTAAGAATCTCTGTTCTTTGAAAGTTAGCTTTCTTTAAATAGTTAACCAACAAATTTATCTACTTTTATCTGTGTAAATACACAGATGATTATGTTTAGTCAAAATGTTGTTTTTTAGAAGCATTTTAATACAACATAAGAAAACAAAATATATCTTTAGCTTAATAGGTAATATTTGTGAGAATGTGTGTTAGCGGGAGGTGCTTTTTTCAGACACCCTTCTTCGCATTTATTGTAATAAATGAATAAATCTTTTACAAAAATAATCGGTAACACTTGTAAAATTAAATGAAAATTTTGAATCATATATAATTTTACATACTAATATGTAAAACTTGTTTCAACAACGCGTTTACAACTTAACAAAGATCGTTTCAGAAAAAATCTAATTTTTACAGTTATTGTGAAATTCAATAGTTTTTTATTCAAAATATTTGTAAACAAGACAGAAAAACTTTGAAAAATTCTTTGTTAAGTTCATCAAGTATATTTTTTGTTTAAACTGAAAAAAACGTTTTTAAAATGTTAATTAATAAAGTTTTTCAAACATTTTAAAGTGGCTTAAATCACAATTGAATTAAGAGATTACAGATAGTTCAGTATAAGTTCAACTCGCACTAAATTAAGTTGAATTGCTTTCTTAGATAAATTAATTACAAGTGTAAGAGCGGAAAGAGTATTTATTTGAGAAAATGATGTGAAAAGTATGAAAATACAATGTTTTTTTTTGATAGGCATCGCAAAATATGATCAACTGTATTTTTGACAAGTATCTTTAGTTTATCTCATTGATACGCTTCACTGAGTTTATGAAAAGCTGGCTTTATGGAGATCTATAACGTGATTTTTGTTTGAAAGATTTAGCATTCAGTCAAATGGCAACTAAGCCATTTGTAAGTAGAAGCTGAAACATAAAAATCATGATTTGTAAAATCTAATAATTTAATATTCGATACAATCTAACATTAAAGTAATAACTCTCATATCATGAGTTGATTGACATAAGAGTAACTGTATGATATATATTATCTAATAGAAATTGGTATTGTATATGTTCGAGACTATAATTTTATTTACGTTCTCGTATAATATAATTAAGTAGGAAATATATTGAATGCTAGCGGCTACAAAGGAACTATTTCAACTTACTAAAAAGTAAAAAAGTTTGCTAGTTGTCACTTTTAAAGTCGATCAAATCAATACTTATCGACAAATTAACATTATGGTGTTATAATACAAAACTTGAACTTTTTGAAAAACTTATAATATTATAGTTTCTAAAATGGCAGAATTATTTGATGGCTTAAAACAACTCTTAATAGATAATAACAATGGTGCTGTTAGTTGAGGCAGTTTCAGTACTTTTAAGGGTATCTTTTTTAAGTAGGGATGTTATCAAAGATGTTCCCTACTTCAGTTAAACATTCTCGCTTTCCACTTAACTATATTTTTCCCACGAAGGATTCTGTCGGTAAACTTAGCTGAGATGGAAACTTGCAGACATAATGGCACCCAAGCATCTATCATAAGCTTAAAACTTAAAGTTTGTCTTTACTTACACAGTCAAAATAATTCCAAGGACCTTAAACCAAACAATTCGTCTAGTGAAAAAAGATTTTATTTTCTTAGAAGTATCTACATTAAAAAAAAACATTTAATGTAGACAGAAGTTGTGCTAACATTAAAACGTTTATACTTTAAGATAATTAAGAGAAGTCTATCCATAAAGCTTTTGTAGAAAAACACTTAAAAGAAAATTATAATCCAGGTAATCTAACCTTGATGCCTGTTATTTTAAACACTTCTACTGATTCTACAAAATTTAAGTATAATAACCGATCGACCACACAAAAAATCGAAAACAAATTTAAAGATAAAAGTGTCTTATTTTCGTTTTTATTAAACATTTTAAGGTTAATTTTCAATAGCAATCAAGATAATGATAATTAATTCGTTTAAGAATTAACTTAATAACTATCTGTATAAAATCAATATATAACTGTATTGCATTATTTTAGAAGCAAATAATAATTTTGTGCTAATATCATTAAAAATTTAGAACCAAAAATAAGAAAACTAAAAACAATTTTAATTTTTTACAATTAAAAAATGGTTATTGTTGAATTTTATCTTTAATGAATACATTTTTTGTTGTAGAATCTTATTGCTTGTCATCAGTCTCACAAAAGAGTCTTCGGCATCAATTAACAGCATACAGTTTGAAAGTTCAAGCCCAGAATCACCAGCAATTCATCAGTTGATGTGACATAGGCAAGAGAAATTTATCCAGATGTTCCATTGTAGGTCAAAAGGTTGAAACCTTTTAAAATAACAGAAGCAAGAAACAAACTTAAAAAGTGTTAAGAAGCAATAAGAGTTCATGTAGTGATAAGAAGGCCTAGTAGTTGGAATTCTATGATCTGGTAGACTTATGAAGTGACAAAATAGTAAACAAATTCAGCTATAAGGTTAAAACTATACCAATGTTACTTGTATATATTGTTGTATCAACCTCAACGCTAAGTTAATTTCTTTATCGGATAATTTGTCAGTCTTGAAAAAAGACAGTTGCTAATTTTTAAAGAAAAATCCTGAACAGGTTTTCACGAAAAAATAGCTTTTAAATGAATAATTATTTCAAAATTGTGCCGTGTTCAAAAACTCGATTTGAATGCTTATGCTGTTGTAAATTATAACACAATAATTTGATTGTTTTTATTTAAAGCTTTTTAAATGTATAAAGCTAAAAGGGAGGTATTGATTTATATCTAATACTTCAAGTGCTTACAAGTAATCCACAAGAATATATGACAAAATGGAATATACAAAAATTCAATTATTTTTTCAATGAGCTATAACAAAGTTTTTGATTTAATATTAATAAAAATGTATTTGCATATAAACAAGTTATCTATAAAATTTAATAAAATTTATTTATTTCAAACAAAATATACTTCTTGATAAAAAGTGATATTGTTTTGATGAAGTATTTTTAATCCTACCTTCTCTTAACTGATCTTAACTTTCTCGTGTTCTGAAAGAAAAAATCTTTAAAAAGTATTTAAATTAGAAAAATGTTTGCTTCTTATATTATTGATGAATTATACTTTCGCTTGAAATCGTTCTTATGAGTTTTAAAGGACAGTATCTAGCTGACCTTTATTTAATACAAAATTTTCAACTATTAGTGTAAAACCATAACAAGTTTGTCTATTCTCTAATTGAAAATCATTTAGCTTGTTTAATTGATATCAAAGTAATTATTAATAATAAAAATCTGTAGAAAATTGATTTGTGAAACAGAGTTACAATATTAGCTTATAAACTTCAAAATAATACTGTGTGCTTTAATCAATCATAAGTAGAAATCACAAAAATAAAACAACAAATTGATGGTTCTTTTTTTATCGAGATGGTGATAGTATAAATTATAACACTAAAAACAAACTATAAGAACGACAAAACACGAAACAACATTTCAAAAAAGCTTATAAATAACGAATGAAAATACTGTTAAAATATTTATTAGTCTGTTTTTATAAAATATGTTAATAAAATCAAAAATAAAAAAAGAAATTAAAAGCTTTACTAATTGATGAAATATTAAAAAAAAACAATGAATAAAACTGATGAAGTTCTTGTATAGAACTTGCATACATGTTTATTCGAGATATAAATTGGATTCATTCAATTTCGAAATCGATTTGATGAGAAACCTTATTAAAAAAAACTTAATTCTTAAAACCTTTAAATTACAAGTTTTCAGTTAATAAAGAAAGCAATAAAAATGTAAAATTATTTTGTAAAACTAATACTGCTTTATATTTCAAAAAACCTCTCACAGTGGTCAGACTTATGTTACTTCTTTATTATTCGATATATTAGCTTTATTAAATATTGCGAACAAAATTATTTTGGGATAAATTTTTCTGAAAAAAAATAAACGAATGGTATGAAAAACTTCATATGAGCTAAAGTTAAACATTTTAGATCATTTAATTGCACAGACTAAACAAAAAGCCTTTGTTTTAATTTAATAAGCTGTTGATAGAGAAATTTGGTGATAAAAATTTGAAAAATTCTGTAGCTACTCAAAAATATAATAAAATAAATCTAAACCAAACTAAATAAAAGGAAAGAAATTATTTTAATCTATACTTATCAATAATGTTTTTGAGAAAGGCCACTGTTATGACTATGTTTAAAGCAATTATACAAACGCATTTAAAGAATAGCTTGAATACGATTGCAGGTATTGTGAAAAATAATAAAAAAGAAGTAAGTTTAAATTGAGCTTAATATTATAACCAATTTATTGTACAATTAGAGATGACTTGAACACAAATGGTGTAGGTTCATATTTACTTTGGTAAAAATGAGGCAGATATAAGCTTAGGTGGTTTATTTGGCATTTATTTTTTGAATGAGGAGCTAAGTACTCAGTAAAAACTTTGGTTTTAGCAACCACTAGTTACTGATAGCGGTTGTATGTACTTTGGTGTTGAATCATATTAAAATTTCGTTTAAATTTTGTGTAACACGGCTTGCTCTTAGGTAACAGTAAAACACTAAGTGTTTTAAAAAATACTCTATATTATGAAAATTTGGTACCAAAAAAATTATCAGCCATTTTCGTTAAAAATAAACTTTATGGATTTTGAAGTCGAGCTTGAAGGTTATGCAGCGCAAATAGAGATGCATTTCGCAAGCATATTGAGTCTGGAGCTGGAATAGGAGTTCTTGCTAAAGCTTCTTGTTGTAACTGGTTGATAAGTCTATGAGCGGCTTGTCTTTCTGCTTCTCTTTCTTCAGATGTTTGTCGCCTATCAAACAAAAAAGTTTCATTTTGAAATAAACCTACTAATTAGCATACAAACTCATTTTAACTTCTAAAACTAGCTTTGTTAACAGCGGGAAATCTCTTAAAGTCTTGACGACAAATTCATTAATTTATGGTGGTATTTATAGCAATAAACTAATTATAAATATTTTATAAAATTTCTAATTGGTATAAACCAAAATGTATAATACTAATGTGAGAACATTGAACTTATAAGAGACTTATTTTGTAATTGTAAATTTCATTTTTTTCGTCTTATGCAAGGTCGCGTAAAAACAAATAACTTGTTTTTGTTGATTGACTGAAATCAAACATACCTTCAACTTTTATAATATAAATTTTTAATAAAGCAAAGAAGTTACAAAGCTAAATTAAAAATAGAAAAGTAAAACTAATTTACTTGGGTGTTCAAGCAGCAATTTGTTGATTTTATTGATATGACCTTTACAACAGTCAGCATTTGCATCTAATTATCAATTTAACTTTAAAAAACAACTTAGTTGGTTTACAAGATTACATAATTGGAAAAAAACTCATGGTTTTTAATCTCAAAATTTAACCCCCAAAGGAAAAAACTCTTTTCATTGTTGCAAACAATTTATGTACACCATATGGCAGACTTCTACAGCCAGTCCATAAAACCACATTCAATTCGTTCTTTCTTTTTGCTGTTTCACACCAACACAATAAAAATCAATTTATAAAACCGTCTTTCGGGAGTTCAATCCAGCTTTGCACGATGAAAATTGAGTTAGATTTGTCACGTTAGTAGCTAGGAGCGCGAATCGAAATTCTTGTCGCCACAAAACCTAATTTAGAGCTTGTACAAAGAATGCTCGGGCGGCAAAATCAAATCGATACTAGGTCGTGACTTTGTCGTGAGCCTTGCCGACTTACTAATCCGTTTCTAGAGGACCATAAACGCATTTTAATGACTCAGCAAACGTGATAAAGTTATTTTTGATTGACATATTTGGCAGGGTCAAAGATTTCGCCAGAGGAGGTCGCTGAGATGTTCACATAATGTTTTTGTCCTGATATTTCAACCATATAATTCTCTTAGCATGTCAGTTCAGCATATATGAACTAACTTCTCCTTTAGTGTTGCTTGCTAATTAGAAAGAATAAGATTGAACAACATACAGAATATTTACACGCTTGGTTCATTTCAAGTTTGGTGCTATTACAAGAAAAGGCATTACATCATTTTACATTATAGAATAGTTGTTAAAAGATAACAGAAACTGTAAAGCTCAGCTCTAAGTTTTGACACAATATTCAACTATCAATTCACACTTGTTAAAATAAGTAAACTGCTTATCCATATGGACGGACAGTTCTCGATTATGTAATTGAATAGTACTAGCCCAGACTAGACCACCTCGGTGATTGTTGATCTAGCTCTGCTGTTTTTGTTATTGTTGTTTAAAAACTTAAACAAACTGAAAATCAATTTTGTGCGAAATATAAACCACCGTATAGAACTTTCAATTTGATATGTGTATCTGTCACTTTGAATTTTTATTGTCTCTTTCCCACTATTTAATTTTTTCTTGTTTTTTGTGAAATAGTTACATGTGAGGGTTCTACAATATATAACTACTCAAACAAAAGGGCAATCTTCCAATTTTCGTTTACAATTTAAAATCCTTAAAAATCTTTTTTCTTTAAAAGCTCATATTTTAAAGGTACTAGAGTATTTTTACTGAATATTTAATTTGTTTTGCTTTTCAATGTTTTTTTAAAAATTTGAAAATAATTCTTCTAATTAAATTAAGTTGATGAGAAAAATAGCGCGCAGATTAAACGCGTCTTAGTTTCAACTAGGATCTTGGTTTTAAAGATAACTTAATAATAGACTGGCCACCAACCGCTTGTACATGGTTATGTACCAATCAATCATTATTGAAAGTATGAAAATAAAAAGCTTTTGATGCGGTTTACGCTTGACTATCGTTGCTATTGGCGCCGATATTGAAGTAACAATAATACGAGTATTTGTCTTTTCTACAAAAAACTTTATTCACATTTTAAAGCCTACTGTCGCGAGATAACCTGGCTTAGAAGAACACGATTTTGGTTTCAATGTAACCGATATTACTCTCTATATTTTTATTCTTTATAAGATAAGATTCAACTTATGTATTTTAGCTAGTTATACAAAGTTCGAGTTTTTGATTGATTTTTAACGTCAGTTCTGTCATTATTCACCTTTGGGCGTTTTTGCCGACTAAAACTAAAATAAATCATTATTAACGATATATAGTGAGATTTTTATCACCTGATTTCTATCATTTTACAAGTTTTTGTATAAGCTTCGTAAAAACAAAAGTGCGTCAAATTAAATCTGGGTTGATTAAGTTAAAATTAATTTTTCTACTCTCTTAGATTAGGCTTTAAACTGTTGAAATTGTATGTGGATTGCATAAGTCGCTATTAAAATTGGTTAAAAATATTAAGTTGTTAATTGCTGTAAATCATACAATTTTTCATCTTCACTTTTAATTCGACTAAGGCTTAAAAAATCCAAAAATGTTATTTAAAATTAACTTATAAAAAGATAGTGGAAAACATATTTTTAAATTATAATTTAATAGCTATTTAAAATTACTTTTTTATACAGGTAAAATGCAAATAGTAAAACGAATCAGTAAGTAAGTTTGTTACTAAGGTGTCAAATCGTGTTTTGTAAACTAAGTCTAACGAGGTTTTTAACCTCATCAATTTTCAAAGTTACAAAGTTGGTAAAATTTGATTGCATACAAAATATTACGTTTTCACTGAAAAATTTATTACAAAAGTTATCCGATCATAAATTTCTTTGAATTTTATCTTGAGTTGAAATCATGCCTACTACATTGTGGGGCTAAAAATTAAATGAAAAATAAGTTTTACTACTGACTCTAAAATATTTGAAATAATTGATTTTCAAATCTACTCATACTCAATGTATAAATGCATTATTTTATATTTTATTAAATTGTGTTTTAGTAAGCTTATTCATTTTTTCTTAACTTACTTTCAATACCTTTGTTTATTTTAAGTATACTGAAACCTACTTATATATAAAATACAGGACTGATGAAAGAACTATTTTTCAATTAATTATTATAAACATAATACATTTAATAAGTTGAAAAGCAAACTTCTCATTAAGAAAAAAAGAATTTTATTCTTTATCATATTATCTGAGGAGTATGTATCAATGATAAAATAGTTTTTAGCAAAATTTAGTAAAATCAAATAATAAGCTTATTACATAAAATTTACAATAAAATAAATAGGAATAAAAAAAAGACGTCGGCTAAAAGTAAACTTTTGCAAATCAAAGTTAAATATAAGATTAATATGTAGATTTTAGCATAATAATTGCTGCATCTTTTAATTAATAAAATTAAATTGCTTAAAATTCAAAATTGTATTTTTTATGGATAAACAGACTAATTTTAATAAATTTGTTGATGCAAAAATAACTAAATTCTTTTATTTGTAATACTTTTTCAACTATGCTTAAGTCAAAATTTTTCCACAACAAATTTAATTTGTTAACTCATGATAATTATATACGATGGTAAAAGGTGCTTATTAACTTTAGTATATGAAACGATATGAGTATAGCAATTAAGATTAGGCATAATTAAAAGCTTACAAATGTAAGTGCACTATTAATTCATTAATATGTATAACGTAACTATTTATGTCTATTTATAATACAAAAGCATTATTCATGATAGATAGTACTTAAAAAATACTTATTTTGAGGGTTATGTAGCTATCATTAGGTCAATAGTAGGAATAAAAAAGTTTATAAATTTCAAAGAGGCTTCAGACTCAAACTATTACATTTTATAGGCAAAAAAAATACCAATAGTACAATGCAGCTTACATTATTATAACATTTTACGGTGAAAATTAGTAACAATTTATACAAAATTCTTATATAAATAATTACATTTACTTGATATTTATTTAGGTAAATTTTAACAAATGCTTTATAAACATTGCAATTTAATACAAGATATCAAGTTCATATTCCTTACTCATATTACTTAGGTATAAGTAATGTATTGATAAAATTGTAATAAGTAAATCTAATTTTTGTTATGGTTCATAATTAACTTTAACATTTCGCCAAAATTTTCATTTGATAATAAAAAAGCAAAATTTCGTTAAAGTTGGAAGTGTTTAGATAATATTTTTAATAAGTGCTTATTAAAAAACAATATTGTATGACATGTATCAATTTTATATGCTTTTAAATTGAAAAAATAATTTTAAAATTAAAAAATAACAGAATAAAAATTGAATAAAATTGTTTGTGTAAACATCATCAAGTCTACGTAAATACATATTTCTTTGCAATAACTTTTATGCTTTCTTTTTACATTAATTATATTCTTCTAAAACAAAATTTGTATCAAAAAAACAACCTTTCAACAATTGCTAAATTTCTAAGCTAATTTAAACTTATTTTGAGTATATGATTATTCCACCTTTTTAATTTTATCAACACTTATTTTGTAAAATTGTAAAATTTATCTTTCAGCAAACACTTTGTAAATTAAATTTACATCTGTCATGATTATTTAATCATCAAACTTAAAATTAAACTTAAAAAATATATTTCTAACAATCACCAACGTTTTTATATTAATATTTCAATAAAAATATATTTCTTCAATATAAATAGATACTTGCATAAAACAATAACAAATATATTTGTATTATTTAGAATTTGAAAAATTAATAAAAAAGTTAATTATTTAATGCAAATGGTTGAAAAAAACAGCTTGAAGAAATTATAAAATCATATTTCATAGCAAAATAGATACGTAAATATGGTTTTAGAGGTCGCTGAAAATATTTCTCACTTTTTAAAATTCACAAGTACATAAAACCCAACTTTAATCACCAAAATCTATTTGTAAAAAATACAAGTAGTTTTTATAATTAGTAATATAATTTTTGAGAATGTGTGCTAGCTAGAGGTGCTCTCTTCAAGCACCCTCCTTCACGTTTATTGTAATAAATAAATAATAAACATAATTTTTTCAATTACCTTTAATAATTATTTTGCCTTTCTGCTGTATTAGCCCAATTTAAACAGTGATTATTTGATAATAAACTAAGTATCGAATTAATTGCGACTAAAACTGATAATTATTGTAACATGCTAATTATCATTTTATAAAAACATTATTTACAAATACTATTTTTCCAATAAATTTCGGATGATTAGTACAAGACGTAACATGTTATATGTAATAATAAAGCATTTTTGAAGGTTAAAAAACGTTAAAAGAATAATGATAATAATAAATTTATGGCATTCAGTTTTTTATTATAATTTGTAAAATTTAAGAAGCTACTGAAATATACTGTTCAATAGTTTTATGAATTTGAAATTATTGTCAATAAATTTATCTAAAATAAAATCACATTAACTTCTAACCCGAAAAAAATTATTATCTATAAAATATTGGTAGTTATTTTGATTTAGTTATTAGTGATTATTATTAGTGATTAGTTATCAAACCTCTTTGGTCATAATTGGCTTAATTCTTTTAAATTCTAAAATTCTGTTATTTATTCTAAATTTGAGCTTAAATAAGTTAATACTTGATAATTAGAAAAACTATTTTCTTTGAAAAATTCAATTTTCGACAGTTAAACAAGCATCACTACTTAAAGAATTGTGAAATTAAGACTAAAGTTTTCAAACAATTTTTTCCAATGACACAAGCTTGTGCAACATAAAAAGATATCCAATATTAAAATGTGCGTCATTTAGAATACTTTTAAACAATTCTATTGCTTCATCACTCCTGTCATCAACTAACCTTTCAATTGTTAATGATGAACTTTTAATTTTTATACTTTAATCTTTAAATTATATCTAAGTTATGTTTCCAAACTATTTTTTAAATGAAGCCAAACATTTTATAAGTAGATATATTTTTAGTTTTGGTGACCACCTTTTAATTTATGCCTCAACAACTATAATGATATTTTTAAAACTAATCTAGTGTAAATTTGAAGATAATTTTAAGATTAAGTTCTGCTTGTGCGTTGAATGACGAGTGATTATACTATTTTCATCAATATGGTGAGGAATAAAACAGGGTTTGATTACAAATAAAAATAATATAGAAGAACCAACTATAAAATAAATATTTATATAAACAGACAACAAATATCAATTCTTCAGATTTTGCTGAGAAATGGTTTAAGAACAAAAAATAACTAACCTCCATTTTGTACGGCGGTTTTGGAACCATGTTTTCACCTGAGCGTCGGTCATTTTCAAAGACTTCGCCAATGAAGTACGTTCTGAGCTGGCCAAATATTTTTGACGATGGAATCGTTTTTCTAGTTCACAAATTTGCACGCGACTAAATGATGTTCGAGGCTTTTTCTTTTTTGGGGGTGTTCGATTCTGATAAGGGTGTCCAACACGTCTGCTGACTGAAAAATAAGAAAAAAAATTGATTTTTTTGTAAAGATATTTTCCAGATAAAGAAATGTTCGAACTTGAGGTTTTTTTTAAGTTAAAGTTCTTTTTATATATTTTTTTATTGTTGTGCAAACATCAAACGCAAATTAAGTTGTGCATGGAAGTTTTGTACAACTGCAAAAAATGCTGGAAAAAAGTCAAAGTTGAAGTTAAAAGTTCAATATTTCAATTTGAAACATCATTAATATTTCAACTTCAAAATTCTTTCAATTACTATTGACATTAAACAATACAGCAATTTTTTTAAACAACTTTGCTATAAGAGTGAAATATTTTGTTTTAAAGTTGTATATTTTTAAAAACTAACTGAAACTTAACTTTATAAACATTTTTCTATTTGTGTATCACTCGAAAAAAGAAGCTAAATAACCGCACCTTAACCTAAAATTGCCTAATAAACAATAATCAAAATCCAGATGAAATAACTAAGCACCAGTAGCATATCTACTAAGGTGGTCTTGTTTATAAAATTTCTGTTCATCTTAAAAACGTGATTGAATAAATCGCTCTATATATACACAACAAACTCAGACAAGTTAATAGTAAACTTAGTCTGCAACAGCCAAGAGTTTCTACTAACTTTTTACAAGTTAGTCTTTCCTATGTTATCGTTAAAAATTTACCAACCGATTATTGAAAAGTTTATCTTTTAATCAAAATGTATTTTCAGTATTAAGTCAATGGCGCTTCAAACAAATTTTTGATAAACAGTTTTCAAGCCATACAAAGACTGAACACAGGCGATGATACATTAATTTATGATTTAAATTTATTCTATGATCTCACCATATTTCAGAAGAATCTTTTGTTTTAGAGCTATTTGATTAAAGATAAAGTTAATATAATCTTCTTCAACATCTATGTTCATACATTGTAAAGATTTTCATTTCGATTAGGATTAAAAAGTCAGTGCTACAGATCAATTTTTACAAACTCTCTAATTTTAGCACGAAGAGGATTATATTGTTTGCTGAAGAATAAATTGATCATAATGAAAAAAAAAAACTGATCTTACATTTTGAAAAGTTCATATAATTTTTAAGATATTCAAAAAGTACATTAAATTTAGCTAAAATTTAGTTTATTTGGCATTTAGATCAAATTCACATCTGTATTTATTATGTTTTGAAGAAAAAAAATAAACATCAAGAAAAATCAGATAAGTTTATAAATACTTGTCTAACCAGCTATTACAAATAAAAAAAGCTGAATATACTTTAAAACCAGTAGTAGTTTTGTTCAACATTTTATATATGACAAAAAAATTAAAAGACTATTATAGAATATTGTTTTAAATATACTAATTATTTTTAAATTTGTGAAAACCAAATTGCGGTACAAAATCAGAATAATTTTTGAAAAGTCTTTAAAATGTTAAGAAAAATGTAAAAGAATTTTATCACAATCTTTGTTTGGAAACTTCAATGGAATCGATAGAGATAAAAATGCTTTTAATTTATTTTGTACAGTTAATCAAAGTGAAAGTAAGATGGAATTTTCTTTGATTGTCTAGAAAAAGATTTCAAATTATCTTTACAAGTTTAAAACTTTAAATTAAGTATGAAATTCAGCTTGATAATCAACTAATTAAAATTAAATATCATTCAAGTTGGGGGGATTTTCTTGATATTCAATAAACTAAAGCAAAAAATTCCAACAAAAATCAAAGCTAAAAGTTGAACTATAATTCTTCTGAGTGAGTTTACGCTGAAAGCAACTTTTTTAACCATCCTAAGTTAAATTGAAGCTAAATAGCAATTGCTTAAGCCTTCATTAAAAAACTAAAGCAAGCTTTACATTCTTAAACGATTATGCCCAACTCTCAATTGAAGTAAGAACACGATAGAGCAAATGACTTAAATGAGACACAAGCAAATACTATTGACATTAACATAACGTTTATCTTTAAAATTTCTCTTGTTCTTCTATTCTAAACTACAAATCATGTCGAAAAATATAAAGTAATTGCAAAAATTTATCAAGATGAAAATTACAAGATATAAATATTATTACTTCTCAAGTACAAGAAACGAAAGTTCAAAGCTTAATTTTATCAATACATCAGTTAAAACATTTCTCAATTTTGTGCATGTAGCTTGCCCGTCTAAGATGTAATTACAATTAATACCTAAATCGTGAAGCAACTTTTATTTAAAAAACTGATCGCAAATTTGTAGTCATCAACCACACAAAGATGAAATTTGAACGTGATTTTAGTAATGATGATTATAGTGCTGAAAATACCATTTTTATTCTGAAATAGCTACAAAGGTTTAATTTTAGTTGTTACTTGTCACGACTAATAAATGTGAGTAGATAATTTGGCTGATTTTGCTCAAAAATATATTTTATGTTAATCATTCTATCACTAGAACCCATCACAAAGTATAGTTCATTTGGTATGCCGAGCATTGACATTTCTGAAGTATTATTCGTTTAAAACTGTTGTTTAGTCAACATTTCTTACAGACAACGCCTTGTTCTGTCATTAGAACTACAGACCACCTTACAACTACCACTAACTTGCTTGTTTTTGAATTATAACCTTTTCAAGTATTAATCATATAGTAGCTGGCATACTTATGAGACTATATGTCTTCTTACTCTTCGAGCTTTTTTGTTTATGCCATGAAGCTACTAACAAGTAAGCAACCATTTCAAGGCTCAAGCTTAAAAGGCGCCGTTTATACTACTGCTCTTATTCAGGGGTGGTCCGGTATCGTCGATATGTGTGTGCGTTCCTCTACCTTTACAAACTTCAGTGCAGACGGAGCAGAAGTGCAGCGAGTCGGGCTCATACTTGGCGCCATCGTTATTTCTCTTCCAAACCTATTTTGGTCATTTACCGGAATAAATCCCATATTTTCCTGAGGTTTTGAGTAGCAAGTCACCACTTTCAATAGTACCGAATCGACAAAAGGTCACTCGGCTATATGATGACGTCATACAATCTGCATCTGAGGCAGTATGAAGAAAAGCTTTGAAATGAGTTTTTTGTAATCATGAGAAGCAATTAAAGTTGAAAAGTCATTTGAAGATTGCAAAGTAGTCAAATAAGAAAACAAATTAAGATCAGAAAAGCTACATATTAAAGATTAACTTCAATTAAATTGATTTAAGAAATAATAACTGCTACAATAGCAACAAATAAAAGTTCTTTTTTAAACTATTTCTCAGATTGAAGGTCCCTAAAAACCAAAATGGCCACCTCTCATCCAATGCGTATGTAGAGTGTGTGAAATAAGTGATTATACTCACTAAGTGCCGTTACAAGCCCCACCAACTTGCCAAGCCCTGTGAATTTTATATCAAAATAAGCCTTACTATTGATTGATTACTATCATATGCATCGATTAGTAGCTGCTAGTAGAAAATTATCAGTCTTTTCACAACGTTTTAGCTCATATTTATAGAAATAATTTAATAGTTGTCAAGGTTTACGTCTACAGATACAAGATTTGTTGTTTACATAGTCAGATAAGACTGAAGACGGTTTCTTAATCTAAACTCAATGAAGCGAATAACTTGTCTACTGATTCAAATTCATCTTGAAAAATAACAACAAAATAAGTAGAAATTCCAACTGTGTAAAGTTTTGAGGTTTTGAAACACTTTTTGAAACTAACTATCAAAAATCGACTTCTTATTAGTTCATCTATGAATCTTATTAAAACTTCTTGCACACTTAAATTCATATTTTAGGTGCTCAAGTACTAAACTTAAAGCTGTTTCAGCTTCATTGATAATAATTAAAATATCTTGAAATAAATGGATTGCAGATTTATTATTTGTTTTGAAGTGAAATGTTAACTGACTTGCTATAAATACTTTTCAAGGTGCTACTTGTTTGAAAAAGAATATTTTGATAAGTTTTACGCTGGAAACTGAATTCTGAATCCCAATTTAAAAGCTAAAATTGAATAATTTGGAAACGGAAATATAGAAACAACTTTCAAGTTTTAATACTCACGGGCAATTCTTTCTCTTCGACTTTCCATCCACGGGAAAGTGTTGGACAGCAGAGGTGGTCGGTGAAAGTTGCAGTGGGCCGAAACATTTAACAAACGGTTCGTTGGGTCGTTGATAGCTGCAATCGCCGCTGCTTGATGTTGGGCCGCAACAAATGACCCAGATGTGGCTGACATTGGGTCGGGAATCATCTGAGTTGGTGGTAATGTTAGCGCCCCAATTCCATTTCGCTCGTGGTGGGAAATTGAAGTATTATTGAGCATGGCTGAGCCAGAGTATCGAGAACAACAACTTCCGTAGCAAACTTCACCGGAAGCGGCCACTGAGGGGGCTGTACTGATAGCTGGATTGGCCCCAAACTCATTTCGTTGATGCAATTCATTCGTTGATGAATCAGAATCAGCCAATGAACGTCCAGCACTGCTTCGTTTGTCATCGACACCGTCACTATGACAACCACTGTCGTTGTGACCGCTACCGAAGCGACAGGAGTTGAAGGAAGTACAAATTCCGTTTTCAGGTGCTGCTGCTTCCATATTAGGAGGGCGGTTTCCAGCGTACACTGTGCTGTCAGTCGAGCTCAATTCCGATTGTTTCTGACTTGAATAGTCGTAGTAAGAATAATTGTTTGGAAATAGAGCCTCTCGCGCGTTAATGTCGTTGCGATGGTAACCGATTGAAGTTGGTGGGTTTGATTTGACTCCCGTGGCTGAGTATTCGTTGCTATAGAGATTAGAAGCTCGATGATGGGCAGGGTATGTGGACCGATGGTAAAAGCCTGGGTTTGGCAGACGACAGTTGTTGTATAAGGACTGTCCATTGTACAGTTCATTGTTCCAGTAATTACTTAGCTGAGGGTATAAGTAGCGCTCATTTGCTGGTCCTGAGTGGCAAGCAGTTGGAGGTTTTGACTGGCCCGTGGTCTGGTCATCATACTGACATTGGGCTGGGTATGGGGTGTCAACGCTGGCAACATCTGTTGCCATCGGGCTCAAGATTTGGTTAATACTAAACGCCATTATATTTGGTCTTGTAGGATGTCCACTCTGCTGCATTCAGATCGACGAATGATTCAGTGAGAGTCTCTACAAAGAGTCACAGTTTCAAATTAGTTTCTTAAGTCCTGAAGTTCCAGAAAGTAGAATAAAGTTACTGCAAAAAAAAGAGAAATAAAATGTTGTCTCGATATTGACATCTCATATCAGTTACTAGATAAAATAAATATTTGAAAAATATAAAAAATGGAGGCAAAGAAGCACACTACTTTTTATAAACATCAATTCTACAAATCTAAACTTTCAAGCACTTTTAAGTTTTATATATAATTGGCGACTAAGCTCCAAGTAAAGTTGTCAGATAGTATCACAAAAATGTTCTACTTTAACTTAAGCTCATTTAATCTACTCTTGATAACACTTTCAACTTAAGCTTTTTAAACTTTCTAATTCTCTTTCAGAATATTTCTATTTAAACACTAAATCTAATTTTTTTCTTTAACTTTTTTCTCAACTTGATGATTTGCTGTCAATTTTACAATATGTCGCCGAGACCCACCAAGCAACAAATAGAAGCGGTTACTGAACATATCGTCAATCCACTCAAAGTTTTCTCTTTTTTCGTTTGCTGACTCGTGACGAGTTGTAAAAGTTGCGTTCTTCAAGATTGCTAATGATTGAAGCACACCTACAACAACTTTTTTACAAACACTTGATATTTTCCGGTCAGATATAATTTAAAAATAAATTGTTCTCAAAATATTGTATTCAAATATTCGTTTTCCCCCGGGAACTATTGTTGAGGTTTACAATGCAACTGAAAGCATACCAGCGTATCGCCGCCGGGGAAATAAAAATCTGTAGATGGCAGAAATAGCAGAAAAAATTTTGCTATAAAACTATGAAGAAATATTTTCTTAAAAACTAGAATTTCCGACAATGGTGACTTTGTTAAAACATCATTTGGATGTATAAGAAGTTCGGTTGTTATATGTGACAACAATACTAATAAAACAATCTATAGTTTAGTTTTTAATAAGCCCTCGATTTTCTTGTGTCAGAGTTTGTTTATATAAAGTCTTCAAAGATAAATTTATTGCTTCGATTTTTATGATTTTAAATAAGATTTATTTACTTATTTTTAAAAAAAGTAAAAATTTGATTAAAAATATTTTTTTTTCATAATTTGGTTTTACAGCCGAATTTATAACAGACAAGAAAGTTAACATTATTAAACTCTTTTATTCAAAAGTACATCATCAACAAATTAAAAAATCGCCAAACAAATAAACATTATTCAAGCCAATAGTTTTATGAATTTATGAGTTTCTTTTTTGTAAGAACTTGACCTTGCAAAACTTTAACAAGAAAAAGCATTTAGTTTTAAATAGTTTGAAAAATCAATGTTTATTGAAGTTAGTAAGTACCATGAAAGTGTAGGACTAATTGCTTTGAATGATAAATAGCTTTCAATTACAGATTATCATGATTATGTCACTACATATGGATTAATAATAATACATACAATATATAACAGTTTTATTTACTTTTTAAAAGAAAAATGAAACAAAAAGTCTATTATAGCATTCCAAGGTTAAAATCACTCATTGCTGCAAATACCTTTATAAGAAGCTACGAATTGATTCTAAAAATGTTTCTTGATGACTACTTAATCTTCAGTTTCATAAGCTGTAAGCTTAAAGGTATACATTTTCATTTGCAGATATTAGCATAAATGAACAAGTAAACTAAACACAGCTTCTGCGATTACTAAAATAAACAATTTTTTTTCAATGGATATGCAAAATAAACTTCTATATATTAATTTATTTAATTAATAGACAAAATTATTTCGGATTGTTTCTAGACGTTCCATAAAAACAATCAAATTTAGTACACACGCTATTACTATCATACAAAAGTAAGTGAAGTCAGGTAAACTAATTCACCTTCTAGAGATGACACTAAAGTTATGTCATTAAGAAGACGATGAACCGTTAGTATTGCTGTGTGGCGCCTGAAAAGCACATGTGACTACTGTCGGTTACTACAAACGCTTGTTTCGCTTTACTAAAGGCTAAACGTATTTGTTAACATGATAATTCGTGAAATTTAAATATCTTTATCTAACATAGTTTGTTAACTTTAAATACGTAACATGGCTGATGATAATTAATTCAATCTCCACTCAACCGTAGCTAAGTTTTGATGATTTCATTGAAAAGTTATTTAGGCCTCAATATTTAAAACTATAAGTTAAAAGAAAAACATTCTTCTTGAACTTATTTCTACTAAGTTAAGTTATATGACCACTTATAGTTCCGATTCAATATTTTTTAGAAATACGTGATTTTTTCTGACATTGAAACATTAAATTTTCTTGCTAATCAAAAAGTAGATACTATAGTATAAAATTCTGAACTTTTAAATAATAATTGGCTGATACACTCCTTGAAAAATTTAAAAATTGTAGAATTTTTAATTCCATTTTTAATCAAATTTAATAATCAAACTCAGATAGTTTAATTTAATGTCAACCTTATAAGGCTTACCAAAAACACATTTTTATATTAACTACTTATTTAAAAATTGCATTTTAAAAATCTACATTTTAGATAAAATACATTAACTAAGTGTTTAGCTGAAAATTTAAATGAACCGCCTTAATGTTCATAAAAAAAAGTGTTTTCTAGGATGATGCGATTCATCAAAAATTTCTTTATCAATTATCATTTTTTCTTTTATGAATGAAAAAATATATTTCAACATTAATACAAAAACTCAATCAATTTTCTTAATTTTATCGTGTTTTACGCACTTAAAAACATTTCAATAAATTAGTTGGAAACTGTTATTTTAATCTCAGTCCATTATCATATTTTACTCGAACTCAAATAGAATTTAACAATAGCTTTTAATATTCAAAAAATGTCAAAAATGTTAAAAATGAAATCACCCAGTAAACTTTTGTTTTTAAAGCCTTACTCATATTATGGTATAGTTAAAGCTATTCAGTTAGATCAGTTAAGTTTAAAACAAATTCATAACTTATATAATTCAAGAATTAAAATATAATCTTTAAAATGCTTTAAAATTTATTTAACATCCTCTGAGTGAAATCAAAAAATATTTCTATATCAATGAGCTTAAGGTTAAAATTAGAAGTTAAAGTTTAGACCAAATTGCACTTTTAAGGTTTTTAAAGCATAATCGTAATTCAGATAATTTGGTCTAACACCAAATTAGTAATTCAATTCTTCACAACTTTTATACAGAAAAAATGATTTGTAGATTAAATAAATAAAACAAATATTTACTTTTATTATCAGTTCAGCTTCTAGCCTAGTTTTTTTACTGTTCAATGATGAATGTTGTTGCTATTTTTAAATAAAATTAAACTTCTAACATAATAACTTTAGATAAAACTTTATTATTTTTAAACTTTTCTACATGACAGGTATCTATATTTTACTTGGTTATTTCAAATTCCTTTAAATGGTTCTAAAGTTCAGGCCTTCTAACAAGTAGTTCGACATTTAAGTCATTTCATAAACCATTTGTTTACTAAAAATCAATTACAAGCTTAATAATACTGGTTTTAACATTACATTTAAGAGTAATAGAATTTAAATATGCAAGTTTTCTTTTGAAAGCTAAACAATTTTGAAAGTTTTAAATCAATTTAAGGTCTTTGAATGTGATATGTTTAAGTAGTAGACTCTTTTTTATTAAGTTATTACGGCACATCTCATTAATTGCTTAAATGCTGTCCAGTTAACAAAATCAAACATGCTTTTACGCTTAATTTTGAACAATCTTTTAATCTATAAAAACGTTTTTATAAGTCATTTCAGATTATAGATAAATCTATAAGCTGTACTGGTCAAAAAGTCTCATTTTTCTTTAGATTTTACTCTAAAAGCAGTTTTTAGAGAGTATTCACTAAGATTTGAAAACTTTGGTCAAATAATAATTTATTACAAAGCTTAGAAAAATTATTTTTGAAAAACTAAGAAAATTATATTTAAAGAAATAAAATTTAAGAAGATTAAAAGAGGTTCCCTTAGAAATAGTTTTAAATGTTTTAATGTTAGTTTAAAAAAAAGTACTATGTTTTAGGAGCAGAATAAGACTCTTGAAGTTTTTACCTGGGATAAGAAGTGAAAGCAAAACATGAAAAGAAAAAATGGTCTAACACTCAACACCCTTGTTATTGCGAGGGTTCCATGCAGTAAAAACAAAAAGTTTGCGTCATTCTGTATCCTAGCTCCCTATCTTCAAACAATTACTTGACGACAGACGAATCATACCAAAAATTTAGTTTCTCTCTTGAAAAACGAGTCTGTAAAGAAAAGTACTTCATCAGTGTCTGTTCAAGTATCTTAGAAAAGAAAAGATATTCTCTTATGTGCGTCACATTCGCTTTCTAGGCGACACGAAAACTGCAGTACGCTAGTGATTATCAACGAAACGCTTGAGGTAGCTTAGGTGACACAAATAATTAATCACTTTCGTTCGATGGAATAAAACGAGAACTGTTGTTGTGAAAAATCATTTTCGTGTCGTGTACCAAGTTGATATCTGAGTTTGTTATGAAATGTTGAAATATTTTGGATTGATTTAGTGTTTTTCGTCGAAAAGAGAAAACTTTGCGGTTGTATGATTGAACAGAATCTTAAGAGTTTTTACAAGATGAATATTTAGAGTTTGAAGGAGTTTACAATTAAAATGATTGGCAAATTGTGTGCAATAGTCAATAGCATTGTATTTCATCAAATTTTATCTTCGAATCGTTTGTCCTTATTACACCAAGCTGTATAGAGGGAAGCATTTCATCGGCTTCCATAATATCCATCTAAAATGTTGGCACTGATTTCAACAACAACTCATCATGACAACGCAAGAAAACTATGATCAAGTCTTACAATGATGATGAGATGAACTTTTTGCGCTAGACCTAACATCAAAGATCGCAATTCCATCCAAAAACAACAAGTTTGCAGCGAGAATTTTTAGAGGCTTATCTCTCACACTGATACACGTGCTTCGCTTTGCTCACTGCATTGCCTTACTCAATTTATTCTCAATTGCTTTTCTGTCACCATTTATAGATTAGTTATCCTCCCTAACTAGCAGTTGCTAGTCAGAACCTAACGAGCCATACTTCTATGTTAAGTTTGGTAAAACGTTTAAACTTCTATCACAATCTTTAACTATAGGAGTATCCAACAATTTTTGGCTGTATCCTACTATTTTAATCCCTACTTTGCCATGTGCAGATGAATATAGTGAAGTAAAACATCTTAAAATGACAATTTAGTCATTCAAAGACTAGTATGTTTGCTAAAAGTTCTTGAAGCTCTTTTTTAGATATGAAGAGCACTTTTTTGAATTGTAGTTTTTATCACAAATGACTAGAAGTAAATTGTTCAAATCCTTAAAAGTTAATTAATCATCTATTTTTTCTGAAATTTTTTTATTTTTCGACATTTTTAAAAAATTGGATTTTCCTCATAAAATCTCAAAGTCAAATAATTACTAACAGTAAAACTGTTTTTTTTCTAAATAATCTTTTTGTAACCTTTATGTAGTAAAATCGATGATAGAAATGGGCTTTTATATTACTTATTTAAATCGTTTCAGTAATGTGTTTAAGTACTAAAATTAGAGTTGAAAACAGTTTTGTTTTGAATTGAGTCATTGTTTTATTCTGAAAGTTAAATGTTTTCTCTGTATGTTTACAAACAAAAACTAACAGAAAGTTTGTTTGAAAATAAACAATTGAAATAGAAACCAACTTACGGGGCTTCCCTTCCTGTTGACAATGACCAGTTTTGCAAAAAAAGATTCAAACCTCTAAACCTTGTGTTGTGTAGAGATTAATGAAAAATAAGTTGAGTCTATTTGATATTTTATCACAAATAAACAGCAGATTATAGAAATTATTTTGTTGTATTGTTGTACATACTCTCAATGACAAATTAAATGTTTAATAGCTTAATAACTCTTTTCTATTAGTTTCTACTTCAAACAAAGTAAATTGAAGAATTATTTATGTGGGTATTTTAAACTTGAATTAATCTTTTTAATGCAAAAACAAGTCACTTAGTTTCAACTCAATGTAATTATTCAAAACAAAACTGATGACATCACCAGATCTTACACAAGACACTATCACCTTTTGTTTGCTATTGTTTCATATAATCTCTTTGGCTAGACAATTACGCTTTGATTTTTACGACAGTATTTCTGTTGTATGAAGCTTAATATTTTCATAGGACGTTGAAGTTTATCTCAATAATCTTAATTGTATACTGAGACTTTTTTGAAATAAAAAGAACTACAATTCTTCTGAATAAGCAATACTTGAATTTTAAGAATTTTTATGTGGCTCTAATGAGGCACAAAAATAAAAGAATCTTTTTTCCTTTATTAAAACATTTTTTTAAAGCTTTTTTTTGATATAGTTTAAAAAAAAACCTTTAATTATTCAAACTAGTTGTTTTATTGACTTTCTAGCATCACTAAAACAATAACAACTGCGAAAAAGCTTAAAAGTTTGCAATTTTGTATGTTTTTTCAGTTTGTTGTAAGTCGCTAATCTTATCTTTAAAAGATTTAAAGAACGATAAAATTATTAACTGAAGTCATAATTAGGTTAGTTCTATGCTTATCTAACTACTGGTTAATTAATTCAACCTCTTCTAAGGTCTCTACGAAAAGCTCAATTACTTAGAGAAATCTAAGAAATTTTGTCTGTTTTCGTGATGTAGCGGTTATCACATCCACTCAACTCGTTGAAATCCTCAGTTTCGATCCCAGGTACTTGCGACTCACACTTTTATAAAGGAAAAGTCCATCAAAACCCTAGGTTGAAGGGCCTTGTTAGTTTGGTTAATGACAACATTTCTAGGAAACGCTAAACTCTAAATTTAAAGCCGGAGTTGGAGCCTCGTAGGTAGTTTGTCGCTGTATTCAGTGTCGTTCTGGCAGCTTCTGCGACGCCAGCTGGGCGAGCCTTCATCAGTCTGTGCTGCTTCATAACCTGGCTGGCGTGGAGAGTGGAATCATGCTACATGAGTAATAACTAAATCTTCTTAATTTCTGCCTGGCTAACAGCATGGGCGGCTTCAGTCCAAGCATGCCATTTATTCTTTTTCATAAGATATTTTATCGCTTATGTATTAATTGAATGAAAATAGAATGAATTTTCATATTCAAATTATCATCAACTATTTGTTTGAATTTTTATCACATTGAGACAATGGCAGATTCAGTGATTTATTCAAAATTGTGCGAACAACGTGCGAACATAAATTATGTAATTTCACAAATTCTGATTAAAAGATACAAATTGTATGTAAAGATTTAAGCTTATTATTTTTACTATCCTTTAATCAGCTTTAAAAAACTAAGACCCATTCAAGCATTAAATTGTCTTTTAGTTCGAGTAAATCTTAGATAATTAGATTTATGTTCTTAATCGATGTACATGAATAAGTTAAAACATCTACAATAAAAACAGTAAGACCTAAAAGTAAAGCACCTTGTAACCAGGTACTGTTGTAGAATTCTATTGAAAAACGTAAAGTTCTTTACGTACCTTTAGTAAATAAAGTATTAGTAGTATTTCTCTATATGGATCTAAAGAAAGATTTTAATGCTGAAAATCTAAAGTTTGTTCAGTTTTTCTAATAATTTGAGCTAATTCAGAAGTGGTAAAAGTTTTAATTAAGCGAAACGCTAAAAAATGAGCTGAAACTATTTTAAAAGTTTTTTTATGTTTCTCAGAAATTTTAAAATACTTTAAAAATCACTAAAAGTATCTCAAAACGAAAAATAAATATTTTCAAAGATTTTGTTTTCGATTTTATGTGAATACTTATTAGAAAAAAAGATTTATAAATTTGTTTACAAACATCTTGTATTAGATAAATAATAGCTTATAAATTCTAAAATATCTTTTTCATCAAATGTAAACAAACCACTGCTAAAGATTTTTCAATTTACTTAACCGTAACTAATAATTAGATACATTGTTAAAAAGAAAATATATAATTATATATAAGTAATATTTATACCAGTATAGCAATAATGTATAAATTGATTACAATAAAGATATAATGGATTGTTATGCTTTTTTGTTTCAAAAATTACTTTTAGAAAAGCATCTAGCATAGATTAAAGTATATAATAATATAAATATGAAATTATAATTCTTTGAAATATATTTTCATAGAGTTTTTGAGGTTAGATTATAGACTCTTTGATAAGATTTTATAGTTTGACTAACAAGTATTCACACATTACGTTTTTCTGTCTTCGATTTATAAACCAATTTTGTAGTAAAAGGTTATACACAAAAAACTTGGCTTTAATTTTTTGATTGTCGAATTGAAAGTACTTAAAAAGATTTAGTTATATTTTTATTCAAATTTTGTTATGACTATCTAAAGTTAATTGTTTAAATATGACTATCATTTAGATGTCATTTATCATTTAATTGTATTAAAGGCTTAAAATTCTACTAAGGCTTGCTGATTTCTAAACATGTGAGATATATTTTGTATATATGATTGAAAAACTAATTTTTATCATAATTAAAATGATTTTATCACAATTTTTTTTTCACATTCTTTAGCTAAAGATAAATTGTATCTAAAGATTTTGTTCATACAGTAAGATGTAAGCTAACATACAAAACTAAATTGACTTATGGTTAGAATATGATAGATAATCTCGGTTAATTAAGCAAATTATCTAAGTTTTGGTTAATTAAATAAATGTGTAACTCAAACCAACTGCGTAGAATAAACAGAAACGACTTTTATCACAAAAGTCATTAAAATATAAACTTATTCTTATTTTTATTAAATTCGGATAATAATTAATATTATATTACTTACTTATAACTATCGACAGAACCAAACAATGAATCAGTGAAAAATTGGCAAAAATTGCTTTCTTAAAGCGAACCACTTTCTGAGCAACAAATCTTAAATTTTAGCGATCAATAAAAATATTAGGATAAAAATACCAATTTTTTTTTATCTAGTTAACAATAGATCTTGCAGCAAATAAAAAATCAGCAACTTTGTAGTCGCCAACAGTCGATTGTTTGTACTTGGCTATATTTGAATGTGCTTATGTTGCATGAAATTCTTTCAAATTGTTGTTTATAGCAGCTTTTAATCATTAAATGTTGTCTACCATGAAGATTGTTTTGTAAAGTTTATCTAGGATAGGATATACAACTCTGAGTTAAAATTAATACTATAAAGCTCTTTTTAAGAAAGAAAGAATCTTCAGCTGTGGATCCAACCTCAACAAAAATAAACTCTTTGCAGAACTGTAAAATTAACTTGCTTATAAATAATTGATAAGTTGATTTAATAGTTTAAAAACTGATAAATTTTTATATTAAAAGCTCGTATACATAATAAAGTAATAATAAACTATTAATAAAGTAATAGTTATTTAAATATTAACTTTCACCAACTTTTCATCATGCAGCAAAATAACTTTCGAATATTTCTTAGAAAGGAAATATTGAACTAAAAAAAACAACCAGCATTACATGTATTTAGCATAAGTCGAAGATGAGTAACATGTTTTCATAATCTTAAATTTTTATTTTGTTTTTCGGTGAAAATACTTCTTAAATGTTTGAGTCAAATAAAAATTCCATTTATCATGAAAGTAAGTAACTGTCCATATCCGACTGAGGCATGATTAAAACTTTTTAACTTATTTGATTTTATAGTTTTCACAGTAAAAAAAATAAAATCTTTATTTACAATTAATTTCAGCAATAAAAAAGTATCTAGAAGAAGTACAAATTTTGGATGAAAGTGTTAGGGTTAGAAAAAGAAGATTAAAACACATAACACGAGTATTTTAGAACTATGATGATTCATGAGTCAACGACAGAAAAAGATATGAACACAACTGACCTTTCAGATGAGCTGATAGTGCAAAATTCAGTATAGATATGAGATAAAGAACTAATTATTATGTTTAAATCTTTTACACTTTAAGATTTAAGTACAAGATAAAAAAAAACTATTAAGCAAGAGATCTAACTATTTATTTGTTTTGTATATGTTTACTTATACTCTATATAGACTCATGAGATGTTGTTTTTGGAAAACCGCACTTATGATCATGAAAAAATAAGTTTTTTTGAAGAGATCATGAAACCTCTGCTTTTCGACCACCTTGTCCGTATTAGACCATAAGCTGAGTGAAGAAACCTAACGATTATATCATAAGCTAGTTGAACAACCTTATGTTTTGACATAAATCATTATTTAACTTTTAGGATTATATCAGGATTTTTAAAACATTTAAGTTTTAGTGTAATTATCAAAAAAATTATAAAATATACAAGCAAGATTAGAACACAAGACTAGAAATCTTTTACGTCTTATTCTCGATTGTTAAGCTGGATTTTCTTAATTTCGTTTATACTAACTTAGCTAAGTACTTGGTGATTTTGTGATAATTCATTCTTTGACAAGGTAGAAATATAACTTTGAGCAAGTTTAATTTAGAATAAACTTTGAAAAAGAAAGTTATCAGAAAACCATAATTCAAGATGAAGGTATCAAATAGTTTGTACGAAAAAAGCTTACAAAATAAAATCATGAATTTAAAACTAGTAATCATTTAACAGTATGGTTAATGAATCATTTTAAAATCACTAAAATTTGTCTGTTTAATATATATTTCTTTTTCTCACAATTAGTTTTCTCAAAACAACTTTGATTTTTTTATCTAACTTTACTGATAGTACATAACTAGAAACGTTGATAATACAGACAAGTTATTTCACATCTGTTGGTTTTGTGAGTGAATATGTTGTTTTGATAAATAAAGCTTTTGATTATTGATTGTTCAAATACATAATTATCAGCGAACAAATCTTCAAAATAACATCATACTATCTTATTGTTATCATTTCTTGTTATTACTGCTTAAACTAGTTGTTTGAAAATAATAGTTCAGAAACCATTTAACACCATTTTAAACTTTTAAATTAATTACACAGTTATCTAGTATAATTTTAAGCCTACTGTAATACGTAGTAAGCTGGAAGGGGTTTATTAAATGTTTTAGCTTGGTTATGTAATTAAGCGTTAAATGCTATTGAATAAATATAAACCTGTATTGACTGACATATATTAAACTTTTATATTGCTGGTCACGCAATGAGTATTATGGTAAGGTATAAGATTTAAGTTTGAAATGTAATTTATTTTAAAATCTTAAGATAACTTGTCTTCCAGAACTTGAAATGGTTAATTTAATGTAACATTGTTGCCATGAAACCCACAGCAAGTAAAGCGTGCCAAAACGGGTTTCCAAAAATAACAGCATTATTAAACTAAAAAAACTTTTAGTTTAATTAAGTATGCTGGTAGTTAAAATGCAAAATACACAAAAAACTTAACTGTTTATTTAACTATTTGGCTTTTGATTAAAAAGTTAAGAAATGATTCAGTATTTTATGATTGAAGACGTGTCTATTTTTTATTTTATAAGCTTATAACATGAAACGATAAATAAGTATTTTGTTAGTTATTTTATCATCTTATCTTATTTGGTGAAAAACTTTCCAATTTTATTCTCTTCAATTGAAAAAGCAAAGAATATTAAAAATTTCTAGAAATTAACACTAGCGTTTTTGAGTTCGGTGATTTTTCATATTCAATCAAACAAAACGCTCAACTAAGCTCTAAGCTTTCTAAGTTATCGTTAACTTTAAATTATCGAATAATTAAGTACCGAAAAAACTTTCAGTTGAAATTTGAAAAGACTTAATTTGCAGTTCATTCAAGCAAACCCATTTCAAATGTTTAATTTGAAGAGTCAATCATTAGCTGACTCCACATTATTGACTAAATCACAAAAATTCTAAAAGAAAGTTTTTCAAAAATCTACAACCAGTTAGCAAGAAAATTAATAAAAGGCTAATTACCAAAGTTGGGATTACATGAAAAAACAAACTACATAAAAGTCACATTTGAATGAAAACGATTTTTTAGCAGAAATGAAATCATTGTTTTTCTTCTGGCACGGCTAACTCACCTTTAATTGCAAATAAAATTGATCCTTTTAAATCAACGCGATCATCACCTCTTAGCTTCACAAATACGTCACCACCTCTCATCGAGCATTGACGAGCTCTCATTTCACTTTTGTTTAATAATTTTGACCAATAAGGAGCAAGAACAGTGTGCGCAGATCCAGTTACAGGATCTTCTGGAATCCCATTCCAAGGAGCAAAGTAACGTGAGAAGAAGTCATAATCATCAGATCCAGCACAAGTAATAATGATTCCTTTAAACACAGAGCCATCATGAGTTAAATGCAGATTCTTTAGTTCTGGATTAAATGTTTCTAAATGAGTTCTAGTAACACTTTTCTTCATATGTACAAGAAGCTTTTTGGCACTATGTGAAATGCATGTCTTCTCAATTTCGCTCATCAGATTACTTTTGCCAAAAAGATGGCTTAAAACATCAGATAAATGACTTTTGTCAATTGGTTCAGGATTATTACAAGGAAAATCCAGTGTTATCAAATCTGTGAATATGTCAATGTTACAGAAAGTGAAAAATAAAATCAAACAACTCAACCTTCATTTTTTCTGGCAAATAAGTTTCCACTTGCTGTTACGAAGGTGATGACAGAATTTATGTTGTTAGCTTCATAAAACAATGTTGCTGCAGCAGCTAATGTAGCATGCCCACATAATGGCACCTATTTATAAAACAAAAGTTAATAATGATCATTTAAAAGTGAAAAAACGTTGGTTAGAAAATTTAGTATTAAAAAAAATTTAGATAATTTAGTGATTGCAACTTTTATAGCAAAATAGACAGATTTGCAAGATTGTTCTTCAAAATTTTAAATCAAATTTTCTGAGTTTAAGTTTATTTTTATGCTTTTAAGGTTAGGTTTTTAGAAAGTACTTTTATTAAAGTTTGCTTTGGCTAACATCTAATTATATCAAAATTTAAAAAAGTGAGTTTTATATATCATTTAGCTTTAACGCAATAAAGTTGTTCAAAGTCAAAAATTAAATAACTATTCATGGTCTTAACTGCGTGAAGCTTTATAAAAATCTTGTTAAATTTAATAATAATTTTCAAAATAGTTTTTTAGCAGAAAACAAACTTCATTAGTTGGTGTAAACCATCTTAAACCAAACTTTTGACTTTCTCCAAATTGTCCTTTTATGTCATATATAAAACAAGTTTCAGACAAGTTTATTTCTGAAGCAACTGATTGCATAATTTCTTCAGATATTTGTCTGAAAAAGTTTTATCAAAATTACAAACAGCTAAAATTATTTGTTGATATTTAAAAAATAAATAACAATTTAATAGGTACCTCTCACTAACCCAACAAACTGCTGCTGCATTTCCAGAAAATGGTTTTTTTGTAAAAGCATTTACAACAAAATATGGAAGCTTTCTATTCATTCTATTTATTTGATAACTATTAAAGGAGAATAAAACTCTGAAGCAAATAAAAATTATGAAAAATAGCTTAAAAGCAACAGTTTAAGCTTTTACTATATTTTTTTCTAGACAGAAAATTCAAGTATTGTGGTAAAAATAAGATAACTTGATTTTGACAAATCTAGCTTATAGTGAAGATTACTCAAATAAACTGCACTTTTTTACAAGTTAGAAAATTATCATTTTGGTAAACAAACTCTATTTCTAAAAATCTAAATAAAAATTTATTAGTTTAAAAACGTTAAACAAATGACAGTGATATAAACAAATTGAAATGCAATAAATTATTTATATTACGTTGTTAATCAACAAAAGAAGAATAAGTTGACAAATAACATAAAATAAGAAAAAAGTAAATACTGCAAATGTTTTATGGTATAATCAAGTGTCACGTTAATGGGAAAACCCCTTTTAAACGAAAAGATAGCATGTTTTACTTTTTTTTTTGAAATTGCTTTTTGTTTCTACTTTTTATAAAATGTGAATACATTTAAATAAATACAATTTTTCTGACAGAATCAGACACAAGCTCATGCTATTAAAAATATTTGGATTGATTCAACTGTGTATCCTTATTTTTTTAAATCACAATTTTCTTTATATTTGTAACATTAATACAAAAGTTATTTGTAACAGTCTTATGAGCACTTACATGTGTTTTTATATACACAAAAGACAACTAATACAGCAAAAATTCAATTCACTTGCTGATGTTCATATTGCTAGTTTATTTCGAACACTTGAAGTTAACTTGAAAACTAAAAAATTGAATCGACTACATAAAGTAAGATAACAAAATTATTCAAATACGAGGAATTCAATTACACATTTTCTCAATTTTTTCCTTGCTAAGAGCAGACCTTCAGTACCCTCGACTAACTCGAAAATTAGCTTAAATATTCTTATTGCAAATCAAAAGATGATTTTTTTTAATTTCAAGATTTCAAAATTTTCTCTGCAGATAAATACTATAAATATTTACTGAAAATAACCTGTAAAAGTTTCAAAATATAGATCATTGTTTTAAATCTTTTGTGAGTATAAACCCTAAACTCTGAATCAGAAGTATTTGGGCACCTTGAATAAAAAGGAAGCTTCTAACATAAACGTATGGATAAAAGTCAAAAAATATTTTATTTTTAAACATTTAGGTATTTTATTGATTGCTATTGAGTGCAAGATTTTTACATGAAATTTTTTTTACATATCTTATGTTTTATGCATCATTAAAGTTTTTATTTTTTGAAAACATTCTCAACATGTTCTGAGTCACATTGAGCTATACGCTCAAACTTAAATAATTACTTTGTGACATAGAATTGATATGTATATGAAGTCAAGCCAGGAGTTGAAAAATCCTGACGTGAATTTATAAGTTCAGAAGACAGTTTGAGTTAATTTTTATTATTTTTTAAATTTTTCTTTTTAATTGTTGTTACCTTTTCATCTTTGTAAGTTTTAGCTAAAAACTTTTTTCTTGAGAGCTTCATACCTTATGTTTAAACAAATGATAAATTTATAAATGAATGAATAAAATTAATCCTGCTTAATATTTACCAAGATTTGATTTTTTTTTGAAGATATTAAAGTTTAGTATAAAAGTTTCTTTTAATCGACAGTTTATTAGCCTTATTTGGTCAAATGATCTTTTGTCTAGACGGGAAAACCAATCTTGTGACTAACAAACATTAGCATTGTTATTAATACCTACCACATTGATTACTATTTATTTGACAAACGGTGTGATCTCTAATATATCCGAGATTTTCAATATGAAAATTATTTTGATTTATTTATAGCTTTCTGTAAAATTTTATTTATATTATATATTGCAAAATTGATTTGTTTAGGCTTCAATCTAGTTTTCATATCTATTAAATGTCTATTTTTTTGATGATACTCAACAAATTTAGAAATATTCAACGTATTCAAGTAATCAATTACTAAATAAATTTGATTATTTTATTAAATTGTTTTCAAAAATTGATGTATAGCTTTTAATTGTAACTTTAGCATAAAAATCATTTTGAAATTAATGTTTTGATAAGTTTACAATAAAAATTAAAGAATATAATAGATGTCTTTATAGATAAATGTTTTTAGAATCAATTTTTAAATCTATAAGTTTGTACTTGAAGCAACAAAGTATTGACAAAAAAATTAGATAATTATTGACTTTTTGAAAGGTTTTTGATTTAGTTATTGTTATTATTTGATTATAATTGTACAATTTCTTCATATTATTAACTTTATTTTTTTTCAATTTAAATCATATTGTTTGTGTTATTCAATATCAGGAAATTTATTTAATAATCATGGTCTTTATGTACAAACTATTTGTGAAAATATCAGATAAAACTGAAGAATTTGATTTTCCTTACACAGAAAAATGGGATGATGTTTATTCTAAGGTGAACTAATTGTTTAAATCTAAATTTTTCAACTTCTTTTTATTTAGATATGCCTTTCTCTTATATTTAAACTTCCTGCAAATTGTATTTTTGTTTTCAAGTCAAGAGATTTACAGTTTCCAATTTTAAATCAAGGTACTTTTTTTCTTTTTCTAAATAAATAAATAATTAAATCAAAAATTAATAAGTTGAAATAAAAACTCAAATTGAAATTTATTTATTGTCTTTAGAGCTTGTTTACTGCAAATATTATTTATAAGCTTTTTTAATGATTTCCTTGCTTATAACAGTTTGATGTTTTATCTTTTACTTTTTTTCATACAGACAGATATGAAATAGCATTAAATGTAAGTTTTTAAAGAACATTTAAAAACAATTTTCAATTAAAACTGTTCATTAGTTCAAAATATAAAAATTGATAATTTTATACAAATTGTTTCAAAACTATTAAAGTATTTAGTTTACAATAAAAGTATTATAAATTTTGATTACCCTATTGATAATATTTTTAATAATATTGTTCTCATTCATAGTATTGTAAGAATGCTTCTCATCAACTGACTATTTATTTGGAAACCAAACGAATTGATTTTAGTGAAAATGAGGTGGTGATTTATTCTTTTAATTTTTGCAAATAATTATTTATTAAAAGAAAACTTTAATAATGAATATTATTTTAATGTAGATTCTAATAGTTGGAACTAAAAATGAAATTTTTTGATTTTTTCTATGTTTTTCTAGAATAATAATCAAATCAAATACGACAAAGAGCTCTGCATCTCAAAGTAGCTTTTTTCATGCTGAATTTTCTTAGAATATGTTTACTTTTTGAAATCATTCATTTAGATAGATAGTAGAAACTTGTTCACAATTATAATCTAGATTTTTATAAACTTGACTTTTATTGATATCTTCTTTTCATTTCCTCTACCAAAATATTTTTCTGTGTAGCACAAGTGGTTTTGAAACTAAAGTTAGAATGGAAAAATCTTCCTCTAAGTCTTCAAAAGTTGAAGCATCAAACCTGTCGACCGATAAAGTAACCAATGATTTGTCACCTAGCAGTTATCTTCAACTTGAAGTAAGTTATTTAATGTCTTTTTATTTTAAATTTTCTTCATTTTTTTTATTAAATTAGGAATTCAAAAAAGAAGTTAGATCTAATTTGGCAAATATTGAACTTGTGATAAATGGTTTAGTAGAGCAAAGTATGTTTATTTCACATTCTAGTAATTTATTATTAAACATTTTATGATTTATTTTTTTCAGTATTTTAATCTAATTTTGAAGTTGTACTTATTATTTTGATAAAACATTTGTTTCAAATGATTTGCTAAGTTTTTCAAATCTGTGTAAAACTTGCAGTTTTCTAACTACAACTTTTTTAATTTTAGATAAGTTTGCTGGAAAAAAATCCCACTTAGATCTGTTCAAAGAAAACTCTAGAAAAGATGAAATCAGGTGATTATAAAGACTTTCAAAACATCTCATTTTTTCTCTGTAATTTTGAGTGTTTGTTGCCATAAGTTGTTTTAATAATTAGGCTCTAATATAGTTACTTATTACACATTTTTTCGATTAAATATAATGTTATATACATTTATGACAATTGATTTTTTATAATTGTTATTTGGTTGCAGGGGTTTTCATAAAGAGAGTGTCGAAATTGAAGCTGATGAAAATGATGAAGGTAAGAAATATTTTATCTGAAGTTTATTATGAACAAAAGTATTAAACTTTCTATGCATCAATTAGAAAACCAGAAGTTTTGTTTTTATCTCAAAGTTCGATACATTCAATCACTTTTTGTGAAACTAAAATGATAATTAAAAAAAACACCAAATCAATTTGATTTTTCCATCTTGCTGAATATACCTTCCAGTTTACGTTCACATCTCATCTTGCTAACATTTTACTATAAAACTGATGAAACTTTCCATACTACTGCTAAAGCAACTCAAACTTCAGATATTTTTATTTAGCCTAATCAAAGTAAAAATTATGTTACAGATTACTCTTTACAAGATATTGATGTTGGAGCATTGTGAGTTTTTTAACTATTAGCTTGATGTTACAGAACTTAAAATATTCTTGTTCCTAGATCTCCAGATATTTTATTTGGAGATGAACACTTACATGAAACAGTAGTTGTAAAAACTGGCGAAAAATTCACAAAAAGTTGGACTCTAAGAAACATTGGAAAACGTCGCTGGCCAAACAACCTACAAGTAACTTTGTTTGTCAATAACAAGGCTGATAATTAGCATTGAAAATTGTTTAGTTAGTTTTGATCAACCAACAAGCTGATTACAACTCACAAACAAATGAACATTCTAACAATTGGGGTCCTTCTGTTGAAACTATTGACTTACCAGCAGTTAAGAGTAACGATGGGATACTTATTCAAGTCAACCACCTTGCTCTCTCTTCCTCTGGATTCTATTTTGGAAAATGGGGCGTATTTTGTGAAGGCAAGCAAGTTGGGTCAAAGTGAGTTTTGATTTGTAAGTTGAAGCAGTTTCAGACAACTTCTTTATTGTTTAGGTTTCTTTATTGTTTGGCATTTTCAGAAGATGATCAAACTTTCAAAAGCTTTCCTGCAGGTATTTGAAGTGATTTTGTCGACTAACTTACTTTGCATTCATTTTAATTGTTTTTAGCAATTATTATTTAATGAACTATTTCACGTGGGATGTAAAAGTTTTGCTAATTTTAGATCATTTGTAATTTTGTAAAACTTAAAGTAAATGTTGAACTTTGTGCTAAGTTTACTTAAACCGTCACTAACAAAATGTTAAAAGAAATTCTATTTACTTGTTTAAGTAATTACATCATTTTATTTGCTGAGCTGGAAGTAGTTAATTTTATTTTATTCCCCTTCCAATTTCACGACAATTATAAGTTCAAGTAAAGTTTAAAATGAAAAAGAAATATATTTGATATAAATTGAAAAGTTATTTTATATTTTAATCAACTCTTTTCAAGAGTTTGCTTATAGTGAGCTGATGTTTGATTACTTTCCAGAATACACACCAAATTTTCATGAAAATGATGAATATATGAAACCATTTTATCCTATTTCAAGCTTAGAAACAAGAAAAATAGGAAATTTGGGTTATCAAAATGTCCCTGCATCTTATACACATCACTTTACAAGATCAAATTATAATTATACGATACCTACACCTGCAAACACTCAACACTTTCAATATCCTGGAAACGTACCAGAAAACAGACACTTTAAGAAAGCTCAATTCCCTTTTTATACAAGTGTCAAGTATGAGCCACATTTCTTAACTCATACACCATTTAGTGATCACAAATCTACATCTGATGATTATCAAATCTTAAGTGAATCTGGCTTCAATTACTTTGCCGAATTTAAAACCCAACAAAGTAAAGATGAAGATATTACAATGAAAAAACCAGAATATAAACATTCAGCCAGTATTGATTCAAATGCTTCTAATCTAAAACAAACTGCTTCAACTTACTCAAAATTAGATAATTTATCTTCTTTTCCACCCAAATCTTCAATTATTGAACCTGAGCCGCCAACACCCCAAAACTCTGAAGTAGCGACAAATTCAAAGCTGGAATCGTCAACGTCTAGCTTTGTTACTATCTCTAAGGTTTGCTAATAACTTCGTGTTGAAAGTTGTTAATCATTTTGTAATTTAGATGAATGAAACAGATAAGAATCCGAAAATTGATGAGAATGCTATGAGTGATTTCGAAATCATTCCTCTTCCTCCATGTTTTGATCTTCCTGAAACTTTTTCAGTTTCTTTTATGGAGAAGGAAGTTGATCCAAGTAAATAAATCTTACAAAAATCCCCTTTTTTCATTTTTTTCAATCTTTGTAGCTCCAAGTACGGAGTTAAGCAAAGAAGAAGATTTGAAGACTGAAATCAAAGACCTTCAAGATCAACCATCTTCATCAACTGAAGCAGTTTCAGGTTACTCTAAAAATAATGAAGTAACCAAGAAGCTGACCAAAATTCGAAAGAAAGAAACGAGAGTTAAACCTAGTAAAAACGATGACGGAATACGGGTAAAGTCTCTTCCTATATCCACAAACATGCTTGATCTAGAGGACCCGTATTCAGTAAAAGAAGATGTTCATGATGATCCTTATCATGCTCAATTAAAATGTCTTGCTGAAATGGGTTTTACAAAAACTCAGTTATGTAGCCGCTTACTGAAGCAGTATGAAGGAAGTATTGATCACGTGGTTGATGTGATTATTGCCTCTAACACTAGTGATGAAGATCAATACTTTACGGCTTGACTTCTCTGAACTGTTCCATCAGCTAATTATAAATGTCTCATTATCGTTTGTTTCTGGCTCAGTCTTTTTAATTGCCCTGACATTGAAGTCTAACACTGCTTTTGTGCTTATCACTTGCAAAAATATCTTTTTGAATTTGTTGAATATTTGTTTGATTGTCTCAAATTTACTTCTCTTTTCTTCTGTACTATAAATTGCACGAAATTAACAGAATCCAAATCAACTGTTTTCATCTTTTTACAGATTTTATAATAAACTGTTCGCTGTGTTAAACTTATATATCAAAAAAATGAATGTATAAAATAGTTTGCAATTAATTGGTTATTAAAATCTTGTTTAAATTAATTTTTTTTGTAATTTTATATCCAATTTCAAGATTTGGAATAAATCAGAGCATTTAACTATTTATTTTTTTTAACATCACAAATTATTAGAAGAGGTTCGTAATATAGAAGAATAAACACAGATATAAACTTTTTTTTGTTTATATGTCTTTTAAAGCTTTGTCTGACTCATTTTAGCATAATGAGTTCTATAATCCCAATACTATAACTGTAATGAAATGCTCTTTATGCTTTCATTCTATAAAATTTTAAATATTTGTTGTTTTTCTTACTTTTTGATATTGATAATACTATTATTGACTTTTTAGGAAGATTTTACAAAAACCATTGTTCTGTTAAATTGTCTAGATTTTTTAAAGAATTCAGTTATTAATAAAACCAAGTTGAAGTCAATGTCAAATTAATTTTCAGTGTTTAAATCACAGAATGAAAATCAAAACAGTTATAAAAATATTAATAATCTTTCTCATTGAGACTACCATATGTATTTAATAGATTTATGTATTGTACTAACTTAACAAACTTACACTAATATAGAAATTAGAAGTTATCTTTAAATATTTTTATCTTTATTGTTTGGACTAAAAATATTATTTTCATTTTACGAATTTCAGGTTATAGCAAGATTTATCTTTTCAATTTTGTTTTTCTTGTTGAGATTTCATACATTATTTTTGTTTATTAATTAAGAAAGCTTATTAAGTATAATAAACGATAAATTTTAACTGATAATGCAAAGTGATTTGCGATCATTTATGGTAAAATTCTATTTTATCTTTTAGCTTTTAAGTGATCAAAAGAGAAAAGGACGTAACTAAAAAAGGATCTGGTTTTTGTACAAAAGTTGACAATTACCATTCTCATATCACAATCAAAAGTGAAAGACTTTTTTGGCAGCACTTCAAGTATCTTGGCAGTATAATATCATTTGATACTCACAGCCTATTCTTGTAAAAATAGTCGATAGATCTTTCAATACAGAGTAACTACAGCAGTTAGCAGGGACTTAGTACTGGCGGAGACCAATAAGGTAATGCAATATAAGACCCTAGAAGTGGCTGTTAAGGTAAAGAAAGGTATAGAGAGTACAAAATGAAAATGTTGGGCATTCTAACAGACTGATGAGGTGCCTGGAAACCAAAAAGCTTGAAAATAAGGAAGAATATAAATGCTATATTCCTAGAATGCCTTAGCTTCAAGGCCGCTAAGCTAGGAAAATGAATTCACAGCTCTATAAGCGTGTGGGTATGTAAAAATGTAGATCTGTAAATATACGGATGTTTAGCGAAGAAAGACTTGCGACGATCCTTTTGGGTTAAAGTTCAAAGGTCGATAAGGAAGGAGAAGACATTAGGTGATGCAGATATACGTTCTTGGGAAATTTCCTTTACTTAGGTACTACAACAAAAACTAACTAAAAGGTCAGCATCTAGGGACTTTAAGAACAAAAAAGGCGACTAAAGGTTAATAACGAAATTCTTAATATGAACTTAGTTCCTTCTCAGGATATTCAGATACCTTTAGCTGTTATATATTTTTTTGATTACTAGAATAAAATTTTCACTTCTTAATATACAGTAAAAATAATACAATAATAATGGTCTAGTAATCAATTTAAATGTTTTTGATAATTCGAAAGAACTTCTTAATTAAGTTTTTCTTTATGACAAACTTATTTTGAATAGATTTATTTATTTTCTGTGAGTTATTGTATATTACCTTTCAAGTATATACAAGTTTTCTTTCAGAATATTTTAATACCTGTGACGACTATAATTATACTGTATAATATTATACTGTAATACTATTATAGTGCATACATATTATTACTATAAGTTTTGTATATTGTATTATTGTCAATGTTTAAACAGAATTTATGTTTCAGTTCCTAATTTTGAAATTCTAACTTAGTTTTAAATTACATATTTGAATACCATATTTTTTGCTTCTAAATAGCTAGCCTTGTAATGTGAGAAAGGCAATTGACATAATGATGAATTACTGTTTTTCTATATAAGTTTGATTAGTATATAAGCTATTTAATTGATGTAAATTTTATTCATTCTTTCATTTTTATTGATAAAAAATAAAAAAACGTAAAATTTATGAGTTTTCTAATGTGAATATAATTATTCATTAATTACTGTTGTACTAACTTAAATATCAAAAAGAGCAAGTGCGTAAAATAGTCCAAAATCGTCGGTACTTTCATGCAAATGTGATAAAATAATAATAATGATAGGATAAAAAATATAAATGTCCAAATCTTTTGGAAGAAGAAAAATGATTAAGTATGAGAACCGGAATTAATTTTGTCAGTAAAAAGGAAATTAAATTTTACATAAATAAAAAACTTCTTTATTTTTGATTTCAACTTTATTGTAGTAATTTATTATATTAAAACTAAGTTATAATTATTCTTGAAATTTAGCTTTGTTATAAAGTATATTAATAGCAAGCTGTTTTTCTATAGTCAGTTTTTTAAAATATATTTCTTAGCTTGGTTATAGAAAATGAATTTTAAACAAAATAAATTAGTTGTGATTAATTTGTAATGAAACATATGTGTAATTTATTATTCATTTTTATAATGAAACTTTTTGATATAATATAGTTATTATCATTATACAAATTGAATCAATGCTTATAAAGTTAGTTTAGATATCAGACTTATATAAGGCTTTATTATTTTTTTATTTATAAATTCTTTTAATATCAAATCAATATTTTAGTTTACAACTAAAAAATCTATCTAGTTTAATATAAAAGCTATTTATGAACTTTTGTAATAAATTCAAAACAAATTATCATCAAATGAAAACAAATTATGATTGTTAAAATATCTAAAGTCAAAATGACCCAAATCAAAGATTATTCGAAGGTCAAAGTATTTAATAGTTGTTAATATTGTATTTATATGAAAAATTTCTTGAAAAATAAATTTTGTTTTCTTGTATAATCTTATTTCTAATTGACAATTTTGGTTTGATTACTTTGAATATATTTCAACAGATTTTATTTGAATCACTTGAAACTTGTTGTTTTGAATAACAATTTAAACTACTTTTTGTTGTTTTATTTAATTTTTTAGGGTAGCTTTTTGAATCTCCTATTCTCATATCAGTATGAATAAGCAAGTAGAAAAACAAGTAATTATGATAATTTCTTTTATAATTTAATTATAAGAATATTTTATTTTAGAATATTTTCTATTTACTTCTATTATCATATAAAGTTATTTTTGAATTGATTATTATATGAAATTTTATAATATAATCTAAGTAGAATCTAATTGTAAAAAATTATTTTAAAATGTCCAATGTCAGATAAGTTTATTTTTTCTATTTGTTTTTAGGGTGTGAAAAATAACTCTCCAATTTTAAAAAAGGAGCCAACAGGTTAGTAGAGAATTATTATAAAAGATCCAAAATGTGACTTTTTGAGTTAGTGGGCTCATAAACAAATTGAGGAGTTGTAGTTGTAATATTGAGAAAAGGTGTCATGAAGTGAATGACCAAAAACAGAGAAAAGCTGAATGAAATAAGCACAAAGGAGTAGTCCGACCTAGTTGGAAAGGATTAAAATTCCGTAGTAGTAAACATAAATATTTGTTTGCATAGTATGCCTAAATCGATAAAAATAATTCCTGGAAAATGTAATTTAAATTAGTATAAACCTGATTAATTCTTAAGTAACTTTTTAATGCCCCTCTTTTTGTGTCAATCTGGTCGGACCTAATGGTAACATAGACATGGAAACAGACCAGAAATTTTATCAGATAATGAGAGCTTAGTTAGGAATAATATATTGGTTTGGTAAGAGCTAAGTTAATAGGTCAATGAAGATCTATCTGGTTTGTGATAAAATACTTTTACAGATTTTGTATGGTAAGTGGGTTAATAGTAGTAGAAATATTAGTATCAACCCAAAAAATCTGTTCAGAGAGATTTAGGGTTCTTAACAGATATTTCAGCTTTGAATTATATAGTTAAGTTGATGTTTGAGAATATGGTCTTTAAGGTTTCCATTGACAAATTTTGACTAACTGTTTAGTTGGAATCTTGAAAGTGTTTTTATCAGACCAGCCTATGAGAGCTTCTGAGCCTATGAGAGCTTCTGAGTCTATGAGAGCTTCTGAGCCTATTTCTGAGCTTACACTTTATTGTGGAGAAAGCTTACACTGACAAGTCCAGAATAGACATGTCTATTTCTGGACCTGTTGACTTTGTACAAAAGTTGTACAAGGACTTCTTTTGACATTGTTATGCTGAAGTTACAGCACAAGTTACAGGCAGTGAATCTTGATTACTATCATGGTGAAAAAGTTTTATTTCACAAAACGAAAATCGATATTTTAAAAGATTTAATATTTTATTTGACTTTATTCAAAATTATGTTTTTGTTTCAAAAATTTCTAATTGTTTTAGTAATTAATTTTGGGATTAATAAAATCATTTATTATTTTTTTAACCAATATTAAAACTTTTTTCTTCGAATAATCAAGAAATCCGAAAGCGATTCTTGAATAGTAGTTTAGATGAAGAAGATCAAACGCTGAAAACATCAAGACTAGACATCTCAGGTGGTTTGAAAATTTTTAGCAAAAGTTTTATTTAAATTGTTTAATTAATTATTGTGGGCTCATTCAAACCCAGTGGCATCTGAGGTTCTATTTTACCAACTAGCGGGCGCGGGGATTCTCTTCCATGACTATAGGTAAGCAGTGTCACTGTCTTGTGGTTTGCTTTAAAAGGCTATGGGAGTAAATCCAGATAGATAAGATCTAAAGTGGATCTAAAAAGTGGGGATAGTTTAGCGTACTGTCCACTGTAGTCAAAACTAATGGCCGTTATAGTGGGTTGTAATTTAGCGTTTTCGCCTTTACCAATACAGTGGCATAAAAAATAATTTTCTAATATATAACTTAATTAATTATTTGTTTAACTTATAAAAGTTTCTTTCAGCAGTTTGATATTGTTGTTACTAGGGTTTCTAGCAACTTTGAGCACTTATGTCGCTGAGAGGCAAGGTGAAAGAGATGATATGCAAGATGCAAACACCTGTATTTTGGATTATATAAAAGATTACTCAGCAGTTAAACCAAAAATGTAAGTTTTTTGTGATAACAACTAATATTCATAATTTGTAGTATAGTGATTTGTAACTTTAAAAAATGGAAAATATTTATTGATAAACTTAATTCTTACAAGTGATTAATTTTGGAAAGGTGTATTAAATTAGACAAAAAATTACTAAAATTTCCAATTAACCAAATTCCTGGAAATTATATTAAAGTTCATTTACTTAGAAATCAAAAATAGCTTATAAGAAGTTAGGTGTACGGCTGAAAACACTTCACCCACTCACTCTAATCTCACCATCTTATATAGAAACAGAGCTTCTTATTTTGCTATATTTGACGGCCATGGTGGTAAACAAGCATCAGAATATTGTGCAAAAAATCTTCACATTCATCTGATAAGACATTCACCTAATGGTATGATATCTAAACGTTTAAAAACTAAAAATTAGAACTCATTGAAAGTTGTTTTTGAAGGTAACTCGCCAAGTTTCGATAAAGAAATTAAACGGAGTATCATACAAGCTTTTAAATCAATTGATGAAGATTTTCTAAAACTTGCCGCGAACAAGTAATCACAAAACAAATTTTGAAATGAATAAACTTTGAGCTAAAAGCTACAAATTTTAGTTTTCTGATTTTTGTTTCTTTTAAATACTTTTATCAGTCAGCCAGTATGGAAAGATGGGACTACTGTTTGTATGTTACTGGTTCTTGATGATAATTTATATATCGTGAATTTGGGAGATAGCAAGGTCATTTGTATTTTAACTATTCCAGAAAATTACTTATTTATGATTACAGGCAGTACTTTGTCGGTATCAAAAACATATCAAGAAACACGTGGCGTTATCGTTGAGTCAAGAACACAACCCTTCTAATTATGATGAGCGCAAAAGAATCGAAAAATCTGGTGGCTTTGTGCGGTTTGTAAATAATTCAATGATGTCAATGTTTTGTGGTTGCTTCTTGATTTATTTTTAGATAACAAATACAAAATTTATTCTAAAAAGTTAAGTATTTTTTAAGTTAAACTTATTCGAAATTGCTTGAAAATTGTAGACCAAAAAAGTTGATGACCATTTTGTAAAATGTGTGATAAGAGTGAGCTATTAAAACCTAAACCATGCTATTAGATATCGTAAAAAGTGAAACATTGAGTTGTAGATTTCTTGAGACTTAAACACGTATCTAGTACATATGTCTAGTGTTTGGTTGTAAATAAAAATAAAGAAAGAAGTTTGCAACTTTCTCAAGTTACTTTCAGAAGATTCATAAATATCTAATTTGTTAATCAACTTGGTTATAAGGCCATCTCTAAGTGTATACAAGCAAAACTTTAAAATATTTCAAGACCTCTAGATGTTATTTTGAACTTTCACGAAATGTAGACTTCGACTAATCATTTATTTGTTCAATTTTCACGAAACCAACAATTTCACGAAATAAATCAAAGAATCTAATAAATTGAATGGTGTTTTGTAGAGATGGTCGTGTACTTGGAATTCTAGAAGTGTCTCGTTCAATAGGAGATGGTCAATACAAGCGATGCGGGGTAATCAACGTGCCAGATGTGAAACGATACCAGTTTAGAAATGATGACAGATTTATATTAATGGCATGTGATGGTCTTTGGAAAGTCTTTAATCCAGAAGAAGCTATCGACTTCATTTTACAAATAATCCAGGTTAGTTACTTTAATGATATGGGCGAGAAGATGTTGTTATCGTTTTTATAGGATAGTTCACTGGTTCCACCTAATGATAGCATTAAATCTGTTGAAGCATTCCGCTTTGAAACAGCTTGCAACAAGCTAGCAAGTGAAGCTGTCAGACGTGGAAGCTCTGATAATGTAACTGTTCTTATCGTTTCAATTTGTAAACTATAAAATTTGGTTGTAAATGAGATGAAATTATCAAATGTGTATTGGTGATTTGAATTACTTTTTTGGAGATAAGCTGAATTTTTAAGTTGATAGTTGATTTACTACAAATATCATAAAAAATCTTTTCTTATTTTATATTTTTCATCGCTGAAATGTTTTCAGTTCCTTTTGTTCGCAGTCTTGTGTTTTTAGTTTTCCATTTTTTACCATAAAATGAATATTTTTACCTTTTTACAAATTTATTATATTAAATACTGGTTACATAAAAATGTTGGTCAATAATTAAATATATTTTAAGAAATCTTACTTAACAATATCCTAATATTATTTCTCACCATGTAGCAAATATTTATTACAATAAATGCGAAGGAAAGTGCTTGAAGAGAACACCTCTCGCTAACACACATCCTTACAAATAATATAATTATTATGAATATATTAAAATAAAAATACCGAAAAAAATAGATGTTCAAATATATTTCGAAAGGTTTTATAAAAAAAAGTTAAAATAGCTTGTTCATTAAGTTTGGTCATAAATTAAAATTAGCCACAAAATTTAGATTTGGCTTCTAATAAGTTCGATTAGTATTTCAGCTTCTATTAAATCTAAATTTTTGTCTTATCAATCAATAAAAGCTCAATTCTATCTTCCAAATATTTATACTAAATGTAATTTGTGTTTGTTAGTAACTTCGTGCACAAAAGTTAACTATTTTGTTTTATCAATGCTGGGTTCAAGTTCTGAGAAAAAAACGTTTTGGTATTGAATAGAAACTTCAAAATAAGAATTACTTTAAGATAAACTTTCAAACGTCATTCAATTATAATTGACTATGATCTAAAGCATGATAAATACAATCAAGAATTTTTATATTCAGAATTCAACAAGAAAAAGATTTAAAATACAGAAATTTGGATTATTCCCAAAAAATGAAAAGAATAGCTTGCTTAGCTATTAAAACTAATTTGATTTATAGAAAAAACAGATATGATATAAAATGTGTTATAAAAGGTATTTATTAGATAACTTTCTCGTAGATTGAAAACTTTGTTATCTTTAAAATCTATTTGGCAGATTTCAAGTCAACATTGATTTACTTATAAAAGAAAGAAAATTGATAATAAAAAATTATGAAAGGAGTAATTACATAAAAAAATTTGTGTAACGAAATAAAAAAGGTGTTTAAAGCAAAAACTTGTTGACTAAATAATTAGTGGAAAAAAAAATTTTCCTTTATTAGTGGGAGCCAAATAAATGTTCAATGAACTTAGTTGTATTTCAATCTTTTCATCTATCATTAATAAATAATGCATGAAAACACATTTTTGATTGAACAAACAGATTTAATTCGAATATTTATGTTGAATGAACACATTTCTTTGTTTGTTTTGGTTAATCAACATTTTCAGAAAGGTAATAATTTGAAAATCATTAGAGTTTTTTCACTCCTTGGCCACTCAATTAAGTTATTTCTTTTAAAATCTTTTCTTGAAGATAATTTGTATGAGCGATTCATAGAATTAAATCAGATAAATACATGTTGAGCAAAAACGATGTAACAATAGTTGCTAAAATGCCAAAGCAAAATACATTAGCTAAATAGAAGTAACTTTTCGTATCTTATAAACTCTGCGCTTATTCTTATTCGTTAAATTTTTCACTGATCCACAATCATCAAAGCCATTTGTACTTTCTGAAGAACTTTCTTTTCTTGTGGGACTTTTATTTACGACGGATTGTTTTTCATTAGCTTCACTATATTTTATAATAAAGAGGGACTCATTTTTGTGAATTTTGTGATGGTTATCAACTGTTAAAGTGCTTTCTGATAAATTTTTCTCTTCTTGAAGAACCTTTGTTGAAAGATCTAAGGCTTCATCAGCAAGCATAATGCAAGGACCATCTAGAAGATAAAAATAGGCTGTAAATTTTTCTTTTAGTTTATTTATAGCAAAACTTGAACAATACAACGCTAAAAGACATTTTGTAGAGCTTAACCAACCGCAGCTGGCCGGTTCATTTTTCTAGCAGACTTAAGTATATTAACTTAAAAAATTATGTTATTTTTGGAAGATATCAAACGTTACAAGTTCTACTTGTTTTGAAAAAGCTGACTGCTAAAACGGTTTACCTCTTTAAACCAAAATCTAAATACACAAGAGCACTTCATACGAGTATCAAAATGTAAATAAAAAGTTGAATGTTAAATTCAGCTTCCTATCACAAGGTTTTTTATGTGTTGGCGATGGCTAGTCAACAAGTCTGATTAATTTCTACTACATCATAGCAATTTTATCGCAGATAATCTGATGAGATTAGACGAACAGTGGTTTGTATAGTGCGCTTTTTTAACAAGTTAACTCGAAAAACAAAAAATCAGTTAAATTTATAGAATGCAGTCAACTGAATAATTATTATCATTGCCAAAAAAGCAACCTCTTAAAATGACAGCCTTCTTTTTGTGGATTACATAGAATAAGATAAATAAGCTACAATAATCTTACCAAGCATTTTACTGTAGTTTTCTCTCTGTTTCTTTCTTTCTATTTCTGTTTCTTTATCATCAGTCTTTCTTTTCCGACCATTCTTTTTATTTTGCTGTAAGTTTCAATTTATATTGATGATTAATAGATTTGAGCAATAAAGTTATAAAAAAATATGTTTAAGTATTTATTATAAAGATATTATAAAAGATTGGCCAATTTCTCAAATTCTTTTTCGATTTTCAAATTTTGCTGGGATTATAATAATAGTTAGTGAAGTATTGAATAAATTCGAATCTGGTTCAAATTCAAACAATCTTTAATACTATTTTTTATTAAACATATTTCATAGAAAAGAATAAAAAACGTTCTTAAAATCACTGACTTTAAAGCTGGAGAGTTGCTCATCTTTAAAACAAATCTCCTTCAGCTCTTCTGAACTGTTAGATTGTAAAGATAGATCAATTCTGGTTGAATCATCTTCATTAGCTGAGCTCAAGCTGTCTGTTTGTAAAACGTTAAGCTACTGTAAGAGGAATATAAGATGCTCAAACGGCTTCAACTGCTTATAATCAAACAAAGACGACTGTTATTATTTGTACCTTACCTGATTCTTCTTCATTATTTACAGCAAAGCAAGTTTTATCTTTCAATGGATTTGTTTTGAAGTTTCGTTTTTCAGTTAATTTTAATTCTTGATATACTTTTTCACAGGCCGCCTATTGATAAAAATTAAAATAGAATAAGATAAAAATCATATCTTCTTCTGCGCGATTTAAGTTACTTTATTATGCGGGCTTATTAACAAGTTTATAGTACTTTTAAAATAGAGAAATGTTATCTTTAAACCGCTCTAGAATATTTAAATAATCATGTATATTTTTAACAGTTATTAAATTAACTGAAATTTCTTAATATATTTTTGAACTTAACCTCTTGCCACAAAAACTTGTTTAATCATTTTTATAAAGCTTTCAACATAATTCAATAAAAAAAAAACACAATACTTAAATTTAAAAAAAAAACAATCTAAACCCGATTTTAAAGCCAAAAGTATGCGCATATTAGTAAATACCTTCATATGTTCGAAACCTAGAATGAGTGAAGCCGTATAGACGTCATCAATATTAAGTCTGTTTAAAGACCATTTAGCTGTATACATGTAATCCAAAAGAGTTTGAAAACCTGAGTTGAAGAAAGAAAACATTTTAGCTTCAAATTCAGTGCTTTAATCAAATTAGATATAAGCTGTTATGTGTTGTCATCTTTCTTTTAAATAATTAGCTTACCCACTAAAGGAACACCAGGTAACACAAAAGTGTTTTGGTCTTTTATCGAGCTAAATAGTTTCCAAAAATAATCACTATTGGCAGCCAAAACTGAACGGTGAAGCTTGAACAATTCTCCGTCGACTATCAGATTCACATCACAAAATAAATCTATCAAATTTTTTATGGATACTTTGTTAGAAATTAATCATATAAACCCACACATTTAGTAATTGGAGGCATGTTAACTTGACTTTTTTAATCTATATTTGGCTGATGAAGTAACTTACGGTTGGCTCGTTGAATATTAAACTTCTCTAGAATATGGCTCAGGTAATTAATTCGTAGTATATGAGTTCCCATTTTAGTTGGAATTGATAAATGTACTAATTGATAATGTACTACAAAATTAAAATCTAAGAACAATAGAAATAAAATGTTCTAAAAAAGTAAAAAATAATAAAACATAACTAATCAAATAAATCCTCGTTGAAGTAAAACAAAAATGAAAATACTCGAATTAAGTTTAGATATAACTAAAAATTCATCTTCTTTCTCATATCTTTTGAGCTATTTTTGAAAGTAGGCAATAAACTTAAATATGCCGAAAGTCAGATTCAGCTGTGTTTCAAGGCTCAAAGAAGCTTAAGGAAAATGAGAGAAGGAGAGAGAGCTCTGAAAAAACGGTTAGGTGTGCTAGGATTAAATTCCAAATACGCTACCAAAACCTACAAAGAAGTAAGGATGAGACGACGACGTTTTTGTGGTTCTTTCTCTTTCTGTCGTGTCAGCAATGTGGGGATTATCCGATGAGAAAATCCGACAACGAAAAGCGACCATCTGTGCGGATTATCTCCCTTAGCAACGAAGCCGCTTACAAACTCGTTCTTAGCTTCGCATTAAAATTGGCTTTTCTTAAGCCGCTGCGTAAACACAAGCCTCATGGTCTTGTTCGACAGTTTTTCTATTATTCAGTTAAGATCACATTAACTCAACAACAAACATATTTACAAAAGATTTTTTATAGTTTAAATTTCTTTTTTTATGCTTTTATAGCTGTCTATCTTTTAAAGCATGATGTTTAGTAAACTTTATGTTTTATACTTTTATCACACATTAAAATATAATCGTTGTCTTTTTTACAAATTTAATGGATTGTTAGCAAACAAATGTTGCTTACAAGTTTTAAGTATTTTGCCATCAAAATATTCTTAAAAAAGCTTCAATTAAATTTGACATGAATAAAAGGATTTACTGATTAAGTAGGAGATATAACAGTTTATCTAATCCTCAAACAAAATTGTGCAAGAATTTTAAGAATACAATTTAAAAATTAGATCTAACTTAATTTACTAACTTTTCTCAACTTAAAGATTATATTTTCTATCATAGTTTTATCCTATTACATCTCTTTAATAATCCAAAGCTCGTTATACTTTAACTTTTATATATATTTTTTCAGATTAAACATACAACGTTCCAATATCTTCAGCTCAGCTTTGTAAATGACAGATTTTTAATTCATTAAAATCTAAAAATGATTACTAATTTTAGTTCAAATCTTATATGGAATATTACACATTAAAATTTCATTATAATGAACATAATGCAGGTTATTTGAAATAGTGATTGCAAAAATATTAACAAAAATGAAGTGTTAAAATTTTATACTAGCTGATATATGAATTATACTCAGTAAAGAACTTAAAATCTACAAATTTATTTTAGATGTAAGCCAAGATGTTACCGATCTGTTTATTTCTTTTAGCAGAACTGAAACACCTTTTATAACAGTTTAAGAAAACATATTTCATTCTATTTCTTTTTTATTTTAAGGAATATAAGAGATAGAGTTTTTTTCAGCTTGATGTTCGTCTAAACTGAACTTTCAGTCAAACATTATATTTCTAAGAATCAAAATTTTAAACTTTGTAATTTCATGTCGCTGTTAAGAGCTCTTCATAATATGTGATAAAGAAATAATTTATGAAGACAAAAGTTTTCTAATATTTTAAGAGCCTTGTTGTGTGCTTAAGATAAAACTGTTTATAAATTACCAAGTAAGTATCCAATTTATTATAGTCTTAGCTATATAATAGGAAAGGTATTTTGACATTTGCACTTGGCATCAAACAAATTATTTTATCTTTTCTGGTTTTTCAAATCTTTTAGTGTATTTTCTTTTATAAATATTCTTTAAATTATATTTTCACAATGGTTAAAAAAATCTTTTTACAATTTTGTAAACATCTTACAGTTTATTTTGGTATTTAAAGTTTTTGATATTAAAGTTGCAAGTAAAAATATGAGGTAAAATGTGTTTTTGGCGCATATGTAGATTAAGTTCTTTGTTTAGGGCTTAAGCTAGTTTATAAATATAAAGTAAAATTAATTTTTTTTTCTGGAAATAATTATTTAAAATATTTTGTCCTAAAAAATGTACACCGTTAGTTTGACTGTTTTTGAGTTAAAAAAAGCTAATTCATCATTCATAACTAACTATATTTACCCAGTTCTTTAATTTAGGTTTAGCTTCATAAAAAAAGTAACTAAGTTTTAAGTCAAGAATTAAAGATACAGATTATGAATCATAATTTGATTAATTTCTAATATTGATACAACAAACAGTATAAAACTGCTTTTAACATTTAGAACAAATATTAATAATCTAAAATTTGATTTTATTTGTATGTATACAAATTGATATTAAATCACGTTTACTATTTTAGAAACCACCAAATCAAAAATACTCAAATTTATTTCAACAGGCTTAAAAAAGCTTACAGGTAGTATAATCAATGAAAGAATTTTGATTTAAGGGGCTGATATTTTTGCCAATTTTTTAATGTGCAATCAATAAAGTACAACACCCCTTTATTTAAACATAAAATTTTGAATATGGAGAGTTTGTTTCAATATTTATAATATATATTACACAATTTTACTAAATGATTTTCAAAACACTGATTATTATGATTTCTAAAAACTTTTAAAACTAGTTTACCAGTCTTAAAGTCATTTTTTACAGACTCTCAACAATTTACCAAAACTCTTTTGTTAATCAAATAGATTAATGTTAAAGAATTATTTATAACTGATTCTCAAAAGTCGAGATAATGTTAGAATTAAGGTCTTTATTTCAAAATATATTCTAAATGCTTTTTAAAAATGAAACTGTTGTTGCTAGAATAATAAAGTAGTAATAATGTATTGATGTCTAGTAGCTTGCACAAAATTATCATTTCTATGAATTAGTTTTGATGAAAAACTATATGCGGGTAAATTTTATGTTTTTAATAGACGAAATAGATTAGGTGAAAAGCTTCTTCATATTAGACAATATTATTAAATATATAATTAATAGTATTATCAGAAATATATTAACTTTTTCATATTAAACACTATCATTTATTTATTACTTAAAAAATATTGCTTTTTATAAAACTTTCTTTATATTAAAGATTAAAGGAGCTTAAAAAAATCTTTTAATCTTAATCTCATGTCCAACTTTAAAAAAACTTTTCTTTAATTGTGTTGCTGCAGTTTTTTTGAAGCTTCAAGCTCAATTAAATAGTACATCCGCGAGATGTAGGTAAATTTTAGACATTACGCTATAATGCGATTAAATCAAAATGAGCTGATATGCCTTTTAAGTTGATTGAAAATCTTTAAGTTTGTTAAAAGAGGCTTAAATTTGACTTTTATCAAATTTGCCAAAATTTCATTTTTTTAAATCTTTTTAAAAGATAAACTTCGAAAATTTTGTTGAAAGATATCTTCAATTTTTAAAAATAATAATATAAGTTCTTTAATTGTCTTTGTAATGACTATTTTAAAATTCAAAATCGTATTTTTGATAATGTTTTGAATTCTAGTAGTTAAAAAAAACACTTTAACTAGAAGCATTATATTTTAGTAGTCATCATTTAGGTTTATCAAAATTTACACAAAAAAGTATTTTGATGTTAAAACAATTCATAGTCACCATCAAAATTACAATGAAATGTTTTGATAAAATATTTTTAGTTATTTTAGAATGTTTTAAAGATACGGGGATTAACATTTATCCAGCACTCGACGATCTTATAGAATGATATCATAATGAGTGATGATAATGACGTCATAAGACCTCTTTGTTAATTTTTGTATTGTTCTCTATCAAGCAAGGTTGAATACTTTTTAGAATCTGATTTTTTGAACAGCATATTTAATTCAAAATTCTTCTAAAAGAACTTAGTCAATCAAGATGAGTAAGCTCCGATTATTATCTCAATTGACTCGCTCTTGTATGGGTCGAATGCGACCGCAGCAGGAAAAAAAGTTAGCGGCTAGGATTCCATTTTTACAAAATTCTTCTCAGGTTATTGGTAATCAACAAACTATCGATTTCCAAATGTCCAAAAATATTTTAAAAACTTTAGTGAGTTTTTAATGATTAAAACGAGGCTGACATTTAAGCATGGATTATTTACAGGACGATTATAGTCTTTATAAGCGTCAAGCAAGCAATGGTGGGTTTAGAGGAGGTGGTGATGATGGACACCATTTTGGCTCTTACTACCAGCAAAAGCTGAAAGAATTTCTTAAAAAACAGGTTTAAATTTGATTTTAAAAAGAAAATAAATCAAGTTATGATTACTTTGAGTAAAAAATATAAATTATTAATGATATAAATAAAAATTAAGCTGTTAATTTAGGGTGGAGATGAAACCTGGGTTAGTTACAAGACCTACGAAAAAAAAGGTTCTTACTTTTCAACAACGACTTTTAAAAGCTTTTTCGCTGCAATGAATCCTCAACCCCGGCTAACAGAAGAAGATGCGATTGAAGCAGCAGCTAAACAGGTAGGACATAAAAAATTACCATTTTAGAAAACTGACTAAGTTTTGAAATCATTTTAAACAGGCTTTGCTGCAGCAAAATTTATATTCTAAACATGGTGACCCATGCACAACTTTAGATATATTTTGTCGCCAAGTAACTGGCCTCCCTCCTATTTATCATGTAGCTTCATTTACACCTGCGGTTCTGTATAATACAACAATTCATATGTTTAACCCCGAAATGAAAAAAAGCACAAAGATTTATTTACAGGTTTTTAATTTAAATTTGACAAACTTTTGAATGCTGTTATTTTAACTTTTACAATTAAATTTATCATCAACAGACAACTGTTTCATCGGCAGAATCACAAAAGATTAATAGAGAACAGTTTGCTGCTAAACTGTCAGTAATTGACCATCCAAACTATAGACATGATAATAAAGACTATAAAGGTAAAAAATTGGAAGTTTAATGAGTTTGTTGATTATTTTTGAACTATTACAGAAGCACTAAATGAACTTTGTTTGAAAAATGGAGGTACTCTTCCATTTTACAACAAATACCTTTACAGTACTACTGTAACTTCATTGATAAAAAAAGAACTTTCTAATGAAAACAGAAACGTGAAAGTTATGAGAGACGGTGGAACAAACGGAAAAAACTTAAACTGCTTAAATGTTGATATGCTGGAGACGACCTCTATCCAGGTTTACTATCATTTTCTATTTGAATAAAAATGTAAAGTTTTCATGTTATAGCCGATGAGAACTTCTTCTGAAGCTGAAGATTCTGCTGCAAAATTGATGTTATTCTCTTTACGTAACTATCTCAATACTGATTTTGATGATAAAAAGTTTAAGGGAAATTATCCATTTAAAGCAAAACTAAAATATTATTCAAGCTCTACTGGTTGCCCCCTGGCAATTCACACAGAAAAGGCAATTATTCAACTTTAATAATATTTATTAGATTATATTTATTATCATATAGAATAACTTGTCAAACCTTAGACACACACATGTAAACATACGTTCAATCACTTAGCTCAAAAATTTAAAACTTGTTTAATTTTTTTAGATCATTCCTCAGATGCCTTTATATGACTGTACCGTTACAAGCAAAAGTTTCAAAAAAGCTCTTCAAACTTTTACGATAACGTGTGATGGAAAAGGTTATAAAAGTAAAAATGAAGCTCGTGAAAGTGCTGCCCGCAAATCATTTTTCATGCTAGGATTAGATCCTGATGATATTATAAGCTGAACAAAAACTAGAAACAATTTTTGTATGCAACTTAAATTATCAAGTAATTTTATATAAATATATATTTAATTATCTGGTTCTTTAATTTTTGACTCTCGATTTACTTGTTCTTTAATGTACTTACTTTTCGACTAACTGATCAAAAATCTTTACCTTGACTGACAATTAAAAGACCACAAAGTTAAAGAGCGAAAAAACTAAGGACTAAAAACCAAAGTACCAAATAGTTAAAGTCGTTATATGTGTTATTTGTGTTAAGTATCTGAGAGTCATTTAATAAAATAAAGTTAATTTATTAAAAAAAATTTTTATCAAAAGTGTGACAAGAATTTTGTTCTCATTTCTTCTTATAATCTGTTTAGCTTACAGATACAGTGTCTGTTTATTTTTGTGATACTTTATAATCGATAAGGCTTGATCTGTACTAAGCCAGATAAGACTACTTTTTTGGCCCGCTTCGGTCTGGGCAGAAATTATGGATATCTAATGGTTGCCAAACAGCAAGACTTCACTTTCCACGCAGGCCACTTTATGCAGCGGAAGAGGCAGACTGATGCAGCTGCACTCAGCTGGCGTTATTGAGCTGTCAGAAGGCATTAACTAACAAACTGCCTACGGGGCTCCAAGTCCGGCTTAAAACTTGGAGTTTTGTATCTCTTAGAAGGATTAATTTTCTAATTAGCAAATTTTTGTAGTTGTTGTACCCTTTGCAGTTGTTGTACTAATAGCATTAATTTAAGAAAACTCGTTAATAATAATATACTCTTGCCAAAAAGTAACAAACACTAAACAATTCAAAATGAATCAAAACTTGAATTATGTTATTTATATAACCTTTAAAAGACAGCTCATAGAATACAAAGTATAATAAACGATTCTATAAAAGATTTCTATAAACTCTGTTTATAAATTTAAGTTTATTAAAACATTATTAAAGATTTTGAAAAAAATAAGTTTGAGCTTTATTTAACTCTCAAAAAAGAGAAAATTTTCCTTTTAAACGTAAATTGTTTTAGCCTCCATTTTATTCATGGGCGTAAAAATTTTCACATATTATCTTAAAATAAACAATATGTAAACATATGTTTGTTTTAAATTAAATACTTCAACAAACATCTTTTATTATAATAATTTAATAGTTTTATATTTAAAAATTATCATTATTTTTTAATTTTCAATCATTGAATTTTTTCACATACATTTATATTATTGAAATTTTTATTTTTTTTGTATATATTTAATATCAGTTTAACAACTTTTTTCAATTTATTTTATTCTCATTTCCTCTTAAATTTTAAGAATTTTATCTTTTAATACTAAAATATAATACTGTATTATATTTATAATTTTGAATATATCAAACAAGTAATTTTGAAATATTTGTTATTAAAAATGTAGGTTAACTTTTTATAATTTTTAAAAAGTAGTTTTTGATATTATAATATATACTTAAACTTTAAAAAATATATGGATTTAGCAGTTATCAAATCCAAAGTCTAAAGAAGATTGTCTTAAAAAAGATAGTTAAAATTAATATGTGTAAATAAACAAGACTATATTAACATTTTTAATAATTTTAATTGTAAATAATCTGGATATCAAGTTCTCCTAAATTAAATTTAGTCTTAATTATGAAATGATTGATTGTTTAATTATTAGTGAATAAAATTAAATATTAGCAAAATTATACTAATAATATACTTAGTTTACTATGTTACTAAAGATAATCAAATCTTGAAGTGATTTCCTCTTGTATTTATTTATCTTTTGTTAACTTCTTTATCATCTTGTATTTATCAACTTTTATAGAATATTTTTATGAATAATTCTCATTAGATAAATTTTAACATATTTTGGATATAATAATTTTAATATGCCATATAATAAGATAAGTTTATGTTTTAACTTTACTACATAAATTAAAACGTGATAATTATTTATATCCTAATTTTTATAGTTTAATTTAAATAATTTTAATGATTTATTGTTTTATTTTTACTTGATTGTTAATTATCTAAACAATTTTTTGATTTGTTTATAGAAATAAAAGTTTATACATTCAAAAAATATTTTTGAATGTTATCTTATTTGTATAAATTTGTACTTACATTATCAACTGTTTTAAACCTTTAGTTTATTTTATTTTTAGTTTTTTGAATGATTTTGTACACATTTTTAATTACAACATTTATTGATGTATATGATAGATTAACTTTTTAAATCTGTTTTTTATTATCAGGTTATGATTAATACTAAATGAAATTAGTACTAATTAAGTAAATATTATGGGGAAGAGTTTTTAATGGATTTAATATATGTTCTGTTGCAAATGATAAAAAGTTTTTAACTATTGTTTAACTTTTATGTTGTTTGAATATAAAGTCAAAAATTAGTTTTATAATTGCACAAAAAATTTTGTAATTATGTTTTAATTTTTCTTTCAATCTGTGTTTAACATAATAGTGATAAAACTAATTTTATTGAAAGATACCATGATTATATTATACATAAACAATATCTTCTTTTTTAGAACAGTCATTTTTTGTAATAATCAATAAGAAGTTTAAATAAAGTCATTAAGATGGTTTCAGTTTTACGTCATAATCCCAAAAATTCAGATAAATATCTTGAAGAAGCACAATCATCTGGTTTATTAACTATTCCTAGCAGAAAATTTCGAGACATCTACTACTTATCTAATGATAAGTATGACCTTTCAGATGTAACTCATGCAGATCTTTCATCTAATTCTCTACAAGAAGTTCCATGTGAAGTGGGTGATTGGTTTTGTCTTGTTAATCTCATATTAGCTAGAAATAGTATTAGAACAATACCAGAGTTCTTTATCAACTTTTCATTGCTTAATACTTTAGATTTAAGCAATAATCTTCTTGTTACAATACCATCTTCAATATCTGCATTGAAAAGCCTTCTTGTTTTGCGCTTACAAAACAACAAAATCTCAAGTCTACCAAATGATATTGGTCAGCTGGATAAATGTCAGGAATTAGATGTAAGTGGAAATGAAATTTCAAAGATACCAGATGAAATTGGTTTGATGCAGTCATTGTTTCATCTTGATGTTTCGCGTAATCAAATAGAGATTCTTCCTGAAAATATCTCACAGCTTCCTCTTATTTACTTCAATGCTGCTTCAAATCGTATTGTGATGATACCTTTGTGTTATAAAAATATCTTGTCACTGAGACAATTCAACGTGAAAGAGAATCCTCTGAAGATCCCTTCTCTCCATGTGTTGAAGTATGGACGTGTTCATTTCTTCAAAGCTCTTGAATCTGATCTTGCTCGTCTGCAAATCACCAAACAGTCTGAAAGCAAACTTCAGCAAAAAGATCAATCATTTGAAGGTGTGATTAATCAGAGGACCTCACTTTCTCTTGTACCTGAAGAAACTCTGCAGTTTCTTGATAATATTCTTCCTGAAGAGACCTCAGATACAAAACTGGAAAGCGAGTTAAAAGCTGATCTTAAAAAACTGGAAGATGAAGTTAAAAGTGTTGAAACACTTGAAGAATCTACCAAAACTATAAAGATTCCAATAAGTAATCAACCTTCAAGTCTTGTAAAAAATAAATCAAAACAAGCTTCAGTTGAATCATTAGAAAAAATGGGAAAATCGCCCAAAAAATCGGCAACAAAGCTCCCCACAAAAGCCCCAATACCCCCTCCTCCTCTTAAACTACGTCCTCCTAAACCTATTAAAGTCAGAAAATTGGAAAAACGTGCGATTCCTGTGAAGGTGACAGAGAAGAAGAAATTGGCTAGCAGTCCTAAGAGAATTGAGAAATCAACTTCATCACCAGGGGAAACACAAAGTTCTCCAAGAACACATAAACCCAAAGTTCCCATTCCATCATCAACTAAGTTACCCCAGTCAAAACTCTCAGTGACCAGCAGCAGTAGTCCTTCTTTTCCCGGTTATGCCCCTCCTGCAAGCAAGTCAAGCGACCAGACAAAAATTTTAAGCGTTGTGAAGCCAAGAAAGGTCTTGAAATCTCGACAAAAATCAGATGTAGGTGATGAACCAGGTTTTACTGTAAGAAGAAAAGCTGAAAAGATGTATGAAGAGCTTGAGCTGATTGAAAATGTACGTTTAAAGATTGAACAAGCTTTAAAGATTAGATTGGGAAATGATTTTCAATCAGCTCTTTCTGATGGTGTAGTCCTTTGCCAGCTTGCCAATTATGTAAAACCAAGATCAATTACAACCATCCATATTCCATCTCCTGCTGTTCGTACACTCTCATTAGCAAAAGCTCGTAGAAATGTTGAGAACTTTCTTGAAGTATGCCCAAGGCTTGGAGTTAAACCAAAAGATTTATGCACTTCAAGTGATATAATGCATGAAAAAAGCTTAAAAAGTGTAGTTGATACAGTAAATGCTCTCATGAAAAATGTCTCCCTAACCAAAAATAGTTCAATCTCTTTATCTCAACCACCATCTGTTAAAGTTGTTCCTTCTTTTGTTCACAGCCAGCTTTTAAACAAAAGATCTTGAAGTTTGCTTTTTAAAAGAGGGCTATAAACAGTCTTTTTAGGCTTATCAATTTTATTATGATATACTTGCACTCTTTAGTTAGATACACATTTATTTTTCTTTCTGCTGCTATCACGTATCCCAGCTGTAATTTGTACTAAATACTTTGAAAAAAACTTCTAATCATAAATGCCATTTGACCAAATTTTCATCTCTTGTTGTTTAACAATTAATTTCTATCTGTAATCAATTTAAAGTGTGTCTGGTCGGTATAATAAGTTCGAAAATTTGTTTACTTTAAGAAATTTCTATTTCTGAAAACTATTTCAAAAGTATAAATCAAATTACTTTTGTCTTTTTGTATCCAATTTGTTCTAATTTCTTTGTAATAAGAAAAATATGAATATTTTTACTTGAGTAACTTATGAAGAAACAAATATGTCTATTACTTCAACAAAGTGTTTCATAAAATATTTTTGAAAAAGTAAGTTTTGTCCAATCTTTACTTTCATGTGTAATATTTTAAAGAGTTTTATAATTGAAGAATTAGGATGACTTTGTAATGATACTTTACTTCAAAATATGTAAAAATATGATTTTTGTCTTCATTCCAAAACCTGATGATTTAAATTGATAATTAAATTTCATTATAAGTGGAGCCAGTATTTTCATATTTAGAACTTTATAACTGTTCATTTTAATGTTATTGATAATGAGGGCTGATTTTAAACTTTATTTCATCTTGAATAAAACGCAAATAACAATTTCTAAGATGGCAGAAGAAAAGTTTATTTATTTTATTCAACGCATGACTGAATATGCCAAACTCTACAGCTCTCATAGCAAATAAACAACTTAAGCAGAAATATAGTGATGAAAGGTCTTAAGTACCATAATTTAATGTAGAAAGAATAGGAACACTGCAGAGGTATAAGTAAATAAAAATAATGAGTTTAAAATCTTTTTATTAGGTAGCAACATTTATTCATAAAATTGCTTAAGCCTCGTATTCATAGACTTGATTTCCGTCTCATTATTTCTAAATGTTTTCAAAATAATCAATCAGTAAAGAAAAAGATATTGTCGTAAGGTTAAAAAATTTGAAATATACGATCAAGACAGTACTTAGATACGATGTTACTGCACAATACAATTGCTAATTAAGTTAAAAAAATTATCAATTAATTAATAACCTATTATATATAAGTGGAATAAAAAGACAGATTTAATATATACAATATTAAAAACGATACAATATATATTAATATATGTGTTAAATTAAAATGTAGAAAGCAAAAGATGTAACACATGGCATTTCAGTAATCCGCAAACCATTTAACAGTGAAAATTTACATAGAATGTTAGTAATATAGAGAAACAATCACAGTTTAAATAATGTTAAAAACATTTCAAATTCTGCTTGAACAGCATGAGTGATTCTGACATGACAATGTCTGATGGCAGCTAGTTCCAAGTACTAATTGTGCGGTATAAGAAAAGTTTGCTCTGACCAATGTACTAGGTGATATGGGCTTATTAAGGCGTAGTGTTTGATTGTTGCGTAAAGGTAATATAGGATAGATATGAGATAGATAAACATAATGGATTAGTTAATTAACTTAAAAATTAAAGTTTGCCAAAATTTTATTTCAAAGGATCAACAAATGATCCAGATGATTGTAATGGATCGGAAACTTCTTTAAATCATCCAAAGATTAAAAAACAAAAGCTTGAAGGTATAAGAATATTTTAAAAGCAACTTCTCAGTAATGTTACAATACTTCAAGTATTATAAATAATCACAAACAAAAACTTATTTACAACCATCAGTAACCCATTTCCATTAGAGCTTAGATTTAAGCTTTGATAAAATAATTGTAAAATAATAATGATCAAATCTTTTTTACAAATATTAATGAGCTATTTAAGATAAAATATATTCAAAATTTGTAAAACTTTAAATCTACTTTTAATAAACTAAATTCTACATCTGAAAATTTCTTGAAGTAATTTTCTACTAAAAGTTTCAACACGTATTTAAGAACATTATTTCAAATATTTACAACTTGATAAAATAAAAACAATAAAGATAAAAAATAAAAGGTTTTGTCTCTCAGAATACTAATTAAAAGTTTTTTTGTAATATTGCTGTTACAAGATGCTTTTGATGTAAGTTACGGTTACTTTAAAATATTTTTTTACAATATAACAGAATATTTATTCTTTAAACAATTATGTTAGCAATAACTAAATATGTGATAATAGGATCCAAAGTATTACCACTAACTTGGGTCGGAAAAGTAACCATTTGAGATTGGTTATTGGCATTGAGGAAGCTTACAAGGGCATGACTGAGGGTGGTATGTAGGTACAAATAAAACGGGAAAATTTAAACTTTGAGTAAGAAAAATCAGAAGTGATAATCTCAAATCCAGGACAATTAATGGCATCGATCTGAATTCTAGAGATCTTGGGTGCAAGCGATATTTTGTAAATTACGCAAACACTGCCGCCTCTATCATACAATCTATCACAACGCAAAACACAAAAAAGATTACCGTCAACCAGAAAAGAATCAGGATAAAACGGTTTCAACCAAGTTTCAGTAATAAAAACAAATGTGAAATCTTGAGAATGCAAAAGAGCTTTCAATTGGAAAATTTTGTTAATTATCGACCGCGCGTTGAAGAACATACCTAATGTGATAAAAGAATTGTCTTTTTGACGCTTGTGAGGTTTGATGATGGGCTTCCGTAAACTGATATCTTGGGTAATCACAATTGTGTGCGGAGAGAGTTGAAAAAGTAGATGTAGATCCAGTGGTTATTTGCCACTTCCATTTAAAAATAAAACCTTGACAATTTTCAAGGCCCACGGGTGGATCTCGAGCTTTGTATTTGAAATCAGTTGGTTGTTCCTTCTGGTTTCTGTTATACGCCTCTTTTAGAAGACATTTATTTTCTAAGCGATCATCTTTACAGATATCCTGTCTTTATACATATACTCCATGTCTGGTCATTAATACCTTTGGAACATCCATAAAATCAAGGCCTTATGAACACATTTGATTTAAAAACTTACTGTCATTATCTTTATCAGTTTCAGAGACATTAAATATGCTGCCATTGTTTTCTTTGTCTTCCTGGTCCAAAGTAAATTTTTGTGCGTGTCGGTGACCTTCTTGGTAAGAAGCTACATCATGTTAGCATTTTTTGTTGGAACTGGGATCACCGACCATCGAGGCCCATGTGACTTGTTTCTTTGTAGAGGCATCCAGTTCGTCCATTAATTTAGACAAACTAGAATTTTTGTTGTTGATCATGGCGAAATCGTTGCCAATTTTAGATTTAAATTCGGCCATTTCAGCAGATATAGATTTACTGATGTCGGACATTAAGTTTGAATTAGAATTAGAGGAGATCGATGTTATGCCCATGGTTCTACATTTAATGCAGAAATATTTAAATCCCATTTGCTTCATCTGATTGTTTTCAAATATTTCATAAATTTTCTTGCTCACAACACTACCGGTGAGATGAAACCAGGAGAGACATTTAATACATTCTATTGCCAGATCCTCATAAAAGCAACTTTTATTGTTTGGATGAAGTCGGTTTATCAGAACTTTTCTGTATACTGGAATGTAAGATCTTGCCACTTTTATTTGGATCCACCATAGTTTTCACTTTCATGAAAGATTTTTAGTTTCACTAATCAGAATAGTTCAAATCGATTTCTTATTCAGATAGAATATTTTATCACAAGCAATATGCTAATCACTTTTTAAAAATAATTTTATAAAATAACTTATAAACACTTATTTAAATAGGATATAACCTATAACTTGAAACTTATTCAAATAGAATTCAATTGCACAGTGTAGCCTCTCCACAGAAAGGAAATTATTTTAACTGTTTAGAGCAATTGATCGTCTACAAAAATCCCCTAACATGTTTCTAAACCCAATATTTAAATTCTAAAGTTAGATATTAGGTTTTTTATTTCCAGACGGCAAAGGTAAACTAGTCGGTTATGAGTTCAATACAGTTCAGGGTTTTGTCTGTACAAGATGATATAAGTGAAATGATGGAAGTTTTCGTTCAGGATGAAGTTACCCTAAGAAGTCTTTCATTGACTAAACTAGATGTAGAAAGATATCAGGAAAACTTTACAACGGTTAGATATACCTTGATGATAAATAAATTTTATTTATTAGAAATACCAATCTTAAAAATTAAACAAGAAGTTTTTATTTATTTATTTATTTGTGAAAAAATTGTAATCGTTTAACAAATAATCATTTTTTTAATTAAACTTTAAAATAACTTACAGACAAAGACAAATTCTATTGATTTAAATAAGTTTTTATCTTTTTTTAAAATTTATTGAAGTTATTTTAACAAGATTTTGTTTGAGGCGGTGCTTCTAATGTGAGAATTTTTAACAAACTAATACATGAAGTAATTTTTTGTTTATAAATAAAAATCTTCTAGGAATACTGATAAGCTTTGCGACGTTATTAAACTTTGATTTAAAAATGACTAAAACTGAATCAAACTTTAACAATTGATGTCTTTTTAGAAAAGTGTTCCACAGAACTTATCTATTGTGGCTGTTGATGGCAACATTTGTGCAATGGTGATAAATAGTCATGGAAATGATTTAGACACAGAAGAGTCTGACAGCAGCAAGTCATCAGTGAACTTCAAAATCAACCAACGAGTTTGTTTATCTTAATAAAATATTACTTAAGGAAGCTTAGATATAACTTAATCCAGTAAAGTCAAATTATTAAACATCATAAAAGATTTTATCACAAATTTCAATTTAACTGTTCAATGATAAATAGTTAATTTGGTTTTGTAAATGACGGTTTTTTTGAAGTTTGACAATTATGTTGAGAGTTTTATTCCATCAATTGTTGGTAGTTCCAACTATCTAATGTCTCAAATTGTTGTGGTCAAACAAACCCACAGAAGAAGACAAATTAGTTACAAGATGCTTTTGATGTAAGTTACTTTTTTTATTGTTGTTGCTTTAAAATATTTTTTACAATATAACACAATATTTATTCTTTAAACATTTATGTTAGCAATAACTAAATAATAACTTCACTGAATAAACTTTAATAAGGGGGTTTTATGTTTATTAAGGACTGAAGAAAAAGCTAAGGAATTGGAATGTGAAGCATTGACTTTGTATGCTACATCTGAACATTCCAGGAATTTGGCATTGAAAATGGGTTTCACCGTTGAAAAGGAAATTTATTATTCAGATTATATCGATTCTGTTACTGGCAAAGCTGAGTTTTCTCATATTGACGGCGAACATCGAAGAACTTCGATTATGATGAAGCGATTATAGAAATATACTGAAAATTACTGTAGTGAATTTTTCTTATCTGATTGAATCATCTTCTGATCATCAGATTTATAGAAAAAAAAACTCATTTTTGATCGCTAAAGTTTAACAAAAATAATTAAATTGAATGTACAATAGTTAATTGTTAGTTAGTTTATAATAAACATTAAAAATTGCTGACCAAATAATGTACAAAGGTTTCAACAATTTTTTGTTGAATATATGAAACAGGTAGATTTATTTATTTAGCTAGTTTGTTCAACGCAATGCAGTAGATGACATACTTATACAGCTCTTATAGCATATACGAACAATATAAGCAGACAAATATAAAAGTCTTTGGTTTCACGGTTAGCATAATTGACATAGAAAAAATTAGACTGAAGAATTATAAGTTACATTTCAACAGTACAAAATAAGCTGAAAAAAACGACTGGCATTATTATGATTCACTTATTAACGAAATTAAAATTACTTATTGATTACAGAGTTCATTTATGATTTTGAATAGCATACACTCGCGTTGTTCAAAAAGAAGTTGAACCGTTATAATATTGCCAACATTGTCATTTCTAAACTGTGAATTTTTCTTCTTTTTTTTCAAGATTATTATAATTTTATGCAACTGTTCACTGTCATATGCTTTAAGGACTATCGAAATGCCATGTGTTACATCTTTTTCTTTCTATATTTCTAACTTAATAAATGTTATTTGTGAGAATGTGTGTTAGCGGGAGGTGCTCTATTTAGGCACCCTCCTTCGCATTTATTGTAATAAATAAATATCTGATTTCATTTTATAAACAACTGCAGATGAAGTAATTGAGATGATATATATTACAATATTCTTTCAAATTTACCCGGAAGTTGAAATATAAGGTTTTTTTTCACTTAATATTTTTGTCTTGGACGTTAAAACATACAGAAAACTACTTTTCCAGTTTTCATTGTAAAACTCATAATGAGTTTCTTAGTTAAAATAAGTTAAAACTATTTGATAACAAAAGATCAGAAGATTACTTCCGTATTTAATTAAAAATCAATGTTTTGTTTGTTTAATCGTTTGTTAACAAAACAACTATATTAAATAACCAATATATTGTATGGGGTGAACGCCAAATGCTACATGTTCTTATTTATGTATTTTCAACTTTATTATATGAAATATTATTTGAGAATATGTTCTAGCTAGAGGTACTCTTTTCAGGCACCCTCCTTCACGTTTATTGTAATAAATAAATATCGTAACCGATCAACAATTTAAGTTATTATCGATCAAATTCTTGTGTTACATTTAAACTTTCACTGGTTACCAGTAAGTTAATTGTATTTTTGTAGTTTGTATTGTAAAAGTTTTTGCTTCAAACGTCCTTTTGCTAAATTTATTGTGCTTTACACAAATTCCTTTAAAATTCCTACATAAGATCCTTAAAAGCATCGCTGGTAATAAATACCCAAAACTTGATAGTGTTGGAGAATAAACAACATTATTGAATATTACAAATAAAATAAATATAAGTACTAAAAAACTTTTTAAAATGAAATTAAATATATTTTTAAACAATCTTAAAATCATCTAAATTTTTATTGATTTATTCACAAATCTTTTTCAAACAGAAGTTTGACTCGATTAATATTTAAAAAAATTCTTTTAGTTTTTGAATTCTTTATTATTTAAATTAGATTTTTATAATCAAAATTCAAATAGAATTTGATAAAATAGAAACTTTCGAAATTTCTGAAAATACAAATTACCATTTAACACTGATATTCAAATCTTCATTTTTCTCTATCTCGTGAAATTCAGTGAAATAAATCGTTTTTTTTACATCATTGTTATTCACAATTGCTTCATTTGAGGGAGTAGGATAAGGTTGAGTTGACAGATGCTTATAAAAATCTTCGACTTTTTCAAGAAGTTTCTTCTGATCCTCTTTATTTCCACTTTGAGATTTTATCTTTATATAAATAATATTAATTTGTAAAAGTTGACACATAAACATCCAACCACACCAAGCATACCTGCCCACCACCATTAAGACAACCCGAAGGACATGCCATCACTTCAATGTAGTCATACCCACATCTTTTCCTCTTCAACTTCTGAACAAGATTTTGGATACTTCTAAAACCATTTGCAACGGCCATCGACAACAAAACATCCCCACATTCATTCTTCAGTTTCACTTCCTGGAAATCTTTATTGTTTCTAAAAGTAACATTTAATTATTTGGGAATTGAAGCTGGTCACAAACTGCTGACCTTACTGCTTTGTACTCGATTTCGTTGACATCGATATTAAATAATTTTTTTGCTGCTGATTTAAATATATATTCCAGATAACCGCCAGACCCGCCACCTTTATGAAAATACTTTTCTTTGTTAACTAACATAGAAGTTTGCAGAAGATTTTTTCCATTTTCACTACCGTTTGATCTGTAAGATTAAAATTTGAGATAAAAATAAAACGGCGGTTTAGATTATCACTTTTTCTCGTATAAAGTTTTTACGGTTTCATCTTCATTCATAAAATCTTTCAGACTTTTATTTAGCTCTTTCAACATTGTAAGGATTTCTCCGGAGGTTAAAACAAGATCAACATCTCTAGTCGAATAAAGATCACTGTAGAAGTCTTCTCTAGAAGCTTCTAGCTTTTTGTCGTAGCAAGGCATTACCGTCACGTGGTACACACGTGATGGTGTGATGTCATAATGAGACGATAAAACTTGTTTGACGATACTCCCGGTAATTTGTTGTGCAGATTTAACCTTGCTTAGATGAGGTATTATCAATTTTCCATGAGTTTTCTCAGCATAGCAAATCCAACCTGGACACGATGAAGTCATTATTGGCAAATCTTTGCCATCTTTCTCAGTTTTTGTTTGCTGATATCTGTTCGAAGAAATAATCGTAAAACTTACTCAAATAATTAGTTTGTGAAATAATCATTTAAAATACTAACCACCTTTGAATAAACTCTTTACAGCTTTCTATAAGAGCTAAATCTTGAGCAAATGAGGTATCCAAGACATGATTGACACCAAAATGTAAGAAAAAATTAGAGAGAGAAAGACACACTTGATGATCAGTCATCTCTTCTTCAACAGCTAAAGACACTCTAGCTTGGGGTGAAATGGAAACAACTACCAGTTTCTTTTCATCCTCATTTGATTTTTCAATCTCATTTATAACTCTAAAAAATAAGTGTTTTAATTATTAAAAAAATAAATTCTAAAACTGAATTTTAAGACTTGAATGATAATACTTTGAAAACAAGCAATTAATGAACCTAAGAAACTCCTGATGGCTTTGTGAAGTTACCAAAAGAGTTTCAGCGCTAGTGATGCATCCACTACAAGCTAAACAATCATTCAAAGTTATCTAAATAAACAGTTTTAACATCAATAAATCATCTTACAAAGGCTACTAATTTCATAAACTTTCTACAAACTTTTAATCTAGTAGTTATAATAATGATCAAATTTATAACTTTATTTAATCTGAAGCTGAATTTATTTAATAATAATAATAACAAATCTATAAAAAAATATAAATTGGATGAAAAATCATCAATATACAAAATAAATATAATAATATATATACAAAATATATTGAAATTACTTCAACTTTTTTCATTGTTTTTCCCTTAATACCAACTGAAAGTTGTTTTTGATTTTTCAATGTAACTGGTTTCACACATTCTTGTGATGGTGTAATAAAATCATCAAAGTCTGTTAGTTGCAAAGTAGAACTAAATTTACTCATTTTAATTCTTTGTTAAATGTTTTTAATTTTCTTTATCTGATAAACCAAGAAAATTAATATATTAAAAAAATACTTTAATTATTCTTCAAGGACTAATTGGTTTCATACAAACAAATAAATTGAAAAATATCAATACTAACTAGTTTAAAAATAATATTCAAAACAAAAATTATTTATTCAATTTAAGGTTTGAATAAAATATATTTAAGTAGCAATTACATTTTCGATAATTAATATATTTTTAATAAAATTATATAACTGAGCTAATATAGTAATAAGAATAAGAACAAAATAACATTTTATAAAGTCTAATAAAACCTCTTAATTACTATATTAATAATAAATAAAAAATACTTTACATAAAGTAGACTATTTTAAAATATTAAATTAAATATAATTTTTGTTATGTAATACTTATATAATATTTTTCCATGAGTGTTATGAAATATAATCAAAATAGTACAATCTATGAAAATAAACCTTTTTTATATTTTGTAGCAGGGGAAATCCTATTAATGATATAAAACCTGCTGAATCACAAGTTGAAATGATAAAGCAGTTTTTACTTGATAGGAGAAAAAGTATATCAAAAAGCCAAAAAAGTACAAAATAGTTCACCATTAGATCAGTTTTAAAAAAAAATGTCATATCAAAAAATGTTTTTTTAAATAGTTGACAGTTTAGTTTTAATGTGATACATATTAAGAGTTTGTCTTTAATATTTTTTGAATAATTAATGAATAACCTTTTTCTTAGAAAGCAAATAATTCAACAATCTATATTGAAAAATGTATTCATCCAATAAAGACGTTTTGATTAATCTCTAAGAAAATTACTTCGAAAAATTTAATAATGCTATTTATGATTCTTTTAATGATGTAGAGAGCAACTTATTTCATTTATTTAAAACACATAAATGACTAAAAACTCACTATATAAGTTAAATGTGGTAAATTATTTTTCCGTAAAAAGGTAGACATGCGAAATTGATTATTTTTTTAAAAGACAAATTAAACGTTGGTTTAATTTTTGAATTTCATTAAAATATTTTCTTGACATCTCAAGTTTTTAGTTATTGTTGTAAAAAATACCTGCTATCAAATAAGTTTCGAAATAAGTTATAATAAGTATCTTTAAATAATATTTTAATGTTGAGCAAGCTTCTTTTATTATAGATGTTGAAGGTAAATAGGTTACTAAATAAGTTAACATAAGTAGATGAAAATGCCATTGTTGCAGTTACCACTCTCGCCTACCAGGAGAGACAATAAAAACATTTTATAAAAACGTTTCATAAAAACTTAGATAGAAGGGCTCTGTCTAAATGAGTCTGGTTAATAACACTTCTAGGAAACTTTTTCAAGCAAAAGTTCGAATTTAAAACCGAAGTCGGAGCCTCGTAGGAGACTGCACTCAGTGTCATTCTGGCAGCTCCTGTGATGCCAGCTGGGTGCAGTCCTTCTGTTCTGCTGCATAACTTGGCTGACGTGGATATTGGAATCTTGCTGCATGAGAAACGACTGGGTCGCAATAAACTTCTGCTCAGGCATATAAAAAAAGAAAGAAAACAAACTCTCCCTTTTTTGCTTTAATAGCAGTAAAAGTAAGCAGGTGATGCTTAAAGAAATTTTCATGTTTTATTAAAATTTCTCGTTTATTATCACTATTTGTGATTACTCTAATTTTAGTGTGTGTTTGCAGTTTTAAAAAGATTGGCTTGGACCTCTGTTTGGCATATGAACTCAACACTTAATACTTTTACCAGTTAATTTTTTAGTCAAAAAAACAATATAAAAAAAGTGTGTAACAAATAATTTAATAAAATCGTGATACTTAGGATACCAAACTTAATAGAAAGCGTCTGAGGCCTTAAAAGGGAAAAAAGGTTTTATCATGATCAAATTATTTGAGTAGTAAAAATTACTAAATTTTGTCTATATGGTAATAGTCAAATCCAAAAAGTGGCTCGTTAGGTTTTGCCATGAAGAGTTTTATCGAATGCTTTTTATGATATAATCCATTTTATCTACTTTTTATTTTGCATTTGTTAACATCACAGGTTCTACATTACAAGTTTAACTTAAGAATATTAGCATAAAAATTGGATAGAATGGATAACTTTAACGACTCATCTAGTTTTACTGGTGTTCAAGAAGAAGACGTTATTGAAAAACCGTAAGTTTTTTTTTTGTGGTTTAGTTATTATAAAATTGCTTTTGGGACATACTTTTTTAAATATCTATAGTTGTTAATAATTATTTCTTATTAGCTGCTGTTATGCAAATCCTAGGGCAATTTCAATTGAAACAACTTCTTGGATAATTTTTTGAACTTTTATTTGTTATATCTTGTTTTTAATCATTTCTTTCTCACCATCTTAATATAGTATTTTTTACTGTCATAAACTTCTTTAAAAGATAAATTAGAAAATTATTAAAATGATCTTTATTATTATTATTGAAAGTTTAATTTTTATTTTTCCTGTTGGTAAAACTAGTGCTTAAAATCATTTATTTAATTCCACTATAAATTTATTTATAAACTTTTCATGATTTGAAATTTATAAATAGATTGTTTTCTGATTTATTTAATCTTTTGATTTTATATAAAGCATTTATCAAAATCTATATATAAACTTGATCATGTGCATCAATTAAATTATAAAATTTGTCATAAATACTTGCTGCCTAATCTTACAATTAGAAAATATCAATAATCAAATTACATGACATTTTTAGAGCACAGTCCGATCAACAAAAGTTTCCATACAGAGAGCAAGATATTTATTTGCCAATTGCAAATGTGGCAAGAATTATGAAGAGTTCTGTTCCTGCAAATGGCAAGGTAGATGATTTATTGGTATCAAACTTATTAATTACTTTAATACTATAATATTATTTGATTATTTATCAAAGAAAACTTATTCCATTTTAGTTTTAAAGTGAAAAATTAATTTTAGATTTCAAAAGAGGCAAAGGAATGTGTTCAAGAATGTGTCTCAGAATTTATTAGCTTTATAACATCAGAAGCTGCAGAACATTGTGCACAAGAAAAAAGGAAAACAATCAATGGCGAAGATGTGCTGTTTGCAATGGCAACACTAGGCTTTGACCCATATATTGAACCCTTAAAAGTATACCTACAGAATTATCGAGATGTAGGCTTTTGTAACTTTTAAATTACCTGAATATATTTTTATCTATTCTCTAATTTTGGCAGTCACTGAAAAGTGATAAAAGTATTTACACAAGACGTGAGGATGGTTTATCAGGTTTGGGGGAACACTTCAATCATGATAACATCAGTTCAATGTTTCATAATGCTAATGATGATGACGATGTGGATTACTCTGATCAAGTTTGATCGGGAAGGAGTGAGATTCCAGATGGAGATTCGGGAAGATGGATGGAACAAATTTCTTATTTTTCAATACAATTTATTAGAAGCAGCGCGCTGTAAAGTCGGAATAAATGCACTTCTAAAATTTCGATTATTTTTATTCAAATTGCCAACATCAGAAAAACAATAATTTATTTCTAAAGCGAGTCTTTTGATTGGATTAATCGATTACAATGACGTCATCGTCGTCGCGGCTTCGATCTCCATTGTATTTCTTTCGTTTCTTGTTTTTCTGTAGAAATTTTGGCGTCATTTTCAAAAAACTTGAATAGTTGAAATTCTACAAACTTTTTTATTGTCATCAACTAGATAAAGTCCCATCCTTGTTTTTCCACTATAAACTTTTTGCGCACAATCTCTACTATGCTCCTCGATCTCAGATTCTCTGTTAAAACCAAATAGTTTTTTATAAACAAAACATTCTCAACTCACTTGTATTTTAGAGAGCAAATCGGACATCTCTTCAGTAGACATCCTTTGTAATCAGCTTTATTTATGCGCCCATGAAACGCTTTTGGTTGCCTAAGATAGAACATTTAGTAGGAATGAAAGAGTTCTTTAATAAACTTACGAGTTGTATCGCTTCCAATATTCTTGTTCTGCTTTACTAAGACACGAGTTTTCCGTACAATCGATTACATCACTAGTTTGACTAATTATCTGTAAGTTTCAATTTGATTTGTTAAATATTTGACTTTGGACAAAGCGAATCTTCACAAATAACAAATTTAAGAAGAGAGCATGGTACTCACTTGAACATCATCGTTGTTTGATTCAGAAGATAAGGTGAAGTCGGAACACTCAGCAGCATGTAGTTCAATAACTTCATTTGAAAATTTATCTAAAAACAAGAAGATCTTCAAGTCGATAACACTTTTAGCTGTCTACAGCAAAGACCGGTTATACACCTTCTACCACTATCGCTATAGGACTGTTAGAGAAGCTTCCTTTATGCCATGTGGCTTCAACTAAAGTGGTGAGCTGGGACAGTTCCCCAGAGGTTTTCTGTCTGGTTGTACTCTTATACTTTTTGCTTTTTCCAGAACAAACAGAAAGCAGTGGAACTATTTATCCTTAAGTTTGGTGGGGGCGAAATGGAAATTATCCAACTTGGGAAACTTTTGGAAATAATTTTAATTTTTTTACCAATGAGACTAAATTTTAGCCAAAATTATAAAAATCAAAAGTTGTATACTTTGACAAATTGGACAGATAGATGTGGATGCTCTTGATGAAGATGCAGCAGATGTAGATGCTCTTGATGAAGATGCAGCAGATGTAGATGCTCTTGATGAAGATGCAGCAGATGTAGATGCTCTTGGTTCATAATCATTTAGAATTATAGTTTGAGTGGAGTTTACAACTTTAGATGAAGAAGTTCTGAAAGAGTTGAGATGGCATTTTAAACAGAATAATTTGAGGTTGCTGAAAATTTGATTTTAGAAGTTTAAATGTGAGCGATATAACTGCAAATGAAAAATTATCTTGCTGATAAAGGACTTTTCAAGTGATAAACATCAACTATATTAAAAGACAATATTAGTTTTGTTCTTTTCATAACAAAACTATGTTTGAAGTGATTTTAAGATAAACAATTGCTGACTTTTCTACTTTTTCACAAGTTGGATTGCAGTTGGTTAAAACTATTTTCTTTCCAAACTTATATCTGTACAGCATCGGTAAATAGTTTTGAATGACTTTATTGAATTGAGTCTTTCCTTCTTCGTTCAAAACAAAATTGTATCGCTCATGAAATTTCGTACGCAAATCTAAAAAATACAAAATATAGCTAAAAAATAAAACCATTTCTAAAATACAAACTCACCAATAACCCTAACATCACTAGTATCCAGCTCTTTAAGATCTATATCATTCAAGAAGGTTTTGATAACTTGAGTTAATTTTTTCACTTGATCTTCATCACGAGAAAAGAAACTGCTTTCAGTTCCAAATTGGTGTCTTACTGATGAAGGGAGACTATTTTTGGGCTTATTTGGCTTGACTTTGGATAATTTTGGGGATAAATAAGACTTATTACAGTCTAACTTGCGTTTTTGTGGGGGCTTCAATTTTTCAGCTTCTTTTGAGGAGTCAACCTGATTATTATCATAAAACAGTTGATTAATGAGAATTGAGGTAGACAAATGAACCTACTTTTTGTTTAATACTTGAGTTAAGAATATTCGATCTATCATGTAAAGAAACTGGCAATTTGAAGCTGCCAAAAAGATATCAAAAAAGTTACTACATTATTGTGTTTTATAAAACTAATTAAGTTAAACTCACACAACTTGTGAAGGATTTGGTGACTTGTTCAAAGGTCTTGAAGTTACTTTTACTAACGGTGGCGTGATCTATAAGAATGAAAAAATATCATATAGAAATATAAACAATTTTCTCTATTGGTGCTTGAGCCTACTTTTTTATCAGGTACAGAGATCTCTACAAAACGCAACATATCAAAACCCATTTGCTTATTTCTTGAGTATGGCTGCTTGAGAACAAACTTAATTTGGTCCCATTTTTCATGAGTTGCTTCTAATAAGAAGTTTTCTGCAGAATAAAAACAACGAGTGAATAAAACTATAACCAATAAAAGATTCATGTAAATTTGAATCAAAATAATTATGTTTTTAAAATACAAAGTCATGAGTACAAAACGGACCTTCACAAAATACAAATTTTTTATTCATTCAGATAGATTAAAAAGATAAAGAATTATATTATATATATAATTATGATGATCAATGATATTATATTGGTAGAAATATTTACATTTATATATTCTTTAATTACTAGAGCTGCAACGGTTTTAAACTAGAGTCGTTTCCACAAAGCTTTTTCTGCTTAAAGTGAAAATAAAGTAGATCCAACAACAAACCTTTTTCAGAAAACATTTTGCATCCAACTTTTCTAATTCCTGTTCTACATTCACTCTCAGTAAGGAGTTCAGTTGAAGTTATCAATTTAACCGGCAGTTGCTCTTCTTTCCAATTTGAGTTTAGAACAAAAATTTCCAGTATTGCAATATTTTCATATACTATGAATTGAGAAAATATTAAAATAAATATGTCAGTAGAAAACTTGGTATTTACCAATGTCAATATATTTGATTTTAATTGCTTTTTCTAACTGGATGATAACAGATGCTTCTTCTGCATAAACTTGAGGGTCAGTTCTCCATTTGAAGCCTTTGATTAAGTTATCTGCTACATTCTTAGAGTCCTAAATAATAAACTAAGTTACAATAAAAGAAAATATCAACAAAATACCACTATACCTCTGAGGATTTGTAGATCACTTTCGAAATTGGAATCGGAGGCATGTATTTATAAAAATTTAAAAAAAGTGAACAAAAATAAACAACCTATGAGATGAGACAAGATTTTGGTAAATATATGCCAACAAATATTTAGTTTAAAGTTTACATATGGTATACAAGCTTGCTAATCATAATAACAATATCATAAAAAGCATAAAGCTTTTGATTTTTCAAAAAGCACACCCAACAAAATTATTTGCATCATTAAGAACATAAAACATCAAATCATATCATAGTAAAAAACTGTTTTAAAATAGCTAAGTTGATCTAGATTGAATAGATATGGGTTTTGTAAGTTCTTTTTCAATAGAGGCTTCCCATTCTAGGCCATTAAAGTTTTCAACAGTGATCGAGGCAATTGTTTCTTTATTTAAACAATTTGGATTAACACCTGAAATCATTTGGTTATTATTTACTTTAAAAAGTTAAAACAAAACATTTACCGTAGCCATTGGGATTTGATCTTGGTATATAAAAGCTTTGTACACCACAAATGGAACAAAACAAGTGTTTAGCTTGATGAGTATTAAATGTATAACTACTCAAACTTTCATTACCACTTAGTAGCTTAAACGATCGTGAGGGAACAACAAAATGTAAGTTTTGTTTCATGAAACAAATACTGCAACTGATAAAAATAAATTTCATAAAAATATCTACAATAAATATATAAAAAAGATTTATAACATACTTGCAATTGTATACATGTAAGTTTTTTGGAGCCTTTACTTGAAATTGAACTTTTTTACAATGACACCCACCATAATGAGTAACTAAACTATCTTCATCACTCATTTCATTAGGTCAGAAAGGGAAATTTTAATTGAACTATTTAGTTAATCAACTTATAAAAATTATCATCAAAATTTTATAAAAATTGTTAAGATTTAAAAAATTTTTTTCATTAAATTCCTTCTAAATTTTTTCATAAAAATCAAATCAACTCCTAACTGAAGTTAGGTATGAAAACTAGTCATTACTGAAATCACTGAAAAAACATAAAATAGCTTTATCTAAAATAATTATAACTGAGAAATAACTTTTATTTTATCTTAAGTAGTATATGACATCATTAATTATTTATAAATCTATTTGTGAGAATGTGTGTTAGCGAGAGGTACTTTTTTCATGTACCCTGCTTCACATTTATTGAAATAAATAAATAAATAAAAAGCTAATTTATATTATCAAATAAAAACAGTTAATAAACCTTTGCAAAACAGCAAATTAAGTAAGATATAAATTTAATTTTTAATTTGTTGGAATAAGAATTAATAAAAATCTTTTAGAAACAATTATTGTACAAGTATAGATCGATTTTAAATACATATATAAATTTTAAATTTCTTAGGACTAAAGCTCAAACAAAATTAATCTTAATAATAAAATAACGACACCAGACGTAAGAGTTTTTGTTAATGTGGTCGCTCTGCTACCAAAAATAATGAACTTAAAAAACTTTCGCCCGAGTTGTCGCTAAAATTTTATTTTAAAAATTTATTTCTATAAATTATAAAATTATTTATAAAGTGATAAAATAAATACTACAAAGATCTTTTATGATTTTTTTGCGTAAGGATTTAAGTGCTTATTTAATTAAGCACCTTATTGTTTATGTAGCTAATTCTTACTTAAAAAAATTAATCTTACTCTATTATATGGCCAGATGAAAAGCCAAAATATTCAAAATTTCAAGCTATATATTTATCTAAAGTAAATGACAATTATTATAAAAGTTTATCAGAACCATTAAAATTTGTTTTTTGTAAGATTTAAAGATTGAATATTGTAATAAATAAAATAAAATAGCTATTCAGAATCTTTGGATCTTAAAAACTTTAAAATAGAAAAGTTATTTTCATCATCAGTCACCAATTCGTTTAGTTTGCGTTAAAAAATAAGAATATAATAAATTAAATGCAAATTTTATTTTTATAAAAAAAAAACGAAAAATTATAGTTAATAAAAACTTTTAATAATTTTAGCACTTTCAATTTGCTGAAGTCTTTCAATTTTTGAATACTTATTTGTAGAAGATTTAAGACTCAGCCACAAGAAATATGATGATAATAAAATAGAAACAGCGTTTTTTCCACAAAAGCTGTATATAATAATTATCATTATGGTCTGATACTAACTTGGCCTGCGCCGTTTCACTTAGTACCCAAATACTTAAACTTGTTTATTTCAAATTTGTTATCATTTATATTTTTTTGTACTTGAACTTAGTAAAGGCGTTCCCAATAAATGTAAATATAATGTAGAATTTATAAAAGAAGCTGTAATGACTTTCAGTATATTGCTTCTTTATTATTTTGTTTACTTTTAGTTTGCTTTTTATTTATGATTTTAAACACAAATAAATATAATTTTATTGTAATTTTTTAAAAAGATTGTATTAGAAGCAATTTATCCATTATTAAAATTATTGCTTTAATTATTTCAATCTTATTTTGCTAATTTAAAAAGGATGAGAATTATGTAACTGCTTTAAAAATAAACTCCGAGTATTTCTAAATGTTAGGTAAAGTTGTGAATACAATAGTTTTTTTTAATTTATGATAATTTTGAGTAGAGTAGAAAAATTGCTTTTAACTTAAGAATAAATATAATTTTATTATTGTAGAAAATATATCTTTTCTATCTAGTAGTTTTTTGATTAATTTATAAGGCTTTTTATTTTTGATTTTCTTAATAATCTAATGAAGTTTGTATTTAGAATTAAATGCTAAAGCTAAAGTAAGTTAAGCTATGAAAGTTAAACTATGATCTTTATACTTATGATTAAAAGTTAATATTTTACTGAGTATATTTTAGTTGAACATAAAATATTTTACCTTAATTGAATGTATTTGTTTTTCTCTTTTTATATATAAGTTTATTTCCAGTGTTAGTGATGGAACCTTGACCTCTTTTTATTCTAATTATGACAAATTCTGCAATGATTAATTTTGACAGTGAAAATCATGAAACTTCATATACTTCAGTTAATTCAGTTCAATGTTCTACAACAATAAGTAGATCATTACCAGATTTATGTTCCTATGTTGAAGACTTACAGCCACAAATAGCTACTCTTGATATTACTTCTGAAGATATAGATGTTCCTGTTAAAAGTTTTCATTCTAAACTTTCTTTAAATAATCCAAAAAAAGTTCAATTTGAAGATATATCATCACTAAAAGCTTTATCTAAAACAACTGGAGATCTACAAACTTCTGTTGAAACTTCTTTAACCACAAAATTGATGAGAAAATCTTCATATAATCAATGTGATTTTGTTTTTACTGAAAATTTAAGTTTTTCTGACCAGTCATCTGAAAGTAGTACTTTAGATGGATATTTTCAAGATGATAGTGAATTAAATTCTTCATCAGATAAACTTGAATTTACTGATATATCTTTAAATGAAGACGAATCAGAAGAAGAAAACCAATGCTCAGTTAATGAAATATCTAAAGTTCAAAGCTCTAAAAATGGAGTATTAGATTCAATCTTGGATTGGTTAGTATAATAAAGTTTCATTTATAGTATTAGTTAATCTAGTCTATAGTTTTTGTGAGTACCAAATTTTTTATAAAAAGTTAATTTAGTACTTTGAACTTTAAAAAATCAGTAAATAACTAGTAAAAGGAAAATATTGCACTTATCATATGAGAGTGCTTGTGAAAAGTTAATGAACCTAACCTGATGATGTCTTTAAATTATATAAGACAAGTTGTTAAAGTATTTGATACAGATTTGAAAAGTAAATGATTGAAAATTTATAAAATATTCTTGAGCTTTAATCTGTTTAAAGATTGTTTACTAGGAAAGCTTTCTTTAAATGTGGCATACTCTTTTCATTATATAATTCTTCCTCGATTTAATTCTAAGGTACCCAAGATGTAGAATTCTTTCCTATTCTACCACTATATCAAATTCTATCACCTTTTTACAATTTTGTAAAGAAAATATGATTTAAGTGATTTCCTAATACTTCCATCTTTTTCCACTTATCTATGTGTACTACATTTATAACTTATATATATCTGCAGCATTCTGATTGTTTATACATTGTTTATGTCAAAATATTGTACTTGAGAGTTTTTCATTATTTTTCTGCAATTATTTAGTTGTTGTTCGCTATAAGGCCTGTATAATTTGTTATCTACAGTCTGATGTGTTCAAGAAAATATATAGATGATTAATATAGTTTGTTTTTCAGGGTCATTCCGTCGAATTCTTCACCTAAGAATAAGATTGTATCACATCAGTCTCAAGCTGTATCACCTAAATGTTCATCTGGTGTTCCTAATTGTTCTAAATCAAGTCTCTCAAAGTATCTTCTAGCTTTTCATATATTTCAAGCGTTCATAGAAACACTTATCTAATATTATTTATAATTCTTTACAGTAAGCTTGTTATTACAAAATGTTGATTCTTATTTCTGTGATTCAATTCTTTTATACCTTATTTTCACAGAAATAAAATGATTTTCTTTCGAGATAAGCCCATCGAACCACTTTCAACCACAGCATTGATACTTGAAGACAGGCCTAGGTCTATATTAGATAAAAAAGATTATTCAAATGTAAATCAGTTGAATTTTAGAAATTTGCCAAGAAAATCTCTTGCGGAAAGTCAGAAGCATCGTCTTGAATATAAAAAGATGGTGGAAAAAGCTCGAAAAAATGGTTTGATTTGTGTCATAGCATTCAGTATCTAAATATCTATGAAATTACAGAAGCAAAAAAACATGAAATTCGCCAAAGACAATTAATAAAGAGACTAGAACATGAAGAAAGTATTGCTAATATAGGGGCACAGTGGCAACATGAAATACTCCCTAACTGGAATCTTCTGTTAGTTATTTTCAATTCTTCCTTACCAAAATTCTTTCTTCTTCAATTGAATCTTTGTCACAGGTATCAAACCTCAAGAGTCCGTCAACTTTGGTGGAATGGTCTTCCGCCTAATGTCCGAGGTAAGGTATGGAAACTTGCGATTGGAAATGAACTCAATTTAACTCAAGGTAAATTTTCAGCCAATCATTCACCTTGTTAGCTAACTTCTTTCTAGATTTGTACGATATAATGGTTTCACGAGCTCATGAGAAGCTCCGCTCAATGAATGAGTCAGGAACTGAAGGTGACTTTCTTTTCGTATTTTTTATTACTATTTTTTCTTATTTGAATTTAAATGGATGCTTTTTTAGACCAGGAATCTCTCACAGTTGACCGAGAAGACACAGTTGAACTCATTCGTTTGGATATCTCGCGAACATTTCCTAAACTTTGCATCTTTCAAACTGTAAACAAATATTTTTCATCTTAAACTTACAAAATTTTATGATTAATTGCTGATATGTTGTTAAAATTTGATTAATTTCATTATTTTCTGATAGGGTGGACCCTACCATGACATCTTACATGATATTTTGGGCGCTTATGTCTGCTATCGACCTGATGTTGGTTATGTAAGTTGCTTTCTTCATTTTTGAAGAATTATTTATAAATGAATTTAATAATTTATTCACTTAAATAGTTCTTAATAACAACCGTCTTTTGTTTGATTTATAATAAACAAATGAATATTTAAATAGAAAATATTGAATGATTATTTCTTCACATAGGTACAAGGGATGTCTTTTATCGCTGCAATGTTACTTTTAAACATGGAACCATCTGAAGTTTTTTTAACTTTTGCAAACTTGCTGAACAAGCCCTGCCAGATTGCATTTTATCGCTTGAATGAAGGCATGGTTAGCTCTTGACACATTACACTGCCTTGTGGCTACTGTTTTATACATATATCTCAAAACTGTTAAAAGGAGATAAACTTAAGCTACAGTTTGAAACTATTTTTAAACAGCTGTAGATAGTTTTGTTAATTATTTGGGATTTAAGTTTCTATTCAAGTTTCCCGTTTTTCTTTTAGATGAAGACTTATTTTGCTGCATTTGAAGTTTTTTTTGAAGAAAATTTGCCACGCTTGTTTGTTCATTTCAAGCAGAGTAACCTAACACCAGACATGTACTTGATCGATTGGTTAGTTGTTTCTTCATGATAGCTTTTAGTTAAATAATTTATTAATATTTGATTCCATACTTTATCTGAAGTAAAACTATATTTATATAAAATAGTCTTATTGGAAAATTGAATGGTTTACTTTTTAATCTATTTATGATTCAATATGACCAATTTTGACTTTTATAAAATTTCTATTTTGTTGTGATATGAGAAATTATTCATCGATTTGAAAACTGGGAATATTTTGCAGGGTTTTTACAATGTTCAGCAAGGCACTGAGCTTAGATTCTGCTTGTAGAGTTTGGGACATCTTTTGTCGAGATGGTGAAGAATTCATCTTTAAAACTGCAATCGGTGACAACATTAAACAAATTTTTTATCAAATCTGATATTTTTATGAAATCATTTTAGAATAAAAAAACTTTGTTAATTTTTGCTGTAGACTTTTTAAATAACTGAAATAGAAATGTTTTTGTTTAGGTATCTTAAAGCTTCATCAAAATATTCTTCTTAAAATGGAGTTTATTCATGCAGCTCAATTTCTGATAAAATTACCAGTTGATGCGATAGATGGCCAGCAATTATTTGATCAAATTCTTCATCTTAATATGGTTTCAAGGGGTAATCGTAAATGGAAAGATGTCCTTGCTTTACTACATAACAAAGAAGAGTCCATCTCCTAGTACAACATCAAACAAGTTGATGTTTAGTCAAAAATTATCTACAATTTCGGAGTTCAAACTGACGTAAGAGTTGCAACAAGCTAAAAATCATCACCATCGCTGTTGCTGTTTTCGATGTCTTCTGGAGACTATTTCCTTCTCACAAAGAAATTTGAAGACCTTTTTCAGAAACTTTTTGTAAAACTTTGCGAAATTTATGATGTACCAATTTTGGTGTTTTAGTCAAATTAGCTTCAATGACAACAAAGTACTTTTCGTGTTTCATTCAGTTTTTTTATCAAATTATTTTCAGTTATTTATAATTCGACTTTGAAAAGAAATGGTTTTTATCTTTTTTGCCACACTAAATCCAACTTAATGTCATCATTCGTCTTACTTTCTCCTCTTACTTTCATTTGAACAAAGTCTCATCTTGAAATTAAACTTAAAAAATAATTGGCAAATATTGCTACTCGTGATTTGTTCCTGTTTGTAATTGTATAATGGCAAAATTATTTTCAAAAAAGTGCAATGTATGCTTTAATTTTGGATTGTACTTTGGTTAAAAAGTTTCAGCATATTTGCTTACTCAATAAATTACTATTTAGGATTTAATTGATTTATACTAGAGGATGTATTTACTAAATATTTAGTTTGTTTTTCGAATTCCATTGCATCAATTTTTTGAATATTTAGATATTTTTAAACCATTTTAAATTTTAAGAGTTTAATTTTACAAGTTAAAAATCTTTAATTAATGTGATGAGCTGCTGAAATCATTGATATTTCTGTGTTTATTTTTGCTTTTGTAAACTTTTCTATATACTGTTACTAATTTAATTGAAATATCAGTCTACGTCTCGTTACTTTATCATTTATCTTTAACACGAAAATTAAAAAATTTTTTGCTTGAACTGAAATTTTCTATTTTAGTCTTTAAATGAAATCGTTTTTCAAGCAGCACTTTTGTAGGCTGTGTATAAAAATACTTTTCTTTTGTTGCAAATTTGATTTTAAATCCACTTATTCCAGTAGTTCTATGTTGCAGTAGCTTTTAGATGAACGAAGTCTTTGTAACGAAGGTTGAATAGTTTTTAATGTTCTAATCGAGCTGCAGCAAATCAGTTTTATACTGTCTTTCTAATATTGATGTAAATTTAAAGAAGTAAATTTGTTGGGTTTGATAAAAATCAAACTACAATTACGTGATTTAAATTTAGCTTAAAATTGGATTTTTGACAGATTATGACTTTGTTAGTTAACGATGTGGCTCCAATTTTGGTAAATTTGAAAAAGAACTTTTAAGTTAGTTTTAATTTAAAAGTGTTAAACTTGAAATATTGAAACTAGAAGTATCTATGGGATATCATTTAAGGGTTCACCTTTTTCGTTTGGGACGTTTTTCACGTATCTCCAGACCATTTCTCAGTTTTGCGACAAAGAAGGTCTTTGCTTTCCCAAAACGTCGGTTCTTTCCTCTATTCTCTGATCTAAAAAGATTCAAGCTTATAAGCCTAACACACTTGCATATCACCAATAGTCAGACGACTTCAAATTCTTATTATAATTAATAAGTAAGCTTATGTCTTTGAAATAATATTCTAATAGAGTTGGTATTTACTTACAATTACCCCAAATTGTTTGACTAATCACCTATAAAATGCTTTTTCTTAAAGGTAACTCTAAAAGCTAAAATAATCTTTTTTACTAAAATAATGGATTAAACTAGATCAATAATTGTAACTCAGAAAATAAATTTGCAGAAGAGATTAATTTAGAGAATAAAAATTTGCAAACAGAACTTACATATTCTATTTTCTTATCAATTTCATAATTGATTGGATTTATCTTTTACTTTATCAGATTTAAGATGTGTCTTCCGGTATAAAGTAATTATTTTTCTTGTTATAATGAAATCGAAACAATTGAGCAAAACTTTTAAAAGCTTAAGACAGAATTTATAATTTATATAAGTAATGAAAATTGGCAGATAAAGCAATCACGATGATAACCTTTCTCTTTGTAACTTGTAAACAACTTTCATTTTTACTTTTTTTCATTTCTCTCAATAAATCTGATTACTTTCAACACCAAGAAAATACTTTGCATAAGAACTTAGTTTTTGAAATTTACTTGAATAAACATTTGTTTACTATTTTTCATCAATATCAAATAATTATGTTTAAGAAAATAAAAGAAGAAAAATTATAGTTAGCTTAACTGCTTATGTTATTCATTTCAACACTTAATAGTGAGTTTATATCAGTAGAAGATCTTATATTCTTTATTATATTATTACAATGCAAGCTTAGAAGGACGTGAAGACAAATGAACATTTGGAATAAGAATATAAATAAGGAATTAAAAACCGTTTAATGCATTTTATTTCCGTAAACATTGAGTAGTAGCGAGTCAGAGGAACTGTAGTGAAATAGAAAGAAGGAACTAGCTGTGGTATATTTTCAACATTTCTTTGTTAGTTTTATGCATCTTTTCATCAATGTTACCAACTTTGGTATGGAGACGGTCAATGATTGGATCTTGAGCATCTAATTCTTGTTGAAGATCAAGACCTAAGTTCTTAAGTCGAGAAAGACTGTTCCCCATTAGATCTACGATTAGTAAAGATAAAATAGATTTACAACAAAAATTGAAGCAAGTTGCTAGTTTTGTATGAAAAATAATAATTACTGTCTTAAAGTTGATAAAACAATAAAAACTAAAATATTTTTCAAAAGTATTTTCAATAATAACACACCTAGATTATTATCCACAGCTGATAATTTACTTGAAGAAGAACCATAATTAACTCCAGAACTTGAGTTTTGGTTAATTACATTGGCTTGATCATAAGAGTAACCAGAAACAGGTTTTTCATTTTGGAGAGGTTGGCAATTATCAGATCTGAAAATATTTCAATTTGTATTCACTAATAACTAAAGATAGGAAAGTAAATGAGAGTTTAACTTGATAGAAATGTGAAAACTTTACATAAAAACTGTTTAATGAACAAATTTTTAAACTAAAAAAGAATTGAATAAAAAAAATAACCTAATAGTCTTAGAAACAGTTTCTTCTTTTGGCACTTCTTTTGTTGGTTCCGGCTCTTTACTAAACTTATTCATGAACGCTCCCCACAGGCTTTTAATACTCCGTAAATGTCTGTCACTTTGTTTCAGATCTTGTTGAATCTTATCAACATGTTGTTCAGCATGTCTTAAAACTTCACCTTGTCTATGCAATTCCTAGAAAAGTTAAAGTTTTTCACTGAAAACCAGCTATAAAATTGTCTATGCAATTCTTAACATAAAATCTTAATCAGAATTGACTAAATTTTAACAATTAACTCAAATAAACAATTTTATAATAAGATTTCAAACCTTATAAGTCATTATCTTTGATATTTCATTAGCTGAGCAAATTTATTCAAACAGAAACTGAATTTTCAAAGAAAATTTAAAGTTTTTGGAAACCAGTTATAAAAATTAAATTATAATTATCAAGAAACAAAAGAATAATTCTTATTATGAATAAAAAACAATTTTTATTGTTTTGCTAATTACTAATTTGAAATAGTGAACAAATAATTGTTTCACAAAAGAAATCATTTTAAGTTAATTGGTACTAAAAGATTAAATTACCACAGCAGTTGAAGCTCCAACATTTTCAGCTTCTTCCAAGATTCTTAAAGATCGCTCAGTGCTTTCTAACATATTATTTTCTTTCTTTTGAATTTTTTGAGTAAAGTAATCTTTGTCAGGATCAAATTCTTCAACATCATCTTCCTGCCAACCATCATCTTCATCTAGCCACTTATTTGACATAACTACACTTAAATTATATTTAGATAAACCAAATCTTTTCACTAAACAAATACATTAGTTTAAAATAGTTTCTAATTTGTATTTAAGTATTTTGCATAATCATAAAAGAACTATTTATAAAAATTGGTTAAAAATTCAAATTTTAAGTTGATGTTTAGAAGATAACAATTTGGATTGCTAACAACCTTATTGAGTTATTAAAACTTAACTTTTTAATAAAACTTATATTTTGCAAGTAATAGTAATATATACTAATATTTCAAATTTGTATTGTTTTTTTACAAAAACTTTATACCTTACAATTTTCCTAAAGTTTTATATAAATTTCAAGTCATTTTGGGCAGAATAAGTTATTATATTAAAGTAATAGCTAATATATAAAAGGTTCTTTATAAAAATATTTTATCTATATTTTATAATATAAAACATCCAAATTTATTTTAAAATATTAAAATGTTTTATTATTCTTGTTTAAAATACTTTAAGTAGAAAATGATAGAGTATTCTAATACAGCATTAGAATTAATAGATAATATTAGGAAATAAAAAATTGAACGAAACTATATTTTTCTAAAACTCTTAATTACATAGATAAAAATAAGAACTCATCAATAACAAATAAAAAAGCTGTGAGCCAAAAACAAAATTAACAAATAAAAATGTAAGTTTGGGTAAAGAACCTAATCAAAAACATATTTTATTAAAATCAAGTAGGAGAAAATGATACAATTATAAATATAATTTTATTTACTCCAAAAAATATGATAATTAAATTTGGCTTTATAAATAATATATATTCAAGAATATATTGTAGATTGTAAGTTTTAAACTATATTTAATTAAAAAACCAAATTATGAAAACTTTATTGAGAAAATTTTTTTAATGATTCTTACACTTTTTAAAAATAATATGATCTCTATTTTTCACTGAGAAAAAAAGTAATAAAACACGAAGAATTAGACACAGTTGTATCTTTTCAGTGCATATATCATTTTAAGTGAAGGTGTTTTTAGTTCGTCACACTTTATTAATCTAAAAAAGAATATCTTATCAGTGTTTTTATTTTAGTTAAACTGTGTATAATTTGTTTAATTTTTAAAGTTTTTACCTGAAATTTAACAATTGTAAAGTGGCAGTTTTCCAAAGGAGTATTTTTGATTTGCTAACTAAAAGAAAATGCTTTTTTGTAAACTACAGCAAAATATCAGCTGCGATGATTTATCCGTTGTTAGTTATGCTTGAGAATTTAAAGATGATAAAATACTCTGAAAGCACTTTATCAAATCCTTTACAGTGTGATCTTTTGTTGCAAATTTGATTTTTAGCTTTATTTTTCTAGAATCATTCTTTTTATGCTCAGCTTGCAGAAATTTTGAATAGTCAGGAAGTAACCTGAAAATTTTTCATTGATGCTTTGTAAAATTTTAATAGTAGATTTTACATAAACATCTCAAATGTAATTAAAACTATGTTCTTTAAAAAAAAGACTTGTTATTAAACCTTATTACAACTGTACTTTCTTACTCGTGTTGATCATTATTTGGTCTACAAACAACCGGGTGATAATTTCTTAAAAATTTTTTATCATTAATTTTGTTTTTGGTACTGCAAAAAATACTTATAATCTTTTTTTTGACTAGATTTTAATGCATTTTACTCTAGCTGTACATGTGTGATTTATACTTAAATTTATGAGTTAACATAGGACCCATAAACGGTCTTTTATCTTAAAAGTTCTCAATTAGCTTAGAATAAATATGTTTAAAAATGTTGGTTTCAAATTCGATACTTCAAACTTTTAATATGAAAAGAATTTTTGATCGTTTGAAATTTATATTTAACAAGTCATTTAATTGTTTTACATCGGTAGTAAATAACAAAATATAATCTGTTTGCTGAAATAACTTAATTATGATATTTATTAATGTAACAATAGTCATCGAGTAGTTATTCTAAAATTTGCAACAAAATTTAGCTGCATTGATTTGGTAACTTGACTTGTAATTTAGTGTCTAATTTTCTTAGTAATAACTTGAGTCTTACGTAATATCTGAGGTAAAAGTACACCAGCTATTGTTTGGTAATTGAAAGATGATATAAAAATTTTGATATAAAAAAGTTATAAAGTTCGATTTGCAGCAGAGCATCCATTTTCGGCAAAAGCTAAATTATTGAAAATAAAACTCCCTTCAACGAAACTATTGCACGGGTTCAACACGATTTTTATTAAAAAATTAACAAAAGATTTCATTTTTACAGTTAATTGCATATGTTTATTAGTTGATAGTTTACCTAAAATTAAAAAAAAACAAATTTTAATTAATCAAAAATGTTAAAATACTAGATCTAGTATTATGATTTGAACTTTGGGTTAATCTTCTTTAAATTTAGTCATAAATGTTTAAATAATAAGCATTGTTTTGAAATTACTCTTATAATATTAATAAGAATTAAATAGTGATTAAAATTTATATTATAATTCTCATGCTCAATCATTCCATTCAATTACATGATTTAACTGACAAGTATTTATTTATTTTTAAAAGATACTTTTGTAGTTCTTATAATTTAAATATATACTTTAAGTGTTTGTAGCAAAAAATTTCGATTAATATTTAATTACTACTTTGTAGATATAAAAACTAAATTTACTTTAATATACTACTTAATTATATATTATTTATCTTGCCACAAGTAAAAAATTGTATGTTTAAATAAATGTAGTAAATAAATGTTAGAATAATTTCACTGTTTTACTCATCTAGCAACATTTATAGTTAGTCTATTCTTTGTAAAACTTTATTTATTTATTTCAATAAATGCGAAGGAGGGTACCTGAAAAGAGTACCTCTCGCTAACACACATTCTCACAAATAATATCTATTTAGCAAAAAATATAAAAAGTAAAAGATGTAACACATGGTATTTCACACATTTATTATCAAGTTGTTTTTTGTAGAATTTTTATAAATATAAATGTAATTATATTATACTGGTGTTTGGTTTAGATATTAGAGATTAAACTTTAAAATTGACTTTAATTTATTTTATTTAAACTTATATAGATATTTTTAGATACTTTTGTTTAAATAATATTGTCTGCTACTTTTTATCAATTTTTTAATTTGTACAGATTTTTTTTAAATTTTGCATTACATTGTGTTTAATGGATATATCTATTGAAGAATTATTTGAAAAAATTGACTTTCTGATTGACTTCATTGAAAGATATAGATTTTTAGGTGAAGTTCATATGGTGGAATTTTTCACAAAATCTCATTTTGAAAACTTGGTATCTTCTGAAACTCAAAAAATCTTAATCAATAAAACAATATCAAATATCAGAAAAGTTGTTGATTGTTCCATTGATATAAACACATGTGTAACTGAAAATGATAATGATTTACAAGTTGTAGGAAACTTATACAATTTTAAACAATGGGCTTCAAAAACACATCTTCAAAATTTGAATGTTTTATGCAAGGTTGAAGAAATTAGAGAAAAATTTTCGGAACATGATCATCTATCAAGGAATAATGATCTTAGTAGTTTTGTTACTACCAAAGAATATATGAACCAGAAAAAATCTCATGAAATTGAACAGATTTCTCCTTTAATTAATTTAATGTGTTCTATTTGTAATTCAAATTCAATTATTGATGTTGGCTCTGGTAAAGGTTATCTTAGCTCATATCTTTCACTTTGCTATCAACTGAAAGTGATTGGAATTGATTTTAACAGCCATAATTCAAGTGGTGCCTTATTTAGAGCAGATAAATTCCATCAATATTGGCAGAAACATTTAGGAAATAAGTTTAATATGGATTCGGCCAATTTAGACATGAGGTTTAAACCAGTTACAGCAAAAGTTGATGAAGCAACAAAGCTAGATGATTTTGACAAAACTGAAGAGAATTTTGTGATATGTGGGTTACATACATGTGGAGATCTTTGTGGAAATGCAATTTCTCTATTTCTAAAAGAACCAAAACTGTTAGGGTTATGTGTTGTTGGATGTTGTTACCATCATTTAACTGAATCTAGTGATTCGAAAGACCAAAGTGAGTTTATTTAAAAGATAAAAACTTCAGTTTTTAATTTGATGACATTTCTTTTATTATAATTTTTTAAATATGTTATCTAAATGTAATAAAAACGGTTTTGTTTAGAGGTGAACGACTTTGGATTTCCTTTATCAGACTTTATACAGAAAAAGGGATTTCAACTTGGTAGAAACAACAGAATGATTTCTATGCAAGCATTTCAGCGTCAAACTGACGAGATAGAAAAAGATATGGAAACATCATCCGAAAAGTATTTTTTTAATAACTGTTTTAATGCCAAAAAATATTCTTTTTAAATCAAGCTAACTTAGATTAGATTCATCAATATAAAATAATTCAAATTTAAAGTTCTTCTTATTTCAAGATTTATTTCATAACATAATATTTTTGATTTAATATTCAAACGTTCAAACAAGAATAAGAGTTTCTAGAGAAATAAATTTAATTTGTTTGAAATTGCTTGAAGAGTTTAAGTTTCAACTATATATATTTTTAAACAGATCTTTGTTTTACCGAGCATTACTTTCGGTAATTCTTCAAGACAAGTTTCATTTGAACCCAAGTGATAAAAATCTAAGAATCGGAAAAGTTTTCTCAAAAAGCAAAAGCTTTGTGGATTACATCAGAAAAAGCTTAAAAAAATTAAATTTGAAAGAAGATCTGCTTACAGATAAAGAAATCGACTTCTACCTTCACACCTACAAACCAAAGTTAAAATCTTTGATTGCTTTTAATGTGCTGAGGCAACTGTATGCTCCTGCTGTCGAAAGTTTAATAGTTTTAGATAAATTTTGTTACTTAAAAGAAGCTGAAAAGAAAATTCACAGATCTTTTCTTGTTGAAATCTTTAATAGATCTCTATCACCACGTTGTTATGCTTTTGTAGCTTTAAAGCAGTGTTTATCTGAACTCGGTTGTAAACATTGATCTGCAAGTTTTATTTGTCATTTTGTGGTTGGTAACTTTTATCCACCTTTTATTAATATTAAACAATCTTTACAAGCTAATAGAGTTACTAGTTTATTAAAATTGACTATTAAATGTATAAAAAAATATTTTATAGTAATTTTTGCTAGCTTGTTTAATTTAACTCTTAAGATATATGATTTTATACGCGCAGTTATAGACTTTAAATGAAAGATTTGAAGACAAAATGCATACCCTTTTTTTCTGAGAAAAAAATTTGAACATTAAATTGACCTGAACTCACTTCTACTAGTTTGTTGTGCTTTTATAGTTTTTTATTCAAAAAATCTTATCTCACATAAATTGTTATCAGAAGAGCAGATTCTCATTAGTCTCAAAGTGATAAAAATATAAAATTACTCTGATTATATAATCTAAAAAAGCATTCTATATAAACTTTATGAGGCCACTTTAGTTATTTATCATAAAACTAATTTTACCAATTTAGTTTCATTAAATTTTATTAACATTATAAAATTGTCAAAACTGAACATGAAACTCAATTGCTTTTTAAATATACTTTAAGTATTTATAATTATAATGTATTATAGTTAATATATTAATAATTATCTTAAAGGAATAGGCCAGCTTCCAAGATCTTCTATTTTCCAAGTATCTTCTTTATAGCGAGTAACCTCACGTTCAAAAACCGCTGGAAAAATAAGAATACAACGACTGCTACTAATTCTTATAATATTACTTTGTGCAAAGACAAACTTGTTTTGCGCATTCTCTGAACCAGTTCCTTCTAAGTATTCATTCCATGCTAAACAATCAACTCCAATTATCATTAACATCTTAATATTCAAAAAAGCTGGTATTTCTGCATCCTCATTTCCCCTTTTTGGCATTCTCATGCGTATTTGTGGTTTTATGAATGAAAAATCAGTAATTTTCAAATTCTCTAGTGATCTTTTTTGTATAATATCTATTTTATTCCAGGAATTTACTATACTTTTTTTACACTCTGGACTAGAAATATCATCAAGCAAATCCAATTGTTTACTTTTAAGAATATCGACAACTTGAGTCATAGCATAAGGACATGCTTCTAAGAAATCCTTTAATTGAAAATCTTGTTTAAAATATCCTCTGATTAAATGACCCCATATATAATTTCTTATTTTACTAATTGGATCACTAACAACAAATTTGATGATTTTTCTTTCTTCATTATTATTTATAGAAGCAAAAGTTCTTCTATTAGTTGAAAGAGAAAAAAATGATTTTATAATTTTGTTAGAATCAAGAAAATAACGTAAATTCATTATGAGAATCTGAAATCAAAACAATCTTCTTATTATTACTCATGAAGCCAATAATGATAGTTAAAAAAATAAATATAAAAATAAAAGTTTTGATCTGAAATAACATTATTCTTTATCAGAATTATTATTTTGTACCTTAAAAATAAAGACATATAATTTTATAACTAAATATTCTAGGTTCTGTAGTTAATTTGTTGGTGACTCCTTTTCAAGTTTGAAGCAATAATAAAATCATATTAAAGCATCAATATACTTAAAATAATTTCATTAAAAAAAGTTATATGCTTTAAGTATATTCTAATTACTTACTGCAACAAAATATTTTACACATATGGTTAACAATATTTTTTTGGTTTCTAGAGTTGCTTTATAACAATAACACATTATATTAATTTTACAGATATTAATTTTATAAAATATATTTTTGAAAGCAAATATCATAAAAATTTATTATTACTACAAATACTAAGTTCATCTGAATTAGTTATACCATAAATTAGTTGTAAACAAATATTTAAACAAAATGGAATTATACATTTAAGCGCATATTTAAAGAGCTTTTAGAGTACTTCAATTTATTTCATTGTTTAAACTTTAGTAAAATAACATAGCTACCAGCATTTTATAGTATTTAGATAATTACAAATTAAGGTTGTTGATAATCTTTGATACAATTTAGTTTCATTTTTGATTATCGAGTCATGATTTAAAAATCTGCTAAAAATAATGTCTTAATTATGATAATAATGTTTTAAATCTTATTTCTATAATTTCATTGTCGAACGATAATTCAAAAAGAAGCTTTATGTTTGAATAAAGCCTATTCAGTAACAACATAAACATCTTTAGCAGAAATGATTAAATAGTTTAATAGTTATTACTTGGAACCAGCTGCCATCAGATATTTCATATCAGAATCACTCGGTAAAATACTCTTCTGATAAATAATTCAAATATATCACACTGATTTTTTAAATATCCTGAATATAATGAATAAATGCTTAAGGACAGGCAAATGAAGTCATTTCAATAGACTTAGATCGTTTTGATGCAGAGTTTAAGTTTTTTGTTCCACAAATAAAAGATTTTATATCCACAAGGCAAATCATGACCGACATTGAGTTGAAAAAAAGTCCTAAATCATAAACTGCATTCGTTAGACATCTTGGAGTTTGACGAGGTAATACAGTAGATACTATAACCAAGGCTAATATGTCTGATGCTGAACAAATAACCATGCTGATAGCGGCCTTCTTTACAGCTAGTAATATGGCTTTTTTGGTTTTCTCTTTTTTTGAACTAGTTTGATTCTTCATTAAATTGGTTCTCTTCACCTGGGACAAAAGAACATTTATAAATAAGCCAAAAAGTATAACTTGTGAAAGTACTAAAGCTCCACCAGCAAGATAGTTGGCAAGGAAACTAGTTGCGTCGTCCTTTAAACAACAACCTGTTTCCAATAAAATATATGACTTCGGGTATGTAGCAATTATAGTACAGGACAACGAAGCAGCTACAGAAAGAGCCACAAAACAACTACTAAGAACTTTCACTAATTTCGTATTTAAGTGTTTCATTACAGGTTCGGTGTACAGCATTTTTTGCCGATACCATAAAAAGAAATAAGTTGGTGCAAGGGCTACTCCGTAAAGTATAATAGAAACATCCATAGAAATTTCGCAAGCATAGTCTCCATCTTTAAAGTAATTATTGCTTTCACCAACGATTAAAACTACTTGTGTGCACAAAGCTCGCATAATGGCAGCAGTTGGACTCCCCACTGCCAATGACATCATCCATAAACTTTTGTACTGACCTAATTTATCTTTTTTCCATTTATTTGTGACCTTTCCATAGTAAATCAAAGAGCATATGAACCAAATTGAACCCAAATATACAATTGCAGTCAAGGTTTGAGATATTACCCAGAAATTTTGAAAATCAGATCCATCTTTCAAACTGCTATTATTTAAATCAGTTGTGTTTAGCGTCATTTTCTAGCTTTTAGATCATCAACATATTAACATTTGTATTCTGAGCTTCACAAATTTCCTATTTTTTATTTTAAGTAATTTCTTTTAAAGCTTGGGAAATAAAAATAAGTTAATAAATCTAGCAAATAAACGAAGAGTGAACTTTTTCATCTTAGCTTAATTTATGTTTTAAATGAAAAATCTTTTAATGGCTTAACTGCTATGATTTATGAAAACAGTTTTGAAACACACCTTTGGATTATTTTCTTCATGCTGTGTTTTTATATTTCTACGTTTCTAACTTTTAATCAGATTTTCACTGAAAATGAATCCTAAACTCTATATTAAAATCATATTCCAAATTACATCAACTTTTATATAAATATAATCATTAAAGTTTAGTTATCGTTTTCAATTACTTATTTATAATCAATTTTTTCTACTCAAATTAAGCATTACTATTATTACTTTCATCAAAAGTTGATTCCATAATTAAATCTTTATTGATAAACTTTGAATAGATTACTTTGTTGCTGAATTCATACCCTATATTATTTCTAAAAACAGTTGCTGACTGTCAAACACGATAAGGAACTCAAAAAACTGTCTAAAAGTCATAAGAATTGTAATAAATAGTTTATGAACAGCTAGAAATTGTTATCTACTATTGTAGCTAAAAAGTATTTTGTTCGATTAAGTAAAAGGAAGTGAATCACTTTGTAATCTTAGCTTTGTAGTTGTACAGTTTATAAGATTTTTATGAAGATACTTTTAATATCTAAGAAACTGAATACTGCTTCTAATACTAATTGTTCTTTTGATTTGAGTCATAAAACTAAAATAAATTGAATTTTATTTATGTGTCTTCAGAGAAAAAATAATATTACTACAGAAATAAAAGTAAAGAAAAAGCCTTCGTGATAAAACATTAAAGATACAAATAGATTGGCAAACTTAACATTATAAAGTGTAAAAGAGGCTGTCAGATAAATATCGATGAGAAAAAAAATACTGGCGTTGCAGGAAAATCTTCTTGATAAAAGTTAGTATTTGCACGTAGAAAATAAATACGTTGATGGATGTATGCTACCAAAAAAATCTAAATATCAAACACAGTAGATTCTCTGCAGTCTGTTGTCTTTTCAATAGATGTAAATATAAAGCAATACGTAAGCATGAATTGTTTGACTTTGATAAAAGAAAACATCACAGACATCATATTTATCAACAAACTAAAATCATATATAGTTCTTGAAACATACAATGGTGTTTTCCTATCAAGAACAACAGTAGAAAGTATCATTGCAACTATATCAGTTGAAATACAAATTGTCATCGAAAGAATCGCCGATTTTATGGCTTTATTAGTAAAATTTGTAAAGTTTTCTCTCTGAGTTCTAATATACAGTGATCTGATGGACTTATTTGTCTTGTAGTGCATGAAAAGAGGGTAACAGAAGAGTCCGAGTAAAATAGTTTGTGATGAGACTAATGTTAAAGCGTTTAAATAATTTGCTAAGAAATTAGGACTTTGATCTAATCGCTGAATGCAGCCGATATTTGACATTTGATAACTTTTGGGGATTGTACTTGTAAGGGTAGAAACCGTTCCTAACGTAAATAAAATAGCAATTACGCTATGACTAAATATTTTTACTTTAGTTCCTTTTAGATGTTTCAGTGAAGGTTGCTCATACAACATTCGTTGCCGATACCATAGAAACATGTACGTAGGTAGTGTTGCCACCGGAAATAGTATTAAAGACAAATCCATTATTTTCTCACAGCTTACGTAACCAACTAAGTCAGAATTACTCAATTCATTCAAAACTAATAATACTTGCGTTGTTATAAGTCGCAAGATTAAAACCACAGAGCAAAAAATAAACCATAAGGCAATGAAATGTTTCCGTCGATTACTGCTACGGTTTGGATTAGAGCTCCTTAATTTTTGAGTATATCTGATAAAAGATATTAAAATCCAAATTGTTGTTAAAAATATAAAACTGTTTGCTACTTGAGAAAAGATCCACAAATGTTTTATGTAGTCTTAAGTCTTAAGTCCTTCTTTGTTATTGTGTCTTGCTTCTGTAGTATTTGTACTCATCATACATTTATATATCAAATACGTCTCTTTGTAACTTACATTGCTCTAAAGATACTTTGATAGTGTAAACATTTTCTTAGAAACTTTTAAACTATCATTCATTAAAAAAAATGAAATAACTAACTTACTAACTAAATAATAATAACGATATAATGAATAACTAAATTTTTTAACTTAAGTTAAAAGCAAAGCTTATAAAGTAATCATAAGATTTTGCTGTAAATTATTTAGTAGAAATATAAATAACTATAATTTTGTTGTATTGCTACAAGTATTATTAAGTATATGTTTACATGCCAAAAGAAATGGAAGACAGAATGAGTTATAATAAAATACCCACCTTTCTGACTTTATCATTACTTGTATAACCATATATTTAAGATGAGATAAATTATTAAAAATAGGTTTCAGAGAAAAAACAGGGAATTTACATATTTTACATATAAGAATTTACATATAAGTTAAAGTGTTGTAATACCATTTAAGAATTTAATTCAATCTAAAACTATGTCACTTTTTGTAAATAAAAATTTGCATACTAAACCAAAAACGAAGCAAAATGTTTTGAAAAATTAAAAATTTATTCTAAAAGCAGATTAAAAAAATTATCATAAAAAGCAAGTATATTTTATGAAATAATGATTTTTTAAAATCAATTCTCTGTCAACCTTTAAAGAATAATATCAAATATTATTTGAAAATTAAAACTATTTACTCAAAAAAAAAAAATTTGTCCTGCTTGGTGGCGAAGCGGTTACTACACCTAGCTACAAGGTACATCTAGCTAGGAAGTACCGGGTTCGACCCCAGGTGGAGACATATAAAACTCCTGAGAAAAACCATAAAAAACTCCCGAGAATGTGTGTTAGTGAGATGTGCTCTCTTTAGGCACCCTCCTTCGCATTTATATATATAATAAAAAAAAAAAAAAAAAACAGAATTTCATCTATTAATCTCAACACATCAAAATGACTACTTTTTCTATATGAGTAAAACAACTTACAACTTTGTCACATGCTGTTTCAATCTTACTAGACGTGAAAAATGTAGCAAACTCAGTTTGATTAAATTTGAAAGATACACTGATATATATAATTTTATATAAGCTCCTTGACATGCTAAAAAGTTACAAGGAATAAAAAGCTAGCAGATCTTAAGTGAGCACACAGGCTAACAAGTATGTTTAAGTGTAATAAATTTTATATAACGTGACTCAGACCAAGTTATGAAACTTTAGTCATATGCTTTATTTTATCAAGCAAGCTATGTTTTTAAAAGATTGTTGGGCTAAAAAAGTAAATTAATGATAGAGTAAATTAGTATGTCAATGAGTACAATGACAAACTGCCTACAAGATTCCAACTCCGGATTTAAATTTGGAATTTTGCGTTTCTCATATGTGTTGTCGTAAAACTGACTAACAAGGCCTTTCTCCCAATTTTATAAACAAATTGTATATATGGAAAACTATTTGAAGATATAGTATTAGGACTAAATTTATTTTATCCTATTGACTTATTTGCCAGGTCCGTTTAATCGAAGTTTATCAGTAACATATTAATAAAGCTTTATAAATCTAATGAAGTTTCTGGTAAATTTTTAGATGCTAAAGATTTTAAAATATCTCTAAAAGTTTATTTTATAAGAGTTTAGTAAAACGTCAATAGTCAAAGAATGCTAAAATTGTATGAAATTGACAAGGGTCTACAAGTTAAATTACCGTAAGTACATTTAAATAGAAGTAGCTACATGAGTTGAGAATGTACACTTGTGATTTGAATTACTAATTTGTAATATTATTATTTGAAAAATTATTTGTTTTACTTTTGTTTAAAGTGTCCAAAGTTCTTTAATTTGCTTCCGAATAAATTTTCACTTTCAAAGTATACTTTTGCATATCAACTTTAATATATCATAATTATAATAATTAATTATCATAATAATTTTCCAAATAGAAGTAAATCAAAAAAAGTTTTGAAAATAGATAAATAAAAAGATAGTTTTAAAATATTCGATATAACATTTGTTACTTTGGTAAACAGTTTTTAACCAACTCAGTTCATTGATACAGATTTTAAGTATGCTTTTTTCATAATCTTTGTTTTATAAGCATTATCAAACAATTTGTCAATCCCTTTAGTCAACACTATATATTTTAGTTTTATTTATACTTATAAGCTTTAGTAATTCTGTACTTTTTACGGAGAAAGGACTTATGTCTTATTATAAAAGCATAAAAATATTTTTATTTTTCTAAAATCAAATGTAACATGTTAAAAGCATGGTATTTATGAAAAATGCTCATCTTATAGACAATAATTTGAGGTCAGGTTATTTTTTCATATGATTAGAGCCACGAATACCTCTCTTAAACTATTTTGGCTCATGATATAAATCATCGATTTGTTTCTGATATAATTAGCACATCGTAAAATGCAGATTCATACTCTAGAGATTTTTTATGAGTTGATTCATCTAGTCCAATTTAACAATTCTCTTTAAGTTACTTGCTATATAAAATATTGTAAAACGTAAATAAAATTGAATAAATCATAGCTACTTTGGATATCTGAATTACTTGACGCTTTCTTTAAAACATTGAAATGTTATTTGATAAAGAGTGGAATTTTTTAATGGTGTAAACAAAGATTATTGAACAAAAACGATTAAAAAAGAAACAATAATCTCATGTTAAAAGTATAGAAGAGTAAAGTAAAGAAACTTTATAAAGCAATTCAAAAACTTGACAAATTTAATGATCAGTCTATTTACTACAGTAAGAGCATTTTGTGTATTTGAAAAGTAGATATTTTTGCGAGCCTTTTCAGTATTTCGTGAAGTGAATCTATAAGAACACACGTAAGAAAAACATAAAAACAAATAATATAACTCATTGTTAAATAGGATGTAATCATATCGTTTAATTGAATTAATTAAAGAAAAGTATACTTGTTTATACCATTTTTCTGATGTATAAGGCTTTAATTGATATCCGTATTTTACATTCGTAATTTGTTATTAATAATATGTTATGTCCGTTAATATGTTTGTAATTTGTTATTTTAACAAGAAGTTGTAGTGTTAATTGAACGTAGGCTTTGTAGATTAGTTGATGTGGGGTTGGTTTCTACATTTGATGTACAAAATCCAAAGAAAATAGTTTTAAACTTATCAAAGGAAAACAAGACTGAAATTACATTAATAAACAAGCTTACATCATATATAGGTCTTGTTAAAGTTAAAGGAGCCCCACGATTGCCTAAAATACCTACTAAAATAATTGAAACAATATCTGATATAACACAAATAATAGTTGAAATAGTTGCTGATCGAATCGCTTTAAACATTGCTTTATCAGGTTTTGCATTTCTACTACTATTTGTTAAATTCTTACTTTCTTTTCTATGTCTTATGAAAGGATAACAGAACAACCCAAGTAATATTACTTGCGAAAACACTAAGGTGGCAGCAGTAACAATATTTGCTTTTCTATCTACTGGTTGTACAGCCAAATAAACGCAACCAAAATTTGACATTTGAAAACTTCTGGGAATAGTAACTAGGAAAGCTGACGAACCACCACCCAAAATTAAACAAATCACATACAAAAAACTAAAAAATCGTACAACTTTGTTATTCATACTTTGCAACGTCGGTCGAGAGTAAAGCATCTTTAGCCTGTACCACAGAAAGACATAAGTAGGAAATATAACGACTGCAAAGAAAAAAAATGAAGCATCAACGACCATTTCGCACATACGATCTCCTCTTTCATCATTAGGTTCAAATTTTTCAATAAAGACTAACGCCTGAGTTGACAAAGCTCTAATAATAAGTGTGATAGGACAAAATACACCTATAGTTCTTAAAATAGAAGCTTTGTCCATATTTCTCAATTTCCATTTCTTACTTTTTCTTCCAGAGATTATCAGCGAAAAAGTTATCCATATAGAAAAAATTAGAATGATAGCTGAAACAATTTGAGCTAAGATCCAACTATATTTGTAATAAGTCGGCCCTTCAAGGAAACGATTGTTTGTCAAATTTAATAAGTTTCTTTCCTGTACCATTGCCAAACAACTAGATCAACTTTGAAATCAATTTGAGATGAGATTAAAGTTGTTCTAAAATAAGAGTATTGGTTTAATGCAAATTATTTTTGATATTAATAATCTATGTCTAGTTATTTAAGATAATATTTATTAAGTAAGGATATTACTATAATATTTATATATTGATAAGAATCATTACAAAGTAAATTTATTAAAATAACTTTATAAAATAAAAATATTAAAAAAAATAAAACCAGGTAAATAGACATTTAACGTTTTTAAAAAAACCTTAAGGAAAAAATATTAAATATTAAAAAGGATATTTTATCAGCAGTTGAAACTTCATAATAGTAAAATATTTTGTTAATTTCTGTTTTCATATAACTGTTTTAAACTCTTTTAATATCTAAAATGTCATTACTTAGTTTAAAGTTATTTATTAGATACTTTGGCGGAAATCATGTTTTGAACAAAACTAATTAATGACTTTAAGAAATAAATATCAAATAAAAAACAAGATTTAATTACATGTTGCAACTAAACGGATATATATCGATAAGCATTTTAATTGATAATTTTGTAAATAATGTTTTAAAGCTATTAACTATGTTGATAAATATCTAATCATTTTCGATAAGAAATTGTTTTTTATTTCGAAAGTTCAGAAAATTATGTTTTGTTTTATAATATAGATCTAATTTTTAAACTTCAAAGTAGTTTAGAGCAATAAACAAGACATCAACAAAAATTACCAAAGTCGAGAAAATAAAGTAGATTTACTGGAAATCATTTTGTCATGTAAATATTTTAAAATATTAAAAAAGTTTCTGGAAAGTCGTTTTAATGTTTAATATTATATTTCTAATCATCTCAAGAGTGATGTAATTCTTGAGAATGCGGTTAGCAAAAGCTACTTGAAATATTAGCCGGTTGAGATGTTGATTCGTTATTACAAGAAATTCTTCACAAACTTTTTTTTGAAGCAAGTAAGGAAAGAATTCTTTTGAAAGTTTGCAATCCAATTGGGATATTTAAACCAGAAACTTTTAGCTTAGTATTTTACCTTTAACATAATAATAATATTAAAAAATTAAATGAAACAGAGATACAAAGTTTGTTTCGTGTATTCCAATAATTTATTTATGCCTTTATACTTGAAGATCAATTGTAATGAAGTCATATCGCTATTCAATGTTAAATCTATTCGTTCTAATTCTTTTAGCACCAAGTTTGTTACCAAGTCAAGTTAAATAACATTTAACAATCCTAATTGAGTAACATCAGAACCTGTCATGTACCAGATCATCATTCAGTATCAATAAGTTTTGAATAAATTAACTGAAATTATAATTTTAGACGCATTTAGCTTGTCCAGAGTCTTAGCAATTTTCTTGGACTATTTTTTCACCATATAAACTGATTGCTGAAGTTAGGCCTCAACATAGAAAGACAAATATAATTCTAATACAATTGCAAACAGTCTCGAAAGAAGACTGTTTGCTTCTAAAAAAGTATTCTGAAGTTTACGGAATATATCTGTTGCTTCTGTTGAACCATAGAACCATACAAATGATGCTTAAAGAATCACTCTGATACTTAAAAGTTTGGGCTTTCCGTTCTGTAGAAGTCAAGTCTTTCAAAGCATCAAGTACCAAAAAACTAAAAAATTGGAAAATTAATGAAGTTTAAAAAGAAAATTTAATTTAAGAGAACATATTTTTCATTAAATAGAAATCACTTTCTTATAGAAACTTTAAAAATAAGCACGAAGTAGTGATTGTTAGATTTAATTAGTTTTTATGTGAACTAACTTACTACTTGCTTAAAAGAAACACGTTATCGATTGCTTAGTTAAAGCTTAAGTCAACTCAACATGATTGAGCTGTATGATGCAAGTTATCTAACCTCACATAAATTTCTTTAATCAACTATTTTGAAAATCATGAAATTGTTATAATAACTGAATTTTATTAATAAAAATGTAATTAAATTTTAAATTTATAGACAACCAACAAATACAGTAAACATTAAGTCTGTTATAATCGTAATAAGACATTACTAGTGTTTGAAATGTTTAAAGAGTTGGAAATACATTACTTTTAGTTTTTAGAATAAAAAACTTATATTCTATTCCTTTTTTCTATCCACTCTAAATTTTCACGATATAATTGTTTATAATTTAGTGTTTGTCTAATACAAAAATTAAAGTACCAAATTTAATTATTCTTGAGTACTGCCCAAACTTATCATCAATATTTAAACTATTTATTTAACATTTTGCTAGCAAACAGCTTTATAGATTATTGATTACAAAAGATTTTAATTTTACCGAAACACCTTTACAACATAATAAAATAATTTACAAATCATTTTATTGATATATTTCGACTTTAATTTTCTTCAAGCATTTGCAAAATAGTTATATTCATCAGTTCTAGGATCGTTTTTTGAGCAATTAAGTTATCTTGAAGCTGTATCATTGCACAATAGTAATCCAATAAAATGGTAGAAGGCCATATAACTTCAGTTACATTTGTATCTATCAAATTTAAGTGAGTTTGTATTGTATTTCTCCAATTTGCTAGATTTTCTTCAGCTTTATTTTTCTGTATTTTTGTCAGTTAAAAAAGTATCGAAAATTGGTTTAATACTAACTATACAAGCTTACAAATACTTACAAATGTATTGTTTTCAGATGGTTCTTCTTCAGTAAAATCACCATCTTGAGTATTGTTCGAATCTTTTGAGTTAAAACTCTGAAAACCATTTAGTTTTTATACATATTTTTTATTTTGTATATTTTATATTCTATGAAATGCAGTAAAAGTCATTTTGTTGTTTTTTAGCAAATGTTATTTAATACTTTCCGCATTTTTTTTATCATCCTTTTTGAAATTATTCTAGTCTGGCTTTTATTTTAGAATTGTATTTATTCTCATTTGCAGCTTGACATCAAATTTAGTCGATTTTAACTTTGGTATATGGTGAAAGATATATTAAAAGCGTTAAAATCATTTATTTACAATTAAACCCTTAATCCCCGAAACAGACCCATTACTAATTCTAAGCCTAAATTTTTAATGATATTTTAAAAGCCAGGTAAAAATTCTTTTCCAGCTTCTCTCTTGCATACATCAAGAGAAATCCCCCAAATCCTTTAAACTCTGTATTTAACTACCTTACAGATTAAAAAAACTGATCAAATTATTTTAAAAATCGTCGTACAGACGGATAGTTTAATTTGACACAAAAAGTTAAATACATTTTTAGTACTATAAAACTAATAGTTAATGGACAATATTAAGATCGATATATTTAAAAACTTGGATTTTGCTAAAATAAGTTTTAACAAATTGATAAAAAAACTTACACTTCCAGTTTTCAAACTCTGACGAGAATCTGTTCATATTAAAAGATAACATTTAGATCATAACTCAAATAACTGTACTGGAAACTGAGTTTAAATATTTACCCTTAAGATCTATATTTCTTGTTAATTCTATCTTGATATTTTTCATCTAAAATTTCACAAATATGGTCTAGTTAATCTTAGATTAGATATCTTAGATTTGTTTACATGACAATTTCTATTTATAAGATTCTATATTAATTTTGAAATTGCAAAAAGCTAGATTTTATTTGCTTTATAGTCATAATATTTCAACTGTGAATTACTTGCTGATCAAATTTAGAATTATCTTCTTTCAAATACATTTCACTGCGAATATTGTGAAAATTGTTCACCATGACTCCAGCAAAAATGTTTTGAAATACAAACGAAGCAATCCATATCCAGGCTAGCACAAAAATGGAAGTTAAACTAGACTCTAAACGTGTATTCATAACCACCAAAAGTTCCTGCCATGAAAATCAAATGAAAATTAAAGAAAATAAAAGCAGTTGTTTTACTTCAGCTCAAAATTACTTAATATTATTTCGAAAAAAATATTGCTATCAAAGCTAATTTGAAGTTTTCATATTACATTTTAAAGCTTTGACGAGATTTAAAAATACAACAAAAATAAAGTTTAGTTTTCACCAAAAATAAATATATTTACTGATAGAATTAGTAGCCATCGGTCTAAAGTTAAAATTTGAAAGAGTGTTGCGAAAGACCAAGCCGTACTGGAAAATGCTTGTTGGTTATTCAAAGCAACTTTTTCAGTTTCGACATCAAATTCCGTGTATCTAAAAGCATCAAGGAAATAATTAAATCCTTTTATATACTTTTTGGTTTTTATACTTTCGAAAAAGAATTCTCCCTGCCATTGCAAACGCCCACATAAATATAGCAAGCAAGATGAAAATTGTTGAGACGGTTCGAAAAGCCTTACCAAGAGCCTTCATAATAATCTTTCCTTCCTTGAATTTGGTAACCTGCATTAGAACAATTGTCAATTTATGAAACATCATTTATTTAAAGTTTAGTATTAAAATTATTTTTTCAACATATAACTTATTTTATTGGAATTTGTGAAAGAAATTCTTGCTTACTGTTCTTAAAAGCCGAAATATATGAAATAGATTAAATAGGCGAGTGGCAGAAGCGCGGTAATGAAGCAACTAAAAAAATAAAAGTAAAAATATTAGTCTTCAGATTATTAACTTAAAATTTAAATTAGAAAATATCTAAGCACTATTTCGTGAAGACTGAAAATATTATGAATAATTTCTATACCAGATGCTTTAGACAAACCTTCGGAATAACATAGATATCCGGGAGAATAGTTGCAAAAAAGTCTAGTTCATTCCAAGGATCATTCCAGTACTCTCTAAACCCACTAAGCCATTTAATAACAATTTCAAGATGGAAGAACCAGATGCAGGCGAAAATGACCAGGTCCAATATGCGCTGATATAATTACAGCATTTAAGAAACTATTTCTACATTGCTTTGATAAATATTTGACACAAAACTAATGAGTACCATTCAGTTGAAAAGTAATGTTTGCTTCGAGTGATATTAAACATAAAATTTAGAAGTATATTTATTTCTATAAATATTCACAAAAACCTGTGTGTTCTCAGATGAGGTTGAAACCTTGATTTGGCTTTGTATAATAGTGCTTAGCACGCCTATTAGAACTATGATGAGCATAAAAGTATTGAATAAAGATTGATTTAATAGCCATTTAGCCCAAACTTTAGCTCGAGGACTGGCTGCTTCCCGGTACTCTACAGTTCGCCAGTTAAAAATATCATCTTTTTCTTTAGATTTCTAAATGTAACACATTAATAACCCTCACAATTAACTTATCATGACAAACTAAGTATTTATAAAAGAATGAAGTAACTAATTTTACAATTTATTTGTTTTTAACGTGATTAATTTTTAAATACATTTAAGGTCTTGTTAATTTACTTGAGTATAATTTTGAACTGTGATATCAATTAACGCATGGGGATAGTCTTGTAAAATAGCGCGGAATTTAGCGCTGTTTGCAATATCAGAAACAACAAAATGGGCTTGAACAGTGTCTTGATGGTAGGTATCAACGTTGATACTGAATTCCTTTATCAACAGAATTCTCAACCTTTCAAAAGTTTTTATCAGTCTTGGTTTGTTTTCTCAAATAGGAAAATAAACTGAACAAATCTATTTAAAATTCAACTTCTTCTGCAATCAAACTATATCTACTTTTAAAACTTCAGAAGAGAAATGTATTACATCAATCATAACTGAATACAGATAATTAAAAATGAACCTTTCAAAGTTGGTGTAGTCTCGATTAAAGAATGTATTTGAAGCAATATCATCTGTTAGAAGGTTCTGTTGAGTCAAAAAAGTTACAACTATGAAATATTACAAAAAAAAACAAAGTAATTTTATTTACTGATACCATTTTCAGCATATGCGTTTTATTTTTTAGAATTTTCTAATTTTAAATAGTTTTGCCCATAAAATAGCTAGAAAGCTTTTTTATCAGTTTTATAAATAATTTTCAGTAACTTTTTATTAAGTATTTTCATCTGATGTTTTAAGTATCTAGTATAACAGCTCTAAGATTAACCTGAAGCAAATTAATCGAGAAAAAATTTAATCGTTTACCGATTGGATGTTATCCATTATAATCAGATTATTAGGAAGATATTTTCTTCAAAATATAGATCAACAAAATCAGATCTTTTAAAACAATGAATTTTGTCAAAGTGTGAGGTCTCCCTAGCAACGATGGCTTTTTCATCTGAATTAGACTTTATTATTTTATCATAATTGTTGCAATTTTATTATTGAAATTTGAATAAAGGTCTTCAGACATGGAAGCATACAAGTTGAAGGAAATTGTCGGAAGCATTTTTCATAAATTTAATATTTTTTCAAGAAGTGTTTTTTTTATATTTAATTTGAAATAAATGGAAATTATTGTTGAATTATAGTTAAATAAATTTTAATTTAACTATTTTCAATTTATCAATTGTGATTTTTTGAAAATTTGGCTTATAATATTTAAATCTGATAAATGATTTTCAATTTTATTTCAATAAGACTTTAAAATATTAAAATTTTTATATCTGACAAAAAAATTCAAAAGATGATTTAATATTTATTAAAGTTCGCAAAGAAATCAAGGTTGGATTTGAGAAACTGAGATTGGAAGTCAATTGAAAACAAGGGATCCTGCAAAACCACCAATCTGATATCTAAGTATCGTATTTGATATAGTTTTGTGGTTTATATACCACCACAAAGTTTTCTTCTTTTTTCGAGGCTGGTGGTTTTTGGGTAGGATCGGAATAAAGCTCTTGAAAGTGAGGATCAGTTTTAGCAGGAGGTGCAAGATTTTTCTGATCAATTTGATCTTTTTCAAACCATTTATCTGGAAGCCTAAAAGTATTTTGGTTGAGTTGTAACACTTTCAATGTTCGGTCAAAGACAGGGGGAACTTTGGCGATGATGCACAAATGAGGCCGGTCCTTTCTGTCATTTGCATCTAGTAATTAAAAGATTAAATCAAAATCAATTCAGTACTTTTCAAATCATCTAAAATTTTCAACTTTTCATTTTGATGTAGCATCAAAAATTTCGAAGAATAAAAGTGAAAAATCAACTCACAAGGTATCAATATCTTCCGTAGATGAAGATGCATCGGCATATATCTAGATTTAGTTTGTGGAATTTTTAAACGATCTAATATATACTTAGATAATAATTGGGGGCGAAGCGTATCTGAATGGGAGTATTTATGATCACCAAGAATGGGACATGATAAGCCTTCTGCACTATGAACACGAACCTGATGCTTGAAGTCTACGAGTGTATCAAACAGTCACTGTTTATATCTTTAATTTACAATTTGAATAGCTTACTTGATTTGGGTTGAAACTCAATTAAGGAGACATGACCGTTAGTACTCAAAGTTCGATAATAGGTTGTTGAAGGTGTTCCTTTCCAAGATTTATATGGGACTTCCTTATGGAGATTTTCATCGAATCTGAACATAAAGACATCTTTTAAAGTTGATTTTTCTTCTAAAGCAACTTACCTTGTATAAGGGGAACATCGAACTTTTGAAAACAAAGGATTTCTATTGGTTTTTGGGATGCTTTTTATGATTAAAGGGATATCAATTTTACCAATTGGTGGTACTGGTTGATTTAGGGTGACAGCCCTTCAAACAAAATGAAATGATAATTATTTATTTTGTACTATATTTTTTACCCGCATTGGTAGGTTTTATTTCACATTTTTTAATTCATAAACCGAAACTTGTTTGAACCAATGTGACTGGAAGAACAAATTACAACATTCATGATCAATGCAATGAAAGTATTTGAACTAACCAAAAACATTTTAGTATTTGTTGTTCTCTGAATAGCTTCACTAATTTTTTTGCATATTTTTCATTCTGGGAGCAAACCATAACACCACTGACATTTCTTCCTAAGCGGTGACACAAATAAAGAGGATACTCTGTTTTGATTCCATGTAACATCTTAGAAACCATTGGTAAAACTTCTTTCACATTAGCTTCAATCTTGTCCCCTCCTAAAAACATAACAAAAATATAATAAAATTGTAAAAAAATAAAAACAATTTTTATAAACAACATTTTGATTTTAAAATGAATGAAAATAAACCATGTGAAGCTATTCCATAAGGTTTGTTGAAAATGACTAATTTAGAGTCTGCATAGATGATATTTTTTCTGATTATTTTTGCAAGCTTATCAGAAGATGGTTTGCTTATTATAGATGATTTAAGAAAGCGTAAAACAGCTTTATCAGGTTGTTCAACTTCAGGATTCTCCTAAAACATGGTATAAAAATTAAATTTTGTTATCACAGTGAAACAATAGAATATTTTTGATCTAAATGTTGATAGCTAACAAAACGTTAATGAAACCATATCTATCGGTAGAGGAAAGGCTTCTTTACACTTAAATAATAATTCAACTTTAATAAAATATAAATTCCATTTTAGCAATTACTTCAAAATTCATTATAATAAATATATTGATTGAGAAAGAGAAAAAAACATTAACACAACTTACAACTGAATCATTCTTTGCATCCTTTCTCAGATTTATTGCAAAATCATAAGCAGATTCAATATTATTTTCATCTGGTGAATGTTCTTCAATATTGTCAATAGAAAACTCATTAAATTTATTCGAAATGTTTTCCAAAACAACAGAAGGTTTTCTATCAGGAATTTTGCTATTATAAGAGAAAGAAGAACCAAACAATCTAGTAATTAGGGCTCCAACTGAACACTTGGTCCTTATCAATTTTGAGACGTGATAACATTTCCTTAATTGAGTTTGATGTGTCGTCCAATGCATTTAGTAATTTTATAAATTGAAATATCTGAAAAAAACAAATAAGACTGAAAACAGTTGTTGAAAAAACTTTATTTTTACAAAATCTATTCAAGCATTAATGTTTTTACTAATTTTATCTATTTAGAAACATTGTTAGTGTCTTCTTCTAAGGTTTCTTCTTCTACTCCTTCTTCTTCACTACTTTCATCATCATCATCTTCTTCATCTCCATCATCCAATTTTTGATTTTTACTCTCATCACCATTGACTGAACTATTATTGAGTTCTTTGGCTTTTCTTTTTCTTTCTTTTTTCACATCGCACACTTTTTGAAATTCTTTGAGAGAAGCTTGAATAATAGGAATGAAAGATTCTAAGCTCATATCCCTTAAAGCTGCATGCACATCACTTTCTTTCAATGTTTTACGCTTAGATTCAACAACAAAATTATTGGCACAAGTAGTGCAGTACAAAATAAACACAGTTGCTGCTTTCGATACTGCTACCCTTGTCTCTTTAGAAACCAATACATTCCCAGGTAAAGCATCTTTAATGATACTAGTTATAACTGAAGAAGGTAAATTAAGATCTTCAGCCTTCTCAGCCATTATACTACCAAAATTCCTATAGATATTAACAGTATAGTTAGAATAAACTATAAGATCTATATTACTTTGAAAATTATAAAAAGTATGATCTTGAAAATTATATGAAATTTAAAACCCCTGAAGTTAGTTTACATTTTCAATATTTAATTTATAAAATTATATATATAAAATAAAACCTTGGCCAAAATTGAACCAGTAACTAAAAAAAGAATTATATAGCACATGCTTGAAAACAAACAAATATATTTAATTAAAACATTGATAGTTTGAAATTTTAATTTAAACAAAATCAATATTATCAAAAAAGTACTTATAATTTTTATCATATAAATTTTTAAATATAAAAATTGATGACTCAATCAAATTAACCATAAAAATAAACTTATCTACTAACAATTTACTTTTATTAAATAATACCTATACATTGCTAAATTTAAATTTATTAGAAATTCAAAAAATAAAAATTTTTAATAAAAATGAAATATATCCAACATAAATTAAGAAGAAGAAAAAGCAAACAATAAATCTTCTCCTTTTTCTGTTTTACAAAATAATTTTTCCAGAACGTTGTAGCGCGAACTTGTAAACGATTTTATGGCATTAGAAAATTAATCCCTGAAAACTTCTGGGACTTACATCAATTCAAAAATAAACTCCTTATAATCGAAGCAGTTGTAAATTATGTCTCAATATCAAAGAAAACAAATAAAGTTTATATAAAAAAATTTAAACAAGACTTGAAAGTAAAAGATATTGGCTTAAAAATGAATTCAATTATAGTTAAGTCCAAGTATGCCTTCAGAATTTGTTCGAAAAGCTGAAATAAAAAGTAGTTTGTGAAAATGAAGAAAAGTAATAAATCAGACTTAAACCATTAATATAAGAAGTTAAATCATTATAAAAATACCTCAACTAAAAAATTTGTTATCTCAGGGAGGTGTTAACAAATATTTAGTCGATTGATGCATATACTATAAGTAGTAGTTGTAACATATATGCTTATCTAAAAAGTATGGCTTTAAAAATATTTAGACTTAATTGTTGCTTCTTTTTATTTATAGTCAGTGAACGATAAGAACATTTTGTAGAAAATACACTCTCTTCTAGATAATGTAAAGCAATCAGTGCTTTTGTGACTAAACAAGCGATTTAGAAATAAAAGTTTGCGTTTTTCGAAATGTCAGAGGCATTCATTTGCATTATTTGTGAAAATACTTTGCTATCCAACTCACATGTTCAACCTTTCTGAATTATGCTATAATGGTTTGACACAAACAACTATTTATTTGTTTGTTTAGTTTCTTTTATTTGATTTTACGATTTCTTGTATAAAGTAAAAATAAATTTTGTTTTGGAATATATTTGACAAAGACATAATTTACATAACTTACGAGTTAAAAAGATACAAAATGAGAAAGAAAAGCAAAAAAGGTAATGTTTAATACAACAGGTACAGCCTTAAATGTTATATTTACATCTCATCTAAAAGTTTCTTTACAAATAAAGCTTTAATAAGTTAGAAAAAAGGACTAAAAATAACTTTTTTAATAAGGAAATAGCAAGACGTTATACTTTGCAGCTAACGTTTTAATGTTTTTATTTCACAATAGAACTCTAATATTTCAATCTAGTTCAAATAAATATTTCTAAAAGAATAAACAAGACGAAAGTCATCTTTGCATTGATCAGAAAAATTATAAAAGAGTAAACTCAACAAAAGGATGACATTTTTTATTGGATTTACAATCGAAGCTTAAATTTCTGTAGCTTTTGTAAATCTACTACAAATCAACTCTGACTTTTTAGCATTAAATTGTTTCAGGTCAACCTTCATTAACACAAGTAAACAATTTAGCTCTAATAAATTGAATCCTAAGGACTCAGTTTGATATATTCTTAATTCTAGTTTTACTACTAAATGAGTATAAATTTTATTTTATCAGTAAGTTATTTTTGTACTTGTAAGAGTTAGAAAAAAGTTTAACCAAAATTTTAAATCGAGTAAAACTTTGCTTATACAAAAGTTTTTTTCATTCTCTGTTTTGACTAAACTTAAAAAGCTTTCAAGCCATTTTTGTAATTTTTTTAGAAATTAAAAAAAACCTATGAAGCTTAAACTAATGAAATTTCTTATTTTATGAAGAACAATTTTCTATTTTTTGATAAACTAATTTAGCTTGATTTATGATTGTTTGTTGTTATAGTTTAAAATTAAAAAAGAAATAAATATACGTTATTACCAATTTATGGCTTATAAAAGTATTTCAGCTATGCACCCACCTAATAAAGGCTTCTTTTGAGAATAATTAGTTTACAGTTTCTATATTCTTTTTATAGAGTTTGTAGATTAATAGACATAATTGAGATTAGTCTGGATTTTAAAATGATTAATAACCACTAAGCCTTACCGATTACTATACTAATCTTTAAGCTGATTAGTAATAGAGAAGTATTTATTGATTGATTAAAAGATTAGCAGTTTTTAAAATAGGCTTAGCATCCAAAAAAACGTTTTAAAAACTACTTTTGATTTGCAAAATACAAACGATTTAACAGAAATAAAAAAAACAGTAAGTGGAAAAAGTTTGTTATCTGTAGAAATTCAGCGTAATGTTAGAAGTTTATGTAGTATATGATTTCGTAAATGTATCTATACAATTCTATTTGGTTTGTACTTGGTTTTAACTTTTTGCAGCAACTATATGTTGCTCTTTATGAAAATTCATGTTTCAACGAGTTTTCAAATAGCAACTATTCACCGAACTGCAAAAAGTAATAAGATTTTTTAATTTTTTACAGATTGATAAGCTATTAAAGGCTTATGAATAATTATTGCTGTGTAAAAATAGATTTATATAATTATTTGATTTTATCTAATTACTGTCGAAACTCAGAAAAGTTCAAAAAATCTGATAAATTAAAAAGCGATTTGAATAAAAAGATTTTACTTATAGTTTTTTATCTTAAAGTTTTTGAAACTATTCGAAGAAATTCGTTTGCTTACGCGCCTTGTAAAAAAACTCTTTTTAATAACTCTACAACGTATAGTTTAATAAGATCTACTATGTCAACTATTTATACGCACAACTAACTTTCCTTATACATTACACCGTAAACATCCTATTTGAAGCAATTGACCTAGAAAATAGATGATAATAAAATAATTATGAACTTAAGATTGTTTGATTAGTAATGCTAACAAAATAAAGATGAAATTTTCTTAGCTATATTATTTTTGCATAGAAAGTATTTAAAAGCGTTGATTAGCTTAAAATATTTAGAATATTCTAATGTTTATAGGACTACAACGAAGATATAAAAAGCTAGACTATCAACATTATATTATAGGAAAAATCACAGTTTTAAAATTAAGAAACTTTTTGTCATATTTTTCTTTCTGCTTTTTTCATAATTGTTATAATGATTTAGGTATTGTAGTTTTATTAATACAACAATTTTCTAATAAAAGGTATTTTTATTGCTTACTTTGCATGTTATGACAATGGCTCATCAAAATTAAACCAATTAAATTCTACATCACACATTTAACGATACAATGTATAGCAACCATTTACTTTTGATATTCATTTCAAGTAAGAAAATTCTTTCAAAAATAATCTAAAATTGACTAAAAATTAGATTAAAAAAAAACGATCATAAAAAGAAGAATACTCAAAATTAGACAAAAAGATGATATATCAAATGATTATTTTTCAATCACAATTGACTCATACAATTATCTTTATATAAAGTTATTTTAAAAAAAATTATTATATTTGATAAACGCTTAATTATCGACTTTTATTAAGTTACAAAAAAACAACAAACAAAAAACAACAAACAAAAAACAACAAACAAAAAAGAACATTAAACATAAAATTAAACAATTTACCAAATTAATCAATACAAATATAAATCAAGTATCTTCTTTTATTTGACTGATCTTATATTAAAAACAAAGATGATAATAAAATTGAATGAAAATAAATATCTAAATAAAATGAAATGGTATTTTATAAAGAATTATTTTTGCATCTTACAAAGACGAAAGGCTGAAATAAATATTTTGTTAAATTACGACATAGCCTTTATGATATGTAAGCATAAATCATTTTATAAACATTATATTTTTTATGATTTGTATTTCTTCTAGCCAGTGTTACAAATTTGTATACTTGGAACATTTTTTAATGTCTAAGCCTGTAGGTAATAATAAATGTAATATAAATTCTACAGGTTAGTATAAAAAAATGATAAAATGCTCCCGTTACACAAAACAGTATCATTAAAAACAATTTGATTAATATTTAATAAGTTCAAAGAAAATTTAAGAACAACTTTAATTTATGACAATTTCTATTAAAAAGAAAATTTTCATCCAAAAATATATTTGTTTTGAATGTGATTTATCTATATTTTTAAAAAAATAAGCAACATGCTTGAGATATTTAAACTATTTCTAGATTGATAAATTAAAAGTTTCTGTATTATTTTTCAAATTTTATTACAGAATTGAATCAGATTGTAGACAATAAAATAGCTTTATAAAAACAAACCTTTTCATTTTTAGAAGCTTATTAACTAAATCAGGCTATTTTAATCTTTTCAATGCTCTATTTATTTTGTTTAGATCATCAGTAGACGATCTGTGCAGCTAATGAAGCTGTTGAAAGACAACACTACTAATAACTAGAAGATAAATGAAGGCAAAGGTTTTAAGATAAAGATACATTGAAAAAATGATATACAAACAAAATAAATGAGGTTCAAACACAGAAGGTTTGGTTACAAACATATAATACTTTAGTCTATAGCTTGAATTATCATCATCTAATTGGTTTATGTTTAAAGCATGAAATTTACTTCACTTAAGTGTTTATTACTTTCTCAATATTTATAATTTAATAAGATCAAATTTATAGAAGCACTCTCCTTTAATTTTAGGATCAAAGATTTTCAAAACGAAAGTTTTAGTGGTTTATGGTAATTCTATAGAACATGTTTTACAACAGATTTAGGAGAAGTTTTATATTTTTATAATACGATTTTAATGCAAAAGTAGGTTTTTGGACTAGTAATTATATCTTAAACGTAAGCTACAAAAGTAGAGAGTGCCGACCTACTTACTACCCAATGGTTTTGAATTGTGGTATTCACTTCTTAACTAAATAGCTTAGAATTTAAAGCAAGCCTTACAAAAATAATGTTTAAGCTTTTTGAGTACATAAAGTCAGGTTGCCAAGTTTACAAACAACAATTAATTGTTAAAGTATTACTACTAATCTAACAGAAAATATTATTTCTCATCGTTTGAATTGATTATCAAATTTCTTATTATATTTGATACTTTTAATCTAGTTTTCAAAGTAATTTAAGAACTTTTGCAATACAATTATGGCACCAAGCTAGTATGGTTACTTAAACATTTACTTTAAAAAAAACCTGCAAAAAGATTTTCTTTTTAAAGATTAATGTTTAATCTGATATTACTATTACTAATTTAATATATAATTTATTCTGCTTTTGAGTTTTATGATTTAGAAAATGAATCTTTAAATCGATTATAAAAAAGATAGGAATCTATGTAATAACAAAATCGAAAGAGTATTAAACCAGATTTAGAATTATTGATTAAAGATTATTGTAAAAATAGGTTGTAGCCCTGAACAAAAGCTTTTGTAATTTGTAAAGTTCAACCTAAAAAGATATAATCAGTGTTTACCTACTTAAAAGAAGAGAATGTGCGATTAAAAAAACCTGCTTAGCCAACATGAGATAGCTGTAACTTACAAACCAAAAACAACGTTGTGCTTGTATTTGAAATTTAATACATATAAAAAAGACTAATATTTGATTAACTAATTAAATTTTGAATTGTTTTGTGAACCTTGAGCTTTATTGGAAATTAATATACATTTCTTAGATAATTTGAAAATAGTTTGTTTTGTTTTTTTCTGTAACTACATTAATTAAACATAAAGTGTAAGAAATTAACACAACTGTACAGAATTCCTTACCAACAATCTTTCTTGGTTTTGTTTACTAAAATAATCAGTATACAAAACTATCTCCCACACAAATTCTGAGGTTTTACAAAACATGGTTATATTGTTTTTTGATAACGATGTATCTATAAAAAATCAAAACTAAAACAGTTTTATCATTGTTATAAGCTGGCATTTTCTTATATTCTGAAACTAAGAAGTGCTGAAACTATCTGTAGATATTTCTAGGATTTATTTTATTACTTTTAACTAATAATTTTAGTTTGGATAGGCATCACTCGGAAAATTATTCTCAAAATTATTAAATAATATCTTAAGTTTACGAAATATCAATTATATCTTGAGTAATTTATTAGGATGCTAACAAATTGAACATATTATTTTATTCAATTATTATATACAACGTTTATTCACATTTTAACTGAAAATAATTTTGCTGTTCTGTAGCTTTTCATCAATTATATTGATGGTAAGTTATCGGTGTAATAGTTTTTCATTTTTCTTTATCAGAACTTTCTGGAAATCAAAGATTAGTTCTTTTATTCTGACAAACATTTTTCTAAAATATCTTAATTAACGTTGGCATCCTTACATAGTATTTGTATTATTTATATTCTAGTAGGGTTTAAATAAAAGCTGCAATTTTGTTTCTTTTATACAAAGTTGAACAAGTAATTCTTGGGACTCATTTTTAACGATAAGAACTATAATACAGATCATGGCACATACATAAAGATTTATGAAAAGCTTTAATAAGTGATTAGAAAATAAGACAGCAAAGCTATTTCGTTAACGACAACGCCCTTTCTATACTATTGAGTACTAAGTTTTAAATCAAGTTAAGAGTCAGTTGTAAGAGTCAAAATTTTGATAAGTAATAAGCAATATTTTTTTATGATTCTACATAATATAAGTACAATAGTTAACTGAAAAGAAAAGGAAACTGTTTAAGGTCAAAATACGTAGTTGAGTTTAATTTAATTCTGTGTGTATGAGTGACTAGTTGAACAGTCTGAACTAGTCTGAAAAGTACTATTTTATCAAATTCTCAATTAACTAGCAAATAAACGTTTGCCTTTTCAGGCGCCGTCTTCTTCATAAGAAGATAAGCTTTAAATCCTCCTGATAGATTATAATGTTATCTACAGAATTGCTCAAGAACTTGGCTTATATTTTACAAACGCTGAATGAACAAATTATTGTAGCTTGTCAGATGAAGCGATAGAAATAGATCCGAATTATTTTGATAGTTTGACAAGACATCTAGATGATGTATCATAACCGCAAGCTAATGTACCTAGTTTGTAAAAAACTTTGCTTTTATATTTTTATGTTATCGGCATAATCAACTATTTCAATATGCCAACACATCATTTTTGATACGAAGCTTAAGTAATTTAAAAAAGTTTAAAAAATATTTTAGCTATGTCATGTGAGTACAAACTGAAAGTTACTTGAAAGAATTTAATTTAATTTATTCATGATTATTTACTAGAATTTTGGAAATACTTTGAATGAACGTTTAAAATACACAAAAATTAAATAGCTAATATAAAAAACAACAGTTAATGCAAACATAGATTAAATTTACGTTTGATCTTTAAAATAATTTCAAGCTCGTTAAATAGCCAACAAACAACTCAATAAAAACCTTGATGATACATTATATATTCTAATTATTGATTTGATTTTAATCGTTTATAAGATCTTTATAAGATTTTTATAAGATTCGTTTTCAAAATGTAAACATTTAACTTTGGAAATAAAAAGTGTATTCAATTATATAGTTTCTGGCTGAAAGAAAAATTAAAGTTTTGTTTAAAATTTAAACTTTCTGTGTTTATGAAAAATCGCAGTATTAAAAATTATAAAAATAACCACTGCTGAGTAAACGATGCTGGATAAATAGCTTCAAGAAAACTGGTTTGATTAGAGCGCAATCTGAATTAAAGTTTGATAAAAACAAAACAATGAAGTTCTGATGTTATAATACGAAGCAGTTCATTTCAGCATACAACACATGCACCGTCTTATATATTAAAAAATAATTCAAAATCATCAATTTACAATTAAAATGTGTTTTTGTGATCAAATAAACCGAACATTGAAAAGCATAAACCAAAATTAAAAGAGATGACTCGCAAAAGGAATGTCCTGCAAGCTTCAGTTTGCAATTGCGTTCGACAGTATCTCTTGAGATCTCTTAGAAGAGTAGTTGTCAAGACATGATAGACATCTGAGTAATAAAAGATAAACGTTCTTCAATCACAAAAAGTTTAATTTGTTGCACACAATGTGTATCCTCTAAACTAATGTCAAACATCTCAGATTGTTTATAGTTGTTTGATTAGCCATAATTATGAAGGTCTTCTGGGTCCTCTCTTAGGATATCGTACAGACACTTGAGGAGGAGCTTTTGAACAAGTTCGGCAGCAACGTTCACGATAATAAACTGGGTAAGAACAGAAACGGCTCTTTAAGATCAATCTACATCGTTGTATATCAGTATCAACACAAGTGGGACCTAAAAAAGAAAATCTAATTTAGAGAAAATTAGTAGATTTGAGTCTTAAGATAAAAAACTAAATCTATTCACAGCATAATTTGGTTTTTTCATAAGTTACTCATCATATTTTGTTTTCACTTAAAACTCAAGTTTAAAGCGATTTAGTAATGCTTAGAAGTGTTTCAAATAAGAAAACTTAGTTAAAGCGCTCGACTAATTGATCAGAAATTTCATTTTTTTTAATAAAAATGAAATTTGATTGTTCTGTATTTACAAAAATAACTCAATTTTCTTGAATCTAAAGTTTAATTATTTTCTTACTTAAGTTTTCTTAAGTTTTCTAAAGATGTAAATAAAGTTGTTATTCTATACATCTGTTTTACGGTTTAATTAATTAATTGGCCTCTTTTTAAATCATGTATTCAAGAAAAAAACTAGTTAATAAGTGCAAGAGTGAAAATATTGCTGTATCTAAGTTTGAAAGTAGAGATCATTTTGCATACAGCCACTTTAACACGTATTTGGCACTTGTAGTACTTAAAGATGATCTCAGCAAACTTTTAACAAACTTCTTCATCACTACGAAGTGAAATATTGTGAGAAATTTCATTAAACTCATCCTTAAGTCAATTCTAATGTTTTATTATTGTGTTAGATTGATGGATGTTGCATAAAATGTATTTATACTACCCTTTGTTGGCGCAACTTCTTTATTTTGACTTGCTTTTGTTTAGTATTTAAAGCTTGAAATTTGTAATTCGTTTTATAAGTAGATTGACTTTTTAAACTTAAATATAAAAATAAACTCACAAAAGTAAAAAGATATTCAGTACCAGAATCAGGAACATTTTCAGAGACAAACTATTAAATTTAGAAGGCATTTTAGATTACTTACTATCGTATATTTCACACTCTACAGTGTTGCAAAATTCGGAATTAGTAGGTCTTGTGCTTAGATTGCATCCGCTACTAAAGTGGCCTTCAGCATCTAGGCATTGAACTAGCCGAGTTCGTTTTCCACCATCACATGATTTAGAGCACTATAACAGAAATAAATCGTCTAAATATAAATCACAATTAACACCTGAGTTTCCATCATAAATAATTTCATTCTATTTTAAAGAAAATATTTTGTTTTAAAGAAGTTGACTAAAATCAATTTGCAAAAACGACTTCAGATCTAAATTTATTTCAAGTCATGTAAACAACGTTTCTTAGAAAGGGTTGAGTTACTGTCATAAACCAACAGTCTTAGCTTATTTCACGACTGACTTGCCTTTACTAATCAATTTTGGATGAATTTCAAGCACCTGATGATATTTACAGTTTGCAAAGGTGGTGGCATTGATGTTACTAACTTAAAGTTAAAGTTGTGAAAGAATTATGTAGAAACTAGACATCATGACGGTTAGATTAACTGCTGAAGTTTACTTTTCTATCGAAATATCCAATCCTGTCATAATTAGCGACCACACACCATCAATAATTGGGTTAACTTCTACCCCTGAAACCACCGTTTGAGCTTCTTTCAAACGATTACCGCATAGCTAATCACAAAAATAATCAGAAAGCTCACACCCTTGTTATGCTACCAAAGCTAGCACGTGTTCTTAAAGGTGTTATGGTAGGCTTTATGCACAAAGAAGGAAAAGTAAAATCTTGTCACTAAGACAGCTGCTCGCCCAGACATTATAAATAAGTGAACTTTATGAAATTTCAAATATATTTCAAAACAGGTGGTGACTTAATTTACAGTAATTTTTACGCTTAGCTCTCATAAGAGTCGTGATGCTCGCAGCAAATTGATTTCATTAGTAATTACTATCAGCCTAACAGAGTATCATACAGTTATTTGTATTAGTTGAGAGCTTTTATTGTTATGGATTTGCAGTTGGAAAATTTTAACTTTAGACTAGAAAAATATAATTTAAAAAAACTACGTACATCTGACCAAGGTGTGTAATGCCATTTTGATCCACATTCTTTTGTATTGCAAGCTTGCTGTATGGAAGGCATTTCAGTAAGTGGACAAGGAAGATCCTCACCACCACCTGATTGAGCTATCATCGTACCATTTGGGAGTATACTCAAACAGGCTACTTTGCGTTGCTGGAAACCACGACCACAGTTGGTGGAGCACTACAAAAAACATAATTTAAGTTTAACTAGAAGTCAAAATTGGTTAACATTTTGGTAGCCTTAGCAGCATGTGTTCAATTGGCAAAAATCAATTTGCAAAAATTTAAACTGCTTATACACGTGTCTTGGTCCGCAGAAGTTAATCTTTTGGCAGAGATAAAAAATTGCGTGACCGTCTGATAGTCTTGCTGGGGCGTTTACAAGTTTTGGCCTTTTAAATCTGCCAGCTCTGTGATGAGGAGCAATTCACACGGGCGTCAGTCAACCCAGACAGTTCTTATTTTTTCAAGTCTTTATTTATAAGATTTATTCAACTGTAATTTATTACAAAAATATGCTATAAATACTAAACAGCTAAATATTAACTTTAAGTGATATTTTTATAATTTAAAATCAAAGTGAAAGTTTGTAAAAAGCAGGTAAAGTATTATTAAATTATGATATACATAAATTCGAATTATTTTGCTTGATGTTGATAGTTGCAACAGTTTAATTTTTCTATTATCATAGTCATTTTAGTAGCATTGATTTTACAATAATTTTTTTTTTGTTATTTCCCTAAATTATTTGTAAAAACAATTCAACCACAAATTGTATTCAAATGTGCTCAAGAAACATTTCTACATACTTTTATCTACATAGAACAAAGACAAATTTTTTTCTTTAAGTTCAAAAGATTATTTTTAAAAAAGCAAATTTTGGATTACAGTTTTCGAGACTGAATAACTTGAATACCGTATCTAAATGTTTTTAAGATTAACAATTTTGTACATCAAATTATTCTAAGAAGTTTGAAATTTTCCTCATAAATTAAGCACCAACTAATTCTTATTAAAACTCAGTTTCTATGATTAATTGTTAGATCATTTCTCAATATTTTTATTTATCAAAAGATTGCTTTTACATGTTAAGATAAAAAACACATGATCTAATAAAAATTTTTACCCTAGATTATATGGGAAAATATTTATGCAAAAACAATTTGTTTACATTATTAGGTGGTTAGTTTTCAAAGTTCATATGCTCCCATTTTGAAACAACTTATTTGGATGAGGTAAAGAAGAAAATAAATAAGTGGTTTCCTGTTGTTGTAAAGACCTGCTTATGTTCACCTGCCTATTTCTTGCGTGTAATTTAAAATCTCGTCATCTTTATACAACCAAATTTATCTGACTAAGAGCTTGATTCAATACGAGAGATTTAAGATTTATTTTTGGTCGTAGGGTACATTCAATTCAAAAGTTTTATCTTAGTTGTAATAGTAATTGGAATTATGAATTATCAAATAAATGAGAAGCAGACAAATACAACGAGTTGTTATAGGATTAAAACACTGTTTACATTCTTAAAAGCTCATTTAAACTCATTTGAATAAATGGCTGTAAAGAAATACCAATTTAATAATTTCTACAAAAATAAATAAGTTTCACACGATGAGCAAAAAAGCTTTTCAACCAATAAAATTCTACTTACTGAGCCCCAAGCTCCGGCAAACCACTCATGGCTGACTCCACATGAAGGCCTGGTGCAACTACGGGTGGAATTTGGTTGAAGTGTTCGTGGGCATCCTCTTGGCCGTTTAGCAGAGTTTATACAAAAGACATTTCGTCTTTGAAAGCCCCGATCACAATCAGCAGAGCACTAGAATTGAAATCAGTAAAACTTACAAATTGAAGTCGATAAAAGTAAATAAGATCAAAGTTAAGAGCTACCGACTTTTAAGATAGTATTCTCTTATGTCATTTATATTTACTAAGAAGTTAGTTTAGATAAAATGATGTTTTTTAAGTTTGTAAACTATGTAATGTTTTTTTTGTAACTTTAAATTTACTCAATAAATCGATTAAATATTCAATGTTATGAGCCACTATTTCATCGTTTAATAAAAAAAGTTATTGATTTTGTTTAATAAGATAAATCGATTTTATAAAAAATATTCCATTTATAGAAATTGTGTAATGCAGAAATAAACAAAAAAAATACAAGGTGCATAGAAATAAACACCTGATTCCAGTCTGAGATGAACCATCTGGTCAAGCAAGGACCTGCAGTACAGGGTTTATTACGAGCAGGCTTTGTTGTAGGGCAATTACTATCAGGTACTACTTGTTTGTCACCGGCCACACAAACAACTTTACGATATCGTTTTCCATTTCCACAATTTACAGAACACTGTAAAATAATTTCGACTTTTACAGTTTGATTGTTGAAAAGATTATGATATGTTTATACAGACATAAAAATACAAACTAACTTTTATTAGTATTTTTATTTGATTTAAATGACTTAACAAGGATGTTGTTAAAAGTCTATTTGAGCATTTACTTACATCTGACCAATCACTGGTTATTTTCCAATGAGCACATTCTTGCACTGTACAACGCTCATGCACAGTTGGTTTTGACAGTCCTTTACATTTGCGAAAAGAAACTGTTGTCATAAAATCTCCTGCAAATTCTTGTCGACAAGTCACAGTTCGAGTTCTACGCCCTGACCCACAAGTTTTTGAACATTCAGACCATTCGTCAGCAAAATAACTGTAATAAAATTGATGTTGCATTATCGAAATATTGTATTATCGTTTGGTTAAGAATAAAATAAATTTCAATCTGATTTGAGGCATCCAGTATTTCTGAGAAAAATAGATTCAATTTGATATTAGGTTAAAAGATTACGAAAAGTCAAAACAAAATAATAATAATAATATCATGATTCAATAACGAAGTTAATACTATACACGAAAAATTACAGCAACACGTTTGATCTCTGATAACTACAATGTTTTAACAAAACAAAATGATCTTAAGAAATTTTGGTAGTAAGGATCCTTCTGATGACAAATTTATGAGCAATTGTGTATTAAGAAGCTTAAATACTCAGATTTGGCTTTTACTTACAACATAAATCTCAATATCAATTTAATTTTGTAAACTTACTATGGAGGGCACGCTTTTTTATTGCAAATCTTCACTCGTGGTTTTGGTTTTGTTCCTCGGCAATGCGCTTCGTCAACTGACTCTCTTGTACCGTTTACTATACATCTGATTATCGAAACTTGAATTCCTGTATAAACGTTAACAAAAATTTATTAAAATTACGAATGAGAAAAGCGTTGAAGTTTAATGTTTGTATCTATAATAGCATTCTAATTATCACATCAAACATAAAATCGTCTTCAGGCGTAAATAATATAAAGTCAAATGAAGTTAAGAATAAATATTTAAACTAAAAAATAACAGCAGATCTATTTTGCTAAATATTTTTTCTTCAAATGGGTTTGATTAATTTAAGAATAGAAATACAATACAGATATATCCTGACTTTATTTTACCAAATATAACTCATTAATAGAAGCTTTTACCTGCAGCGCAGCTTTGGGAACATTGTCCGAAGCCAGTGTCTTCCCAGGTTACTCTAGTGGCTAGCTCACTATTGAGAGGTCTCATAACAACATACCGCTTTTTATCTAGATTTGAGTCCTCATCGTCATTTCTCCCATATTTACTAATGGTTCGTTCACCACGTTCGGTTTTCAATGTTAACTCGTTTTCTAAAGACATAACGCTGTAAACTTGATTTCCATGATGAGATTCAGCTTGGAAAGTAGGTCGTCTTTGGCTATGTTGCTGACCATTTAAATAAGGGTGATTCAATTGCTGAGGGTTTGCATTTATATGTTCCTCAGATTCATCAGAAATATCAATATTATTGTAGTGTGGAACTGGAGAGATGAATTGATAATGAATTCCAGGATTTTCTTCTTGATGGAAAATCTACAATTAAATTTTACAAAATAAAGATTTCAAAATACAACAAATGTTGGGTGTTTTATGCAATTGCTCTATCACCTTTTTAGTACAAAAATGGTCATTTTTTAATTAAAAAAAATTTATATCAATACTTTAAAGCTATGTGTTATATAACAGTTGCAGGAAAGTCTAGAAACTGTGAGTCGTGTTTTTATACAAGATAAATTTATTAATTCAATTCACAGTTTGAAAGATCGTGAGCTGATGAAAAGAAAATTTTACTTTTTCTTTAAAAGTTAATAGTTAAAACCAAGTAAGTGTTGACTTTCTAACAATACCATCGAATGACTTTATGATCAGCTATATGAACTTTATACAAGTTTGTTTCATTGAATGACGTGGTATTTGATCGGTATTTTTAGTCGAAGAAACTTACAATGCAAATACCGCAAATACAATCTTTTCAACTAGTTTCAGCGTGTTTTAAAAATAATTCCTTTATTGCTTAGACAAATGATTTACTTTATTTGGTTGTTTTATGGTTACCTTATTCATATTTAAACTTTGTAGAAATATTAAGATTAGAAAAATATTAGGAAAAAAAGCTATTAATATTTTTGAAGTATCTAAATTCGGTTGTCTTTCTTCTGAAGAATTTATGTTAGCACAGGAAGAATGTTTGAAAAAAATCACTTGCTATTTTATAAGTAACACAAATACATACAATAATCATAAAATTGTATGTAAATGCAACCATAAATTTCAAGACATACTGTTACTTCCTAAACTTCAATATAAAATTATATAATAAAGGAATATATAAAAATAAAGAAAAATTGAAAATTTATAGCAATTGTTGCCTAATTTATAAAAAAAAAGTTTGATAGAATATTCTTCTACCAAAAATCTTTCTTATTTACAGTCATCACTTATTTAATAAGATTAGTTTAAGATGAAAGCAACTCACTTCATGTCGATAGTTAAACTACTGTAGTCTGAAAAAATGAAAGATAGTTTTGTTTATGTTTTACATGCTGCTTGCTGTTTTGTATCAAAGCCTCTCTTTTTGGTTTATTCTGCTTCAAACTCAAACAATTACGTTAAATAGTTTTTTATCTCTACGTTTTAGTTACAAGAACCAACCAAGTTGTTTAAGAAATTACACAGCTATGTAGTAAATATCTGAAATGTCTTTCCTAGCAGCTTATTAAAACTTTCTTTTTGTAAAAATCGACATATAAAAGGCCGCTATAAATCATATAAAATTGTTTTCAAAAACTTGATAAAATCTGTTATATATCGGTAAACGAAATTGATGCTTACAGTTCTACCAGGAAATTGGATTAACTTTTATTCGATATATTTACAAAGAGTTTGCCACTGCTAAAAAAGTTATTCCCTAAGTATAAAGCACATGAAAATTATAGAATTTTGATAACTTAAATTGTTTTTATAAACGACAGTCAGTTATGAGGAAAAGGGCATTGTGAAAAATTTTATAGAGCATTTTTTTGAAGTTTTTAACATTTTTTTACAAAAGCTACAAATACTAGCTTAAACGTTTGTGTTAAAGTAAGATCTTAGATTTTTGTTGAATCAAAGGCTTAGCATAAATGTGCTAAAACAAGACTGGAGATTATACTAAAATAAATACAAGCTTACTACAAAGATCCTTGCACAATAACCTTTTTGTAACAATCTTTTTTTGTTAAATTTGTTTGTGTACATAAAAGTTATCTTTATCATGTTTGACTTATAAATGTCACTGTCAAATTTCCTATCACATATAAGACATTTAAACAAAAACAGGTTAATGTAAAAATACATTTTCACACATAAGATTTTGTTTTTTAACTTTTTCATTAAGTAATACGTATTGTGTAAAATTTTCATTAACAGACTTAGGGTTTCAAAGGAGCTTTTATAATATTATAAGTGGCTTATATTAACCTTTAATGAATATACATCCCTATGTCCCCAAACAATTTTATGGAAATTAAACATTGACCTTTTGATGCTATATTGAACAGGATTCAATCCATAAACTTAAATATTGTTTGATTAAGTTTGATTAAACAAAAAGTTCTACAGCTACATTCATCAATGTCATTTTGAAAAAACCCTTTTTATGCCAACGGTGTAATAGTAGATAATCACAACATTTTCCTAAAAGAAAATTGAATTATATATATTTGCCAATAAAATGCTCCCCAAATTAGAAACATTTTTGACAATTTAAATACTAAAGTTAAACTGTTTCTTTTTTGTATTCAAAAGCAATTATTTTTGATTTTGGCAAGATATCTCAGTTGGTCATTTTGTTGCTTTTATGTTTTGTTTATTATTCAATTTTCTTTATAAATTTGTGTAGCTACTGTATCTTAATCGAAATATATTGTTAACATTTAAGAAAACTGCCAATAAGTATTTGTTCCAAAAATGAATATTAGATTTAAATTGTAATATAATCGCTCGTAGTATTTTTCGTGAAACATTAAGCTTAACAGAACTCTGCTATTACAGAAAATACCCTTAAACGTTTTTATTTATTTAACAATTATGTTTAAACGACATTTAAATAATGAAATTTATATATGTTTGTCGTTAAATTTTCTTTAAAGTAATATCATTGTTTAATCAATTTCAAGTACTTTATAACATAAGTAGAAAAACATTAAATAGCTTAATGGTATTTACTTATAAAGTTTATGTGAGTAAAATACATAATTGTGAACATTTAGGTATTTTTTGGTCTCATATTCACAGCTGCTTAAAAGTATTAAAGAGAAAGAAGTTTGATAAATTCAAGTAATGAAAACATTTAAGCTGGAAAATCTTGAAAAATTACAGGAAATAACTGTATATTATTTCGTTTAACTGTCTTCAAATTTTATTATTTGATGTTTATATTCACAAACTTTCAATTTTCTTAAAGAAAGGTTAATTGAGATAGAAGAGGTTTGGAAAATCATTATCTAGAGATATTTTAATGTTAAGGTCTATAAAAATTTAAAACAGAAAAAAATACAAAAGTAATGCTAAAATATTTAACATGAAGCTATCAAAAATGTAAGAATAAACTAGAAAATGTATTGACGAAAACTTTTGGTCAATGAAAAATCGGTAGAACTTAATTTAGGTTTTATTTGCTATTTGTTTTATGAGCTTTTTAAAAAGTTACTGACAAATTCGCTGACTGAATTTTATCCTAGCTTAAACTTATCTACAATGTGCGTTAATAGGTTGAAAAAAGAACTTAAACAAAAAGATAAGGAGTGTTTTATAAGAAGATTATTCATACAACGTTTGAATACTGAAATATAAACATATTCTCTGTTATAAAAGTATATGCTACACCATGTGCTTCATTGATAGCCTACAAGCTTTAACAAATCATTCAGTTTAAAACTAAGTGAGAAAAATTTTGAAGGAAAGGTTTCTATTTCTTACAACAAATGACTTAGTATGAACTATCTTTTGAGTCATTTTGTGGTAACTAGAATACACAAAATCGTTGACACTGAAAAAACATTCTCAACAAATTATCTCTGGGGTCAAGTAGGTTATTGGAAAAGTTGTTATTATGAAGAGATTGCCAATTTAAAGTTGTTTCATGACAAGTGATTAAGATATAAACAGATAACAAACTTTTTCTGAGAAGATAAAGCTTAAAGCTTGTTTTTTAAAAGCTGATTGTTTTAAAAGTTTCAAGTGCGATATAAAGATTTTTAGGCAACTTTGTTTCATATAGCCTGTTTCAAATGCATTTAGCTAAGTAATTCCCATCAACAGTATAAACTTAGTCAAAATTACTTCTTAAAATTGTTTGTAAAAAGTATTTGCAAATGATGAGGGAGTATTAAAAAACAATAATTCTTAAATTTTATTTATATTGTAATGAAAATAATTAATAAAATTATTTTAATAGCTTTTTTAAATACCGTTTTTACATAATTGAATCTTTGTTTTACAATAAATAATAGTCAATTAGTATAAATTGAAAAGTTTGCTGTCAAACTTGTATAACAATTGAATGAATCTTTCTCATAAAATAAGTAATCTAGTTGCAAATAGTTCTATTTTACTAATTTAGCTTGTATACCCTTTAATTAAATAATTTACCGCAAAAAGCTATTAAAAATGTGTGAACAAATTTAATTATGTCTGTACAAAGATAGATGATTAAACTTGTTGAAAAATGAATTTTTATAGAGCAGTAATACTCACCTAACAAAAAGTCAGTTAAAGTTAGAAAACATTGTTATGAAAACAATATAACTTCAAAATGTTTAACAAAAAAGTTAAAACTATTTAATTCTGCAATGGTTTTTAAAAATTACTTTCTACAAATTAAATACTGGAGACCATAATCTTATTTAGTTGTTATAAGATAAAAAAATGTCTTGTAAATTATATGAAACCATGTCTGAAAATATCCAAAGATAACTTTAATTAGCAATTATTTTGTTTATGTATATTCAGATATTCAACTAAAAATAATTGAGTAAATATCTTTGAAACCATAAAAAATATATTTCTAATTTTACTTTTAGTGAATTTTCACTTACTAGTATTTGAAGTTCAGATCTAGTTGGACCTTCTGATAAAATTGTTTCTCCTTCATTAGAATCAAACGGTCGCTTGTACATAAATGGTACATTGTCAATAAAATAAGTATTACTAGGATCAAACATTCCTTTATCAGCCATTCCATTAATATAAAATTCACCACTGGTTGAGCGAATAGCTGAAAAAATGTTTAAATTTAGAATGTTTTGATAACTAAAGTCAAATTATAAATATTTCATTATTACATAAATAATCTTATCAATAATAAGATTTTTCCATCTAACATCAATAATAAACCTGTCTTTAACAAATATCAAAATATTATAATTATTAAAAAGGCTTTAAGAATGGCTGTGAATGATATATAGAGAAATACTCTTGGCTTTCTTATTATGTAATTTTTTTACGTAAATGCGATGGATATTATCTTGGATCCGCTTTTTGCTCTCCTTAAGAAATATTTGTTGTAATGGTTATAAAAACACATTGATTGAAAAGTTTTTTCAATTTTTCTCCTAACCTCATTGTTTAAGTTACAGCTAATTAAATAAAAAAAAAAACTGTGGTTTGTTTCCACTTATTACTTTTAAGCTCAGGTTTTATTACTTAATTAAGCTTTGCTAAAGCTTTATTTACAAATATTTTTTAGTCTCCTTTTTTTTACATCTAACACTTTTACATTTAATTTTTTCCGCCATAAATTTGACATTTGTTTCAACAAACTATTCAGCTTGACTAACTACACAGGATATTTTGTAATTATTTTAACTTTTGTGACTTGAGAGAACGTTTATTTGAGCTGTCGTTTTGATGATTCACTGAAAACCGCAATTTTAATCCATTGTTAACAACCGGTCTGTTATTCCTTCAAATTTCTAAAACTGTTTTTCTTTCTTGTGATGCGTGCAAAAAAGATTGAAGCAGCTCCATTGATGTCATTTACGTTCTTGTAACGAGCATCAAATTTTCCAAGTCTTTCTATTTCAAATTTATAAAAAAGCTGATGTCTGTCACGATTTTTATTCAAACCATGATAGCTTGTAATAATTTTGAAGCTATTCAAAATGACTAACTGTAGTTTTCAACAAAAAGTGTTTTTGAAGATATTTAGAAGCTTTGATGTTCGTTTTCAGTAACAGCTTAATAAAACTTTCACAGGCATAACCGAGCGTAAAATACTTTTTGCTTATAGCAACAATTCTTTTTATAGACTTGGTATTTACATTCAACAGCAAAATAAAACGCAGAGTCTCCGCTGATAAGCTATTTCAAAAATTTATGTCAAAAATCAACACTGTGCTTTGTTATGTTTGTTGTAGACTTGGAGATTCAAATGTGCAAAACGCAGATTGTTGGTACAATCTTTTAACTTCTAGTTTACCTGCTCTTATTGATGAAGTACAGTTTACGTACAGTTTTGGATTAATGACGTTAGCAAGTAAATTTTCCCTACCAATTGTTAAGCTAATAGATTTAAATTTGTGGGTTTCTTTAATGATTGATTATTTAATCAAACATTGTTTGCAGTTAATAGAAATAATCAGCAAGTACTTTAAACTTCATAATTAACCTGATGTAGATAAATGATTCTTTTCAATTACTCTAGTTGGTAAATCAACTTGGTTCCTTTTGATCGTTTTTAATATTTTTAACAGCTCTTTTATCTTTTATATTTATGTACTTAATCCTTAAAGCTTAATGATTACTACTCAAAAGAAAAGCCAGTCTGGAAATCTAGTTTAGGCAGCAACTTTATCAAGCTACTATACTTTTACATCTTTTTCATGTTGCTATAAAAACTGAAAGTTAGTTTTGAAAAGACTAAATAATTTTTTTAATTCTGTAAATAACTTTTAAAACTAAACTAGAAAGAAGTACTTGAGTTTATCTATTTCTATTCTTAAGTTCTTTCTTAGTGATCAAATGCTGTAATGTGAAATGTGACTTTTTAATATAAAATTCGTTAAGTTTTTACAGCCTTTAATTTATTGATATATTCTATAAAGTTTTGAAATAATATTTGTCATGACATTATCATTGAGTAGAATCCTCTAACAGAGATGTGATTTGATGATACACAAACTAGAGTGGAGCTAGTAAACTGTATATTATTATCTATGCCGATACTTTCATTAAACGCATTTATAGAACGAAAATTACTTGAGTATTATCGTTCCAATTTACGTGGAACATTTTACTTACTTTCTTTTCACTATTCTATTTATAAAATCTTGAGAATAATTTTCAATTTATTTTGTTTGAAAAGAGTTAAGTTCATTTTTGCTTAGTTAATACTAGCAATCTTTAAAAATTATTTTAACTTTACAAACTGTTAATTATATTAAGTTTAATCAACTTTAGAAATATTAAAATGTTAAAAACGCTAGGCTTGTTTATTTTCAAAACTAAAAGTTGATCATAAAGCATCGATGTATTTAAATAAGCCAGTGAAAAAGGAATTGTTAGAAACAATAATTGCGTAAAATTAAGCTTTTTCCCACAGTTTATTATTTATTATTTTCTGTCAGTAAGTACTGAAGTACAAGCTCTCTGGTTTCTTATCAGCAATCTAAATCAGGTTCTAAGTTTGATCTAAGAAGCTTTAGAGGTGAGCCAGGATGCTCCTTTTTACCAACCTAATATAAATGATTTGGTATGATGACTATCCTATTGTTGTTCTTGATGTTTAAATGCTCATTCAAATCATATTACAAGTAAAGTGAGAACAGTAAAAGAGCTTGTGAAGATACTTAGGGTCAAAGTATTACGAGGCAGCCCTACAATATTGAACTTTTACTTATGTCTCCACTCTTTAAAAACTAAAAAGCAAATAAATCATGGTTCAGACTTAAATAAGGGGGCTTTTGAGAGAAATTTTGGTTGCAGTTACTTCTCAATCTATTGACTTTGAAAAACTTACTAATCTCAGCTTTGCCTTACTTTTTGTTAGTTATAAATATTTTTGACTACTTACAACATTTTGACTTATATAAAAGTTTTCTTTTTACTAGTAAGATAATACGAGCTGTCAATTTTGTTCAAGTATAGATGATAACGTATTGTTGCAATATAAATTACATAATAATTTTTCATTTAACTAATAGCTTACATATTGAGTTTGTTGGCATTTAATGTGTGTAAGTATACCCGATAATGGTTTTAAAAGTGTTACTGTAAGATATTTTTCGAATTACCTTAAAGGTGTTTACATAACCATACATTTGTTTTTCATTATTTAAATTATAATTAAATACAATTTGCTAAAAACTAGTTGGTTATCTAAATGCTATCTAACGTTTTTTTGTAATAAAGCCAACATAAACAGACAGGCATTTTCGTAATAACTTAAAAAAAGTTTGGTTCTTAGAAAATGATATGCCAAGGACTAGATTTAAAAGGTCTTTCATTAAATTAAAAAGTCTTACACTTAAAATAATTAAGGTTTTTTGGCTATCTGCCTATTGACGGTTAAAAAGCAAAAACCTTAACTTTTATATTTTACAACTGAGAATAAATTAATGATTAAACCATAAACAATTATGTTTTCAACAAATCTGATCATTTCATCATTGAATTCATTTTGAAGAAACCATTACCTAACTACCGAATACTAAAATGGTCTATCATCATTTTCTACTTAAGTTTGAAAAGAAACATTTTAGAGTTGATTAAATTATCAAATCTACTGTGATTTGATTCAATCTATATGTTGATCGAAATAATTAATAGTAAATAGCTTCATGGTAGATTTGAAATTATTTTGTATCAAGTATATACCAATTTTTATATTAAAAACATATACATGAACAACATTAAACATTGTAATGACTCATTTTGAACAAGCAAATTTCAGCTAGTTATTCACTTGTTAAATAGACTCGCTATACTTTGAAAACACCGCATTTAAAAGTATGCTTCTCTTTACGAAGCTCTAAACTTCTATTCGACTTTTTTCAAACTTACCTAAAATGTTCCTACTGGATGATAACTCGGTGATATTGATTTTTCTTGTACCTGGGGGCAGTGTAACGATATCTGTAAAGCCAAGATCCATGTACTGAACACGGTAACGTCCTGTAAAATAAAATAATAGAAATTTCATAATCTTAATTGACATGATTCATTTTACCACTTTACCGACTAATACAAGTTGGGTTAATTGTCGGATTATACAACTTACGGGAAACTGTAAAGTGTTCTACGGCTAAAAGCAAACGAGACGCTTTATATTATACAAGTATTAGCAGATGAACAGCAAATATTGAGTTTGTATAGTGTAATTGGATACTTATATTACATCGGAAGAACTTAATTACAAATCATTTAAGTTTTTTGAAGTTTTCAGTTGGATTTTTTTACAGAGGAAAATATTTTATTTTTGCGATTATTTTTACTTCACGAAAAGTATGAATTAATTGAAATGAATAGGGGCCGATAGAATATGTTTAATCTAATAAACAAATATCTCCTGAAGTGTAAGCAACTACTAGATCTGTTTTTATTGTTACTAAGAAGTATATTTTAGAGACAAAGGTACACTGACAGTAAAGTACTTGAAAGTAAGTTACTATTGACTTATTAACCAAACCAATTGTGATAAGTTTATAATTCAATCATGTAACGACCCATTTGGTGTCGATAAGAAAAAATAAATTGTTTTTGTTCAAGAGTAGATTGTCAATGCTGAAGAACAATAAATTAATAACTTGTGTTGTGCTTCATCTTAAAATATTTTTTATTTTGACTCTATAATAATATAATTATAATATTTTTTGGATTAAATATTATTTTTCAACCTATCATTCTGCTGCTACTACATAAATTTTAAACTTATCTAATTATACACTTTATTAATATCGCTACTGTTTATATTATTCTAAAACCTTTTCAAAAATAACCAATTTGTTAGTTTTATGTAATTTTATATCTTTGCTTTCATTTATAAAATTTTTATTAAAATCTATGCAATCGATATGATATTAAAAACTGAATTTAATTAAACAACCTTCAATAAAATAATGTTAAAACTTAATAAAGCTGGCCATAAATTCATGTTGATCAAATAGTACATAAAGTTGTTGTCATAATACCACTGACTATTCTTTTAGTCAGATTAACAGCTACTGTGTTCGATTTACTAGAATTTCGGCACATTAAAATGTTTTATTGGATAGTCATCTATAGATAATTAATTTTTATATAGAAACGGCTGTTGGTGTGGTCTTTCTAACTGCCTAATGAGTGATGGCTGTTGTTATCAAAATGTAATATCCTGAAGGCAATTGATATGATTATGTTTTAGACAGACGCATTTGCGATCATTTTCTAACTATAATACTTTTCAGTTCTTCACTAAAACCTTGATCTAATGCTTTAATAAGAAATGAAATTTACTGTGAAATCAGTGAAAAATTGAAAATATAGAAATATGGGTAGCAGTTTTGTTATCGTTTTTAAATGTCTGTTTATTTTTAGTTAACTTTTCAAAGGTTTTACAATCTAAGATTTTCTTACTAGATTAATGTTTTTTGATGTACTTTAATCATTAAAAAAATCCGCGTTTTATACCTCAAAGGCCAAGCATTTTTTTCGTTAAGATGTCATGGTATTTACATATTGTTCTGACTCAGTAAAGATACAGTAAAACATAGTTTCAATTATATTATACATATTATACGAAAATAATTTGTAAAAATGTTTAAATGTAATTCAATTTTTGCTCAAGATATTCTTTGATTATTGATAAACTTTATGTAAATACAAATAATAATTTTACTTTCTATAAATTAAAACTTTGCTTAAAACTTAAAAGCTGTCTAGCATCTGAAAAATAGTCACGACTTAATTTCATGAAGCTCCAAAGATTATATTAAAATTATTCGAAGTTGATCTATGATAATTAAAATAGATCACTTTTAGAATTATTTGAGTCTGACTCAATTTTAGTGGAACATCAAATAATTTACTGTTGCTACAAAAACAGTTTTGAAGTTTACAGTCACAACTTAATCAAGTGGAATTTTTGTCGATTCACTTGGAGATTGATACATTCTATGGGATTTTTAAACAAAACATGATGTATGATGTCGAAAAGAAAATCTAACATATTAATCAAACCTTTAAGCATTGTGTATCCTAAATGAGTATTCAGTAACATCAAAAGCAATCATATTCGATAATCTTGCTTATCAGCATTGTGTTCACTCTATCTTTCAAGCTTGAGAAATTTAGTGTAATAAGTCAAGTTTTCAACGCTTATGTTATCATTTCCACCGATAAGGTCTTCTTTTAAGTGTCACAAAGTTTCAACTGATTATTAACTTGCTTGAATAAGATGAACTAAAGAAACTTATTTTTTTAAAGAAGAATTTGAAAATAAAAATCAACAAAAATAGTTTATTGTTTTGTTATAAAATCTTTCCATCTAATTGTATATGAAAGTAAAAGTTGGTAAAATTAATTATGAATAAATTGTGAGATCCAGTTTTTTACTTTTACCCGCAATTACTTATAATTGCGTTGTAATGATAACAAAAATCAGTAACCAAAAAAGGATTTTGAATAAACTGTGTACTTTGATTTTAACTTTGTTGCTAACTTGAACTAAATCAAGCATAAAGTTTCTATTTTTTACGTACTACAAATTTCAGTTTGAAAGACGGGTGTTTGGAATTCCTCACACAAGAGATATCACTTTGTGTTTATATGATTCAGTCAAGTTCCTCTAAGATTTCTACACCATATGTAAGCAACTTTCAAGGTATTTCTAACAGTACTTCAAGATTTATGGTCTAAAAAGCTTAAAAAGTCAATATTTGCAGTTATCTATGCTTTACAGTAGAAAAGCAATGTTAAAAGCTAGTTTGATAGCAAGTTTTTAATGAAGTAATACTTTCATCATTATTATTAGTAGTGATAAAAGTTATTTTGAGTAATTTTTTAACGATGATAACCACCAAATAAATTTTAATTTCAATTTTACGCTTTAAATTGTGTAGATCTGAATTCTATTGTTTAGTGTAATTAATAAAAATGAGACTGCGTATCGTTTATCTTCAGAAAGAGGTTTATTTAAAAATAGTTTACACTTTTAAAATAATTGTTAATTTCTGTTGTTGATGAGTTTATGTGTATAAAATACACTGTGCGGTAATCACTAAGATTTTTGACTAGAGGTAAAATAAGTAAGTGCTTACTGATAACTACGAATTTTTCACTATTCCATTTTAAGAGATATTATTATTACTACGCGTTTTCAGTGAAAATAAGCTGTTTCAAAATCAGTTAACACGACAAAGTTTAAAATTTTCTTTTAATGTAGCACAGTTTAGTCATTCATTCATGTGGTTAGTTGATTGAGTTAAGTTATTATTTTTTTGGTTCATAAATTGAAAAAGCTTTTAGGCTTAAATTAAAATGTTATTACTAAAAATTAGTTTTAAGGCTGAGAGACCACCCAATCTCTAGTTTAAAACAAAAACTTTAAAATCCAGTTAAAATATCCACCTTGATAATTAATTAAAAAATTCAAATACAGTTTAAAGTTTAACAGCAAAAAATTAAACCTAAAAACCTTTGCTCGAAACAAATATTTCCATACAACTGAAAATAAATCAGAAATGTACAAATGATATTCGGAAGACTTAAAGAAATGATCTTAATATAATTAATAGTTTTAGATAATCTAAGAAATCTTAATGAGATACTGAGCTAGTGTAAAATCTTAACATAATAAATTTCAATTTTCAGGCTATCACTATGTAAGATAGTTTCATTCTTTTTGAAAATAATAAAATTTGATTGATTGCTTATTCTATAATTTGTGAAAATTTTAACCATTTAGTTAAGAGTTTGTTGATGGATAACTAGAAAAAAGTGAAAATTAAATTAAACTTATGGGTACATTACTGGGTTTCACATTAATATTCTCTACGGAAGAAATAATGAGACGAAATAACTGTTTATTTAAATAGCTGATCTTCTATTTTAGTTCACATTTCATCTGTTTTAAGTTTGTTCGTATTAAATCAATAAACAACTAGTTACTATGTCATAATAAGATTACTTCATCGCAATTTTCACATTAAATTTTTACCTTCATGTAATTTGCATGTTGAGTTATCGCCTCCGCAGACTCCACACATATCTTGTATACTCCGAGATCCAACTACATCATTGCATCCAACTTCCTAACAAACAGATACAAAAGATAAACTACTAATATATTTTTCAAATGGTAACTCGATGATTGACAAAATAAAATAGTGTTTGCTTATACAGTAAGATTAAATTTACTATATTGAGCATCAATACACTTTTACTATAAAAATGATAAATTATTGAGTTGGAAGCATATTAAAGAGACTGATGAAATCTTTTAGCTACTGCGTAAGCTTTACTTTTGAGTTTACTGTAAAACAATACAAATAAAATAAATCAATTTTCTTTACTTGATTCGTTGAATTTTTAATTATCAGCTTGCTACCTTTAACATTTAATAAATGTAATACAATAAAGCATCTGCTGAGTATTGACTAAATGCCAACACAGGTGAACACATCAGTGTTTAGAATTACAACAGGTAAATGTAAGAACGGAACTTGTCTTTCTGATGTTTCACCAAGTAACTACACTGATACGTGAGAAGCAAGACAAGAAGATGATGTATGAGTGATCTGGTTAAAATTGGTCATTTTAGTCGGTAGAGGAAGGTTGGGTTTATGCTCTTCAATACTTATCAGCCGTTACTTTCTGAAGAAATTGAAGACAGATACTAAATAGAAGCACAATACACTACTCACAGAGGTCATGAAACAAATGTTTATTCTGTTTCTTACTTTCTGTCTGCTTCACCGGATATATTAGCGCAGCTTATAAATCTATCTCATTGAAAATCTTAGACTTAAGACTAACATTTTTTCCAAGCTTTCAATTTACTTTTAATGATAAAAAAGAATGTCAAATATTTTAAATCAGAAAATAACTTTGCAGCTATTATAATAAAACATAAAAAAAATTGACAGTTTTAACATAAATTATATACTAAGAAATAGGATTTATCACCTACTATGTAACAGAAAGCAAAATATTGAAACTAGAAACATTGCATTAGATAAAGGACGTTGACTTGCTTTATTGTTGTCAAAGCATTTATAAAACTAATATTCAAATCTAAAAGTGATTCTCACTATAGTTAAATACTGATTTTAGCTATTATGTTTAAGAAGTGGGTGTATATAACTCACATTGTGAAGTTCTAAAATTCGAAAATCAAATAAATAAAAGTATCTTATAATATTTGTTATAAAATATTTTTAAACACTTTTGTATTAAATATTTGTTTTTTTACATTTAAAAAAACTTAGTGCCGTACTGAACTAAATTATATCAGTTCAAATATTCGTAGTTTTAAAAGTTTTGATGTACTTCAAAAAATAAAGAAAGCTTAACAAAGTTAGAAATTAATTTTTAGACAATATAAACGCTTTTTAAAAGTCAAAATCTTTTTGTGAAAATAAAATTTTTTAAACTATTTTGTTTAGATTGCCATCAAAATGTTTATTCTATTTTTCAAGAAGAATATTTCTCCAAGAATATATCATCAACTAAGTATTTTTTTAGATGTCATACAAGTTTAAATATGAAAGTATAAACGAACGTGGTTTTTTGATGAAAGCGTAATATTTACTTATCAAAATTAATTTTGGTTACCTGAAAATTCTGTATGCAAATACATTAAGAAACTTTTTATTTGACCTCTTATCGTATCTAAACAAATTTTCTTCTCTGAATACTTTGCATGTAACTTTTACTCATTAGAGTTTGCTGAACAAGTACAAGCAAATTACAAAACTGAAGATATTATCATTACTATTAAACATAACTCTTAAAAGCATTTACTATAATCTAATCTAGTTTGAACCAAGTAGTTAGTATTTAAAACACTCTGAATGTTATAGAATTTATAAATTTCATTCTATGTTTATTCTTTTCCAATTGAGCTCAGTTATTTAAGTCTTTCTTTCAAGTCAGATACTCACTGAAAAAAATTGATGTAAAGCTTCAAAATCAAAATGTTTGATGCTTATAACAGCTGTAGATGAATTGACAATAGATACTGCTACTTCGAGTGCTAACAAAGGCTATCGTTAACTATTGTTCATACTGTAAAATTACTTCCCAGCTTATTAGAAAACTTCTTAAGTGATATCAAGCTATGATTCATAATTTTTCAGAAGCTGTTAGGCCTTGTTAAGCAAATTTTAAAAGTTCATATAATGAAAGAGAATTACGGGAAATATTTGTTGTATTTTGCTTTTGTGTGATAACTTTATACCTCTAATTCTTTACTGATTTTATAGACATTCATCTGTCTCTTATTTAGAGTGATTTGTAATATAATATAAATAAACAATATCTAGAATTTAACACAACATTAAATTTTATGATTGATGTATTGAACTGCTGTGTCCGTTGATCTTGAAATAAACTAGTTTAAACGTTTTAGAGATATTTTTAGAGTAAGTCTGATATTTTTGCAAAAAGTTTACAAAACAATGATTGAACAATTTATTTTCTATTGTTTTGTAAAGTTGATAATTTGTTTTAGATAAGCTAAAAACATTTACATTTGCTAATTAAAGTAGTCAGACTTGGGCAACATTTTAGTACAAATTAAAGTACAAAACCTTCACTTTGTTATTTTAATGTCTTACTATGCATCTTTAATCTAATGTAAATCCTGAATAAGTTATTTCTATCTGTTTGTAAATAAAAGTTAATTAATGACTGCAAAACTAGAAATGACACTTAAATTAGCATGCAGATACAAGAGAAAGAAACTTTATGCAAAAAAAAATCGAGCAATATAAATTTACTTATTTCGTTGATCAGCTAATTATGTAAAAAAAGTAAAGTAGATAAAAATCAATAGAGTTCTAAATTATATATTTTGAAGATTACTTAATTAGGAAACAATGAATTCAAAGAAAATTTCAAAAAAACAGTTTTTGCTCCACGAAAAATTCTTTTGTAAGGTTCATAAAGTAAAAGCAATTATTATAGATGAAAAGATGTTGGATTAAGATCCTATCATTCTAGGTATATATAAGATCAAAGAATTTAGACAGCTAAAACTACGAGGATTAACACAAGGTGGTAACCTGATTGTTACAACTGATGAACAGATTTCCTGCATTACTCTAAATCGTTTCGTATATTAGTAATAAAGCTATGTACAGAGTATTAAAATATAACCTATTACTTAAAATTACAAGTTCATTACAAGTAATCGAAGAAGAAAAACTAAATTAGACATGCAACATATATTTGGCTACATAATCCTTTTAAACAAAATAATATTAGATTATGAAATTAGGTTGCCAAGTTGATTAGGGATAGAACCGTAATAGGATGGCTGGATTACTTTGTTAACTACCATGTAACCGAACACGCAGCATGTTCAAATAAGAAAGCTGACAAGACCAAAAGTTCATGAACTAATAAACAAGTTATAAGCAACTAAATAATTTTAGAGCAACAGCTTTTTGCTAATAAGAAGTACTCTGCTTTAAATAAGTTTAAATTTATATTAATCGATTTGTTTTTATCATGTTATGATTTATTAGTTGTTTTTATTGAATTTTCTACTGACCCAGAAAACCATTTTAACTTTTATTATATGGTTAATCTTGTTAGCAATTGTAAAGATAAATGAAAAAGTGATAAGAAAAATTCAGTCTTTGTTATCAGCTAGTTAGTGTCGATTGAAATCTTTCCTTTCAATACTGTTGTGATGCGCCCCTTTTCATCGCTTACTATCAATCGTCAGTTAGTCTCTGAAGGGAGTTAACTCGCATAACTTCGATAAGACTATAAGAATGATATGAACAACACAAAATCTACAGAAAGAAGTTATGATGCTTAACTACAGAAGCTTAAAAGTTCAGCAAACTGTCCGAAGAAGATACAGAAAATGATTTAGTAAAAAAATGATAAATAGTCCGGACAGTTTTGCCAAGTTCAAGTAAGATATTAACAAACGATCTTCATAGACTGAAACTTTTTAATCTTTTTTTAGTAAACTGAAGCAGGTTCTATCCTTTTACTTTAATTTTACACACGCAAAACAAAAGTAGAATAAACTAAGCATATTATCGGTTTTATAAACATAATAAAACAGAGAAAGAATTTATTTATATGAAGCTGTCATAAAAGCTTTTCAATATAAAATATATTTAAAATTTATGACAAATGACTAGTAGCAATTTACAAAAATTATTTGTTTACCACAAATAGCATTTACTGAACAATAATTAGATTATACAATCTAAAATAGCGTAAAATTTAAAGGGATTTTTCGAAGAACTAAGTATAATATCTATAAATAATTCAAAAGAAAATATATTAATAGATTAAAATATACATATGTCTTTGAACTGTCTTGTAACGACAAATTATTTAGTGATTTAAAACAAATTGTTTTCATGGTAAATAAAATTTGAATTGGTTTTAGATAATTAACTACACAATACTTACAATAGAATATTTCGAGAAAACAAGTAAATGTATTATTTGGTTTGTTATTTCTATAAATTATAGTTTTATGTCCTCAACAAATTAAGATGGGAAAACCCTAAATGTAAACAAAACGTCCTTATGGAAAAATTTATTTATATATTATCAACATCAGAAAATAAAACCAATTTCACTTTCGTGAAGTAAATTTAAATAAAGATTATTTTCTCTTGAAGCGAAAAGTTATAACTCAAAAAATAACCTTTAAATAATTTGCTATAAATTAAATATTTGATTTTAAAAGAATTTCATGAATTTTTAGCTTATTAATAATTTACAATTTACATTTTTTAAACAAACAAAATTCATTTAGCAGAGAATAAGTCAAAGTTCCATAGCTTATCTAAATATGAAGAGTAATTAAACAATATTGTCTTGCTGTTGCTATTAAAGACTTTTGAGTAAGCTTCAAAAAAATTCAGAAAATTATTTGATTATTTTCTATACCTGAAATAAGCCACAAGGCAAAGCACATAATATGAAAATTATATTGTGTAAGGCAAGGAATGAAAATTATCCATGTGCTAGGCTTAGAGGTTCTTGTAGCATAAAATTGAAAAGCACTGAAGTTACAAAGCTGAGTAAAAATCTAGTTTCAATAACTAAAAAATGGATCGGTTTTCCAGAAGAACAAACTTTTTGATTTTTATACAACAAATGTCACTTACACTACTCTTATTATAAATTATTTAAGTTATATAAGATATAGTTTTAACTGATTCAGTAATGATGTCAGTTATACGACTGATTAAAAATGTTAAGAAATGTGTTAAAAATATTTTTCTGAAATTAATTATTCAAATATCGTTTGCCGAATTTTACTTTCTGTAAATTCATCAAAACCACAAAACTTAAGGATTTATCATCTTTTTACACATCATCTTTTTTTAGTGAAATATTTTAGCAAACCATACCAAATTCAAAACTTTTAAAAAAGAACACCAAAAAAAATAGAAAAGTGTTTATTTATTTATACAAAGTTAAATATTCTTTAAAGCGCAATTTACCAAAGAAAATCATCTAATTTCGAAGTCCACAAAATACAAAAATAATCAGTTATTCAATATTTAAACAATATATCCACGTAATATTTAATTTTATGAAGTTATACTTCATATGCACATTACAAACTACAATAAATTTAGAATGTTTGAATAGAGATTAAAAAATCATTATATCTTCGCTATTAATCATGATCAAGGAGAAGCTAATTTTTAAAACAAATGCCCTTAAAAGTAATTTATATGATAAAAATAAGATTTTGGAATACAAAGTTGATTACAAAGTTTTTAAACATAAACATTAGACAAAATTTTAAGCTAACTGTAGACAATAATGTATTTCCTTTTTCGAGGCTAAATTAGTCTGATAGTTAATTTTTGTTTGTAAATATTATTGCTATGAAAGTAAATTAGAGAATATTAAAAGTATTAAACAGTTAGTTATGAAGGCTGAAAGTTGAATGTTTGTAATTCAAATAATGTTTCATCATCTTGTTTTCTAAATTTTGATATTTACAGAAAGTTTATTTTTAAAATAACTACAAATCAATATCATTTACTAATTGTTTGTTTTATTTGGCAGGAGTATTTTTGATATTTTTAGCCAGTCAGCATTATTTCTATAGATTTAAATAAATGATTTTACTCACTACAATTAAGGTTTGCTTAAAATTACAACAACCTCCTTATTTAACATAAACTTTCAAAACGGTTTTTCAAATATTTTGCAAATTATAACAAGTTGGTAGTCATCTTAGTAAGTAACTAACTTTAGTGAAATTTTGTTTACCTAACTAAAAAAGTAAGTTTTCACCAACCTTTACTTTTAAAGTTAAAATATTTTAGTCTTGTTATCATACAAATAGTTCTCTTTCGTTTATTTAGTTTGTTTGTGTTAATGACACATTATCTGGAAATGATAGTTTGATTGTTGACTATCAATAAAACACGTCACGTAAGTTATAAATATATAAAAATGAAATCTCAAAAAAGAAAATTTCTACGTAATACTTTTCTACTTCTGTAATCAAACCTTTAATCAAACAATAAAATAAGCATTTAACCAGTCAATTTGCGACCTGGTGCTTATAGAATTTGAGATAATGTCAGCTCAAGATATGAAGATAAGCAACACGTAAGGAACACTTAGAATGCGCAATCATACGTGAAGTAAGACTGGCTGGGCCTTAAAATATGTCGACCAAGTATACAGTTCTTCATCACATTAGATTTTAAACCTGGTTCTTAAAATGACGATAAACAAGCAAGCAAATAGGCTTACTGCCGTTCAGTTGAATTTGCTTCAATAGATCTGACCGCTTTCACATCATTTTGTATAACACTTAGACGTTTTCACTTCAATTTTGAAATCTTTTTGGTCGAATTAAGCATGATCTTTCTTGGACTGATCAAAATCAGATTTTTAAACATGCGTGTGGCATTTTTCCACCTATGAGTTTAGTGTAGACCTAGAACACTAAATAAACAGTCTTCATTTGAACATTATAAGTAGACACTTTCACTAACAAAGCCAAAGACTATGAGTTGATGTTTACTTTCGAAAACAGCTGTCTATTGCAAAAAGGTTTTATCCAAATGCCATGTTTGACACAAAATATACTTCTTACGTGAGTCTGGCAAGATATTTTTTAAACAAGAGTTCTTAAAGAAAGACACAGAAAGTCAACTTAACTACTACAGAATGAGTCTGTTCTTTTAATGAGTAATTTCATCGAATATTGGAAATCTGAAGCAGAATCACGTAGCTCTACAAGTTACATCTTATGACAACATTTTTTATCTAACTGAAGCAAAGTGTGAAAAAAATAATAAATCATATAAAAAGTTGCAAGGTCTTAAACTATTCCCCCAAATAATATAACTGTTTCCACATAACCTGTTTAAATATTAAATAGTAAATATAGAAAGTGGTTTAATTGAAAATCTAGGGTAGCTAACACTACTCATTATTATATTAAATGTATTCTTCACAAACTGAAGCCACAAATAAACCACTGTTTAATAACTTCAGACATGTTTGATATCTCAAAATTACAAATCATAACGCCAAATTTAGGATAACATTTACTTTTTGCATGCTTCGACAGAAAAAAAAAATTATAAATTAGTAGCTCAGTTAAAGAAACTTTTATTAATATGCATACAATTTTAGAATTTACTGAACATCTTTTTTGTAAATTTTTATCAGTTTGTTATAGGTAAAAACCACAGATTAAAAAACATTTATTACTAATGAAACAGTTGCTATACTTGTGCGTTTGAATTTATTTTTCATCTTTGCCTTGCAATTGTTAAAGTTTGTTAGCACAATATTTAAGATATAAGATAACTGGCTTGAAGGCTTTTGAGAAAGTTTATTTATCGTAATCACTAGCAAGCACTGTGTTACGCACTTCATAAAATTAAAAGCTTTAAAACAGTTTTAAGCATTTAAAATTTTAGAAATTATTATATTGTTCAAGTGATCCCCGTATTGATGACTATCATACTAATCACAAATACTCTCATATGGCCCATCCAATTAAGTGCTTTGAAAGAATTCCTTTGAAACAAACCTGATCAAGTTTCAACAATAAATAGCGCTACTGGTAATACCATTGAGTTTTAAACCTTGACCAGTTCAACATAAAGAATAAAGGAACAAAAGGTTAAAAAATTAAGAAACTATTGTAAAAATTCACCTCTAAAAATTCTTTATTTAACCAACTATACTTTATTTTTTTATGTTTTACTTGTAAAAATATGATATATTGCGCAGGTATCTTTCATTAAAAGATTTTTCATTTCTTTCAAAAAAGGCAAGAGCTTTTTACAATACTCAAATTGTCAAAGAGTTTTCGCTTTTAGATTTATTTTCAATATCATAGTCTTCATACTAAAAACGTTTAAACCCCAAAAATTAAGTTTCATCCCCAAATTGTGGCATTTATGATGAAAATTCAATATAAACAACGCTTGAACTAAAAAAGTGAAATCCTAAATGTATTTTACAAAATTAGTGAAAAGTAACTTAATAAAAAGACTGTCACAGACTAGATTTGTTTTGCAAACCACACAAACTTTTACACCTAAACAGTATTACGTATAAAATAAATTTCTGTCAATAAATAAGAGCAAAACTGATAAATATAGCCAACAAAAAAAATCAAATATTTACGTTGCTGTAATTAGACTTATGCTTTCAACTGTAGATAAAACATTTTAACTTACCAAATCAAATTTGTCCACAACTGCTACCAATCTAGAAGGAAACATAGCGAGAAAAGCTATGAAAAATGAAGTAAGAACAACTTTTCGTGGCGTCGACATTGCTTTGTTGAATTTTAAAATAGTGAAAATAACAAAATATTAAATGAAAGACATTTACTTTAAATGAACCTGATGAATTAATTGGTAACTTAATATTGGGATATAATTAATTATACACAAATGAAATAGTACTTAGCCTAAAATATAAATATAAATTTTATTTAAAAATGATCAAAATGTAGTACAAAAAAAAAGTTTAAAAAAGCTTCTAAAGCATGTTTCTCACCCCCTTCAACTAATTTGTACGTGTAAAAACTCTCATTTAAAAGTCAAAATATCGGTTACAAGAAATAAACTTTCTTTTTAGATAAAAAAAATTAAAACTTGATTGTAAATGATGATCAATTGATAGTTGTAGGAAATAGTTTGTTGATGTGAATATTTACCAAACAACTTTTAAAACTTGCAGCTGATCACCAGTCTGACCGCTTTACCACCTTTAATGCTGTATAGTTTAGGGTGTGAATCTATACACACAAATATCACTATTGAGAAAAACTTTTTTCTATTTGCAACTAGTATTGAGTTGATAAAATTGATTTTATAATTTTAACTCTTATAAAATTATTTTCAAAAAAATTTAGTTGTTGTTATATTTTGATTTTACCAAATACTATAAAACTATTAATAATAAAAAACATAATAAGTAGTAGACGATCTAACTTACAAGTATTAGAAAGTATTTCGCAAGATATGAAATTAGTTAGTTACTTTTACCGAAGCATGTTAATAAAAACGTAGTTCTAGAAACAATGTTTACATTTGGTTTAATGATGTCTTAATATTAAAAATATTCCCTAATAGAATAAGATTCGATAGTGTATTAGAGCGCAGAATCATCTGTCAATGACTTGAAAGATTTATTCATTAATAGCTGTGATAATTTATTTTTGCTAGATACAAGACAATAGCAACTAATAGTAATTGATAGTTTTTGTGATGGTACTATATACTTGAATAAAAACTTCATTCTTATGTCTTATAAGATGCTTGTAAATTTGATGATTACTCTTTAACAACAGAATAAAAAAAAATTTATACTAAATAGTTTTCGAAGAAAACAATTTATGTTATAAAATTGAACTCTCGTTACGTTATGTTAAAACCTGGCACCATCAACGTAATGAGAGTTTATTTGATTTTAAATTCATGTAAAATTTAGCACGGCTAAATTTCAAGAAATAAGTAAAAAAAAGATGTCTTATTGTAAAGAAACTGGAATAAATTTATATTGTCAGCTTATTTTATATTTAGATAAACATTATCAAAAATACTACAAAGACAAGTTTCTTTATTTTTTCATAATGGAAAATATTCGGTTGAATGATTAAGCTTCTTAATTCAAAAGTTGTTAAATAAGGTGATGGATGAAGTTAGGGCCTTTATTTAATTATCAACGGAAGATGATATGATTGTTATGAGCGTGCCACCTAAGGCTTTTGATGAAGTTACATTCATCAGCTTAAATTAGTCGAAACGAGGACACTTGCTACAATTTAACAGTTTTAGAAGCATTAGGCTACTTTTCTATTCTTTTTAAACTAATCTTTGTTTTCATTTATCGAGTTATTATTGACAGCTACTGTGGCTATTTATTCCACATCCATTTGACCTTTTAAAGATTCCTTATCTATCTCGCTTCAAGCTTCCAGATTTAAGTCTCAATTTTAAAAATAAACACAAAAACGTATTTCATTAACATAAATCTATGACTCACAAAATTTATGTGATTCAATTTTTATGCATAAGACCTTTGTTGAATTTACATTAAACTTGTTAAACCAACTTTCTTGGTAAATCTTCTCAAGTAAGCTATTACTTAGTAGCACGTGTGGTCTCCATTAGGAACGTACCCAGAAAACTTAGGGTAAAACCTTATTTATTAGCTTTCTATCATTATGTCTGAATGTTTCATCGAGTACTAACTAGACAAAATCTAATGTTGGATTACAAACTTTTCTAAATATCAGATTTTTTTCTTAAAAAATTATTATCTTTCGTACATAAGCCTTTAAATAAATTTCAAGAAATCTACGAATAAATCGAACTATGTACGGGGGTTTGTCGAGCGTATGTAGCTTACATAAAGGAACTGGAGAGTTATATTTAAAAGATTAACTGATCGGAAATAGAGTAACCTTCAATTTAAATACCACGTGACTCACTCAATTTCAGAAGATTTTTTTGGATGCGCACGAATAAGTAAAGAATCATGTTTTATGAACAATTCTCATTTATTTTTACAACTTAGCTTGATCTTTATTATTAATCGAAGATAAAGAAAGTTTTCAATTTTTAAGATATGCTCAAACGTATGATTAAATCTTTTTTTTAACTGAAGACTTTTTATTTAAAATCAAAATTAAAAAGCTCTCATTCTAGTGATAAGTTTCTTTGTAAAAGCTTTCAAGAAAACTACTTTCTTAACCGGAACCAACATTACAGCAACAAATGCATCTGACTAACTGACTAGCTTAGCTGCACGCTATAACTATCTCGTAGCAGTTCAACGCATGTCGTTTTACCTTTACTCAAAGCACTACTTCTAATTTTCTGGCCTTCTTCTCATTCATTTAATGACCATTCTCTCACATCATGCAGCTCAATGAAGTAATTTTCAGCTACAACAACCGCTACTTAATTTTCTACAAAAAGTTTCTTTAAACTTCCTTTTTTATCGTTTTTGATTCACAATAGCCGGTGAGCTATTGTTATTAGCAGAGTCTATATTATTTTTAGGAACGAAACACCTTTATGATTACTTTTTCAAACATTTAACATATTTAAACAGCTGATGTGAAAGGTAAGTGTGATAATGGAAACAAGCTTCCATCTAAACTTCATTATACTCAATGATGTACTCTCTTCCTTTAACTCCAATAAGATTCATAGTAATCATAACTTCTCAGCAGGCGTAAAACCATGAAATTGAACTTAATCATTAACTAGACGACGGAGTCTCTACATTACAAACATTGCAAGTCAAAGTGCTTGATAAAACTCTCGAATTCTTCTGACAAAATGTGATGTCTCATTGAAGCAAGCTTTCTATAGTTTCCTGTCGAAATATTCTTTTGTGTACGATTAATGTTTCCAAAAACTAAACTGCGAACATCCACAGATTACCGGTAAACGTGTCTGACTTAGTACAATTTTATCAGCGTAAGTTGAACTTATCCAATGTGTTGAATACAAAGGTTAGACTAAAAACGTTCGCAGCATAATTTTCTAGCTACCAGATTTAGTTTGCCTCTGAGTTAACAATGAAGACTATGTGACCTTATGCAGTATTAGTTGAAGATAAATCGATAGTAGTTTTAGAGATAAACCTTTATAAAATTAGCTTTTTCCACAGCTATTTATAGATCTTGCTTGCTGATCAAGAGGCCATCATCCTTAGGCCCGTTTCTATATTTTACATGTAATTTTCAGCGATAATATATTTCTTCTTTTGATAGATCTATATTCTAAATATGCACAAATTTATGAATGAAAATTGTTGATGAAATAACAATTGATACATAAAATGTTATGCCACAAAACTTGAAGAAATATAGCAAACTCAATGTGGCTAAATAACTAATTGTGCTGTTTTTTACTGTTAAGCCACTGGGCGTTTTTTCAACCATGCGTTAAGCTTGCAGGTTTATGTAGTTACTTGAATAAAAACAAAACCAAATCATTTAAGTAAAAAAGACGTAAAGTAAATTGAAACAAAGAGTATGGTTGAGTTTGAATTTTTTGTTAAATACTGTCAATATGATCAACTGAAAAATTAATCTTTTATTTGTGAGGTACTTCAGAGTAATATAATTTTGTCCAAGTGAAGTAATGGTTCATTAGGTTTTAAATGTTTTAACGACTCCAGTTCTACACAAACTAACCGCGAAATTGTCGCCGAAACACAAGCACTTAAAGCGGTGGCAGAAATCAAACGGTTGTATACCTTTTGTTCCTTTATTACTTGAAAGTAATAAAAAGACACCTTCAAAACACATAAATCATTTGATCATTGTCTACAAAGCCACTTTAATGAAGTGAAACAAAGAAAATGTTTAGGCTTCGGCCCGGAGCTACTTTGTTGCGGTCACAACGTTAAGAAATTTGTGTGAGATAAGAACACACAAACGAAGCCGGCTAAGAATCATCTGTTTAATCGAGCATAACATCGCTTATTTTATCGACAAATTTTCTAAGAATGATTGATATGATGAGCAAGAAAGTCATTCGCTGTTTCTTGATACATGCTGTGTTTTAACTACCAATCATTATAAATGTTTCTCCACCAACAAAATTCTGAAACAGATACTTAAAACTAAATTAATTTTTTTGAACTTTCTATCGAGTATTTAAAATTATCTTTGTTCTAGCTCAGAACTTTTCCATTATTTAATTCATCAAGCTTCAGTTCAAATCGATTTATAGTTAATAAAAACTGGAAGCTATTTGTTAATAATGAACTTTATTAAAACTTCAAAAGTATTAGTTGCACCTTTACTTCATGAATTTCACATTTCACAGCCTTCAGGTGTTTTATTGATACATAATTGTTTTTACAGCCAATAAAGACTCAACGAAACTAAATAGAGTAACACTTTGTTTTTAAAGTTGCAATTATAGAAATAGTTTAAGAGAAAAAGATCTAATTAGAACAGATTCATTTTTATAATTTACAACCCTATCTTTGTTAGCTTAGAGTGGATAAAATGTTTATATAAAAAAGTTATATTATTTATAACAACTTACGGATATATTTATAGTAGTTGTATAATTTCTAAAGATAAATTATTTCTTCACGTTACTCTATTTATTAGATTTAATATTCAGCTACTTTAACGATAACTTAAACTATTACTAATAAATTAATCTTTTACTGTAAAGCCTAAAACTAATTTATAAAAATACAGAGATTAATTAGTTTTATATTTAAATTGTTTGTTATATTAGAGAGTTACGTGACTTTAGAAAAGGATAAATTATAGTCATAAATATCAATCAGGGTTTTAATGTAGAATTGAAGCTGAAGACTTTTGGTGAAGCTTTTTGCGAAGAGTTTTGCGAAGTAAAAATTACTTTATTGATAGAAACACTGCTACAGTTTCAAATTGATTTAAATATTTTTAAAGTAATTAAAATTAGGCTAATTAAAAATTCTTTAACAGATTGTGAACTTTTTTATATTTTATATAGACATCAAAGCAAGTAAAAAATATTCTAGTATGAAAACCATTCTCGGTTCCGTTTAATCACTGTTTACTTTTGTTTAATTAATTATAAAATTGGTTTGATTATTTCTATCTATAAACTAACGAAAAGCTCTAATTAAGTTTACAAAACTGAGCTTTTACTAAGGTATTATGATTATGTTTTTCTTGACCATTAATTAATCTGATTTAAATTAAAGTAATAGTTTCTGCAACATTCTTATAGTTTTAGCTATTTTAAAAATAAATAATGGCATATAACATAAGTGAGCTTTGCAACTTTCTTAAATCAAACTAGCTTTCTGATACTCTCACATAAAAAAAGTATTGTAATATCAACTTAACTTTATGTTTACAAAAATAGTTTTGATTATTGTTTTAAAATGCTCATATATAATTTCGAATAATTGAAATTAGAACTTAGTTACTAGTTTTAAACTTTTATGTGACCGTTAGAATTGAGTTATTGAAAAAATTGTTTATGGATCACAATTTGTGATTGTAGTCATGATCTCTGGACTTAGTCTAAGCGTTGCTCTCTGGGTCTAAACTATCACACAGTCAAGTTAAAACTTATCCTAAATAGAATTATTGATATGCTCGGATAAAATAGAATTTGTTAGATTCCAAAGAAAATTCTTTTACAAAAGCAAGCTCAAAAGCCCCTAAAAAACGACCACACGTGTTGAGAGTGAGTGAGAAACAAAAAAGAAATAAAGCAAACAAAATAGCAAGCGACGATAAGCAGCTCTCCATATGCGCACATTCAATTGTCCAAATGACATCAAGCTTACATTTTTCCGTTAAAATATGATAGACAAGTCAAAAGGAGAAAAAAAATAACCCAAATGAAATGAGATGTTAATAGTTAGGTTTGATCTAATTTAAGGTGCGTGAATTCACTCAGTAAAAGCTGCATTTGTCAGTATTATATGAACTTTAAGATGAGCAGTAGAATATGAAGTGATCATTATTTATACTCAACTGACAGTAGAATCAAAGCGAAAATAATCGATTCGATCATTATGCTCAACTACTTGGCACCTAACCACCAATTTTTATGTGAGTCTTTTACTGCCAGCTGATTTTTACTAAAATTTTGCAAACACATTCTAGTCGAGTGTTGTTAGTTGTTGTTGATGTCAGCAAAGAGTAGTGTGCAATTGTAAATACTGCTGGTCATTAGCCAATAGAAATACGAAACATAAAGTTAATGATGCACGAAGTGAAAACTACTACTGAAATTTGACTAGTTACAGATCTCATGGTCTATCGTCAAAATGGCTGGCGTTCAGACTTACAATCTTTTATCTTTTTATCTTTTATTCTTTTCGGTAAGAGCAGCTTTAATGTGAGTGGTGAAAGCTGTAACACTAGTAAGTTGAATGCATAAACCGTTTGATCTGACAAAATGGTTTGAAAATAGTACAAGAAAAGGAAGCAGAAGCATTTGAAAAAAAATTAAAAAACATTTTGACGAACTCTGTCAACTTTTCTTTTGTTTTATTAAACAACAAATCGTGAAATAATTTCTTTTAGTAGCTTAGATTATCACGACTGAGCTATATTTTTCGAGAGTACGATTTGAAAAGGAATTTTTTTCTAAAGAATGGTTATCACATGATAACGATGACATAAATTGGTTCCATTAATAAGATTTATATATGCTTTATTACCCACAGAAGATCCTGCAAGTAGTTTGTTTATAAAAGACACAATATAATTTCTAAGATTAAATCTCTAGCGACACCTCTAGGTTACATATAACAATTGAATATTATGAAGTGCTTTGATATCTGTCTCAGTTATTTGTACTTAATGACAAATAATGAGTAGATAACCGGTTAATCCTTCCCTGTCCCCATTCTTAGGTGCTTTTAAAACTATTACCGATTTAGTCAAAGAGTTTTATAGATTTTGCTATTTATTGTCATTTATCTTATTAGAAGTTAGTGACGTCATCAAAACGATAATCTTATGATTATGAAACCCTAATTTAATTAATTTTCAAAAACATTGGTATAATTAAGTGTCGACATAAAAATGGTTGTTTAAAAATGCTTGCATTCACTTCATAATAAAATAGATAAAATCTTTCAAAAGATCACTTGTAGTGCTAGCAGAAACGTGAGACAAGTAAATTGCAAGCTTTTTTCTATCTGAAAATACTTATAGCACTTTTATTAGAAGCAATAATAAAATTTTGATTTGAAATATTTACTTAAAATGACATATAATTGTAATAAGTAGTTCTCGTGGTAAATTATGATTGATAAAAATATTTGGAACAGCAATTATTTCCATTTTAACTGAAGGAAAACTAAAATGACCAGCAAAATAAACTCTAATTGTTTATAGAATTTAGGCAATTTACTTTATCATGTCTGGCTTATGTTTAAGGTTATATGAGGATAAATATGAGTTCTGTATTCACAAGGACTGTTGCTGTAGAAACGACAGATGATTTAAGCTTCTAACTGAGCTAGTGTTGTTTTATTTTGTGTAAACTAATGCTGCCACCAAAAAGATGTGTTTGCTTGATTTGATACCAATAAAAGAAATAGATGTTGTCGTTTTTAGAAGAAAATTCTAAACAAAAGAAACAAGTAAGATATCAAAACTTCTTTTATAAGTTATAAAAGATTGAATCATGTTGGTTATTCATGGTTATTCTGTAACTATTTGAACTTATCAATAACACTAGATAGTATAAGCCTTATTTCAATTCATATCTTGACAGAAAACACAGATTATCAATTTTCAAAAATTACAGAATTAACTTAAATTTTTTTGCCCAAAATAATAGATTATTATGAATTCAAACTACATAAAACTTTACAAATTTTATAAATATGTGAATAAAATGATAATTATAATTAAAGCCAATTAAAAAGTAATCTTTTTCAAGTACTTTTACTAAAAAACAGCAGATTAGAAAACATTTTATACCAAAACTGCAACAAAGTATTTACGTGTTTAGTTACTAAAATGCAATGAAAAATATTTGTTGATATCTAAATTTTATACTACATCACGATTGAATTTTCATGAGAGATCATATTTCTGAATAAATCACTATTTAATAAATCATTAAGGAACCTATTTTAAGAAATCCCTTTTCAAACATATTGAAAATATTTTGAATGAGTGTTTTCTTTAAAACCACTTATGAATAGAAAACATTGTCTATAAGAGTTTCTTGAAACTATTTACAACATAAAGGTCTCAATCAAATAACCCAATATTGTCAAAATATCAAAACCAAATATTTATTTAAATTCAATTGCATTTCGATAGTCTATGATTTGTAAGGTTATACATCTCTATTTAACTATTCAAACCAAAAGGGTTTTTTAAATATTTAATTTAGAATTGAAATTTAAACTAGTTTTATTAAAATGCAAGCTATTAATAACAACAGAATCAGCTAACTGATAATCAACAGATGCACTATAAATTTTCATAAGAACTTTATTTGACTTCAGCTAAAATTTATGCTTTTAACATTTAGATATAATAAACAAATAAATAGTTTCTATTCTTATCGTTAAAACAACCAATTTTCCTCATAAATTAAAGACTTTGTAAAATTTGCAAATTCGCCCAGCTTGTTTTTTTACTTATGACTAAATAGTTATCGTACTATTTACCATTATCTAAGAATGTTTACCTAATGATTACACTATAAGAGGATTTAAGGTTTTACAATAATTATTAATATTTAATTAAAATTCGACATTTATATTTTTAGCAAAATTTAATCTTAAATGAAATTGTATATTTTAAGTTTAAACATCATCAAAAATCATAGTGAATATTTATCTTATACATTCACAACAGAAAACATGTTTTTGTTCATATATTAGTTTTAAAATTAAAGTGATTACACAGTAAAGATAATTACAGTTTATCAGAATATGAATTAGTATTACTTTGTTTTATTTGTTTTATAAAGCTTTAAATTTAGAGTTTTAAAAAATATCTGGGAACTCTCTCCAAGTTATTAAAGTAAAAATAAAAAAGTAAATTATAAAAGATATAAAATTCACTTCTTGATTTTCACAACTTGACCATGAATAGCATATTAGAATTTCGGACACTTGAGACAAGACAAACTAACAAAAATTTCTAATGTTTTTATTATAAACGCATTTAAAAAATTGTCATTTAGTTAAAATGAAAACAAACCTGCTTTGACTTTAAACTATGTCAGGTAGAAGTACTGTCAAAATATCATCGCTCTTTCTTAACTTTAGAATTTGTCTGCTCGATAAGGCTGACAAACTTGAGTTTAAGTAAATGTTGATTGGGTTAAACAGTTTACTTCCAATAATTAAGATTGATTTTAAGGTAAATTCGAGTAACTTGCAGAACGTTTCATCAATATAACGTTTTCGTTTTCACTTAATAGAGAAGTTAACAACTATTTTACTAAAAATACTAAACTTAAAGCATTATAACATTAGCATTATAACATTAGCAGTATTATAAGTAATCTCTTTAAAAAATGAAATAGTAAAATGTTAGGGTAGGTTGCGGATTAATCTAAATATATCTAAACTAGAAGTTTTATAAAGTTAAAATATGACTAAGAATTATTGCAGGTAACTTGTGTCCATATTTTGACTTTTAATAAATACAAAGATTGAAATTTCATTAACTTTATTAAAATATCGAAATCTCCTTATGAAATATGATTTTTAAAAATGGTTAGCATTTTCACTACTCGAGTATATAAGTCATGCAAATTGCTTGTCAGTAAAAGCAACCGAAATTTAGTTTTAGTCACGAAAAAAGGCTTACTCTCATATAAACTATACAAGATAGACTATTTCAGAAAAACGTTTTGACTTCTTGTCTCAACATCTAAGGCTTTCTGTTGAGATTAAATACCTCCTTCTTTTTTTTAATAAAACATAATTTTTACTGTTTCATTTCAATTATAATTAATTACATTCTCCTGGTCTCAGAAAAATTTCATTAAAAAACTCATTAAGCTGCTGTAAGCGAATCAATCAGACAGAATCACACGTGAAGTTTAAGTTATAGTGAAGAGTCGCTGGAAGAAAAATGAAATCATCTTAGCTTACGCCTTGCACTTGTATGATATCCTTTCTTTGAACCAGATAAAGCTAGTGAGCTGTATAAGAAAAAAGCATACATCAAGAAAAAATATTTCTGACTAAGTTTTTGCCAAAACTGATTCTAGTTTAAAGATATTGAAGTCAAAATAAAGTCCAAATTTTGCCATAAATTTTATAAATGAATAAAGACGTTTAAGCTTAAGTATATTAATCAAACTTTGTGAGAATAATTTAAACTTTTAGAAAGGTTTGCTGCAATATCTGTTTTGTGAGAACACTCACAGACATATAACTGTTTTCATCAAAAAATACTTTTAAAGTAGGTGCTTTACTCAGCTGTGCGCCTCCCTAAGACTTTTGCCCACCGGTCCTACAATTTGTCTGAAAAAAAGTTTTTTTATCAAGAAATTTTTGCTGGTCAACCTACTACATCCACTGAAATAATTTTTTGCTAAAATGCTGTGCACCAAGAGTGATTCTAACCAACGATACTGATATAACATGAAATTGTTTAAACATATGAGAATTTGAACTTTTAACTGATGCTAAAAGTTATTTTCTCCTGGGACGATGTTTTAGCTTTCATCATTCATATATATTTTTTGATTTATGGAAAGATACTGTAATTTAAGAACCAAATTTCTGAATTTAATCGATCTCCTTGTAAGTAATTTATCATTATTATGTTCAAACTTGTTATTTAATCTGATAAAAATAAATATTTCGGCAAAATTTGTGCAATTGAAAATAAATTGTTTACTAGCTTTTTGGTTAGTGAAACTAACTTAAAATTTAAATTTTTTCATATTTGTCAATCACTAAATAGTTAAAAGGTGAACAAAATGTTTCTTTAATTTAATTTAATTTTTTTTTTTCAATTCAATTTAGAGATTTTACAAAACTAAAGTACAAGGTAAAAAATTAATAAAGACTCTATAGAAAGTTGCCTCTGTATTGGTCAAACAATGTTTCAATGTCATTTCATTAGTAATTTATTTTATAAATTGACGAAAAAACAAAATTTTAGTTCTGTCACAAGCAAAACATACTTTTTTAACTAAATACTTGGTAAGTGGCTAATAAAAGGACGTTCAACAAAACAAATATTTAAGCTCTACCTAAAATAATAGTGTCATGTACATATCTAATTTTTATTAAAAAATTCATTTCTAGCAAAACTTAATCATAAAAATTACAAAATGTTTTATCAAATTTCATATAAAATAAAGTAAACAAAAATTTTATAGCTTTTTATCTAAATGACTTGAATTTGAAAGAAGTCATTTTACAATACAAGCTTTCAAACGTTTAGCTGACAATAATTTCCTATCTCCAGTGAAAATATCTTAACTTAAGATCACGAAGAAAGACTTTTTTCTGCTTCAATAATGGTATTCACAGCTGTTTTAAACAAATCTCATTCACTATTTTCATTACAGATTACAAAAGAGATTTGTAAAACATAACAGCGTCAAAAAAAGGAAGTTGGATTTATGGAGATTTTCTTTAAAAGAAAGTTAGATGATATTAAAAACCGTTACTTACCAAACACCTTCCATCCACACAAACGCGCTGGTACTTTGTCTTGCCTCTCCAATAGGTTGAGTCGAATGCATCTGAAGGACTTGTATTTGGAAGAGAATGTGAACAGTCAATACCATCTGTGACTTTTGTAGAGTGATGTACCCACAAAGAAAGGCCCTTTGCTTGACACTTTAATTGGCAAGGATTACCTGGAAATTGAAAATTGTAAAATCAGTTTCTATTGACCTATTTGCTCAGTGGTTAAGTAACTTCTAGATATTGAAGTATATTGAAATTCTTATAAGATCTTGGAGTTTCTTGAGAGCTTGAAAATTGAAACTCAGTTTTGATTTAAATGATTTTAAATATTCAAATAAATTTTTTCTTTTTTTTTCTTGTGCATATTGATTTTCATGTATCAAAAAACCACAGAATTTTATAACAACTTTTTTGATAGAAATAGGCGAATAATTATTTGGTTTGCTGGATATATCCAATAAATAAAAACATATTTAATTCAAACTAATATTCAAAATATCTGCTGTTTTGGTGGAAATATATATAAATGTCAAGAATTCTTTTGTTATCTGTTTATTTTTGAACTGTCTAGCTTGGTATCTTCGATGCATTAATAAAAGTGAAAAATAATTTTGGTCAACTTCTTAAAAAAAAAATTCTGAAAATAAAACACAAAATTTCATATTTCTAAAAACTTAGAATAATAAATTTGATGAATTATTTTACTGATTAATTATAAGCTCAAATTCTTTTCAGAAAGCCACCAATTGAGAAATTGTAACAATGATTTTAAAAAAACCTTTTATGAAGTTATTTTTGATTTTGGAAAAGTCGATTTTAAAAAAGCTAACATTTTCTAAAGGCAATTATTAAATTAAAAAGTTCAAAGGCCCCAACTTTTAATCTAATAAATTTACTCCAAAAATGTTGATGTTATTAAAACTAAAATGAATTGAATAATAAGAACTGTGATCTGATACAATAGAAAAATGACCCCTGATTGTGATATGGAGTGTTAGAGATTAAATATGAGCTCCGATCTCGGTTGGTTTGACGTAAAGACCTCATTGTTGTATGACTATGTGACGCCAAGTCCCTACTCATAATCCAATCAGTTTGTTCGCTGCTTTTTGTTTTGAATAATTATTTGAGCGTGAGAAACGCATCATTTTCTTATGATCTTTGCGACTTTACATTTCAGATAAGGCTATTGTAAGACATAAAACATTAATTACAAAATAATTGGAGTGCATAATTGAAATTAACCTGTAATCTAACATACCTACCTTAAAAAAACACGTGCTAATATTACTCATATGAAAAATTACCGATTCTAGTTCTGCAAAGTTAGCGTTTTGGACAAACTTTTGATTTAAACAGATGTCCAGTAAACTTTATTTGGTTAACATTCAATCTAAATATTAAGCTGGTATCTTTAATAACTTGCTGAAAATTACATTAAAAAGAAATTGTGTGCAAGAAGCATTTTATAGATTACAAGCTAAGAAGCTATGAAAGTTCAAGACCCGATCAAGTTGCTTCACCTTTTTTTTCAAAGGTAAGACCGCAAGTGAGTCTAATGGACAGTAAAAAGCAACAATTGAACAAGGGGAATTTTTTTGGATATAAAAAAAACAGCTTTTTACTTACACTCACTTTTCTCAGGTGCCACATTACAACTGACTGATTGTAAACAGTGTATGAGATTTATGTTTACATACGATAATATTTGGTGTCTGACAAGCATAGTAAAAGATTACACCCTTTGTCAAACAGAATACTGATCGCATAAGTCGAACGAACCTTTCGAAGGCCTCAAGATAAAAGTCAGTTACGTAATATAAGAAAAAACGACTTGAGTCGACCTAAAACGGATGAAGATAAGAAAGGTTTTCAGCTCGACACTGAAGAAGACAGACTGTCTTCCTGGCAGCAATCAACCCTATTTGAAGATTTATGATATGTCGGCGGTAGAGGTAGACAAATAGAAAATCAGAGTAGGTACTTAACAAAAAGCAGTTTAAAACAGAGGTAGGTTCTATGAAAACTCTAGGTAGTAGGGCAGAAGTGTTGAGAATTGAACTTAAAATGTGAAGTTAGATCGGTATCTATATTAAATATGTAAATTAAATGGCTATCATTAAGAATGTAATCTTTGAAGAAAAAAATTGAAAGCATATCTTTGATGAGGTGTGAAAATATTTTAAACATTTGAAAATAAGTTAAAAATTAGTACTTTGACTAAAGTAAGACTTTTCTCTCTTACTTTCTTACTTTTATGCTTTCAAAAAAATTAGACCATAAAAATCAACATAGATCCCATAAAAAAAGTGAATATTTATCAAATACATTATATCACGCTATCTCTTTAGTCAAACCAATTACTATCTGAAATAGTTAATTAAGTTGACAAAATAATTTATAATGATAAACTAAGTCTATAAATAGTACTGAATAAAATAGAAGTTTCGAAACTTGCAATTCTTACCGAAAGTTCCGATTTTAATCTATAATTAGAGAAATTCTTGTTAAGTTTATCTGCCAAATTTATAGTTAAGTTGTTTTTAGGGGTGGAACAATTTATCAATATATCTTGTGAAAAGTATTTCAATTAACAAAATATGAGGCTACGATCTCAAAGAAAACTTATTTTGCAAACACATTTTTGCAAGTAAAATTACGAAGCTAAAATCTCAAATTAAATCATACTTTGGTGAGTTTTTACATTAGGTAATCGACATAAGAACATTTTAATGGAATCCAGCAACAAATTTATAGCTAAGTATGTAGATTTGAATAAAAATCTGCTGATGTAGCGAATGAAGAGTAAACAAAAATGGATTTTTGGAGTAATATTTTATTTACTTTCAACATTTTTGCTTACAATTTACTTTTGTTACATATTTGTATGGAATTCTATTTTTATATTTGGAAGATTTTCAATTTAGATGTAATATTTATAAAAATATTTAAAGATTTATTTTCTTTTTAAATTTGTGAAAGTAAAAATCAAGGTTTTAGCCTTAAAAGTTATTTTCAACTAACATGTTTTAACATAATTAACAATAATAATAAAAATATTTCTTTAAAAAAGCTTTTAGGATAAATAGAATTTAGTTTTTGAACAAGAAGTAAAAAAAAGACTCTAATTTGTAATTCAACTCATTTGAGTTTGAAACTTAAGTCTTTTGGACAAGAAGTTAAAAGAACTTTCAGTCATTAAGATTTATGAGTGGAAGAAGAACAAGTTAAAATCACAACATAGAGATCAGTATAAATTACTTTTGTGACATTGTGATGTTTTAAGACATCAAAGAGAACAACTAATACATCTTAAAGTTTGGTTTCGAATTTTATATCACGAGCTTTACGTTTGAGTAACTAATAAGTCATTTAATATATATTTGATAATTAATTATCATATATAATCTCAAATTTCACATATAATGATCAAACAACCGAATTGGTTCAAAGTGATTGAAGCTTTACGTGATATTTCATTAGAAGTTAAAGTCTAATCTTTAAACAATAGACATTTTTTCATTGAATTATCCAAGTTGGTGATCGTAATCTTCTTATATTAATCTTTGACGCATACCCTTTTTTAAAGTTGTAAAACCGATTTAAAGCTACTCAAAAATTTCAGCTTTTTCGTTTCAAAAATTAATTTTATCATTTATGTATATAATTGAAAAATAATAACCAGAAGAAGAAAAAATTGAAAATGATTAAAACTTTTATAAACTTCATAATTTCTGAAATACCAAACAGATTAGTGCTTTTTCTCAGCTAAAATATTTAGATATTTACTTCTTATCTTTTCGAAGATATCGATTTAAAAGTGCAGAATAAAGCAGATTTTTCGAAAAATAATATATCTGTTGATAATGTATTTGTTGACTAAACGTGAATTTAACATAAACTGGTTTGCTAATTGACTTTATCCGAAAAGCTATTTCATCTATTACATTTTTTCAATTTCATTCTACAATAATCTTTAAAATTCAAGCAATTGTGGTTTTTAACGCTGTTTAATGAGCTTACAGCAAAAAGCTTATGTTGAAAGGCAATACTGTCATGTACTGCTTGATGTAATTTCAAATCTTGACTTTAAGAAGGTAATAATGATGACAGTATAGTTGAAACAAGATAAACACTTTCTTTAAAAACAGGTGAGCTTGCAGAAGTTGTTATCAGTTTATCTAATCACTAAGCAAACGGTTTAGTTTAATCTTTTATTTTAAAAAACATATTTCTAGGAGACATGTGCTGCATAGTTTCTAAGACAAAAATATAATTATGAAGCTAAATACAGTCGAAAATATCAAACTGAGACTTGCTATTTTACTATCTTATTAGACTAATTGGTTTAAATGCATTCAGCAATTTATGATTTATTTTTATTTGGTTAAACTATGCATATTTTAAGCTGATATCAATAAACTTTTATTTTAGAAGAAGTACTCTAAACTTATATTTTAGTAAGTTTAGAATAAGGAAGATTTATTACTGATGTGATATTATTAAGGTCCATTACATGCACAGATAAATATAGTCTTATTGTAAAAACAAGAATTAAAGTTTTGTATAACCTCCGAAAACTTATGCCTCAAATAAAAAAGTCCTCAAAAGCTATTATTCATAATTTTGTTTCTAGATGCAGGACTAATGGTTTTTAGGATAAAGTGAAAGCAAATAAAAATGTTTATACAAACTAAGAGATCTTTTTTTAAAATATTAAGTTTTGAAAACATCAAATTAAAAGAAAGCTTTTTATGAATATTGATACAATCAAAGATTTATACAAATACCAAATTGTTCAGTAACTCAGATAAAGCGTTTTCTATAAGTGGTAAAATATTATTAACTTGATTTCTTATCAAAGTTTTAAAATATCTTTTTAATTCGAAATTTTTCAAACGGTATTAGTCGTGACTTGAAAAAAGCTTTTTTTTATTTTTAAGCATTTGAAATTTTTCATAAGCAGCATATCAACTGAATCCTTATAAACCAATGTACTTATTAGAAACGGGCTAATGAGCTATGATATTTTTATTTAATTTGAGTTGTTTGATTAGTTCTTTTCAATCATCACTTAACACATAAACAAAACAGATCTTATAGCTGCCTGCAAACAGCTAAATATTGAAAATATAAAACTGACAAATGGGTAAAGTTATGTAACCAGTGCTTGAGAAAGTTTATTTGGATACATTACTAAAATAACAGTTCTTGATAAAGTTAACATGCTTCAAAGATATAAAAACAAAACAGACAATCAAAACTTAACATATGCTGATATAATTTTCAAATGTAGACGTCTATAACGTTTTAAGTTTGATTTTAAAAGAATAGATAAACGTTTTCAGTTCTGAGGTTAAAGTAATAAATCAATGGTTGGGTTTATAAGTATAACTGATTTTGTAAAAAAAATTGAATTCTTTTGTATAAAAAATGATTTATTTTGTGCCTTATGCTTTTAAAGAACATATTTGCTAAACAAAAAAGTAATAGCTTAGAAGATTGTTCATTCTTAATTTAAACACTGATAGCTTTTTTTATTTATTATGACAGGCTTAAGTTTTATCTGATTTATAATTCTTATCTTTCTACACTGAAGAAGATCTTTATTTACAGTAAAGACATTTTTATCCTTGTTTGGACTATTAGGCTTGATTTGAAGGACATATTTTAAAGTTTTAATCGTATATTACAATACAGTCTGAATATAAAAGTTAACTATTTATTGTCACACTTGGCATTAAGTAATAATAAGAATCTGATTTTGTTATGACATCTCAAGATTATCTTCTCTTTATGTTTGCTCAACTAAATGCTTTTAAATAAAATTGTTTATTATAACTGAACGGTATATCTAGCATTAGTATTTACCTCTGTTAGGCTGCTTATGACAAACATGTTCAACATCTTATAGTGTGTTAAAAATCGTATAACTAAAATCAGTTTAATTTAAATATTTAGAATAATTTTTTGAGTAAATAAAATACCAATTTGTAATACAAAATTCAAATTCAATTCTATAAATCATTTCTGTAAGCAAAATCTAATAAATTCACACTGAAACTACTTTTCAAGCTTCAATTAGAGAAACATATATCAGTAATTCACCTTGTGTCCACGGCAACCAAGTATACTTTTTACCAGAATACAATCGTTGTCCTAAAGAGCTGCATAGAAAGTGTCGACTGTTCATATTTCCAGCAGAGCAACGCTGTTAGAAAACATAAAAAAATAATTTTACAATTCGATTAGTTATTTAATTAAGTAGAACAGTTTGTTTATTACTATAGTAAACCAAATGCAATTATATTTCTTCGAATTTGTTTAAACTATTGATTGACAATTTTTCCGTAGACATCTAAGTAATTCTAGAAAACAGATAGTAATCTACATATGCTGAAACATGATTTTCTTGCTATTCTTATATCTAGACAATTATTTACACAGTTGGCAAAAACCTTTATTTGTTGTGGTAACTTATAGTGATCGTCAAAATTAGGGTGTCTTTTAAAATCTTTATCTTGTTTTTTACAAAATATTTTTATTCTGAACATCCCTGCAGATTCTTAAGAACATTTCAAACATATTTATCTATATAAACATGAGCTTAATAATCTTTGACAGTTTCTGCTTATATACTGGAACCTAAACCTGGTTTTCAGCATTAAACAATATTTTAAAAATACTTTACAGTTTGACAACTCTATTTCTTTCAGTTTTGATTTTGATTGGTTACCATGAATAGGTTTTTTAACTTTCATTGCTTTTTAAAAATCTAAAGTCAAAATGCAATTTTTGAAAATATTTTTCCTATTCTTACCGACTTAAATCTTTAGATCTTGTAAAAAATCTTGTATTAGTAAAAAAACAGTTTCCCCAAAAGCATTAAGATTCCATAATTGGCTTAGAATGAGGGGAAACACAGAGATCTACTTATGCTCTATTACTGCTAGGTTTGATATCAAGTAGCAAGATAATGCAGTGCTGCTGATGTTGTAACTTTGATTTAAGCTGATTAGTATAATAAACAATGATCATTATCTTTATCAGGACCTAAAGAAGGGATAATAAGAAAACTTAAACATAAATTACTGGAAATTTGTTACGTAAACAGCCAGACCGAACTAGCTAGACTTCATTCATTAAAAATATTAAACAAATTTATTATGTAAAGATTCCAAAATAAAGCTTAACTACAGCTTATATGTATTGAAAACGCAGCAATGAACTGAAATTACTTCTAATTAGAGGATTATGAAATTATTTTAAATTTTTTCTGAGCAAACGGTTATTCAAAAAGCTGTTGGGTAATTTACATAAACGAATAAACCGCTGCATACTGAGTTAATTCATTTTCACTTTACTCATTAGTTTAATATTGACTGTGAGTGATCATGCAAACAATTTTGAAGATTTTAATTACCCGGGTATTACACAAACGATGTTTCTTGTTTGGTCCACTGCATTGCCATCTTACAGATCTGTATATAAGCAAAGATTTAACAGTGATAAAGAGAACTAAATGAAATTTACCCTGTTGAGTGAATATTGCGATGACAACTACGAAGTTGTTCTTGAATGCCACCACCACATGACCGACTGCATTTTGACCATTGACTCCAAACACTCCATCCTTGATATAAGCGAAGGTGAAATGAATTCTGCAAATACATTGTTGTAAACATGTTGTATTGATGAGGTAGGTAGCGAAATAAGAAAATTGCTAAAGTATTTTAAAGTCAGAGCTTCCTACGAGATTGATGAAAAATGTAAACTTTAATTTAACATCAGTTCATAAATTCTGCTAGCTTCGTTTTAATTTTAAGTTAACATTTAAATTTGCGCACTCTTAGATTGAAGCAATTATAGACTTTTTTGCCGACTTGCTGAGTGATACTTATTTTTGATGGTTTCTTATATGATCTAATCATTTACAAATGAAGATAAATATTTTGGGGTTTTTAATTAACCTTAGCAATTTAAGTAAGTACAATGCAACATTTTCAAAGTTTCTTAAATTATAAACCTAATGCAGTTAAATTAACATTTCAAGATTCTTTCTAGAAAGCAGCAAGCTTACTCGATTTTATCACAAAATAGAACTGCGTTGATTAGAATAATCTATTGTGATAAAATTAATAACTTTTGTCGTGATCTACAAAAATGTATACTCGGCCTAAATGACTTTAACAATTAACAATTTTAATTACCATTCTCTAAAAATCATCTGATTTAAAATTTTAAGCAAACTATAAATTCTTATTAGTATAAAAGCAAATGTGTATATATAAATGAAATATGACCAAACATAAAAAGTTATCTCAATGAGTATGTAAAAAGTAATCATAAATTAAATTTCAAATGAAAGGTGATATTTGTTTTGGCTTATAGTAATTAAAAAGTGGGTTGAATTGGCGCCGTAAAAGTACTCAAGGAGCCACCGTAATCTCGAATGAGAATCTTGCACTTTGCTTGTTGTTTGTTCGCAGTTTTATCAGGACTATTAACTAAGCAAAATAGAATAGGTGAAATGCCTAAAGTAAAAAAAATTGTGTCAGAAAATTGCCCTTACAAATATTTGTTTTCGGTACTCAAGATATATCAACTGATAAAAGATAATTTAGAGATAAGAGGCGAGCTAATTAAATCAAAAGAAGTTAAAAATACGCTGCCAGCTAACTACTACAATTAGTTACATCCAGATTAAACATTAATGTCAGTTTTTAAATTAGATAAACTTACTTTTTGGCTTGAATTACTTTTAACAAATCTTTCTATAATTAAAAACTGTTTTTTTCGCTTCAGATGTTTTAATTTTGCCAATTATAAAGTAGAATGCAAATAGTTCTGTTATTTGCCTACCCGCAAATTAATGGTGAAAAAAACAAAATATTTGTAAAGTTTTGAGAAAAAGAATATTCGAAAGATTATAATTAAAAAATGCTGCAAATAATCATATATGTCCCGTAATGAACAGAAATTAATGATCCATTAAAGTATTTAAGAAACTATTTTCTACTATTAACTGTTTAACGCCAAAATGAGTTAAGAAAATAGTTTGATTAGAAATTACATAAGCATCATTATTCAAAAAAAATAATATTTCAAGTTTTTAACTAAACCTTTTAGGATTTAAAAACAATTAGCATTTGGACTTGTTATTTATCTATGTCAATTCTGGAATAGAAGTACTTTTATCGAGCTGGCAAGTTTGTCGATTTTGAGAATATTTATATTTTGTGTTTTAATTACAAATCTATAGAAATTGAAACTGAAACTCAAGAACATTAAAACCATCACAACTTTATACAAAAGAAGATTACAATTTAAACAATTTCTTGAGTTGTTAATAACGAAAGATCAAACGAAAGTTTGAGTTCAAAATAACTAAGTTTCTGCTTTACAACGAAATTCTATCAAAAATATATTTATTAAATATTTTTGAAGTCTATAGACTTGTGCGGTTTTGTCTAACATTGGAACAAGAACTGGATTTTACATAAAGCAGGAAGCTAGTTCTAGATAAAGCAACCACAGAGGATATAAAATTCTGTTATTTCTAATGAATCTTTTCAAACCACTGCCTGTAATTTAAACTTACAATTATAATTTTTGTCTCTAATGAACATTTTTCAAATCATGAAAACTTATGTATAAATTAGTACTAAATCAAAAGTGAATACTGAATAATTTCCTAAATTCCTCATTAAACATTTTCTATCATTATGTATAGTTTTAAAAGTTTACTGTAAAATAGATTGCTTTTTAGAACAAAGGAAAAGGCTTTACACTTCTTAGGAGGTGTTTGTGTAAAACGATATAATATTTGATATTTAACGTTACTCACTTAGATATAAGAGAATACATTTAAAATTTCCAAATATCATTTATCAAAGTTATATATTTTTATTTAAATATTAGTTTTCAAGCAATTGTTTTTAAAAGGAAACTATAAATAAATGAACAAATTTTTGTAAAACTACTAATTTCAAATTATTTCAACAAAACAACAACTAAGTATTTAAATGTTATTATTTAGACGGCATACGTTTTTTTCTTACAAAAATCAAATCAAAAATAAATAATTTGATAAAAACAAAATTAAATATTTTTAATCAAAATACAAAACAGAATACTTCTACTTTAAAAAAATAAGTAAAATATTTAAGTATAAAGTTTAATTATTTTATTCCTTAAATGTTCTATTTGAAACCGACGATAATAGCGATTGGAAAATCGAACTTCTTGATAACGCTAGCTTATCCAAACTAAGCATTTCGGTTTTTAACACAGAAAATATAATGATAGATTACAGATAGTGCTTAGTTAAACACAGCTAAAATATACTTGGCTTTTGTTCATGAGCTCAGCGCTTAATTCTTGCAAATATTTGAGAAAGCTATTTGAGGTTAGTTAGCACCTTAACCTTAAAGAGTATACTTGACTGCTGGTAAGCTAAGTTTAAAGTTAAGGTGGTTGAGACTCCCCAGTCTTATAAAGTAGTTTAAATGAGAAGTATTGTAATGAAAGGTTATAATTGAATGCAGGATTTGCTTACCTCATGATGTTGTTGTTCTTCCCATTGAATTTGGCATACAGTCTTGTCAAGTAGCGTCACAAGCAGAAGAAAAGAGATTGTTATGAAATATTTTATCATTTTTACTACTTTAAAAAAATTATTTAAGAATTTTCAATCTATAGAAAAAAATTGATATAACAGTTTTATATGCCTTTCAACCTTTATTTACTTGCATATAACATTTTTACACATAAAAACATAAGAAAGGGAATATGTTCTAAAATACTTTAATTTTATGTCTTTTTAATCTACTCTTTTTTATCTGGTACTTGTAAAATAATCTTATTTTAGATTTTACAACATCAAAAGCCAAACTAAGCTATCTTTTTTAAACAAATAATAGTTTCACTCAGTCTTTGATTACTTTAGAAGTGGATTTGTAAAATATTTATACTAGATATTACAATGCTTCGTATATGCTGTTTGTTTTGTAGCATAATTTGTCAAAAAATCTTGTTAATCTTTAGAGCAGTTAAAACTTCAAAAGACCTAGTAAGATAAAAAAAGAGGAGAGATAAAATTACTTGATAAATTAGTTTGATTTTTGAAATTTTTTGCAAGTACAAAGCTTATAGAAAGCTGAGTAGTTATGAATTATAACAGATAGAAACATAGATACTGTTAAATCCTTTTAACTATAATTAAAAATACAATTTAAACTAATATAAAACCTGTTAATATAAAACATATAATATGAAACTAAACATAATTCTAATCAAGTTTAATGTTTTTTAATATTTGTGAAAAATTAATCAAATCATGAAATTAAAAAAGGTAATAAAAAACTGGAATAAAATAATTTGTTTAAATTATGAAAGTTGGTGGTATATCAAGTAGTTTAAAACCTAAGTTACAATTAAAATAAAATTAATTTAAAAGCCATTAAATAATCTACTTTCTAAAAGATTCTTGGGATAAAAATAATTTTCTATTTAAATAAAAGAATTATAATAAGAATTATATTTAATTAAAACAAATGTAAATTAAGCTTCAAGATATATCTTTAACAAGTTTCGAAATGCCGCTGGAGACTGATAGAGAAAACGGCAACTAAAATTCAGTACTTGAAAAGTGTTTGGGAGCTACAATGATTTAGTAACTAGTAAATAAATACGAAAGTATGCTTGGTGATTGATCAAAAAGTATCATTATTGTCAACAGAATTTAGAATATTGCTTACATTGCAGATTAAACATATTTGTCATCATCGCTTAATATTTGAATAACTTTAAAATTTAATAAAGTGGTAGAAGTTCGCAAGCTATTTCTTTGTTAAAATACTTTTATAAAATACTAATACTATGAAAGTAACAAAATTTGATGTAATAAAACTACCACCAAGAAAGCTATTAAAACGCATTTAAAAATAAAATTTAATCGTGCTAAAAGCGATATACAAAATGCTGAATTATAAGTAAAAAAAGTTACCAAACTTTTAGAGATAAATATAATTTGAAATTAAAGCTTAGTAACTTGAGTTAGGTAGTATCAAATGGTTTAATCTATATGAACTGAAATAGATTCTAAACTCAATACTTTAAAAAGAGAATTATATGAATCAGATAACACCTAAATACCTAAATTGCAAAAACTAATGATTATTCTAAACAGAAAAAATATTTTCGAAATTTTCTTGTAGGCTTCAATTTTTATACATTTTTTTTTCTTTTGTATTTCAAAAACTTTTACAAAGCGTTTTGTTTAAAAATGCAACTTAACTTTTCTAATAGTTATCATTTATTGTATACTAAATACAATGCAGTAGTAAAAAACTTACAAACAGATTTGCTTGCATAGTTTACCAACTAAAAGTACATTTGTAATAGAATAGCTTTGCTTTGACAGTTGAAACAACTAATTTTTCGAATGTTGATTACAATACACTGTTTGTGTCTAAAAAACTTTAGAGTTACTTATATGAACAATACAACGATCAGTTTATCTGTCGGATGCTCAGGCCTGAAGCTTTCATATTTTACTTAATATAAGGTTTTAAGTAGTTTTATTGTTTCAGATTTATAAACTCATTTTATTTTTTAAATTTTTTAAAAAGTAGTTGAAAAAATGTGGGAAAAACAATATTTCAATTGAATTTTCTTTATTAACTCAACATTTGTATTAGCAAAAGTAATATTAGAATGCACACACCTATTTAAAACAATAGTTAATCATGTTTTAGTTGTAACTCATTAAATTAAAATAAGTATCTACTTTTTAACAAAAGAGAAGTAACTAGTAATATATATAACTAGAAAGGTTTTGTGTGCTAGCATATTGTTCTACACATGAATAATAATGATTTTTCCAAACGAACGAGCTTACATAATTAATAATTAGAAGAAAATAAATATATTATTTAAAAGTAAATGTAGACATATTTGAACTTATATTATGATTTATAAATTAAATACCGGTTTGAATATACTATTCAAATTAACTTGTCTGAAGTTACAGCATGGTAAACATTAGAAATTTCATTCAACTTTTTCTCATGTTTGATGAATGGCTTCATTATGTTTCCGTTGTGTCAAATTTACTTCATCTTGAAGTACTTTATGAGAGTTGAAAATTTTTATCAGAGGCACGTATTCTATTCTGTCAAGCTGGAAAAGACACTTCAAGTTCTAAAAGTACTCAAACATCCTTTTGAGCATTCTAAAACTCCTGTCACGTGACTGAAAGATTTGTTTATAGATTATTTACTTGTGTGAACTTAATAGCTTCGTTTTACTCAACCATTTATTGAGAAAAGTTAAACTACCTAACTGATAATCATCCAAATTAGAACTTGAGCACAAAATTTATTTTCTAGGAAAATATAATGTTTTTAAAAAAAATTAAATTAATAAGTATGTTGAAGTATTTACTTTGTGAACAGAACAAAAAGTTTAATCGTTTATTTAAGTTTCAACTTTCTTCAAAAATTTCAAAAAAATTTCTTTCAAAAAATTAAAAAAAAAGTAAGTAATAATATTGTAGCTATAATAAAGCAAAAATAAACTCAACATTTTCGATCAAAAACTATTTGAACAACTGAATTTACGGTTTATTGCTTTTCAATTTTATCTTTTTTCAACTTACTGAAATTTTAGTATAATTCAATAGTAGTTGAAAACTGATGTTTAAAGAGTTTTTCAAAATGTTTTCTGTTGTTTTGATTAAGATTAACTATGTTAGCTGGTTATGTTCAATCGTTGTACCACGTATTTGATATACCAGTAGTCTACTTGATCAAATTTATATATCTTGAAATATTTTATAATTATAAATCTTAATTTTAATCTTTTTCATTCTAAACTATTAAAACGAATTTTTCTTGTTGTTTTATTATAATTGAAATGTCTGCAGTTACACAGTTAGAAAAATTAATACAAATAAATAAAAGTGAAACTTTAAGTTGTAAAAAGTTGTTACTTAAAAAGAAATTATATAAATGAAACAAAAGAAAATAAAACTGATGACTTCTGAAATTCTCTCTTTTTTTTAAAACAACTTTTCTTGAGTTTGTTATGAATATTTGTAAGAGCTGTAAATAATATATAGCTGTAATAACATACTCAGTAAGTTTGCCTGCCTATTTATTTTACTTTGAATAATGATAAATGTATCTTCTAGAAACTCTCTTAAATGCTCTCTTGACAATACGTGGACAAACTCAAATGCTTTCTCAAAATTTCGAATGAATTATTCATTTTGCTTCAGCTTACATTTCGAGTGATTAAAGTAAAATTTCAACATTTTATCTCGAAAATTTATTTATACTTACATAAAAGTAACGAACAAAGTCGTATCTGTGGTATAAATGTGTTGTTTTAATATTTACCTTGACAAAGATTTGAATTCCATTTGAAAATTTTAAATATTTATTTAATAACTCTAAAGATTAAATACTTTTCACTGGCTTTTTAGAATAAATGTTTTGATTGCCTTGAGTGATTGTAGACTTTATGTATTAATCTTTCAAATAAAATGGTTAACATTTCTTACAAACACAGATTTTGTGATGAAAACACTTTTTTGATCTAAATTAATGTGAGTACTAATGATTTATTAACAATAAATTTTTTGACATGTTTGAATGCTTAAAACAATCGATTCATAATCGTTTTAAAACGCTATAGACTTTTTTTAGTTACCTTTCAAGACTTTTAAACGATGCACCTACGAAACAATACAGTTTTTATATCACTGAATAAAACTGACGTCACTTGAAAAAATCAATTTACTAGTGCTGAGTAGTAGGTCAGGTTTGGTTTTATCAATTATACAAATAATTTTTACGACTTTATTTTTCTATTTAATCAAAATTTTGAATCGAAAATAGTTGTTTTATCAGTTTGTGATATAGACTTAAAAGTTAAGAAAAGACTAAACAAGCATATGCATCAGCAAGCCTTTGTTGACAAGTTAAAAGAGTTTTATTAAAATTTAGACATATAAAAAATATTTGTGGATAAGATATCATAAGATATATTTTGCCGCAAGCTGGCGTCAAAGTGAATATTAACTCTAATGCTATATATAACCCAGGTGATAACAAAGAAAACAAAAAGATTTTTAACAGGATATATTTGTTTAATTTAAAAGACTAAATTTGAATCAAAGTTGCTTTTATGAAATGGTGTTAAATTTTTTTTCCAATCATTTCAGATAAGAATTATAAAGAATAAACTTTAAATAAATTATAGTACTTTGCAAGTGGATGGTGGTAGAAAAAATTACAGAATAAAAATATTTGTTATGACATTAAAAAAAACATTATAAGCTATACATTTCAAGCGCAACAAAACTATCTGCTTAGAGCCGAATTCTTTAAACTTAGTTTTCAAAATTGAGTCAAACCAAATATTTTGATTCAACTTCAATACAAGATAAAAATATTTAACTCACGAAAAAACATGCTTAAAAGTAGCTCGTAGAGTTAAACTTTCTCAAACTTCATCTTTGATTTATTATATATTTTAGTAATAATATTAAGTTTTGATCTGGTTATAATATTACAAATAAGTAAATCAAGATTTTTGCTCAGTTTATTTAGCAGATTTTTATTTTTAAACACAAAAAAAATTATATTAAATAGCTTCTACATTAAAAATAAAATACTTTTGAATAATACTGCTATAAAATGAAAACTATGCTTTTACCAAACTAAAAATCAAACTTTTAAATACTAAAGTATTATGTAGAGTTTTTAGTGTAGTCATGAATTCAATCAAAATAATTTCTTTAATTTCTTCAGCTTTGTTTTAAACATTTAGAAAATTATGTTCAATTATCTATTTACTTTACAATCCCAATAATATAGTTTGATATTTAAAAACTGCTTACTTATCACAATTTATAAGCAACATGACTTAGAGCAACCTTAAAAACAATATGCAATATAATTTCTAGCTTTTAACAAATTAGCTAAAAATGAAGAAATTAAAATTTCAATTTAAATCTATTTTAAATAATAACAAAAATCTGATGCTTGAGCTAATTCATTATTTACTTAACTATCTTTATTCATTTTATGATTTTATTATAAAGCAAATACAACTATAGAAATTACCATTTCCACATTTTGAAAACTTTTCAATTCATAACGTTTTTCTCATTTACTGCAATTTCATATAAAAAACTGAAATTAATGACAAAAAACTCAAACTAAATTTACAACGCGTTGATAAAAAACATTTCAGCGATATATTTAGTTATGATCTCTAACAAGAACGCTTATAATTTTGTAAGTGCAAAACTTAAAAAAAATTTTCGGTAAGTTATATTTTAGTGTTCATTTCAAAACAAATTTAATGATTTTGAAATCTTTTTTTCAAATATAATTCAATAAAAGTTTATTTTACCAACAAAAGAAATCAGATACCACTGTAAGTTTAAAAATTACTAACCTGAAGCAAAATATAACAATTTAAAAATTTAAAGATGAGTTCTGTATCTGCATTTCAGATAAAATTAAAAAGTTAATCTAGTTTTAATCCTTCATTCTTCTTTCTTTATTATTGAATAATTGGTTCAGATAAACGTCAAATAACCATCCAGGTAAATCTAGATAAGGTTTTTTTATTCCTCAATCTCATTGTCGAATTGAATAATGAGCTTAATTTTTAGGCTTCACTTTTAACAAACATTTTAATTAAAAGTTTTAAAAAATGTAAAATAAATGCATTGGTTTGTCTGTTTTTTCACACTTTTCTTAATGATCTACTTACTAACTACAAAAAGTAAGAAAAAATACTGTAAGGTTTTTTAGTAATATCTGTAGTTAAACTTTATATGAGAGATGCTTAGCTTTATAGAAGACTTAGACAATTCTTAGACTGAAAGAAACAAGAAATACTTCTTTGTTGAATTTAAGTTACTTAAAAATTACTTATAATTTAATTATTCTTTTTCAATAGAAAGTGCCAAGTCTTCATTTTTTACTCTCTACTTTACCACTTTGCTAATTCTTCACGTAAATTTATTTCTGTAAAATATCAGCTACTATCTAAATAAAAGTCTGCTTTAAATATCTAAAAGTTGGCTTAAAGTTTTTTGCTGTATATTCAGCCAGACTTAAAACTGAAATAAGAAAGATAGTATTAAACCAAATATAGAGACTCATAACCTTTGACTGCTGCTGGAGTATGAGCTCAGTTTTTCTATTCTATATTGTGTGAATATGTGACGTAAAGATTTTTGGTCATGTGTCTTTTTTTACATTGATATCTTTTACAAAAAATCTAGACTTTATCAAAAAAAAGAAAAACTTAATGCATTCTGCCTTTGAATTCTAATATTTAAGTTATTTATATCAAATTGGCTATAAAACAAAGCTTAGAGCCTTGAAATGCTAAGTATAAGACAGCTTCAGCATCAAATTTTCTAATCATCAACAACAACTTAAGTTGCAAGTTTTCAGTGACATAAAAGAAAATAAAGCAAACGAAGCAAAGTCTTTGAATATGATACTTCCTCAGGCATAATGTTCCTCTATGCTGTTCTTATCCTTAGAAAATCAATCTGTAGTGGTTTATTTTCTGAGATATTTTTAATTGCCTTAATAAAATATTACGACGGTGTGGGTCACCTGAAATAACCGTGCAGCTATTTATTAGAAGAATTTTTTGAATTCTATTAAGAAAGAGTTAATTTTTAAAATATTTGTATATGCACTACAATCAAATCAAGAGTAACGGAGTATTAACAGTAAGATAATTAACTAAATAAATAAATTTAATACAAATGTAAAGATAATCTAATTTTTTCTTAGCTGGCATTTTTGTATCTACAAGCTTTTAAGGAATACAACTTAGCTTTGAAATTTGTTGAGTTTTTTATTCATAATCAAATTGATTGATCAATTCAATCACTCATCTTTGCTTCAATTCATTCGGGCAATTGCTGTCTTTATCAAAGAACATTTTGTTAATTTACATACGTTTTCTTTTCTTATAATCTTTTTAGATACTAGTCCTGGTAATGTCATAGATTTTACCTCCAAGTATGCTTACATAGAAAGTCAATATATAGGAGAACTTCAGCTTCTACCAAAATTTCAAACTTGGCAAATTTAAAAGGTCATCGATATTTGTAAAATGACATCAAAATAAAGTAGCATACCAAAGAAAGATTTATAAATTAAACTACAAACTAAACTTGAACAACTAAAGAACTGTTTGTAATTTTTTCATGCAAATCGAGTAGATATTTTAAGCTATTTTATCTAGTATATATAATTCTTCGAGCTGAAACCAATCTGGTAAAAAAATTACCTTTACATTAAAACGTTATGCTAATAACATTCTACTATTGGTTTTAAGCTTTCACTGAAGTTCTTTTTAGGTGTCACATATTTTGGTGGTCTTAGTAAATTTGACTGAAAAGCCTTGAAAATTGAATGACAAAATTTTTTACAGTGAAGATGTCACTACCATCTGAATTGTAAAACGTTTTGGGTATTTCGAAGGAAATACAAAAACAAATTTTAGCCAAGAAAAGTCTAGACATAAAAATTAAATCTGCATTTTGAAATCTTTCACTTATAATTTTTCTAGATCACAAAATCATCTTGTTTTGATGTTTCTATCTTTAGTTTTTATTTCCTTTTTTTAGAAAATAAAAATGTGTATATAATAAAAAATCTTAGCCCTTAAATTTACGCATCAAACATTTCTAAATTGAAATAAACATTTTTTCTGGATTTATACAAGATATAATCAGTAATATTGCGAAACGTAAACTTCACTCTTGAAAAAGAGAATTTTGGTTAAATTGAAGCAATTTCACCACGCTGTCAGTCAAGCTGCCATCCAGATAACAATTGAAAGTAAATTTGAAACTTTAATTACTTCGAGAAATATTCAAAAAAAATTTGATTAATTCTTGAGAATTTTTTTATGGTATCTTTTCCACTTCTTCATCATTAAATTTTCAAAATATTTTTATGTAAATTGACTCAAACTCAACTAATTGATATTCTATAACTAATTTTTACAAAGTAATTTGGTTTGTTTCAATAACTTTTAATTATTTCATACAAGAGATAGAACCATATGAGTAAAACTTTTCAGAAAATTGAAGCTATTATTTTCCTTAACGGTATCTTGTATCAAGCAATGCTTTAACCACGTTACTTTTATTATAGTAAAGCTTAATGTTTACAGCTTTCTTTTTATAACTTTTTCTAGCATTTGCCTCTCTTTGGATCATCTTTAAATTACCAAAATAATTTATAAAAATGCAAAGGCCGAAATGTTTTTGTTTATAGTTTTAGAAATAAGCTTTTAGACTAAAATGAAATTGAATATTTTGTAAGCTACTAAAACCCAGCTTAAAACACATAAACAGAGAGATTACAAAAATGAACTGAAATGTTTTTAAATGGTTAAATAAAATTGTTGTTAATACTTTTAGAAAGCGTAAATTGATTTCGAGTTTTCAAACATACCAATTGGAATAAACTCCAGTCATTTGTTCTAGCCAAAACTTAGACGAAAAAATGTTGTTGGTGGTATTCAGTTTATATCTCTTAAACCATAATCTGTATTGATTGTACAAATATAAAGAAATAGTCAATTTAGGCTTGAATATAGTCTGTGGGTCAAAAAGGTTAAAACCACTGAATAAATGTATGCATGAAATATCTAAAATATTTTAATTTTCAACATTTGATTCAAATTATTCTGCAATTATTCAAAACTGCTGATTTTACAGTTATATCAATTTTTTTAATTTTTTTAATCATCTTAAAATAAAAATATTTCAGATTAGATTGAAGATGAGTGAGACACATTTAGATTTTATTGTAGGCATTTTTATAAACTTTGAATTCAGCTTAAACTTGATATCATAAAATTTAAACGTGATATACAAACAATTTACACTTATATATTTGTTGATTTGTATAAGGCTTCAAAAACTTAGTAAAAAACATTCAATGCGAAAATCTAAAGATCTAAACTGATTGGGCTCTTCTATCGATTATTCATTGGCTTAAACAACTTATTATGCATAAGAGCTTAAAATTTGAGATAGTAAGTCTGAATACTTTCTTAAATATGATATTGAGCATAATATACGCAATTATCGATAAACAAACTTCTTTTTAGAATTTTAAAACCCCGTAAGCATCTTAAAGTCGTGACTACTTGTAAGTTCAATCAAAGTACTTTAACTTAAAACCTTCGAAAAGCTTTAATTAATGGCCCTTAAATTTAAAAAAACTGGAAAATAAAATATGCCAATGAAGTGGAGGTTATGTAATCAGTTTTTCAGCAAGCTTTTGTGAAATCATGTGAGAGAATCTAAGAAACATTGAATTATTTCAAGTTTAAACTTCAGTAAATAGATTGTGATAAAGTTAGCAAGTTACAGTTTATACACATGCTTTTTGCAAATCGATGATTTATAGTTCATTTGCTTAATGGTCTGTTATACAATCAATGACCTCAAAACTCTTAAAAATGATTATTTTCACATTACTGCATAGCTACTTTCATTTAAACTAAAATTACGCAGCTTCTAGATATAGAACAATGCAAACGGCCCGCAAACCTAAATCCATTATAAAATATAGATGTAACAATTGAAATATACTTATAGAGGCTGCATATACCTCTAAAAACACACTATAACAATAACTCTATCGAATTTCTTGTAAAAGGAAACCAATATCGCCAATTCGGTTTACTTATCATTTAAAAAATAAAAAATTAAGCATCGCTATGAAATCAAAATTCAAACATAAATTGACTGAATATATACTTCAGAATCGTGTTGACAAACACGAGTTTTTCGATTTTCTGATTTCTTCAAATAAGAAGCAATCTTTCACTTTTATTGACTGGATGAATGGAGTAGTTTTTATTCTTGATTTTTTCCTAGACTTACTGCACAAAAATATATTTTGTGACAATTTAAATTGTTAAGAGTTGATAATGAAACAAAACATTTATAAATAACCATGCTAATCAAGATTAACTTCTTATTTTCTAACTGTTTGCATATTCCTTAAATAAAGATATATTTTATTGCAGCTAAAATACTATTTTATGTGTAAGACTCGTTAAGTTTTTATATATACACCTATTCATTTGATGATACATTTTTCAATGGGCTGATTAAGAAATTTCTTAAAAAAAGCTTAAATATTTTGTAAATATCAAGCAAAAACAAACTAAATGAGCAAATAAACTACAAAATTGTTGTTGCTGTCTGATTACATAAAGCTACTTTTTGTTTTAAGAAATACTAAGTTCAGATTCAAACTTTGGAAGTTGTACAAATACAAGCACATAGTCACATTGACAAACTGTTGCTTGTGCTGTAATTTGATTTTAAATCATTCATGCAGTAAAGTATAAAACGAACACATTTTTTTCTTAATCCTATAATTACTTGGTTTAAATCTACATCAAAATCTAAAATTACTTTTTAAATAAAAAAACTTTAAAAATGTTCTTAGAAAACTAAAAATATAACTTTAGAGCTTACTAGCTAATATACCTTATTTGTAAATTAAACATTTGATTCAAAAAATAAAAGTAGTATCATTTGTTGGATAAACTCTTTCTATACACCTACCTAACTGCTATTGCATATTTTCGTAGAAATAAATGAAGACTATATGTTTTACAAGAACTATTCTGTTCCATATATATGGTATGACGCAAAGGTTTTACTACGGTCGCATTATCACTTTACATTACCAATAAATTTTTCTATAATGACTTAATTAAAGTTTAGATTTAAAAATAGATTGTTTTTATTTTGGATTAACATCAGTTTAAAATAAGCATTAAATAACTTTGAAGTTTTGATCAATAGTTAGATGTTGATCGAAGCTTTAAAGTCTTACACTGTGAGTAAACATCAAATAAATCAAAGAATACAAAAGTCGAATATTGTTTTATAACATCAGCTGAAAGATATTTGTAGAACTTTTTAATATTTTCAAATAAATGATAAAGTATTACTTAAGTAAACAAATTAAGGTAAATGTTACAAATACAAGTCCTTTTATTTCAATTATAGATATTGTATTATAAATAGTTTTGAGATAAGTCGTCTTTTGAGCAAAAATTCTTTATAACCTTTTCTGGGTTTTGCTCCAGAAAATTGAACAAGTTTAAAGCCTATAGTGAATTTTGAAAAAATAAAATTCTCAATTATGAAGAACGAAATATATTGATATCAGCTTAGATATCTTATCAAGTAGGAAATGTTGATTAGATAAAAACTTTCACATTAAACATTTTTATTTTATTTATCTATTCTACATTTACAAGTACTTCTGGTAATCGCTTTCAATTGAATCAGCAAAAAGCTTTCAGTTGAAAAAACTGATATCCTGATCGAACTTAACATTTTCTGTTAAGCCTCTAATATTATTGAACTAATTTGAAGATAGACTTAATATTTTTATAATATATAAAAAATATTTTTAATTCATAATTATCTTATTGTCAATATGAAATATGAAGTTTTAGCATATCTCAAAAAATCTTTCTTTTTTAGCCATTATGGGCAATTATTCATCAATTTGATAGAATTTAATGAAAGCCTTAATAAATAATAAACCTCATCATTAACACTCACATAAAAAAAATAAATTCAAAGTGTATGTTATAGTCAGAACTTTTTTCATAAAAAATACGTTTGTATCATCAGCTTAAATCGTAAATAATTTGGGATATAAGTAATAAATAATGATAAATTACCAAGTCAATTAGTAAAAGACTTAACTATCATAAACTCTGACCTTTTTACCATGCGTGGTTGAAAGACTTTACAAGTAGTATTGTTATACTGACATCATTTATCTACAGTTTATCCCGATCATAGTTTAAAAGGTTATTAGGCTTACTAACACTTTATATTTTTGAACAAATAGATTGAAAGCATTTAGCAATATTTGTTTGTTGAAGAAAGTTGTTCAGCCCCATTGATTATTAATATTTTTAGTTATGAGGAACAAAAATTAAATTTCTGAGCAAAAATTTATAATTTGATTTTATAAAATGGACACTTTAAAAGTCTTACTGACTTGTTTAGTTGGAAACAAGCTAGCTTGTGAAATAAACGTTTTTACTTAACTAAATGAGCCTCAACTGTCGATAAATGATGACGTCAGTAACGAATGAGCGTTAGCGTCTAAGCTGGAAAAAGTTTCAGTTGAGAAGAAATGCAGTTGATGAGATAAATAAGAAACAAGCAAAGTTCAGTTTTCATAAAAAGTTTTTTTCTGATTTAAAAATTTCATCCAAAGTAACTTAAAGTTAGTTGATGTGTTGTAAATAATTTATTGTCAACCTGACTTTACTAAATTATCACAAAAACTTATTTTTCAATCATTTTATTAAATAGTTATGGTTTCAGAAATTCTGAAATGAATTATTTTTGTTGACAGATTATTTGACTTCAATATTTTCAGAAATTTTTAAATAAGTTTTAATAATAAAGTTTGATGAAGAGAAAAGCAATGCAACAATTTTAGTTCAATAATTTGCCCTTGAAAGTTTATATTTATAATGTTTACGCTTTCTAGTTTTCAAGGCTTGTGTAAAACTAATACGTCAAATATTTTACTACATTTTCACTTGCAAACTAAACTATTTTCATATGTAAGCATTAAGGAGAAAGTAGATTTAAACAAAGAGCTATTTTAACTTTAAAGACTCAAAATGCATGTCCGCTGATGTAACATCCTTCCTGTTGAAGTTCTTTAGAACAAATAAACCATACTTATCAGACTTATTCATACATCTTATATCTAATTTTGGTTCGTCTTATATATTTCTGATCTGGTTTACTTTATCTTAATCTTAAACTTATCCTTGAAAATCCATCTGTTCTCTCTTAGTTACTATCCTTTCATTTAGCTCACTAAAAAATAAACAGCTAACTCCGCACAGCTGCAAAGATGCTACTTTTGATGCCCATAATTTGACATTTGTTAGCTCACTGTTGTCTACTTATAAGCATACTGCGATGACTGTAGGCACAACATGAAAAGTAAAACTTCTTTCATTCTTATGATACTAACAAACGAAATTGACTTAAGTAAAGGTTATAATCAATTTGATCTAATCATATTAGACTAGATTATACAGGTTAATTTAGTATCAAAGAAAGGATTACATTTATAATTACTTGACTAACTAGAAGCAAAAGAAACGAAATTCTTTTAATACTTTGTCATGCAAACTAAGTAATTTTAGAATATCTTATTTAACTATCTATTATTAAAATATCGGAAGTAAATACTTCAAATCGGTTTTCAAATATTTTTAGGCTAACATATTTACTACACGCTTTTCAACGCACAGATTTTTTGCAAATTTCTACGGTTTTAGTAACTACTACCTAATTGAATGTCGACATATAAGCCATGATATCATTCAACCAGCTTGTTCTGTTATACTCGCCTTTTACGCATATAAAAAGCAGAAAGGTGTTTTTTTTTGGAAAAACTAAGTCATCATAAAGAAAAGCTCTTCTGTTATTATTTGGTAAATCTATAAAACAATCTTATAATAACCATACAAACCTTTTATTTTCAACTATATATTGACAGTAAAACAAGTTATTAATTGCTGTAAGGCTTTTATTTATTTAGTAAATGAAAGGAATAAAAGTAACAAAGAAATTTTGCTTTGTCAGAAACAGAGTAAATATTAGCATTCCATAAACAAATATTGTGATTTAACTTATAACTGCTAAAAAAGAATTTAGTTCTAATTTGCTCTTAAAAAGTCGAATTAAAAGTATAAAACTTCTAATATTATTTCAAGTTAATTAACAAATTAATTCTGAATGTTATTAAAATAAAACTCAATCCTTTCAATACCAAAATGTTTTGTTAGTCAATGTTTTATAATTACTTGAAAAGGGCTACATACGTAATACTTGCATGAAGAAACAAAAGTTAGCTGTTGACAAACTCAAAACTTGCAACTCAAGCAGAAACACCGCAGGTAGATTTAAGTTCAAGTTGACAGATAATTTAAGATCAAGTTGAAAGTTTATAACAGAATTGAAAAATCAAGGAAGTTATTTGTCATAAAAATGTCTTTCAAGCTTATAACAGTAGCTGCAGTTACATAGAAACTATCTTTTCGCAGCCATTGTATGAGAAAAGTATGAATTAAATATAAATGTTTGTCCTAAAATCTAAGAAAGTAGTGCTAAATTATCAAACTCTGTTATCAAAATAGTAAAAATAGAGTGAAAAAGCTGAAGAGACATGCTAGTTGATTTTTGAAACAATTAAATTTAGAAACAGTTTACAAAGCTCATTGCGGTCAGTTTGTGGTATTTTTAACTTTTTACTTAAGATCGTTTAAACGAACGGTTCATAAATACAACATTTAGGGGAATGACATTGAAAATAAATTTGAAGTTTTTAGAATGATTTCTTAGAAATAAAGTCATGAATTAAGCAGATTGTTGAACAAATAGGATATCAATAAAAAAAGCTCTCTACCTTTTTTCTTTTTAAAAAATTCAATACAAGGTGATGATGAGTTTCTTAGTTGATATAAATCATTTTTATTAAAAATAAAATATAAAAATAACTGAACTATAACTTATGCTGACATATGAAAGCTATCTAACATTAAGATCAAGCTATCATAAAGTTATTTATCTACATGTTTACAATATGTATTGAGAAATAAACATATTTAAAAACAAGATAAATTAAGCAAATAAGGTAGACATCTCAAATAAGTTTTCATAGCTACTCTAGAAACATTACAAAATGAAGTTAGGATAAATCTTTTTGAATGAAATAAATATACTTGAAAGCCTTTCTTAACAAAAAGTTAATGTCATAAATCTGCTAGCATAGTAATATACATTTTTATTCTTTTTTAAACTTCTTTTGATATTGGTAAACTTGTTTTTATTAACTGAGCGAAAGGTTTTGTATCAAAAAAGTTTTCAAAGCCCCTCTGTGAATAAAGAAATTCTATTTCTTGGTCTTAAATTTAATATAATCGTTAAATAAAGTTTAGCTAAAAATAAAAATAAGTAAAAAATTTACAAATGTGAAACTAAACTTTATATGTAACATTACAAATTTATCTTCTTGTTTTTATCTTTCAATATCAACTAAACTCCTTTTGCTGAAAGAGATTATTTTTTTATTGTCACATAAAATACGTAAAACATCAGTCTAACTTTAAAATAATCAAAAATTTACTTTTAAGAGAATAAAACTGTGGAATAAGCTAACACCCGCTCTCATAGGCTCATAAAAACTTTAAAATGATGAGCTTGGTAAGTACTCAAAGTGATTTATGTCTCATAAAAGGTATTTAACTAAATTTATGATAACATCTCAAGTAAACAAACGTTTCAACTAGCTAAAAAAGCTTTAAAACAACGATCTAAATTAATAATCAATTACTACATGAATGTCTAATTAACAAAAAGTATGTATTGTTAGCTTAAAAACACTTAGAGAATTTAAAAAATTATATTCCTTACTTAGCTTTTAGATTAATTTTAAAAAATGCCTAACAAATTGAAGATAAAATTTTATGTACTAAGCAATAAATTAAGGAATTAAGTCTTTATACACTTAATCTAACTGTGTAAAGTTTGTTTATAAACCGTTGGTGATTAATCTTATGGCATTTGTTCAAATTAGCTTTAGCAAATTAATTATCAAAGAATTTAGGTTCTAGAATATTTAGTTTTTCATTAGTGTTAATTATAACTTAAGTAAATTTTATTGACATTTATATGACAAAGATCAAACAATTTAAATATCATAATTTAAGTTTGAACTCTTTTCATAAATACTTTAATCTATAAAACGAGATTAAATTCCTTAAACGAAATTAATTTGAGCAAATGTATTTTTTAGTGGCCGAAATCTCTAAATTGACTTGTACTAATCATTTTATGGTTTGCATCTCACCTTAAATATTGTTTTTATAAATTCTATCAATTGTTTATATGGTCTTTAAGAAGTTTAAAATAAAAGAAATAAGTATTATACACAATATTCAGCTTCATTTTTACTACGATGATGTTTTGAATTAGTTTTTCATTACATATATGACAAAAATATATATTTCAAAGGAATAAATAAAGTTGAAGTTATCATATATTTTGTGTATGATTTGATAAGAAGTGATTCGTAAAAAAAGTTGTTTAATAAAATTTCTATCGAATCAACATTTCCCAAACAGTTTTAAAAACCACTGCTGTAATAAGTTGTTTGAAAATAGTTCAACATTCTGTATGATAAATTAGAGCAAATAATGTTTCAATTAACTAAGTCTTATAATCTTCATAAGATTTATAAGCTATTTGCTTCACTTAACTTTGTATAATCATTTTGAGAAGTTTCAATCGTCCTAATGATTTTGGAAATCATTTCTTCAGCACCTTCGTCTACCACCTGAAGACTTTCTTACAGATGTTTTGATAGGCTTAATGTTGTTATTAGAAGAATTTGTAAAGGCCAATAGCCTAAATCGACCAAACATTCTATGAATATTTTCTGTTTAGAAAGTTTATTTAAAAATAATAATTTCTTTATCTATTGAGAAATACGTCAGACAGGTGCAATTATGAACTTAATATTTTAAATTCTTAAAAAGAAAGTTTAACTTACTCAAACTATTTTTAAAGTAAATGTAAACAAAAATTAAATCTTTCTAAATCGACTTTAACTTTACTGAAAAGGTTGCATAGCCTTGTGTACTCTTTACACAAAGCAAATAAACCGAGATAGAAAGATAAAATAAATCGATTCTTAGATATTTTGATGAAAAATAAATTGAATTCGACTAAAAATTTGATTTCATTGTTAGTGTCTTTATATATCAAATTTGTGATAGAAGTGATTCTAGTTAGTAAAATATGAATAGAGATCAGAATATTTAAGCTGCACAATCATAAGATTTTCTTCTAAGTAAATATTAAATGATTTATAAAATAAATGAACTGATAATAAAGAAGAAAACGTTTTTATTGTGGAGCGATAGTTACAAGTTAATATTATTAACAAGTTTAGTTTATCATTTCGATTTGTTTTGTTAAAGAAATATATTAAGGGTAGTACGAGAAATGAAGCCAGTAATTTATAAAGCTTTTACTACTTATCATTTTACTTTATAATTTTACATATTTTTTCACAATATAAACTAAGCTAATGTTAATGAATACTCTAAAGACTAGTAAGTACAACTGCATCTTCTAAAACGACGACCCCTAGCGGTTATGACCAAAATGTTGCCAGCTTTGCCTAAGAGAACCAACTTTAAACGTTAAATGCATATTTCAAGTAAATATTTGGAAACTTAAAGAAAGTTATTACAATAAAGATTTTCTTTCACTTCTAAAAAATACTTTGTATTCGTCTATAATATGTCATTCTAGAAAGAGAGATTTTATTTTATTTTTTAGTTAATTTTATCGGTATGTTTAAGTATGCATTTTCGATATTTTAAAAGAACTATTTTAAGAATAGTTATTTGTGCGAGTGATAATGTTTCAATTGAACAAAGCTTCTTTTCTGTGAGCATTTTTTTTAATAATTGTTTAATTCTTTGGCTAACTAATAGGATGTACTTTAATTCTAATTGATTGAAAAGATATAATTAAAATTTCAAGTTCTTACTCTAATTATTAATATTTCTGATAATTTTATATTTTTTGCATAATCAAGAAGTTTGTTATTAATTGTAAAGAATAATAATATTAATTTTACGTTTAAATATAAATATAGAAATCAGTAGCAAGGAAAGTTTGAAAAGTTAATACGACTTTTCAGAATATAGAAGAATGAATAAATAGATAATTGTCTATCCATGGAACCTTTTTATCTAATCTTTAATTAGTACTAATTTTTAATTAGATTTAGAAAAAATTAAATTTACTTTTTTTTTTAAATCTTTGAAAGTAATTTTTCTATAACTGTTCCAAGATTTTTTATTGGATTAGTTATATTGTTTATGTTTTTACCATAAAAAGTTTTTAATAAAAAATCGATTTATAGAACCTTAATGAAGAAAAAGTTAGTTTTGAAAGGAATTTACTTCATTAAGTGATAAATAGCCTGAAGTACTATTAATTTAATAGAATCTGTCATGGAACTAAATAAAGATGGAAATAAAGTAGATTGATATTACATTTTCTACATCAATTTATTATTGTAATGTGACAGTACAATATTTTGGCATAAGGTAAGAAAATATGTAAGCATTGTAGTATACGATCAATACTAATAAGTTATGACCTTCACTTCTTGTAAATAGATTTGTTGAAACAAATAAATGAAATACAATAAATCTTAGCTTAAAAACTAATATGTTTTAGAAGTATAAATACAAATTGAAAAATAAAAAAGCAAAATAAAATAAACTGAATAATCTACTAAGATAGTAAAATGTATTATTAATTTAAAATAATTTTTAATTTAAATTGTTTTGGTGTACTTTACTAAAACTGCTTAAAATCTTTAATGATTGTAAAATATGACATAGTTATTTTTGAAATAACCTGTAAGCTAATAAAGTGAGAGTATTTTATAAATGTTGTTATAAAGCTTTTAATGTAATAAAAGGCTAATGAAAACTCTTAATATGACTTAATGGTCAATATTTGATTTTAGTTCGATTTTATGAATTAATCTAATAAACATTATTAAATAATGGTTCAACATTGCACATTATAATCAATGACCAGATAAGTAAACTATTTTAATACAAATTTGAAATGTGTGCCCTAAAGTAATAGGTCAACATTAAAAAACTTTAAATCATCAAGTGAACAAAAGTCATATAAAGATATTATTTCGTGAGTTGAATAAAACAGATCATTCTAAAGGTTAATATGCGTTTAGTTTTTTAATTTTAATCAACACTGGCTATAGTTCAAATTATTAAATATCAAATTAATTCAAGTTGTTTCTGTAAAAGAAAGCTTCAAAGATTTTTCAGTAGGTTTTATTTAATATCTTTATATAACTTTGCGATAAACTAAATATATTAACTAATTTATTTATCAGTTTTTAAACCAGAATTTTTTCATACTTAACAAAGAAACAAGAACAAGTTTATTGTGAAAAAAGGAGTTTCTATCTTCAACAACTAATTTATTATGATAGCAAAGTGAAAAAAACATTATCTTTTGTTAATTTACTATTAAAGTTATTTTGTTGGTTAGTTTATTTATTTTCATACCCTTCTACCTTCGGTAAATAATAAATTAAAAAATATAAGAACTGTTGTTTTGCAAAATATTGTATTAAATAAATTCGTTTTTTTCAATTATTCATTAGGTATAGCGATCTACAACTGAACTTTTTATTGATATGTAATTTATTTCTTTGTTTGCAAAATAACTATGAAAATAAAATGTTTGAAATAAAAAATGTAAAGTATTCTTAACTACATAATTTTAAAAACTCACATTTGAAATAGAAAATCATTAGTTAAATAGTTGTAAAAAGACACATTTTTTGTTAAGTTAATCTCAAAGCTTTATAAAAATCACTAAAAAATATATTTACGAGTTTAAAAGATTACTATGTTGTATAATCATGTGTTATTTAAACTATTTCCTATGGGAAATGAGTAATTCATTTAAGAAATGAAGTATCTGGTACTTATTATGTATTTCAAGCTAACCATTTACAGTTTATTATTGTAGCATAAGCAATAAAAATAAAGATGAAAATCTTAAGCTCGAAAACTAGACTGAGAATAAGTAGTTAAATTCATTTTGTTAATTTAGCTGCAAGTAATGTTCTACTTAGAGTAAGGCTTAATTGGCTTTTACTACAGTTGTAATGGCCTGATTCTAATTGTACTCTACAAGCTATAGTTTTAAAAATTGCGCTAATCAACCAGTTTTTTATTCCAAATCAATTTGAAATATGCACAAGTCATGTATCTTACGTTGATTTCAGATTATTGTACAGCTAAAAATCTGCTTCTCATAGAAATAAATGTAAAAAAGGTATATGGACTCAATTAAATATCCAATAAAGTTTTCATCGAATAGATTTTCAAAACAATTTTCTTTTCATATTTTTATTTCTGTGGAAAGATAATAGATCTAAAATAGAAAAGACAGACAAAATTATGAATAGCTCCCTCTAGTGGATTGATATGGTTCATCCTATATCAGGTGGTTTTCTCAAGTTGGGCTTCTTCATAAATTACAAATCGTTATGCATCAATTAACAGTGAGTAGAATGAATTCATGATGCTTGTACAAAAGCTGGTGAGGTTATAGATCAGTAAGGAGTATGCATGTTGAATGTATAAAAAGTGAAACTGTTTATTTTTACTATGATATAAAAATACTTATACTGAGCAAGAAGTTATGTTTTAGTGCATCCTTCTTTTTTTCATCTTCTTCAAAGCAACTTTTGTTACTCAGAGTTATGAAAGAGATATATCAAAAAACTAATCAATAAAGACTACATGTAAAACCTTTATTTTTAACTTTTTGTCAAAATTCCAGATTTAATGGATATATTGAAATATAAGTATTTAAAGACTTGTAAAAAATCTATTCTTTCAAACAGATATTTCTTTATAAAAACTAAATGATTTGAGCTTCTTCTAACTGTGGCTTTTTTTTTGTAAAACATTTTGGAATTCATTGTACAAGATTTTTAAACTTCGATTTTTTAGCTGCCATATCTTCACTTTGATAAAAATGTTTTTTTAGTCTCGTTTGAAAGCATAAGTTTAAAACTACAACAGCTTTGTCGGTAAAACAAACTAAATGTACTCTTACGTGAAAATACTGTATAATGTAATGAAAAAATGTTAAAATTTTTTCTAAAGCTCTTAATTGTGTGATATTTTGTTAACCTTTAAGGTTGCGTTAACCTTTGTCTACATTTGTAAAGTTTTTTCAATAAAAGTTATTTCAGATCTCTTACTACGTTTCATTTAAAGAGTAGATAGATTCAAGTTTTATAATCTTTTTCTTATGATTGTGCCAGGCTACATCTTATCTCTGCTTTCTTCAAGGCTTAAAATCGATATTCAATTGGCTTATTACTTTGTTATACATTATTTATTTGACCTACACCTTAAAACATTTTTGATTTAAACAATAATAAATAATTGATAAATTGTTTTGTCGCCTTTTAAGGAAAGACAAATTAATAGACTTCTCTTTGGTTTATTCTATTTGCAAAAGTGAATCATTTATGGTACAAATCTGATCAATTTTACAATTTTAACAACTAGTTTTAAAACTTAAAGCTAAAAGCAAATTGAAATTGTCATATGATGCTGAAAGCTAAAAAAATATATTTTGTATTTTTTGTTGCTTTTATAGTAGTAACTGTTATTTAAAATTTAAAAATCTGACAGTTTCTAATTTATTGATTGAATTGATTTTTGTTTAGTTCCATTTTGAATGGTTTATAATTGCAATTTAAAGTTCTTGGTAAAGTAATCATATGATAAGTTTATTTCACTTTTATATTTTCTAGCAACTTTAGTTTTTATAGAGTTTCTTGCTTACATTTATTTATGAAATCAAGTAAAATAACATTAATGTCCTTAATTCATTTTATCAGTGAGTAACTTTATCTTGCCCATCTTTGAAAATAAAGTAAGATAAATTTATGGGACAAATTGTTCTTAGTAGTACAAAAGTACTCATATTTTAGCAGCAAAATTAGATTACAATTCTCTGTTATGTTTCAATATGTGTATCTTGTGACATTTCAATGTTTATTTTTAAAAAGAAACTAAAAAACGACTTCTTTGTATCAACTTTTACACGTTTATAGACTACGTTGTTGTAACGTAAGTGCCTAAAATTTTGCCCAAGAGAATAAAACGTCAGTTGTTGCTTAATTTAAACGATAAAAATAAACAAAAAGCTTTATATTATGTGTTGAAATTTTTTAGCAAGCTTCTCACTTTATGCTTTGAAGCAGGGTATAATTAGTTTATTTCTTCTTCTGCATGTTAAGAGCATGAGAAAGCTTGAACATTTGTTTTTGATTTTTTTGAATATTATCTTCAACAAATCCGACAAAAATTAAGCTTGAATTCAAATCAAGAAATATTTTTCAGCTAACGTTTCGTAAAAACAATTAAGTAAGTTTTTTTTACATTTTATTGTTATTTTTTACATAATAGTTTAATAATGTTGGCAAGCTGTCCAAAGGAATATTCATTAATTTGAAACATTAACAATAAATTAAAGTTTGAAAGTGAATATATGTTTTAAAAAATCGGTTTTTTAAATTAGCTTTCATCAAGTAATTTCTTACAAATTTTATTCAGCAAATTTTAAAGTTAGTTGTTAAAATCAAACGAAATTGAAATGGTTATTCATAGCAAAATAGGTCATCCAAATTTCAAAAACTCTCACTTCAGAGAAAGTCACGAAGTTCATTTGCAAGAATTACAAGCGACTGAAGCTTCACAAATTGCCCACAGTCATCACCATCATCAACTGAGTGAAAACTTAGATCATGACAGCTTTAATCATTCAAATTCAATTATCATTGCCAAGTTATCAGATGATGCAACCAACGATCATATAAGTACAAATGACGAATTTACGGAAAGTTTCAATGAACTACATAATGGCCAACAAAACTCAATTCAACATGGCGATGAAGAACACCTAAGTTTGGGTGTTGAAGAAACTCTTGTCTATTTCCTACTTGCTCTATTACTTGTTTTTCTTTTTGTGCAAATGGCAAGATGCATACGCACAACATTAGACCCTTATCATACGTTTGCACGAGCTGCTTGGTTCGAAACCTTAACAAAAGTGCGAACTGATGCATTTGTATGAAATGAAGCCAAGAGGGTTTATAAATTGTTTTAACATTTATAACTGGTCTGTGCTATTACCAGTTATAAGGATTAAGCATCTCTCTTGAGATAAAAATGTACATTATTCACTAAAAAGAATATTTTTGAAGTATATACAGAACTTTCCACTTGAATAATTTATATCAAAATTAATTAAGGTTAAATATCTATCGATTTACCTTTAGCTACACTAACAAAATTAAGCTGTGTGATTTTTTAAAATCTTCTTTAAACATTTAATTGTTATTTGATTATAAATTGTCTAAAAAAGTTGAATTTTAAACTAGTTCATGATTCATTTTTTGTTCTAAGACTCAAAAGATGAAGTAAGTTCGAAAGTTTAAACATTTCTGAACTGTTATATAGAATTTATCTAAACAATTTTCATAAATAAAACTATATTAAAAGTTATATGAAAAAAATTAACAAAAACACTAAATACATTAATTTGTATTGTTAAAATTCTATTGTACAAAACTGCCTTTATAAGACCTTTTTTCTATCATCATTTTATTAAGAAATTTTGTAAATATAGTTATTTATTATGTAAACTTTATGTTTAGTAAATAATAAATATTTTTTTGAAAGTTAAAAATGGATCGATAGTTTTTATAGCAGCAGTAAGTATACTTTTCAACCAAATCTTCTAATTTTTGTTTCTAGTTTGCAAAATAATGAACTTATGATTTAAGTAGAACATTTAAAGCATTTGTAAGAAAGTTCTTTTAACATCTGAATTTATTCGTTCAATTTCTTACAAAAGGGTATTTGATTAAAGAAGATTATATTATTTAAAAAAATATGTCGTCAAATAAACTTTAAAAGTTGAAACATTTGTTCAAAAAATTGTGTTTATATTGTGTCAATGTTTGAAAACAAATTTATAAAAAGTTACTCGTTTTGAAAGCAGTCAGAAGGTTACAATTATTTCTACTTCTTTTTTTATCTCGTTTTCACATTACAAATTAGTGGTAAGGCTAATCTACATACTGTTTTCATATTCTTTTTTATTTTATCAAGCTACAGGGAATAATATTATACACAGAATACTTTTTCAGAACGCTCTAAAATAACATTCAGAAGTTGCTTATCTACTATCGCATTTATTAGTCTGGATAATGTATTTTTAATTTATATCTAGTTTTTTATGTCAATCAAGCTGTCTAGCTTTGAAATTCTACAATCCTCTTGGTGGAAGTTTTAACCGCAAGCTCGTCTAAATTGGTTGTGGATGTATTGGAGGCATGTTGACAAATAATTTCTTATGTGAATTGGAAACGTTAAAAAAATAACATGAATAAACAATTATAAAGTATTTAACAGATTTTTAAAGTCTTTTTTCATTTGTAAGTATAGTTTTGTGTAGCATTGTACAAATTATTATTTTTTTCTAAATAGATTTAAAAATGTCTGAATTTTTTTTTAATTTAAAATAATTGACGTTTTCCTATATAATAAAAATGAATGGTTTTACAAAGTTCAGGAAAATAAATTCTACCATGAGAGTTTAAAAGGCTGTTTAAACGTTTAACTTAAAGTTTAGTTCACATTTATGATAATACAAATTCATTCACTAGCATTTAGAATATTAAAATTACTTATTATAAACACACCATTACTCTAATGCAAATTTGATTGTAAGTAATAAGTAATTTTATAGTAACAGCTATAAGAGCTGTAAAGTAAAACCAGTTTGCTTTAAAAACTTAAGTCTTTAAATGTAAAAATAACGTCTAACTATAGCAGCTGATTACAGGTAATATATTTTTAATTGATTTACAATATTTAACGCCACGTAAAATCTTAAAAGCTACTCCTCTTTGAACCATAGATGTCAACATGTCTTACTTTCTTACTTTAACTTTCAGAATAGATAGTGAATAATTGATGCAAAGATCGTGCATGCTTCAATATCACTTCAAAAGCGAATCATGTGAACATATACCCACTAAAAAGTAAATATTTAAGTTTAAAGTATAGCAAGTCTTTTGTCTAGTTTAGCTTTTTATTGTAATCAAGTAATACAGTACTATATTATATTTTGCAAGTTCTAAGATAAGCTTAAAAGATTTAAGGCTTAGCTTTTATAGAAAGTTTAACACTAAGGCATTTCCATTTGATAAGTCAACAATTTAATAGTTAACCACACCTAATTATAAAATATAGCTCTATACTTTTAGATGTTAGTTTAGTTTCAGCTTGATAAAATGTACACATTTAAAAACAAACTTTAAAAACCTATTTATTCTATTCAATTTGACTATTAGAGAAACACAATGTATACAGAAAGTAAAAAGTAGGTTACAAAAGAAGTGATCAAAATTACTTGTGAAAAAAAAAGATTTCTACAATAGATTAATTTTTATATTTTCAACCTTTACTATTAAACTGAGTGTTTAGTAGATGTCAAAAGTCAAAAATAAATAATTTTTAGATTTTTAGAAGATAAGTTTTATTTGACGCTTTCATCAGCCAGAATTAATTGTTCAGTTCTCTTACTGCTCTTGTTATTGCTTAATTTGAAATTATTATTACATGCATCGCCAACTTACAAAACAAAACTATTATTTTTGATGATAAATGAAAACTATATAGATAATATTTTAAACTAAAAACACTAAATAAATTTAGTACAATTTACCATGTAAGATATTAATTGAAAATTATAATAGTATCTTTTACTTTCATTGATAGTTAAGTAACACAGAATATAATCACCATCAGTAATTCTTTTCAAGTTTTGAACATTTTTTGAAACAGCCTTCCAGATGACTTATTATCTATTTTTTTATGATAACCAAGATTTTGATTTAAAAAACTATCTAATGAGCTCAAAAAGTTATCCTTATAATATAATTACTTTTTAATTTTAGTAAGTTTAAAAAATAATTGATTTGTAATTGAGACTATATACTAAAAAAGTTTTACACTATTACAAAAAGCGAAGATAAAAATTAGTGAACATTTTCGTCTACTGAAATAAATTTTTCTTCTACAGAATTTCAAACATGCTAAATTCTATTTGAACAAAATCTAACTGAAATGTTGATTATTAAAGTAAGCAAGTAGTGCTTCTAAAATATTTTGACCAAAGATACTTTTAAAGAATGAGCATCTTTACATTTGGTTGTGAGATTCTTATGTTTCACTGATTTATTTTATATTCTAGGTTTGAATAATATTCATTTATATTTGTTTGATAAAACATTCAAAGCTTATTTTGTACATAACTATATTTTTAAATAGTAAAGAACTAATTTTAATGTACGAGAACTTTTAGGGATTAATAAAAACTTTCGCTTTAAGAATAATTCCTACCTAAATACTTCAAAAGATATTTTAAATGATTTTGTTTTAGCGTTGCTGTCAGTACGATGTAGAAATTTACTGTTGATGTCAACTAAACTTTTAACTTTAACTGTTTAGCAAAACAACAAATCGTATATCAACGTCGCCAGGCTGCTTTTTATAAACTACTTATTAGAAATAAAATATATAAAATTATTCTAAAAACAATAATGTAAACGGCTTATTTCAAGAAGTCAATGAAATTTCCTGAAATAATAAAAACTTGACTAAATTACCTGAATAGTATAACTTGAGCGTTTTAATCGTTTGAAACAAAATAATTATTTCCTATTATCAAATTGTTACAAAGTTTTATCACATAAATGCTCTGTCACAAGTTACGTTAGTTTAAAAAGACCCGATTCTTCTAGCTTCACAAGAATCGTTCAGATGATAAAACAAACACGACGCGTGCTTTAAATAAAGTAAATTGATTGAAAAAAAAAGGAAAAAAATCAAGAGTTTATGAAGAGTAACAAACAGTCATCATCATCATCCAGTCCTTGCCTGTCATGCTAGTTGGTGCGAAAAAGCTACTTGAAATACATCATCATACGTAGAAGCAAAATGAACTTCTAAACCATCTTTTATATAATCAGCAAGATCATTAAAATCTTTCTGGTTTTCTTCAGGTAGCACAAGAACTTTTACTCCATCTCGTTTAGCCTTATATCAATTAGAAAAATGAGTTTAATTTGCAACAGATACTTGAACACTTACAGCAATTGTCTTTTCTTTAATTCCACCAACTCGAAGAACCTTCCCTGTTAATGAGATTTCACCTGTCATAGCAAAGTCTTGGACAACAGATTGGTTCATGGCGAGTGATAATAGGGCAGTGACAATCGTACAACCGGCACTGGGTCCGTCTTTAGGAGTTGCTCCCTAGAATAATGATTCAAAATTATTTCAAGATTGAAAGTAGTGAGATTGATCAACCTCTGGGACATGGACATGGATATCTGATCCTGAGAAGAAATCGTTATCGGGAAACTTGGAGCGTAAGACTCTCCTAGCAACAGTGGTTGCTATGTGAACAGATTCCTTCATCGTGTCTCCAAGGCGACCAGTCATTTGAAGATTAAGATCTTTGTTTTTCGAAAGATTTTTCATTTTTTCACAACACTCGATGTAAAGAGAGGAACCTCCTACGTAAGAGGCGATGTCAGTGTGGGGTGGAAGTTACTAAGTAAACAAACCCATTGCTGTCCATGCCAACCCCATTACTACTCCCGGAGGAGTGGTTTCATACATTCGACTGGATGTAAACAAAGGTTTACCGATAAAATCTTCTAAATTTAATTTATTGACGCATATAGATTCACTTGAAGGTTTCTCATCGCTTACAATTTGCAAAGCAGCTTTACGGTGAATCTGAAATCAAAAGATCTTCAATCAAGTATCAACATCAACATCAGTCGTCAAAACCTTCTCAATATGTTGCAGAAGATTTCGAACTCCACTTTCACGACAATAATTTTTGATGAGAACATCTAGCGCGTCTTCTTCTATAAAAGCCATCGATTCGTTGACACCACATTGAGTCTGTGCTTGCGGAATCAAGTATTTCTAAACAGCAACATCGATTTGAATCAACTCTAGGTAGATGGTTGATGTTGATACCTGTGCTATTGCCACCTTTTCTTGAGCAACATACCCTGAGACCTGTATCAACTCCATTCGATCTTTCAGCGCATCAGGGATTGTATCAATCACATTAGCGGTGCAAATAAACAAAACCTATTTGATAAATTCAACTTTATATCAAGTTTTATTTCATAATTTAATTTGTAAATACTTTGGATAGGTCGACGTTGACATCAAGATAATGATCGAGAAAGTTGTGATTTTGTTCTGGATCTAATAACTCAAGAAGAGCAGAAGATGGGTCTCCTTGGAAACCACGGCCAATTTTATCAACCTAATATAGAAAATAGAAAAAGTATTTCTAGTAAGTATACGAAAACACAAAAAAGATTTCAATTTCAAAATATCTTTAAATCAAATTAACTGATCACAAAATACCTCGTCAATAAGAACCAGTGGATTTTCTGTGGCAGTTTTTTTTAAACATTGGATGATCTTACCAGGCATAGCACCAACATATGTTCGACGATGCCCTTTAATTTCCGCTACATCATGCATCCCACCAACACTAAACCGGAAGTACTACAAATAAAACATCATTCACATCTTCAATTAATTTCTACAAACATAACCACAATTACTTCTCTGTTTAGTGCACGGGCTATTGAACGAGCAATACTTGTCTTTCCAACTCCAGGTGGTCCATAAAAACAAAGGATTTTCCCATAAGATTTCCCTTCTAAAAGTGAAGTAACAGCAATAAATTCTAAAATTCGTTTTTTTACATCCTCCATTCCAAAATGGTCTTCATCCAAAATCTTGAAAAAAATAAAAATCAGTTCAAATTCTACTAAACACAAAAATAAACTTAGAAAAGTTGGATTGTATTTAAAGTAAATTACAAGTACAATTTTTAGAATTTCTCTTTATTTTTACCTGTTTAGCGGCAGGTATGTCTAATCTGTCCTGACTGGATTTTCCCCAGGGTATAGAAGTCAACCAGTCCAAATAGTTCCGAGTAACACTAATAAGAATGGCAGGTATTGACCACAAAGATTTTTAAGACAAAAATAAGTCCATTTAAAAGAATTTTAAAATTAAATCTTCGAAAATTTGAAGGTGATGCAATTAATAAACGATTTGGAATTCTTACTTAAATTCAGAGGAGTGATTATCAAGAAAACCGAGTTTAGAAAGCTCTTCATTAATCACGTTTTCGACGTGTTTAGGAACTTGTAGATCTTTCAAACGAGCACGGAACTTCTCCTCAATTGCATCTTTATCTTCCTTCTCCAGTCCTGATTAACAACACTGATCAACAACTACAATCAAATTTGACTTGTCATAAATACCGAGTTCTTTCTTTATTATTTTAAGCTGTTCATTCAGCAAATATTTCCTGTGGGTACTTTTGATTTTATCTTCAACTTCGCGACCTAATCGTTGTTGCAGTTTACTCAACTCAAGTTCTTTCTTAAGTAATGATAAAGACATGTATAGCCGTTCACGGACCTACCAACAACACATGTTTCAGCAAATTGTCAATTTAACTCCAACAACAACAACAACAGCAACAACAGCAATTGACTTGTTTGTAAAGAAGAACGTTTATTTATTTTATTTCTTCAACTCACATTCATTTCTTCGAGAATATTTTGTAAATCAACAGTTTCAGCGCTGCTCAAAGCAGCTCCCATATCAGCTAAATATTCCGGGTTATCCATAACACGTTGACCAGCCTGATGAAAAGTCCTTGTGCTTTGATTGATCAATCAAAGGTGCCTGTGTAACTTACTTGAACAATTTGGGCAACAGATTCCCGGTATAATGGATTTAATGAGATGATATCTCGAATAGTTTTCACTACTTCAGCAGTTAGGGCTTTTATCTAAAAATATTTTCTGTAATCACTTTATATTTTAAAATAAATCATAAAAACTAACTTCAATTTGGTTTGCTAGTTACCATATGATAAATAATTTATATTTATTTTTATTAATTAAATACATAATTAACGGAAATAAATATATATTTATTAAAAATTTTCATTTTTTTATTAGAAGAAACGTCCTGCTTCAGCCGAGAACGATCATGCTGTCCCCGCCAGGGCAGAAGTTATTAAGATCCAGTTGTTGCCCATGCAGCAGGATTCCACTCTCAACGCCACAAAGGCTATGCAGCGGAACAGACGGACTCATGCAGCTGGCGTCGCAGGAGCTGCCAGAAAGACACGGAGTACAGTGACGAACTGCCTACGGAGCTCCAACTCCGGCTTTGAACTCGGGGTTTTTGTCATGCTACCAGACTCACAGGGCCTTTCTACATGGGATTTTTTATGGACTTTTTCTTGTCACTAATAAGTGTCCACCTAGGATCAAGCTCGAAACCCCCCGTTTGTTAAGCAAGTATGGTAAGCGCTTCGCCACACAGATGGACAAAATTAATCCATAATATTTAAAATAATAATGAAAACTTTTTCAAATAAAATTTTCAAATTGTCATCATAGATTTATAGAAATTGAAATATTCAACTTACATCTTCATCAGCAGATTTTAAGAGTGGAACAACATTTTCAACTTTTGCCATTAAAACCCCTAAGTCAATCTCTTTAATAGATTCATCTTCATCAACAGACGTTTTTGAGTCTTCTGAAGTATTAAGCTTGTCATTAAGTTTGATTCTGAAAAATCAAAACCAAATAGAAGTCAACCATCAACATTAAATTCATCTGTACATGACGCAGACCTTCTATGACCCATTACAACCATTCGAAGCTTATCACCAAGATCTTGAACTTCATGGATTTGAACAAAAGTTCCGATTTGATACAAATCATCAACATTATCAACAACTTCAGACAAATTTGAATCATCTTTTTTCACAAAAACACCAGCATATGGAAGAGACAGACTAGTTTTCTTCCTAAGTAGCTCCATTAAAGTTGGTTCTTTCACCTAAGATGAAAAATATTCATCAGATTAAATGAGAAAGACAATATTGGGGCCTACCTCAATCATTTTTATAAATCTTGGAAAAACTGGGTTGCGATTTACAGCGATTATAGGAACATTAGGAAAATGCTCTGGTACACTGAAGGTACTCAACGCATTTGAAGGATGAGGGTCAGAAACCGGCTGGACTTCGTGTAATTCTGAGAGAAAAATCATAATCAAATACTTTTAAGTTTAAGAAATTGAATTTCCTGATGACTCACTGATTTCGGTGGAGTCATCATCAGGATCATCACTTTTATTATCATTAGAAGACGGGAGACTATAATTTCGAATTGAGCTACAAATTAAATTGCTGGGTGAGTTTCTTTGAAAGAAATGAATGAATAACTGTGATGGCTTATAAGTATTTGATGAGTAAGACATACATCTTAACAGATTTTGACACTTTGTTTTATTATGTAATTTACAGACAGTGTATTTTAGATATGGTGTAGGAACTTTTAATGCATGAAGTAAACCAGAAGTTGTTGAGAATGTAAGACATAGTGATGAGAGTTTAGCCAACATTATTATTTTTTCTAGAATCCTAAAAAAAGATATTATAATTATTTTAATCATTTTCAAGCAATAGTTATTCAAATAAATTATTAGATGTTTTAAGGTTTTATAAATATTATCTATAAATTATTGACAAAAATTTTTAAATAATAATAAAAATAGGTTACTGTAAAAAAGCTTGTTTTAAATCATAGAAAAGATCTGTTTAGCCATAAATAAAGTACTTGATCATGTTTTGATACTTATAAAATTAAATCATACTAAATAAAATTTATAAATAAAAATAACATTAGTTTCATTAAATATAAAGACATGCATAAATAAAATCAATATGTTTAATTGAAATAGAAAAAAAATTATCTGAAAAATAATAAAAGCAAACTTGTGCAACTTGATTAATAAAAATAATATTAAGCTGAACTCATTAAAAAGACATAAAAAGAATAATAAACAAAGTTTTCAAAAAGTCTTAAGTTTCTAAAAGCTTTTTTATTATTGCTCCTCTATTCTTAGGTAAGGTCTCAAAATATTCTCTTTGCAAACTACTATACTTTTCTTTTACTTCAATAATATCTCTATAAGATGCATCTTTCCAATTATGATTAAATCTTTTTAAGAGTTCTAACTGCTTATCAGGCTCTGGTATACAATTAACTGGTGGCTTATAAATTAAACCCTCATATTGTAACTGAGTAAACACAATAACACCTCTTATAGCAAACCACCCACCAAATTTAGGATGTATACATACTCCATACAACTTCATATCATCTTTAAATTTTTCCATCTGATAATAATAGGCAACACCAGCAACATGAGCAGCAGTTTGAACTAATACTTGAGGTCTTCTATTTGGTAAAAGTTCATAATCATACTTGCAGATAGGTTTAAAGTTGGAAAACTGTTGAACAACTTTTTCAATATGACTTGAAATACAAGCATCAACCAAATCTTTATTATTAAACAAAGAATTTGTTTTAATAAAAGGTATAAAAGCATTTTCAAAAAAACTTGGACAAGTCAGAATAACTGCACAAATGGTATTATCTTTATAGTTCAGATTAAAAGCAGGTGAAACTTTGTTATTATACCAATCTACTTTAAAAAAAGCAACTTCCATTCCTAATGGCTCAAGATAGTTTTCCATTTTGTACTTGATTTCTAAAACTTTATCAGCCATGCCAACTTCTAATTCTATTCAGAAGTACTTAGATAGAAAGAAATGGATTGCAAAATACTGTAGGTACAGCTTAACAAAATAATAAAAATGTTTTATTTCTTCCACAGACTTGAAGTAGAGAATTTTGAAACAGCATTTATAAAAGTAATCAAAAGTACACAGCTAGCTCTTTGTAACAAAAAAGTTTGAAATATATAACAATATATACTTTACAAATAAATACATAAATAGATAGATAACAAAATCTAAAGCTGTAAAAATATCGAACATAACAATTAATTAAATAGCAAAAATATATAATATATAAAATACAATTAAAACCTGACAAAAAGTTTTTCTAACAGATATTAACTTTTATAAACAAGTATCGTAATTTGTTTCTAAAAACTAATTTATAGTATGACAGATTTTTATCAAAAAAGACCTATTCAAAACATTTAAAAAATACTTAGAAGATAGAATTCTACAAAGTTATTTAATACAATAGTTTTACATATTTCTTATTAGATTGATTTTAACATAAAAGAAAAATAGTAAACGCTTTTTTAATCAAAACAGTTTATACTTAAATTTGAAAATTAATAAATATTTTTTAAATCTCAAAACTACAACAACACAAAAAATAAATAACAAATTTAAAAAGTAAGAATCTAAAATTTAACATGTTGTAAAACCTTAGTTTCACTTAATATTGAAACTTATAGAGAAAAAGAATTTTTGATAAAATGGCTGATAAAATAATATTATTTTTTAGTCTTAAGTACAAACTAGTTTTATTAATTAAAGGTATAAAAAGTAAAACATGAAAAATATATTGAATTGTAATTATTAAAATTTTATGGTAGAAAGTAATAAGGACATACTTGTTCTACTTACACAATACACTATACATATACACTGAAAAACACAAATCTAGCTATTTTTGTTCATCTCTTTCTTAATTACGTTTTTCATTACAAAATGTAAATGCCGATTGGTAAACCTGTCAGACATATTATAAAAATATATAAAGTCAAGGCGATATATAAATATATATAGAGTAATATATATAAATAATATATAAAGTATAGGCATTCTTTATACCCGATCATGGCAATACTCCTTCTCTTTCCTACTATGACATTCTAACAAATGTCTCTGAAATGGTAGATCTTGACATAACGGTCAATATGGTATATAACGCTATTTCTTCTTTAAAATCATCAGTTTCCAATACCCCAGATCAGATCCCAGCTTTGTTTTTAAGAAAAACTACTTCCTCTTTATCGCTACTCTTTAAAAAGACTTTTAGGCGAGGAAGAGTTCCACAAACTTGGAAGAAAGCTATTATTACTCAAATTCATAAAAAGGGTCCCAGAAACACTGCACTTAACTACAGACCAGTTTCGCTGACATCAGTTATCTGCAGAACTCAAGAGCATATCATTCACAATCATATGACCAATCATTTGATGGAGCACCATCTAATATCTGATGTCCAGCATGGCTTTGTGAAGCGGAAATCTTCCCTGACTCAACATCTCACTTTTCTTAATGATCTTACAGCCCATTATGAAAGTAACACTCCCTGTGACATCATATATCTCAATTTTGCTAAGGCGTTTGATTCTGTCCCACACACTAAGCTCGTTACTGTATTGAAAGCTCAAAAATCAACAGCTTTATCTTAGTGGATTAAAGATTACCTATCAGGTAGAACCCAACAAACTCGTGTAGAAAGATCTTTATCTACTTCTAGTCAAATCACTAGTGGTGTTCCTCAAGGTTCCGTTCTGGGTCCCCATCTCTTTTTAATTTTCAATGAAGGCCTCATCAGAAGACTAGTAGCAGTAGATGATGTCAGTGTGTTTGTGTATGCAGATGACATCAAGCTATTATCTTGTAATCCTTTATAACTTCAAACTGTACAACACACTGTAGAAAATTGGTCTACGAATTGGCAGCTCAGAATCCAGCCAACAAAGTCTGAACTTATAACTTTTTCTCGTAAGCCAGCTGCAAATTCCTTCAACCAATACCTCATCAATGGATTCATTATTCAACGAGTATCTTCGGTCCTAGACCTTGGCATTACTCTATTATCTGACTTTAAATGGCACAGTTATGTTTCCAAAATCAATCAACCTTGTCTTTCTTATTACAGAGACTTTTAATTCTAAGGATCCATACTTCTTTATAAATCTCTTTAATTTGTACGCAAGTTTAATTCTTGGATACAATGTCAGTGCATGGATACTATATCAAGTTGGTGATATCAAAAAAATCGAAGCTGTTTAGACAACATTTACGAGATTAGTATGTTAACTTAATATTAAATACCATAGTTATAAATATGCCCAGCTTTTTCAATTTAGATACTTTGGAAATTCGACGAATTAAATACAACTTAATTCTTATTTTTAAAATGATCCCAATTTAATTGACCTTTAGTTTGATGACTTCATCACTGGTCCTTCCTTCAAGCTATACCAACTCAAATAATACACATTACATCTTAATAAGCCCATATCACCTGGTGGATTGGTCAGAGCAAATTTTTTTCTCATACCGCACAATTAGTACATGGAACCAGCTGCCATCAGATATTGTCATGTCAGAATCATTCGCATTATTCAAAAAGAAGTTGAACCGTTATAATATTGCCAACACTACCATTTCTAAATTGTGAATTTTTCCATTTTTTAATATTACTATAATTATTACTGTAAATGTTCACTTTTATATGTTTTAAGGACTACCGAAATGCCATGTGTTACATCTTTTTATTTATGTATTTATAACCTAATAGATGTTATTTGTGAGAGTGTGTGTTAGCGAGAGGTGCTTTCTTCAGGCACCCTCCTTCGCATTTATTGTAATAAACAAATAATTGATTGATAGGCTTATTCTATTTTTCAAAGTGTTGAGCCAAACTTAAAAAATTATTTTTCTGGTTTACTCAACAAAGTATGATTTTTTATCTTGTCATTATCAACAGAAATATTTTGCAAAAATACTATGTTACCTTGTAGTAACCAAAGAAAAAATATCTAAAAACAAAAGTTTAAAATATTAATGACATAACTGCATGAAAAATAATGTATCAAAATTTTATTTTAAATAGCAATAGTCGATGAGTTAAAAGTTAAGAAGACACAACCTTTTATACAACTACAAGTTTTGATTAGCAACTGAAAAACAGCTTGTACAGAATTGTATGTTCGAAAAGTCAATTGATTTTTCTTATAATTGAAAAAATACGTTTTTAAAAATTCTTGTTTGAGTTCTAAATTTAGGATTTATGTTTATACGAAATGACTTAAGTTTAAGTTAGATTGTTTTAAATTGTTTATAAAATATTTGAAGTAGCTAAAACTGCTTTGGCGGTGATTTATAACAACTTTTTGCAATTTAAATTTAAAATTTATTGCTTAAGAAACAATAAAAGCTGTGTAGAATTGGTTTGTAAATTAGTTTTTATCGACTTGAAATAAAAAAAAAGAATTATGTCATTAATCAGCTAAGGAGTTTACAATAATAACAGAAAGTTTTATAGTTTAAGAAACCAAAAAAAAAATAACAAAAAAACAAAAAAATATAATAACTAATGACTTTTAGGATAGTTGAGATTAAAATACAATTAAAAAAAGAAGGAAGAGAAGAGGAATAACAATGATGAAGCATTTATCAATGAGCTGTCTGTGAGCTTGCCCTCATCAACATCAGTAGGCTTGGATCACGATTAACAGCTGATCGAAACTCATCAAAAGTAATTTTACAATTCCGATCTTTATCCATCCTCTTAAATATGTCTTCTACTCTTTCATGTGGAGTCAGATGATCCTGCATAGTTCGCTGAATCTCTTTTTCGCCAACCATCTTGTAAATCGCCTGCAAAAAGTTCTTTAAGGGCAACATAAAAAATTGAAATAAAGAAGTAAAATGCAATAAGTTGACTAATTGATGAAAGTTTTTATAAATGTACTATTTCAGTATTCAAAATTTCGATTTTTAACAGAATTTGTCTGCACAATAAGTTTCCTTGAATACAAGTTGCTTTGAGAATGAGGAACGTAACCAGCTCACGTTTTTAAAGTTTGCTTAAATCTTAATCGAAAAGATTGGAAAAGCAGAAGGTGGTTTTCCTTAAGCTTGGACTTTTAAAATTGTCATCAAGTTAAAGACTTTAAATGTTTTAAGATATTTTAAATAACGGTTTAAACACCTGAGATTGAAAGCTCTTATAAATGAATTTTTTCTACTAAAAAGATGATATTTAGACTAATTTAATGTTAGTTTTCCAGTTAAAGAAAAAACACAACTCAATTTTGTGTTCCTGAATATTTAACATGCTTTGTTAATCTAATATCTTTAATAAGCCTTATAATTTTAGAGTAACTCAAATTTTTTTCCCTAAAGGCTGGCTACAAACATTCAGATGATTTTGGCCATCTTTATCTTTTCTTCTTGAGCAATAAAATCATTTATCAGTTCAATAAATTAATTCGGCAATAGATGACTTCTTTTCTTTAAGCATTGTGTTATAAAACTTTTCCGAGTGTTTTTCGTATATAAAAATACTATGTGCAAACTTCTCGAATATTTAAGTAAACTTTCATCTTGTACTTGGCTTTTTTACAGTGTATTTCCAATAAATCGTTGCTTTTAAATCTTTCAAATGTCATGGCGTGAAATTTACATAATTTTAACATGGAAACTAAAACATATTTATTGAATTTTGTTTTCTTTCATTAATCGATACAGTAAGCTTGTGAATACAGAGTAAAAATACGGCTGTTAAAATCCTAGATAAGATTGTCGACTAAAATGAAAAATTAAGAAGCAAACTGAAGCTATTTTTGTATTGATTACTACTATAAAAGTAATTAATTTCTGTGTTTGATCAAATATGTTTTCGATTAAGCATTTTTAGTACTCAAAATATCTAGAATAGTTTATCATTAGCTGAAAATAAGTTAAGTTTGAGCTTAGCTTAGTTGATGCTTCCAAGCTCATAATGAATTCACTTTTGATATATATTAAAGGGTAAAAAATGTAAAATAGTTCACTCAATTAAAAATTTAACAAGTAACTATATCTAAATAACCAAATTTTGCTATGAACCAAATTACAATGACACAAGAAAAATTGGAAATTAAACTTGTTATCCAATAGAAGACGTGATTTAGCAAAGCTTTCTCATGCATTAATACACACATGAAATAAATAACAAATTAGAAAGTCAAGTAGAAACATCAGAAGGTTTTTAGAAAACAATTTAATAAAAAAGTTGGATAAGTGAATGTCAGGCTCAAGAAGTATTCTTGATAGTAATTTAAAAGTAATTTGTTGTTCTATCAAAAATTTGTTTATTGTCAAATAAAACAAATTTTTATGAGTAAATTCAGCTTTATAAGAATATCAGTAAAACTAAGCTAAGTAAAAGCCTTTTAATACGTAAAATACTTTGAACTACGTATACATGCATTCGAAATTGACCACAACATTAAATCGATTGAGCTTTTTTGTGAAAATTTTTCCCATAAGCTACTTTCAACAAATTCTTAAAACTTACATCAAATGTAAAATCAAGCATTTTTAAAGTTCAGTTTCTTTTAAAGATTTTTCAAACAAGACATTATCTTTTTTTCGGTTAGTTGATTATTTAACAACTACAATTAAACAAAATTTTAAGCTAGAACATAACAAGATAGCTCTCATTTAATTAAATAATTCTTAATTAATGATAACTATTTTTAAATTGTAAAAAACAAGAAACATTAAAGCAGGGAAAAGTTGATTATAGCTTTCAACTCAATATTTGCTTTCAAAGTAATTTCACATCGATAATTATATTAAACAAACTTGATTAGTACTGGTTGGAAAAAGAGAAAAACAATTACAAAATAGAAATTTTTTTTTCATAATATTTGCTGCCAACTTTGTTAGTTTGACTGTCATTACTTTATAAATTCAGCTTTATTTATTTTAATCAAAAATATTGAATAAACTTTGTAAATCTATCATGTTACAATAGAGGACTATTTTTTTAACCTGTCGTGATTCGTTGATACAGCTTTATTCAAATTTCTGGCTCACTAGTGGCATTGCTAACTGGGAAAGCAGAAGTTGATTGAAAACAATTTTGAGCAGGTTCAAATACGTGTAACATCTAATAATATAAACGTGTTCTAGAAAACCCTTAAATTTAGTTTGTTTTAGTTTTCGAACCAAGCTTTTTGAGATTTGTTGATGCTTTTGTGGAAATTCGACCTTTAAGTTAATTAACGCTTTGACAAGTGGCAGCATTGTTATATTTTTCAAGAATTAAGATAAACTGGTTGAATTGAAGCGATGCCATCAGTTAATTGTTAACCATCTCATTAAACTAGTAGGAAAGAAGCAAAAACAGTCGGTTCGATAATACTGTTAGCTTACGTTTTATCAAAAATTTAAAATAAATGATTATAAGTGAGGTTCTAACTTCTCTTTTAGTGTTTCTCTTCGAACTGATAAACATTTATGCAAAATTTATTTGGCTATCTTCTCATATAAGCATTTATCTGTAATTAAAGACTTTAAAACATCTGAAGCATTTCTTTAAAGTAAAATTTTATGTTGTTTCGCTAAAGCTATAAATCTTTTATGCTACTTTATTAAATAAACTCCAGCAATCTCTTTAATAGCGATCATTTAACTTGTCATATTTATGACACTTTGTAACCTAAATGACCCTTTCTTTTATAGATGAAAGTTCAAGTAAGTATAAACAATAGCATAATAAGGTCGCTTCATTATAGCCTGATTTTTATTTAAACAAAACAGTCGTTTCATAAAACTTTAATAGCTTTTTTCTTAAACCAACGTCTTATCAAATTTCTTAACAAACTTTGTATAATTTAGTTGACCTTTAGTAGATTCTGGCAAGAAAATTTTCATTAAGTTAGCTTTCAGTAGGTTTAAAAATAATATTTTACCGATACTGTAAAACTAAATCAATCTAATAACTATGTGAAGCACTTTTCATTATTACCAAGTGTACAAGAAACCTCTTATAAGTTAGTAACTTTTAAGAATTTATTTTGTAAACAATTTACTTCAGCTTAAAACCAATGTCAAAAAAAGCTTGAAATTATTTAAGCAAATTAAAGATATTGAAATCTGATTGAACTGAAGTTTAACTTAATAAAAGCATCGTATGTTGAAGAAAATTGACACTAAATATATAAAACTTCGTTTCTCTAGGGTTTATATTTCTCAGCCAAATTTTTTGACGAGCATACACACTGTCGTTAAAGGTACTACTCGTCTTTTGAGTACCCTCAACTACCAAGTGCAATATAATTTACTTACAATGTAAGAAAAGTTTTTACATATTTTCTATAATTTTTTGGTATCATAAATTAAAGTTATTTTTGCAATATAAAGTAATCAAATGTTTCATTGAAATAATTTATGGTCGAAATTCATTTTAAAAAAAGTTTTTTTTCAAAATGAATTGCTTGTAAAATATGTGAACATTCTTTTCTTCATATTATCAATTGAATTCACAACTTATCAGTTTTTTTCAAATTTCAATAGGCTCAAAATTTAGGTCTAAAACTTACTATATAAAGTTTTTATAAAAATATGTTTGTTCAGTATTAGTAAAAACTTGAATAAAAACTATATACGTTAATCTGAAAACGTCGACTTATCTTGGTATAGAACAAAACCTTTAGAAGCAAATGTCAACTTAATAATCTGTTGAAGAAGAATCTGCCACTAACCACATTTTACTTCTTATGTGTTCATTTACGTGTTTTGAGAAGTACCAAATCTCAAGCTGATATATTTTATTAGTTTTAAAGATTAATTCTTTTTGTAAAATTTATTCCGGTGTACAAACTAAGTAAATTTAACCAAGAAAGTTCAAACTGTTTCCCAAATAGTTGTTGGCAAAATTAAGCTTACAAATAATCTTAAAACAAAACATAAGACTTTTATGAATTGAAAGAATATAAATATCTGATGAAAGTTTTTTTAAAATCATTAAAATAAACATTTCAATTGGGTGGTATATTTTAAACAAAGTATTAGTAACTATATTCTGCATCAAAACTTATATTGAAACTAATATAATCACATTAGCGGTACCTTGATCATAATTAGCATCTCATTTTTGCTGATGAAACCATCATGATCCATATCATACATGCTGTAAGCCCACCTTAACCGCTTTTCAAAAGATCCCCGTGAAGTAATTGAAAGCGCAAACATGAACTCTTGAAAATCTAAGCTTCCATCTCCATTTGAATCAAAAGTTCTGAAAATAAAAACTAAATTTGAAATAAGTTAAAAAACTAATTAAAACTGACGTTTTGATATTTGTCTACAATTCTTTACAGATACGTTGACAAAGTTTTTGTTCTTAGTTTTTATCAAGCCCTTTAAGCTAAATAAAAGGTAATGAATGAAAAGAGACTTTTAACCAAGCAAACTGTTTAAACAGAATTGAAGTCACTTAAATTTTTCAAAAAAAATTTGTTTAGGTAGAACAAAAAAAGAGTTAAAACCAATATAAAAATCATTTTCTTTTTACCAACAAGTTCTCATTTTGTATCTTATATAAACGTCGACCGATTAATAACAGAACTAATGATTTTATGTAGTTTGAAACAATTTTAAACTCAAAACTAAACTAAAAAGCTATTTAAGGGGCTATTCTTTTCACTGGTTAACTGGTAAATAACGCATGTGATGTTATTTGCAGTTCTTTTGTTACCTTGCTGAAAAAAAACATTTCAATTGAATAAATGTCGAAAATAGGAGAGTTACTTACCTTATTGATGACTAAAACTTTTGTGTCAAAAAGTGTCAAAATTAACATTTTTATCATAAATGTTGTTTTTTACAAGTCATATTCTTAAGTTTATAAAATGTAAAAATTCAGATTGTAGAAAAATCTATGAAAACTAAAATAAACTTTTTTTATAAATACTGCTCAAAATCTAGAAAAATTATTTCTTGGAGAAAAATATTTCTTTTGATGGGATGTATAAATGAAAACTAGATTTCTTATCATATACTTTTGTAATGACAATAAAACTTAAAGTAGTAAGCAAATAGATTATTTGGAGGGTATTTTTAGAAGCTTGTTTTTTAAGATTAAAATTGGATTTATTTAACCGAGTTAAAAGTTATACAATTTCTAAAGCTCAACAAATTTGGCTTTTATAAATAAAGAATTATGCATTTTAAAAACACCAAAGCAGAAAAATTTATGGAAACAAGAATACTGAGCTACAAAACAAAATTTATCAAAAGAATGATATTTGTGTGTACAAAATTGTGTGTACCTGCACAAAATTATCTAAATAGAACTGTAGTTCATTTAAAAAGAATTGATATAAATACAGTAATTAAAAGTAAAACTAATTGATTTTTTAAACCACACAAGATAGCTGTTTGATAATTCACAAAAGATCTTTATAAAACGCAACAAAGTCGTAGACATAAGCTTGAGACTACGAATTGTCATTTTAAATAAAGATTCATTAATAGTCATATTACTAGTGCAAGATTTTTGGCTCATTTATTATGTAGTAGGATCGATTATTCTGTGTCACAATCAGCTTCTTTCGTGAATTCAACGAGGGCAGAAAGTGACTTTTATGACAAATTGTAAAGCAGAATAACTAGAATTTTTATAGCTTCTTGTAGATTAAATCTAATTGAATAGACATACCAAACTTCACATACAAGTCTTCTTTCAGTATATATTTCCTAATTTAGAAAATTTAAATGGTTTTGCAATAAAATAAAACAAAGCTGTTGCTGTTTACATTTAGGATAAATGAAATTATATGATTTAAATGTTTGAATTTGGAGAATGTATACTAACTGCATCATTTCATTTCGGATGACAGACATTCATACGCAAGATTAATTTCATTATTCATTTGCAGTTTTTTTAATGTATATATTTAATTACTCATATTTAATTTTATGAAATTAAGCAGTCAGTTTTAAACATTCCAGTTATCTACTTAGTTATCGGAATTTTTACAAAATCCACCTTTTAACTTATTTTTGATAAAGCTTAATTTTAAAAAAAGCTGTTGATAAAAAGATATATAGACAGGAAACTGACAAAAGTCACATTGATAAGTCAGTCTTTCGAACTCTTTAGATTTTTGTTGTACATTCATTATAGTTTAGCACATCTACATTTACGCGATTAAACCTTAATTCAAACATTTTCATAAAATATCGAGAAAAACAAAACTGTGACAAAGTAAAAGTTTAGTGATGCTAATTGTAAGTTGAAATATTATTCAAATAATGCTCTTTTTACTGAAACATTAAAAATAACCCAAAAGAATTTTTCAACAAGTATTCATTTTTTAGAAAGAATTTGTGAAGCGATAGGTTGGTGACGAAAAAACGTTGACTGAAAGCTTGTTTCAGTCAATCAGACTTACCTAAAAGCATGCTTAGCAAAGGAGCTAGCGTCCCCATAAGGAAATATATCCTTGTAAAGCTTCTCAAACTCTTTCAATGTCAGAATTCCTGAAGGACAATCTTTTCGAAATGATTTATACCAATCACGGAGCTCTTGATCTGTAAATTCTGTCGAAGCAGATAACTCAGTAAGATCTTTAGGAGATAATTTTGAGCTTCCCTTTCCCATTTTTCATCAACAGCGAAGCAAAATCTAAAACAAAAAGTTACTGTCGAAATTATTTTGTTAAAAATGAAATATCACTTTGTAGTTGACTTTGTAAAACATTTTTTTTCGTTTTCTACCTTATTTCTGTCATTTTAAATAAACTTATTCTTGGAATTATTTTTCTAATTACATCTGAAAGCCTCTTATTGCTATCATTTTAATCTGTTTCATCATGACCTTCTCTTTCACAAGAAACATTTCAAATAGTCGTAAAGAGCAAACCCAGCAAAACAACTTTAGTAAAAGTTATATAAAAACTCGCTAAAAATTATAAATGTAACTGTTTTTTTAAATAAAGCAGCTAAGACTTAATTACAGAAAAATTACCCAGGAACGTCATGAACTTACAAAAATTAATTTTCTACTTTGTTTAGTAAATAACTTTATACAACAATCAATAAAAGATCATTTCTTATACAGATAGAAATTTTACAAATCACAACAATATTTTTCAATGGATTACTTACAATATGAATGAAGAAGCTTGTAATTAATTATTAATGACCTAATTTGGTCAACTGGCGTTTTTTAACACTTGGGCTATTAGTGTACAACAATTAGTTGACATTTTAGGGTTTAACTTAAACCTTATCTTTAGTCTATTAAGGATACTTAAGATAATTTTTAATTTTGATTTAGTTATTGTCATGAAAATATGATTTGTAGATATTTACTGATGTAAACTAGTTATAAAGCTGTTAATAAAAATTCTTTTGATTTAATAAGCATTATCAAATTCAAAACAAGAAAAAAATTAGCTCCATAAAATTAGTAAACTATTAAACAAAAAACTTGACGAAAAAAACAAATAAAAGGTCATATAATTCTGTGGTAGACTGTTTTATAGCTTGCAAACTAAATTATACAAAAGTAAAACATTAAATTTTTGTGAGGTTACAAATAAAAACCCATAGTTAGTTTAGTAACGAAACTTTTTTTACAACTTAACAAGCAATTTCAAACCAAAACACAAAACCTTTAACTGTGAATCAACTTAGTTTCTTCGTTTCCTGCTTCTTGAATAAACAGTTTGTAAGTAAGACGTTTTCTACTACTTTAGAATAAATAAGTTTATATTTGAAATTTGAAGCAAAATCAAAGACCAGCTCACCTGAGAGACTGACTTTTTCTACTGACAGCAGCTTGTTTCAAAAGAGAAGAAAAAAGAGAAGATAGAAGAAGGAGAAACTGCTACTAATTGAAATAAACTGACTACTTACATTTCTAAGTTGAAATTTATTTAAAATTTGATTTTCAGATAAAGATATCTTTTATTACAATCTTTTCTAAGAAATTCATCCAATCTACTAACATTTTTGACCCGAAAACTGTATTTTTTTAGCAGCAAATCTTAAACTTCATCTTTATGTAAAATTACAACAGCATATTTCATTTTCATTTTTTTTGCAATAGTTAGTGGTTTTGTAAATAAATTATATAAACATAACTGCGAAATAAAGCTTGTTTTCATAAACTTTATTAACTCCACCTAAACTATCATACAATCTATCAAAGGCAAAATCTCTTATCATTTATTATTTATCTAAATCCTTAGAAAAGACGATGAAGCATGATATTCGTAATTGATAAAAATCTGTTGGCATTTGAGGCTACTCACGTTGCATCTGACCATTAATTGCAAGGCTTGTAGACTTTCAATATTCTATGTACATTCACAGAATTTCACTTTTGGCTTGTGTAGAAAGCTAAGCTTTTATTGATTAGTAAAACGTTAGTTGCAGGACATAAGTCCTACTTTAGTGCATTAACGACCGAAAGCATTTTTTTTTAGAAAACATTAAAGCAAATATACTTTTTCACTTGGACTATATCTTAAAGCTCTATTTTAAAAGTAATCTCATAATGGCTCATTCTTAAAGACTAAATATTGTCTTTTATCGAAATAAAAACCTAGTGAATAACAAAAAAACGTGCCCAAGCAGTACTTGAATTAGTTAGTTTTACGTTTAACCCTAACGTCTGAATATATCTGAACAAAGATATAAAACACTTGGAAAACATTTGTTCGAATAGAACGTTTTGATTACCGCGACTCACTGTTGCAAAATACTTTACAAAAAGTTTGTAATAACAGAATTATGGTTAATTATAACATGTTACCTCTATTCGTTGCTAGATTTTGTTATCTGTTTGTGTTAAGTTACTTCTATTTAATATTATATGATTTGGCTTTTAAAAAATTGATAAGACAACTAAATAAATCATAATCATCAATTTTATTTATCTTCAAGGTAGATTATAACTATGAGAACTTTTAGATTTCAAAGATGTCTTGATATAACGAATTTTAGGGATTTTTAGTTGACAATTGTTAAGAAATTTTCATAAGTTATAATTGATTCACACTTTTACAACTTAACAACAAGAAAATTGTCAGTAGTTGGTTGTAAGCTTTTTTCATCAACATAGATATTCCTGCCATCTGCTAAAGTAAATTTTTTTGTATTTTTGAATGATTTCACTAGATTAAACTTGACTAAAAAAGATTTGAAGAATATTTTGTATGCTATTTTTATAATTGTACTTTTATTATTTATCTTTATTTGATGAAATTTATAAGAATGTAGATATGTATAAAAGTCTTATCTTTCAGTATAACAGTTTTGCATCAGATTATTTTTCAAAATATTAAAATATAGATATCAAAATACAAGTTTGATAAATGATATAAATAAATGAAAATAAAACCTATTCAATACTGTTAATACTTTATATTAGTAAATTTTATATTATAAAAGTTAATTTTTGTAATAATAGCTTTAATTAGTTAAAAAACGAATAGATCAAGATAAACAAACTAATTAGAGCTAATTCTCGTTTGATAGCACTAGATCATGCTGTTTATTTCTGATATTCCCAAGAAAAAAATATGATTATTTGGTAATAATTTAATCTGTTTTTACTTTTAGCAAACTTTTTAACAACTGATATACAGCAAATTAAAAAAATAGTTTTTAAAACATATGTCAATCTTTAAAATCAATCAATAAAAACTTTTACGATTTAATAAGTTATCAATTAAATACTTGAAAAACATTAGAATTTATTTTGGTTTGTTTAAAGCCTTTCGTTTAATCAAGTAGTATTGACGATCATTTTTCATTTAATGATTTTTCTATTTGATTAAGTTTTTTTCTGATGGGTATTTTTTTGATTCATAGAATAAATGACATTTTATTAGAATATGATTTAAAAACTTAAAGATATTTAAGTTACTTAGGTGAAAATGTTTTGATGTAGTTGGAACAAGGTCATATTTTCTAAAAAAATATTCTTCATAACTTTTTTATTTCTAATGCTGATTCAACATAAGAAAACTCGTCTATTTTATCTAACCTAATAACCTTTTTAATTGAAAAATGTTATGTATATATTATTTTATATTTATCAGATTTCGCTTTTTTCAAAGTGATTACAACCAGTAGTTACCAAAACTCAATGCTAAATTTCTTCACATGTTTTCGTCATCGATTTTTTTACAACTTATTTTTAAATCGACTTATAGCTGCCTCGTGAAGTTTTCATTCGACCTAACTCCATCAGAAAGTTTTAGTTTTAAACTAACTTAACTTTTCAAAAATATTTTATTTATAACTTGATTAAGTCTTCTTTCTAAGGCCGTGAACAAAAGGAAAAAACTTCAGACCAACATTAAGCAACTTACAATTTCAACAACAAAAATATAAAAGGCATGTGACAAGTCTTAGATGTATGGACTACAGCAGTTGCTTTTTGCTATGCACATGATGTATTTACAAAAATAGCTTTTTGCCTTTCTTAAACTTAAATCTTCACTAAATTCGAGATAAGCTTAACAGCCAATATTGGTATTTATACTGTATTATTTAAATAGCACACCCATTGAATTAATTAGTGATAAGTTAAAATATCTGTATCATTTCAAGTATCCACATAACTTATAGAATTAAAATTTGATTATTGTCTTCCATTCTAAGATTTTAATAAATTTACTCGTTTCATAATTTGTTGTAGCAATTACAAACTAATATTTTTAAAACTGCCGTTTAAATAAAAAGCCATTAATTATAAGTTAGCGACCTTATAGGCTTGTTTTTATACTTGAATAAAACTATATAGTCAAGAATATAGTTATATAATTTATATATTTTTGTCAAAATTAGAATAATAAAACTAGTGGAAAGCTTTTAAATAGATTTTCAAGCATTTAATCAGTTCCAAACTTATCCTCATTAATTTGCAAGGTAAGTATTACTATATAATAGTACACGGTCATTGAATAGTGCTTTATGATACGCTTGATTTTTATATTTAAAATTCAAAAATAAAAGTTGATTTATAAACTAACATTCTGTTCTTATATTTCTTACTTAGGGACTTTCCCTATTACACCATAAAGTCATTTGATATTTTAGAGTTTTATACTTTGAAGATTATATTATTACAATTTAAAAACAATAAAATGAATTCTCATATGTTTCAGCGTTTATTTTTTCCTACTTCTCTTGCTGCTACATTATATGGAGGTACCGTATTGTTCAGGTGATGCTTCATTTAGTCAATTGTAAAATAACTGATTTAAAATGTCTTAAAATAGAAATTTTAATTTATTGTCATTTTAATATTCTTCATCATCAGAAAAATAGTTCAGTATCATCAAAATATTTGTTGATATCAAAAAAATGTTAAATATTTTTAAAAACTTTTAAAGTTTATATCAATATCTTTCCTACTCTGATACACTCCTCTTTTTCAACATCATTTATGTTGAATCTGATTCTAAAGACATTTCAATGTAGTGACACTGTTTTCAATTGGTAGAAAATATCTCTGATTTGTGATTTTAAATAATTCTTAATCAATTAGCCGCTAATTTTCTGTAACCAACTATTTAATTTATGGTAAGCTCAATAAAATTCTAAGTGAATACACAACAAATCACTCTTCCTCCTCGATTTCATTTTCAATCACAATGATTTGCATCTTCAGTTTTTGATAATTTTTTTTTATAAATAAAGTCAAGTTTGTTCTGATTGAATAAAAATAAAACATGCTTATAAAACTATATAGTTTTGTAGGATTTAATGTATAAAAACGATTGTAATTAATCAGTTTTGATTTTTTAAACTTTATTTTCTTCATAAGTAAAATGGTATATGATTAGACTATTAAATGACTTGGTTTTTTTTGGTCCGCCTCTGTCGCAGATGGCCATGCTGATATAACTTTATATAATGATATAAAAATTTAGATTTTCAACTAGATTCTGAAATATCATATTGATAAAATATTGAATACTCTAATCACTTTTTTTTAATTGCTGCATCATTTGATAAATTTTGAAATTAATTATTTTGTCATTTTGAATAAAGTATTCTTTTATTATAGTTATATTTATATTAGTTTCTATTAAGTTTAATTTTTTTTATTTTAGCATATATAACTCAATTCTATAAAATATTTAGTTTTAATCAAAACATTCTTGCAGTAGCTAAGTTTAAAAAATATTCAGTTAATTGAAGATTTAACTTTTTACACAGAGAAATTAGATATAAAACATGTCCAAACAAAACATCTATGGAAAACAAGCATGTTGTAATAACAGGTGCAAATTCTGGAATTGGTTATGAAACTACAAAAGAATTGGCCTTAAGAGGTATTCATTTGTTGATATTCTACTGACAGCCCTCTTTCATGTTGCTTTATATTTTAGGAGCTAATGTTGTAATGGCTTGCAGACACATGGGAAAGTGTAAACTAGCAGCCAACAAACTGATTAAACAAACTAATAACAAAAATATTGTTTGTCGGTTTGTTGATCTTGCAAACTTGGATTCTGTTGAAGCTTTTGCTTCTGAAATTCGTAAAGGTTTTTAATTTCTTTATTATGTATAATGATCATTTAGAAAAACGATCATATGATTCGTATCTCATTATGTATAATGATCATTTAGAAACACGATCATATGATTCGTATCTCATGTTAGCTCAAATATTTGTTTTGATTAAATTGATTCTACAATTTCCCATTGCTTAATAATCAGAGTTACCTCATATTGATGTACTCATCAACAACGCGGGAGTCTTGAAGCCTCGTCTTCCGAAGGCTGATCCACTAACAGATGATGGGTTTGAACGACAATTAGGAATTAATCATCTAGGTGAAAGACTGACTTAATTTGTGGTTTTTGACTTTGGTAACATCCAGATACAAAATTAAATTGATAATGTTGATTTTACAGGTCATTTTCTTCTCACAAACCTCTTATTAGATCGTCTTTCAAATGGTGATCTCAAAGGTAGAATTATCAACGTTACATCGATTGCGTATAAGAAGGCAAATGTAAGTTTGATGATTCCATTGTTAAAACTTCTTTTTGTTTTTCTTACAACAACAAAAATTTATTCAACAAAATTAAAATTTGCTAAAGTAATTTTCAAAGTTATACAAAGGTAGTATTTAAACTCTATGTGTGGATAGATCAATCAACAGATATCTGACAGATTATTAACTAACATAAATTTTTTTTGTTAGCCTTCTATCAGCAAAGACAAGTTCCCAATTTTTAATAATAGAATATGTCAATCTTAATAGCCAGCAAACATACTTTAAATGTATAAAAATTTTCAGAAGTTGATATATGAATACTCTAAGTTATTTTTTGCGCTATATTAGACATAGATGTCCCGATCATTAAGTTTTTTTTTGGCCTAGTCGTGTTAGCTGGGAAGCTTTTACAGGTCAAGATACTATATTAGCCCAGCTGGTTTTTTTGCTTAATTTATTCGCTCAAAGTGGAATTTGAAGCAGAATTGTTGGTTTATAAATTAAAGTTCTTATCGCTATACCAGAAAAGCAACAATTTATCTGTTCAATGTTATTTAGTCTTATACTGAAGTTTTTATTAATGTACAAAATTCCTTTCAACATCTAAAAACATCTGAAAATGTTCAAATTGTTACAAATAATTTGAAAACAATTTAAAAGTTTCAAATTTGAAGTTATCAAATTGTAACTTTCGGTAATTTTTTCTGCACTTTGTAATTTCAGATTGATTTTGATGATATTAATAAAGAAAAAGATGAAACAATTGAAAAAGAAGAGCGTTTAAGTCAGCTCTATTATCAGAGCAAACTTGCTAATCTTCTTTTCACTGATTATCTTCATCATAAACTTCAATTGGGCGAAATAACCAATGTCACTGCTAATTGTTACCACCCTGGAGTTGTTAAAACCAACATTGGACGATATTCAAGTACACCTGCTTATGCAATTGGCCAAATTTTTGTCGGTTTGTATATCTTAGTAGAAACTTGTCATTTTAATGTTTACTGTGATTCAACAGAAATCGCTAAATTTGTTATGATGAAATCACCAAGACAGGGTGCTCAGACTGGAATATTTCTTGCAACTGATAACGACCTCGAAAATGATTCTGGCAAGTTTTTCGAGTAAGTTTTTTTTATACTTTTTGAATTTATGTGACGGAATTTATTTTTTACTTTTATCTCAAAAAAGACTTTTAATGAGATGTAGAAACTTTCATAGAAGAATGAAAGACTTTTTTAGAGAATATTCCACATTTTTATTAAACTTCATTTCTCTCTTCAGAGTCACAAACTTTATAGGCACAATTATTTGATTAAATTCTCACAAAAAATCCTCAATTTCAGATGTAACTTTTTATTTCAAATTTATGTTTTCAGCAACTGCAGCTCTGTTGCGCCCACTTGTGGTGAGTGTGAACAGGAACAAAGTGAACAGCTATGGCTGATGAGTGCAAAATGGACTCAATTAAAAGAACGTCTTGAACGCGTAATGTTAAAAGAATCTGAAGAATCAAGCGTCAAACCAGAAAATAAAATTATTTTAAGTTCAAATTAATTAAAGTAAAGATTTTTCTAATTTTAGAAATCTTTGAATGATTTTTACTTTATTAAAATTCTTTTCAAATTTTCTTAAATTTTCAAAGCAAATAGTTAAAATGCTAAAAATAATCTCAATTCAAAATGCTGTACAAATTGAACTATTTTTTTAAGTTTTTAAGGTCAATTCGATTTTATTGATTTAAAATAATAAGAATAGAAGGTGGCTTTAGATATAGATTACAACTACACCAACCAAAATATCTACAACTTACACTTTTCAAACTATATTAAAATATTAAAGTTTGTTGATAGTTTTCTGGATTTATTTTCATTAAGTAGTGAAAAATAATCTTTATCTTAAAATGTTATGCTTCATAAGCAATCAAGGTTTGAAATACTTCAGATGCTTTCTTAACAGCTTAAGCATGTTAAAGTAGATTTTAAATCCGGTATTTCAAATAATTTGATTTTTAGGTTGCTAATAATTATTTTAGTTTCTTTATCTATTTACTTTGTAACAAATAACAAAAATTAAATTGTTTACTGTCAAATAAACGACAGTATTTTATCTTTATCATCACTTTATTATTTATTTCCTTTACATTTTAGTTACTTGAGTGAAAAGGTTTTGTAATAAAATCAAAAATATTTTTATTAAAATATACATCATAAAAGTTTTTAAACATTTCTACAAAAAGTCTTTAAAATTTATAGAAGAGTCGTTTTAATAATTTTTTCTGAATCCAATTTTTAAACGACGAAAAAAATCATTATAGAGTCCGATTCGGTGTTTTTCAACTTTCTCGTTTACTTCAGTTGAATTTCAAAATTTTTACAAATATTCGTTAACTTGAAAGAAGGTGGATTAGAAGCAGCAGTCTTCAAAGCTCAGATGGATGACTCTCAAGTGCAAGTTTTCAGGGGGACCATCACAAACTATGTGCCCAGTATCAGTAAGAGTAGTTCCTGCTTCTTCACGGAGATTAAGAAGGTTGCAATCACAGAAAATCGGATTTCCAGCAAAATTTAGAACGTAAAAATCCCTGAAACATAATTACAAAAGTTTACTATTTAGGTTCTCAGACGATTTTGGCAAACAGATCTTTCCAATCGTCAAAATTAATAGAAATATTTAAGTAAATTTTCAGCAATATCTGCAAAATACCACAGGGCTTTTCAATCATGATTAGCTTATGGGGATTTTTTCAATATCTCTAAATTTAGCTAATTACTACTAAATTAAAATTTCCTTACTTGTATTGAAGTACTGAAGCCAACATTTCGATGCTTAAGAAACGAATGAGATTGTCTTTTAAATTGATTTGTTTTTTTATTGTTGGAGTTCTTAATGGCATAAATGCTTGTCGGTGTATGCTTTTGATACTGTTGTTTTGAAGATTGATATACCAGCATTTGTGTAATTTAGAGAACATCAATTTGTAGAGTTTAGTTATTCGATTATTATCAAGTTCAAGAACCTGAATAGAAATTAGATTTTATATTAATCAATTCACAAAATTTGTTTTTAGGTTGATTATTGATCAAAGAAATTTGAATTGAAGATAAGACTGAACACAGTTCTTTAATAAAAAATTATTCTAACTTAGATATCTCAGTCGAAATTAATTAACCGCTATCATCTTGTTTTTGTGGTTTATCAAACTTGAATCTTTCTGGTAATAGGATTACCAGAAATTGTTTGTCTATTTTTATAAGTGTTTTAATCTATTATGAAAAGCTTTTTGTTGAGAATTACCCAGAAGGCAATAATCTCGTTAGTTTGTAAAAACGATCATAACAGTTTTATCTTACTTCTAGTTTGTTGATGTTTGTAAAACTGTTTTTATGAACAGTAGCAATAAGATTTGAAGACAACTTCAGGACTCTCATCTTCTTACACCCCTTGAACAAACCTCCAGTAAGTGATTTAATCTTATTCGATCTAAGATCAAGGTAATCAACTTTTCTAGGAAATCTGACCCCTAAAAGTAATTGTTTAAAAGACTGAATCTTGAATAATTAGAAAGTTGAAACTTTACAAACCTCTGATACTTGTAATTTTGTTATCACGCAACACAAGTTGTTCAATACTTTTCATCCTTGCTAAACTTTTCTTTGGAAGAACTTTTATATAATTTCCCATCAAACTTAGTTGCATGATATTCCTAAAAAATATCTCTAGTTTAACTCTATAAGCTTTGGATCGAAAATAAGCAAGCTAGATTTAAAACCAAAATGGTTATCTATTCATCTACTATCAAGACTACTAACTTTAAAATCTTTGTGATATGAATGTTAGAAATGCTGTTGTTTGCAAGAATAAGAGCGTTTAGGTTTGGATAAGCTCCAAACTGGTTTAAATCAATAGTGCTAAAGTTGAAGTCTTGAACGACTAAGCCAGTCACGTTACGAGGTATTCCGGTTGGTAAGGAGGTACGTTGATTGTTTCCAACACACTGAACTTGTAAACCGACACATTCTACCATGCCTTGCTTCTCTATCAACGTTTTCATTCTTTAGTGATTGAGGGTTTAATAGATGATAATATCTCTTAAGTGGTATTGGTATCGAAGTGTTTATACTTGATTAATAAGAATTTTTAAAAAACCACTTAAATGATAATGAAGTTTTATCAAATTTGAAATTGTTTATTGAAACTTAAACAGCTAGTTATCAGCGGTTAGATAAAAATACTGATAATATCCAGATCTATTTTCAAACATAAAGAATTGCTATTGGTAGCTTCTTTTCTACAAATAAATGTATCTTAATACTCTATTTACTTTGAAAAATAATATTTTAAGTAAACACTCACTTAGTGCAGAACAGAGAGTGTTTTCACATGTACAGTTGAATGGACAGGATTCTAAAACTACATTTGGAGAAAACGATTGAACAGAAGATGCAAGCAGCAAAATTACAACAAAAATATTGTAAGACATGTTTGCTGAATCAAAATTCAAAAAGAGTAGATTTACAAATAACTTATATTTATTGAACCTAATTATATACGTCATTTAAAACTGGCAGACCTGTACCAAAGATATCACTTTAAATCAACTCAGAGACTTTGCTCAACTATTTTCTATCTAAGCTGCCTGAAACTTAATTTGTTTTTTTATCAAATTCAGTTTTCTTTTATCTGGTTTTACATCCATCAGCTGCCGGCATTTCAAGCGGTTGCAGGAGCTAAGCTTGTCTACTGATTATATCTATCTTCTGGTATACACATTTTAGCTGCAGATTTGAATCTGATCGAAACTAGGAAAAAAAACATAACAAATGTAATCTGAATACAAAAATGTTCCAGTGAAATTTTTTCAAATGTCATCAAGTCATGTTTTTACTAGCCGTAAAAGTGTACGTCGTTTTGTTACAAGCAGATTACAAGAAAACTTGATCTTAAAACATACTTGAATGTTTGATAGAAGTTTCTATGAGTTAGCAGGTAGACTTGCTACATGTTTTGATATAAAAACTTGTTTGAATCTTCTACCAGTAATTAAATTTATAAATTGATAAGGTTTTAATTGAAAAAAGAGATCTTAGCCGTAAAAGATAAATAATTTAGACAATTGTTTCAACGATTTATTCAAATTGTTAATTTATCCCTTCATGTACTCGAGACAAAATGAAAATCAAATCACAAAAAAGAATGAAAACATACTGAAGCTGTCTGTCTGGTCTTTACAACTGACTTCAAACTCTGCCAGACACTTGGTCGTAGCGTCTGCTTTAGACCGTGACCGTCATGCACTGGTAAGCAAGCATCATTGATGTCTGCTAAGTCTTCTTTATAGGCGAAAGGCGATAGTTGTCATGACAAAGAGACAGTAAATATTTACTTGACATCAAACAAAGCAAGGACAAAGAAAGGGAAAGTTTGGAAAATATAAAATAAATCCCAATTAATGATGTAATCAGTGATTCTCGATCAGCTCCAAAATGAGTCTTAAATTTAGTTGAAACTGATGAAGATTCAATTTTTTTCATTAAATTGGGTCTTGAGGAATATTCAGAATAGTAAGATGATCTTGATCTTGAGTAAATTTTCTTCGGTCCCACAAGAAGGTTGGAGGAGTCTTGCGGAAGGCAAAGTGATGAAGATGAGGTGATTTGGAATAGTGGATTCGTTGAAAGCCGATTTGCTGGATAGCTTGACACCACTGCTGAGTAAGATGAGCTCTTCTGTGGATGAAGACACAAATGAAGAAAGAAGGATATTCGAGAATATGATAAAAATATTTGAAGATGAAATCTGTCAAAACTGACTTATTGATGCAGTTGGAGTCGGGAGTGATGATCAGTAGAAGACCGTTAGTTTTCAATAATTGATGTGCTCTTTTGCACATACGCCATCTAGTGTGTGGACAAGGAATGTAAGTGAGAAGCAAAGAGAAGACAACAACTTCAAAATGATGAAAAGGAAGATTTTTTAGATGTTGATCTGATGAATATTGTTTAAATAAATTTTCAAAAAACAACAATTTGATATCACCTTCATCAATTTGTGGGAGTTTAAACTCTTTCTCATCCACAAATTTCAATTTCAGAAAATCAGCGCAATAAACATCCTAAACTTGTATTGTCAGTTAATGCAGAAAATAGAAGAGTAAACATGACAATTGCTTAGTGCAAACTTATATTAATTTCTAAAATAAATCTTATCTTAAATTTTCAACGGGAAGCAATAAGTTGAATAAATTAAACAAAGAGATTTTTAATGTTTGAACATTTGTCTGTGATTTGTATAGTGTTACAAACTTAAGTAGTAAGACGACTTCAAAGCAGCTTCAGCAAACATATACCTTAGAAAAAGTAAAAAGAAAAAATTACTTCGGTGGCTGGGTGTAAATCAATTGCAATAGTTTGAAATCTTTCAACTTTTTTGAATGGATTGTAGCATGAACCAACATCTAAAAGTTTGATATCATTTTGATCAGCTTCAATTCTAAGAAATAACAAATATTCAAATTTTAAATTAAATTAATTTTCTAAATTAGTTTACTTCTGTCTTTACTGTTATCATACAATAGTTGCTTGTTGACTAAATTTTTGATAAAAAGTTTTTTCAATTTGATTAAAAAATGATGTTAATTCAATTTTGGATTAAAAATTACAAAAAGATGTTTACAGCTAAAATTCTTACAAATAAACAAGCTAAAAACTGATTAATATACTTTGGCTTTTCAACCATTTCTACTCTATCAAATGGTGAGGGTCCACAAATAAATTGAGATTTATCCTTTATATAATACTCAAAACGGCGAAAATCTTTCTGGAGTTGTTTTAGAAGACCTTCACCATGGAAATATTCTTTGCATATATCTATGCACCACTAAAAATAATATGAACAACAATTAACATATTTCCAAACAGTAATATTAAGTCAAGTAAATTATTTCAGTTTTAAACAAGTTTCTTTATTTATTGATAATTCTAATTAAACTTCATCGAAATTTACATAAGTGAATAGCGGTTGTTTAATAAACTATTAGTTAAAAGAAGTTTATAGATTAGAAGTAAACTTAGTACAAATAAGGTCATATTAAATAAAGTCAAATTCCAAAGAAGGAAAAAAAGATTATTAGTATTCAATTTATGAACCTTGATTCTATCTTGCCCAGAACTTTTAACATCCCATTTAGAGATAGCAACATTCATCATTGCAGTAGCATATTGTTTCAATAAATTTTCATCTTTGCAATGATTTTCCCAAACCACTTTCAGATTTTTTGCTATAATAATTTATAGTTTACAAAACTTCAAATTTCTTACAGTATTTTACTAGATAGCAATTTCATTTATGTTTGTTTCAATAAAATTGAAGAACTTAAGATTATACTACTGAAATTTAAGATAAGATAAAAACTTTTAAAGCATTTTAAGTTACAAAAAAAAACTTCCCATTTATAATCAAGTAAAAAATTTGAATAATTTGAATTTTAAAAAGACAACATACTATGAAAAAAATTTTCCCTTAGGTTTGAATGTGTCCTTTTAATTACTTCTACATCAAGATCTGACATATTTCATATCATCACTAATTACAATCTCACAAAATATATTTGTTAATAAAATCTGAAAATAAATTCAATCCTTGTAGCAATTTATATTGAATATTTTATAGACATACTCTAAGCCAAATAAATTCATTGTTGCTTTATGTAACAAAAATCTTATATAAATAATAAATATTCAGGCAATATTGAATTTTAAATGCTACTCTACATTACCCTAACTTTACTAGTATGTGATATTTATCACTATAAAGTTAATCTATTACAAAAACTGTGATCTATACTAAGCTTTAAAATGAAGTCCATAAAGGAGTAATTATAAAACTCTATACATTTACTACTAGAGAAAGTATAAAAGGCATATATTTATAATATCATTAGATGATAATTTTAGATTGCCAAACAAAAAAAAAAGAAGTATAAGATACTTCACCTATTTCAAGTAACATTTATTAGCAAGTAATTGAAAATATATTTTAAATAAAATAAATTTTTGTTTTAATTATATTTATTTATCCAATATCTTAGATATTATTTCATCCCATTCTTATAATGGAAAACAGTAATAAAATTGTTACTTAAAATTACTAAACTAATAAGAAATCCAGTTGAAACAGGAAAGATAAAAAAATTGTTTAATATTTAGTAGTAATTAAAAATATACAAACATTTAGTTTTGAAAAGAAAAAAATGAATGAGGAATAATGCTTCACCAATTTTATCAATATAACTGACATTTAGCATGATAACATTCGTACAAATAAGTGTAACATTAATTCATAACACTATTTATTACAAAAATATTTCATTTACCAAAATATTTTACATGTGAGCGTTGAACTACATAAACGGAGCCTAATTAAAAAAGCACCAATGCCAATTTAGTAAATTAAATAAATTAAAAGTGATTATTTACAGACATGTAAGACCCGGTACATATAAAACCAAATTTAATTTGTTGTTGATAAAATAAGTTTAATTTTTGTGCTAGATATGTATATTTTTGTATCAAATCAAAAAGAAACTGTTAAGCAAAATTTGCGGCAATTACTTTCGTAGGTTGATCAAATATCTATAAAAGGTTTAAAAAGGATTTTTAAAGTGAAGGTAACTTAATTCTACGATAGTTTACGATTTACTTTAATAAATGTGATATATTTGAACTATAAAACAGAAGATCATTTTACCGCAAATGTAAACGTAATGATTTGAACTATCAATGAAAGAACTTATGTCAAATAGATTATTTTCAAGAAGTACATTTGAAGCATTATTTACAAATGATGTTATTGTGCCACCCTATATATTTTTTTACAATAGCTGCTAAGCAAAGTAGAATACTAAAGTAGGTATAAAGCTGGGATATAAAATGTCTAAGATTAAAGTCTTTAGTTATTCTTCTCTGTATAGAGATTTGAGTTTCACGCTATTTACAAACAACACACATCACTTTGTTAAAGTACTGATTTTCGTTCCCCTCACAACCTTCATAGTGAAACTTTCAATATCAAAAAATGTTTAATAATAAGTTGTTTACCTGTTTATCTGCAACTTACAATACATTCCAATCATAGTTCCAACCATAACTGGACTATCATTTGCTGCAAATAGTGGTCAGATGGCAAATTGCAAGAGCTTTAACACTCACCCAAGACAGTTTTTTGTTGGCATGAACTAAATATAAAAAACATATTCAAAAAATTACGTTTAAGAAACGAAAAATGTTTACATTTCGAAAAAGAGAACGAGACCTGTAAGTAAATACTTACAGCGTTTTTTATGCCAGGAAACACGGACCAATTCTTTCTAGAGGGTCAAAAGTAAAGTAAATTCTTTCAATTAGGCTTTCACAAATTTGTTCAGCTCTAGAGTCCCATTTCATTTGTAAACAGTTTTCGACAAACTGGTGCATATCTGTTTGTAATGAATTGGTTTTACAATAAGTTTTAATGAAACAAGATAACCTAGAAAAAACTTGAATTCATTTAAATGTTGAAAATAATGTTTTTGTATGTTTAGATTTTTGTTTGTTATTTTAAAACTGTTAATTTATTTTTATTTATTTATATATATAAATGCGAAGGAGGGTGCCTAAAGAGTGCACATCTCACTAACACACATTCTCACGAGTTTTTTATGGTTTTTCTCAGGAGTTTTATATGTCTCCACCTGGGATCGAACCCGGTACTTCCTAGCTAGAAGGTAGGTGTAGTAATCGCTTCGCCAATAAGCAGGACTAATAGGAGCAGGATAATGTATTATTAAGCTTTATAAAAATAAATAATTTAATTTTTAAAGCTAAAGTCAAATATTTTTTAACATTGAACGACCTGTTGGTCATTAAATAGAGAAAACTAAAAAAATTAAACTTTAACCACTAGAATCAAAATACTTGTCTTACTTTCGTCTAACCATCTAGTCTCACAATAACATTTGCATAGCCTCCATCGGCACAATTTTCTGCTTGCAAAAGTAATACCCTTGATATTGAATAGATTTATTTATTTATTTATTTATTACAATAATAAATGAAGGAGGGTGCCTAAAAAAGCACCTCTCGCTAACACACATTCTCGCAAATTAGATCTATTTGACGTGTAACCTTCTACTTCATATGACAAAGATACATTTCCAGAATCACTAATTTATTATGAAAAGAGAAAAATTCACAGTTTAGAAATGGCAATGTTGGCGATATTATAACAATTCAGCTTTTTCTTGAACATCATAAGTGATTTTGACATGACAATCTCTGATGGCAGATTGTTCCATGTACTGATTGTGCGGTATGAGAAAAAACTTAATCTGGTTAACGTAGCTGGTGGAGTGGGCTTATTAAGATGTAATTTATGTCTTCTAAGTTGATATAACTTGAGGGAGGGACTAATGGAGAAAAAGTCATCAAACTGAAGATCAATTAGGTTGTGAATAATTTTAAAAATCAGAATAAGGTCGTATTTGATTCTTCGGATTTCCAAAGTATCTAGATTGAAGAAGCTGAGACGATGGTTATAACTCTCGTATTTGATATTAAGTTTCCTGCAAACCAATCTCGTAAATGTTGCCTGAACAGATTCGATTTTTCTGATATCACCAACTTGATATGGCATCCATGCACTGATATTGTATTCAAGAATAGGGCGTATGTACAGTTTGAAAAGGTTGACGAAAAACCATGGATCTTTAGAATTAAAAGTCTTTATGATGAGGTGGACAAGCTTGATAGATTTTCCAAAGATTCTGGAAACATAACTGTGCCATTTGAAGTCAGATGTCAGAGTAATGCCGAGGTCTATGACTGAGGATACTCGTTCAAGAATGGATCCATTGATGTAGTATTGGTTGCTGAAGTTGGCCGCTGGCTTACGGGAGAATGTTATAACTTCAGACTTTGTTGGCTGGATTTTAAGTTGCCAATTCGCAGACCAGTTTTCTACAATGTTTAGTGCAGTTTGGAGTTTTGAGTGAGAACCAGATAATAGCTTGATGTCATCTGCATACACAAACACACTGACATTGTCTACTGTTATTAGTCTTCTGATGAGGTCTTCAATGAAAATCAAAAAGAGAAGTGGACCCAGAACGGAACCCTGAGGAACGCCGCTGTTGACTTTACTAGGAGTAGATAAAGATCTTTCTACACGGGTTCGTTGGGTTCTACCTGATAAGAAATCTTCAATCCATTTTAAGATAGAGTTGCTGATTTTTATGTTTTTCAATACAGTAATGAGCTTGTTGTGTGGAACAGAATCAAACGCTTTAGCAAAATCAAGGTATATGATGTCACATGGAGTATTACTTTCGTAATGAGCTGTAAGCTCATTGAAAAAAGTGAGATGTTGAGTCAAAGAAGATCTTTGCTTAACAAAGCCATGCTGGGCATCAGATATTAGATGATGCTCCGTCAAATGGCTAGTTATATGGTTGTGAATGATGTGTTCTTGAGTTCTGCAGATAACCGAAGTAAGCGAAACTGGTCTGTAGTTAAGTGCAGTGTTTCTAGGACCCTTCTTATAAATTGGAGTAATAATAGCATTCTTCCAAATTTGTGGAAGTCTTCCCCGCTTAAGAGTCATGTTAAAGAGTAGCGATAAGGGTAGCGCTAAAGAAGAAGTACTTTTCCTTAAAAACAAAGCTGGGATTTGATCTGGGGTGTTGGAAACTGTTGATTTTAGAGAAGAAATAGCCTTAGATACTATATCAACTGTTATGTCTAGATCTACCATCTCAGAGATATTTGAAAGGATATTGGAGTAGGAAATAGTAGGAGTATTGCCATCATCGGTTATAGAAACCTTTTCAAATTGTTTGTTTAGCAATTCAGCTTTATTCTTTGGTTCCATCACCAGCTGATTGGCGTTATCAAGCAAGGGAGGTAGATGAGATCTCGCCTTAAGCTTGTGATTAATGAAGCCAAAAAACGTTTTCTTGCTAGGTAAAGATAAGATTGCACTTTCTTTTCCTAAATAGAGGCTATAAACTGATTTATTGTAGACTAGACAAAGATCTTTGTATAGAGGTTTGATGGAAGGATCTGCTTTAGTTTGTTTGTATAAGAGGTTTTTCAAATGCTGTAAATTCCTTAAATATCTTGGCAAGTGTTGTTTTTTGTTGACTCTATATAAAGGTATGAACTTTTTAATTGACTCATTAACAATGTTAGTAAACCTCGAGTAGATATCATTGATGTCTTCGGTAGAGTTGAAAACAGAAATCCAGTCAACACCTGATAAAAACTTGTTTATACTGTTATAATTTCCACGATAAAAGTTCCGTATGCTTGGAGTTTTAACGTTCGTAGAAAAAGTTTGTTGGAGCTTGAATTCAATCATGTTGTGATCGCATGTCAGAGCAAAAGGTTCATTTTGATCAACGTAGATAACGTTATCAGGTTTTGATGTGATGAGAAGATCCAAAGTATTACCACTAACTTGGGTTGGAAAAGTAACCATCTGAGATAGATTATTGGCATCAAGGAAGTTTACAAAGACATGACTCAGATTGGCTAAATTAGTTTTGTCTCCATTCAAATTAAACATTTTTCCATTGAATGCTAAATTTGGGTTATTCCAATCAATTCTACTAAAATTAAAATCCCCGAGAATATACATCTCAGGACAAACAAGGCTTTTCAGAACCTTCAATAAGGCCTTAATAGTAACCTCATCGTTAACTTTAGACAGTGGTAGGTAGGTACATATAAAGCGGGAAAACTTAGACTTTGAGTAATGAAAATTGAAAGCAATAATCTCAAATCCTGGGCAATCAATGGTATTTATCTTAATTCTTGAAATCATGGGTGCCAGTGATGTTTTATAGATTACACAAACACCGCCGCCTCTATCAAACAGTCTATCACAGCGCAAAGCACGAAAAAGATCACTGTCATCCAGAAAGGAGTCAGGATAAAAGGGTTTCAACCAAGTTTCGGTAATGAAAACAAATGTAAAATCTTGAGAAAGCAAAAGAGCTTTCAATTCGAAAATTTTGTTGACAATTGACCGTGCGTTGAAAAACATACCTAATATAAAAGAAAAATTGTCTTTTTGACACTTGTAAGATTTGGTGGTAGTCTTCTGTGTACTGTTATCTTGGGCTGGAAGCATAGTATTAATAATTTTGTGCGAAGAGAGGTTGAATAAGGGTGATGTGGGTCCAGTGGTTATTTTGCACTTCCGTTTTTTGAAAAGACCTTCACAATCTGTAAAGCCCATGGTGGACCTCGAACTTTGTATTTAAAATCAGTTGGTTGCTCTTTCTGATTTCGGCTGTACGCCTCTTTTAGAAGACGCTTATTTTCTACGCGATCATCTTCACACATATCATGTGCTACTCTGATGCCCTGGAATTTTTCGTCCTGCTTAAGTTTATACAGCTTAGCAAGAAACTTACGTTTGTCCCATCTTTCCTGAAAGGAAACTTTTAACGGTCTTTTATGATTTGATCTTTTTGCCCCGAGTCTGGTTATTGAAACTTTTGGAGTGTCCACAGCACCAAGGCCTTGAGTGCACATTTGATTAAAAGTCTTGATGTCATCGTCTTTATCAGTCTCAGGGACACCAAAGATGATGACATTGTTTTCTCTATCCTCCCGGTCCAAAGTAAGTTTCTTGTGCGTGTCAGTAACCTTCTTGGCAAGAAGTTGCACCACGCTAGTATTTTTTTCGGATCCAGAATTACCAACAACTGAGGCCCATGTGAGAGGCTTCTTTGTGGAGGCTTCCAGTTCATCCATAGATTTGGATAAGATAGAAATCTTTTCATTGATTTTGGCAACATCGTTGCCGATTTCAGATTTTAATTTGGTCAATTCAGTGGATATGGTGTTGCTGATGTCAGACAATAGGCTTTTGTTAGTGTTGGACGAGGTAGTTGTTTTGTCCATAGATCTACATTTAATGCAGGACCAACAAAATCCCACTTGCTGCATTTTATTATTTTCAAATATATCATATAATTTTTTATTCACATCACTACAAGTGAGGTGAAACCTAGAGAGGCATTTGATGCAATCTATTGTCAGATCTTTACCAGAGCAAGTTTTGTTACAAGCTTGGCAATTGCCATTGCAAGCTTGTTTTGAAGAACTTGGTTTGCTTGGGTTTTTTGGAGCTTTTGACCGCAAGGTCCTGTCATTTGTATCTACCATAGTTTCCATGATAGATTTTTAGTAACTCCCACCAAAGTATACAAGGTTAATAAATGTGTATCCACCAAAGATTTATAAAAGATTTTTACTGTCACCAACCACAAAATATAATATATATATAATAAACAATTCACTTCCTAGAAATAACTTTATCACAACTTATAAGCACTTATTCAAATAGAACCTATAACCTTATTCAAATAGAATGGAATAGATGTTGATGAAATGTTAATAATATCTTTATAAATGCTCAGATGCTGATTTTCAATCAATAATTCAGTCTTCATACTAGTGCCAAGTAACTTTAGGTTTGAGTGCACCTTCTACTTCACATTTCAAAGATACATTTCCACCTCGACTAATTTATATGACAGTAGAGCGTTTTATAGTTTGTGCGGGTTTCATACCGTCTATACCTGCGCAATCTAGTATTAAAAGGGTAAAAAATTACCAATAGAAACAAAAATATCAAAATAATTAGTTGAATTATTCACTTACCAGTATTTTACTGAATAATATGTTCATAACTGTTCGGTTTATCGTAATAATTTCAAATATAAATTTTTCATACCCAAACAAAAACACAATTTATCGCAATACAAAAATAAATACCAGCTACCTCTGGTGTTACGTACTTAATTCTAAGATTTCTATCAACTGAATAGACTTGATCGGCAGGATTATTTGAAACATGTTTCCCATTAGTTTTCTGCCATTGAACTTTTGGTTGAGGTACTTCTCTAGACATGTAGTGCCAAAATTCTCACCAGTGAAAGCATCATAAATATTGGCTTGGAGGTTCGACTGCTCTGACTGCTTGTTGACGTTTGTTACATGGTTCAAATTGAGATTGAATTTGTTGCTTCAATATTTCTGAGTCTTGCAAGCTATTCTATTTAACAAATATTCAGTTGTGTCCATTAGTATCACATACAGGTTGTCAAACATTATCACATTGTTTAAATGTGCATATGGGATGGTTGTCGGTTATCGTGTACATTTTATCTCCTCTTGGACAAGTATAAACTTAAGTGAAACATATTATCGCATAATCAAGCTTAAAACTATAATTTTTTAGCAAATACCTCAAAGCTTTCTTGTTAAGTTGAATTTTATCACATACTTACTTTACAATTTGTATGTACAAGTAAAAAAGAGAAACATTCTAATCTAAAATACTAAAAATACAAACCAAATATGTCATTGCTGCATGGTAAAATGTTTCGTAGATCAGAAAATAAACAATAGTTAGTAATATCATCATCTTCTTTAGGTACTAACAAATTTGTTAAACCTTTTTAATTGAAATAACTTTTATCAGTCTTTTGATAGTTTAAATCTGGTATTGTATAATGCTGATAATATTGAAATATGATTTAATTATTAACCTTCTTATAAGGAAAACTTATTTTTACAACAACTGGTTTTGTTAAATAAATTATACCTCAAATTGCTACCTCTTTTTAAGCTTTCTACAAATAATCTAAAGCTGTTCTAATAAAAAATTTTATGTTAACAAAAATAATTTTTAAACTTCAGCTTTAAATAATAGAATTAAAGAAAAGTTACAAATTTTATTTTGATATTCATGAAAAATATTTCATATATTAACAATTTTTATAAAAGCTATAAGATTATCAGTTTTTATTCAATACTGTTTTTGAAACAGTAAAATTATTGTAGCATAACTGGGTATCTGGTGAATGTTTTTATAGGATTCAAAGTTGTTGTACTTGTTTGCTTTAAAATCAATTCTTTATTTACAAGATAAATTAAAAAGTCTGTATAATTATCTTCAGTAAAATTTTATAAAAACTTAACTTTTGAGATTACACTTAAAGTATTTACAAAATGTTTAAGGTAAACTATGTACAGGTTTTTTACTCTTACATTAAGATATTTGTTGAAGCAAATATAATATTGTTCGATATTATTTTTTTCCTATTTAAAAATATTAAGATTATCAAGTTATTTTTGTAGGTATCATGTAAGCAATATAATAGTTGTTTTCTATAGCTTTAAATTTTTTTTAACAACTTTTTTATATATTAGCTAATTCGTTTTTAAGTAGTCACATTAAACAGCAATGATATGTTAAAATTTATAAAGTCTTTATAATTAAACAATGATTAAACAATTAAACATAAAATAGTTTTCCTTTGAATATCTTTTGTAGGGATAACATTTTTTTAGATCTAGCTATAATTAATTCATACAAACCAAATCTTCAGAAACTCATACTTTTAATAGATTGATGAAGTATTTTATAGTTTGATAACAAAGGTTCAAAAATCAATAGAAATTAAAGTAAATCAAAATCAGCTGTTCATAGTCATTTTTAGAATCTCTTATATATTTGACATAAAGTTTTTCCAAACTTTTCAAATGCAAGCATTTTTGAAATTATATTTTGTAATGTGTTAAAAAATCATTGCACCTAAAAAAAACTTGCTATCTATTTTTTTTGTAATTCAATACTTATTTGCTGTTTCAGCTTTTTAATTAACTTTAATCGTCTTTATAATAAGTTTTAAATAAGCTTGACTAGAAAAGCGTCCCAATATCTTTAAGTTAGTCATTTCACGTACTGATATAGATTATCACTTGCTAGAAATTTATAGTACACAATTTATCTACTACTCCAACTTTGCTATATTTTGAATTTGTTTAATCCTTAACCACCAAGTACAAATTTTTTTAAAAACCAAGACAATTTTCTTGTGGATTAGTGGTTTTTGCTGAATAATTTCGTCAGTAGTAGAAAAATATACATCAAATGTAAAAAGATTAAGACAAAAATTGTGTTGTACGTAATTGTCTCTTGAAACAAATATCTAAAATAATCTATATTTGCGATGCTTTGGTTTCGTTGAATAAAGTATAAAAATAAAATATCACATCATTATAATTAAATTGGAATCAAACTACAAACTTTATTTATTGGCCTGAGATCAGTTCTGACAACTAAATGTTTGGTATTTGTTAAAATGTCGTGGTATTTTGAACCATTTTAATTACCAAAATAGCCCACTTAGCATTTAGTAGTTTTTATATAAAATTATTGAAAATAAAATGAAAGAATTGCTATAAAAGAATTTTGAACTTTTAACTGTAATACAATTTCAAACCTTTTTTAAGTTTGACAGCAGTTTCGTGATATTTACAGCAGACACCTTCTGAACTATTCATTTAATTTTCTTATCAAATCAACTTAATTGTATTATGAAGTTTTTCTTAGCCACTTCTTTATATTTGAGGAATCTAAAACCTCTTTGAAAACAAAATCTTTAAATAAATTTTATAAAAACGAAATTAAAACATACTTTTTATCTTGAAACAAATTTATCTTGAAAAATTCCTGCACGAGCTTCAAACTCAATTTCTAAATTATTTTGTTTGATAAAGTTGTTATGTAAATGCAAGTGGCGGGGTGTGGTGATTTTGTCTTCTGAGTCTACTGCTTGCTTGATTGTAAAAATAATTAAGCTTGAAAACAAACCTATAAAATCATACAATGAAAAATGTTTTTGCTGTTTAACTTATTCTCTCTCTACTTGTAGGCTGAATATTAGAAAAATAAGTTTGGCAGCTTTACAATAAAAGTAAAAGCGAAAACATTTAGATGAATATCTTTAATTTGGTTAAATAATATTTTCATTCACACAGTAAACTTTTTTATTTATTTGATTTTCCTAGTTTTTAGCAAAACATTTTAAATAGCTATCTGGTTTCTTTGTAGACAATTATTAGTTTGTATTCAGCTAAAGAGTAAACATTTTGCTGCAATTTCTTTATTAAAACTCATCAAAATTCTTCAATTCTTAATTTATCAATTGAGATGTTTGCTGTTTATTTTGTTGACCTTCAACTGACTATGACGTGTGAATTTTTCATATGACTTCAACCTGATGTTTAGTAAATATTTTGATAATTGCTCAAACTAAATAATTTCAGCAGCTCAAAGCCTTATCATAAATTTGTCTTACATTTTTATAAGTTGCAACAACTTTGTAGACAATTTTATAACATGATGAATATTTTTGCTTTATATTTAAAATGGTTTGTTTATTAAGTATTTCATATTTTTAATGAGCTTTTTCTACAACTTATTAAAACAATTTTAGTTTAAAATGATTTTTCACAATCATGTGCTTTGTTTGGTAACTTTGTTTGGAGCAATAGATGCTTTTAATCTAAACAAGGAAACAGACGGTTTATTTTCAACTCTTGCTGAATTCAATCAATTTGCATCATTCGGATCAGGTGATGATATATTTTACTATCCTACAGTCAATGCTGCAGGAGCATCAATTACCGGACAAACAAACTCATTTGCGCATTCCTTTTATAGTGTACCTTACGCTGAGTCTCCAGTTGGAGAATTAAGGTAAACAAAACTAACTTGATGGTTTTTTTAATTTTCTTATCTAACATCTTTTCCAAAGATCATTTTTATAATTGATATTAATTTTTACAGTTTTTTACTATTTTAATTAAAGTTATTGCAAGTTCAATAATCAAAAGTTATACTTATCACAACGGACTAAATACACCAACTTACTATCACATTGATGATCCTTCTTGTTTAAACTCGAAAATATAAACTTTTAGATTTATGCCACCTCAACGAAAAGTATGGACAAAAAAGAATTATGACGCTTCTCGCCCAAAAGCAGTGAAATGCCCTCAAATGAGTTCACTCAATCAAGGGGTCTGATTGTTCACTTTTACACTTATTATAAAAAGAACTAGAAATTCAGTATCACATACCATATTTAATTCGATTAACATTTAATAGAGCTAACAGCAACAGTTTATAATTATTTATTTATTTATTTATTACAATAAACGCGAAGGAGGGTACCTGAAGGGAGTGCCTCTCGCTAACACACATTCTCACAATTAATTTCTGTTTAGTTAGAAATATAGAAAGTAAAAGATGGTATTTCGATAGCATTTAAAGCATATAAAAGTGAAAAATTACATGGAATGTTAATAATATAAAAAAGAGAAAAAAATCACAGTTTAGAAATGACAATGTTGGCAATATTATAACGGTTCAACTTCTTTTTGAACAATGCGAGCGACTTCGACATGGCAATGTCTGATGGCAGCTGGTTCCATGTATTAACTGTGCGGTATGAGAAAAAATTTGCTCTGACCAATGTACTAGGTGATATAGGCTTATTAAGGTGTAATGTGTGTCGTCTGAGCTGATATAACTTGAGGGAAGGACTAATAAGACTCAGGAAAAGAAGTCATCAAACTGAAGGTCAATTAAATTGTGAATAATTTTGAAAATAAGAATTAAGTCGTATTTAATCCGTTGGATTTCCAAAGTATCTAAATTGAAGAGACTGAGACGACGTTTATAACTATCATATTTAATATTAAGTTTCCTGCATACTAATCTCGTAAATGTGGCCTGAACAGATTCGATGTTTTTGATATCACTAACTTGATATGGCATCCATGCACTGACATTGTAATCAAGTATTGGACGTACGTACAATTAAAAAAGAATGATAAGAAAGCATGGGTCTTTAGAATTAAAGGTTTTTATGATAAGGAAGACAAGGTTGATTGATTTTCCAAAGATTTTGGAAACATAATTGCGCCATTTAAAGTCAGATGATAGAGTAATGCCAAGGTCTAGGACCGAAGATACTCGTTGAATAATGAATCTATTGATGGAGTATTGGTTCAAGCAATTTACAGCTGGTTTAGGAGAAAAATTTCAGACTTTGTGGGCTGGATTCTGAGCTGCCAATTCGTAAACCAGTTTTCTACAGTGTGTAGTGCAGTTTGAAGTTTTGAAGGATTACAAGATAAGAGCTTAATATCATCTGCATACACAAACACTGTGACATCATCTACTGCTACTAATCTTCTGATGAGGTCTTCGATGAAAATTAAAAAGAGAAAGGGACCCAGAACAGAACCCTGAGGAACACCACTAGTGATATGACTAGAAGTAGATAAAGATCTTTCTACACGAGTTTGTTGGGTTCTACCTGATAGGTAATCTATAATCCACTGTAAGATAAAGCTGTTGATTTTTGAGTTTTTCAATACAGTAACGAGCTTAGTGTGTGGGACATAATCAAATGCTTTAGCAAAATCGAGGTATATGATGTCATATGATGTATTACTTCTATAATGGGCAGTAAGCACATTGAGAAAAGTGAGATGTTGAGTCAGGGAAGATCTCTGTTTCACAAAGCCATGTTGGACATCAGATATTAGATGGTGCTCCATCAAATGACTGGTCATATGATTATGAATTATATACTCTTGAGTTCTGCAGATAACTGAAGTCAGCGAAACTGGTCGGTAGTTAAGTGCGGTGTTTCTGGGACCCTTTTTATGAATTGGAGTAATAATAGCTTTCTTCCAAGTTTGTGGAACTTTTCCTCGCCTCAGAGTCATGTTAAAGAAAAGCAGTAAAGGTAGTGATAAAGAGGAATTAGTTTTTCTTAAAAACAAAGCTGGGATCTGATCTGGGGTATTGGAAGCTGATGATTTTAAAGAAGAAATAGCGTTAGATACCATATTGACCGTTATGTCAAGATTTACCATCTCAGAGACATTTGTAAGAATGTCGGAGTAGAAGTATTACCATCATCGGTTATAAAAACGCTATTAAATTGATTGTTTAGCAACTCAGCTTCATTTTCTGGTTCCATCACAAGTTGGTCGCTGTTATCAAGTAGGGGAGGTATTTGAGATCTCACCTTAAGCTTGCGATTTATAAAACCAAAAAACGTTTTCTTGCAAGGTGAAGGTAAACTGCACTTTTTCTTCCTAAATAGAAATTAGAAATAGATTTCTTGTAAACTATACAAAGATCTTTTTACAGAGATTCGATGGAAGGGTCTGTTTTAGTTTGTTGGTATAGGAGGTTTTTTAAATGTTGTAAATTAATTAAATGTCTGGGCAAATCTGGTTTTTTGTTGGCTCTATAAATAGGTATGAATTTTTCCACTGACTCATTAACGATGTTAGTAAACCTTGAGTAAATAGTATTGAGGTCTTCGGAAGAGTTGAAAACAGAAATCCAGTCAACATCTGATAGAAAATTGGTAATACCATTATAATTTCCACAGTAAAAATTCCTTTTGCTTGAAGTTTTAACGTTCATAAAAAAAGTTTGATGGAGCTTGAATTCAATCATATTGTGATCGCATGTCAAAGCAAAAGGTTCTTTTTGATCAACGTAGATAATGTTCTCGGGTTTTGATGTAATAAGAAGATCCAGAGTATTACCAACTAACTTGGGTCGGAAAAGTAACCATCGGAGATAGATTATTGGTATTGAGGAAGCTTAGAAAGGCTGAATTAGTATTATCGCTATCCAGGTTAAACGATTTTCCAATAAATACTAAATTCAGGTTATTCCAATCAATTTTACTAAAATTAAAATTCCTCAAAATATATAACTCAGGACACACAACACTCTTCAGAACCTTCAATAAGGCCTTAACAGTAACCTCATTATTAGTTTTAGAGGGTGATAGATAGGTACGTATAAAACGAGAAAATTTGGACTTTTAGTAATGAAAATCAAAAGCGATAATCTCAAACCCTGGACAATTAATGGTATCGATCTGAATTCTAGAGATCATGGGTGCAAGCGATATTTTGTAAATTACGCAAACACCACCGCCTCTATCATACAGTCTGTCACAACGCAAAACACAAAAAAGGTTACCGTCAACCAGAAAAGAATCAGGATAAAACGGTTTCAACCAAGTTTCAGTAATAAAAACAAATGTGAAATCTTGAGAATGCAGAAGAGCTTTCAAGTGGAAAATTTTGTTAATAATCGACCATGCGTTGAAAAACATACCTAATGTGATAGAAGAATTCTCTTTTTGACGCTTGTGAGATTTGATGATGGGCTTCTGTAAATTGATATCTTGGGTATTAACAATTGTGTCCGGAGAGAGTTTGAAAAAAGAAGATGTGGGTCCAGTGATTATTTGCCACTTCTGTTTTTTGAAGAAACCTTGACAATTCTCAAGGCCCATGGTGGACCTCGGATTTTGTAATTGAAATCAGTTGGTTGTTCCATCTGATTTCTTTTATACGCCTCTTTTAGAAGACACTTATTTTCTAAACGATCATCTTCACACATATCATGTGCTACTCGAATGCGCTCGAATTTTTTGTCAAGCTTTAGATTATACAGCTTGGCAAGAAACTGGCGTTTGTCCCAACTTTCCTCAAAGGACACTTTCAGCGGTCTTTGATAATCAGAGCTTTTTGCTCCCATGCTTCTGGTCATTGATACCTTTGGAACGTCCACAAAATCAGGGCTTTGAGAGCACATTTGATTAAAAAACTTACCGTCATCATCTTTATCAGTCTCAGAGACATTAAAGATGATGACATCGTTTTCTCTGTCCTCACAGTCTAAAGTGAGTTTTTGTGCATGTCGGTGACCTTCTTGGCAAGAAGCTGTACCATGTTAGCATTTTGGTCGGAACCGGGATCACCGACCACCGAGGCCCATGTGACTGGTTTTTTTGTAGAGGCATTCAGTTCGTCCATTGATTTGGACAAACTAGAAACTTTCTCATCAATCTGGGCAGCTTCTTTGGCAATTTCCGATTTAATTTTGGCTAATTGAGCAGATACAGATTTGCTGATGACGGATAATTGGTTTTGATCAGAATTGGATGAGGGAGCTGTTGTGTACATGGTTCTACTATTAATGTAGAACTATTTAAATCCCATTTGCTTCATCTGGTTGTTATCAAACATATCATAAATTTTCTTGCTCACATCACTACAGGTGAGATGAAAGTAGGAGAGACATTTAAAACATTCAATTACCGGATCTTCACCAAAGCAAATTTTATTGTAGGATTGGCAATTGTAAGCTTGCTTTGATGAATTCGGCTTGTCAGGATTTTTCTTTATACTTGAGCGTAAGGTCTTGCCACTTTTATGTGGATCCACCATGGTTTTCATGAAAGATTTTTACCGTCACCAACCACGATATATAGTATATATATACTAAACAAATCACTTCCTTATTCAAATAGCTTATTCAAATAGAATTAAACTTGTTTTTTATTTATATTTGATAATAATAATCTATTTTTAACGTTTACTATTTAAGCTATTTATTATTTGTGAAAGGTAAATGAGGATTGCTTGGTTTTAAATGTACATGTTCCAAACTCAGTAAGCTTTGGGCAGTTAAAAAGTGAAAAGTTTGAGCAACTTCTTCCTGTGATGTTGTTTATTCATGGAGGTGCCTATACAGTAGGATCCGGGACAGATAAGTCTTTTGATGGAAGATTTTTGAGCAATTCTACTAACACTATTGTGGTTACTATAAATTATCGATTAGGTCAGACAAATAAGATTTTATAAACTGATAATTTTTAAGCTTACAACTAGTGAACAACTAAACGTTTACAGCAAACAACTGTTATGTTGTTTGTAGGTGCTCTAGGTTTCATGGTCTATAGAGATGACAAGGTCTCATTCACAGGAAATCAAGCTATAAAAGATCAACAACTTGCTTTGAAATGGGTTCATGATGAAATAACAAAGTTTGGTGGAGACCCAAATCAAGTACAGCAAAATAATTGAGTTTTAGAAATATTTTAGCATCAAAAAACAAGTTTAAAAGCTTTTATTACTTTATTTTCATTGTGATTTTGTTTTTAATTTTACGAGTTCAAAACTTAATATTTTAAAGCTTCGAAAGATGAAGTTTTTGAATTATCATCATCTGGAAGATTCAATCTGAGATTTAAAGATCTCTGAAATATAAATAATTATAACAAAAAAAGTTGCAGGAAAAGTTTAAAACTGTTTAATCTTTATTGATGTGCCTAGATCTTCCTGTGAAATCTAGCTCGACGTTTTGCTTTATATTATTCTGCTCGAAAAACTTTGAAGTCATTTGATTTTCTTCCAAATTTGTTTAAACAGTTCTAATGTTTTTTTTTTCTTTGGATAATCGTAATGATTCTGTTTGTATAATATTATTAGATTAGTTTCTTATTTTTCCTCTTATATAACTACGGAAATTTATATTTTAGAAGCTATATTAAAATCTTTCACTTCAAAACTTATTTGTCGTAGGTTACTCTATTTGGTGTAAGTGCTGGAGCTCAATCGACGACCTTTCACTTGCTTTCTGCAGAAAGCGCTCCTTATTTTAAACGCTCTATCATACAAAGCAATCCTGGGGCTTATGTTTATCCTTCTAGCCAAGAAGCTGAGTTAACAACTGAAAAATTTCTTGAACATTTAGATTGTTGGTCGAGTTACACTTCTATTTCAAGTTGCTTGATGTAATTTGACTATTTATTGCTTTAAAAATTCAACTTAATTTACTACGAACAGTTTTTTATAGAAATATTCCTGCTGAGAATATAGTTATAGCAGTATCCGAATTAGCACAAGAATATGAACATGAAGGACTTCTCCTAGATTCAACTGAACCGTTTAATGTACACATTGACGGTGTTGAATTTACTGATCAACCACTTGAACTAGTTCAAACTGGTCAGTGGCAAACAGATAAAGATTTAATTATTGGCCACAGTTATGACGAGTATATGAAATCAGATGTAGACATTGGATCTATCACTAAAGATACTTATCTGGTTTGAAGAAGAGTTGCTCTTATCTTTTAATTTAAAAATAACAATTCACTTTATTAAGGAGTTAACCCAGACGTTAGTTGGACCCCAGTTTGCAGAAAGTGTCATCAACCAATACACGAAACTTGTTCCGTCTGTTGCTGGCTCAGACTTTGACTACTCGGATATCTATTCTCAACAAGTCAGAGATTACTATTTCAAATGTCCAACAAGAGCTTTCGCAAGGTAGAATGAATTTCTTAAACTGTCATATAGCAGATTAGTTGTTAAAAGTCGAACATTTTAATTCTATACAAAAGTTATTTAAGTTTCACTTTCGAGAAAAAGGTAATTCTTCATTTTCTTCGTACTATTAAGAAAGCAAAAATATTTCTCATAAAGCAGAAAACAATCATTTCAAAAACTTCGCTTAGTATAAACGATAATATAGCTGCAAGATTGGTACTAAAAAGCTCAAAGATTAAACATTTATAAGAAGAGGTCAAAAACATTCATACGAATATTTTTTAATGGAAATGCAAAACTTATTTTTAGTTCTTTTGGATCTCACTGTGTTTTGCTTTTATCATCATCACTTATAGCACATCCAGCATAGCTGTTCTCGGCCAAAGCAGGCCTTATCATTATTATTATTATGCAAAACCCAGAACTCTATTCTATTCTTCATCTATGTTCGTAACTTGTTAAATACAAATCTTCAGTACACGACAAGACTTTATAAGTTATAAACAATTTATAATTCTTTTTTAGTTGCGCTGAAAAGTTGCTTTATAGAAGTCTTCACGGGTAGCTAAACTGTTGTAGCGCAAAAATATCATATACAATTTATATAGTATATACTATTTTTAAGCAATTTATCCAAAAATCAAACTTTTAAAAGTACAAAAAATATATATTTATTGTACAGGAAAATAAAGACAATTTCTATAGAAAATTGAGCAAAGCAAGATTTTCTCTGTAGCCCTTTAATTAAAGTACTTTGAAAAGATTTAATTAAAATTTACTATATAATAATTTTTGTATTTAAAAGTATAAGAATTCAGTTAAACTAAAAGTATTTCAATTTGCTCTTAAACCTGTTTGAAAGTAAATTTATCTTCTGTTAATCTTCAAACTTGATTTTTTTTACATTCATCAACATTCAATTGCTTGATTGATTCAGAATAATGTTAATCTGTTTTATTTCAGAAATATTTTAGTGGTATATAATGGTAATTGTAAAAAATGATTCATTCATGTTAAATTTGATTGAATTCAGTGGAAAATATATATCTACTTGTGCTAATTTCCCATGAAAGTTTATTTTTATTGGGCAGATTTACAAATGTATTTAATTATCAGCTTCTAATAAAAACTATTTTAATTGTTTGAAAGATCTTTCTCAGCTACTACTGAAAAAAATGTTTTCATGTACATTTACAATCATTCATCATGTCCTGAATCTGCTGGTACAAATAGACTATGTACATATTCATGCCATGGCTGTGAAATGGTCTATGAGTTTGGAACTGCGGAGTTTACAGGGTTTGTTTCAATCTTACATTTTATTTACGCAAAATATCCATATTTTCAGGCAAATTTTTCAAAATAGTTTAGAAATATAAAGAATGACATTTTCAGGAAAGTCACAAACGAAAATGATGAAATAATCACAGAAATGTTTACTGATTATTGGAGTAGTTTTGCTTATAATGGAAAGCCAGAATCAAATCAATTTACAAACTGGCCAAGATATACATCAAATGAAAATGTAAGATTTTAGTTGAAAATAATTTATAAAAAGTTGACAAACCTGTTACTTCAACACTATTTGTCTTTGAACCACTTCAGTTGATAGACTAACTTATAACTCCGTTACCATTTTAGAAATTAAACATTTTTTTTACTTCAGGGCATTATTTGGCCGAATTTGAGAATACTTTCTCCTCAAACTTCTGTTGACTCAAACTTCAACGAAGATTTTTGTGATTTTTGGGATTCTACTGGAATCTACTGACATGATTTAGTTTTGATACAAATTATGTGATCAATAAAAGAGAAATGGTTAATTATGAAAAATATAAATTAATTTCTAGCTGTTAAACTACTAATGTCAGTTTTTCAGAAGTTTTATTTAGTAAAAAAATACAAACGAATGAAAGTGAGAGATAATTCAGTTGGTTATATAATTCATTCTGAAAAGTATTTTATTCACAGCCTTGTAAATGAGGCTATTTTCAAGTAATACTAGAAAGAAATTTGCACAAAGATGTGAATAGCATAATTACAATGATACAAAAAAGAAGGCAGTTTTTTGAAGATCTTAGTAAAGTTAAACTAGCGGTCACTATAAACATAATAATTTATCATCATTTAATAATCAGATCAGAAACATAACTTAAAGAAATTAGAAGTTTCTTTTTTTACAAATTCCTATTTTTGTTCAAACTCTATGTAAGAATTGATTACTATATATTAATAACTATTATGAATTCCGTTAATTTTCAATCACTTGACCTGTTAGCAATTTCGTATATTTTATTCTTTTCTTGAACAAAAATTTTACGCATATATCAAAATACTTTTCTTGTAACATCTTTTGTCTTTAATATGTATATTAAAAAAGCTTCAACATAAAAAGTTGCATTATTAACTTAGTAATTTAAAAAGATTTAACCAGTATAAAAAGTATTTGTATTATAATTATCAAACTAAGCATATACTAGAAAGAGTTTTTTAAGACTAAAATTAGTCTAAAAGTAATCATTTTCAAATTAATTAATTTACAGATTTCAACTGAAAAGAAAAAGAATTTGTAAATATTTATAAAGTTAATGAAATCAATCAATACCAAATCAAATGTTTCTAAAAAACATATTGTAATTTTTTTTTGGTGAAAAAAGCTTTTGATTGATTTTTATTTTATTAAAACTCAGAAAGGACAAATAAAGCAAGTACATAATTCCCACTATATATAAGGTTTACAAAAATATAATAATAAATGAACTTAAGATTAATTGCAAAAAGTTCGGTGAATTTGAAACGGAAAAAAAAGTTTATATTTAACATTGCTAAAAGTGGATTTATTTTAGACTATTCAAACCACTTTGACTAAATTGTTTGAGACTCTAACACCACCGTCTGAATAGAAGAGTAATCTACTGAGTCACACAGTTTTGACAAACATATGAAAGGAACCATGAATTTATAATGAACAAAATAGTTACTTAAATTTTATTTTTACAAATTTAGTTTGCTGTCAACAAATGTTAAGAAGTAAATTGTGTAATTTGTAACTACTAATATTAAGTTGTTCACTTATCTGTAGTGCAGCTAAGTAAGCTATTGAAGAAATGATTTTCTATTAAATTTGTTCTAAAATAATTTTTTGTATTTGACTTTGTTTTGTACTTTAAAAGAGATGAGTCTCCAAGAACTCTCGACCACAAACATGTTTCTTGTTTGGAAATGTTTGAAGGTCGATAAAACTTTTTCATAAATCGTTAAATCAACCAAGTATTTAATTAGCTAGTGAAATGTCATTTTCATCACTTACTCAAACCACAGGTACGTTAGATTATAATTAATGAAAATCATGACTTATAGTAGTCAATAAAAATGACTTATAGCAAAATACGATCTTCCTCAGATTGCTTTCGTCTTAATGTCACTGATTAAAACTGGCTTAGTATTGCATTTGCTTATACAACTGAATTCTACTCAAAAAATTAATTTTCATAAAGAAGTTAAAATTTTAGTCACTAGTTTTTGGTAAAAATGAAATTTGAATCAAAAGTAGTAAAAGATATAACTTTTTAAAGTTTATTAAAAATTTTCTGGTGTCCCAAAATCACACTGTCATAAAGAATTAGAAGAAGAAGAGATATTCTGTGAAAAAAAAATTGCTGACAAAATATTATTAGATAATATTAGCAGCATACTCACGTGTCGCATAGATACAAAACCAGGCACTCCATAAAACTCGACGTCTTCTCTGTTGGTATAACAAAAATATGAAATTATAAAATTCGAATACTTACAAGATCATTTTTTAAGATGTAAATAGGACTTAACTATAAAGCGATTAACAAACAAAAATAACTGAAGAAGGAATTCTTACAGAGTAATATATTCTTTTTCGTCTAAGATAAGCTCTGGATTCCGATTTTCAATAGATGCTATAAGACAATAAAATTTTTAAAATTAGGTGTACTCCAAAACTATAAAAACCTTCGTCATCCGAGTCAGCAGTAAGATCGATTATTTCTTCCTTAGATATTTGAGACGTAGGCTCTGAAAACAATTCAAAATATTAGTCAAAATATCTCCTTTTTTCAGATCTTGATCAACTAATTATCAAAAAGAGAATAGTTTAGTGAATCTTTAGCATCATCCACAATCAAAACTGATCTTCAATACTAGAGAAATTTTACAGATGAAAATTGATTCAAAATTCCTAGAAGATAGCAAAGCTTGTTTCGCTAAAGTTTGATTGTCAAAGAAGTAGATAGAAGTAAGCTAACGCTTAACCATCCCCACTGTTTGGATTTTCTGCTCGGTGACACGGCCCAGTGTCCTGGGGACAGTTACATCGAGGTCAACGAGTTGTCAACTTTCTGTCTGGGTTTACTCCCATAATCGTTACTCCTCCCGAAACAAGCAGATATAAGTGACACTATTCGCCAATAGTTGGTGGTAGTATGGACTTCTTAGGCCAAGATCGGCCATGCTGTAAGTCAGGGTAGAAATTATAAAGATTCAGTTGCTGCCCATGCAGCAGAACTTCTCTCTCATCGATTTCTCGCCAGCGAGGTTATGTAGCTGAATAGAAGAACTGATGCAAATACACTCAGCCGGCGTCACAGTAGCTGTCAGAACGACAGTGATTACAATGACAGGACAGTACTGGCTTTAAATTCGGAGTTTTGTGTCTCTTAAAAGTGCTGTCATAAACCAGATTCACAAGGACCTTCTACCCGGGTTTTATGGACTTTTTCTTATCGCAAATATGTGTCTACCCGGGCTCAAACCTGTGACCTTCCCCGTGTAAGGCGCGCGTGATAACCGCTACACTAAGAAGATACTTTACACTATATAGCGCAGGATGCCACATCATTAAAGACAAGCTGGCATTCAAACCTGCGCTTTTAAAGCGCAATGGATTAAAAGTCAATCGACTTAACTTAACAAGTGAAAGTTTTATGTAAGTAAGAAAAACAGTGAGTAAATTAGAAAATTTAAATGTTGAAAGTGAAGAAAGAACCTGATCACACAGTAATAAATCAATCAGATAGAGTAACCTTCGACAATCAAACCAAGTTAGATTTTGACCAAAGACGTTTGTAAGCTAGTGGAAATAAAGGACCAAGTATAAATAAGGAAAAAGATTTGAAAATATATATATACAAAAAATTCAGATTTGTGATTCTGGTTAAAGATAGAATAGTAAAAACTATATCAGTAGTTGAATCATCCAAAAATAGTTGATGTAGATGTTGCCTAATGATAATAATTTGATTTTAGAAAATAAACAAAGATTGTTTAGTGTCTTAGATGTAACACATTTCAAAATCTTTGTTCGGTTACAAGCTTGTTATTTAAAAATAACATTTGTGATAATTCAATTATCCGCATTTTAATGTGTGAAAACTCATTAAAGTAATTTTAAAACGAGTTTTCAGCTTGAGTTTGAAAAGAGTTGAAGAGTCACAATCATAAAAAAGCTATATTGATAGTAAGAACAGCTAAAAAACCAACCATTTTTGTCAAAGTTGTTTGCAATAATTGGCCTATTCCAGTTCATATCATCATAATTGATAACTTCAATTAAACTTTCATTTAATGTTGAACTATTATCATCTGTTTGAAATAAAAATAATGAAAATAAAGTTTCAATGTCAATTTTTATTAACCCATTTTAAACAATTTAAAAACAACAGGAAGAAAATATTAATACAAATACAAACTAATGTAAAAGCATACTTACTTATATCATCAATTAGATTATCCAAAATATTCTGAAAAAATTAGAGTTAGACTTTTGAATAAAACGAATAATTATTATGAATTAGAGCTTACATTGAGATTCGATTGAATAGCTTGTTGATCTGTAGGAGTAGGATCATTTTGCTGTTCAATTGAATCGTTTGAATTACCTAAAAACAAATCAAGAAAAGTGATTTCCAACACAACTAACATAATAAACAATATCTAACTTGATAGGATTAATTTTTCGCCGTTTTCTTTATCAATGACTTCAATATTTGAAACCCTCTGCTGTTAACAAGAGTTATGAAAGGTTGCAACTAAGCTGATGTCAAAACTCAAACCTTCCTGCTGTTATCTTTGAAACTTGTTAAAGTTTTTCTTTTTCTAGCTGAAACTGAAGAATCTTTTGAGGCTAATTTTTTCTTTACAGTCTAAAAACAAACCAAAATAGTCTCTAATACTTTTTGAAATATATATCAGATAACCATAATTTTTATGACAAGTAACACACAATTAGGATCAAACTGACATCATATATCACTTATATGTAACCTGACTCACCTTATTAGAAGACTTGGTCGGTTTTTTTGAGGGTTCTATGTTTACAAGATGGCGATTATTTTCATTTTCTAAGTAGAAAAATTTGTTTAGCTATTTTCTGTTACTTTGATAGTTTTTGATATGCATCATTACCTTCGTTTTCACAATTGTTTAGTTTTAATTTTGCTCCTGAAATTAAATCTCATTACTTCTTAGTTTTGAGAAAATTTTTATATGAACACTCAAAAAATAAAAAAGGGATACAATAGATTATAAGAAGATATTATAAGAGCTCATATCTAATCTTAATAAGTCAAATAGATAGTTTCTCACTTGTAGTTATTTTATTTGAGTTCATGATGCTATTCAGTATCAGGCTACTACCACATTTCAACCTTAAAAATAAAAAAAGTTGCTAAATGTCTTTAATAAACTAAATAAAATATTATAGAAACAATAATAAAATAATCAGAACATCAAAAAACTGTAAAAAATTGTATAATAATAAAATAACTCCAATTAGACCATTAAAATGAATAATCAAACGGAGCTGTCATTACAAAACCCTCCTAAAGAAAATAAATAATAAAAACATAAACTATGAAATAGTTGTTACAAGTTTGAAAGATAAAAAGTAAAAATCTTACTCTTCAATTGAAGTCATTCTCGCTACTCCGTTTTTTTTCTGTTTATACAAAAGACTTCATTAAGTTTTAGAAATGATGAAAAATTGTTTAAAGTCAACAGAGTCACAAACAAATCTGATCAACTTTTACTCAAAACAGGAAACAGACAATTAGAAATAATTAGCAACTACAAATAACAAATCATAAATTTAAGATACTAATTTTGTACAACCTGTAACCTTCGCACTGCTTTTTTTAAATTATTTTCCGCCGATTTTGTTAAATAATAATGAAGAACACAGTCGCCATAAGACTAAAAAACAAATAAAAATATTTATCTTACATTTCTTTTGAACAGATCTTTGAAAGAAAATGTTTAAGGCTTCTTAAGATGACTTTCTTTTATTGATCAATTTCTATTTATTTACTTTCAATTTACTTAGAATTATCAACAAATATTTTATTTCAAATTTCAATTTTACATTTCTATGCTTTATGTTTTGTTAGAAAAGAATAACAAATAGTAACTATAAAAAGAAATACACCAACTTAACCCAAAGAAGACTTAAAGAATAGAAGTTATATGTAAATCAAGTTTTTTTCTATTTCAACAATATATTTCAACAAATATACATCTGTTCAATTAAATTAAAAGATTAACCTTTATTTCTATATTACTAGAAATCTACTTTGAGAAAAAGCATTAAAAACAGACCTTTTCTTTGATTTTCTCAGCAATACGGTGAAAGAGTTTTCTATGTCTTTGAAACTGTTTAGCAAAAATGCTGTGTTCTTTAACACTCCATTTACTATTCATGTGATTCTAAAAATAATGATAATTGAGAAAAAAATTGTTTTTACAATTTAGAAGACCTTTTACTAACCTTATAATACTCCATACAATCATGAAGAATAGTTTTATCATATGAAATTTTCACAGGGGGATATGAATGTAGTGGTCGGATTATAGCTGTGTTTTCCTATTAATTTTAAAGTTATGACTATTTTGAATATTCTTCTAACAGTTAAAAAATAATTAATCATCAAAAATGACCTTTTTAAATTTGTTTTTCATTTTGGGTATAAAATGTTCTACATCAGTAGATAGATTATTCATCTTACTCTTTATCACAATTGTTTATCAACAAAAATTTAATTTTATCAGCTGAAAGCTAATGGGATAGAAAAGGTTGCTAATAAATAAGACTTTAAGAAAATCAATTTAAAATTTTTATAACTTATTTATTAAAATAATGAGAAAATTTATATTCAAATTACAACATACATTAAATATATTTACCAATCATTATACATGAAAAAAAAATTAACATTCATCTTAAAAACATCTTAAATTTAAATAAAAAAAAAATATCACTTTGATAAAAAAAAACTGATCTAACTTTTTTACGTTTTATTTGAATAAAAACAATTATTAGTTTTTAATAAGTGAAAACCAATTGAATGAAATGGCTTAAATTGAATAATTACTATAAAGCTTATGTAAAGATTTTGTGAGAAAAGCACTTTAACATTTAAAGATATTTTACAGAGTTAAAAATATCACCTTTAAGATTCATATAGTAAAAAATAATTTAGATTAAAGTAGAGCAAAGCTGGTTGAAAATCAACATTGAGTCAGAATAAATAATGTAATGCTTCTTTGCTAACAAAACAATAATCCATAAACAATGTCCCTTAAACAGATCTCATACTTTGTAACTGAGAAAAGCATTAGACAGATTAACAACTACTTGGACAAATTTAAATTCTTGAAATAAAAAGGACTATAAGAAGCACTCGTCATTCAGAATCTGTCATAATTTAGAACCAACCTTGGGTCATCTTAATTATCAAACAACACTTTTAAGTTCCTAGTTGAGAATAAAAACTTTTTTTTTATTAGCTTTACCAATGTATCTTAATCAATTCATGTATCTTAGTTGATTCATACCAAATGAACCAAGATTTGTTGAAATAATATAAGATTTTTATTGCAAGGTATTTTTATTACAAGGTATGGTTTATAGATTTAAAAATTATTATAAAAATAAATTAATCATAAAATTAATAAAGTAAATTAATCATAAAAATGCTGAGTATAAAATATAACTGCTTATAAATTAAAGTACATCGTAAATAGAATTTATATTGAAAGAGCTAAACCTATTTTATTGCTAATGTAAGAATATTATCAAAATATTTTCATAGTTAATGATGCAAACAAACTTAAAAATTATATCTCCAAGATAAAATATTATAAATAAATCACTAAGCACAAATACTACTTCTCAGTAACGAAAGCTTGAGCAGCTAAACAAGTTTAAAGTTATTTTTAGATTGTACCAAATATAACCTAATCAAGTAGTAACAACATTATAACTAATCAAAATGAAGTAAGCTTGAATAATATTATTGCCTAGGGAATTACCCCTTTAGTCGCTGAAAATACTCCTTTTTAATTAAAAGATTTTATAAAATTAAAAAGAAATAGGTCTTTTTATAAGACTTATATAAATTAAAATTAAATTTAAATTAATAAAATAACCTTCATTGTTCAGTCAAACTCTATTTGGTTCTATATATATTTACCAAAAAGATTCTATTTGAATAAGTTTTCAGGCTGTAGGTTATATTCTATTAAATGGTGCTTATAAGTTGTGATAAAGTTATTTTTAGTAAGTGATATATATTACTTGTGATAAATTATTCCATCTGTATGAGAAATCGATTTAAACTTGTTTGGTCTGGTTAAACTAAAAATCTTTCATGAAAGTAAAAGCTATGGTGGTTTCAAATAAAAGTGGCAAGACCTTACGTTCCAGTATACACAAATTAAAGTCCAGTTCTAAAAAACAGACTTCATCAAAATAATCTTGCAATAAAATTTGCTCCGACAAGGATTCGGCAATAGAGTGTATTAAATGCCTCTCCTTGTTTCATCTCGCCTGCAGTGATGTGAGCAAGAAAATTTGTGATATAACTGAAAAAATCAGAAGAAGCAAATGAGGTTTAAATGGCTGTGCAGTAAATGTAGAACCATCAACATAACATCTACCTCTTCTAATTCAAACCTTTTATCCCACATCAAAAAATCGATATCCGCTGAAATGGCCAAATTTAAATTGGAAATTGACAACAATGTTGCCAAAATCAGCGAAAAAATATCTAGTTTATCTAAAGTAATGGATGAACTGGATGCCTCTACAAAGAAACAAGTCGCATGGGCCTCGGTGGTCGGTGATCCCGGTTCCGACAAAAATGCTATCATGATGTAGCTTCTTGCCAAGAAAGTCATCGACACAAAATTTACTTTGGACCGTGAAGACAAAGAAAACGATGTCATCATCTTTAATGTTTCTGAGACTGATAAAGATGATGACAGTAAGTTTTTTAATCAAATGTGCTCTCAAGGCTTTGGTTTTGTGGACGTTCGAATGATATCAATGACCAGATGTGGAGAGGAAAGCTCAGATCATCAAAGACCGTTGAAAGTATTCATTCTGGAAAGTTGGGACAAACTCAAGTTTCTTGCCAAGCTGTATAAGCTAAAGCTTGACAAAAAATTCGAGCGCATTCGAGTAGCACATGATATGTGTGAAGGTGATCGCTTAGAAAATAAGCGTCTTCTAAAAGAGGAGTATAAAATAAATCAGAAGGAACAACCAACTGATTTCAATTACAAAATCCGAGGTCCACCATGGGCCTTGAGAATTGTCAAGGTTTTGTTCAAAAAACAGAAGTGGCAAATAATCACTGGACCCACATCTTCTTTTTTCAAACTCTCTCCGGACACAATTGTTAATACCCAAGATATCAATTTACAGAAGCCCATCATCAAATCTCACAAGCGTCAAAAAGAGAATTCTTCTATCACATTAGGTATGTTTTTCAACGCACGGTCGATTATTAACAACATTTTCCACTTGAAAGCTCTTCTGCATTCTCAAGATTTCACATTTGTTTTTATTACTGAAACTTGGTTGAAACCGTTTTATCCTGATTCTTTTCTGGTTGACGGTAATCTTTTTTGTGTCTTGCGTTGTGACAGACTGTATGATAAAGGCGGCGGTGTTTGCGTAATTTACAAAACATCGCTTGCACCGTAGATCTTTAGTATTCAGATCGATCCCAATAATTTTCCTGGATTTGAGATTATCGCTTTCGATTTTCATTACTCATAGTACAAATTTTCTTGTTTCACATGTACCTACCTACCACCCTCTAAAACTAATGACGTAGCTTCTGTTATGGCCTTATTGAAGGTTCTGAAGAGTGTTGTGTGTCCTGAGTTATATATTTTGGGGGATTTTAAATTTAGTAAAATTGATTGAAATAACCTGAATTCAGCATTTATGGAAAATAACTTGGATAAGTAAAATCCTAATTCAGCCATTTTAAGTAGTAGTACTCAATGCCAATAATCTATCTCAGATGGTGACTTTTCCAACCCAATTTAGTAGTAATACTTTGGATCTTCTTGTCACATCAAATCCTCAAAACATTGATCAAAAAAACATTTTGCTCCGACATGCAATCACAACATGAAAATCTCCATCAAAATTTTCCCATGAACGTTAAAACTCCAAACAAAAGGAATTTTTATCGTGTAAATTAATAAGTTTCTGTAAGGGATTTCTTTTTTTAACTCTACTGAAGACATCAATACTATTTACTCAAGGTTTACTAACATCATTAAAGAGTCAATTAAGACATTTTTACTTTTTTGTAGAATCAAGAAAAAGCTACATTTGTGCATATTTTTTATAACATTTAAAAGTCCTATCAAAGAAACATAAAAAAAGTCCAGTAAATATTTAAAAGTCCTTCTATTTAAACAAACCAAGGCAGACCCTTCCATAAAATCTCTGCACAAATATCTTTGCTTACTTTACAAGAAATCTATTTATAGATTCTACTTAGAAAGAGAAAGTGCAGTCTTATCTTCACCTAGCAGGAAAACGTTTTTTTAGCTTCATAAATCACAAGCTTAAGGTGAGATCTCAAAAACTTGCTTCATATTATTATTATTATCTATTTTAATAGTTTTAGCTCCACATTCTAGATAGAGCGTTTCTGCCTTAGAAACAGTTAAAAGCAAGATCTTTGATAATGAATTTTTTCACCAAACCTGTATAGAGGATTTTTTCGTATTGAGAAAAAATGCTTTGATTTATTATTCTATTGAAAATATAGTTTGTTTTGAAAAATGATTTGAACAGTTTTAAGTAAAAAACTTGTTTTTGTTAAATACAAAATTGAAAATGTTTTTTGATTTTGCAGGTGTTGAACGTCTAATGACTTGTTTTTTAACCACGTTTTTATGACACAAGTTCACTCTGCCCTTTTTCTTTTAACTAAACTAAATAAATTTCATTCTTCATTTTTTAAAGTTCAGAAGACTGATTTCAGTTGCTTTTGCTTATTGCTGCAATATGAAGAATTCAATTTGTAGAATGTATTTTGAACCCTGCAGTAGCAGCAATGAAGCGATATAAGTACGAAAACAAAGTAAGAACATCACATAGCCTGTTGTGTTAAACTGAGCGACGATTTATTTATCACTAAACCGTTTGTTTGACAAATTTTTGACAAAAAAGATTATTACCGGCATACGTAAGATTTTTATAAATTTATTGTTGCAAAAGTAATATTTAAGTTTATTTTTTTTAAGACGCTTAGGTTTTTTTTACAAAATCTTGCGCAGGCGCAGTCTAGATTTTTTCGTTTAAGTTTATGCTTTATTATTAATTGAATCTTTTTTTATAATTTGCATTTTAACTTTTATTGCGTATAAATATAAATCTTCAAACTCCCAAGGAAAGTTGTTAGAATATTTTGTTGAATTTATGACCCTATTAAATATGGTAAAATTTTTCTGTCACTTAAAATATGATTAGGAGAAAGTTTAGGCCTAGCAAATCAGATGTTGCAATTAGATTGCTTTTAAGCAAATTTAAGTTTTTTCTTTACAGATTTATCGATTTGATATTTTTATTATTTCTTTAATGATACTTTTAAAATTGCCCATTTAAATTCAAAATTTTTTTAATATTTTTACAACAGAACTTCCGGTTGTAAAAAAAACTTGCAAATCAGATTCACTCAAAGACATCTAATTTATTTACTTTTAAAGAAATTTTATTTTGCTTGTTTTTATTCTGACTTTAAAGTTCACTTTTTTAAGGGAACATGTTAAAATAACAGTAAACAAAGTATTGTTTTGTTGGTTTAGCTTTTTAATAAAACGTTTTTATCTGTATGTTTATATAGTTTAAATATATTTAATTAATTGAGTAAATGTATTTTTAGATCTAAATTTTTTTTACATTTAATTTTTTTAAGTTTGTTTTGAGTGATTTATTTAATAATATCCACCTAATTGTTTCTAGATATAAATTTTGATATTTTTAGTTTTTTAAGGTTTAAAACAAAACTATACAAACATTTAGAAAGTTTTTTTTATGATTTTTTCTTTTTTTCTAGTTTATAATTTGAGCTTTTGTAAAATTATGTCTCACGCTAATAATGGCCCAAATGGTTTGGAACAGCATGTGAGTCGGATTTCAAAATTTTAAATATTCAAAGTTATCTTCAAAACTTTATATTTATTATTTTACGAAATCTTGCAATTTATAAATAAGCTTTTTATTCAATTCTCAAATGTTTTAAAAATCCAATTTTCTCAATTCAAAGAGCTTTTTATAAAATATTTTTATTGTTGATACTTGATGTTTTAAAAAAATTTGAATTTTTATTTAGATGTCGTCATTGGACATCAACGGCCGTCAAGGTTAAATGATTTCTGACTTTTTTTTATTTAATTTCGAAAGTTTTGATTTAATATCATAAATCAGGTCGATTTACATCTCAAGGAGCCACTGGAGGTTATGTGCCACCTCCGATGCGCAACCAAGCAATGAATCGAGCTGCTCCACCTCCTGTGGTCCAGGGACATCCTCCTTATGGCGGAGGTCCAATGACCGGTCCGAATGGAGGTATCTTGTATCTTAAAGTCGCTTCTTTGCTTCTGCTTTTTAACTTGTTTTTTGAGCACTAAATATGAAAGCAGCGCGCTTGACTTTTTAGAGATACGATATGGTCACATGATGGCCCCTCCTGCACAAATTGCTTCTGCTGGTCCGCCTGGAGCCTACAATGGCGGTCGTAATTATAATAGTGGTCTATCACGTGACCGAAGCGGTCCTCGCTTTAATGACCGTCCTTTTCCTGATGCTGGTAAGTGATTGGTTGTTCTGGTTGCATAGATTCTCCCAATTTAGTTAAGGGTGGCTTCGATTTAGTTTTACAGCGGTTGGGTTTGTTAGAAGCAGGTACAGTTTTTACTAATCTACTAAACCATCAGCATGTCGCATCACTACTCTTCTAACTTTTCTTTCCTTTCTTTCTTTTATTTAATTTAGTTTTTTTCTTTCAGGTCCTTACCGACCAGGTCCTCAGCAGTCTTATATGAGTTACAACAATTATAATGACCAAGGATTTGGAAGAAGCAGCTACAATGATAGAGGTTTCGACCGCAGAGGTGGCTGGAACCAAGGACAGAATCGTAATTATCTATTTTTGTTTTTTAATTTTACAAATTACTGGAATTTATGAAATTTTTCAAAGCTTTTTGATTTAAATTATTTTAAATTTTATAAACTTCATTTTTGTTGTAGCGCGAAACTTCTGGGACGCCCCACAACCAGTTGCCGACCGTTGGGCTCGTTTGGATGACAACAGTTCGTCCATTTAACATTTCTATTTTTCGATTTAATTTTGATTTTTAGATGTGATGGGAAACAATGCTGGTAGATATGGACACCGTGACAGTGATGACCGATTAGCTAAGAAATGGGACGAACGTCAGGGTGGTGGTGATGCTTTCACTGAAAATATTGATTGGAGTAAACCACTTGCTAGAGATGATAATCTTGAAAAGTAAAAATAAAAGTTTCTTTCTGAGTTACAAATTAAAATTGTCGGTTTTAGTTCTCTCTTTTCTGGTTCAAACACCGGAATTAATTTTGATAAATACGCCGCGATTCCCGTCGAAGCAACTGGTGACGATGTACCTAAAAGCATCGAGACTGTAAGTCAATAAACAACTGATATGAACTGAATCGCAACTTTTGCTTTCAGTTCGCAGATGGTAATTTAGGTGAAATTGTCAATGACAATTTAGAACTTTGTAAATATACAATTCCAACACCTGTTCAAAAATACGCCATTCCAATTATTACTCAACATCGCGATCTAATGGCGTGTGCTCAAACTGGTGAGTTACCATAACAACCAACTCCATGCTTCTTACTAATCTTTCATCAAAGGTTCTGGAAAGACAGCCGCATTTCTTCTTCCGATACTTTCTCAGATGTATGCTGAAGGTCCTGGAGATTCCATCAAAGCAACGACTAATTACCAACGAGGTCGACGAAAGCTCTTCCCACTTGCTGTCATCTTATCGCCGACGCGAGAGCTTGCCTCACAGGTCGATCCCCTCCCCACTTTCACTGATCGATTTCAACTTCTCGTTTCGCATTTTTGTAGATTTATGACGAAGCGCGCAAATTTGCATACCGCTCGCATGTACGTCCGTGTGTCGTTTACGGTGGTGCTGATGTTGGAGCTCAGATGCGCGATTTAGATCGCGGTTGTCATCTTCTTGTCGCTACACCCGGTCGATTAGCTGACTTCTTAAAGCGCGGCAAGATTGGCTTCAGCTACATCAGGTTAGTTACCATGGCAACATCTTTGCATTCCATTCATCACCTGCTTTTTAGATTCGTTGTTCTCGATGAAGCCGATCGAATGTTGGATATGGGTTTCGAACCTCAAATTCGCGATATCGTTGAAAAGAGCGATATGCCGGTGAAAGGTGATTGGTTGCTATGACGACGCGCGCGTTTTAGGTTTATGTTGATTTGCAGGCAAACGACAAACCCTCATGTTCAGTGCTACTTTCCCGAAAGATATTCAAATGTTGGCGCGCGATTTCCTGGATAATTACATCTTTCTAGCTGTTGGAAGAGTTGGTTCCACTTCTACGAATATCACTCAAAAAGTGATTTGGGTTGACGAGAACGAGAAACACAAGTTCCTTCTCGACCTCATCAACGCCACAGGTGATTTGAAGTGAATCTTCAATCAGATCTTCATCATTTCATCTTAGAATCTACATCCCTCACTCTAATCTTCACCGAGACAAAGAAAGGAGCTGACGCGTTAGATGAGTTCTTGTATTCGCGCAAGTACAAGTCGACCAGTATCCATGGCGACCGAACTCAACGCGAACGCGAAGAAGCTTTATTAGCGTTTCGAACCGGGGAATACCCGATTCTAGTAGCAACAGCGGTCGCGGCGCGCGGTCTCGATATTCCCAATGTACGTCACGTGATCAACTTTGATTTGCCGAGCGATATTGATGAATATGTTCACCGAATCGGGCGTACTGGTCGCGTTGGTAACGTCGGTATGTAATCCGAGCTTGTGATTGGCTGATTTGAAGTTACGCGGTTTGTTATAGGGCTTGCGACTTCTTTCTTCAACGACAATAATCGAAACATCGTGAAAGATCTCGTTGATTTACTCAGTGAAGCGAATCAAGAAGTTCCGCCGTGGCTCGAAACCATGGCGTTAAACCATCAGAAGGGGAAACCCCGTGGTTCCGCTAAGCGCTTCTCGAATGGATTTGGAGCAAGAGATTATCGTCAGACACAAAACAGAGGCGCGCGAGGCGGAATGAATAGCAGTGGACGAGGTGCTTCAATGCACAACAGGTTTCTCATCTTTAAATCATTCTTACGTCATTCATCTCGTCTTCTTTTAGACCATCTGGTATGACTCAATGGAATGTCCCGCAATTTTATCGAGGAAATGATTATGGTGGTTCATATGCTAATAATGTCTCAGCTGGTCCAGACTGGTTTGGCAATTAGCACCTCAAATATATCAACGATTTATATTTGACCTCCCCAAAATCAAATGGTTCATAAAACCCCTCCCCCTACTTTTCTCTTTCGCTAGATGTAAATACTCTCCGCTGTTTGCACTTTTTATGTTTTCGTGATATGATGACGTTTTTGTCCAATTTTGTGTAGATATAAAAGCGTTAAGCTCAACATGACTGCCACCTTCTTAAAACTAATCTCATATTTGATGTCTTCGTCAAATCAAATAAGTATGTCTCGTGCAACTTGATGAGATAATGACGGGCGATTTGTAGAAACAAACACGCTCTCTACCCAACAAATATTTTTATCTAATTTAGTTTTAATTAAGTTTTAGGTTATTTTTATCTCTTTCACCATAAATATCATCTTTGAAGAAAAAACTTTATTTCTTGTTGGCTAATTGTAGCAAACCAATCATGAAAAACCACAGTTAATACTTGGATGAAATGGCGCTCTTCTTTTTACTACAAACTGACGAATGTTTTGTGAGTTCTTTCACGAAATGTAGATGATTCCAGCTGCTTTTTCGGTATTACGCTGCCTGTGCCTCTGAAAGTGAACTTTTTTGATGTTGTGGTGGGTGGTAGTGGTGACAATTTTGTTACCTATCTTTTCTACTGCTTGCCATTTTACTGTTTCAGTTTGCCAACTAATTTGTTGTTGTTTCTCTATGTTGTAGACGAACAACTTTCTTGTTTCATTCAATTAGTTTTTATATTTTAACGAATTACAAACAACTTTTATATTCAAACGAATACAAGAAGTTTCGAGTTTTGTGCACAGCGTAAGCAGCTGGTTTATTAACACGATTTTATTTCTTTGTATTTGAACTGAGACTTATTTGAAAAAGTCTCAAGTTGTTTCAGGTGCTTCTTTTCAAATATGACAAATTCTTCAATTTCAATACCTCTGAAAAAGTGTTAAAAGTAGCTACAAACACCAACGCCATTCACCTACTTCACTGTGTACTTTCATATTATTTTATTTACTTACTTTCAAGTCATTGCATCTATTGGCAATTTCAGTTGTTCTTATTTTTACTTTCTTCATTTTAATAGGAAATATTTCAGCTAAATTTAAGTTAAATGACTTTGATGATAAGAGTAAGTAAATTTTAAAGGCCAGATGGGTTCAGAGATATTCGTGTTTTTAATCTATACAAACGCCCGTCCTATTTCATAATCAAAACTTCAGCTGATAAAAACTTGTGCTATATGCAGTCATGTTGAACTTGGTAAACGCTAATTAAGTCCCGTTAAAGTTGAATCGTTTGAAAATATGATGGTGGTGCAAATCAATAAACTATTTACTCAGCAACTGTTTCGTTATTTGCAAATCAGTTTCGTTTATTGTGTTTTAGTTATAAAACTTCTCTTAAAGTCTTGTTAACACTAGTAAAATTCTGATTTTAAAATAGTCCTAGTGTGAGGTCAAGTAGATGGTTCCCTCTCGAAGTTCTTTTTTCTGGCAAAACCTCTGTAGTACTCCCGCCAGTTCACTATATATGGACTAGAGGTGCCTGGGCACCAAAATGGTCTGGTGTTTTGGAGCACTTTTCTCGGGCATTAGCGCAACGAGAGGTCAGCTTCTGGAGACTGGATTCTTTTTAAGATACTAAAGATTATTTCTACAATTTAATTCAAATCACAAGTTTCACAATACAAATTTTATTTTTACAAAATCAAGGAATTCATTTCTTTCTAATTTGTCGTTGTTTATAACATTCATTAAAATCCAATCTCCAACTTAAATTCCTCAAATTTCCGTCTTTAGTTCGACTCAATTCGTCCAGAAACTTGATCACCATCTCCTACGAAATAAAAATCTTAGAATCTTTCAGTCGAAATTCAGCTTCATCACCTGATAAGCATTTGCACAAAGAACTAGTTCAGCTCGCATCCCGGAAATTGTTATTTTACAAAAATCGCGACGTCGTTTCCGTTCGAGCGTTTCGGTGGCTTCATCATCACCCCAAACCCCCTTGAAGACGAACCTCAATTCACAAATTGAATCTTTCACAAAAATTTCTTACTTTTGCTTCTTGTTCTATCTTTCGTCTCTCATAAAGATTTCTCAGTTTCAACTCTGTATTCGCTTTCTCAAATACCTGACTTTGTAAAACCTCGAACTTCAATATCTCACTGAATATGCAACGAATCTCTTTGAGCAGGACACTAAAAAAAGTTTTTAAACCAATGTCAAAAGATGTTGAAGTGACCTTGATGGTTTATCTAGTAAGCAGCGACACATTAATGTTTGTAAGAAGTCTTGGTGTGCTTTAATGATTCCATTAAAGTCTTTCGCTTCTGTTAATGTCTCCTGTAAGTCCGCCCAAGAACATTCCAGCACCTGTGGATGACATTATTGGTCTAATTGGTCGAAATCTGAGATTACTTGCCTCAAATGCTATGTAATATTGAAATTGATGAACAAAATTCCACATTTCAGCAGTTAATGAATGACATTGATGAAGTACACCTGTAAAAAAAACAATCAAAATCTTTTATCGATTTTCGTTTGAAACATAAAAATTAAATTTTTCTACTGAATTTACACCAACTTGGTTGACTTAAAAATTGGGAAAGTAAATAGTTGCAGCAGAAAAACAAATGAAGCAGCCACTGAAGCTTGTCAGCTTCTGGTATTTGGCAGAAACACAATTTCGAAATTCATAAAAACTTATTTTTAAGGAAACCTTTTAATTCAGTCAAGACAGATAGTCTGCGGGTGAATTCCATCGACTTTTTCCACACTTCAATCAAGTTGTGTTCCACTCGCTTAGATCTCCATAAAAACATGAAAACTTGCATATAAACGTTCTTAACTTGTGGAGTTATAATCTAAAAAAGCTTTGTTGAAAATATGCAAATGAGCTAGATGTTACCCACAGTGCTAAGTGGTGGTTGTGCGTGACAATCCAAAGTAAAAACATTCCAGCCAAGATCTCCTTTATTATGCTGTAATATTCGAAAGTCTAACAGCAGTAGATGATCAGCCTCTGATTGTAGATTGAAGTTTTGTATAGCGCATCCAAAAGCTCCTTGAAGGTCATGACGAGAAAGGTTTTTAGCGGGTTTGTTCAAATCTGATCTAAACCTTATGATATTAATATCAATTGATTTCAGCCAAGTGGAAACCTTAAACTATCTAGTAGATGACGCGCAAAATCTCCTTGTCCAAGAAGAAAGAACTTTCTAAGAGTAAAAAGATGATTTTTCAGTTTGTACTTGTGATTAAGAACATATAAAAGATGAGAGCTCGTCTCTTCATAAGCTTTATTAATCCTCAAAATAAGATCAGTGGTCAGATCAAAGTCCTGGTCAACTACAAGATACAAAAATTACGATAAAATTGATTTAAGGAGGATATTTACAAAAAGGTTGAACCAATTTCTCGTGAATTGATTGATTACGTAATAGCGCCGCGCGATCGCCGCAAACGAGCCGCAGAAAGTTGATAGATTTGCCGACTAATAGAATTTTATGAGCTTGTTGAAGAGGTACAAAACTTGGAACCATTTTTGCCTTCAACTGATATTTCTCATTCCACAATTGCTCTATTTCTACAGATGGATTTGCAGAAACAAAAAACTGAAAAAAAGACTTTATTAAACGCTTCAATGATTTCGCGCTTTCGAACCTCTTGAAACGGGTCGTAGAGTTCACCGTTATAAATCCATCGATTTATCACTTGTAATAGCGGTTGGGATACAATCCTCATTATTCTCCGCGTTATAGATCGCGCGTTTGGGTCGCCAGTTTGCATAAACGAATGTACGACTGTTGCTAGGCAACCACCGCGTTTATCTGAAGCGTAAATGACGTCATTTTCTTGGCAACCTTTGACATGGGTAAGCTTTTAACTATTAAAATGACCTTTGCAGCTGTCCACTAAGGAAGCGGCCCACTTTAAGCGGTCCATCGGTTCGCTGGTCCACACTACTAGCTTTTGTAAGGTCAACAAACTAACAACATCATCAATATCATCAATTGCTTGCAACTGTGTCTGAAGCTTCGCCAACAATCGATAATACTCGACAAGTTCTTGTTCAAGAGAAGCACAAAACGCCTGAAGAAAGGGAAATAGTGAAACGGCCGGAAATGGAACTGTTTCAACCTGTCCTACGAGACCAAATGTGGTGTCCCGCTTCTTACTTTCCACAAACTTTTTAATACGATTATGGAGCCAGCCAAGCTCACACAGTCGGTGTACGAGTTGTTTATCACGCTTGTTGATGCGAACCTGAGGTATATGAAATATTTGAACATTTCAAAATTGTCAATGTATTTCATACATCTGTTGAAATACAAAAAGCGTTTTCGCGGTGGCTTAATTTGATGTCCTTCGATTCAATCCCTTGAAACACAAAAAGCATTTGACGGACGACATCCAATTCATCAGTCTGAAATCAAAAAATTTGTTTTTAATTTTTTCAAAATAAGCAAAAAAATACTTTTTCATCTGAAGAGATTTTCGCTTTTTGAGTAAGACGTGAAGCTACAAAATAAAAAAGTCATTTTAAAAAATTATAATTGAAGAAATGTTTATCTAGTTGGTGTATAATCACAAACTCCATAATATTTTGACATCTTTTTTTGGATCTATGTTTTGGTTTGGAGGTTTAGATATTATCAAATATAAAACTATTAAATAAAAACTAAATCTAAATTGAATCTTACATGAAAGGTTTCGACCAGGTTCCTTGACTGTTAAAGGTTTACTTCTCTTTGTATGAGAAAAAAACTGCTTTGAAATTGAAGAAACCGGAAGAGATTCTGTTGAATAATTTCTTGGAATTAAACGGAATCAAAAGATTACAGATTCAGTTGTAATTTTGTTTTATTTTTTGTTTATCTAAATTTAAGTTTTTCACTTTAAGAGGATCAAAACGTTTTTAAAAAACCAAAAAAAATCGTAAAAAGCATCTTATATCACAAATAAGAATCATTTAAAAGATTTAGTTGATGAAAAACTTGCCCGTGTGTATGGAAGAAAATCCAGTTTTATCAGAGATTTTCCAAGTATTTGAGAGTGATTTAGTTTCAAAAGAAATAGTATTTGAAGCAGGTGTTGATGTCAAAATCCCATTTTTAAATGAACCCTTTTCCTATTTCATAATTTATCAATCATAAAGTTATCAAAATGAGTTTTACCTTTAAAGTATTTCTTTCTGATGCTGCCAACAAAAAATGTAAAATAGATGAAATATTTTTGATAGTTTTAAATTGTTTTAACTTTCTGTATAATGAACTTATATGAATAACTTCATCAAATTTTCCAGAATCATACACTAAAAAAAGATTTCAAAAAAATTCAATTATTATAAGATGTAGACTGAAAGCCAAACTTATAAAATATTTTTTAAAATTTTAAAGAAAAATAATTAATTTCATCAAATAATAAAAATCAAAAAAATCACTTTAAAAGTATAAATACAGAGAAAATATGAAATAATAATTAATAAATTTAAAATCAAATTTTTAAAGGGATAAATTCAAATTATTGATAAATTTACTTTTCTTCTTCATTTTTTCAATTAAACTGAACTCATCAGATATAGAAGGATTAAATTCATTATAGTTTGATAACAAGCGTAGAATTGATCCAGTCAATTGGTCCATAAGATCTACAATCTCAGATTATTCAACAAAAGAAAATGTGACAATAAAATTTAAGAAATGTTTTTTTTGTGTAAATGAATAAAAAAAAACTTTTATACCTGAATCATTATTTGAAGTTATTACTGTACACAAATTCTTAATTAATATTTCCATTGAGTATGAAGATTGCTCTGCTTTTGCTTTCAACATTTTTGAACTTAATTTCCAAATATCTTAGAAATATCTATATTTTTATAAAATAATTAATTACAACAAGATATTAATAAAATCAGCTTAATACAACGAAATTATATTTTTTTAATGTATTTAAAGAAACAAAAAGTGAGATTTTTTTAAAATTGACTATAACTTTTACTATGTAAAAGATGTTATTGTGTAACAATTCTTTAGTAAAATTTTAAATATTTAAATAAAATACTGTTTGTAAACCATATTTTCGTTTAAAATATTCAATTTCTCAGAATTTCTTTTGAAAAAGCTGTTTTGAAATCATTCTTAAATTAAAGCCATTTTTGGTATAATTTAAAATTGTTGTAAAAAGTATTAATAAAAACATAATATTTTATCACATTGGTCTTAAAAATACTGGTTAAAATAATTGTATATTTGCTTATGAAAACTAATTATGTTCTATACGGTTTTTTGGAAAAAGTTTTATATTTACAACAAGTTAACTTTTTCATGTTGATAGGTATAAGTTTTCTAAATCTCACTTTATCTAAAAAGTTAATCTTATATTTTTTGCTATTCTATTAACATAAAAACTATTTATTTCAATAGTTTCAACTGATCAAAAGTTAGTCATTTAAAATCATCCTACTCAACAACTTGAATAATACCCAGTAGACAGCTTTGGGGTCACAACAGTTTGAAATCTTCTTCCAAACTTCATCACTCCAAATCTATCATCAGTTTTGGAATTTTCTTTAAAAATATGATTTAAGTAATTTTGTTGGCAAGTGGTATATAATGATGCCAGCTTCTTCATTTTCTTCACTTATTTAGTGCTTTTGGTTCATTATTTATACCTCTGTAGTGTTTCTATTTATTCTACATTATTTATGAAAAACTGTGATACTTAAAACCTTTTCAATAAAACTTCCTCGAATTGTTTTGTGTTCGCTTTAAGAGAAATTTTCTTTAAGTTTTTTTCATTGAATAATGAAATAAAGATCTGATGGAAGAACTGTGGGTACCAAGAAGTGTTTTCGAGAAACTGTTTCATGATAAATCTTTGCTTGGATTCTATGGATAATCGAAAAAATACTTAAAATATGTAAAGACTTCTAGGAAGATTTATAAAAAAAAATCTATATAAGTTTTTTTCTAAAAAAAAAATAATTTTATCTAGAGATGTACTTGTGGTATATAAAAGCTACTTTAAAAACGATTATTTTACCGCATAAGTAAATGTAATTGAAAAACATCAGAAATTAAACTTGTTGCTTACTGTTGGCTTATTCAGTTCTGTTTGGCAAAGTTCAGCTTTTTTGTTTGCTTTTTATAACAAAAAAGTTCTCGTTAAGAGTTATTATCATTACAGGAAGCTTATGAATGCTTTAAATCTGTTTTAAAACAATACTTTAATATTTATATTAAATATTACTCTTACATATTATACATATTATTATACATATTTACATACATTCAAACACCACTTTTATGGCTTTTAATAAAAACTTTCCCAACAAATCTTTCAGTATAAGAGCTTTCGTTGGTTGTGACAAACCCTTTTTGTCACTAACCTCAACTGTTTCTTTATATAAAGATTGTTTGTGTATACTGAATATTAAATACTTGTAATATCTAAGCCTTTTCTCCCACCTCGTACTACTATTTAAAATTATGAAATAATTCCCTCACCTTAGCTTCAATGACTTCTTTAAAGATTGTAATCTTTCATATGTCCTCAGAGGTTCATCATTTATTTTAAATCGTAATTGATCAAAAGTTGGTCATTTAAAATCATCCTACTCAACAACTTTAATAACACCCAGTAGACAGCTTTGGGGTCACAACAGTTTGAAATCTTCTTCCAAACTTCATCACTCCAAATCTATCATCAGTTTTGGAATTTTCTTTAAAAATATGATTTAAGTAATTTTGTTGGCAAGTGGTATATAATGATGCCAGCTTCTTCATTTTCTTCACTCATTTGGTACTTTTGGTTCATAACTTATACCTATGCAGTGTTTTTATTTTCTATATATTATTTTTATTGAACTGTTGTTCTTAAGACCTTTTCATTATCTTTCTGCATGCATATTGTTTTGTGTTCACTTTAAGAGCTGTAAAATTTGTCATCTGCATCCTTGCGTTGAATAAAATAAATAAATTTTGTTGATGTTTGCAAAAAAAATCTTATAATCCTTTGTAAAGATAATTTGATTTTTTGGATTTTGTTTTAAGGTGTTTTAGTTTTATGTCATTTATTTATCTATTATAGAAATGACCTTATATAAATTTATATGTTTATAAGAAAGATTTCCAAACTATCCTTGAAATTCCAAAGAAATATTTTTTTGTAAGACTTTTTAAATAGATAAAAATTTTTGGGTTAACTTTCGAGCTTCAAGGAAATTATCTTTATTTCTTATCGGAAAATCACAAGAAACTTCATTTTTCAACGGCTTTGACGTTTGTTCTGTTTAGATTTGTTGTTGCAATCGATGTTGTCTTGTACTTGTCTGACTTAAAAATTTACTTTAGATTTTAATCAAAACACAAAAGCTTTTAAAAACTTTTACAGCAAATTTCGATCTATTTGGTAAATATATTAAAGTTAGGGTTTGTTTAACTACAAAAGTAAACATTAGAAAGTAATTTAAATGATACCAACAAGTTGATTAAGTATTTCTCTTTTTTTATTTATATAACCTGAGTTACAAATTCAGCGGCTTTCATGGCAAGCATGGTGAAAAAGTAGGCGCGGCTTGTCAAATTTGTTTATCTACATAATATTCAAATTGTTTATTTATCTTTTATTTCAACATGTTAAAAAATAAATTCTTTTAAAGTAAAAAATTATATTGTAACGATTAAAAAGCTTAAAATATTTGAATTATTTTTAGTATCAATTAAATCTTTTTTTACTTTTGACAATTTAGTATTTCTATGTTTCTTCTTTTGAGGCACCCTAAGTAGATTTAATCTCTCATCAGCTACAAATTATGGTTTCTTTAATTAATTACTAAAGTAATAGATTATTGTAAGTTTATTGAGGACTAGAGTAAAAGCTGCAAAAAGTTTTCCGTTTCCTAAAAAGCCTTTAAATAATTTGACTTGAAGTAAAAATTTGAATTTAATTGTTCATTTATGAAAGGCTATTCTAACTTAAATAAATTAAGATATATATTAGAAATATTTTAGTAAATTATAAATACAAATTTATTTTATATCTAATCAATTTTTTGTCGTGGTTTATCTCCATTTAAAAATAATTAGTGAGAAAACTACGGTATTTGGTACTCAAAAAGATATTCTAAGCTTGACAAATATTCCAAAATTTTGGAGTTCAAACTGACTGTAAATTTGCTGATTTATGAAATTTCCTGAAAGTTTGTTTTAGATAATCTTTCAAAACTTTTTTATTATAAAAGAACATTCTAATTTTACATTAAATCATTTTCAAAAATTTTCCGAAATTAAGATTTTTTTTAATTTTTGTTACAGAATAAGAATAAGAAATTTTTTCGAATAAATCTGAAACTTTGGTATTTTTTATAAAATGTTAATTCATCTTTATCCAATTTATCGTTACTACATCCAGTCAAGAACAACTTGTTTTGAATAACGAGCTTAGGGATTTTAAAAGTGAAGATGATTCATGGTGGTTAAATAAATTGCTGATGCCATTCTATTCTTACGTACTTTTGTGTTATGACAACAAATATAAAATTTACTTTTAGTTACAGCTTTGAAACATATAACTTAGAAACTGAATAAAAACTGGTAGATTTATTTCTATCAAAGTTCTTTCATTTTTGAAATAGTTTCTTGTTATCTATTTTAGCAACATTTTGTCAAGTTTTACAAGAAAGCAAATAGATAAATTAAGAAGCCAAAACTGACATCTTTAAATCTCTAAAAAATTTCATTTTAGTCTTTGTTAAGGATAGTTAAAAGATATTAAATTTTAAATGATTATTGACTAATTGTTTTACGTTCTAGAGATTATTGTATTTTTGTAGCTATTTATATTGACCAAAATTGAAAGTTTTCAAGTTTTATTTAACTTTTAAGGTAGAAAACTTAAAGCTTACAAAATGTTATGTTTAAAATTATTAAAAATAATGTAAACAAAAAAATTGGTTGAAAAAATCCAATGACAAAATAAACTTAATTTGTTGAATTCTTAAGTTGAATATTTCGCTATTATCACTATGAAATAGAAGACTACAATTTTGTAGAATAATTCTTTTGTAGTTCAATGCCAGAAAACAAAAATATTTTCCTACAAATTAATGATTCCACTTTTTATATTTGCTTTTCTTACTACTAGGATAAAGGCTGCACTGTAAAGTGCCACGGAAAGTACCAACTGCAGAAGTGTACACCCAAAAAACGCTTTTCGTAGACCACCTTGATCGTAAACCTGGAAAAGTAAGTTTTTGAAACAACAAATTTTTCCAAGAAAAAAAAATCAATTTTCAAAGTGATAGAAATAATTGAATATTTCAAATCAAATACTTCTTTAAAACGCTTGAGTTGCACCTTAATTATAAATTTGAATTATCAAAAGTAAATTTACTTGTCACTAAATAAAACCTTAAGTTTTCAAATCGACCTCATCACAACAGCAAATTTTGTCACCTCTTTTAAAATTATTCAGAAGACTTGGGCAGTTTGATTGTTGTAGCCATTTTTCGGTCAAATCGGTCTTCTATTTTAACTTAATATTTTGGTTTCTGCTTTCTCTTTTTTTTAATCGGTTTTAAGTTGTGGTACTTAATATCATTGTGTATTTGTTATAAAAGCTTTATAATTAAGTATTTGCTCTGAATGCGTGAGTTAAAGTTACTACCACGATATATATTTTTAAAATAAGTGAGATTATTGAAAGATATCTTTGATGGTTAGTTAGGCGTAATTTGAAGAGAGAACATTTTGTCGTTCACCTGATGTTAAGCCGTCGATAAGAGCGTTTTAAGACTAAAGGCAAGATTTTGTAAATATTATTCTCAATAATACCTCGCGAGGTGACGCACTTGGAAAGCTTTTAAAAATTATTTCTTTTAAACTCTTTCAAGCTCCGAATATTTTTTTCAGTTTTAAACTTTATATAAAGCTTAAAATAAAAGAAATTCGAGAGATTAAAATTTCTTTAAATCAAATAATTTTTTTTTAGAATTACCTCACAATGAAGTCCATCTATTGTTACTGCTTTATCATCTAAATTCCATAATAAGCAACTTTGTTCGATCGCATATCCTACATAAATAGGTGAAGGTATCCAGGCCAATGCGCGGGTCAAGCCAAAAATGACTCCAATTGCAAAGGACTAAAGAAGTTGAAAAAAAATAGATAGAACTTTTAGTAACTTCAAAGAAAGTTCGAAAAATATATTTTAAGGTGAAATGCTTTTTTTTAAACAGCCATTTATTTCTTTGAATAGTTTTCGAATTTTTTTTTTGTAATTCTCTTAAATCTCAGAGAACTTTACAATAGAAAATCAGTAGATTGTAGAAAGTGATAGACAAATACCTTCTGAGAAGGATCGACTATTCGTAGAATCGTTAAAGTAGTAGGAGTCGTGGCCAGACCTGAACCTAGACCTGCTACAGCCATGCAAATGACAAAAATAATCAGTCTAGATGATCTTTTTTGCGGAGGGCAGCGACCAATTTTGAGAGAGTTAAAATTGCTGTGATTTGAGTTGATATGAAAAGATGCTTGTAGGCATTTGCAGTCGTGAAAAACCTGAAAAAAGACTTTAAAAGTTATTAAGAAATTATCTTTAGATATAATATTTGAACAAAAATAAATGTAAGATAGATTAATCAAATGAACGTTCATTGAAACAGCTTTTAATAAATCTCGTTCGTCATGTTTTTACAAGATAAGAAGGTTTTCCATCAGATAACATATCTCTTTGTTATCTATCTGTTTATAACTAAAGTCTTTTATCTATTATTTGAGATGAAAAACTGACTAATTATGGCAATTACAGAGAATTCTTTACATATAATTTATTTTTATTTTATACTTAAATGGATTTAAATAATCCATTTTTCAAATGTTACATGAATCTTTAGGAAGAAAAGATTAATTGTGATGAAATATGTTTGTGGAAGTTCTATTTATAACTTCAGAATCATTCCTTTTAACAAGAAAACTTGAATTATTTTCACAATCTCATGGTAATCTACATTTTGAAATATTGGCTAAATTTATTAACTGAAGATAAGAAATTAAAAATTATATAAAAGTAAATTCTTGGAAAGCTGCAACTTTTAAAACGAATTTGATGAGATATCTAATAAGAATTACATTTCAAGTAAATAGTTTAAACAAAATGTATAAGATTATATGTAACGATCACAAAATGGAATATGAGAAAACCAATCGGATTTCCAGTTTTTTTTTTTCAAAACTTGCAGCTTTGTAAATATTAGAATGCATATTTCTAAAGATGCATTCAAACAATTTTTTTAGGAAATTTTGTAGTTGAAATAATCGAAAACTTAAAAAAGGCTTTTAAAAATCTGATTTAAAAAAAATTTTAATATTTAATCAAAATTCCTTAATCTATGCAGAATATTATTGAGAAAGTTTCTCCTCTTCTAGCTACTGTTAGCAAAAGTTAGAGCATTATTATTTCAATTTAAGTTTTACAAAAAATAACATTAGAATGAAAGTTCTGAACAGGAAAAATAAAAATGAAGTAGCTGCATTTTAAAACGTTAAATAATAAATACTTGTTTTTCAATTGGCAAAAACATTAGATTATTTGAAGCAATTCTTATACAGAAAACTTATTCGAAGTAAAAACGATGAATAATCAAATTAAGACTAATTCTCAACTCTGTAACTCACGTGACTTCCATTAGCTTTATTTGACGAGCTGCATCCTAAATAGCAAGATGATGAATAAGTTATGTTACTTACTGAGTCACATATGGCAACAGTTTTATGACATTTGCATCGCTTAAAGCACGGTTTTCTGAAAAATAAACTTATAAATAATAGTAACATAATATAACAAGTAATTAATTAAAGATTTTGGTTGAATTTCAAGGTTAAAAACAAAAGGAAAGTTTCAGATGAGGATTTGGGAAAAATCTCTGATAAGATAGTCTTTATGATGAGCAAAAAGTTTGGATCAGTCGATAGTGTTTAATAATTTAAAGGCTGACAGATACCCAAAAATGTACTTAAATTTGAAGGTAAAAGCATTTTGTAGCACTTGGTGATCACGAGAAGGTTTTAACCTTTTGACTGACGTGAAGTTAATTACTGAGCGAATAAATAATGATAATAAATCAGTAACTCACTGAAAATTATCCTTCGGCAGATCTTCAATTATTACTTCATTTCCAGCGAGAAAAAACAAGATTATTGACATCAACAAGGTCAAGATAAGTCCAGTTAGAATAATAGTGAGTGCTCGCTTTTCCGTAAAATGCTTTCGATGTATCAAAAGACCCCCAATTAGGTTACCGACTACCACTATTGGCAGATTTACTGAACCTTTTAAAACAAGAAAATATTTTCAATTTGTTTTTAAAGCAAAAATTGTTGTAAATAATTTCAATTTCTAAATGGTCCATCAACTAAATTTTGAACAAACATGTCAGCTAAGAATTCAACTTTAATTTCCCGATTTTTGCTGAAATAAACTCAAAATACCATTTAGCAGATTTGCAGTTGAGGTAGATAAATCAAACTGAGTTTCCATATACTTTGATATATAAGTTACAGAAGCAGCGAGAAAGCTCGTCAGAAAAACTAGTCCGAACGCGATGCAAATAAATACTTTGTTACGGAAAAGGTCTTCGAGTGCTTTCTGAAAAGCTAAATAAAATTGAAATTAATTTTTAAATTACTTATCATTTGTTTACCTTTAAGAGATAATTTTTCTTTCATAGAGATACTTTGATCTGTTTGATCCTTTGAATTGATGCTGGATTTTAAACTGATATTTTTGAAATCTTTTGCTGCTTTCAATGAAGACTCGTTTGAAGATTGAGCAATTATTGGAGTGGATGAACTTTTTATTATAAAAAAATCTTTTTCAAACTCCGCTTCATCTTGTAAAGTGCTTGAATGAAGAAGACACGATCTTCGTGTTTCAAATTCTTGCTTCTGCTCATATTTTGCATCAGTAATCACTTCATGAAACGATTTCCTGGAGTTTTGGAAAAAAATCTCGGAGCGGTTTGAGAATAGACTTGCTTCATCAATTAGTTTAGTGGAAATTTCACCATCTTCATTATCACTGACTTCTGAAAACAATCTTTCCCTCTTTTCGTTATTTATCGAGTAATTTAAAGGCATAAGAATTCGTCGAAGTTTTTTCAAACAAAAATTATTTTTTTCATCGATTCCTTCTTTTTCTAATTTCCTATAAAAACCAAAACCTGATTATCAAAATTCTTAACAGATTTCAGAAGTGTTTTACCTGGGAAAGAAAAAAAAGGGAATCGTAAAAAGAAATATCAAAACTCCTGAAACCAAATACCCGATCCACCAGGCTCCAACCCATTTGTGATCTTCAGGTGTTACTGAAAGCTCATCAACATCAACCCAGCCAATATCTACCCATATTTTTGTAGTAAAAGAGCCTAATAAGAAACCAACCGCTGGACCAAGCAAGGGTATCGCAGTAAACAAACCTGAGTTTATACATCAGTTGATGAGACTGAAAATAACTTCTAAAGACTCACCTATATACATTGCAGAATTATCTTCAGATGCAAAGTCGTCTATATAAGATATTCCAAGAGGATGTATTGGCGTATGACCGATTCCTTTTATTATACTTCCAATTAAAAAAACAGCAAATAACATCGACTCTTCAGTGGTGTATTTGGAATCGTAAGAAATGGAATTTTCGTTTGGAATTATTTCCAAAGTTTCATTTATAGTATTGTTGCATAAGAAGTTGGAAAAAAGTTTGTTGTTGACGGTTAGTTGGGATGAAGTTTGGATTGAATAAGGATTGTAACGTTCATTCACAAACTGAGGAATTGTTGAAACAAAGCTTGCTATTGACATCAACAAACCTCCAATAGCAATAATTCTGGGTCTGTAAATAATTTTAAGTTTTAAATGATTAATTAGCGGATGTTGATTGGTTGGAATGCCATCTAATTTGTCACAATTGTAATAAACTCTTTTTAGATTATCTTTAAAAACTTTGTAACAATTTGAAAACTTTTTTTGGTCAGCTATTTGAGAAGATAAATCATTTTTTGTAATAAAATTAAAATAATCATAAAATAAACTTTTATTAGATTTTTGAATAATGTAAATTTCTATTTTTCAACCACTTGTTTTTCAAACTAATATTTAAATCTTTGTTTTCGAAAAACAATTTTAAGCTGAAAGGTGAACAAATTATAAAATTAAATGAAAATTTAGCAAGTTTGAATCACCTGTGCCATTTTGAGCCAACGTAGCCCACAATTAGAACAAAGCAAAGATTACTTATATGAAAACAACTCTGTAAAACTCCTATTTTTAAAGAGTTTAATTGATACCGTTTTTCAATTGATGTTAAAGAGCTTTTTCCATACCTACAAATGAAAAACTGTTTACTTTTTAAGTTCATCTTAGTTGAATGAGATGTTTTTACCCGTCGAGCAAATCATTAACTCTTTGTGTTCATTACATACTCGTGCATGAAACTATTAAGCAAACATTACGCTTATTCTCTAGAGTATTGAGCGTGTAGAACAAAGTAAAGAAAATACATGATGTGAGCTCTGATAAGATATTTTAATACTTATATATCACTTTGCTTTTTTAAACATTTTTATCGTTTCATTGATTTTTTAGCTTCAAGTAGATTCTTGAGGAGGGACTTACCCGCTTCCGAGAACTTGAACAAGTTGCAATAAAATGAGCGAAAAGACAAATGTTTGTAGCCTTGGGGATTTTTTTGAGTTGGTTTTATCGACTAGCAAAGTTTTATCTCTTAGTTGTTTGCAATTTGGCAAATCATTTTTCACTTCGTTAATTTCCCCCTCTAAGCTTTCAGAGTAGCAGCCATTAGTGATTTTGCTGGTTGACTTATCAGCCAACTCTTGAAGTTTTGTAAATTGCATCGCGATTTTGAGCTCAGATGTTACTAAGCAACCATTCCTTTCAACTTCTTTTTCATTTATTCTTGTCTTTAGTTCTAGATTATTCATCTTCCAATCAAAACATTTCAACAATTTTCTTTAAAAATATAAATTTCATTTAAAAGAAAATTTTTCTAACTTTGGTTTTGTGAAGCATTTCTCTTTTAAAACTAAAAGTTGAAAAACAAAATATTAAGACAAACCTTAAATAATAAATCATAAACTTCAATAACTTGTTTAAAGTTTTAATATTCTTTTTAAAACAAAACAAAACGAATTATTATGGTTCAAAACACTAAAAGGTAAAAAATTAAGATTTTAACATAAGACTAGAAGAAAATATTTAAAAAGTAAGATTAGTACCTAGTGCAAATTTAAAAGTAAAACTGTTGATGTTTGTTCATAGAGTTTTCTAATTTAATTAATTATTTATATAAAATAGAACCTGCGGAAAAGGAGGAACGATTTGCTTGTGTATTGAAAATTAAAGATGCTTGGCGGAAATGAATTTTTTTGTGAGAAAGCAGTTAATGTGGATGTTTTAAATTTCAGCTTTGCAGTATTAGTGTTTGTGGCTAATAATATTTGCGGTGGTGGATGCTGGTATCATTGAAATCAATCTATTTAAGTCAAAAATGAAAATATATTCCTGGTAAAAAAAAATATAAAAAATCAGTTTCGAAAAAGTAACAAATAGAAACTTTTAAAAGAATAATGGAAGCGTTCCCTTTGCAACATTTTGTAATTAATGATAGTTATTATGGCACCAATCTATTGGTGATTATAAAGTTAAAATGTTGAAATGAATTTTTAAATACCAGATTATTTCATAGATAGTATTTCAAACATAATTTGAAAATATTTTTTAAGGATTTTGTCCATTGTCATTTCTAGCATAAAGTCAATATTTAAAAATGTTTTCAGATTGTTTACGATGAGAAAATATTTCAATCTAAACATTTTGAAATATTACTATTTTAATAATTTCTCCATCAACTCTTAATAATCAGCTCTTGATATAGACAAAATGGGCATAATTTAGTAGACATAAATCATTGTTTAATTCTACTTTACAAGTTTAAATGAATAAACAACTTGAAAAACTGATTTATAGAAGCTTGTTCGGACTTTACTTTCTCATAAACGAATAATTTACAAAATACATAAAAAACATTTGGTATATCAATTTATTAAACATTATTCAAAGTTTAGTTTTTATCTGGAAAAATAAAAAATAAACAAATAATATCAAAAAATCATTAATGAAGTTTAAAAAATATAAAACAAAAACATTTTTAATATTTCTTTGACTGATTATTAAAAAATGATTTTTTTAGCTTTAAGACTTCAAAAATAAAATTTGATAAAATCTATATTTGGTTGGTTGGAGAAAATAAACCTAACAATAAATTTGACAATTCTTAAAAAAAAACTATTCACTCAAATAATGTCGATAAACTTGCAATTTAGTTTTGTAATCACTCACGTGACGGACTAACCCTCTACTGCTGTTTAGCGTTGACGACAAAACTTCACTTAATTTCTATTTCTATTCTAAACAAATAACACAAAAGCTCATGATACGAGAAAGTAATAGTTTCTGTTAATTTAAAAATATGTGAATTTCAGCAAAAATTAAAAAACAATATTTTACGTTATTGATAGGAATTTGATATTACTTAAAGAATTTACAAAAAGTTTATTTTATATTTAGAACAACACTTGGTTATAGAAATTTACAAATATTTAAAGTTTACAACTTCCCAGTTTTATTTTATTTAAATGTTGACTGACTGCAATCATATCAAGATCAGTTTTTAAATAAAGCATTAAAAGAATTATTAAAAAGAAATATATAAATAAAATTAATTGACAAATTAATTGAATACATATTATTAACAAAAATAGAAAAGATATTTACAACTAAATATTCTAAAGTTTTAGAAACTCTCGTACAAGAAAAAGCTGTTCAAATAATTTAGTTTTATTTATAACACTTGAAGGTGGCTTAAAACGTTAAACTGTTTCATATAAGCGATGAAGCATCGCAGAATTTCGAAGGTGTTTTATTCACTAGTAATAATTTTTCATTATGTTGAATGATTCTACAACAGCTTATATAACAGTTTATTTTCAATGAAGAGAATTTGAATAACTTATTAAAAATTGTTTAAGTTATTATTTACTTATCTAATTTGTTTAAACAAAATTATAATTATGTTGTTTAAATTGTAACTAACATAAATTCTTGCCTAAGTTATATAACTTTTTAATTTGAGATATTTACATTTAAAAAAAGCTTTTATGTTTATTGTCGATTAAGATTTTATGAAACGCATATTTTGAATAGAAGTATTAATCAAATCTTTTAGATCATCTAGGAGTATTTACTACACTTCTTAAAAATCTTTCAAGGTTTTTAGGGTTTATCATCAGCACTTTCTCGAATTTTCAAAAGTTCTAGTTATTAGATGATACTTGTATACTCAGAAAAATAGGATATCTTATTATCTAAATATTTTTTTTTATTTGTTACCTACGAATTTTTTGGTGCAAATTTAAATTTATTTAAACTAATGTTGTACAAATTTTATAATTATGTAACAATATCAAAATTAGATAACATCACAAATAGATATTCTACAATGATATTTGTCTAAAGCAAAAAACATTTAACAAAATTTAATGAGCTTTCAGGACTGTTTTGCTTTTTAAAAAATATTTTCAAAAAACTAATTAAAATGTAAACTTGATTTCAGCCCAACAAATTTTTTAAACCATGTTTTTTTAACACTAATAAAATATGAATAAGGGTACACTAACAGCCCTAAAACTATTTATTATAATATGTTCTTAGAAATAAGTTTTAAGAAGTGGATAACGATATGAACATTTTTTAATGAAGATATTTATTATAATTTTATCAATACATATAATAAAGTAACTAAATAGTTAAATCGAATTAAAGTTTTGAATTTGGTAAAAATTGTTTATTAATTTCTAACCTTGAATACAACGTTTTCAGAAAAAATTTAGTTTCATATAAAAATGATTTATTTTCTTTCACTCCATATTCATTGAAACTACTTTCTAGAAAATTTATTTTAAAAAATGAAGTTAACAAGAAAATTTATTTTGAGTGTAAATATTTTGTTGTTCCTTAATTCATCAAACGGAATTGCAAGAAACATCAGTCATGTTGAAACCTTGGATTTATTACAATTAAGGTTTGAAAATCTAAGATATTTCTGACCACAATGTGTTTTTGATATCAAGAACATATATTTTCAAATCAAAAGTTTGTTAAACAACCTGATTTTGATAAAACTGTCAAATGCCGAAAAAGAATTTAATTTAAATTCCATAAAATGATTTATTTGCAAACTGATATTTACAAATAAAAACTTTTACAGAATTTTTAAAGAGAAAATTATTAAATTAAAGAGAATTTTATTTGTGAGAATGTGTGTTAGCACGAGGTGCTCTCTTCAGGCACCCTGCTTGGCATTTATTGTAATAAATAGATAAAAACCAAATGTTTATTGAAATAAATTTTGCAGAAAAATTGTTCTCAAGTTTTTAATAAACAATTACAATAATGAAAGAAACCATAAAAGATACAGTGAAGGTATCTTTACAAAAATTCAAAGTCAAATTCGTGATTACAAGGAACTAAAAAATCTTCTTCAAATGCTTGGCAATCAACGGTGAATATTTAAAAGATATTTTTGTAAAGTTTGTCAATTTCATGCCAGAAGTTTTAGTTTGAATTAAAACATTTGAAAATGGCGATTTCACTTTACTGAAATTTTGCTAAGTATTAAATTTCAAACTTTTAACATGTTAATGTATTTTCATAATATAATTTCTTTATTTTCTTGGCCTATTGCCATTTATGTGTTTGAGTTTTTTAACCATATATTCTAATTTTATAAAAAAATTTTCTAATAAATGCTGATTGTTTCTCTTTTATTTAATATTAGATGATAAATACAGTTAAAAATTTTACTTTAAATTGAAAAATGAAATTTAATATGTATAATCACAATTTTAAATTTAAAGCACAATTTAAATAAAAATCTCATCAAACTCATGTCAATAAAAAACTCAAAAATACAATTTTCTTTTCAGTGTTACAAACTTCTTTTTTCTAAATTTAAAAATGAAAATACTTGTAAAATCTTTTCATAATTTCAAAATATTTTTTCTCTTCAACCAGTGCAATTATCAAGAAGAAAGAATTTGGTTTCATAAAAGACTTCTTCAAACAAATTTCGGATTTTGTTTATTTCTCTCGTTTGTAGTTCAAAAAAGCTGAATTTTTTGTTTTAAGTCACTTTTGTTGAACATTTAATTTTAATGAATGCATGGTTCGATGTATTATGTAAAAATTACAAATAAAAGAGAAAGGTTTTGATGGTGTAAAATTACTTTCAAGATATTTTACAATTCAATTTCTAATTAAAGAACGAAGAAATAAAATTTATTTTAAATCAAGTTTGAGATAAGCTGCAAGCTATGAGCTTAATTTGTAAAAGTAAATAACAAAAATTAATTATTTTTCAAAAATCTTGAAACATTTTACTTTTATTCAACTTAAGCTATTTCTTTAATAAGTTTCAAATCATTTGATCTTGTAACATTTTTTCCACAAATTTCTCTGCCGCCTACTGTTGCTTCCTTATTTTCCTGTTAAATAGCAAACTGGAGAATAATTGATTCATTAGAAAAGTTTTATTTTTAGTAAAAGCATTTTCTTATCTTCTCTATTTTATATTCAACTTAAAATCCGATTTTTAACCTCAAAGTGAAATTAAGACAGTTTTTAAATGTAAAAAATCGGTTTTATTGCAAGTACTACTAATAATGGTAGTTTAAAACTTTAAAGATAAAATTATTAGTCTTATAAAATTGTTTTATTAAAGCTAAAAAAATATTTTTAATAAAAGATTGCTTCAAACATTCCGATATATTAAAAGTTTTTTAAGATTAAATAATTAAAAGAAAAATGAATATTCTAAACAAACTAAATGCGATTTGAATTTCAACATAAATATCGAAGGTTTAAAGTATTACCCAGTGACTTATTTTTAATCCGTTTACTAAATTTAAATTTTACGTACAGCACGTTCTGTGGTCTGTAAATCGAAGATCTTAAAATAATTTTGTGATAAACTGAAATCACATTCCAACAAGCAATCAAAAATACTGTTAAAATTTTTACCTGACAGGTTGCGATATCATATTTCGAGTATAATAGATTTAGTTTTCTTTTATAAAAACAATTATTGCGCCGTATCTACATTTTTGTAGCTTATTATTTATTAAGATATTCTTGTGTGCGGTAATTATTTAAGTCGGAAAGCTTTGAAACAAAGAATCTTTTTATATATGATGAAATGTGTTTAGATGACAGATGAAACAAGAACTGAATCCACTGGGCTAGTTAACAGACCTAAATCGAAATTGGAATGCTTAAATTCGAAATCTTGGTTTGTTTTTTCCATTCTTCTCTTCATTCTGGTTGCAACATCATTTGTAGTTTTGCTGTTTTACGGTGAGAAAGCTCTTTGAGAAATTTAAAACTTTTGTAGTAAAAGTATCGAAGTCTTATAAGATATTTTAAACAATTCAATTTTAATCTGTAAGTTCAGCTTCAAAAACGATTTTTAATATTCTTTCAATCATTTTTTAATTTCTAATAAGTACTTTATGGCTTATTGTTTAAGAATCAATCTAACCGGTTTAAATAAAACTAATTTTCATAAACTTTAAAGATTATTTTATCACAGATCGTAAAATTGAACAAAGTATTTGTCAATTGAAGCCCAAATCAATTGAACAGGATTTCAGTCAGTTACAAATTTCTAATTTCAGTTTAAGAATAAAAATGATTCAAAATATCTTTTATAAATGAACATTTTGTTCTAAACTTTTCAAATTGTTTATTTGAAATTAATTATATTGGTTTAAATGAATTGTAAAACACAATCTGTAAAAATATTTTTATCGATATTTAAGTAGAATTTATTTTCAGTAAAAAATTAAAACTATTTACGAAATTTTTAGATGATAAAGAAGCAGAAATCTCACGAAATAAAAGAGATGTAGTAAAATCGAGTCTATTACAAAAAGGTTTCTATAAAATTTCAAATTATTTATCTTCAAAGTAAATACTTTCTTCATGTACACCTAAAAAATCGCTTTTTTATTACGCAGGTGGTTCTTGTGGAAAAATTGAAACATCAAAAGACGTCATCAAACGCTCTATTGAAAAAAACTTAAACATTTTAAAAATTAATCCAAAGCTGCTGTTAAATGAGAAATTGAATCAACGAATCTACAACGGTGAAAGCGTTGACATACGAAGATATCCCTGGCAGGTTTGTTGGCTGTTGTTTTTAATCTGCTTTGACGCCATCAACTTATTCAGCTTTGTTTGAATAGGTAAGCTTATTCTATAACGGGTTTTTATGCTGCGGTGGGTCTATCATCAACAACGAATGGATTGTAACAGCCGCTCACTGCACTGTCAAGTAATCATTTCAAGACTTTGGACATTTTAAAATTTGTTTAATATTATAAATCAATTCTAGGCGCAGACACATGAAATTGTGGAAAGTATACTCAGGTGCATCTGATCTTGCCCATCGAGGAACAGGTGGTTCACAAAAAAGAAGAATCAGTAATTTGTTTCAACATGAAGAATATGTACATGACTTTACATTCAAGAAAGATATCACATTAATGAAGGTCTTTTATCGAATCATCATCGTAAAGTCTCGACTAAAACTTCAATTTTTCAGCTAATCAGACCTTTAAGGTTTTCTAATATCACATCAGCAATATGTTTGCCAGATTTCAATGAGACATTTTCAATCAAGCAAAAATGTTTTGTGAGTGGTTGGGGTAGGCTTGACTCATCTAGTAAGAGCTCCATTTGAACTATGAAACTAACTTGCACCCTACCTCATAAATCAAATTTACATATGAGTAATACTTTGAATATTTATTCATTTTCAATCAAATTTTCACTTCACAATATTATAGAAAAAACATTTAAGATTTACATTTTGTAAAATCAATTAATCTTTTTGAAATAAAAAAAAGATGAAGTTTATTTACAGAGAACAATGTGATGTTTCCAACTGTTCTTAATCATGTACAAGTTGATATCATCGATCAGAAAGTCTGCAAACAAGATGATTGGTTAGGTTCAAAAGTTCAGGAAAGTATGATCTGTGCAGGAAAAGCAGAAGGCAAACGGGACGCTTGTCAAGTGAGACATTTGCGAACGATTTTGCCATTTATCATTTTTTGTCTCAGGGGGATTCTGGAGGACCCTTATCTTGTTTTGACAACAAGCATCAAGTCTGGAAGCTTGCTGGTGTAGTTAGTTGGGGTATCGGTTGTGGGTTGCCTAAAAAGCCAGGTGTTTATTCTAAGATTAGCTATTTCTTACCGTGGATTTCGAAAACTATTGAAGCGGAAAGCAAGTTAGTTTATTGATTTTTCACTTTGGAAAATAATAAATTAATAAAATTAACAGAAAAAGAGAAATAAATGGAACTACAGCTTCAGTACCAACAACAACCACAGCAGCAACAGCAGCAACAACAACAACAACAACAACAGCAACAGCAAAAAAAATTCGTTTAAAAAGGCTGCGAAGAATTCGGTTTAGATTGAAAAAATTTAGACGAAGGAGACGAAGACGAAGTAGAAAAAGACAAAAACAAACAAACTCCAACGAAAAAAAGAACCTCGTAAAGCATCATTAATCTTTATCCCTTTTCGTCATGTCAATTTGTCAAGATTAAAATTACTTTACAGAGATTGTAAATCTGGTTTTTAATTTGTTTGAGGCTCACCACAGCAGGTGCTTAAATATAATTTTAATGAAATAATAAACTTTTATTGAAATTTTTCAGATTTTTTCAACTTTAAGATGAAAATTAGATTTAAGAATTACTTTTGAAACTTTGAAATTATATCTCAATTTAATTAAGTTATTTGCAAGTTAGTTGTAATTAAGTTAGTTATTACTGTAACAGCTGTTTTATTATAATGACGATAAATTCATCCAAGTTTAAAATAAATCTTTATTACAATAAAAAGCAAAAAATAAATTATCTTTGATCTTAAAAATTTCAGATTTTAGTTTTGTCGGTTTAATATTGTTAATAAATCAATGAGATAAAATTTCCATGCTTTGTTTTTTAAACTCAATTATTTTTTAAATTTACAATAAAAATACAAAATTTAAAAAGAGATCAACCTACGACTACTGCCTTTCCGGAATAACAGGAAACCTCATCTTTAACTGTTTTTTTAACCTACATCTTGTACGGAAATAGAAGCTCGTTTCTGACCTTTCAAAGCTTGTAGCTGTTTCTTTTTAAAACTTTAATTCTTCTACTTTTTAAAACGTTTTGGAAATCAGTTTAAATGAAAAAGTCGATCATACGCTAAACTACAAGTGAATTTTCAAACATATGCTTCAAATAATAAAGATGTTTTTGTCAATGTTGTTAAGTTTTTAGTTCATTTCATTTTCTATTTAATGGATTATCTAATAAAACATAAAAAATTAAATGTAGTAGAAATATTTAGAAAATATCTATCAAATCAAAATTATTCAAAAAATTAAAAATAAACTTTTAAAAGATTTCTGACAATTTGAAATAACTTTGATTTTTATAAGAGAATTCAATAGAACGTTAAATAAATTTCGTGAAATAATAAACTATAACAAAATAATTCCTGGTTGTAAACAAATAAATATATTAATTAATAATATAAAGAGATATACTTTTTTCACATTTAAATTATATGTTTACTTTTTAAGTTGTTATTGTTGAAAAGTTTCTTCCAAAGACTCAAGCTATCTATAAAATTCGCATTTTTAATGCACCTTTACTTTTGAAAAGTGAAATTAATGAGATTTAATCTCAAGTCGGACAGATAGCAATGAATATATCCAATTAAAGACTTTCCAAAGGTGAATGTTTCAAATAAAAACGAATTTTTATTCACAGAAAGATTTCTCATGGAGTTGTCAAAATCCTAGAAAATAGTCCTTTAAGCAAATGGAATCGACTGGAGTAATCCGGAGCTTATAATAATGACTAAGAACAACAAATGAGTCAGAATCAAAGCAGAGAAGCTTTGGTTAGCAAACAGAACCTTCAAAAGCATATACGCCAGCAGAGTTTACAAATAGAATCTTCGAAGATACTTTATATTAGAGGAGAACATTGTGTACTGAACTTTTTGATCTGCTGTGAGAGTGGATAGTGACTTAGAATAGTGACCAGGGATACTAACCTGGAGTAGTGACCAGGGATAGTGACCTGGAATAGTGTCCAGGAATAGTGACCTTGAATAGTGAACTGGGATAGTGACCTGAAATAGTGACTTGGGATAATGATCTGGAACAATGACCTGGGACAGTGACCTGGGTTAGTGACCTGGAATAGTGACCTGAGATTTTAGATTTTCTGTCTGAGTTTCAGTCGTTTTTTTTTTGGAGCAATCCTAACAGTTGGTAAAGATGCTGATAGCGCAGATTGTCGATGGCGAGATGTGACTCAAATTCACCTTGGAGATTTTGGTCTTTTATGATTGTCAAGATCACAAGTGAGTTCAAAACAATATGTTTATATTGACGAAAGATATTATAATTTGTACAGAAAGTTGATTTTTATTAGTTAACATTAGTAATTTACAGTTATTTTTGTTAATTAGGTAAATATTTAACGGAGATAATAAAATATTTATCAGAAATTATTAAATTTTGTTTTATAGGAAGAAATGTCCTGCTTTGGCTGAGAACTGTCATGCTGTCCATCACGACAGAGGTTATTGAGATCCAGTTGTTGCCCACGCAGCAAGATTCCACTCTCCACGCCAACAAGGTATGCAGCGGAACAAACGGACTCATGCAGCTGCGCCCAGCTGGCGTTGCAGGAGCTGCCAGAACGACACTGAGTTCAGTGACTAGCTGCCTACGGGGCTCCAACTCTGGCTTTAAATTCAGAGTTTTACGTCTCCTAGAAGTTTTGTCATTAAAATAAACAATAAAACCTACCTGGGTTCTTATGAACTTTTCTTGTCGCAAATATGTGTTTGCCGGGGCTCGAACCCGGAAACTTTCGTTTGTTAGGCGGGCGTGATGACAGACAAAATACAATACGACAATTTTTTTTGTATATCTTTTTTTGCAGATTAAAAATATTAATTAGGGTTTTTTAAAACTAGTAGTCCTTTATTATATAAGATAAAATACTTTAATAAACGTTCAGTGAATACTAAACCAAAATCACAAAATCGATTTTCTCAAGGCAACATTAAGAACAATTTCGCCTTTTTCATTTAGTATTTTATTGTAGGTAATAAAAATACTTTTTTAAGTAAGTTTATTTCTGCTATTATTATTTACTTTTTATTTAGAATGTAATTTTATTTTACAACAGTTTTTTTAAATGTAAGTTATACTTAAAAGCTTGTTTATGTAAATTAACTAAAAACTAATTTTTATATGTTTGGGGTTATTATTTTTTTAATGTTTTTAAGACTATAAATTATACTTAAAAAGATATATAAAATATAAAAGTATATTGGAAAATATATATTAAGTTTATTATTTTATTTACTTTGTTTGATTTAAATTCTTAGAATAAAATATTTTAATCTTGTTAAATCTATAAAATAGTTATTTTATTTTAAGAAGTTTTTTGATGTAAAATTTTTGTTGAGAAAAATAAGATTTATTTATTTTGGATTTGAAGAGATGTTGAAGGTTGAATTATTTGTTTCTGAGAAATTAGAATTTTATATTATTTTAATATTAGATCTTTTCACTTTACAGAAAGTATGAATTTAAAACAGTCATTCAATTACAATATTATAAAGAATTAATCTTTTATAATATTTTTATGAAATTTTAAATGAAATTTATTTTACATTAAGCAAAAGATTAATTTATATTTTTTAATCCAAATATTTGATAGGCTTGACAATTTTTTTTTTTACTTCTAAATTAACTTTTCAAAATGAACGCTTTCATTTCATCAAAGAAATATTTACAAATGTCAAAAAATTCTCAAATATTTTCTGTCAATAAAAATCCTTTGAAATTTCATATATTATCAAATCCATCGTCAATTTCAATTCGGAATTTCTTTCATAGAGAACTGGTTTCCCCTCAAAATCAGAATAAAGAAACTTCCAGATTGTCTAGAAGGCTACATCCAGAAAAATCACTAATCTTTTGGACTTTTAGAAACTTCCGATCACGACAGAATACATTTGGAGATTTGGGAAATGATAAACTTTCAAATGAGTCTATGGACATAGAAAATATAACTCAAAAATTAATAAAACAGCACAATCTACCAGCTGATAGCTCCTCTTCTATAAGACTGGGTGTTTTAGAAGGTTATTTTCTAAACACAAATAAAACTTCTAACAGCAAACATAAAGTTCGGAATGACAACATCTTTAAAATTGTTTTAATTGGAATGATTGTCACATTTTTTGGTTTAACAATGTTACTTAGTCTACCATCTATGAGTACATTCATTAAACCAAATAGGTTTAAATCATTTGATGAGACAGGAAGTGTTAGTGAAGTTCGTTTCTCTGATATTGGAGGCGTTGATGAAGCTAAAGAGGAACTCACAGATGTTGTGGAATTTCTGAAAGATCCAAACAAGTTTACTCAGTTGGGTGCAAAATTACCCAAGGGGATTTTACTAGTAGGTGAACCAGGTACTGGTAAAACTATGTTAGCTAGAGCTGTAGCTGGTGAAGCTGGTGTACCATTCTTCTATGCAGCTGGCTCTGAATTTGATGAAACATTTGTTGGTGTTGGTGCTTCAAGAATAAGACAATTATTTGAAAGTGCCAGAGAACAAGCACCTTCAATTATTTTCATTGATGAGATAGATGCTTGTGGAAGCCAACGAAGTAATAGTCCTCTACAACCATATGCTAGACAGACAATTAATCAATTATTGCAAGAAATGGATGGTTTTAGAGAAAATGATACTCCTGTGATTGTTCTAGGTGCTACAAACACTGGTGAAGCTCTTGATAAAGCTCTTAAACGCCCTGGAAGGTTTGATGCTGAAGTTCAAGTTCAATTACCTGATATAAAAGGTCGTAAAGATCTCTTTAACATCTATTTGGCTAAAACTAATACAGATGATAAAGAAAAACTGGATATTGATAAATTATCTTCTTTAACCATTGGTATGAGTGGCGCTGATATCAGTAATCTTGTTAATCAAGCAGCTTTACAAGCTGCAAAGTTAGAAAAAAAGTTCATCACCCAATCTGATTTAGAGTTTGCTTTAGATAAGATCAGGATGGGGCCTGAATCCACTAGTAGGGTAAGAACTGAAAGTGAGATCAGAAAGACTGCTCATCATGAAGCAGGGCATGCTTTAGTTGCTTATTACACTCCTGCAGCTTGGAATATTTACAAAGCAACCATCAGGCAAAGAGGCTCTGTGTTAGGCCATCTTAGTCAAATACCAGGTAAAGAAGATGAGAACTCAATGACTAAAGAGAAAGTCCTTGCACGATTAGATGTTGCTATGGGAGGTAGAATCGCTGAAGAGTTGTTGTATGGTGAAGATAAAGTCAGCACTGGGGCATCTAGTGATATTGCTCAAGCAACTTCATTAGCTTATAAATTGATCTGTGAATATGGGATGTCTAAAAAGCTGGGGTTAATGAAATATCATTTAGATCATGTAAGTGAAGAGACAAAGCGAAATGTTGATGTAGAAGTCTTGCAGTTTTTAGCTTCATCATATGATAGAACAAAAGAGCTTCTTAAAGACAGAAGTAGCCAACATAAGTTGTTATCTGAAGCTCTTATAAAATATGAGACTTTAACAATGGAAGAAATTCAGTTGACTTTAGAATCTGGTGATCTTTATGCTGTTCAAAGGTTGCAAACTCAAAAAAAAGTAGAAAAAGAAAAGAAAGAAAAAATACAAATGAGCTCTATAGACAACAACACTGGACTTAATCTTATTCCTATCAATATGATCGACTAAATACTTCTTTCAACATTTTTAACAATAAAAAATATTTGTTTCCCTACCAAAAAAAAATTCATTTAAATCTCAAAATAAAGTAAAAAAGGAAATATTTGAACAGCTCGATTTAACCTGTCCACATCCAGTTTCTTCTCATATATTTTTTGACTTTTAAGTATTGTGGCAGGTATTTTCGAAGTTATTATGTTATGCTATGTATTTGGCGTAACTTGATTAATTTAATAATTTTATTTTTTGTCTGATTTTCAGATTTAAAAGCTGGTGTAATAGGGACAGTTAATAATGAAGCTCTTATTGTTGCATTAAGAGAAGTTTCATGAAGAGAATTAGAAAATCATTTTGTTTTAAATTCCATTTTCATGGTTTTTTTTATGAATTTTCAATTTTTTGTTTTTTTCAATTTATTCAAACTTCTTATTAACTACTTGTGACAAACTAGAAAGCTTTTGATTGTTAAGTTGAAAGTTATTCTTTGTTTCAATAATTATATTTATTTGAATAAAACTTTGTATTTTCTACGTTTAAAAGTATATTCTGCTTAAAACCAAAAATAATTATTTTAATTTGAGTTTTTATTTGAAAACTAATCAATTTTGCTGAGAAATTCGCCAATTCATGATGTAAATCGTATTTGTAGTAATTTCATTTGATTATTTCAAATAAAAAACTTTTATTTTTTTATTTTTACTTCAATTAAAGTTTTGCTTCTGTAAAAAATGATTTCTTTATTTTCACTAAAAAGTATTTCTGATAAAAGTTTTTAGACAGGTTTTCAGATTGTTACTATTTTTTCCAAACTTTTTTGATAAATTATTTGATTTTTTGTGAGCTTTTAGAGTGGATTATGAAAGAAAGTCTTGTACACCAACAGTTCATCACTAACTGATTCAATCTTGGTTCACTTCACAATTTACAACATTATTTCCACAAGCAAAAAGAAGTTGAGATATAGAAATAAGAATTTGATGGAAATGGAAACTGTTCAGTTTATGTTTGTTCAATTATCAAGGAATAAAGAGGATTTGTTGGGATATTAACAAGATGTGGCTTTTGGAAATATTATTGATATGAAGTTTTTAATCTCAAATTGAATTCTGAATATTTTCAACTCTTACAAACTTATTTAATTATCTAAATTCTATCTGAGATATATTTCAAAAGTATGAATCCTGTCCAAGTTCGACTTCGAAAGCGTCTTCAACAAAAGAATGAGTCTTTAGGTGAGACTCAGTGATTTTGTCGTGGAAATTAAAGCTGAATTTCTGTTTTCAGCAAATCAGTTTGAGTTCTGTATTTATGTCGCTTTTGTCTTAAAACCACCTGGGAAAGTAGTTTTGTACAAATCTACAGATGTTATGGTTTTAATGAATAATCAGCTGGAAAAAGATATCAGAAACTCTAAAGTATTTCTAGTTTCAAAGCAAATAATTACTAAACTTAAATCTTCTTTTTTTAGAGATTTGATGATGAAGAAGCTCTTCACGACCATTTACTTGAAGACAATGTTCAATTACATGTTTCTAAATACTCTAACGTGAATAATGTGAGTTTTTACAAATTATATTTACAACATTTCAGTTTTGATGCTGATTTTAGGGTCATTTATCATCTTCTTCTGATCTCAACTTTCTATTATGGCCTCGACCTGACCTTGACCACGTGACTTGCGTTCTTTTATCACGATGGCGAAACACTATCGGCCCTTTTCGATGCTTAGAAACAACTTTTCGTTTATCGAGTGAATGTTTAAAAAATCAAATCGCCGAAAATCAGAATGAACTTAAATTTGAAGGTTAGTTCTTCTTATATTTAATTTTTGACTAAATTTCTGTCTAAGAAAATTTCTTTGTCTATTGACGACTTAAATTGATTTCAGATAAGATTCTGGTTGGTGAAGAGCGATTATTTCTAGCACTTGATCAAATGAAAAGAAACAATAAGAAACAATTATGCTACATCACAAAACAGTTGTGTTTGTTTGTACCGCAGGTGAAATCATTTCGCTCATTTCTAATCGGAAATCACTTAAATATATTTTCAGGTTGTTTTAACATCTTGGACGGCCTTAACAGAGAAAGATGTCATCGATTCGTTTTCAGTACAAGCTGCTTCTAAATAGAAGATTTTTATTTTTTGGTTGATTTTCATACTTAGAAAACACTTTTTCAAAATTGTATTTGTAAAGTTGAATATTTTAAAAGGATTGTAGTAAAAAATGGAATGTTTGAATTTATTTTTTTCTTATTTCTTACAAATATTATTATATAAAATTTGAAAATAGTTTTTTCACGTTTTGCATGTTTCATATTTACTTTTAAATACTTTCAAAATTCACTTTCTCAATAAACTACGTTTTCTTTCGCTTATTTAAATCTTTTTTTTTATAAATGTTTGTAATTTCTACCCTGAGATCTTTTTCTCCACTAAATAATTCAAAATATTTTTAATAAATTAATTAAACATTTTGATAATTGATTAATTGAGGCAGTATTTGTCGAATTTCTAAACCGATTTTACTAGCTGAAGTTCTTCAGGTGCTTTGAGTGACGTCTTTGGTTTTTTGCCAATCTGGCAGCGCCTAATTAGTAGCAACACAACTTCTAGCCACAAATATTCTACTTAAAGAGCTTCTAATTTAGTTGAGACAATTACATCAACTAAATATGACTATTTTATTGAAGTAATTGAAAAAGTAAAGAATATTTAATTGAACTAATATGTTAGTCAATAATTATCATCACTAACATTTTTGTTCTAAAAGTCGAAATTATCTTTTGAGTTACAACAATAAGAGTTAGAAAGAATCGAATTATTTGTATGTGCTACAAAAAAACTAATACAATAATAACTACCAGTGAGAAAAGAATTTGCTCCATTAAAAGCGAGCTCAGATTTGTTGATATTAGTGTTTATTTCCAAAATGTGTAGCTTTCATCTTGGTTATTATCAAAAGTTATAAATTTAAAGTTTGAACTATTTTAGGTGAATTTATCTTCAGAAACTAAACTGCAAAAACAAACAAATTCTTCGAGTTGTAAGTATGATAAATTTTAGGTATTCTTTGTGAGAGTGTGTGTTAACGAAAGATCTCAGACACTCTCCTTTGCGTTTATTGGAATATAATAAAAAATAGTTTTTGTGAATCACAGATTGAAATTAAGAAATATGACTTAGATAATTCTTTGTTTTGTATCTAACTGTCTATTCATCCAAAATAAAAGCTGCTGCTTTGTGATTGCTCCGAGAGGAAAAGTAAAGGGTTATGGAAGTAAAACTCAAACAGAAAATTATATTTGCGCCACCCAACGAGCGCGGAAACTATCTTCTCAACTACGAGTGAATCTCGTTGATTTTGGGAAAAGAATTATGGGACAAAAAATCTACAATCCATTGACTTTGATGTTACTTTCCCAGGTCCTTGGGCTAATGGTCAACGAGTGACAAGACTAAAGAGGGGGAGAATCCACCTTAATCAATCTTGTAATGGAAGATGACATCGAGAAGCCGCGATTCTGCATTATTATTAGGCAGTTCAGGTTTTTAACCATTGGCAGTAGAATCTTGTTGTAAAAAATGGTTGTTGATTTACAGATTAATTAAAGTACTTAAAAATTTTTTTCATTTTTTTCATTTATTATATTTATTGTAATATTATTTATTTGTTATATTATTATATTATTTGTATAGTTTACAAGAAATCTATTTCGAATTTCTATTTGGGAAAAGAAAGTGCAGTTTTATCTTCACCTTGCAAGAAAACTTTTTTGGTTTCATAAATCGCAAGCTTAAAGCGAGATCTCAAATACCTCTTCTAATTGATAACAGCGACCAGCTTGTGATGAAACCAGAAAATAAAGCTGAGTTGCTAAACAATCAATTTAATAGCGTTTTTATAACCGATGATGGCAATACTGCTTCTCTCTCCTACTCCGACATTCTTACAAATATCTCTGAGATGGTAGATCTTGACATAACGGTCGATATAGTATCTAACGCTATTTCTTCTATAAAATCATCAGTTTCCAACACCCCAGATCAGATCCCAGCTTTGTTTTTAAGAAAAACTACTTCCCCTTTATCACTACTTTTATTGCTTTTCTTTAACATGACTCTGAGGCGAGGAAAAGTTCCACAAATTCGGAAGAAAGCTATTATTACTCCAATTCATAAAAAGGGTCCCATAAACACCGCGCTTAACTACAGACCAGTTTCGCTGACTTCAGTTATCTGCAGAACTCAAGAGCATATCATTCACAATCATATGACCAGTCATTTGATGGAGCACCATCTAATATCTGATGCCCAACATGGCTTTGTGAAACAGAGATCTTCCCTGACTCAACATCTCACTTTTCTCAATGTGCTTACTGCCCATTATAAAAGTAACACTCCCTGTGACATCATGTATCTCGATTTTGCTAAAAGCGTTTGATTCTGTCCCACACACTAAGCTCATTACTGTATTGAAAAACTCAAAAATCAACAGCTTTATCTTACAGTGGATTAAAGATTACCTATCAGGTAGAACCCAACAAACTCGTGTAGAAAGATCTTTATCTACTTCTAGTCATATCACTAGTGGTGTTCCTCAGGGTTCTGTTCTGGGTCCCTTTCTCTTTTTAATTTTCATCGAAGACCTCATCAGAAGATTAGTAGCAGTAGATGATGTCACAGTGTTTGTGTATGCAGATGATATCAAGCTATTATCTTCAAAACTTCAAACTGCACTACACACTGTAGAAAACTGGTTTACGAATTGGCAGCTCAGAATCCAGCCCACAAAGTCTGAACTTTTTCTCCTAAACCAGCTGTAAATTGCTTGAACCAATACTCCATCAATAGATTCATTATTCAACGAGTATCTTTGGTCCTAGACCTTGGCATTACTCTATCATCTGACTTTAAATGACGCAATTATGTTTCCAAAATCTTTGGAAAATCAATCAACCTTGTCTTCCTTATCATAAAGACCTTTAATTCTAAAGACCCATGCTTTTTTATCATTCTTTTCAAATTGTACGTACGTCCAATTCTTGATTACAATGTCAGTGCATGGATGCCATATCAAGTTAGTGATATCAAAAACATCGAATCTGTTCAGGCCACATTTACAAGATTAGTATGTAGGAAACTTAATATTAAATATGATAGTTATAAACATCGTCTCAGTCTCTTCAATTTAGATACTTTGGAAATCCAACGGATTAATAACGACTTAATTCTTATTTTCAAAATTATTCTCAATTTAATTGACCTTCAGTTTGATGACTTCTTTTCCTGAGTCTTATTAGTCCTTCCCTCAAGTTATATCAGCTCAGACGACACACATTACACCTTAATAAGCCTATTACCTAGTACATTGGTCAGAGCAAATTTTTTCTCATACCGCACAGTTAATACATGGAACCAGCTGCCATCAGACATTACCATGTCGAAGTCACTCGCATTGTTCAAAAAGAAGTTGAACCGTTATAATATTGCCAACATTGTCATTTCTAAACTGTGATTTTTTTTTCTCTTTTTTATATTATTAACATTCCATGTAATTGTTCACTGTTATATGCTTTAAATGCTATCGAAATACCATCTTTTACTTTCTATATTTCTAACTAAATAGATTTTATTCGTGAGAATGTGTGTTAGCGAGAGGTGCTCTCTTCATGTACCCTCTTTCGCATTTATTGAAATAAATAAATAAATTTGTCTAAAAAACCTATCCGAGTAGCTAAGCGAATTTTTTCGGATAAGTTGATGTTTAAAATTAACATAATTTAATATTAAAATGAAACGTAAAAGTCTTTACTAATAATTATTTTTAATTTATTTTCGTAAATTGTACAAAGTATAAAAATTAGTTTGACTATAAGCATATGATACACTATTTAATTTAGCAACTACTTTAATTTTAAGATAAATAAAATTTATTTAGAGTATTTTTGAAGCTAGTAATAATAAATAAAAATGAATTATATTTAAATATCAGCTGAAAATTTCATAACACGTGTAGGAAACGTTGCTTCTTTTTATTGGTCCATTTTTTCATCAACATCAAATTATTTGAAAGAATTTTTTGTTAAGCTTTCGTTTCCGTCAATAGTCCACTTTACAATTAACTTTCTAAAAATTTAAAACTAAACATTAATATAAAATATCGTTAATAATAAATTTAATTTTTTAATAAATACAAATAAAAATATTTTATTTTCAATCACTATTTTTATATTAAGTGTGGTAAATTATCTCTAAAATGGGGATTAATTTTTTTAATTATTTCTATCGAGTTTAGAAATATCAAATTCATTTATTATAATTAAAATGATTTTTTTTACATTTGTTTTTCTAACAAATGTTTGTTTTGATTACATTTGTTGTCAGATTATATCTGAAATGTAAATAAATAAATTTTATGAAGTTAGAATATTTTTTGTAAATAATTTTATTTTTTCTGATATTTTGTAATTTATTGAAATTTGTTTGGTTGTTATTCTACTAAAAAAAAATTAATTTTATTATTTTTTGAATTACAAAAAAAGTATAAACAAATCAATATAAAAAATATTTAATAAATTTGTAGGAATCTGTAGGAAAAATTTGAGGTAAACATGAATAAAAAATTAGTTATATTTTTGGTTTTTGGATTGATTGCTTCCTTCAATTCTGTGTCTGCTGATGATGATGAAGGTATCTTCCATTTTTAGTTAAAAGTTGCAATGATTTAATATTTACTTAATTTTTTTAAAGATTCAGAAAACGCAGATTTTGATGATGAAGAAGATGAAGAAATTGAAAAAGAGAACGGAGTTGCAGTCTTAACAGATGATAATTTTGATTCTTACTTAGATGAAAATGAAGTCACAATAGTTGAGTTTTATGCTCCCTGGTGTGGACACTGTAAAGCATTTGCTCCGACTTATGAACAAGTTGCCCAGGTGTTCAACTTTTCAATTGTTTCAAGTTGATTAAAGTTTATAAATTTGATAATTGTTGGTTTTTGAAGGAACTTGACGGTAAAGCCGGTGTTGGTAAAGTTGATGCTACAGTTCAAAAAGGAGTTGCTGAAAAATATCAGATTCAAGGGTACCCTTCCATAAAAATCTTTAAAAATGGAAAGAGTTTTGATTATAAGGGCTCTCGTTCCAAAGAAGGTCAAGAGTTTTTAATTATTTGAATAAATTTTAATTTATAAATCTATCACCTGTTTTGAAATTTTCTTTAAAAATATGATTTTGCTGACAAATGATATATAATGATGCCAGCTTTTTTATTGTTATCTGCAGCGATGAATAAAATCTTTTTGTTTCTAACAAGATTTCTTGGTGTAGATGTGGTCAGCAAAGTTTTAGAGTATGCGGACCCTGACTGGAGTCCACCACCAGAAGCAGTTGTGACTTTGACAAGTGATAACTTTGATGACACAATCAACAATGGTGATTTGGTACTAGTTGAGTTTTATGCACCTTGGTGTGGACACTGTAAGAAATTAGCTCCTGAATTCGAAGCTGCTGCTCAAACTTTGAAAAGTCACAAACCTCCAATCATCCTCGCTAAAGTGAGATATTCATCTTTTTGATCCTCATCTTTCTGATCTTTATCTTCCTGATCTTCATCTTTCTGATCCTCATCACTTCCTGATTCTCTGAAACCGGTAATTTTTAAGGTGGACGCAACTGAAGAAAGCTCGCTCGCAAGCAGATATGACGTCAACGGGTATCCAACTCTGAAGATCTTCAGAAGAGGAAGATCTTACGAATACGGAGGAGGAAGAGACGAGAGAGGTAGCTTTGTGATCTTGAGAATCTTTAATTTCAAATCATCGTCTTCTAGGGATTGTTAGTTATATGATGGAGCAAGCCAAACCACCTTCAGTTGAAGTCACCAGCGTCAAGCAAGTTCGCGCGGCGCTTAATAGCGCTGATGACGTCACAATCATTGGATGCTTCTCATCTGAAGATGAAGATGCTCTTTCAACCTACCAGGATGCAGGTTTTATCAACATCTTCAACTTATTCATCTTCTTCACTTCGATATTCAAACAGGAAACAAACTTCGCTCCGAGTTTGAATTCCGTCATACCTTTAACGATGACGTCATCACCAACCTCGGTGCTTCCCCAGGAGAGATTCTTCTCTTCCACCCTCAGAGATTTCAGTCAAAGTTCGAGAATAAGCGCTTCAAGCTCAAGATCAGCGTAAGATCGCGATCTTCTTCATCTTTATCAATTAACTTTGACGTTTTAGGATGACATTACAAAAGAAGCGCTCGAAGCTTTTTATCGATCACATGCAGTTCCCTTAGTAGGTCAACGAACTAAAGACAACCAACAGAAGCGATATGAGAAGCGCCCTCTAGTGGTCGTCTATTATGGCGTCGACTTCAGCTTTGATTATAGGTGAAGTTACTTTCTGTAGTTTGACGAATATGCAAATTAGTTTGATTTTAGGAAGGCAACTCAATTGGTTCGAAGCAAAGTTCTCGAAGTGGCAAATCAATTTCAAGGTTTCACTTTCGCCATTTCAAACGAAGATGACTTTGGTGGTTAGTTTCCAAACTTCATTTTTTTATCTCTTTTTTAATATCTTTAAATTAAAATGTTCAAATTTGATTCGAAAATAGTAGCAGGAAGTTAGTACTCGTAGAGTCCTACAGGAAGTAACCCCAGAAGTGACCTGTTCGGCTAATATAAAAATGTCTGGGTACCAAAATGGTTCTGGGGCACTTTTCTCGGGCATTAGGGCAACAAGAGGTTGACTTCTGGAGACTGGGTCCCTTTCAAGATTCTTTGATTTTTACAATTTGATTTCATTAAAACTTTTTCTCATCTACAGATGAATTGAAGCGGGTTGGTTTGGAAGATTCACCTGAAGACATTAACGTCATTATATATGATGATGAAGACATGCGATATCCGATGGAACCATCTGAAGAATTCGATGAAGACGTCCTAACTGATTTCGTCAATGCTTTCAAAGCAGGTTCAGCATCACTTATGATCATCATTACGTCATCAAGTGATGTCATCAACAGGAGAAGTCAAACCAAAGATCAAATCAGCTCCTAAACCTAAAAAGAACAAAGGGTCAGTGACAATTGTGGTTGGAGATACTTTTAATGAGATTGTTATGGATGTGAAGAAAGATGTTTTGATTGAATTTTACGCCCCTTGGTGTGGACACTGCAAAAAGCTAGAACCAATTTACAAAAAACTCGGCAAAAAATTTAAAGTAGAAATTAATTGAATGAACTTCATGAAATAATTTCTTTTATTTTTAGGATAATCAAAATATTGTAATTGCTAAAATGGATGCTACTGCAAATGATATTCCTAATTCCATCTTCAAAGCATCAGGTTTCCCGACTATCTATTTTGCTCCAGCTGGTAAAAAAGATTCGCCTCTGAAGTACGAAGGAGATCGTTCCCTTGACAACTTATTTGATTACGTCAATAAGCACGCTTCTTCAGGTGTGCGAGACGAACTCTAGATATTCAAGACCACCCATAAATTCGCTATATCTATTTTGTTACACATATTGATAAGTTCACATTTTCTATTTGCAACAAATATTTTTGTTGAAGCAAATTTCGAAGCTTTCAAGTTTAGTGCAATTTATAAAAACTCGTTTTTAGTTTATAAAGAAATCTTTTAAATTTGGTACAATCACTTGAAATAGTACTTCATTTCAAATTCTGTTGTTCTAGAAGCTCCTTCAAATTCAAACTACTGATTAGTTATCAATTGTTTCAAAATACAATTTATGTACAAATAAAATTCTGTTGAAATTTGAAATTATTTAAATTTTCTAATTTGTAATCAAATTTAGTTTCGAAAATTCAAGAAACAAACTAAAATAAATATGAAAAAATAATCTTAAGATTTATTAACCAGATTAAGGTGTTGAATTTTGGATGAGTATCTGATAAACCTGCTCTTCAAGTGATTCTTATAAAATCACTTGATTCTTCCAAAATAATTAACTTTCCTACAAATCTACAACAAAAATATTTGCCAAAAATTCACAAGTTGAAGCTTTATATATTTATTCAATTTTTTACCTATTTTCAGTTAATTCATTTTCTATAAGTTAAAAACAAAAGAGTTTTTAAGATGTTAGAAAGATTTAGTGATTGAGTATTTTAGATAAATATTTTCTAGAAGACAACGAAATAAATGTTAGCGAGCAGAAATTTACAACAAATTCTAAATTTGATTACTTAGATGGAATCTACCACAAAATCTAAAAACAATAAATATTTGATCACCAAATAATTCGCTGAGGTTCAGGATGATCAGGCCACACGACTGTCTTTGAGATAAAAATATAAATTGTAGCAAAATTGATAAGTGAATAGAAGAGAAACTCGAAGAGAATCAAAGATGTTTTTGTAGATTTAACATTTAAACGAAATATTAGATAAGGTAAAATAAAGTAGCGAAACTCTAACAGCGATTGTGGAACAACAACAGCAGCGCTACAAAGCAAATAAAGCAAACGCCATAAAATGGAACGACCATTTCGGGATAAGCTATCATTGATGCTCCAAAAAGCATAAAAATAAATCGGAATAAAAAAGAAGCGAAGAATTGGGTGGCCTAAAAATCTTCTCCAAATATAGAAGACTAAATGACGATTATCAGCTAGTAAGTAAGGATGTATAAAAGAATGTTTCGTGAGAGAGATTATAGAAGCAGCAATGAAGAATATAAAGATCGTCGGATGTTTTGAGATCAATTTCAAGAAGCGCTGAAGTTTATCTTTTGTAATAAGATGAGAAGCCGAAAAAAAAAGTATAAAAATTGAACAATAAAGAAGTTGTGAAAGATGAAGAACTACTTGATGACTACTCCGATCTCCAACAACAACACCTCCGTTGATGAAGACGAATAGGAAAAAGAAGATGATGACGATGACGTAATGAATGATCGACGCGATCATTTTACGTAAGTTGTCTAAAACGAGTAAATAACGAACGATGAAGATGAAGAAGCTTGAAAGAAATCTGAAATAAATAAGATGAAGATTATAAGATCAGAAAGAGATGAAGAAACCTGATCGCTCGGTTGGTTACATCTGATCCTATTTCGATGTCCTGAATCCCAGACATTGTATCAATTTGTTGAACAACTTTTACCCCAGCTACAAATCCAACCCAAGCCACATTATTCTGTCTAAACATGATTGAGATGACGGCAAAGAGAGCGCTGAGATGATTGTGTTGATGAAGTGAGGACAGATACATGGCCAGGACTGTCGTTACCGATCCTGGATCAGTGTAGTAAAAGAAGGAGAAGAAATAGAGTAGGGGGAAGATGGAGATTGTGATGGATGTGAAAGTTTGCTGCTGAAAGTGATAAAAAGTTTGAGGTCAGTGAAATTTAGTGATAAAAATTGTTTCTAAATAAAATTTACAAAAAAATGGAATTAAAAATTCAAATCAGAAACTTACTTTGATTTCTTTTTCCAATTTTTTTAATATTTCAGATATTAGGAAAATATTGAGAAAGTTGATCACCAAATTCAAATATCTCAGCCACCAAATGGTGCATGATATATTAAGAAGTTTTAATGGAGTAAGAAACAGGACAGATGTGAGATAGAGGCCAGGTAAAGTCGTAATCTTGTCATCCCACTAAAATAACAATTTCATTTTATATCTAAAGTTTCAAAATCTGTCTTCAAGTTAGGCCAACGTGACAAATTGACCCAAAATGGTTTTTATCCTAAATACTTTGTCTAAAGCTTAGATAATAAAGTAGAAACAGATCTAGAAACCTCAAAATAGGAACCGTTACAGTATTTTTGTGCTTGAGGAATGTGAAACTGTTCATCTATAAAAACGTTCGGTTGAAAACTGTAAATTAGTTGAAATATCAAAGTGCTGATACAAAAATAAGCTCCAGATAAAACCAACATATTTTCAAAAAAATCTGTAGAGAAAAGATTTAAATATTTTTATAATTAAAAAGATATTTGTAAGAAAATGAAATATTAAATTTATAAAAATGTAATAAATTAGATTAATAATTTGTACTTGAATGCAAATTAGAAGATATTTCTATTAAAGTTGAAAATATTTATTTTATATATTTTCTATTTCTAAAAAGTTTTTAGTTTAAAATTAACAAAGTTCCATGTAGTTTAGGAAAGTAAAGAAAATTCCAGCAGAAGAAAAACTTTAAATTCAATTTGAATCAAATCTTTTTTATGAATATTAAATTTATGAACTAAAACATTTATTAATAACGAAATTGAGGAAGTGACTAGGTCTCCATGAACCTTAGAAACAAGTAAAAACGTTGCAGCAGCAAAAAGCCTCCGGTTTCGTTTCTTAACAAAACTTTGAAAAACTAATTTCTCAAAGTGAGATTTTGCAAGAGGCAAGATTGATTGTAAATTCATTTCTATTGAAGATTCTTCCATAACTGCTACTAATGATCTTAACTTTGATAAACTAATTTGAACTTTTGGAAACTTTTGTTTAAATAATTCGTTTAAATTAACTTTTAACTCGCTTGGGCGTATATATTTTATAACACTTACAATATAACCCGAAAATTTTAAAGTCTTTTTATACTTTCCAAGCCTCCATTCAGTGCTGTTTAAATTTGGATAAAAATCTTTTATTTGTGGATGCAAGAGATGACTATAAGAAGATACTTTCACAAATTTCTCATCTTGATGTTGTAATTCAGATTCAATCTCTAATAAATTTGCTGGAGGCAAATCAGAAACTGAAGCATTCAATTGATTCAAGAAATCTTCTTTTTGGTTTACTTTTATAGAAAATATATGAAAAGGTGTTTGATGATAAGGATCTAAAAATAAAAATTTTTGTTTCAAAAGTTCAGGTGAAGAAGAAAACTGCTTTTCATAAATTTGAACTGTGTGAAAATTTTTATTTCGTTTTTTTGAGTTTGTTTCCATATTTTTCAACATTTTAGTCTCCTCTTTTTGCAAAAGTGTTTGACTATCTACCTTTTCTGCCACAACAGATTTATTTGAAGACTCTTCAACAGATTTTCTGGTTGATTTCCAATTTTCAACAGCCTCTTTCATATTCAAAGTTATATCAGCCAAAAAAATTGCTACTTTAGCAGTTTCAGCAAAGTTTTCTTCCAAAAAAGGTTTATTTGTTGCAGACATTTTCATTTAATCAAAATCTTTTGAATATCAAGACCAAAATTAAAGTTTTAACATATTTATTAGTTGGTTATAAAAGATTAAATAAATTGTAAGTAGTCAAAAAATAAATAATTTTGAACACCTTCTTTTTTATAAATTTCATAAAACTTTGTAATTATAAAATATATATTTCTTAAAAATATTTAAAATGTTAACATAAAATTTAAATTAAAAATAAAGAAAAACAAATTTGAAAATTAAAAAACTGAGTTGTTTATAGGGTTATAAGAAAATATTTATCTGTAAAAAAATTAGAATAAACAAAATTGTTTGTCTCAAATAAAGAAGATAAAATATTTAATTTCAATTTCAGAATTATTTAAAAATCTTTTTTAGAAGTACCTTAAGAAAGAAGTAAATATGATAAAGCCAAAACATAATAAAGCCAAAAAAGTTGCTTCTTTTGTTATTTACCTAAATTGGTCTGCGAAAATAGATTTATTTGGTTTTATTTAAAAACAGAATAAGTTTTTAAAGACCCTTGAATATTCACTGTTTAAGCTACTTTTTATAAACATACATTTTCAATTTTTAAGTTTTTCTTATGAATATTAGTAACTTTTCTTTATTTGAATAATTAGCTAATTCTCTCGTGAATAATATGCAACAACGTTTATTTCTAAACTATCATTATCGAACCGGTCACTTACGTTAAAGAAAAAGTAAAATCAAAAAAATCTATAAGAAAAAATAGAGATATACGATTAGGAAATTAAAATTTTATAATTAAATATTTTATGTAATTTATAAAACAAAAACAATTTTAAAAATAACAAATGAAACTTGTTTTTGTGCGATGCTCTCAAAGACAACATGTTTATGATGCTCTCAAAGACAACAGTGTGGTTTTAAAAATAATAATTAAATTGAGAGATAATTGTGTAAGATAAAGTTTAGGCATTAGCTTAAAAGTGATTTGAGGAAGTACTTAAAAGTCTGTTGCTACTTAGTTAATATCTTCCTACAATTTGAATTTGAGCTGACAGATTGAGTTGAAAGAAATATTTACTACTATTGAATATTAATTTAGAAAATTAGTTCAATTTTATTATTTGCGATTTTTAGATAAGTTTTTACAACTTGTCGAAGCTTATTGAAAAATAGATCATCTTTTTATAAAAAAAATATTTAAATATATAACTGCTGTTTAGTTCTTTACATCAAATGTGAGGAAATTGTGATTCTATTGAAAGGGTTTTTTTTATAAACATTAAAAATAAATAAAAGCTTTTAAGTTGAAGGTAATTAGTTTTTTTAATTTCTTTTGTAAATTTTGTTTCACAATTAATATTATTTGTAAAATTGTAACAACTTTAGATAAAAAAAAGTGTTTTTTCTAATTACTTCAATTCAAAGAAATATTTTATGTAAAACACAAATTAAAAACAAAAATATTTGATATCTAATTAAAAATAAAACTTAATTACACACTCTTAAATATTATTTAGATAAAGCTTATCAGTATTATCAATTATATATGATATTATCGATTATTTATTAGCATAAAATGAATAATCATTAAAAATTTACAGAGAAAACATATAGATAAAAAAGTATTTTGCTTTTATTACCTCTATTAATCTTGATTTTTAGAAATAAAGTTTTTTGAACGACATCAAAATAGAATTTTATAAGTTTTATAGGGAGATGAAACAGAAATACAAATGAATTTCTTTGTGTTTTTATTGAGAGTATTGTTCACATGGGGTCAATGACTGGTTTACTATTTCATACAATTATATTTCATGCGGGCGTTAGCCTCTGTTTATCTCGTTAAATTAAAAACTTTTTTCAAATTTTTTATCAGCTGATATAAGTTTTTGACGCGAAAACTACTGTTGTTGTTGTCGTCAGCATTTTCGACAAAAAAAAAAGTTTGAGAAATTTAAATAAATAAAAAAAATGTTTTAAACTTGTAAAAAGCTGAAATGAAAAGAAAATTGTCAAAGCAACTGAAAATTGTAAATTAAGATATTTTCTTTGCATAATTTATGGTCTGAATTATTCAACTGAACTGTATTAAATTTTTGTAGCATTATTGAAAAAGTTTATTATAAAAAAGAAAGTTTTTTTCTTAAATTTATGGTGAAGTGCTTAAATTGATAAATTTGAATTGTTTTTTATTGAAAGCTTTTAAGAGTTGAAGACAATTAAGTTTTTTTAAAGTTTTTTTTTCTGCAAATCTTCGAAATGACGGATTTTAATGTGACAACAACACATAGTACTAACATTACTGGCGAGGTTTCTACAAATTTCTATCAATATTTTAGTTTCTAATTTTAAGTTTAATTATAAAATAAATAAATAACTTAAAGAAATGTTTTTGATATTTATTGCTGAGAATTTTACTTAAAAATGTTGCTTTTATTAATATTTCTATTTTAGTCACTCAGTCACTCATCTTGGTTTTTAATATTTCAGATTTTGACGAACAGTTCACAGAATGCAGCTAGCAAGGCTAAAGAGTTATTTTTAACACAGTGCAAAACTAACTCATTACCTTTTGCATCAGCTATTGTAAAAAGTAATTTCAATTTTTATTTATTTAATGATTTTACTAAAATTTTAAAAAGCTTTTGTACCTACAAAGAATATTTACAAATTAGAATAAATAATAGATTGTTTTTTAATTCATATAAGATGCTTAAACAACTTTCTGCTAGGTATGGACCCCCTTAATGTCGCTTTACATATAATGCTGGTTATTATGACGGCCTTTACTTTAGGTTTTTTTATTGAAGAAATTTATTATTTAAGAAATCGTTTAAATAGTTCATACAGAAAAAGATTAACTTTCGTACAGGTGAATATTTGAAATAAAATGTTGTATTTTAAAAACAAATATAAAACAATAAAATAATATTAAAAATACCGATGACGTAATTACTAACTTGAAACTAATTTATTACTTTTCTTACAGCTGGGTATTCCCCCGATTTTCACGGTTTCTTCTCTTATGGGATCTTTTTTTCCGTCTGGTCATGTTATGATTGATTTTGTGACATCTGTGTAAGATCTAATCAACAAAATCAGATAAAAATGCAACTTATTTAACAATTTTAAAAATTTGTTTGAATTTTTGCTATTATTAGAAGAATTTGCTTCAATAAATTTGCTTTTTGAAATTTTTCATGTTCACTTTATTTCTTATTTGCAAACCTTTGTAGAAAAACTTTTTTTATTTCGACCTTAAAAAAATTTCCAAAAAACATTTCAAGCTTACAAATAAATTATCTAAATTCACATTTTTTTGCTGCAGATATTTTGGAGTTGCTTTACACTGTTTGTTAGTTTTGATGATAAATTACTACGGTGGCTTGAAAAAATTTTTACGCTGTTTCCAAAGCCGTACAGTTTCGATTAAAACTGGACCTCTTTGTTGTTGTCTAATTTGCTTGCCAGAGATAACTATGACAAGGTGGTCACTTTTTATTTTTCGGTAAAAAAAAACCTTTTATTTTTATGAACAGAAAAAGATTTCGTTATTTGTGGTACGCGACTTATCAATCGGCGTTCCTACGACCCATAACTCTTTTTATTCAAGGGGTACTTGGCAGTGACGATAGTGTTAAAGTACCTGGGGTTGGTAACTATTTTCTACAAGAAATAAATGAATAATTTTATTTTGAATTTTTCCTTGTATTTACCGTTGAGGTTCATTGAGTAAATTTTCAGAATGATAAATTACTTTCCTGTTTGCTAAACTTTGCCAAACAAAGCTCAGTTAAAAGTTATCATTTAAAGAATAATTTTCTTACTTAAGATCTATAAAAGAATCTCTTTATCAGTAGTTATGTCTTAACAATTTTATAAGACTTATTTTTTTTACAATTTTATTATTTAAGTATCTTTAAATCAAAAATTTTATCTCAGATTGTTATAAAAAGTAAATTCTTTATATAAGAGAAAAGAAAACTTAAAACAAATTTATCAGGACTTTCTCTTTTAGCAAAAAATAGTGATACTGCTAAAAAAGTTATTTCAAATTAAACAAATATAAATCAGCATTAAATATTTACCCTTTATAAAACATTTCAGTTTTGCTTTCATTTCAATTTATTATTCTATTTGCTTAACTTCAAAAAACTATTTTATGAAATTTTGTTTTTTCCCAACCATTTTACAGTAATTGTTTTTATTAATTTTTATAAATTAATTCAAACCAACTTGAAGCATTTTTTTCAAATAACCAAATTCGTTGCAGGTTTTGTATACGGCGATTTTAGTAGCTTCTATGATGACGGGAATGTGGGCGTTGGTGATTCTGCGCAAGGCTTCATCAGAGTTAATAGGACAATTTCGAATTACCGGAAAATTCTTTGTTTTTCAAGTAATAGTGTTTGCTACAATATTAAATAAATGATTTAAAGTCTTATTTTTACAGCTGGTCATTTTGATTGCCAATTTGCAGCCAGCAGTTTTAAAAGCTACTTATTTTACTTGTGTACTACCTTTTACTTTTAAGGCTAGGCAATTAATTTTGAATTATCAAATTACGGTGAGACTTTAATGGTAGAAATTCATTTTTAGTTTCGTTATTAATTTTTTTTTACTTTTTTCAACATATCTAGTTAATAAATTACTTATTTAAAGATTTTCTTGATTAAATGTTTATTGATTCTTTTATAAAATGGATTTGCTTTATCAAAAATGTTTAAATAAGCTTTGTAAAAGAATAAGCTATGAAATTATTATATTTTAAACTTTCTTATTTCAAGCAACAAAATTGTTCTTAATATAAATCAATCGGTAAAAGTGATATTTTTTTAGATTGTGGAATTCTTCATCTTGTCTCTTCTGACTCGCTTCTTCTACAGAAAAGCCAGTGACAACGAAGAATTTATTATTCCGGTTGCAAGCACAGAAATGCAAGAAAAGTTTGTCGTTGATTAACTTCAATTTATAAGAAGGTGTTTTATCGAGAAATGTTTCTAGAAGTCAAGATCTTGAGAAAGAAGAATTCACAAACGCTGAAGATGACGCAAGAATGATTGTTTGAATGCTGAATCTTTAACCATTAATTATTTCCTTGAATATCTCTCTCTCATCCACCAGATGAATTTATCGTTGATAAAAAACTGATTCTCGATTGTATTTTTGTCAAAAAACTTTTTTTAACTTTAGTTTTGTAAATTGAAATCTCTGCTAATTTAAGTGAAGTAAATTTATTATTTTTAAAGTTATTAACTGAAGTGGATTATCAAAAACCTTCAATTAGCTAATTAAAAATAAAAGAAATTTGAAATCTGTAAGTGATATTTCTGCTATTGTTTATCAAAAGTCGGAAAACTAAAATTTGTTAGAGATGTGAGATGAGATCAGAAATCGTTTGGAACGATCAAAAAGTCTTTCGTTTCATGATTATTTATTAAATTTTATCACGATCACTAACAACTGATAATATTAAGCGAGATGAACTCCATTTGAATTAAATATGTGTAGAAGTCTGAAAAAGAACTGAAATAGATAATCAAGCAAATTATATTTTCAAATTTACTTCATAAAATCATCGAGATCCATGGTTCTAGCGCGTTTACTGTCGAAATCGTGGTCGCTAAGCAACCGCAGAACCATTTCTTTGATAGAGAAGTTTGCTGGTACCGGCTGAAAATTGAAATAAATATTGAGATTGAAATTAGGAATTTGAATCAAGTTACTTTATTCTTTAAAGAACAATGAGTTCGGAAGTTCTTCTCCAGTAAACTGCAGACGGTCGTTGATCTGGAAAACTAAAGATGAAAACCGCTTCTAATTTTTGAATTTATCGAATATAACACAAATTTGACAAGTACAAGGTGAACAATACCCAAAAGCTGCTGATAGCGTTTTGTTTTTTCGATTAAACGCGATTCGAACTAAGCCATCCCATTCCTAAAAGAAAGTTGTTAAGATTTCGAAATTGGTCATCATTTGATGTGAACAAGTGAAAGCTATCTACCAAAAGAATACTGACCGTAAAATTAATCGCTGGAGGCGGGTTAATAGGTTCTAACCGAACGACCATCGATTCGACTTTTGGTGGAGGCCGGAAGTTGTTTTTCCCAACCTAGTAACAACAGAAGAAGGCTAAAAAAGTTGCTAAATTTCAGATTATATTACATCTAGTGAGAAAATATAAGGTTTACTTTGAGTAATAAATCGACTCGAGCAAGAAGTTGAGTATTGACTGATAAACGACAATAAAGCTTGTCTCCAGGTTTCGCCACCAACCGCTCAGCAAATTCTTTCTAACAAGCAAAGGTGAAATAATTGCACAAAGTTCGAATTTCTATTTGATACAAAGTACAGTTGAATCGATTTAAACGTTTACAGAAAGCTTCTTTGAACTTGTTTTACAATCAGAAGATATTTAAAGATGTAAAAAAGTTCATTAATTGCACAGAGATTAAGTAGATGTTAGCTTACTACGTTGATGGTACAAACCTGGAACATCAGTGTAGCACTTCTGAAAAAAGGTCGATGCAATAAAAGTTTGAAAATAATTGGAGATGAGATTTGATATGGTAAATTAGCAACACAGACATCAAAGAAAGGCAACTTTTCCAACTTTAGAACATCTCCAACCATTAAGTTTAGTTTCGATTGCATATTATTATTTTGTACTCGTTTAGTTAATTCTGCAGCCATTCGTGGGTCTAGTTCACAAGCAGTAACTTTCTTAACCTACAATGTAAAAAATTGGTTTAAATTAGTTACAGGCGAAATAGTTGAGAAGATAATATCAAGTTGGATGCTTTACTGTCAATAGTTTTGTATCAAGTCAAAAATAATGAAGCTAAAACAAATTAAATTTTACAAATTACCTTCTCCAAAATTTTTATCGTCATATTTCCCGTACCCGGACCAATCTCAAGAACAGTATCTGTAGCTCGAAGAGCAGATTTTTCAATCATACTTTTTATAATCAGAGGATTCTTTAAAATATGTTGACCAACTGTAGTGTTGAAGTTAATACCTGACAAAAATATCTTGTTTTGAAAGAGTCTGGTGTTGTTAAGAATAAAAACCCTCGAAACTAAAATTTTAAGATAAAAAACTATAAAGAAATAAATTTTATAAACTCCATTTACACTTTAGAAATTACACTCTGCTAAAAATGCTTATTCTTCCAACAAAATTTGTGTGAACATATTGGTACTGCAGATTGATAAAAATATGAAATAATTAAAATTGAAATTATAAAAACAATTTTTTTTTAAATTCCTAAAACTATTAAACTTATAAAGCAGAATAAAATTAGCACCTTCTAGTTATCAATCAAAGTTTAAGAAAATAATTACATCAAGATGACCAAACTTACCTTTATGGGCTTGTTGAGCATGCTGTCTACTTTTCTTCTCTAACTTAACTTTAGGCATGACGTTGTTTAAACTTTTATAACCGTATATGAAATAAATTATATACAATAATAACGCCTCTGTAAAAGAAAACTGCTTAGAAAATTTAAGCAAGATTTTGAAATCTTTATATCAAACGTAGGATATACTTAGCTGAGATAAACTAATATCATCTGAAGCTCTCTAATGACTAAACAATTTCTACTCTTATCAAAAACTCAAACTAAACTTTTATATACTGTAGAAAATAAAAAAAAATAGACAGACTACAGAGTTTTTTAAATAGAAGAGCAACTAAGTAATGACTGAAACTGAAATGTAGAACAATATGGGATGAAAAAACTGAAATTTTGTATAATGGAGTAAATGTACAAAAATAAATCAAGCAAAAAAGTCATATACATCAGCACCAAACAAATCAACTTTTTGTGGTTTAGAATTACATTGAAGTTTTCTTTTAGAAGCATTCTTTTTACTAGCAGAGTTTGATAATGAAGCAAGTAACTTAATTTGACCTGGTGTTCTTCGTCTTCTTCTAACTGGGGTGCTTTTGTTTAAAACAATATCACCCATTTCATTTATAAATGAGGAATTCATATCATAACTAACATCTAGTAAAGCTCTCTTTTTATCTTTAGGCTTGTTGGTATATTCATTTGCTCCTGTTACATCTGGGCTTTCTAAACAAGTATTTTTGGAAGGTGATTCTATCCTAAACCCTTTTAACTCAGTTTCAGTTTTTTCAACTGTCTGTTTTAAAACTTTTATCTCATTATGCAAACATTTTATAGTTTCATCTTTCACTTTCACACTGTTTTGAGCAGCATTTATCATACCCTCAGATAAACTGACAGCCATATCTTTTCTTGACATCTCTTCATCTTGCAACTTAATCATTTTTTCCATTTTCATATTTTCTTCCTTCAAATTTGTAAGCTCACTAAATAAACGACTTTTCTCTTCAGCTAGCGACTTCAACTTCTCTTCTTGTTCTTCACAATTCTCTTTCAGTTTATTATTAAGCTCAGTCAAAGAGTCAACTTTCAGGGAAATTTCTGAATTCTTTTGGAACAGGCCATCATTATTGAGTTTTAATGAGTCATATTTGTTATTTAACTCTTCAAGATCAACTTGTTCTTGTTCAAGCTTAGTTGTTATATTTTTAATCAACAAATCTTTCTCAGATATATCTTTAGATTGCTTTAAGAAATTTTCTTGAACAACTTCAAGCTCTGCATTAACTTTCTTCAATTTCTCATTTTCAATGACAGTTTGATCCAATCTACTTTGCTTATCATTTATAACTTGTTTTTGATCTTCAACAGTTGAAGTAAGCTCTATTTTATCCTTATTCAATAAATCATTTTCAGATTTAATAGAGCTTATTACACATTTTTGGGCATTAAGCTCTTTATTTAACTCTTCTCTAAATCTTATAAGTTCATCATTTTCATCTTTTAAAGTATTCGCTAATAAATTGGCGTCTTTTAAAACACAAGAAAGTTCATGTGCTTTTTCTATAGCAATCTTTAACTTACTTTCTAAACCATTTTTACTTATAGTCATACTCTCTAATTTCTCTTCAGAAACAGCTAATTGATCTGTTAATTGTGAAACAGAAAAATACAACTTTTCTTTATCAGCTAATGTGGCCTTTACCTCATTTTGAGCAACCATCAAATTAGATTTAGTTTCACAAATTTGATTATTCAAAACTTCCACCTCGTTTTGAAGTTTGCTCAAGTTTTGTTTTTGTACAATGTTCTCATCTTGTACTTGTAACAAAGTTTTCTCAATACTTTTCTTCTCTTGAAGTAATTTCTTTTCATCAATTAGTTTATTTGCAAAAAGTTGCTTTTCATTATCAATAGTAGCATTCAAAGATTGAATTTCTAAAAAGCTTGATTCAAGTTTGCTTTTCATTTCAGCACTTAAATCTGAATACTTTTGTTGTTCATTATTTCTATTAACTAATAAATTCTCAATTTTTTTTTCAGATGCCATCAATTTGATTTGAAAGTTATCACTTAATTGTTTAAAACATTCATGCAAGTCTGAATAAGTATTTTCTAATTTCTTTATACTTGCATTTTTGCTGATAATCTCCTGTTCTGCCTCATCCATCGATACTTTATAATGTGTTATTGTTGAAGTTAATTCTAGAAATTGTGCATTAAACGATTTAGATAATAGTTTTGCAGTTTCTAGATCTTCCTTTAGTATTATCTGTCTATCAATTTCTTCAACAAGCTTTTTGTTAACAGATTCATAATCCATTTGAAGCTCTACCAAAGAAGTTCTTTGAGACTCAACAGTTTGTTTTAAATTGTTGATTGTTTCATTAGCTTCTTTATTACTCATCTGTGCTTTTAAATGCCATGCTCTAATTTTATCAACTTCATCATTAATCATACGAAAATCGTTGTGTTCATTTGAGTCTGGCATGGCTGATGAAACCAAAAATTATATACACTAAAAAAATCAAAATGAAAAATCTAAATATAAAAAATATATAAACTTTTAGAAGTAAAAAAATATACAAAATTATAAATATTTATGGCAACAATAAAATTCATATTTTTTCATAAGATACAAATTAAATTATTGTTTATATAGATTAGTATTATTATATTAAATTAGCTGTTAGTATTAAATATATAAATTGTTAGAAACAATAATAAATAGCTTATAAGTTTTTAATTAATAACTGGCATAAGTTAAAAAGTTTTCAAATTTTATCAAAATTATTTTGCTATTGAACATAAAATACTTAAAAAGCTACAAATGAAAACAATTAAGCAGAAAATAACATAACAATAAAGACTGAATTATTTATGATTATAATTTAGTTTCTCAAAATATAACTTAAGACAGCAAAATTAAAAACATAAGCAAAATTGAGCAAAATTAAATTAATATTTATAGAAATAGTAACTATATTTAATTATATAAATAAATTATTACTATGAATACAAAAAGAATTTAAGTTAAAAGAGAAAATATGATATTATGATTTTAAAATAAATTCAAATAAACTACCAATAACATAAATTTCTAATTCTATACTCCCTCTAACTCAATAATTAAAATATATTTAGATATTTTTAAGAGAAAATAATGATTCATTTAATCACATTATTTATTTGGAAAATTTAATAACTAAATTTAATTTAAAAGAAATAAATGTTAGCAGAATAAAATACTATACAATCTAAGCATTATATAAACTAATGCCACACTAGTAAAAAAATAATAAAAAATATTACAACGTCCAAAATTATACTTTTATATAAGTAAAAAATTAGATAGTTCAAATAGAGCTTATATGAAAAATAATGTTCTTTAATTAAACTCCAAAAATTCATAAATTTGTTTACATATAAAAATGTACTAAATCTAGTCATTGCAACTAATCGTTTAGAAATACTAAAAATATAATAATTGATTAAATAAAACTAATTTGAAAACACAGACGATTCAAAATGTAAAGCGTTCAACAAGACAAAAGAAACTAATCAGCAAACAGACCGAACCCACACTCAAATCTAAATTGTCTATGTACTTATTATGACGTAATTCAAAATTTAAGTTAAATTTAAAGCAGCTGATCAAAAACGTGAACAAAGTGAAAAAGCAATCAACATTTTCGGCCAGTTAAGTATTTTTAAGACAAAATAGAACAAAAATAATTCAAATTCAAAATATAAATAGGGCACTAAAATTAAATTAGGCTTGAAAAACTTCGAAAGGAAAAAGTAACTGTATTGTAAAACTAAGACATACAAAATAAATAATTTTACGAATAACAAATTACAACAAAAGGTTTTTAATTATACTTCAACAGAGAAATATTGAAATCATTATTTTTAAATGGGAAGTTATATTCTATTAAAATTAATTACACGAGTTATTGGTTGATATAAGATATTATATTTTTGATTCATTCAACCTGAAGCCGATAAAATCTGTTAACGTCACAATAAATATTTAACTTCTAAAATTAATTTGATATATAAAATTAAAAAATTAATTGAAAAAATCAATATTTTGTAATAAAAATCAATATTTTTTTTAGATCAATTAAATTTAAAGTTTCAAGACCTGGGTAACGAAAATTTGGAGCAACAAAAATTTCAGAATCTGCGTAATTTCATTTCAGCTCCTGCTGTCTGCTCATTAACAATTTCCAATTTTAGAATAAATTTCTTTAAGAATTTTTCTATTTATTATTATTTTCTTTTTATTTACTTTTACTTTAGAAATTTAACAAACAGATAATTTGGTCGAGTTAACAATTTTTTGTCGAACTTGTTCAAGAAAGAAAGGTTTGATTGCCTTAGGCGAATAACCTTCCAATGGCAGCATACTTTTTTGAGAAAAATATAAGCCAGCGAGAGATCAACCTTTTTATTAAAAACTTGATACATAAAACTGGTTTAAAATTAATATAATAAACATTTCTATCTCAAAGATTTTTATCTCGAGATCCCAAATACCTCCCTTACTTGATAACAGCGACCGGCTTGTGATAGAACCAGAAAATAAAGCCGGACTAAATATGGATTAAATACGACTTAATTCTTATTTTTTTAATTATCCACAATTTATTTGACATTCAGTTTGATGATTTGTTTTCCATTAGTCCTTCCTTCAAGTTATATCAACTTAGACGATACACATTACACCTTAATAAGCCTATATCACCTGGTACATTGGTCAGAGCGATTTTTTTCTCATACCGTACAATTAGGACTTGGAACCAGTTGCCATTAGACATTGTTATGTTAGAATCACTCGCGTTGTTCAAAAAGACGTTGAACCTGTATAATATTGCCAAAATTGTCATTTCTAAACTGTGATTTTTCCTTTTGTATATTATTAACATTCCATGTAATTGTTCACTGTCATATGCTTTGAGGACTACTGAAATGCCATGTGTTACATCTTTTACTTTCTATATTTTTGACTAAATAGATGTTATTTGTGAGAATATGTGCTAGCGAGAGGTGCTCTCTTCAGGTACCCTCTTTCGCATTTATTGTAATAAATAAATAAATTTTTAAGAAAGTCAAAATAGCTAAATCTGATTAGGTTGAAATTTCATAAAAATAAGAATAGTAACAATAAAATAATAAATAATAATTTATATTCATTGATATTCAAGTCACATACTTTTAGGTAAGATTTTAAGTTTACATAAATAAAATTTTTGTAAATGTTGCAAAATAAACTAAACCAATTAATTTATTTTTTCAACCAGCCTTTGAATGAAAATTAAAAACAATTCAATAATTTACGAAAATTATCATTCAATTATAAAATATTTTTTAGAAATTAATTTAACCTATGTTTTTGCTGATTTATTTTACATTTGAATGACGATTGCTTAATCACAAATTTTCCATTTGTCAATAATATTTTGTTTCTGCATTGATTGTCTCTGCAGCACTTTTTTGTTTTGAGTTTCTACATATTTATGTTATTTCAATAAACTTTTTATTAAATTATATTCACACAGTTGTTTTTAATTAGGAGCTTTTCAAATGGTTTGTTATTATTAAATCTTTGATAGTAAGTTTAATTTATCCTCAACAACATTAATTGTTGTAAAATATCGAATGATAAATATTATAACTTTTCATCACTTCTTTCATTTTTCTTCTTATTAAAGGTAAATATTTCCAAATCTCACTTTTTTAACAACATTGTTTATGTTTTTGATTTGTTTAATTTGGATATTATCTTTTACTGTTTACCAAAAATGTTATGCTAAGAATTTTATTTCAACTTTTTTGTTAGTCAAAAAATTGAAAAACTAAAAAAAGTTGTTCTTCAAAACAATATTTTCTAAAAATTATATTTTGTTTTTAAAGATATTAATTCCAGAAACATTTTAACATTAGTTTGTTTTTTAAGCTAAATTTAATTTAAACACAATTTTAATGATTTTGTTGTCTTCTACAAAAATAAAATTTTTTAAAGCTTTTTGAAAATATTTTATATAACACTAAAAACTGCTCCAGTTCAATGACTTTAAGGTTTTACTTCAGCTGAAATCAATAAACAAAAAAGTTTGAAATCTTCTTATAAAACCATCACAATCTCTATCTTTGATTATTTTATCTTTATGTTATGAGCTGACATTATTACAACAAAAACAGAAAATGAGCTTTTTCATTTCACAAGAAGAGCAACCATGGAGTCCTCTATCTATTATCCTTTCTATGTATGGTAGTCGAATTAGCAATAAACTTCTTTATAGGTATCCATTAATGCCAAAACAGCAGAACAATTTGAGGCAACCAGCTTTTCATTCGAATAATTCAATTAATGATGGACAAGATTTATTATGTTGTGAGGCAGATGATATTAAATCTGATGAACTTATTGATGAAAAAGATCAGTTTCTTAATTATTCTGATGACACACTTGCTTATATACTGAGTCCTGGGAATATGGATTTATGTGAGCAAGCATTTGATGTGAAAATAAATGGATTGAGGTTTGTGGGTTTCATGTTAAAAATGGAATCTGGTAATTTATCGAATCTTGGTGAGACAAAGTCAAATATATTGATGAAGAAACGTCAAAATACTGATAATATTCATATAAAGTCGTTCAATGTTGTATTTGTATTGAAAACGACAGCTACTTTCTCAATGATTCATGCATTTACTGAACTAGCTGCTAAGATTGGAGGATGTCTTCGTGTTGAAGAAGTTCGTTCTGAATATTTCAGTCAACAAGCTCGTTTGATGCTCAATATTCACGATGATGAAAATCTGGAAGTTGAAAATCTCTACAAAGCAATCTCTGAAAGGAGTTCATTAGCTGCTAATCTTAAAGATGCTTTTGATTCACTTTGGAGCACTGGAATTGTTGAGTTATTTCTTAACGATAATATGAGAGTGAGTTTTTGTCTCTATCATAAGGTTCATGTATCTGACAATAAAGCAAATAAATCTTCAACTAAAGTTAGTGACCTTGATAAAATCTTTAAAAATATTCGTCCTTATCACGGATTGTTAGTTTTTGATCTTCAAGAGACGAAGAATTCGTTAAATGCAAGCGCTTCTACTTCTATTATTATCTTTTTAAATGCTTGTAAACCAACTAAATCATTTAAAAGTATATCATCTGATATTCACATGCCTCTTAATCATATCTTCGCTATCGCGCGTCATCTTATCGCGTGGGGAAAAGCTTGTATCATCTATCCATTATGTGAATCCAACATCTACATGGTCGCTCCTTCATCTGATCTTCATCCAAACTCCATTAAATCCATGGAATTCCGTCGAAATTTTGATAAAAACTTGCTGAGGATTCTCTCATATTTTTCACTTCCTATTTCGCTCGGTGACTTGTGTTGTCTTCGCGGACCTTTTTTTGGTAACCATAAGCAACTAATAGAAATCGTGATATGGATGTTACGTCATCGCTTCCTTGTTCAACATCACACTTATGTCTTTTTTACTCCTGAATCTACATCTGATCCTTTGTCTACTTTACATCCTCTTCTACTCCCTTTAAGATCATCTGTTAGCGATAAAGACCTCTCAATGTTTGTTCATCTTCACAAATATTTTGATGGTCATCATCATCTTGAAGACATCATGTATTTTGAAAACTTACCAAGGTCGAAACTTGTTAATTTGTTAGATCAGTTCAAATCGTTGCTAGTCACCTGTGTTCGAGCAGATACCAATTATTTTTTGAGATTTTAACTGTTTCATAAACTCTCTTACATTCGCCAAAATACAATTTTTTTGCTCTTGTATTTTTTTACTGTTTTTATTTTAAGCGACGCAAGCATCAAAACAATTTCATTTTTTTTTACGAATTTTTAGTTTGTTGGAGATATTAGCAACTTCATCATCTTCATCTTCTATCGAGAAACCTCCTTGCTTCCGTTTTCGCTTCTTCGTTGTCTCACCCTCTCTGATCTGTTGGCATGCCAACCGTCTCGCTTCAGCCACTCTCTCTTCAATCAATTTCACCTGAAACACAAAAAACTTGAACTTTGAACTTTCAATCATTGACCACCAACCTCCTCTTCTTTCATCTCATATTTAGGGAGCTTCTTTTGAATCACTTCTTCGATTCTTTGATATAATTCAACGTCATACTGAGATACAAACGCTATCGATAAACCACCGCGTCCAGCGCGCGCGGTTCGACCAACGCGGTGGATATAATCCTTTGAATGGCTCGGGATGTCGAAATTGATGACTACATCAACATGAGGGATATCTAATCCTCTACTGGCTACATCTGTAGCTATCAAAACTGAACGAGTATTTGATTTAAACTTATTCAAAGCTCCGAGACGTTTTGGTTGAGTCATTTGACCATGTAAAGGGATAGCGGAAACGCCCAAATTACGCAATAAAAGCGCGATTTTTTGGGTGTTTTTGCAAGTGCCACAAAACACGATTGTGCTTTTACCATCTAGTTCGTTCAATACTGATGTTAGATAGGCATCTTTCATCTTACAAGGAATAAACATATAATATTGCTTCAACTTACTGACGGTATGAAACTTGGTGTTAACGGCACACTTAACTGGTTTTGTCAAAGCGGCTCGTTGCAATTTGTTCACCCTATTTGTCATTGTAGCAGAAAATAGATAAGTATTTCGTTCTCTTGGGATACATTGTAATATTTTGTCTAATTCTGCTTCAAAATCCATATTTAAAATACGATCTGCTTCATCTAATACAAGGTATCTAAGTGAACGCATAGAAAAGCCTTTAGTTTTTTCGAAATGATCAACTAATCTTCCAGGAGTTGCTACAACTACATGAGGTTTGTTAGCAAGAGCTATCACTTGAGATTGCATATTGATCCCACCAACAATAGCACAAGTTTTAATTCCAATATCAGAACCTAATGCTTTTAACTGTTCATCTATTTGTAAAACTAATTCTCTAGTAGGTGCAAGTATCAAAGCAAAAAGACGTTGAGGTCTTTCAAGCAGGCTTTGCAATATAGGTAAACAAAAAGCTCCAGTTTTGCCTGAACCAGTTTCAGCTACACCAATCACATCGTTTCCTGCCAAAGCAACTGGAATAGCTTCTTGTTGAATTTTTGAAGGTTTTTTCCAACCCAACGAATTAATGGTTTCACATAATACATCAACAACTCCCAAACTTTTAAAAGTTATGTCTTCCTTGTTTTCTAAAAGTTCTGATAGTTCTACTGCTTCCTCAGACATCTTGAAAAATAATTTATAAAATATAACTAAGAAACAATAAGGGACAGAAAAAAATTAATTATAATAATAATTTAAAAAAATAACTTTAAATAAATAAAAATATGAAAATAATTTTTAAATAACATTTATAAAATAAAAATAGTAAAAAGTTATATTAGTAGAATTTTTTACTAAATGTTTTAACAAGTATTTATTAAATTATTTCAAATATTCATAACTTAATAAAGCTAAATAATAAAATGATATATCTATTAGAATATTAATTTTAAAAATATTGCAAAATTGCTGTTATAAAAAAGATTTAAAAATAATTTTCATAAAAAAATCTTTAGTAGTACAAATATGAATTCAGAAAAATTATAAATGAATTAAAACTGCTTTATACTCTACAAAAAGATGAAAACTCAGCTAAAAAAAAATTATATAAAAACCTAGAAAATTAATGAAAAAATATAAAACTTTAGAAATACAGAAAATTATTAAAATAAAATATAATAAACGAGATTTTTTTTAAATATCTCAGTAACTACCTACTGCCTGAAGTAACTTTACCTCGTGTTAAAGAGTTTATAGAACGTATAAAATGGCTTTTTGTTATGAATATCCAGAAACAAACTACGATAAATTTAATTCTAAGTAAACAGTTATGTCAAAAACTGCTTTAAATAAAAATACATTTAACGGAAACCTTCATTAATTTTTGATTTGAATATATTAATTTTAAATAAATAAGGAATCACAAAGTTGCTGCGATCATTTTAAAGGAATTGATATATTGATAACACCTACACATTTGGTTGTGTTTGATTCGGTTTTTTCTTCACATAAATTTTTAGTTTTTATTTAAAACTAAATAAATATTAGGAAATTAGTTATAAAACTGAAACTTAAATATTTTTGTTGTTCTTCTTTTATATTATTGATTGATTTGTATATAGACTAGAAATACTAATCTCACTATAAATAAAGTATTATTTGTTGAAGTGAACTTTCTCCAAATAAAGCTCATGTTCTGATTTCGTTTTAATGGAATATTTGGAGGCTAAAGAAAAAATCATAAAGTTTCTTATAGAAATTCAATTTCTTTAATTTAGGTACTTTAATCTAAAAGTATTTTATAATCGTTCTTAGTATGTTCTTCAACGCACGGTCGATTATTAACAAAATTTTCCAATTGAAAGCTCTTTTGCATTCTCAAAATTTCGCATTTGTTTTTATTACTAAAACTTGGTTGAAACCGTTGTATCCTGATTCTTTTTTTGGTTGACGGTGATCTTTTTTGTGTTTTGTGTTGTGATAGACTGTGTGACAAAGGCGGTGGTGTTTGCGTAATTTACACAACATTGCTGGTACCTAAGATGGCCAGAACTCAGATCGATGCTATTAATCATCCAGGATTTGAAACTATCGCTTTCGATTTTCATTACTCAAAGTCCAAATTTTCTTGTGTTATATGTACTTTCATCAAACTTTTTCCATGAAGGTTAAAAATTCAAGCAAATGGAATTTTTTTCATGTAAATTATGATGGTATCTTTAAGTTTATATCAGTTATTAACTGGGTTTCTGTTTTCAACTCTACCGAAGACATCAATACTATTTACTCTATGCTTACTAACATCGTTTAAGAGTCAATTGAGAATTCATAACTTTTTATCGAGTCAGCAAAAAGTCACATTTGCCCAAATAGTTAAGGAAATTACAACATTAAAAAAACTCATTTATAAGAAAACCAAAGCAGACCCTTTTCATCAAATCTCTGTACAAAGATCTTTGTATAGTTTACAAAAATTTTATTTCTAGATTCTACTTAGAAAGAGAAAGAGCAGCCTTATCTTCGCCTAACAAGATGACGTTTTTTGGTTTCATAAATAACAAGCTTAAGGCGAGATCTCAAACACCTCCCTTGCTTGATAACAGCAATCAGCTTGTGATGGAAACAAAGAATAAAGCTGAATTGCTAAACCATCAATTCAATAGCGTTTTTATAACTTATGATGGCAATACTCCTTCTCTTTCCTACTCCGACATTTTTTTAAATGTTAAATGATAGGTCTTGACATGCAGGTAGATAAGGCTATTTCTTTTATAAAATCATCAGTTTCCAATACCTCCGACCAGATGCCTACTTTTTTTTAAGAAAACTACTTTCTCTTTAACATCACTCTGAGGCGAGGAAGATATCCACAAAACTGGAAGAAGGCTATCATTACTCCTATTCATAAAAAAGGTCCCATAAACACTGTACTCAACTACAGACCACTTTCGCTGACTTTAGTTACCTGCAGAACAGAAGAGCATATCATTCACAATCATATAACCAGTCATTTGATGGATCACTATCTAATATCTGATGTCAAAATCAACAGCTTTATCTTACAGTGGATTGAAGATTACCTATCAGGTAGAACCCAACAAACTCGTGTAGAAAGATCTTTATCTACTTCCAGTCAAATCACTAGTGGTGTTCTTCAGGGTTCTGTTATGGGTCCCTTTCTCTTTTTAGTTTTCACTGAAGACCTCATCAGAAGACTAGTAGCAGTAGATGATATCAGTGTGTTTGTGTATGCAGATGACATCAAGCTATAATCTTGCAATCCTTTATAACTTCAAACTGCACTACACACTATAGAAAACTTGTGTATTAACTAGCAGCTCAGAATCCAGCCCACAAAGTCTGAACTTTTTTCCGTAAACCAACTTTAAATTGCTTGAACCAATATTCCATCAATGTATTTATTATTCAACAAATATCTTCGGTCCTAGACCTTGGCATTACCCTATCATCTGACTTTAAATGACACAATTATGTTTCCAAAATTTTAGCAAAATCAATCAGTCTTGTCTACCTTATCTTAAAACCCTTAATTCTAAGGTTTCATACTTCTTTATCCGTACGTACGTCCAATTCTTGAAACAGTGTACAGTAAGTATAGTGCATGGATGCTATATCAAGTTGGTGGTATCAACAAAATCGAATCTGTTCAGGCAACATTTAACTTTACAATTTAGTTAACCTTCAATTCGATGCTTTCTTTTCCATTAGCCTTAAACTTAAATCATCTCAACTCAGACGACACACATTACATCTTAAAAAGCTCATATCACCTGGTACGTTAATAAGAGCAAAATTTCTCTTATACTAACAATTAGTACTTGGAACCAGCTGCCATCAGATATTGTCATGTCAGAGTCACTCGTGTTGTTCAAGCAGAAGTTGAACCGTTTTAATATTGCCAACATTGTCATTTCTAAACTGTGATTTTTTTCTCTTTTTTATATTATTAACATTCTATGTAACCATTCACTGTTACATGTTTTGAGGATTACTGAAATGCCATGTGTTGCATCTTTTGCTTTCTATATTTCTAACTTAATTAATAAGGTATTATTTGTGAGAATGTGTGTTAGCGGGAGTGCTCTCTTCAGGCACCCTGTTATGCGTTTACTGAAATTAATGATTATAATCATATAAACAAGTAGTCAACTTAGGACTTACTATAACCAAGTAAAATTTTTAACTTTTTCATTCATATGTTTGATATATGATGTCATTTACTTTGTCATAATCTTCTTAGCTGTTGCTGAAGCTATAACTTTACTAAATTTCAAGAACAAACCAAGGTACTATCTGTAAAAGCGGGAATTTATCAAAAATGTGAAACATGAAAAGATATTTCCATATTTAAACTTATTTCAAAAGTCGAATATTTTGTTGTTAGATTTAGATTTTTTATCCATATTGAGTTTTTTTATTTGTAAACACATTGTAAAACATTTTTAAACTGATTTGAATAATCTTAAATAACTAAATAATTGTTTTTATGTTTGTATTCAAACGTCCAACTGCTTCAGACTAAACGATGAACGCTTATCAGGTTCAGCCTTTAAATCTATTTATTTTATTCAACGCATGGCTGCAGATGACAAATTACACATCTTTCACAGAGCGAACAAAATCATTATGAGCAGAAAGATAATGAAAAGGTTTTAAGTATCACATTTTATCAAAATCAATAAAAAACATCCACAATTGTTTCATCAGATCTTTATTTCATTATCCGATAAAAAAGGTAAATAAAATTTATATTGAAGCGAACACAAAAGAATATGAGCAGAGAGATAATGAAAAGGTTTTAAGTATCACAGTTTTTCATAAACAATGTTAAATAAATAGAAACACTGCAGAGGTATAAGTTATGAACCAAAAGCACCAAATGAGTGAAGAAAATGAAGAAGCTGGCATCATTATATACAACTTGCCAACAAAATTACTTAAATCATATTTTTAAAGAAAATTCCAAAACTGATGATAGATTTGGATGTAGTGATGAAGTTTGGAAGAAGATTTCAAACTGTTGTGACCCCAAAGCTGTTAGTCTACTGGGTGTTATTAAAGTTGTTTTAAATGACGAACTTTTGATCAATTATAATTAACCAACAAGAATTTAAAAGAAATTATGGACCGCCGAGGACATATGAAAGATTACAATCTTTAAAGAAGTCATTGAAGCTAAGGTGAGGGAATTATTTCATAATTTTAAATAGTAGTAAATAGTAGTACTACGAGGTGGGAGAAAATGCAAACCTTTAAAAATATTCAAAAATGATAAGTTGATATTAAGTAACTGAACTAATTCTCAATAAATATTTTAAGTGGCGAGTCCATTTGAAATCATGAGAGATGAAGATACTCAAGTCTTTCATGACAATGTACTGTTGCAATGTACAAAGACAATTTTAAGAAAATGTGGTTGAAAATATTTCATCTGATCAATCTATCTTCCATTTTCTGGTTGAAAAAAAGGTTGAAACGTAAAAGCTTGAAATTTGAGGAACTTAAATTTTAACCAATTTAAAGAAAATGATGAACTATTTGAGAAAAAAGAAATGAAAAAATAAACTGTTAACCTGAAAAATATTACACTTCAATCTGACATCAACAAAAGATGAGGGTGCAATTTTTTATTGCTTTTCTGTTAGTTGTAGGCTTCAAATTATCAGATAGTCGAAACCAATCTTCAAGTTTGTTTATTAAAACAACTTTTTATTTACAAACAAATTTATTCGAAAAATAACTTAGTTTTTATAAATCTAGATAAAGTTACTGAAATAAACCAATAATTATTTTTAGGATTTGATTCGTTAGTCGGAAAGACTACCGGGGTTCCAAAGTTTATAAAAAGATTTTGTCTTCATTGGTTTGATTGTAATCTCTTCAATAGTCACAGATGCAGAGCTTTGGAAAATAAATCTTCTTCTTATGGTTTGTTGGCTTTTGAGACTTTTAAGAAAACTAATTGAATATGATAAATAACATCCTTTTTCGATATTAAAATTTATATATAAATTAAATAATTTTAATAAATAGCAATTTATTATTACAAAGTAATTTAAAACTGTTGATAATTAATAATTATAATTTAATAATTTTTAAAACTATTGTTTGTATCAAATTTAATTTTACATTTTTTAATTGCTTTTTTAAAATCTTTTTACAAAATTATTTTTGAGAAAATAAAATTTTTTACTAATTAGAACAAAAAAGTAGACAATTATGATGACTAATTTACATTTTTTGATGGTACACTTTCAAAAATTGTAACAACTCATCATCCCTAAAAAATTCAGAGGTTAGACCACAAAGTTTTAAATAATTAAAATGTTAATTATTTAAAAGTAACTTTCAGAAAAGGTTCTTTATACTTCTAAAAGTTAAATTGAAAATTTATATTTTGTTTACAGTTTGTCGCATTTGTGTTCGGATTTGCAAAGTTAAATCGGGAAAATATATTTAAGAAAATGTGCAAACTCACTACTTTCTAAATAAGTTGAAATTTTAAATCATTTCATTTAGAAAGAAAAATGAAGTCCAAATATTTGCATGTATAAAAGCAACCTGAACTTCTTACTGATTTAATAATTCAATTTTTGTATATATTAAAAACGCAATAACATCAAATTTTTTGCAATTCTTTATAAGTTTTGATTTAGTTTTTTTTGGATTAACTTGTAAAAAGTTTATTTTAAACCTTTACAGAACTAGAAATTATAAAAACAATTTTTAGCTGATTTAAATAAGTTTCAAATTAAAAACTTTTTAGAAGATTAAAATTTTTCTGGAAATCACAAAAAAACTGAACCCAAGTTTTATAAGAAATGCTTTAAGGAAAAGAAGCTTTCAAGGAACTTCAAATGTTGATGAAAAGTGTGAATATAAACCAAAAAAGCTTTACAGAAAAAAGGGTTCCTTCCTATACAAACCTTATATCGAAGAAGCCGAAAAGTTATCAACATTAAAACTGAATTAAATCTATATTTGATTTTTATAAGGCATTTAAAATAAATGATTAGAGTAATTGTGATAAGATAGATTTTTAATAACCCATAAAGAAATCATCAAAACAAATGCATCAGATACAAAAAGTTAGTTATGACTTACAAAGCAAATGTGGTTAATTGAAAATATCTACGAAGTACCTATGGTTAGAAAACAATTTTAGTAACTCAATGTGAAACACATCATTTAAGATTTGTGCCACTAAATCATATTTGCTAAACTAAAGTAAATAGATTGTCTGATTGCTCAGATTTTAGCAATATCAAATTGCATTCTGAAAAACACAAAAAGCAAAAAAACAAACAAATTTCTAAAAACTCATTAACTGTAAAATTATATTATTTAAAATGAATTGCAAAAATTCCTTTCTTACAAAATATTTTTTGTATATAACTAACAACATGGTTGTATGTTTCATTAAAAAGAGTTTATGTCTAACTATTGAGTTTATGTCTTTTTTCACTAGTTTGTAGTTTCCAATATTCAGCTTTGAAATTATTTAAGATTCGAAATGTGTTTTAAAGTTTGCACAAAACAATAAAAATCTTGAATAAATAAAGCGTATTACATCTTTAACCTTAAAATTCTTTAATTCGGTTACTAAATCACAACTTATCTTTACAAAAATGTTCATTTTTAGTAGCTAATCAGCAATTCTATGGTTTTCTTTATATTCTAAACATTTTAAATTTTCTACTGACAAATAATCAACTTTTAATTACTTTCAGAAAAATATCTAAAATTTTATATTTCTTTTAAATTCTTATTGGTTAATTATAGTTTATCAGAAGTTGGTCATTTCAAATCATTCTACTCAACAACTTCAATAACACCCAGTAGGCTTTGGGGTCACAACAGTTTGGAATCTTCTTTCAAGTTCCATCACTACATCCAAATCTATCACCTGTTTTGGAATTTTCTTTTTTGTCGAATTTAACCTTTAAAAGTTAAAGTTTAAAAAACATTCCTCAGAATTTAATCAATTATGCAAATACCGTTAAAAATTTTTTAATAAGTTGACAAATTTTGTTGCCAAAATCAGTTATTCAAATAAAAATTATAAAGTAAAAATTTAGAATATTTAGAAGTAATAAATAGAGTATTTCCGCTTCAAAAACATACCTTAGGAGCTTAAATATCATCAAAAGCTGTCAGGTTGAAGAATTCTCTGATTGTATTCCTAATCTAGATCATTTGGTTTTGGATTAAAGTTCTAAATTATTAACTTCAGCACAAAATGAATAAAATATTTTGAAACTTTTAAAATCTGTAAAAATTTATTTTCAATCCATTTTAAGAAGAATTCCTTAAATATATAAAAGCTAAATAACAAAGTAGTAATCGTTTGTAATACTCACATAAACTTTAATGTCAGGTTTGTTGAAAAATTATCAAGAAAATATAAAATCACTTTTACACATAAAATATACTTCTGATTTTTATATCATTTCTTAAGTAATTTTAGATACAAGAAAAAAATGGCCGTAGAAAAGAATCGTGTATGGTCCACTTCGGCCAAGAACGGCCAGGCTGTAAGCCAAGCAGAAATTATGGTGATGTAGTTGTTGCCCATGCGGTAAGATTCCACTCATCACGCCAACAAGGTATGCAGCGGAACAAACGGATTCATGCAGCTGTGTCCGGCTAGCGTTGAAAGTACTGCCAGAACGACACTGAGTAAAGCGACAAACTGCCTACAGGGCTCCAACTCCGGCTTTAAATTTATAGTTTTGAATCTTCTAAAGGTGTTTTCATCAATAAGACTCACAGGGCTCCTCTACCTGAGTTTTTATGGATCTTGCTTTGTCGCATTGATGACTTACTAAAACTCAAACTTGTTTGATATGTTTTATTGTTTGAATTTTAAAAGAAGCATTACTCAATCTTTTGTTCTTGAAACTATCTTATCTTGATAAACATCGAAAGAATTAAAGTTTTTTTTTTAAAGAAATTCCTTTTTAAGCTTTATGAAGCATAAAAAGCTACTTATGATGAAGTATCGGTTTAAATATTTAGCCAAGTAAAATCTGCCACATAATGGTTCACTAATCAAAGCTAAAGTCATCCAGCTAAGAAATAATTTAAGATATTTCTTAATTGACCGAAAACAAAAAAGAAGAAAATAGTCGAAAAATATTTACCATAAAGTTTAAAAAAAGCTTCATTTTCCTCGAAATATTTTATTAACTATTACAAATTTATCTGAGATAATTTACTACTTTAAACTATACTATAAATTATTTCCAGCTTTCACTTCAAAACTAATCTACCAAAATTATTTTTTTCCAGAGGTTCACATTACTTTATTCAAATTTTCTCGTTAAGTTGTTAAAGTGATTTGTTCCAAGTTTAACAACCAGAAAAATTTGAAAATTAGAATACTTTCAAATAGGTAAAACCTTTCTCAAAATTCTTTTAATTTGTAACTAAAAGCTTTATAAAGAAGATTCAATGCTATGAAATATTCAACAATTCTAAATTTTCCCATTTTCAAATACTGTTTATTCTTCTTATTGCCACTATTTCTTTGATTTTGATTTTAAACTCACTCTTAAAACAAACTCTCTTTTTAATATTTTGATTTTGGATTTTATTTTGGTTTTGGAACCAATTTTGACATCAACCTGTGAAATTGATCAGAGTTTGATTTGTTATAAGTGTTTGAAAAGAGACTAATTATCTGATTCTATGCTACTAAAAGTCATAAAGATGCATTTACAAATTTACCTTTTGACGAAATTGATGAACAGGATGGATATATTTCAGCGTAATCACCAAATCAAATTTTATCACTTCTATATTGATAACAAATCAATTTCAGAAATTTAAGATAAGATTTGATTTAATAAATATTTAGAGCTGCTTTTATTAATAACAAGTTTTCACAATAATAAACTGAATTTAAAAATTAACTTTAAATTATATCTATAAATAGCTTTTTATCATCTATTTAATAAAATTAATAACTTTTATCTGTTTCTAATAAAGATAAATCACAAATCGTTTTAAGTTTTAGTAAATTATTTTAGCGTCAAACCAACCTGGTGAAATCTGGATAAAATAATCTTTAATAACTTGATGCAGAGTTGACCTTTTTACTCCTTCCGCTTAATAACAAACTATAATTGCTTGATTGCAGAGCTTGATGTTAACTTATTTATTTTTTAATATTTTGCCACTTTGCTAGAAACATTTATTGACTAATATGCACATTGCATCAACTTACTTTAGCTTGAAGCTTATTTGTTGAAGTTTAGTTGAAAATTAATGAGCTCTTTTTGGTTTTGGTGTTAGTAGTTACCATACATTTTCATTGGAAGAAGTAGCTTAGTTTATAATATTTACTAATATTTTCGTTATTTATGAAAACAATCTAACTTCATTTATGTTAAATTTAAATGATTTATTTACTTTGAGTATTTAATACAAGTGAATACTGAACATTAAAAACATAAATTACACAATTACACTTAGAAGAATATATAAAGCTTCAATCAGATACTATAGTTAGCTTATTTGAGTTTTCTTTTCAACTTCGTTTTTACTTTTTAATAGTTTTTAGCTTCAAAAAATGTTTGCCAATTGTATCTAGATTAGTGGTTTTCGCTGTTCAGATTTACTTAAAAATAATTGTTAGTCTAAATAATAACTTAAAATAGTTTATAAGATGGAAACTTGTAGTTATAGATACTCTTAGCGGGTTTTTAGCCGAATATTTCAAATTTTCTGGAAAATCGGTGAAAATCGTAAAATTGTAATTTTTAGCTTGTTAGTAAAGTGATTAGGTGATTTTGGTAATTTATTTATGTAAGTAAATAATCATATTAAGAAATTAAACTGAAGTTATTAAGCAAAAATGTTTTGACAACTTTGATCATTACTTTCTTTTTTACACAATCAAAGAAATATAAAAATGAAATATTTAAAAACTGTAGCTTTGGCTCTAACACACTTCTCAACAGGAGCCACTTTTTCGGGTTTGGGACCAACTTTACCATCATTAGCTTTTAACCTCAACACAAGCATCACCAAACTTTCAAGTGTTGTGATCGGACGAGGGTTTGGATACCTTGTTGGATCTCTTATCAGTGGTTTACTACACAGAAGGCTTTCTCCTTATCTTTACTTATGTGTTGGGGTGGCTTTGTTAAGTGTTGGCTTGATAGTAATTCCTTTTGTTCAAAACATTTTTATATTAGTAATAATTATCGGACTTCAAGGCTTGCTTCAAGGAGTTACTGATACAACAGGAAATATTATATTGTTGGATCTATGGAAAGAAAAATCTGGGATTTTACTCAATCTTGTCAAGTTTGCGTTTGCAATTGGATCAACATTGGCTCCGTTTATAGCAGCCCCTTTTTTAACACCCTTAGAAAAAACATCCGAAGAACTTGGATGCAGATTTAAAGAACTTAATTCAAGTGATGTTACTAATAAAACCTATAACCTTTCTCAACCAGAAGTTCTTTCATTTAAATGGGCTTACTTCATATATTCCATCGTTCCTGCGATTACATTTGTTTTGTATCTTTACATTTCAATTAAAGAAAATTTTAAAGCAACAAAATTATCTCGGAAAGAAAATCGGCGAAAAACACTCGATAAAAATCGGAATGAAATATTTTGTCTTCTTTTTATATTTTTTATGTTTTATGTTGGAATGTTAGCTTCAATGGAAACTTATTTGTTTAGTTTTGCTACCAGCTGTGGAATCAATTTCAGCAAGGACAAAGCTATAGCTTTAAACACAGCTTTTTTTTCTAGCTTTGCTGTTGCTCGTGCAATAGGAATTGTATTTGCAATAACAACAACATCAACTGTTCAAATGTGTGTCAACCTTTTAGGATTATGTACCGCTTCAGTTATTCTAATCATTATTATTTTTCTGAACAAAACTTCTGATTGGTTACTCTTTACAGCTTTTGTTATATTCGCGGCTTCTTTTTCAACACTATTTGCAACCGCATTTTCATGGGCAGAACAGCATATAACTGTTACTAGTATGGCTGCTACAATAATGGTTTCTGGTGCTTCATTGGGCGAAATGGTGATACCGTTTGTGATTGGACAAATTTTTAGATTTAATCATTTAACTCTTATATATGCAGTTGTGGGTTTTTCATTCATTGAAACTATTCTTTTTGGGCTTCTTAATTTATTTGTTTCAAAAAAATATGTGAAAGAAGAAACAGAAGCTAAAAGTGAACAAATTAAGATTTAATTCTTTATAAATTGATTTGCTTTTTTGGTGAGAAATGTCGATCAGCTTTAAACTTTATTATTGTTTTATTCTGGACTTTTCTTAAAATTAAATTTTAATTGCTTTTTTTTAATTAATTTTCTATTAAAAGTTTTTCAAAAGATGATTTTGTTTCTTTAAATTCATTTGTTGTGTTGAAAGATCTTCATCTGTTTCTAGTCAAGTCACCAGTAGGGTTCTTCAGGGTTCCGTTCGGGGTCCCCTTCTTCTTTCAATTTCAATTAAAGATCTCACCAGAAGACTAGTAGCAGTAGATGATGTCAGTGCGTTTGTGTATGTAGATGACATCAAGCTATCATCTTGCAATCCTTTAAAACTTCAAACTGCACAACACACTGTAGAAAATTTGTCTACAAAATGGCAGATTAAAATCCAGCCCACAAAGTCTGAACTTATAACTTCCTCACTTCAAGCAGCTGCAAATTCCTTGAACTAATATTCCATCAGTGTATTTATTATTCCAACAAATATATTCGGTCCTAGACCTTGGCAATTACCCTATCATCTGACTTTAAATGACACAACCATGTTTCCAAAATCTTAGCAAAATCAATCAACATTGTCTACCTTATTATAAAGAACTTTAATTCTAAGGATCCATACTTCTTTATAAATCTCTTCAATTTGTGCGTAAGTTTAATTCTTGGATACAATTTCAGTGCATGGATACTATATCAAGTTTGTGATACCAAAAAAATCGAGTCTGTTCAGACAACATTTACGAGATTAGTATGCAGAAGGCTTAATATTAAATACGATAGTTATAAACATCGTCATAGCTGCTTCAATTTAGATACTTTGGAAATTTGACGGATTAAATACGACTTAATTTTTATTTTTAATGTTATCCACAGCTCAATTGACCTTAAATTCGATGGTTTCTTTTCCATTAGTCCTTCTTTTAAGTTATATCAACTCAGACGACACACATTACATCTTAATATGCCCATATCACTTGGTACGTTAATCAGAGCAAAATTTTTCTCATACCGCACAATTAGTACTTGGAAACAGCTGCCTTCAGACATTGTCATGTCAGAATCACTCGTGTTGTTCAAGCATAAGTTCAACCGTTATAATATTGCCAAAATTGATATTTATAAACTGTCATTTATTCTCTTTTTTATATTATTAACATTCTATATAATTATTCATTTTTATATGCTTTGAGGAATACTGAAATGCCATGTGTTTCATCTTTTACTTTTTATATTTATAACTATATGTTTATAATAGATACTTTTTGTGAGAATGTGTGTTAGCGGGAGGTGCTCTCTTTAGGTATCCTTCTTTGCATTTTTTGAAATAAGTAAATAAATAAAAATATACTAGAAAATAAGGGGATTAAAATGAAAAAGCCAAAATTATTGCTTGTAAAAATTATGGATTTGCCAACAAATATTTCATGGTGAATAATTTTGAATGACTAATGAAATGACTAAATTAAATTTAAATTTTTTTGAGCTTTTAAAATGAAACAAAAGATTATTAAATACATTTCAAGTTTAGATATGTCTTGTTGTAGTTCAGAGTTGTGAATATTTATGGATTTTTATAAAATGTTGACTTTATAAAAGCTTTTATTTTGTTTAAACCAATTCTAAATTTATATTAAAGTTGAATTTCAATTGTTTTATGAAAGATCAAACAAAAAATTATTAGAAAAATATTAACCAAGAATCACCAGCATTTCAAAAACATATTTTTTAAACTGATTATTTTAAGTTATTCTTATACAATATTTTTTTGTTGTTAAAATTCAAATTCTAGTATTTAAAAAAATTTTTTAGTCAGTATGAAGGTGCTTGTAACGGGAGGAACTGGTCTTGTAGGAAAAGCAATTGAATATATTGTTAATAAAGATCCACAAGATGATGAAGAATGGATTTTTGCTTCTAGTAAATGTGCTGATCTTACAGACCCTATAAGTACAAATGCTTTATTTGAAAAACATCAACCAACCCATATAATTCATCTAGCTGCTAAAGTTGGTGGTTTATTCGGCAATTTAAAAGTAAATATTTTCATAAACTGATGCTTATTTGCATAATTGAATGAAATGATAATTTGCAGTCAAATTTGGAATTTTTTCGACAAAATATGGCCATAAATGAAAATGTTTTACAAGCTGCTCATTTATATAATGTCAAGAAAGTTGTTTCTTGTCTTTCTACTTGTATATTTCCTGATAAAACAGTTTACCCTATTAATGAAAGTATGGTACATAATGGGCCACCACATTCTTCAAACTATGGTTATAGGTAAGAACTTGAACATTCTGATTTATAAGTTTTTTTCTAGTTTATTTATTTTATTCAACGCATGGCTGCAGATGACAAGTTTTATAGCTCTTAAAGCGAACACAAAACAGTATGAGCAGAAAGATAATGAAAAGATTTTAAGTATCACATTTTATCAAAAATAATGTTAAATAAATAAAAACACTGCAGAGGTATAAGTTATGAACCAAAAGTACCAAATAAGTGAAGAAAATGAAGAAACTGGCATCATTATATACCACTTGCCAACAAAATCATATTTAAAAAAAAACTCCAAAACAGGTGATAGATTTAGATGTAGTGATGAAGTTTGAAAGAAGATTTCAAACTGTTGTGACCCCAAAGCTGTCTACTGATTGTTATTAAAGTTGTTTAGGAGTCCACTTTAAATGACAAACCTCTGAATTTGAATTTTTAACAATTAACTTTGTTTTTGTAGTTACGCCAAACGAATGGTGGATGTTCTTAATCATGGTTATAATGGTGATCATGGTAGGATGTTCACTTCGGTGATTCCAACTAATGTCTTTGGACCAGAAGATAACTTTAATATCGATGGCGGTCATGTCCTTCCTGGACTAATTCATAAAGTTTACAATTCGGAGCAGAAAGGTTGAAGGCTTTCACTTCCATGTCAATATTTTCTTCATCAGGTTGTTTCAGGAACCTCTTTGGTTGTTTGGGGGACTGGTAAACCAAGAAGACAGTTTATTTATTCACGTGACTTGGCTCGTTTAATGGTTTGGGTCTTAAGAGAATATGATGAAGTTGATCCGATTATTTTATCTGTTGGAGAAGAAGATGAAGTTTCGATCAAAGAGGCAGCTGAAGCGATTGTTGAAGCCATGAACTTTCAGGTTTTTTTCAAAATTCAAATGAACTTTTTTGTAACTAAATTTTTGTTAGAATGGAATTGTATTTGATTCAACTAAATCAGACGGACAATTCAAGAAGACTGCTGATAATAGCAAGCTAAGAAAATATTTACCAGATTTTAAATTCACTGATTTTAAAGAAGCGATCAAAGAAACTTGCGATTGGTTTGTTGAAAATTATGACAAGGCAAGAAAGTAAGGATATGAAGCTACTATAGATCTCTTACTGTCTATCTATATAGTGTATCTGCTTTGAGATTATTAACATTCTATCCGCTTTTAGATATATTTAAACCTCTCTTCTTCAAATTTATATAACCGAAAAGTTTGAAGATCTTCAACCAGCTGTTTTCTGTGTAAATGTTTCTTTAAACTTTCAGCATTTGAATAAAAACTAATGATATTCAGAACTCATTTAATTTCTAACTCGATATTTTAGATGTGAAACTTCATTTACATGAATAAATTATTTAAATGCCAGGAAAAGCTAGAACTTTATAAACTTTTGTAGAAATTATTTAAAAGGACAATAACTTTATTGAGAGAACTCATTCAGCAACAAATTGAAAACATAATTCATTTCAAACATCATTAAGAGCTTGTTTGAATATTCTGTTGATGAAGATTCAGTGTCTTTCGTACTGATAAGATAATATCTCGGGTTTTCGGCAAAGCTTTTTCTTCTAATTGATTAGCGTAGGGCATGGGTATATCAGCGCCGGTCACCCGGACCACAGGTGCGTCCAAGTAGTCGAAAGCCGGACCTACAATAAATTGTTAAAATATTGGAAATCAACTTTCAGCCAATCACCTTCCATAATTTGAGCGCAAATTTCGGCGCCGACACCAAACATGGGCCAACCCCCTTCCACTGATATCAAGTGGTTGGTCTTCATTACACTTTTCTGGACAGTTTCGATGTCCAATGGACGAATACTTCGCAAGTTAATCACCTAGAATTGTTTACAAGTTAATTCCTAAATCTGAAAATCTTTTTGTCTTACTTCACAACTAATTCCTTCTGCAGCGAGTTGTTCAGCAGCTTCGAGACATTGACCAACGGGGAAAGAATGAGCTACTAATGTGATGTCTTTTCCTTCCTTCTCTACTTTTGCTTTACCAATTTCAATCAGAAAATTATCAGACATGGCCTCATCAGAAACAGAAAAAGCTTTTCCATACAACAGTTCGTTTTCCAAGAAAACCACTACAAAATGCGACCAGATTATGTCCCTGAAACCAACTTATGTGGGACAAACCTGGGTTGTTGTCACGGATGGCTGATTTCAGCAAGCCACGGCAATCTTCTGAACTGTAAGGTGAAATAACCTTGAGACCAGGACAATGCCCATACCATGCAGCAAAACACTGAGAATGCTGAGCTGCTACACCTACAACAAAAAGATTTGAGATTAGAAGATCTTGTTGACGACGAAAACCTGCAGCCGCTCCATTAGGTCCTCTAAAGACGATTGGAACCGAAACTGCTCCAGCAGACATATAAAAAGTCTTAGCAGCAGAGTTGATTACTTGATCAATAGCTTGCATTGAAAAATTAAAAGTCATGAATTCACAGACTGGACGCAATCCTGCCTAAAAAGACACAAAATCAGCTGGAAGCTTATTTACTAGTTTCTAAATTTATTAAAAAGTTTGAATTTCTTTCACTTGATTATTCATAAAAACTGAATACAACAAACCATAGCGGCTCCAACAGCGATTCCAGCAAAACCCATTTCTGTTATTGGTGTGTCTTTAACTCTTTTATCACCAAATGTTCTCCAAAGTTCTTTAGTCACCTAAAATCACATTGAAGTTGTTTCAAACAAATGAGTTTCCTACTTTGTATGCTCCGTTGTATTCAGCCACTTCTTCACCAAGAATAAACACTTTGTCATCTCTGTTCATTTCTTCTTCCATCGCAGAATTTAAAGCATCTCTCACAAATATCTAACATTTTCAGATAAAATTGAATTTATTGAACAGAAGTTCAATAATATAAAAAAGACAGAAAAAATGAAAAATATTTTTTACACCTTATTTAGTAAGAATATTTCTGAGAACAAATCTAAATAAAAAATTTTCAGTAATTTTGTTACAAATGAAATATAATGCTGTTGTAAGGTCGTCACTTGCAAGTTTGAATAAAGAAAAACTAAAAACCTTATTTTGTGTTAAAGTTGGTGAAGCTGCGAAGTCTCTTCTTGAAATCAGCTGAGAAAATTTCTGTGGCTGCAAAAAAAGAAAAAATTAAAATAAATTTTGAAGCAATATTAGACTAAAGGTTCAATTATTATCCATAGCTAAAAATAGACAAATAAATGGTTTAAATTCCTTTGAAATAAAAGTTTTATATATAATATTAAAAAAAATAAATCAAATACAAAAAAATTTATTAAAATGATTTAATTAAAAAAAAGAAAAAAAGAAGTTTCAAAATTTCACCTTAAACAGCTTTAAACGAAACATTTTGAAAGTTGATAAAAGTAAATCTGTAAATTGAACAACTCTTTAAAAGAAGAAAATGAATTTTACTTAATGCAGAAACTTCAAACCATTGATATTTAAATAAAATTAACTTATATACATTGATATAAATGAAAAACAGAAATTTAATTACAAATAAAAAGCTTTTTCTTATAAAAAAATAAATTCAAAAGATTAAAAAAAGTTCAAATAAATTTCTTCAAATATAAAATTTTAATTTTTAAGAATAATTATGCAAACTTCAAAATTAAAAAAAATTATAATTTGATGATTATAAGACTTTTATAATAATTCAAAAAAAATATCAAATTTGGAATTAAATATAGCTTTGATATAAATAAATACAATTAAATTAACAAAAAAAAAGTTTATAAACAATGAAAAAACTTTGCTTTAAAATATCAAATATTCTAGGATTTAAAATCTTTCAGAAAAATTAAAATTATTTATTCTATATTTTCACAAAATAAAATTCAATTGATGAAATTAAAATTACTTTACAAACAAATTAAACATAAAAAATAGTTTCAAAAATGAATCCAAAACGTCGTTAAAACAAACTTTGAAAGTCATAAATATTTTATTATCGGGTAAATTTTGTTAATTGAAAGTTATTAAAAGCTCGATATTCCGAAATTTTCTTTCAGTTTCACTTTCATAAAAAAATTCAATTATAAATTTATTTAAATCACTTATAAAATACTACAAAGTAAAGAGAAGTACTCGAATTTATGAGATTTTATTTTGCCTATATACTGTTTACATTTGAACAGTTTGTTTGGTCGGCTGTTCATTTATTTGGTGGGTTGATTCATTGTGCCTTGTAGGAGTTGAAATTACACTCCGCCGTCGACAGTATACCGCTATATGTTACGCCACGAGCTATTAAGAGAGGAAAACCATCTTCTCTATCTATGAGTAATTATTGCCACTGCAGGTTGCTTCAAAAAGAACAAAAGAAGTAAGCCATCAAAGTCAGTTGATATTGATATCATTGTCTTAGGTCACTGGTTCATGTCACCAAACGGGAGTTATAACTAGTAGGGGTTTTACCACACGAAATTTACCGAATGAAAGAGTTTACTGCACGGTACTCCCCACTATAATCGAAACCTATTTGCATATAGTAAGCATAATATTAAATATAGTGAAAATATTAAACTTAGTATTAAAAGTAGTAAAATTCTTCCAATAAAAATAATAATAGGCGACAAATAATAGCAAAAAAAGAAAAATCTATTTAAAAAAATATTAAAAATCGTTATAATTATTCTTCATAAGAAATCTTCAGAAAAGTTAGTAGATTTTAAAAGTGGTTCAGACAGTAAAGAAATTTTAATTAAAAAAGAGTTTTAGTAATCTATATACTTTATTCAGTTGTTGATAAAAACAAAGTCTTCAATTTTATGAAATAAACGAAATTAATGATTCTGTATCAAAATCATGACACAAAATGTTCTCATACTCGTTGAATGATTTCTATTTAATATTTATGGATAAAAACCTTTTGACATTTGTACTTTTATACGTTAACATATTCAAAGAAAATATGTTTTACTGGAAGATCTTCACTAATAATAGTAGCACTTAATGAAAACAATTTAATTTTTGTACTTAGAAAAAATATTATAAAATTCTAATTTAGCTAATGATGAAGTTATTAAAAAGCTAAAAAAGGTACCTTTATATGATCATATAAATTTTGATTAAAATTTTAACAATTTTAAAGTAAAACTTTGTTTAGAAAAAGATAATTAAACCTTTATAGTTTGCAAATGTTTCATATTACTAGAACTTACAATAGCTTGATGAACTTTTTGCAGAATATTGGAGTTTTTAAAAATTGTGTGTTAATCATTAAGTACAACTATTATAAATTCATTGAAATATTTAAGTAATTATAAGCTTTGTTTCAGTTTGGGGGTGATTCCCATATAATTAGTCACGTTAATAGCTAGCTCCAGAATTCATTTAAAATTGCTAGTTGTAAATAAAATTTTATTTGTAAAACGTTAAAATTATTAATGTTACCATTACCTTGTTTTACATTGTTTCCATTTAAGTTTTGTAATAATTATAAATTTTGCGTATTTATATATTGATGCCACTATTAATTTACATTAATTTTTAATTAATTTTAAATTTGCTTCAGAAATATTGATGATTAGATTATTTAAAGTTTTAAATCTAACTTTTTGTAACTTGATATCATCTTTCATAAATAATTAACTAATATTTAGGAATTATTTTTAAATGTATTTCCTAAAAAATAGTTTTACTAATTAATAATTGAACAGTTTTTTCTCATTTAAAAACTTTTCTTATAACTTTAGTTTTTTATTTCAAATTATGTCAAATTTTTGACATATTAGAATTTAATTCAAATGTTGTAACAAGCTTATGTGATATTTAAGCTTATGCTAATTAACTAAAGATATATGTTTTGTAAATATAATAAAACTTATAAAAATAAATAATTAATTATAATTCATAAAAGATCTAATTTAAGATTAATTAATTTCTAATTTATTTATTACAAAAATTCTACAAAAATTTGATATTTTATAGAAGTTTTTTTGAGATTTTTTAAGATTTTTGAATAAAAAGTTTAAAGTTATGTCTACCTCTGATGATGAAAACTTGTTGGATCTTAATAAGATGAAAATTAATGATCTAAGAAAAGAGCTTCATTTGAGAAATCTCAAAGTTTCTGGGAATAAACAAGATTTGATTGAAAGACTTCAACAATATCTGGTGGAACATGAAGGGATTGAGATAGAGGAAGAAGAAGAGATCTTGTCGGACTTTGTGGATGCGAATGAGGACAAAAAAGATGAAAATCCGAAAAAAGAAAGTTTGGCTGAAGATGAAGTCGAAAATTCCCCAGATGTAGCAGAAGAGCCTGCAGTAAAAACCGTCGATTTATCGAAAATCAACTCTCAGATGACTGAAGAACAAAAAAAAGAAGAAAGAGAGAAAAAATTTGGATTTAAATCAGATGATGAACAAAGAAGACATCGATTTGGAAAATCTTCAATCACTGATTATAAAGTCGAGATTGATGCGGAAAAGATGAAAAAGCGAGCGGAAAGATTTGGATCAACACTTTCAAAAGTCTTAGCTAGTGATCAAGAACAGATGAGGAAGAGGAAGGAACGCTTCACACAAGTGATTGAAGGAAACAAACTCCAAAAACTAGAAACTGATTCCAAAAAGCAAAAAAGAGCTGAACGATTTGGACTTGTAAAAGCTTAAAGTATCTTCTTCAATATTTTATTAGGTCGATGTAATCTTTAGTTTCTTTGTTTAGTTGATTTAAAATCATTTAGAAAGTTTATATATAGTTTGTGAAGCATCAACAAAACATGGAAGCACAACAATTGTTTGATTTTTGAGTAGGCTCTTAAGTATTTTATTTTTCTAATTATTTTTATGATTTTGAAAATGGATCTTTTTATTGATAAGAACAATTTGTAAAAAAAGGTCGTCTAGTTTGTAGCGCTATAATTTATAAAATTAACATTTTCAATTTAAGTTGAGTTTCATGTTGTCTAAAAAAACAGATTTTGATATTTAGGACTAATAGTAAAGACACTATTAAGCAAGATTTAGAAAATATAAAGTTATAAAAGATAAAAACTGAAAAACTTAAATAGTTTTATCGTTTACATTTAAATTTAATAATTAGAACATAAAATGAAAACTACCATCTGCTAATTAAGCAAATGTTTATTTAAACAATTGGTCTAAAACAAAAAGACTTCTCATATTTCCTTAGAGTAAACAACAAGTTTTAAAACAACATTTGATTTAAACTGAACTTGTTCTTATGAATCAATAAATTCTTTAAAGTTAATTTAAAATTAAGAAATGATTATAGATTGTTTAGTTTTATTAATGAAAATAATCTAGTTTTATAACTTTTTTAAAGTTGTTGACAAATGCAATCGAAATAATAGTGTATACTATTTAGCCATTAAACAATAGCTACTTGAAAACCATGTCCTGTTGTACGTCCTGTTATTGCAATTACTTTGAGTTGTGAAATAATGTAATTCCTTTTCATATTGTAGAACGTTAAAGTAAATAATTTATCAAGTACAAAAATATTTTGTTTAACTTTAAAACAATGTTATTAGTTAATTTACAATTACAAAATAGTGATAATTTCTAAAAACTATTTTGGTTTGAACAATTAAGATTCAAAAAGATTATTTCAAAACTCTATTCGTCCTTTCTGTACAAATAGAAATTAAAACTTCAATTTTATTTAGTAAATTCGGTAATTATGATTTGATTTACAATTTTATCTTTGGTAATTTAAGCTAAAATGTCATTCAGGTTCTATCACCACTTTCTTTTCCAATTAAGTAATTTAGAATAAGCATAAAACTTTGTAGAAATTATTTGAAAAGACTTGAATAGCTTTACTACCCTTTTTTCAACTAGAACTTAATATACTAATAAACAAACAGTTTTCGTCGCATTCATGCTTTCACATCTTTCAAAAAAGTTTTTGAATTATAACTTTTATTATAATTTATCTGTTTTAACCAATTCTAGCATATTTCCTAAATATTTTTGAACTTTTTAGGTTGAAATTAAAACATTTCATTTTGGTGTATATGACCGACAGATAATGGGTTTCAACCTTATTTTCAAGTCTGAAAAATTCACGAATTAATCTTTGTAGCGATCTAAATAAGCCTTAAAAAATATTGTAATCAATATCTAGACTTAAATAAAACATTTAATAAAAAACTCTTGTTGTTAAAAACAATTTTGACATAATTATTTTAAATAAGAATTTATCTAGGTTTACTTTTTCAACTCTATTATATTTACTTATCAACAATATAAAAATTGATATTTTTTGTACAATCATAGATATACAAGTATACAAGTAATGTAAGCCATTCAAATATAGATATTTAAAAATAATTTTTTAAAGTATAAAGTTTTCCTTATTTGCCAAAGTACAAGTTATACACGTTTTAACCAAGTACTGAAAACTTATGCATAAAGGAGATACTGATATTGCGCAACAACTTTATCTTATGTAACAAAACTGGAAGCGATATTTAATTTTTTAAAGTCAGAATTATACTTTAGTGATTTTGATGAGAGTAGCCAATTTTTTTTATAACATTTCGTATAAAAGTACTAAACTTTTAATGATCTATTTCCTAATAACCTAAAATCAATATTCATCCGCTTGTTATAGTCGGAACTTTTTCAACTACTACGTCTGCGTCTCGTACCTATATAAAGTTTTTGCATGTCTAGGTCTGTACGTCGGCGATATCATTTCCGTTAAGATGTTAGTTTTTAATATTTTTCATAGATGCGAATTTATTCATTCATTTTATAAATTGAATTTTTTCAGGCTTGCTTAAATTTTTTCACGGAAATTAAAATCAGAAAATCCCAAAAAAATTTTGGAACTTAATTGTTTTCAAATTTCTCAAATTGTATTTATTTACATCTTTTGAAGTAAATTATTTTAGAATTTTACTCAAAGCACTATATCAGCCTTTCATTATTTTTTTCTGGCAATTTGAACATAATATTTATAATCTTATTATTTAAGATTCTGGAAGTTAAAGAAGTTTTTAAGTTAAAAATAAATTAGATTATTATTTAGCTAACTTGATATATTTTCAAATTGCAAATGAACTTTTTTGTTAAACTTGAAATTTTATCTTTGAATAATAACAAATTTGTTGACAAGTTTGTGGAAGTTAAACTTCAAAGTTTCTACAATAATTTTATTTTGACTTTTAAGTGTCAGTCTCTTCAATAGAATTATTCTATTTAAAAATATAATTTGTATTTTATATTGAAATTTTATATTGTATAAATATATTTGATATTTTTATATATCTTGTAAATTTAAATTTAGATAGATTCTTGGTTTTAATCATTTAAACGTGTTTACTTTTGTTATCAATAGTTTTATCTTTTGTTAAAAATAAATTTCTTGCTTAAAACTTTGCTTTAAAAATGTTGATCAAGAAATATTTTTCTAAAGTTTGTTTTAAAATTGATAATTTATTAATTGGAAATTTGTGAATTTGTATCAAACTTATTGAGTTTATTTTATGATTTGATTTTTCAGTAATTATATAAAAGCTTTACAAGTTTATCAAGTATAATTTTCATCTATCAACTATTGAAATATGGAACATGAAAGGAATGATTTTACAAATGGAAGTGAAAGTTTTGCCTCCAGAGGGTAAAGCTTAAAATATTTGTTAGAAGTTTCTAGCTTCTAGAGAAATAACTTCAAATTTGATACTATAGAATTGTTGTTGTTGTTTGTAGCTATTTTTGTTTTGAAGTTTAAATAATTGAAAAGTTTTTTTAAATAAAAAAGTTTTATAGTTTGAATAATGCTTACTATTTGCACAAAACCAAATTGTGACAACAGCTTAACTACTCTAAACTATTTGTAGAAATGCTGTAAGTGAACAGCCTCAAGACAATTTTAAAAATGAAGTAAGTTAATTTTTGTTTTTCTTTTGGTTCCTTCTAAATATTTTTATTTTGATGAGTTCAGGCAACATTGGATGAGGTAGTGGAGTCTTTTGATGATATGGATCTTCAAGACAATCTTCTTAGAGGGATTTATGCGTATGGTTTTGAGAAACCTTCTGCTATACAACAGCGAGCAATCATGCCATGCATTAGAGGTTCTTCATATATATTTAGTCAATAATTTTTCACTAATTTTGGTTTTAGGACAAGATGTTATCGCCCAAGCACAGTCTGGAACTGGTAAAACTGCTACATTCGCAATTTCCATTTTGCAGAAAATTGATATTGGTACTAACAGAACCCAAGCCTTGGTGATAGCCCCAACTCGAGAATTAGCCCAACAGGTTTGTCCCAGGAAAGTTTTCTGACTTTTTCATGTCTTTAAAGATTAAATTTTCAATTTAGAAAATTATTTTGTTGTCTTCTATTGTTTTTACTACAAAGTTTTGAAAACTTATATAAATCAAAACAATTTCTTTTAATGAATTAAATTCTCCATGAATTCTTAGATCCAAAAAGTGATTATGGCGCTCGGTGATTTTCAAGGGGTTAGCTGTCATGCTTGTATTGGTGGCACAAAATTGAAAAATGATATTGCCATACTGGAAAGTAATGTTCCTGATATTATCGTCGGTACACCAGGTCGCGTTTATGATATGATCACGCGCGGTATATTCAGTAAGTTTCATTTCACATTTCATGGTGCAGATATCGATGATGTTATGTTTCAGATACTTCTTTCCTTAAAATGTTTGTGTTGGATGAAGCAGATGAAATGCTTTCTCGAGGTTTTACCGAGCAAATTTACGATATTTTCAAGTAAGTTTCTACTTTGAAAAGTTTTGAGATGAAATGAAAGTTTGTTGATAGAAAAATGCCTCACCAAATTCAAGTGATTTTGTTGTCCGCTACAATGCCTAAAGAGGTTTTGGAAGTCACAACTAAGTTCATGGAACAACCGATTGTTATCTTGGTTAAGCAACAAGAACTAACCTTGGAAGGAATCCAGCAATTTTATATTCGTATAGAAAGAGAAGAGTGGAAGTTGGAGACTCTTTGTGATCTTTATGAAACTCTCACAATAACTCAAGCTGTTATATTCCTAAATACACGAAGAAAAGTCGAATGGCTGACAGATATGCTCCGGAAGAAAGACTTTACAGTCTCCTCGTTGGTAAGTTTGATCTTTAGAGTGTTCTTGATGGTTGAGATCACTAACTTATTGTTTGTAAGCATGGAGATATGGATCAAAGAGATCGTGAGCTTATCATGAGAGAGTTTCGTTCGGGTTCATCACGCGTTCTCATCACTACCGACTTATTAGCTCGCGGTATTGACGTCCAACAAGTTTCCATGGTGATCAACTACGACTTACCCTCAAATCGGGAAAACTACATCCATAGGTGAAAACTGAACTTGTTTAGTTTCAACTTGATATTTTTCCTTGATTGCAGAATTGGTAGAGGAGGTCGGTTCGGAAGAAAAGGTGTTGCTATTAACTTTGTAACTAATGAAGACGCTCGAATATTGAAAGATATAGAGTACTTCTACTCTACGAAAATTGATGAAATGCCAATAAACGTCGCTGATTTAATTTAACTGATGTAAGAAAGCAGTTTGAAGTAATTTTTTGCTGAAATTTGCTTCTTCAGACACAGCAGCCGTAAATTTGTTCAAATTTATCTTCCTCCCAAATATATCTGATTAAAATCAGAAGCCTTAACTAGACAAGCACCTTTATTTCCAACAAACTCACCACTCACATATTCAGTTCAATGAACTTTTTCATTTGTTACCTTCTACAAAAGCCCCACAAGTTTTGAGTTGAAACTCGCTTCTTTTCATCTTTATTTGCAGTTCTTTTCCATCAATTCGATGGAGGGGTTTCGTTCCATACATCAACTAACTCTGTGACATCAATAACAACTTAAGTCTTTTTTTGTTTGGGGTGTGAAAGTGATAGTAAAATGTTTAACTTATTCTGTTTATAAGAAAACTCTCTGCAAAGATGATAATACTTTTGAGTTTCTTTTTTCGGAAATGTCTTGGACGTCGTCACCAACATGTAATAAAAAGATAAATAGAATTGAATTGAGTCTTTTGCTTCATCTGATGCAGTATTCTGAGCATAAAAACTATCGTGGTGTAATTTATAAGTTAGTAGCATAAAACGTCAACTTCTTAGACTCCTAAATAAATTTCAAAATATTTTCAGTGAAATAAAAACAATTTTCTTTAAATTTTTGTCTCAATTTAATATGTTGATAAAAAGAGCTTTTACAGGAAAAGAGAAATTAAAAATTTGATTTAAAAATATTCATCTCTAATTAAGATTAAACAAAATAATAAATTCTGAAAACTTTTTGTTAATAATTAAACAAATCGTTTGTAAAAAATATTTCATAATTCATCCAGTCAACAAAATTTGTGACTTTCAAATGTTTTCAACGGAACTAAAAGTTGCTTTTCATGAAGCAACAAATTCGAAACAAATTAAAGAAGTTTGTCAACAGATTAGTAGGTTGGTGAAGTTGATGAGTTTGTCAGTTTTTATTTCAGTAAAATTAATTTCAGAATTTCCTATAGAAGTTTCAACTTAGAAGAAAATGTTGAAACTTTACAAGAGTGAGTAGAAAGCATTTCTAACTGAATATATCCAAATTACTTATTTTTTGGAAAATATTTAGATTGGACAGTATAGTTGGTGGTTTTATGAAATTTATAATGATTTATCATGAAGACTCTTCGACAATATCAGCGGTTTCAAAAGCTTTACGACTAATTTTACCAAAATTTTCGACCATGAAAAAGTTGTTTATTTCGAAAGGTTGAATTTTATTCACAAATTCTGCTTAAAATGAGTTTGTTTAATTTTAAGGGTATTAGATAATTATTAATTGAATTTATAGTAAGCAATTTATTCAGGGATTTGTTTTAACATGATCACCATTGTTATGAAGAAAAAACAATTTTTCATCAACAATAAATCTTGTTTAATCTCATTCATCAAAATTATGATAAGTATAACAGATGAAGTCAGTTTGTCTCAGGATAACTTGATGATGGAATTAATTAAGTTTTGCTTTTCAGTAAGTCAGCTTTACAACTTTTTGATTAAAATAAGATTTAATTGAAAAGTTTATGACAGCTAAAAACATAATAATCAAAATACATCATTTAAAAGAGAATTCAGAGAATTTTTACTTTATTTATACAAAACAAATTATGTCAGAGACTTTTTCCAGACTAATAAATCTTTGATAGCTTCTTTAACTTTTACTAGAACTGCAGTAACGATAGAAAGACGGTGAAAGAGACGATGAAACTTTTGGAAATATTTGTAACAAGCGAATTTTTTTCTGGTAATTTCTCTTCAGAAATTCTTCCATCATTTTGTATCAATGAAATATTTATTGTCATCAAAAAGGAACTTTCGATGAAAAACTTTTGAAAAAGCAACAAATCTGGAGAAATGAGGTGCTCCGTTCTAAGATAGATTCGATTCCATTTGAACAATTTATTCTTCTGATTATGAATCGATTTTTATCAGACGAAAAATCGATTCAAATTGATTCATTAAAAATTCTGAATTCTTTTTTACCAAACGGTAAATAATAAATTAAAAAAAACTTTGAGTTTGACAAACTAATTTGAAATAATTCGATTTAAAAGAAAAAATGATAAAAAATATTGGAGCTTTTGGTGGAGTCGATACAATCATGCACGCAGTCGACTTTTACATCGAATGTCCGTTAATCATCACCAACGGTTTACAACTTTTGTTTGAAATAGTAAAATTGGATAAGTAAGTTCCAAAATCTACCTTTGATTAAATGATAAAATTCTTTCTACTGGAATAGGATATATATAAATGATAATAATTATCTTTTTGAATAAATCTTTAAACTTCAGCTATTTTTTTTTCATGGTTGATTAGCCAAAAACAAATAATCTGAAATTTTTGTTTTTAGAAGTTCAGTTTTACTTTTTAAATGGAAATAATTTTTTCTTTTCATGTAAAATATACCAAAATTAACCAAGCTTTTGATTTAGAGAATTTGCTGTCACTAAATCTAAGATTATCTTATCAACTACAACAAAACTTTTACGAATCAATAAAAATGTGACGAAATGTTTGAACGAATCAAGTTTAGAAAACTTATTGTCAATTTTACAAGTAAAAACTTTCACAATTTGAAGGTTTAGAAACAAATTGTTTTTCAGATAGCGATACAAAGTGACGACTTTGTGTCAGATAAAACTTTAAAAAGTTTTTTGTTGACTAAATTCTGTGGCGAGGCATTTCAACTTTACAGTGAAAGTGAAAACACTGATGTTTGTAAATCAACCACTTTTTGTAGTATTGCTAAATTCATAACAAGTCTGATATCTTCAAAAGTTGTGAGGTTAAACAATTTAATTTCATTTTGATTTAATATTGTGGTTGCTACTTCATTTAAGTATCATCAGATTTACTGCAGTAGAATATTTTGAGAACTATTTGGAGATATTACGCAATATGTTTCAACAAGTTTTTAAATCTATTTTTTAGAGCAAATTTATTGAATGAAGCGTGTAGAAGATCTCAAAGCTATTTGAGCTTATTTTTAATATTTTATGGTTCAAATATTTTCTATGAAAATGCTGCAGCTTTAAAACTTGTTGCAAAGTCGAATGCTTTTTTGGTTTGTAATTCTTTAAATATTTTTCTGCTTAACTAATCACTCGTGTCCAAAAACTACTTCAATTAGCCTTATAAAAAACTTGAGAGATTTACAAAGTGCCTTCATAAACTTCTTTTCAACTTTTATTTTTCTGGTTTTACAATTATACATAATTTAATCTTCTTTTAATTTCCACTTTAAACAATCTTAGCCATTTATATAATCATCACTAGATTAAGATATCAAATATTTGAAGCTAAAACTTTTACAAAAAAGTATAAAAAAAAATTTTCATTAAAATCAATTTTGAGGTTTTGGCTTTCCTGTGTTTGACGAGTATGCTAGATATACAACATGACAATCAAGCCCAACATCAAGTCATTTCACAATGTCTTCAACAAAGTATTGAAAATAAAAATGATCAGATGACAACTTCGTTTTTATGGTGATAATTCGTTTATATTTTTTTAACTTATTCAGTTATATTTGTAAAGTGTTTTTAAACTTTATCATAAAACTTGGATTTTGTTCAACATTTAAACTTGGATCTGACGTCAGTTTATTTCTTCGCCTCAATTCGCTGCAACCTTTCTTGGTTAAGATCCAACTACAACTTTTTTGAATTCAAACTTTTTAATTTCTGTAAATCTGCCAAATCTATCAAATTCTTTCATCAAAGTTCGGATTTTTATTAAAATAAAAATAAATTAAATTCGAAAATTTTGTTATTAGGTATTTAGTTTGGAAGAACAAAGAATTCAATCTTGAGTTGAATGATTTAAAGATTTCTTATTTTGATCATGAATGGCTCAAACCAATCCTCACCTGGGTTTGTCCCAATTTTCAATATTTTCAAATTGTCAGTTTTCAAACTGTTTGTAAGAATCAAATTTTTAGGCTACATTACAAAATGATGAAGAGGACTTCAAATTGGTGGAAGATGTTTTTAAATTTACTTCAAATTTGTGTAGATGTTCCGGTTTGTTAAGAATCGTATAAAATTTATTCACTTTTTTAATCTTATGTCTCAATTTGAGAATTTAGCGTTTCATGAAATCTAAAAAGTTTTATTAAAAAGAATTTTAAAAATATTTCGTAACAAAAATCGTTTCTTATAAATTCTCTTTTTTCGCTTTTTTTCATTTTGAAAATTTGATGATTTTGAAGATGATGAAGACCAGCTGAAAAATCTCAATCCAATTTTCCAAAAGTGAAGCAATTAAATTCAAACTTTTCATCCAAATTAATTCCTACTTTTAGGTTTTTGGAGGAAAAAATGAAGAAAGAAAAAACAATTTTTAAGATTAAAGTGAAGAAACTCAGAATCTTTTTACTTTTCGTCAAAATGTTTTTATTCCAGACTTTTGATATTTCTCACAATCATCTGAAGACGGTTGAATTTTTACTAAAAATTGATGAAGATATTTTATTGACGACGTCGAAATCTGTTCAGAAATTTAACTTTTCTGACAACTACTTGAGAGAAATCCCAAAAAATAGCTTCAAAGTACAATTTTTATCAATAAAATATTTTAAAAAAACTAAAAAAAATTGTTTTTGATTCAGAGTTTTGAGAACTTATCAGAATTGAATCTAAGTAACAACAAACTGATCAAATTTTCTTCTTGTGTCATTAGTACTTGCTACAATTTAAAAATATTGGATCTGCGGGGGAATTTGTTGAATGAATTTGATGTTTCTAATTGTTTAACTGTAATTTACAATTTTTCTATATCAGTTGTCGGGTTTTTGAAGATTTTTATAAATTTTCTAGACTATTTTACAATTCTATCCAAAGTTGAAACAATCTGTGTCTTCATAACATTAATTGTTATAATCATAAACTATCTTTGTTGTAAATAGGTGAAGGAGCAAACTTCTTGTAAGAAATTATCTAAACTACAATATTTAAACCTTGGAAATAATTTGTTGAAAGTTTTTGATTGGGAAACCCTTCAAACTTTTCCATGTATCACAGAATTACAATTAAGTAACAACTTGTTGGAGACGGTCGACAAAAGTGATGATGGTATTTGACTTTCAATCATGTTTTGATAAAATTAAGCAACTTTGAGTTTTGTTAACTTAATATTCATTATTTTTTAGTTGTTTAAGTTTTTTTCAAACTAATTAAGACTGAAAAATTTATTGTTGTTTAAAGTTACTAATTCAAACTTTTTTTTAAATATTTTGAACTCTTTTGGTGTAATTTAAGAACTAAAAAAAATTATTTTAAAACCTTAGAGATCAAGAACCGACCAATCGTGGAAACTTTGAATTTATCTAATAACAAACTCGTCAAGTTTTCTTTAAGATATTTAAGTAACTTTTCAGCATTGAAAACTTTAAAACTTTCTCAGGTACTTTTGTGATAATTGAAAGTTCTTACATAATTTTCATCTTTTTTCAGAACACATTAATCCACTTTATCACAGACGTTGAAACATCCAATTTTGAAAATTCAACGATTAAACAAATAGATTTAGATCGATGTAATCTTGATGATATTCCTCGTTTTGTTTCTCATCTTCCCCATCTTGAAGTAGTTTTCAACAAAAATATTTTTTAATTAAAAAATAATTTCCACAATTCTTAAACAGATTTTAAATATTGAAGAAAATCAGATAAAAAATGTTCATTTATACAACTGGCGTTCATCAAGATTATTCAGCTTGAATTTAGCTAAAAACCAACTGAATGATATCAAGATTTTAGTAAACCATCTCACTACAAAATACAGCAGCTCAATTAGACATCTAAATTTATCACATAATCACATTTACACTCTTCCAGCTACGATTGGAAACTTACAGTTCTTGAAGGTCACTTTACTGTTTCTATTTAGAATAGCTTCAAAGTTTTTTACAAAATAATTTATAAAATTTCAGTCACTAAACATCACTGAGAACAACATAACTTCAATTCCTTATGAAGTTGGAAAACTGAAATCTTTAATTTCGTTTCTGTTCGATCATGAAAAATGTCAAAACTTTTTGTGGAAAGGTAAACAAATTTCAACTTAAAAGTTATTAAAGAAAAATTCGATAGGAACTACTAGACAAACTTGCCAGTATTTATATGATGAGTTAAAACAATCAGTAAATGACAACAAAGTTAATATCATTTTCTGTGGAGACTCTGATAAGACTTTATTGATCAAATCTTTAATGAAGAATTCAGTTAAAGGATTTTTTCATAGACTAAATGAAGATGAAACGGAGATGTACCAGTTTCAAATTAAAGATAAAAACGAAAAGTCATCAAAGTTTTAAATAAAATTATTAAAAGTTTTTATTTATATTTGAACAATTTATTTCAGGTTGATAGATGTATTCCTAAATGATTTGAAAGAAGATATATTTTATTTATATAACCCCATTTTTGTATCAAGTCAAAGTTTGTTTGTTGTTGTTTATAATGCTTTAAACATCAACAAACTGAAAGATGTTCAAATTTGGGTCGAAAATATTCGATCGGAATCTTTTTTAGCTCCAATCTTAACTGTCGGAATCCATTCAAAAAAGTTAGACTTGAAATTTCTTAATTCGCAAAAAACAAAAAAAATTATCTTCAAGTTAATCAAATAAATAATTTCCCATTCTATTAATTTTATTAAAACAATTTATTTCAAGTGATGAGGATTTGGATCTGATGAAGAGCTTGCCAGTTTTTACTTTAAATCAGATCTTTACTTATGGGTCACCAAAATTCGGACCTATCTACAACTATTTGATGAGAAAATCTTTAAGATCAAATGCTGGAGATCTTTTTTCATTTATTGTGAATATTTTATCAGGTTTAAATCAAAGAATTTGTTTTCATGGAAACATTTGAATGAGAAATTACTTGTCAGATTCAGCTGTCGATGTCTCTAAACCGTTGATTGGATCACTAACTCCTATAAGCCACTTACGACTTCATGATACTTTACTGGAAGCTTATCGAATCAGAAAGGAACTTCCGGTTTTAAGGTGAAATTTTCAAATTTCTTAGAAAGTTGATCAAAACATGAAAATTTTAGTTTGAAAGAATTAGTTGATTCGATTCATGAAAATGATGATGTAAACTTCCAAACAAGGTCTGATATGTTTGTTGCAATCAAGTATCTTCAAGTTAAAGGATTTCTTCTTCATTTTGATGATTATGATGATCACCTAAACGATTTATTCTTTATTCATCCACAATGGTTATGGGAAATATTAAGAAAGGTTGAAAATTGAGATTACAAAAAGATGATTTGATGAAAAGTTAATTTCAGATCACCAAAATTGTTCTTTCGGTTAGTAAACTTCAAAATGGTTTCTTCTTCAAGAATGAAATTTTTGGATTTATCGAAAAAGTTGAGGTGAAAAATCGATCTTTCTTGTCATCAAAATTTTGCTAATTTTGTTTCAGTTCTTTGAAACAATTTTCCGAAAAATTTCTTTTCAAAATTTCTTTCGAATTTTGGAAATTTATGGAATAATCTTAAAAGTTTGTGAAGATAAATATTTCATATTTGATGACTCTCTAATCGTTCAAACAGTCTTCAATCAACCAATCACGAGGTCTCTTTCTATTTTTATACTTTTTTATTTTAACTGAAGTATTTTACAGACAATTTAACTTTAAGTTCTTACCTCGTGGGTTTTGGTCGAAGCTACTAGTGCAATTGTTGACGCATAAAGATAAGATCGCTCCGTCTGATATGAACGTTAAATTGAAGTCACAGAAAATATCAAGGAACTTCTGGCATCTGCAGTTTTACAACGAATTTGAAACAAGTTTTCTTGTTGTAGAAAACAAATCTGAAGAATTGATTGGAAACGGAAAGTAACAAATTTATTGAATGAAAGAATTAAAACTTTAGAAAATATTTTCAGTTCAGTTAATTTTGGAGGTTGTATTCAACTACATTCTACTAACAGCTTTTTAGGACAGGTTTTTATTCTTTCAACAAATTTGAAGAAATAAAATATCAAATTTTATGTTTTAGTGTTTGCTGGCTGGAGTTATTGATTTTGTAGAAAGTTTAATTGAAGAAAGTTTTCCTCATTTTATTGTTTCTTCATCTAACAATTGGCTCTTTAAACAATTTCTTCCAAATTTGAGAAGCGAGAAAACTTCTGTTTTGGATATCGATGATTTGATTGAGAAGTTATTCTTACTTCAAATATTTTATAACTTGTAATCAAATAAATAATTTAATGGATATTTCATTTTTATAACATTTTATTTCGTTTATAATTTGTAAGAATCGTTTCAGATTGGATATAGAAAATTCATCTTCAAATATTTCAACAAATTATTCTCATTTATTACCAGATATTTTACTAAAAGGTTAAATTTAGATCAAAAAACTTTTAATGTAAAATTTTTTTAAACTTTAGATTATCAGTCGAAGTTCTTGGAAGAATCCGAACTCGACTCTTTCAATGAAGAAACTTCTCATTTAGCCAGTGGCGCTTTTGGTGATATTTTTTATGCAAGTTACAACAAGCAGCCGGTAGTAGTTAAAAGGTTCCGTCCTGGCATTGGTGAAAAGCCCCAACGTATTCTGCGAAAGGTGAAAATCTTTTGATGTCTTGATGTTAAATAAAAACCAAAGCTCTTAGGAGCTTGGGAGCCTTACTAGGTTTTCTTCTCATCCTAATATCATCAAACTGATCGGTATCTTACCTAACTTTGGGTCCAATCTTCAACCAGCTCTTGTTCTTGAGTATGCATCTTTTGGCTCTTTGGGCGAAATGCTAAAAAAAGCAGAGAAGATGAAAGAGACAAAATTTTCGTTGTTATCTCTCAATTTACGTCACAAGTAAGTTTGTAGCAACAAATCTTCCACTTTTTCATCTCCAAACCTATAGAATTGTGATGGATGTGGCGAAAGGAATGAATTTCTTACATAAAAATCAAATTATTTATCGAGACTTAAAAGCTGATAATATTTTAATATTTTCTCATAATTGGCGAGACAACACTGTCGCGAAAATCACAGATTTCGGGACTGCAACCTTCTTTTCATCGAGCGGTTTGGTCAGTTGTGTCGGAAGTCCGGGATATTGTGCTCCGGAAGTTGTTAAGTTAAGAGGTAAAAGTCTTCAGCAAATTACTTTCGAAATTGATTTGAAACTTTCAGGTCATCAGTTATGTGGAAGAACTTCCACGTATTCCTCTGGGTGTGATGTTTTTTCATTTGGTCTCGTCACTCATGAAATTATTGTTGGACTATCACCATGGATGGATTTCATTGATGCAAAGCAAAATACTAGCACTAAAATGGTCAGAAAAAATATGGCCCCAGATGAACTAGTTTTACAAGCAAGTTTATGGTTGATTTATTTAAACAATTAAATCAGCTGATCTACAAACTCAAATTTATATTGAGATCTTTGAGATTAAAAAACGTTTTTACTAATTTCTTTGTATCTATTTGAAAAAAAGATTTGAAATGTTGCAGGGGATTTTACCGAATGAAATTAGTTCATATGAAGGTGTTTCGAATTGGCCGTATATGCAACAGGTCATCGACTCTAGTCTAAAACGAAACTCAAAAGAAAGACCAACTTTTAGTAACATCGTCAAATTTCTTTCAAATAAACAATCAACAGAGCTTAGGTGAAACAATTTCCAAGTTTCATCTCAATTTAATAAAAAGAACTTTTCTACAGATTAATATTTTCATCAAGTTATCACTCTGTTGTTGAAGTAGTTCAATATTCGACAAAATTTAGTAAGAAAATTTCATTCATAGAAAGTTTACAATTTGAAATATTTGCAGATCAAAGTTTTGCTGACGATCAAAACAAAACTTTTGCAATTGTGAGAAATTCAAAACTTCTAATTTGTTTGTTTATTTAATATATTTTTTTAGGTTTTTTATTTGCTCACTACAACAACAAAAGTCAAATATTTTCAAATAGAAGAATCTAAATATCACAATTTAATAGCAACAATGATAAATTTAGAAGATGGTTGCATAGTTGCAGAAAAACTGTTCGCGCGAATTCCTGTTGAATATGAGATTAACTTGATGGCTTCTAGTGATTTCTCTTCAATAAATTGCAACTTCAAAGAAGCAAATAAAAAAATAAATTTTGATCAATGTTTTAATTCATTAAAAATATTTCTCACAACTCATCAAGTTTGTTTCAATCTAATTTTACTGATTCGAAATTTTTTATTTATCCTGATAAACAAAACCACCGAATCTTTTAACTCTAAATTTATTTTAAACTTTCTTTAGGGGCATTTATCTCTGGCTAAATTCAATTCTTTCCGTTTGAAAGTTCATCTACCGAATCAAATTGAAAGTTTATATTTTCATACATCTCAAACTGATAAAGGTTTTGTAAAATATTTTGCTTGTATCAACTTATTTTAAAATATTTTTTGATCCATTTACTTTACAAACTATTTGAAAACTTTGAAGACGACAACGAAGGTTATATTATGGTTGGCTCTGTAGACTCTAAAATATTTATGTTTTCTTTGAAACAGGTAAAATTTCCGAGTTAATAGAATCGAGAAAACTAAAATTATAAATTTAGCTTCTTAATGATTCGGGAACTGGTTTGTTGCATGTCTTTAACCTTCATCATTTTGAAAATAATCCTATTATTAAGATCGTGTTACATCAACACAAATTGTTTGCTTGTAGCAAAAGTAACATCAGTCATTTATCTTTTGAAGATAAAAGTAAGTAAGATATAAAAGTTTTAAGAATAATTTCAAATATCAATTACTTCTAAACTTGCAGATAGACCAGCTGTAATTGAAAACATTTTTCTTCAATCAAAAATAAACTCCACGAAACTTGAAGAAAATTATTTATGTGGTGTTCTCATCGGCAAAAATATTTTGCTTACAAACACAAAGACTAAATTGGTTTTATGGAAGAGTGAACCTTGTTTGATGAGACTTTCTACTTTAAGTATTCAAAAAAGTTTTTCGACGGTTAGTAAAGAAAATCCTTTAAACAATTCATCATCAAACAAATTTGGAATTTTAATGATTATAAAAAGTTAAATTAGATTTTTTATAAGATGTTTGACTTTATTTATGAAATTAATTGTTTGTAAATCAATTATAATTTTTAAATAAATACTTTTCCAAACATTTCTTAGATGAGAAAAAATAGTTTGTTCATTTCTTCGCTTGCCTTTGATGAAATGCAACAAAACATTTGGGTTGGGACCACCACTGGACATATCATACTTTACAAATATTCTTTTCTTGGTTTCCAGAAAAAACCATTTTTAATGATGAAAAGATTTGGTGCAAATATTACAAAGTTATCACTGATCTTCTCAAGTTAGTTTACAAGAATATTTCAAATTAACTTGCTCACATTTTACCTACAGAACAAAACCGATTCCTTCTTTGTATTGGAAACAAATTGATTAAACTGGAAGACGATTTATTTGCTGATTTGAGAGTGAGGAATATTTTCAATATTAATCTAAAATTCGAATGATAAAGTTTAATGAATTTCAGAGACTTCAAGCTGTGAAGCTAAAAAATAGCTCAGAAAAGCAACAGGCAGTCTTGTACAACATCACCAGCTTTTAAAGACTCATTTTATGTAATTTGTTGATTGTGTGGATTGTTAATTTTACTCGACATAGACCTTTCTGAAATTTGGAGTTTTTTGTGGTTTATTTAAAGTAGATAGAAAATTATTCATAAAATTAGGATTGAAGCAAATTAGCTTTCTGGAAGTTTGTTTGTACCTAAGGTTGTTGGAAATGAAACATTCAACTTTTCTGGTCGACAGATTTCTAACAAGTCCTCCTGATAAAGTGACAAAAATGATTTTAAATTTAATAAGACTGTTGTGGGAACAAAAATTGAATCTATTAATCTGAAGTCTATTCTAATCACCAGTCTTTAAAGTTTAGTTACATTTTATGTTGTAAGAAACCAGTTTTTATTAGCGATCTTTCAATCACAAAAGAACAGAAACGAAATGCCTTATTGCACTAAATAACTTAGATAACAATTACATCAAACCTAAAGTAATTGTATATGACATATAAATACAGAGCTACTGTTGGTTGATAATAAGTCATTACAATTTCGACGAATTCAAAATGTTAAAAAATAGTTAAGAGCTAGTTCCAAGATGAATCATCAATATCATCATTGTTATAGCTAAACTTGTGAGGATTAATCTCTTCTTTGATAGCCATAGTTGGATCAGCTCCCTTGAAAACGGCATCAGCTCCATTAAAAACGGGATCAGCTCCCTTGAAAACGGCATCAGCTCCATTAAAAACGGGATCAGCTCCCTTGAAAACGGCATCAGCTCCATTAAAAACGGGATCAGCCCTCTTGGAAGCTGCTCCGTTGCTTTTAGAGCTGTTATTAAATCCTTTAAACATCCGTCTAGCGTCTGTATTTGCAAAACTACCAGTATTCACTTGATTGCCAAACCCACTCTTCTTAAATTCAACTGAACTCTCAATCAACCAATCAGGAACGTTTTGTTGAGCATCTTGAAGAATCTTAATAAGATCAAGTGAAAGTGCAGTATCTCTATTTGGATCAAAAAAAGATGTAGCCTTGCCCTGATTTCCACATCTTCCTGTTCGACCGATTCGATGAACATAATCATCTATACAACTAGGAAGGTCGTAGTTGATCACGTGTTCAACTTGGGAAATATCCAAACCGCGAGAAGCTACTGAAGTAGCAACTAGTACTAGTGATTGTCCAGACTTAAAATCTCGGAGAGCGGTTTCCCTTTGCTGTTGGAAACGATCGCCATGGATACTCGTAGTTGGTATTTCCGACTGTGAAAGGAAGCAGGCAAGAAAATCTGCGTTCCTTTTCGTCTCAACAAAGATTAGGGTCCGGGCTCGAGTAGTTTGAATATCAGAAAGCATCTTGATCAAAGTTTCTCTTTTTTCCATGGCGTTAACTTGGAGAAGATTTTGGTGAATATCTGAACAAGCTCCACCAACAACACCAATGCTCAAGAAGATGAAATCAGAACATAAGAAATCATAAGCAAGCTTTTGGATAGCGGGAGGAAAAGTTGCACTAAACATCAAAGTGTTTCGACTCTTTTTATCTGTCATTGTTTGAACAAAACATTTTATCTTTGATTCGAAGCCCATATCCAACATCCGATCTGCTTCATCAAGAACAAAAAATTTAACTTCATTTAATGATAGATAACCCCTATTGATAAAATCTTCAAGTCGACCTGGTGTTGCCACTAGAATATTACATCCCATGCGAAGTTCTTTCCGTTGATGCATACTACTTGCTCCTCCATAAAGTACAACAGATCGAACACTAGTTCCAAAAGAATATTTTCTCGCTTCTAGGTATATTTGATTAACCAATTCTCGTGTCGGACCAATAATTAAAGCTTTGGGTTTGATCAAACTGAAGTCGCTATCAACCCCATTTTCACATCTAATAAGTTTGCTGATAATTGGCAACAAATAAGCAGCAGTTTTTCCAGAACCAGTTTGAGCACAAGCCATAATGTCTCGTCCTTCATTAATGATAGATATTCCATGCTTTTGGACAGGCGTTGGCTTTTTATAACCGCTTCTTTTGATATTAGAAGCAACTTTTTCAGGTAAATTTGCTTCTTCAAAACTATTTAAAGCTTTTGGGGGATTCACTCCACTAACTTCAACTGGAATCTGATCATACTTATCAAAATTGATTCCATGTTTTAAATTAGTAAAAATAGATTCCTCATCATCTGGGGGTGGTGGTGGAACATAAACAGGAGGCCTCACCACTTGAGTCTCATGTGAGGAAGGAGATCTTCTACCATCTCTTTGAAAACCATTGGAGCTATTGTTGGCTGAAAAAGAAGAACTCTTTTCTTTATCAAAACCATTTAAACAGGTTCTAGTGCTTGGTTTGTAAAAGTTCGATCTTGGAAAATCCCCACTCTCAGGATTAGAGCTTGGAATATTATCTCTCACAGAATTTTCACTACAAGTCAGTTTGGAAAACTCTTTCTCCAATATACTTTCTCCGTTATACATATTTCCAATTACTTCTACTGAAAAATAAAAAAGCGTAGATTTAAAAATCTATTTTCAGATCATTTTTACAAAAATAAAAACTTTAAAATTCAATCTGTTAGAGTGCTTTGAAAGCAGAAAATAACTTTTATGAAGTCATTAGGGTTGCCAACTGCAAAAATCGTAAATTTATTTGTCAAAAAAAACAACAAAACACCTCCAAAATTTCCAAAAATCTTGCCAAATAAGAAAAGATTTTACAGAAAATGTTTTTGACAAAAATATTGTTTGTAATAAAAGATTAAAGAAGCGCTGAACTGACAACAAAAGCGACATTCAAGTAACGTCAGAAGATTAAAGAAAGTTTTCATGTCTTACTTGTAAAAAAATATTTTAGATTTGAAAGCCTCAAAATTATTGAAGACTCATAGGTTTAAAAAATTGGGTAAGGAAAAAACAATTTCAAGTTTACATAGAAACTAAAAAACTATTTGAACGAAAACAAAAATTGTAGAAGTTAGAGACAGTAAAAAGAAGCGGAACCAATTTCACTAAAAATTTCAGTGCATAGAAATTAAAGTTAAGATTAACAGTTTTAAAATTTAGTCCAAAAAAAAAAAATTTTTTGAAAAGAGAAAATGAAGATCTTTTAACCATGAGTAAAATCATTAAATTCACAAAAATTATCTTCAAAAAAATGAAAATACAATTACAGAATACATTCGATAAAAAACTAATAAAATAAAAGTTGACATAAAGGTAAAATTTGTTCGAAAGAGTTATTTGAACAAGGTAAAAAAATTTATAAACCAGCTAGATATTTGAAGAAAAGACTTAAAAATAAAAAAGAACATTTTTTATATAACGTTTTGATTAAAAAATTGATCTTGGCATAAAATAAATTTAGAACTTTACGATAAAAGTTTTTAGTCTCAAAGAAGACTTTTCTATTTTATAATTTAGTTTTACTTAAGCAAACATTTATTAAATGCTTTTACGACACAAATGAATATCATCAAAGACGTCATCACACTTAATGAACCAATATCTTTAATTATGATAATGCTGGTTTTACCCAAGCGTTAAACATTTTGTTGAAGTAAATTTATAAAGGGAATAGTAAAACATCAAAAATAATCAAAGTTTGAAATTTCATTCTATATGTATGGATATATTTATCAAATAATTTTTAAGATTTTAATTAGAACTTTTGATTATATTAGTTTGATATTTATTTGAATTGATTTAAAAAAGATTTAATCCTAGTTTGCTAAAATCAAACATAAATTACGTTAAGCATTATCTCAAAATCTTTTTTTGTAAGCTAAATATACCATAGAGTTTACTTTGTATAGAAAATAAGTTAAAAATTAAAAATAAATTAAAGTTTTTGGTTTTCATAAGGTTATCATTAATCCAAACACTTTATCTACTTAAATTTGTACTTCTATAACGCTACAAGCTAAACGATTGAATAATATAGTAGATAATTCTGAGAAATTCATACTTTTGAAAACTAAAAGAAAAATACTGAAATGCATTTTGAATTTTTTTAAAAACTTAGTTTTAATTACTATTCTTCGATAACTGCAGCAATACCACTTTGATATTTTATCTTTTAAAAAATATATTTTTGTAGTAATTTATTCCTTCGTCAATGTTTTGTTCAGTTTTAAGTTGATTCTACAGAAAAGAGGATAAACTAAAATTAGTAATTTCATTTTAATAATTATAATACATTGTGTTTTAAATGATTGATTGCTAACCAAATTGGTTTCAATCAATGACAGTTTTATTTAAAATCTTATCAGTTAAAGTCAAAACTTCACATTTTTTTGTGAATATTTTGTTGCTGCTGATGATGAGATAAGGCCTATATTATCTATCTATAGGTAGTCAAGTTTACGATTTTTAAAGATTACATTAGCTTTATATATAGCTTGCCAAAATTAAGTAGAAGGTATGGAAGCAATGAGAATTTTTTGATCTTTAAAGAAACGTATTATCTTTTGGTTTTGTTTCTGCATTATATTGAGTTTTTCTGACTTCTTAACTACGTAGTCGAAGTGAGAATACCGACATTAAAGTAATTCTATCAAAGTGTTGAGATTCTTATTTCAAATACTTTTAAAGTTTTAGTGAAATTTATAATATTTAATTTTGTTGATAACTTTGTTGATAACTTTGTTAAGATGTTTGTGAAATTAGTTACTTTGAAAATTGATTAAGTATCTTTAAAAAAGTTTGAATATTAGATATTTTGTAGAGAAATTTTTTTAAACTTTATGATTAAAGATAGAAACATTTTACTTAAACAGTATTTTTTATAATTAATATAAAAACATATAATTCTTATGGTGTGCGTTATTATTCTTGTTCAGCAAATAACCTAAAATTTTTGAGTTTAGAAGGTAGTGTTGATGACGTCAGTTCCCTACCCCTTTTCTGTATGTAAAGTCTGTGACTAAAAGTTTAGATTTAGGCAGAGCTTATTACTGTAAAATAAAGATTAGATGTAATTAAATTATTATATTTGTTATTATTAAGTCATTGTACAACAGTTTGTTTCATTTTGTAAGCTTTTACGCAAAAACGGTCACTGAACAACATTTTAAAATCTACTTTACTCTAATTTTGTAGAAAATAAACATTTATAAACATGCATTAGTGAAGTTTGGTTGCAATTTGTAATTTCTATAATTTGATTTTGTGTATACGAAAAGATGATTTTTTATTATAAATATATATTATACTATTAAGTTTTATATAAAAAGATTTTATGTTAACTTTGGGTCATTACATTTTTATCAACTATTTTTATTTAACAATTAGTACTTTGAAGCAACAACTCATAATATTTGTTGATTTAACTTAAATAGAAGAGGAAAGTTATTTTATTTATAGTAGTAATTCAATTAGAAATAATAATTTAATAGATTTTATTGTTAGATAGTTGAAAAAAAATATTTAACATAGTTTTAATTTTCAAAATAAGTTTTTATATATTTAAGTTGATTTTCATCTTTGTTTTCAGAAAAAGAATATTTTGGTTTTTTTTATCAATTATTTAAGTTTTTTTATATAAGTAAGATATTCTTTTTATTCAAATATATTTTATTATAGGTCTATATTTAAATATTATTTTAATTATTTATACAGTTTTTATTTTGTTTATTTAAAAACCATTTTATCAATAAGCTGATAGTAAAGTTTTAGTGAAGTTTGAAATAAGATTTTTATTTTATAATAATTAAATATAATTTGGAATTATTATAAGATTCAGAGTTTTCATTGGAAAGTTTTTTTGTTTCAAAACACCAACATTTGTAGTAATGTTTTTATTTATAAGAAAATATTATTTTTTGAATATATTGATCTTTTTTAATTTATTGTTTTTAATATTTTTTACAATTTATTTATTAAAAGGAACATTTAAAACTTTAGGTTGATTTTATTGTAAAGTAATTTGTTTTATTAAAATGCTTTTCTGGAAAACTTTTTGTATTGATTTAGCTTCAATTTTTATCAAATATAAATTTTTATTTTGATAAATTTTATGAAATTTTGAAAAAATCAGTCATCTTGAATATTGTTTTTATTAAAATTTGGCTTAAATGAAATAAAGTTTTTAACTTATAGTAATAATTTACTTGGTTTTTTCATTAGTTTTATTTTAATTTAACATTATCATGTTATTATCTAATTTTAATTCAAATATTGGACTTTTATAGTATGTGATAATATTTAACAATTTCAGTTCAATTATTGTTTAACTTTAAGCTTTAGTTATTTTATTATTTATAAACATAATTTTTATAAATCAATTACATAATTTTTTTTAAATAAAGCTTATATAAAAGTTTTTTTCATGTTTTGATTTAATCTACTTAAGGTTTCATAAAAAAAATTTTTATGTTTTAAAATTTATTTTTAAATTAAAAATTACCAACGTAAATGTTATTAAGACATTTTAAAAGTTGTTTTGAGTTTGCTGGTATCAATTAAAGTTCCTATTTGTTAACTACTTTGTTTATTGTTACAGAAAAACTTTTTTTTATATTTTTTTCTTAAAAGATTTATTTTGTTTGGTTTTATGGGTACTTATGTTATTTATACTGATGAAATTTCATAAGCTGATTATTATATTTGTTATTTATCAATATTTTAGCTTATTATGAACTTGAATTTTAACCATGTTTATCTAAACTAAATTGAAACTAATTTTCACTTCATTTTTAAAATTGAATTTTTGAAATAAATTTTTTTGTTGGAATTTTCTATTCAACTTTAGTTGAATACTAACTTTTCATATTTGATATCAATTTTGATATTTTCTGTCAAAATATCATTAAGTTATGTTTATAATATTCATTTGCAGTTATTTCATTTAGTTCAAACTTTTTTGATTATTCTTAAATAAATATTTTTTGATAAATTATTTTGATTCAATCAAAACCATCAACTTTTTGTTTTTGAATAATTATAATTTTTTGCTTTAAATATTTATGATTTATTTTCTACTTGTTAAATGGTTTCATTTAATTATACATTTTGTAGCAAATATTTTATAATTATTTTTATCTAATAAATATTTCTTAACTTTAGTTACTGCTGATATAAGTTGCTTCTAAAATTCAATCTAATATTTATATATTAGCTTTTATTGTTTTGTTTTAAAAATCTTTTTACAAATTTCTATAATTAATAATAAAAAACAAAAAATCTTTTTACAAATTTCTATAATTAATAATAAAAAACAACAAATAAATTTTTTCAAGTATTTTGCTTCAGATAAGTTGAAAAAAATATAATATTTCAAGTAAATTCGGTTTCCACTAGAATAGGTTTTTAGTTTTTTTATTGATTAAATTAACCAAAGTTTTTATATTGTGTCTAAAATTCTATTATAAAAGTTTTATAAAATGGTATTTTCTTTGAAAATTGTTTTTATGAATAATCTTATAATATCAATTTTATTGCTTGCATTTTATAGAATTTTATGTGAACAAAATATCTCAAGCATCTTTTATATTAAACTTTTAAAAGGAAGTTTTTCGATTGTAATTTATTATTTTGTTTTCATATTTGCTATCATATTAATTTATTGCAAATAATTAACAATTTTTCTAAAGCAATTTTCGACAAAAATCTATTTGAAAATAGTTTTAAGTGCTGCTTTGGTTTTACTACATTTAATATGCTAAAGAAGTTTGATAAACAGTATGCCTCACGATAAAAAAACCATCATGAAAAAGGATAGTGTGAATTATGAAGAGCGGAAGCAAGAACTTGCCAATCTTGTACTTGATAAAAGTTCCAAACTGCATGTAGATGCTTTATTAGTAAGTTACAGAAGTTGTAGAAACCTCATTGATCAGTTAATCTGTTTGACAGGATGCATTATGTGCCTTGATGTCTGATCTTAAAGTGCCTACACTGAAAATAAATAAAAATGTTGAAGAATTTATTGGAAGATGTAAGAATTTTGTGAATTTCATTAATCACTTGAAATCATTTTTCAAACACAGATTCAGCAATTATTGAAACTATTCAATCCAAAAGGATGAAGTTTAGTGATTTCGATTTAGTGAAAGTGATTGGAAGAGGTGCTTATGGTGAAGTACAACTAGTACGACATAAACCTACCCGAAAAGTTTATGCCATGAAGCTTTTAAATAAATTTCAAATGGTTTGTACATCAAGTTACCAAAATATTTTAATATCTTCTCACCTCTTTGTGATATTTGTACAGATTAAAAGATCTGAATCAGCTTTCTTCTGGGAAGAAAGAAACATTATGGCGCTTGCTAACTCTGAATGGATAGTAAAGGTACTTCACATAAAGCTTAGAAATAAGCTGATTGTAGATTCTTTCTTAGATGGACCATTCATTTCAAGACCATCGTCATCTATATATGGTTATGGAGTATATGCCAGGGGGTGATTTAGTTAATTTAATGTCTAATTATGAAGTACCAGAAAAATGGGCTCAATTTTACATTGGTGAAATGGTTTTAGCTATTGAAGCTATACATAGGATGGGTTATATACATCGGTTAGTATCTACATCTTGTTTTTTGTTGATTTGATCTGTTAACATTTTAAACATATGTAATTTTGAGGATTGTTTTTGGTAGAAACATTTTTTCGATTAAAAATTGAATTAAAACTTTTTATCAACTTTATTTGTAACTGATGCAATTATTTTCTTTTCTTTTTAGAGATGTCAAACCTGATAATATGTTAATAGATCCGAAAGGACATCTAAAACTTGCAGATTTTGGGACTTGCACCAAAATGGACGCGGTACTTATCAATATTTGATTATTTATTTGTATTTAACAACTTATCTTTCAAATTGTTTTTAATTGAGAGTTGTAATTGGCACAATCTCATATTTCATTTTTACAATTATTTCTTATCGATTCTAGAATGGAATGGTGAAGACCGATACCGCGGTTGGGACGCCCGATTACATCTCACCTGAAGTCTTAAAATCTCAATCAGGCAATGGAGAATATGGGCCAGAGTGCGATTGGTGGTCGGTTAGTAGCATTCAAAATGATAAAAATTCAACAAAATTAAGTTGATTTGAAATAGGTTGGTGTTGTAATGTATGAAATGATTATTGGAGACACCCCTTTTTATGCCGACTCTTTAGTGGGAACTTATGGTCAGATTATGGATCATCAAAACTCGTTAGAGATTCCAAATGACGTAGAAATTTCAAAGAATGCAAGGAACCTCATATTCAGCTTTCTTACAGACAGGTTGGTCTCCAAGCAAACTTCTAATTCCCGCCGCCCCTAGTTCAAGTCCATTACAAGAACTTAGTGACAAGCATTAAAACATTAGCACCTTGACTTCTAAAAGTCCTCGACCACCAACACCAAGTCAATAATTGTAGCTTAGATAATAGTTCTTATACTTTTTATGATGTTTAAAATTCACAAACTTGTCCTGATTGTTATTAGAAAAGATCGCTTGGGTAAGAATGGTGTTGGTGAAATCAAGAAACATAAATTCTTTAAAAACGACCAGTGGACGTTTGAAACTTTACGAGATGGTTAGTATCAGCAGCGAATTGAAACTTTCAAGCAGCAAAGCTCGCAGAAAATGTTCAGTTTTTAAATTGTCTCTCTATTACTTTTTTATAAGCAGCAATTCACAACTTGTTCCTACTTATTACTTTTTATCTTCTAATTGATCAACGTCTTTTTACCATTTTGTCGCATCTAGTAAATCTCTTAATTTCTGAAACTTTTCTTTGACTTCAAATAATTTGTTGTAAAGTTTTAAAGTACCTTCAACTTCGGTTTGTTTTGTTGTTGTTGTTTAGCAAACTATTTAAATGTTATTATTTGAAAACCACCAAAACAACAAAACTTTTATCTGGTTTGAAATTCACCTGAAGCTGAAACAAGAGCTTCCATCTACTTATCTAAGATACTTTCAGCCGTCGCGCCAGTCGTTCCAGAGTTAAACGGTGACACTGACACCAGGAATTTCGATGAAATCGAACAGAAACGCCCAGACGAAAATGAAAGTTTTAAAGAGCCGAAAACGTTTAGTGGAAATCACCTTCCGTTCGTCGGCTTCACATATTCCAGTGACGAAATGTAAGTTTCCACTGAACGTCTTCAGCTGCTGAAATTGTTCTGCTTCTTAGATATCAAGACTCAAGTTCCAAATCTAAAGCCAACAACAAGGTAAGATGACAAATAAATTTGTTGAAAAGTCATTCATGTTTTCACTTCAGTTGAAGAATGGATCTCCATCCACGGATGAGGTAAAAGTCTTCTAACATCTCTTCGTCATCTTCTAATTATCAGCATCTTTTAAAGGATCACCAAAAGTTCGCCTCCCAGATATCCCAGTTGAAAGAGAAGTTACAAAAAGAAATTAAGATCAAAGAAGAACTTCAAAGCAAATATCAGTAAGTTGATGAGGTTCAAGTCGAGGTGTAATTGAAGAATGTTTGTAGGACATCGGCGACAAAGTTGGACGCGACACAACGCGATATAGAAAGCGATCGCGAATACCGACTCGCTAAAGAGAATGAACTTCGACAACTTGAAAGAGATAATGCTTTGCTTCAACATAAGCTGCAAGAAAGTCACCGAAAAAATGATTTGGAATCTGATAAGCGAATAAAAGTGAGAAATTCTCGAATGCTGTTGGTTTCGTCGAACTTTTATTCAATTTGTTGCTTGCAGATTGAAACAGAATATGCGAGTTTGAATCGTCAACTAGAAGAGCTGAAAACAACCAGCAACAAGATTGCTGAAGCTAACGCTCGATCGGAACAACTGAAAATAGAAGAGCTGCAACGGAAGTTAAAATCTGAAGTTGATATCACAAAAAAGTTACGAAAAGCAAACGAGAACACAAAAAAGGTTTTTCACCTCAAAAAGCTGCTATACAATATTCAATTTTCGATTTTTAGAACTTAAGTGACCAACAAACGAATAACCAAGAGCTGTGTGAACGCATCAGTTTATTTGAAGAGCAAATTAAGACTTTAGAAAGAGCCAAGTCGAGGTCTGAGAATCAAATTGAACAGGAAAAAAGTAAAAGTAAAAATCAAGTTGATGATTTACAAGGTAATGTAAGAAGTTGTTGCTTCCATTCAAGTTGATCATCGTTCACTTGTAGATCAAGTGAAATATTCACGAAATGAAATTGAGACGTTAAAAGAGACAATTTGTCGAATTGAAGATGAGAAGAAGAAGCATCTGGGCAAAATTTCTCTTCTTGAAAGAGTAATCTTCATCTAAAGACTTGATCTTCATCTTTACAATGTTTTCATGTAGGATAAAACAACCCTAGAAATTGAGTTGAAAGCCGTCAAACAGAGTTTGAATAAAAAAACTTTGGAACATAAAAACGCGATCGACAGTCTCGAAGATAGAAACCGTAGATACGCTTCTATACAAGGAGCTAAATCTGAAGCGATGAAAGGTGATCTTCACCATCATCTTCGCATCTTCATCTTCACAAATGTCTTTCCTTATCAGGGTTAGAAAAACAATTGGAGAAAGAAAAAGAGCTTCGGGTTTCGCTGGAGCAGAAGTCTGCTGAATTAGAAAAGAAAGTTGGTCTTCTTGAATATGATTTACACGAAGCTAAAAACTCACAAAAAGCCACCGTAGAGCAGAAAGAGAAAGACGAATTGGAAGTGAGTGTGTCTTTGTGGTCATAGATCTGTTTGTTGATGCAATTGATGTTTTAAGATTAAAGATCTGCTGAAGGAGAAGAATTTACAAAATCTTCAAAAGACTCAGCTACAGATTGAACTGAATGAAATTCGAAGTGAAAATCAGACTTTAATTGCAACTGAAAAGCAACTTAACAAGGTTCCGTCGCTCTTCATCTCCAACCTGATCTCTAATCAGTTTTCTTGTAGGATTTGATCCAAGCGAACGAAGATAAACAGGATTTAGAAAAGAAAGCTCAAAAGATGAGGCGGGAGAAGCAGAATATGGAGGGACAGATGAGAGAACTTCAAGACCAATTTGAAGCTGAACAGTATTTCTCGGTTAGTTTCAACCTCCAAACCTTTAATTAATCACTGGAATACCTCATGTAGACTCTCTATCGCACTCAAGTGAGGGAATTGAAAGAGGAGAAAGAAGAATTTGATAAAAAAGCGAAAGAAGAGGAAGGAAATATGGCGATGCTTCAGGATGAAAGGTTTGTTGCAATTAATATCTTTAAACAAGATTAAAAATTGTTGATGGCGACGGAGTCGACGTTTCTAACTCTATTTGTATCAAACAACAAAAGAATTCGTTCGCTGGAAGCAAAGTTATCAGAAGTTGTCGCGCGACGTCGTAGTGATGACGAAGAACGTCTTAATATCAAAGAAAAGTTAAATACTTCTGAGAATAAAGTTGTTGGATTAGAACTAGAGTTACATGATCTAAAAGATAGGAATTTGTGTGAGATGGAACAGATTGAATCAAGCAAATTATTAGTGAGTAGGAAGAAATGATGATGTTCCACCGAATCCTTCTTCATTTATTTGGATTTCTTTTTTTGCACGTTTCGATCAGTTTTATTTTTGTTTATTTTAAAGCATGATTTAAACTGCATGAAAATATTTAAGATTTTGTTGTCAACACATCTCTCATCTTCTTCCTCTTCTTCATCTTTCCAACAATCAGAGACACCTTAGTGACTCAACTTCAGCTCGTACAAGACACCAACACAATTCTTGAGCAATGGCGATCTCATTATGAGCGTGAAATAGTCCATCTACAGCTGTCAAAGGTTGATGCGGAAAGTAACCACCGAGATAAGATGACAGATAGAGAACAACAGATCATTTCCGTGAGTTTTTAGAAGAGCTCCCCGCTTTACTACCCGCCTACTTTGGACTTCAAATCTTCCAAATAACTCGTCCATAAATCCAATTTCTAATTCTACTAATTTCTTGTCCTGCTTGTTTTCTGCTTGTTTTTCTGTATGTTCTTCTGCTTGTTTTCTTTTTGTTGAACGCATGTATCACCAAACGCTTTTATTTTGATTTACTTTTACAACTTTTTTAATAACTTCTGGGCTTGAACCAAACTGGCTGCTAACCAAATCGAGGTTTTCAAATTTCCTGCTAAACATTTCGTTGGTTTTTCAGATTGAAAAGAAATTGGCGGAAATTGAAACTAAAAATTCGAAATTGATTGAAGAAAATGAAAAGTTGCAAAAAGAGATGAAAGATTTCAGCAAAAGTGAGTTCGGCATCTTTCTTTGTTCAATTATTAAATATTTGATGCCTTCAGAACATCAAGAAGCTCAAGATGAAGCTGAAAATCTTGATCTGATCAAACAATCGTTTGAGAAACAACTGAAGACTGAGAAGATGTTGAAGTTACAAGCTGTTAACAAGTTAGCAGAAGTGATGAACAGGAAAGACCTTCAGAAGGATTCACGCAACAGACACAAAGTGAGAAGATGTAGAAAATGATGATGTAGATTCGTCAGTTTCAATTTGTAGGTTTCGAGCGATACAATGAAGAAAAAAGAGAAAGAATGCCGACGACTTCAAGCGGAATTAGAAAAGGAGAAAGATAAATTTTCAAAATTAACAACAAAATATGCAGAAGATTTAGAGAATAGCTCGATGGTAATGAAATTAACAAATAATTTCACTTCTAAAACATCTCATCTACTTCTAGTTGTATAATGAAGAGTTCCAGAAAGCCACAGACCTTCAAATGCAGTGCGACAGTAAAGATGGACAACTCGAAGTACTTCAAAGACAACTTCAAATGCTACAAGTTGATGTGTCAAGTGTTTGTAGTGAAGTTGTTGATGATACATCATCTAATAGTGAGCTTTATGTCTTTATCACATCAATATCTTTCATCTTTTATCTGTAGTTGATACATTAAGTGGTTGGCTTTCTATTCCAAACAAAGGGAATATCAAAAAGATCGGTTATTGGAAAAAACAATTCGTGATAGTAAGCAAGAAGAAAATTTTGTTCTATGATTCGGAATATGAGAAGAATAATTCCAACCCGAGTATGGTGATTGATATCGAGTAGGTCCTTCATCAAAGTCTCTCATCTCTTAAAATACTTCTCTTCCAGAAAACTCTTTCATGTAAGATCTGTAACTCAAGCTGAAGCTTACAGGGCGAAACCACAAGAAATTCCCACAATATTCCAGGTACTTCCCCCTGATTTAATCCACGTGTCAGACACAAATCTTCTTTCAGATCTTATATGCTACTGAAGGAGAAAGTAGACGACTTCCTGAACAACATCAGCAGTCCACAACAACATTATCAGCTGATATTGTTCAAGATAAAAGCTCCGCAACAAGCCATAAAGGACACAGTTTCATTCATCTTGTTTATCATCTTCCTACTAATTGTGAAATCTGTCCCAAACCTTTATGGGCGATGCCGATGTTTAGGCCTCCCCCGGCCATTGAATGCCAACGTAAGATGTGATGACGTCACTGCGTCATTTGCTCATTGGCTTGTTTGTAGGTTGTCACGCTAAATATCATCGCGATCATCTTGAAATGGGTCTCATAGATGCTTGTAAAGGTCAGTTTCTCTTTCATCTACTTCCCTATTCATTCAACAAAACAATTTTTTTCAGCAAATCAATATTTTGAAGTTGACACAAAAGATCTTTTGATCAGAGCTTCTACATCCGAAGATCAGAAGAATTGGGTCACTCAATTACGAAAGAAGATCCCTAAAAAACCTCCACCACCAATCGATCCATCATTTGGTGGAAGGTGACGTACTACAAGCTCGAAATCAACGTCACAACTTCTATTTTGTTTCTAGGAATTCTCCCCGGGTAGCTTCGGTCCGGTACGCGTCCACGACCCGCAAATCTAACAGTAGAGGTTCTAGCGACCGGATTCAAAAACCAATTATTGAAAAAAGGTGAATCCCTTTTTCGCTGTTCAGCTTCGATTTCTTCTTTTTTTTCGACGTTTCGCGAAAAATTCGAAACTTTTTCAACTTTTTTTGCACGACTTTCCATCAACTTTTTAATTTCTTTTTTTTTCAATGTTTTCACCGCATGGGTTCTTTTCATCCATTTTTTTCAAATCCTCAGTTCAACTTGATGTATTTACATCTGAAGAGCTTTTCAGTTATCAACAATTTAACAGAAAAACTTAATTAGCTTCCTAACAACCAACATCAGCTCTTTGAACTGAAACTGAAAACGCAGAAACGAACAAGATGAAGGGGAAACCCCCGACCACAAAACAAGGAAAAGTGGTTTGGTGGCCAGAAGAGGTCCATCACCAGCGGTCTCAGTCGATTGTTTAGTAGCCACTAGTACTGACCATGAAGATTCTTTCCATCGAACTTCATCTCAATCAGAAAGCTTTCTGAAACGTAAAGTTTCTCCGATCCTCCGAAGACCTCCCCCATCACCATCTCCTAGTCATCAGCGAGTCTCTGCATCATCAAATCTTCGCTATTCACTTTCTGCATCATCCAATGAAAATGTATCTTCATCACACGGCAAGCGGTCCGTAAGATCCTTCCTTCGAAGATCTGATAGCGCCAAGAATCAAGAAAGTGGAAAAGATAAAGATTCTTCCCGCCGATCTTGGTTTGGCAAATAACTTCCCTTAGTTTTGATGATGGATATCTTTTTACTATCACCTTCTACTCGCAACTTGTAGCTTCTTCTCATTGTCTTTCAGCCTGATCTTCGGCATGTATCATCTAACATCTTCTCTTTCTCATCTTCGACGCGCGATTTCTTTTCTAACCAATTTTTTTAACAACAGTTAACATCCGGGAAGGAGGAAGACTCTTCGGCGACGACAGATTTTAACTCAGATATTTTCAGCGACCAGCTTCAGTTATTTTCTATTCAAACTTTCATTTTTGTTCATCTTTTCGACATAAATAAAAAAACTTCAAATTGTGATTTGAGATTCTCTTGATAAGAAAGCAGACTTTGTAGCTTTTAGTGGTTCAAAGTTTTCGTAGATTCTGCAATCATTTTATTTGTCTTAAATTAATTTGATTATTTTTTTTGCTGCTTCTTCATCTCGCAATCTTTCAATAAAATTTTATTCTTTTCATTTAGCTTCTTCGACTAAAATCTTGTAAATACTTCGTACACTACACTTAAGGACAGGCGTCCATCGGTCCACCAACCAAACTACTGGTCCACAAACCAAACCACTAGTCCACCAACCAAACCACCAGTTCACCAACCAAACCACTGGTCCACTAATTAAACTACTGGTCCACCACCAAACCGCTGGCCCACCAAACAAACCACTAGTCCACCAACCAAACCACCAGTCCAGTAACCAAACCACTGGTCCACTAATCAAACCTTTGTTGACTTATTTTCAATGATATTCTTTTCGGTGCCTTCCAAACATCTACATCTTTCTCGTTGCCTTCATCATCTTCAAATTGTTTGTCTCTTTGATGAAAGATCGTCTTTTGGCTTTCTTAAACAGTCTGGGCAGTTTTGATGATATTTCAACTTCTTTCAAAGAAGTCGCGAAATTATTTGCAGTATTACTTTTGTAACATTTTCAAAAATGTTTTCATTTCAATTTCAGCAAATATTTCATCTTCTCAATTTTCTTTTTAGTTTCGTTCAAAAGAACTTTTCAAACCAACAAAACTGATTTTGTATCTTTCAGTAGACCCACTTTCAATTTAACAAAACTTAGGTTCAAAAAAGTTTTAGCTGCTAAAGAAGACTTCATCTGATCTTTAACTAAAGATTTTTGCTCATAATTCTCTACAATTTTATTATTATTTTTTTGTTTCTTTTAAATATTCTTGAGATTTCTTTTGTTATAAACTTTTTTGCTTTTAAATTGAAGCAAATTTTCGATCAAATATTTCTACTCGTCAGTTTATTGAAACAAATAAAAAATTTTTTTCTTTTATCGTACTTTTATTTGTTTCTAATTGAAAGTGAAAATTTACGCAAAAATATTTTACAATAAAACTGAAAAAAAATAATTGGAAAAAAAGTTTTTTTGCAGCCGACAATTTTCATTTTGAATTTTACAATAAATTTTTTAACTTTTTATTAATTGAATAAAAAAATGTTAACTAAAAATCATCTTGAAAAAAAATTCGAGTTTCTTTACAACCTAATTGTAATCTTTTATAAATTTATTCAAAAATGTTTAACAAATTAATGAATTCTGAAAATTAGTAATTTGAAATAACTAAGGATTTTTTTAGTGCTTTTTACAAAAACTAACTTTTTATAGAAACTTTCAATATTTACAAATTTTTATTTATTTATTTTAAATAAATATAAAATAATTTATAAAAAAAATTGTTTCAAATGATCATTTGCAATCTAAAAAAAACATTTTATAAAAGATTTAATTTTTTAACCTGATAAAAATTTGAAATAATTTCTTCATTAAATAAAATTTGAAAGTTTGCAAGTTCTGTTTGCTAACTTCAGGTTGTCTGTATTTTTTTGACTTCAGTGACAATTGTAATTTAAATAATTATCAATAATCACGATTATCATTTAACTACTTTTATAGTAAATTTATAATCTAAATATATTTTTTAAAGTATTTTTGAAGCATACTTCAAACCAAATTTGTTTCTAAAGCTTCAAAAAGAAACTTAGAACACCTAAAACTTAAAATCTAATAATAGAAACCATTAAATAAAAGGACGTTGACATAAAGGTGTTAGAAGTTTTTAGTTTCTATTTAATTTGTTATAAATAGTTACAGAACGACAGAAGTTTTAATTGTTTAAGGGGCAGAAACCCTTAAGTAAAAATTATTTAACTGCCAAAAAATAGATTTAAAAAGATAAAAGACTTCTAATTATATTTAGATAGTTTTTTAGAGTAACTTTTTATAAGCATTAAAAATTGTTGTGTAAATTATTTATTTTTAGTTTTTTGGTCATCTAATTTGTTTAATAAAACAATATTTTAAACGTAATAATTCGATTAGGAAATTTTTGCCAGGTTTATCTGAATAACAAAAGTTAGTTAGTTAATAGTTAGAAATTCAAAAATAATTTTCATCATCAGATCACAAGTATCGTAAAAAAACAAAAAATATTATTACGCTTTCGTACCACTAAAGATCACCTTTTATTCTTCCAGCTAAGTTATGGTGCTTACCTATTAAAAGATTTGTTTTATCAACTTTTATGATAACATTTTTGAAAATTCCAGTTTATACAACTTTGGCATTACCCTATCATCTGACCTTAAAAGGCAAAATTATGTTTCTAAACTCTTTTCAAAATCAATCAACCTTGTTAACCTTATTGTAATAACCTTTAATTCTAAGGGTTCATAATTTCTATCAATCTCATTAAATTGTACGTACGTCCAATTCTTGAATACAACGTTAGTGCACGGATGCCATATCAAGTTAGTGATATAAAAAAATCGAATCTGTTCAGGCAATATTTACGAGATTGGTATGCAGGAAACTTAATATTAATTACGATAGTTATAAACATCGTCTTAGTTTCTTAAATTTAGATACTTTGGAAATTCGACGGATTAAATACGACTTAATTCTTATTTTTAAAATTATCTACAACTTAGTTGACCTTCAATTCGATGCTTTGTTTTCTATTAGTCCTTCCTTCAAGTCATATCGACTCAAACGACACACATTACACCTTAATAAGCCCATATCACCTGGTACGTTAATCAGAACAGTTTTCTTTCTCCTACAACACAATTAATACTTGAAATCCTTTGCGTTTATTGTAGTATAATAAAAATTAGCTCCAATGTTACCTTTAAAACTTATTTTGATATTACTAACAAAACTATCTTCCATTTGCTCAATTTACAAAACTTTAGTTAATTATAAGATAAAATTTGATTTTTCTTCATATCTTCGATATTAGATTCTAAATCCTCAATCAAGAACATCTCTAAGATAAGAAATATCTCAATATTTAAAAGAGATGTTGTTTGTTGAGAGCCGTTTGCTTCACACAAGTCATTGTGAAACGACCCTTTAATGTAAACTTCTTAGATTTACAGTCATGAGTATTATTTAAGATAAAACATAAAAATAAGAATTTTCAAATATCATTTTCATGACTCAAAGGAAATTACAGAATTCTTTTGTTATAATAAAACAATTGTTAAATATAGAAGTTATCAGATAATTGTGAAATTTTTGTTATTTAATAATTTAACCAAGTAATGAGAAAGAACTTTAGAAATAATTTGTTAACTGTTTTTAAGCCTATTATAAACCGTTTAGTTGTATTTGTCGTTGGCGTTACAACTTTCAACAAAACTTCAACAATTTCTTTCACATTATTCAGAAACCTTTTTATGTTTTTGTCACTTTACGAAAAATTTTTAAATATCTTTTGTAGATCAATATTTCATTTATATGGTAAAAATTCATAAATTTTTCCATATATAGCGATAAAGATGGAAATTTGTTTATCATTTTAAGCAAAGTATTCAAAATCATTTTTCAAAACTTTTATTGATAATTATAAAAAATCAGATTAAAAAAAACTTTTTAAGTCTGTGTCATATTTGAACTATTTGAAATTATTTAATGCATCAGTAACTTTGACAACTCTAAAGATCTCTAACAGCTTTTGTATGAATAATCTTAAAAATAAACTTTAAATATTTTGACAAATCACAAGCCACAAAACAAAACGGATTTTATTACAATCTGAAAATGTTTTTTGCGGATGTCGTACACATTTCTTTTTTTCGTTTATTTAAGTCAGTCGCCGCCCTATAAATAAATGAAGACGGCAGAAAGCCTAAGTGAGCTAAGAAGTTCACTTTTATTGTCTTCAGTCTGATTTAGTGAAGAAAAAGTTGAAGCTATTGATGTTTATTGATACTTATTTTAGAGTTACTTTGAAACCAGCTTTGGTTTGCAAGAAATAAATTTGTTTGTTTGTTATTACTTTACAATTTGAAGAACTTAAACAATCTGTTAGACTTAATTTATTTGTATAAAGAATATTTTTTCTAATTGTAAGTTTAAAATATCCTATTTAGTTTGAAAATTAAATATATTTATTTGTAGGAAAGAAGAAATAATCTAATTCATATCGTCAGTAGCATAAGTGAAAAAACTTTTTAATAATGTAATTATGAAAATTTATTTAAACAGTTTTCTTTTACTGCCAATAAAGAAAATAGTAAAAAATAGAACAAATAAGTTGTTTATTGAAAACTCACTTATTTATATAGTTGTTGAAACAAACCAATTATACCTAAAAGTAGCTGACATGGTGACACAAATCTAAGATAATTATTCAATCTTATTTAATGTGGAAGACAATTTATCAATTAACTTATCAACAAGGTAGAAATTGAAAAAAATACTTTTTATTAATTAGTTAAAAATTAACTTACAAATTTTTACCGTTTTTTAGATTTAGAAATAAGTTTAGAAATGTATTTTTTTTCGAAGAATTACAACAAAATAAAAACAGAGAATTTCGATTATGAACTTTTCTTAAGTGCTGAACTGTATAAAAATATCAACAAACGTTCGATTGTTAAAATTTATTTGATTCATGAGTTTTAGTTAACAAAATAATTCATTACATTCACTTTTCAAAAATTGTATTGAAATATCATATAGCGGAAATAATAAAATATTGTTGTATTAAACTTAATAATATGACAGTTTAATCTGTTCTACTCATAGCTAGTCACGTGTGTTGAGGCAATGATACTTTAAAAACGTTTCAAAGTATCAAAGTTTGTGTGGCTAGGTTGAAATATGTTGAGTTTGTTTTTTAATTGAACAATTTTTAGAAGTCTTTTTAAAGAGTTTATTTCCTAGAATGTTTTGATCAAACGAAATATACAAAAAACTGATTTTATGATGGATAAAGCATTTGAAATGAAGGAAAAAGCTTTAAACAGCACCAAAGAAGGAGCTAAAGCTCTCGGGAACTCTATAGTTGGTCAGTTTAATCAGAATATAACTTCATCAGCAGCTCAACCAGAAGTTTCTGCGAGCAAGGTTGATATTGGAAGAATATTCACAGCTACTGAACTTGCTAACTTAACTATTCATCAGGTAAGCTTCTTTATCTTTCAAATAGTTTGAAATCTTGAGAATGATTGAACACTGATGATACATTCTTAGATCTATTCAAGTCAAATTTCCATGCATATAGTCAAAAATAAATCTTTTTAAAGTTATATTTTTGTTCGTGAATACCAAAATCTTGAAAGTCATTCTAATTTCATAAAAAGTTTTAACAAAACTTAAATAGTTTTTCATCTTTAATATCTCCTGATTTTAATACTCAAATATTTGATTGATAAAACATATTTGCTTTCCGAGTTTCTCTGATTAAAATTGTTTAAGATTTGAGTATTTTTAGGTGGCTCGCGAAGCGGATGTCGTTCTGATGGACAAACTCTTAGAAAGAGTTCCTCAACAACAAAGAAAGAAGAAATTGAATTCAAAAGACGACAGCAAGCTGACAGCGCTTCATTATGCGACAAGATACAATCACTATACCATGATGAGTTACCTCATCAAAAACGGAGCTAGTAATTAAATTTTAGATCAAAATCTTTTCAACTGTTTCTCATTTCGGAAATTTTAAGAGCCTCACCAAAAGTTTAAACAACAATTTTTGTAGATGTTCAAATAAAAGGAGAAGATGACGTCACGCCTCTTCACTTTCTCGCAAAGTACAAGAAGAAAAAAGGAATTGATGCAGGCGAAGATGAGGTGGGTTAGAAGAGAGAGTCTGTGATCGGTTAGATTTAAGATGATGCAATTTCAGTATGATTCTGATGAGGATGCTCCAATTGAAGAAAATAGTTGTTTAAAACTTCTAATTGAAAACGGAGCTCAAGTCAACACGAAAGACTCGATGGGATTGACTCCTTTACATCATGCTTGCACACGAGGAAATACTCCGATCGTTAGAGAGCTTGTTTCTTGCAGTGGGATTAGTTTGGAGGTTTTTTTTTGAGAGATTCGTTGTTAGATTTATAAATTTCAATAAATTTAGATGACTGACAACCAAGGTATGACTCCATTGCATCTTGCGTGCTTGTACGGTCATCTAAAGATTGTAAACATTCTTGTTGACTGTGGATCTTATTTGAGATGTAAAGATAAAGATGCGACGACTCCTCTTCATTTAGTTTGTGCAGAAGGAAGTTTAGATGTAAGTTTGATTCAAGAAGATCAGCTCATGATAACATTTTTGAACAGATTGCAAATTTGCTCCTGGAAAAAGCTGAAAAAGAATTTGAAAAAGAGAAAACTCAGCAAGTAATAAGCGAAGATGAACGAAAAGCTGATGACATATTGAAGAGAATAAGTCATGCTAGACACGCAAGTGCTGCAAATGTGTTTTCATCATCAGGACGTCAACAAGGTCATCCACATAAATCTACATCTTTTCAACTTTTTCGATTTTGTTTCAACTAATGAAATATTGATTTGTTTAGTGAGCGCCGCTGACTTGTTAGAAGAATTGGACAGTGAAAAGAATCTTCCACTTCATCTCGCAATTGAAAATGGTCATCTAAGCATGGTTGAGTTCTGTTTAAAAAAAGCAGAAGAAGCAGGTAATGAAGAAAATTTATTTTGAAGATTGAAGATGAAACTAATTTTGCTGAGTAGGTCTTTCTGATATCATACATAGGACAAGGTCTGGTGGAAATTCGTGTCTTCATCTGGCTGTTCAAGCAAATAGTCTTGATATCGTCAAGTTGTTGGTGGAGCATGATGCGGAGATAGATGGAAGAAATCTTGCTCTTATGACTCCATTGTTTCTTGCTTGCCAACTGAATGCTCATACAATTGTGAAACATCTCTTAGAAAAGTCGGCAGAAAATTTCCTCCAAAAATTTACAATTTAATTTGAACTCTTTTCAGAGGAGCCAACATCAAGTTGAAGGATGTCGACTTCATGACGCCTTTGCACACAGCATCTAAACATGGTCACGTGGAAACGATCTCTTGGTTACTCAAGTATAAAGCTGACGTCACAGAAACTGACAAAGATGACCGAACTGGCTTGATGTGGGCCGCAGATGAAGACCGGACAGAAGCAATTAAAGTAAAATATAGCAATTTATTAATAAATGTTTATTATTCTGACAAATTGGTTTGTTTCAAATGCTTAGTTGTTGTTGGAGAAATCTAAGAAGCATTCCTCGATGATACAAGAACGTGATAAATACAACAACACTGCTTTACATCTAGCTGCGAATAAGGGACATTCTGCTACAGTAAAAGTGGGTTTGTGTTTGTCGTGTTGTTGTCAATTTTTCGTGTTTTCAGATATTCAGATAAATTTCTCAAACTTTTTCAGTTATTGTTGAGTTTCCGCGCTTCTGCTGACCTTCGTAACGATGACGACCGAACCACGCTGCATATGGCAGCACTTAATGGACATGCTGGAATCATTCCCGATCTAATTCAACGAGATCGGGCTGTTATAAATGCTGGAGATGAAGATTCAAACACAGCTCTTCATCTAGCTTGTATTGGAGGAAACACGAATTGTATCTCTGTGTACTGATTTCTTTTCACCTACCGACTTTATTTCACAATTTTTGATTCATTTTGTAGTTTGATTCAACTTGGAGCAAATATAGAACTTCGAAACGCTCGCCAATGGACTCCATTAGATTGTGCAGCTGCTTATGGATGGGAAAAAGCCGCCAGAAGACTTTTAGAGGCGGGAGCAAGTGTTCAACCTCGCGGGAAGATTAAGGTTTGAAATTATTTCAACAGAATTTCAATATTTGTGGAATTTTCAACTTTTTATTGCTTAACAGAAACAGGCAGGACAGGTAAATATAAGTTAGCAAAATCGAGTTTGATGCATGTAAACAACTCGAAAGTTTTTCGAAGGTCTACTGAAATGTAGAACATTTGTTCGAATCTTTGTTCGAATTTGTTTATTCTGAAAAGTTGAAACTTCGAACAAACTTTGTTGAAAATATTTTAAAGTTTGCATGTTTCTACATCAGCAGAATATATTTGTCAAATTTCTTTCTATCTTTGACACATAAAGATAATCAAATATAAAAAAAAAACATTTCAAAGAAATCTCATCAGAAAATATTTTAAAATACTAAATTTAAACTAAATATAAAACAAGGAAAAAGTCTGAAACTTCAGAAAGATGATGACTGAAAGATGTCATTTTTTTGATCATCTTTCAAAGATAAAACTGAATTTTTCATCAACAGATTTGCGCTCTACATCTGGCTTGTCAACAAGGTCACGTAGAAATGATTCAACTTTTACTCCAGTGGAAAGCAGACGTAACATTCAGATCAGCTGATGGAAGAAATGCTTTGGACTTTGCATTAGATTATTCACAGAAGGATTGTGTTTTAGCTTTGATAAAACATGAAACTTGGCAATTATCGCTGAAAAATGCAGTGAAGAACCCAGTAACAGGCACTAAACCCTTTCTATTATTCTGGTTGAAAATAGTTTTATCACGAAATTGGAAACTATCAATTTATTGAACAACTTTTTGTTGATCCTATTTTGAGTTTTGTTGTTTATACTTATAAAGAATATAATTAAATGTCTTGAAACAGCGAGAATTTAAAAGAAGGATCTTTTTATTTCCAGGAATGCTTACAACTCCGATGAGGAAGATGATCCGGAAGATGGAAGATATGGCTGAAGTTGTTTGCAACCAATGTGTGACTAATAACGGCAAAAAGCCAGAAGACGACGATTTCGCTGTGCGATTTGAGTTTCAACATCTTGTCATCAAGTTTCGACTTTCTGAAAATATTTTCAGACTTTCTTCTTTTAAGGTGACTCTTCTTTACGAGTTCTTTGATGACACTTACGCTTGCTCTGAATGGATGGAGAAGTCTGAGACTTCAGCAAGACCAACTTCAGCTTCTGGAGAAATGACGACTATCAACTTCGACGAAAACCCCTATTCGGTTTTTTCCTCTAAATTATTTAACAATTTTCATAAAAGTCTTCCCAAATTGATCAGGTTTATGATGAGAACGATTCATTAACTAAAGAAGCAAGAACATATGACCCAAATACAGATCATCTAAGAGACAACCATCCTTTAAATATTATGGTTTTTGTCAACATTGAAGAAAATATTGGAATTTATTTCAGTTATCTTTTAGGTGGGAGCAAAATGTGAGAGGTTGTTAGTTCACCCGATTGTCACTGGATTATTAAACTACAAATGGAAACAGTTTGGGAGGTATGTTTATTACATCACCCTTTTAGTGTATACCGCTTTTGTGGTTCTTCTAAATGTTTATATGATGATTTTACCTCCTTTCTATCGAATCGACTGGAAGACTACGATTGAATACCGTGAAAATCTATCAGGTAATTCCAGATTCAAATTTTGAAGTAAATTTCAAGTTTCAAGTTCCAAAAGCTTCAACTTTGCAATAATTAGAAAACATTTTTAATTACAACTCTTTAAAAGCAATCTTTCATCAGGAATTACTGAAGAAAGTGAAAAACCGTAAGTAGACGAGGTTTTATCTACAAGTCGGTTATTTGAGATTCTTTTTCTGGATTTATCAAATTTATTTTCACCAAATTTTGTTTAAAAAGAAAATATTTCAATTTAAAAGTCGATTTTGTTTGTAGGAGAAATTGCTTCTTTTTTCTTGAAGACCTAATCACAAAAAATAAAGATTTGGCGGGGTGCCAGACTCTAGATGAATTTTCACTCAATCTTCGTTATGTAATCTTCGCTTTTTCGATCTTCAACTTACTCAGAGAGGTTTTCCTTCTTTTTATATCTGACTGTAAAATGAGACTACAAAAGCTTTTACAACTTCAAGACATCAAATAAAAATATTTCCAAACTATAAAAAAATGTTTAAAATGAATTTCAGTCACTTAAAATCAAATGTTTAGAATTTTTTTATCTTTTGCAGGTTTTTCAAATGGTTGGACAGAAACTAAACTATTTGGATGTGACTAATTGCATTGAAGTTGCTCTTTACGTTCTTTCACTTCTTGTCACTTTGAATTTCGCTGAATATTCTGTGGATGATGGATTTCGTCTTTTAGTATCCGATTCAATAGTTGACGGTTTGAACACTTCCGCCTTGAACAACTTTCAGGAAGATACAGGATTACGACAAGTAAATCTTTAAAATTTTCTACAACTGACTTGATGAAGATTACTTAGGAATGGCAACAAGAGATTGGAGCTTTCGCAGTTTTCTTCTCGTGGATGGTTTTGTTGCTCTTCATACAAAAGATTCCTCGATTAGGGATATTTGTTGTCATGTTTACTGATGTAATGTGGACATTCGCTCAGTTCTTGTTCGTTTTCATCTTTTTTATTTTTGGGTTTGCATTTTCATTCAGTATTTTAATGGGAAACCAGGTGAGGTTATAAAATAAGTTTCAAACTGTCGAGTCATCATCATCAAATTTGTAGCTGGTATTTGCAAATTGGTACGAATCTTTGATCACTGTCACAGTGATGACAATTGGTGAGCTTGATTACACATCAAAGTTCTTCTCCAGCGAGAATTATGAAGATTTGGTGAATTAAATCACGAATCTTCAAACTAAAATTGATTTAAAAACTTTCAGTTGTATACGAAGCAAGTCAGTTTCGCCCTCTTTAGTATCTTCCTGGTCATGATGACGATTATCATCATGAATTTGTTGGTGAGTTCACATCTACTTCACGAAAACTCAGATTCACTTCATGAGTGCAGGTGGGTTTGGCTGTTGGAGATATTATTCAAGTTCAAGAACACGCGACTCTTGAACGACTCGGGATGCAGGTGGATGACGATGACGCGATCTTGTAGACTTCAAAATTTTTCTTCATTTAGGTGGATTCCTCTTTAGAAGTGGAATTTGGGATTCCAGCTTTTATTAGAAAGAAGTTCAGTTTAAGGCGACAAAAAATAGAAATAAATAAATACAGGAAAGCGAACTTCTTCAAAAAACTCTTTTATCAAGATAGTGATATGACATTCGAGAAATTAAGCAAAGCTGTCGATACAGAAGACTCTGTGAGTTGATATCAGAGTGATGACGTCACAATTGATTCGCGTTTCGCCATCAGATGAATCGAGATGATGGAATCTCAACTACAGATCGGATATTGAGTCAGATGACATCTTTAAAAGGAAGAATTTCAGATCTTCTAAACGATCAAGCTGAGATGAAGCTCGGATTGAGAGGAGTTCGATCCCAGATCAGGGATGTGAGAAGAGAGGCAAAAGGATACTCGGAGGTTGATCTCGGAAGTTGAAGGATCTTTGAACGTTCTATATCTTCTGTATCAACAGGAAGTCAAAGACAATTTGACGAAGACGGAGAATTTGATCGGTCAAAGAATCGAAGATACGCGAGTTGGGTTATCAGAAAAAACTGAAACGGAATCGAATGAAACTCGCGGGAAAGTTGACAGTACGCATGAAGAGATCACATCCTTAAAACAAGAAGTCGATATCACCAAAGAGAGACTTGAAACGGTAGATGGAAGAAACGGAGACTTGTTGGTTGAAAAGCTTCATTTGAAGTTGAAAATCAACTCAAAGCCAAATAATTGAAAAACGTTTAAAAGTTAAAATATTTTTAGGTGAAAGTTGGGTTAGAAGAAAGAATAGGGAAGTTACAAGAAGATCTGACTTCAAGGACTTTGAAGGAGCTTCAGTCTGGACTTGAAAGATGCGATGCCAAAATAGATGAAACTCAAAAGAAGATACTGGAAAGTTTGGAAGAGATGAAAATTGTTTTAGTCAAGGAGAAGTTTATGACTAAAGTTTAAAATTTATTAAAACAAATTTGATTCAATCAATTTTTATAAAAAATTGCAAATAATTGACAATTTCGCATTTGAACAAATATAATAATAGATCGTAGAATCTAATTTTGAATCTAAACTACAAACTCTAAATTTAATTTTGTCATTTATGTAATCTGAATCGATTTATTACCAGGTTAATATTTAGTTTTTATAAAAGATTGGGTGTAATTGCAATATTTTTATTTTACATTTTCAAAATTGCTTTTAATGTAGTATTTTTGCATCTAAATCTATTTAGTATCTATGATAATAATTCAAAGTAAAATTGTAAAATAGAGATCCACAAAAATAATTTTATTTTCTTCGTCTTTTACCGAAATTAAAAAAGATTTAAAAAAGAAAAGATGAAAAAGATTTTGCTTATTAAGTGAAGTAATATAGGAGTTGTTTAAAATATTACAAAATTATAAAGCTATTTTTATTGCTACAATATTTTTAAGTAAAAAAAGGAATAATATAAGTAGATAAAGTCTTAATTTCTAAAACAAGATGAATTATTATTGTTCTTACTTCTGTTTAAAATCTAATCTGTTTTTTTCACTAGTTTCAAATTTTATTTCAAATTGACTTCAAAATTCTAAAGTGATTAACTGAAAGCTATTATAAAGTTTCAGCAAGATATTTTAAAGTTTCAGTTCAAAATCATTTTAGTTTTAACGAATAAATTTATTTAATTATTTGTTTGAAACTGAAAAAAATTTTGACAATTAAACTTTTTTTGGTTTGAATTTATGAATAGGTAAAATTATTTCTTGTTAAAGATTTATCTTATTATATTCTTTAGGCTTTAAATGATTTAAAATAAAAGTTATGAGACTGATTTGAATTTAGTTACGCACACTTAACTTTTACAAATTTAATTTTTTCGCTTTTTAAAAAATATTTTTTAAACAGCATTAAAGGTGATTCCAATAGAATTAATTTGAATGAAGCAAATTAAATCAATTAATTCGAATATAGAAGTTTCGAATCTAAAAGCTCATCACTCACTTTAAAAGCTTCAAATTTGCTGAAATAAAATTTTATAACCCAAGTTAAACTCTAAAATGTTTAAAATGATTTTAGTTGAAAACAAAAATATAATTTGTTTCAGTCTTCATGCTACAAACACAAACTTGAACAAACTAAAATGCCTTTAATTTAATCTATATCTGAAAGAAAATCATTTTTTGTCCAATTATTTTTCCTCATCATATTTTTAAACCATCTTTTGATTGAATTCTTTCCACAAACTGTAAAAATATTTAGATACATTTTAACAAATTGAACATTAAATTGTAAAAACATTCTTTTAAAACAAATTTTATATACTTTTCACAAAATTAAGATTGATGAACATTTAATTGTAATTTTAAAATTTTCTAAATTTTCTTAGAAGCAAAACTTGAAAATTGAAGCTTTTAGTTGATTTAAAAAATTAAAGTAAAATAATAATGAAAAAATAGCTTAAAGTGAAAAAAACTTTTTATAATTGATTATTAATATTTCAAAATACAAAATAAAAACGGCGAAAATGAATTCATAAATTTAAAAATAAAGTTGATTTTGTTTATACACAACCAATAACCCATAAAAGTCTCAAAGAAAAAACCTCAAAAGTTGAAATCTTCAAAACAGACGTCTAATTTCGGGGCTTCAACTGAAGCAACGCTTAATTTAATGTTTTAAGAAAACTCGAAAACGATTTCTAAATAATCGTCGAAAACAAAATTGTAAAAATTTGGAAGTCGTTGTTGGTTTCAAGTGTTCAATTAAATTTATGCAAACTTTTGTTTGTTTAAATATTTATTTTAACTTTTCTAAGTCGTCATAAACCTTTTTTAAACTATGAATCATTCAAAAGTAAACTATTTCCATAAAATAACAAAAAGAAATTTGATCTTAGTTAAATGATGAATATTTCCACTTCATTTGAAAAACAAGATTCTTATGAATAAATATGTGGCTATTAAACATCGTTAAACTCAATAAATTTTTAATTTGATTTTTTGGCAATTAGTTGATCTCAATAAACAAATATTTTTTGAATTTTAAGACTACAAGCCTGGTGACTGTAAAGGATTTTTCTAAATTTCTTTCAATAGTAAGAATTTACTTTTTCCTGCAATTTATTTTTTCTAAATACACAATTTACTTGATGACAAATTGTGGTTCTATTTGTTCTTTACCGCTCAAACAGTTACTTATTTCCTTAATAAAACTATAAAGTCTTTTGCAACTGCAAAGTCAGTTAAAAGTTGAAACTGCTTGAAGAGTTTTGTAGTAAAAATAGTTTGAATGTACGAATTGAACTTGAAGATGTTTACAGATTTAGAATTTAATTTCGGAAACATTTTAATTTGTATTTAATATATTTCTCTACCATTTATTAAGTCAAGTTATCTTTCAAAAGCCTTAGAAGCAAGCAATTAGTTAAATAAATGCTGTATTCGTTTCTTTACCTTTAGATAAATGAAATGAAATCAATCTGTTTCAGTAATTTCTGCAGTAATTCGAACAAGAGCTAATATTAGAAATTAAAAATTAGAAATTAATAATTAGAAAAATATTGATTAATATTTTTTGAAATTAATTTCAATGAAAGTTTAAGCTAATCATAAAAATTAGGCTAATTTTAGCTAAATTACACCAAAGTAACAAAGCATGACTGAAAGATGAAACTATTTGACTAATTGCTGTAATTTAGTTTTCTGCACACACGCACAATATTTTGTTATCAATTTTTTATTATTGCACATCTTTAAATTAAAAAAAGAATGTTTTTATTTTAAACAGAATTTATTTCAATTATTAATTTACTTTAATAAACATCAATTCTGAATACAAACAGAAAGTTCAAAACAAACTTCGCTTTTTCTGTTTCTACTAATTATTGAAACTTTTGAATTATACATTTTGCTTTGTCACAAATTTATCATTAATTTATGAGTAATATTTTTGAGTGGAAACACATTGATAGTGAAAATCAAAAATAAAAATTATGAAAATGAGCTCATAATATTAAAAAAATTGACTAAACATCATTCTGTTTGACAAGTTAGTCATTGAATGCATCAGAAAATTCAAATATAAAAGTCAAGGGGGGCAATATTTAATAATTTGACTAAAATGGTCATCGAAACTACTCGGATATTAAATATTACAACAGTTTTAGAAAAAGATATTGATTAAAGAAATTCTTGTTTGAGTTTGTTGCAATGTGATTGTAACTTGATTTAATGAAATAGAGAAGTTAAATCCGCTAAGATTAATTGTAATTTCAACTAGCTATTGTTGTAGCTTTAATGCATTTGGCAATTCTCTATTTTGAACTTTGCCAGTATTAGATTAGAGATACAACCTCTGTTTGAAACTAGTTGCTACAGTTGGCTTTTAGGAATTCTAAAGAAAGAAAAATATGATTTATGATATTAGTGAAAACTTTAATGTGAAAGTATAAAGTCAAACGTTAATTTAGAACAGATTAATTGAAAATCCGTGACTAGCTCTGAAAGCAAATTACTTTTTCTCTTTTTTATTTTTTTGTCTCTCAGAAAACAACAAGAAAGAAGTTTTTGGGAATTAAATATCAGCTCACAGCAGAAATCAACTCAATTTTTATTTTCATATCAAATGATAGACATTTTTAATTTTTTCGTTTATGTCATGAGATCCAATTTTTGATTTTTATTATTCGAATTATCAAAACTTTCGGCTTTTCACAATTTTTAATTTGGAAATTGATTTTAAGGTTCAGCAAACAGATTATTCTTAATTTAAGTATTTTATTTGATCTGCTTTAAAAAGATTTTTTTCAAAGTATTTTTCTGTTTTTATTTTATTGATAATGATCAAAAACAAATTATTTTTGATAAATTTCATCAAAGTTCTAATAAATATTGCCAACATTGCCATTTCTAAAAAGTGGTTGTTTTCTTTTTTATATTATTAATATTCTATGTGAATGTTCACTGTTATATGATTTGAGGACTACTGAAATGCCATGTGTTACATCTATTTCTTTCTATATTTCTAACTTAATAGATATTATTTTTGAGAATGTGTGTTAGCGGAAGGTGCTTTCTCCAGGCATTCATCTTTGCATTTATTGTAATAAATAAATAAACAAATAAATAATATTTTAAGAAAAATTTTTCATGATTTGATGCATTAAAATTATTTTTGAAAATTTGAATTTTATAATTTAAAGTAAAAATTGAGAATTTTTTTGATATTATTTTTATGGATCGGTTTTCAATTATATTGATTGATAATTAAACAATATTATCTAAATATAAACTTTGTAAAAATGAAATTTGTTCACGAACGTCAGCTGATAACGAAGCTTATTTCGCAATAAAAAGTCTTTTGAAAACATTTTGCCATGGATGATGTGGAAAAAAATGAATCTGCCAAAAAAGTGAGCGCCGCTCGACGCATCTCCTTCCAAATCCAAAAACAGCTCAGCACAATTTTCCGATATTCGGTTGATGATCAATCTGATGTAATCGATTTAAATAACAGTTCGCAGGGTGCTCCACTGTTTTCGACGAGTGGGAATGAGTACACAGCAAGCGTTTCTCTGCATCAAGTTCGTGAAAATCTTTTATTGTTTACATCAATTTAGTTTTTGTGTTTAAAGCTCGCGCGTGAGGGGAAACATGAATTGATGAAAAGAATTCTTGAACGATATCCAAAACCTTTAAAAAGAAAAAAGGTAAATTCTCTTGATGAAGAGGAACTCACACCTCTACATTATGCGGCGAGATATCATTACTATTGGACAATCAAGCTCTTGATTAGCCACGATGGAAGTTAGTTTCAAAGTTTCAGATTCATTTGTAACTCCATCAAACTTTTTTCAAAGATGTTCAAGCTCTTGGAGAAGATAATATGACTCCTCTGCATTTGTTGGCAAGATATCCAAGCAAGTTCAAACCTTTGGTGAGATATTTATGAAAAAATTACTCAGAAATTAACATCTGTTTTAGCAGTCATCTAAAGATCTTCCAATTGAAGAGAAGATGAGTTGCCTCTTCTTGTTATTAAATGCTGGAGCAAGTTTAACATCACAAGATGATTTAGGATTAACTGCTCTTCACCACGCTTGTATCCGCGGAAATATCAGCTTTTTAACCGAGTTACTGGAATTTGGTGGCGTCAATTTGGAGGTATTATCGACTAGAAGATGAAAATTTACAAAACATTGATTTAATAACTTCAAAACTGTTCTCAGGTTACCGACAACCAGGGTATGACCCCTTTACATCATGCTTGCTTATACGGTCATTTTGAAATCGTTCAAAAATTGGTACAAAACGGATGTAAGTTGAACTGTAAGGATAAGGATTCAACAACTCCCTTGCACTTGATATGTGTGGAAGGAAGCGTAGATGTAAATATAATTTGATTAAATTCAATTTTTCATTTAAATATTTCATCTCAGATCGCAAAATGTTTGCTTGATGAAGCTGAGAAGTTTTTAAATACTTCAAAGGTTACTACAGGTGAGTTTCAATACAGACATATTGTGCTTCCTAGTAAGTCCTTTATTTGTAAAGTTGTATCGACTATCTCTGGTCCTAGTAACAGCAAAAAAAGATCATTGAGTTTAGCAGCAGAACTTATTAAAGAAAAAGACAACGATCAAAACCTTCCTATTCATCTAGCAATTGAAAATGGGCACGTTGAAATCGTTGAATACTTGTTGGAAGCTGCTAAAAGATATGGTCAGTCACTAATCAACATTTCTTCAATAAAGACTGAATAAAAATTTCAGATATAAAAGACATCACCAACCAAAGACGAATTGGTGATTACTCGTGTTTACACTTAGCTGTAGAAGCTAACAGCTTAGCACTTGTCAAAATGTTGGTTGAAGAAGACGCTGAAGTGAATTGTAGGACGTCTCAGCAAATAACTCCTATTTATATAGCAGCTCAACATGACTTTTTGGAAATTGTTAACTTTTTGATCGAAAAGTTTGATTGAAATGATTTAAAATAATTTGTAAAAAAGATAAAATTTTCAGAAACGCAAATATTGAGTTGAAAAACTCAGATATGATGACTCCATTGATGATAGCTTCACGAAACGGACATATTAATATAGTCTCAACTCTTCTGAATAATCACGCAGATTTTGGTGAAACTGATCAAGAAGATAAAAGTAGTTTGATGTTAGCTGCTGAAGAAAACAACTCGGAAGTGATTATGGTAAAGAAGAGGATGTTGTTGATCAACAAAAACTCATTGATGTGTTTCTAGCTACTGTTGGAAAAAAGTGACAGGAAGCTGTTAGAGGGTAGAGATCGTAACAGCAACACTGGACTCCATTTAGCTTCTATGAAAGGGAATGAAGATTGTGTGAAAGTTCGATGAGAATTGAAAACAAATAATTCCACATTTTAAATTTCTATCTTTTCAGCTTTTACTCGAACTTAAAGCTCCGACAGAAGCAAAAAATGCTTCAGATCGAACCGCACTACATGTCGCTGCTATAAACGGGCACAGCACCTTCATCTCAAACCTCGTTTCATCTGATCGTTCAATTTTAAACTGTGCTGATGATGAAGGAAATACAGCGCTCCACCTAGCGGCCATCGAAGGCAATTCTAAATGTGTCTTTGAGTCGGTTTTTCACTCTTTTATCTCTTCAACAATTTCTGATCTTTACAAATAGGTTGTTGAATAACGGAGCAAATCTGGAACTTCGTAATAGTCGAAACTGGACAGCTTTAGATTGTGCAGCTGCAAATGGTTGGGAAAAAGTGTCTCTAAAGTTATTAAAAGCTGGAGCTAAAATGCAGTCTTCAGGAAAAATCCGGGTTAGTTTTAAAGCATTTTTAACTTCTAGTCAAAAATTTCATACTTTTTCAAACTTTTGAAATATTCTAAGAATATATTTTTTACTTTTCAAAGATTGAAAAATGATGTTTTTTCTGACTTTTTTATGTCTTCAGTTTTGTTAAATTTCGAAACAGTAAATATTTTGCTTATTTTCAAAAGTTAAATAAAAAATTTTCCTTTTGTTCAAATTTTTCGGGAAAGAATTTAAATAAAAAAAATGATTAAAATTTTTGAACTTTTAAGATAAATATTTGTTCAACTTTGTATTATTTCACTTTTTGTTTTAAGCTTCGAAATAACTTTGGATTATTATATCAAGCGGTTGAATGAACAATCATCACTTCTTCTAGGTTTGCGCTTTACATCTCGCTTGTAAACGCGGACACGCGAACATCGTGCAACTACTTTTGGACTGGAAGGCGGATATCACATTTAAATCACTCGACGGTAAAAACGCTTTGGACTTCGCACTAGACTTTGCTCATAAGGAATGTGTCTTACCATTGTTGAAGCATCATACCTGGAAGCAGTCTCTCAGAAACGCTTGTAAAGACCGAATCACAGGTTTTTAAAAGCTTAAAAATCTAATAATTTAAAATTATTTAACTTCTGCTTGATGTAGAAAATTAATTTATTGAAATTTCTTATCATTACAAATCAAATTCTTCAATTTTACTTTTAATATTTTCATTTTAAAACTGGAAGATGCTTTCAGGTTTGGTGGATACCCCAATGCGAAAGTTGATCCGGAAAATGCCCGAAATGGCCGAAATAGTTCTTGACAAATGTATTGTTTACAACGGCAAGTTGCCCTTCGAAGATGGGTTTACTGTAAGTACAAATTCTTATATTTCAAAATAAGTGAAGCTTTGAAAATGAAACTTTAAAATCTTTGCAATAAATTTAATTATGTTTTCATTTAAGATAAAATTAATTTAAAAAAGAAAAGTTTCTGTCACATATTTCAGAATAAAATTTAATTTTTTGATCTACAGGCCAATTTACTTTATGAGTTCTTGGATGATACTTACGCGTGTACAAGTTGGGTGACTGAATCAGAGTCATCAATATTAAGTAAATCTTGTAATTATAATCAAGCAAATAACAAAGAATTAAGCGAAGATATAAATGAGGTAAAAATCAATCTAAAAACTTTCTTCAATTATCGAAATGCCTTTTAGACATATGATGAAAATGATGATTTAACAACAGCTGCTACTTCGTATGATGCAAAGCCAAAAGTGTTGAAAGGAAATCATCCTTTGAATATTATGGTGTGTCAATGATAAATATTTACAATATTTACAAGATGGTTTGTTACAGGTCAGCTCTAAATGTAGCCAGTTATTAGTCCACCCTCTAGTGACAAGCTTGTTGACGTACAAATGGACTCGCTTCAGTCGATATGTTTATTACAGCAATTTATTGCTCTTTACAATGTATCTTTTACTTTTAAACACTTATATGATGTTGATTCCCAGATTTTATATGGTTGATTGGACCAAAACAAATATGGAAAGATCGAAAAATTTCAGTGAGTAATATTTTTTAAGTTTTTTGTATTTATAATCACTTCAGACTAACAGTGTTTCCAAACAGTTTTTTTTTTATCTTATTTTTTCTAAGGTTTTCTCATGGAAACTAAACTTTTTCAAATAATAATCGAAATATAAAAGATGTTTTCAAATTAAGTTTTTTTACTGCTGAAAATCTTTTGTAGTAAGATTTTAAGCTTTTATAGTTTCCCAACTTTCTCTTTCAATGTAAAAACAAACTTTGATGTTTAAACGCAAGGCTCAATTTTTATGAAAACTTAAGATGATAAGCCAACGAAAAGTAATAAAAAAACTTATTACAGATAAACAACTTATAGTTTTAAACAAGGTCGACCATTAAAATTTAATCATAAAATTTATCCAAGAAAAGTTTCTACAAGCTTTTTCGAAGTCCACGAAAAATAAAAATAGTTCTTTAAAATCAATATATCTAAAAACAATTGATTTCTTATCTTAAAGTAAGTATATTTAAAAGCGAAACTTTTCAATCAAGGATTTAATGATTTTGAACCTTTTAATATATTGATGTAAATTCTAGAAAGTCTCTGAAGTTCAATTTTTGTTTGATTGAAATAGTTTTCATCGTTAAGATAAGTAAAATTGAAATTAGTTATATGGAGGGAAAAAAGTTGCTGAAAAATATTTGTAAAATGTCTCAAAATATCTAGAAGCAACTTTAAACTAAAACCTAAGAAGTTGTAACAATTTTTATGTGTTTGTAGGCAACAGCCACCTTACATCAACTCATCAGTAAGTGAAATCAAAGAAAGTTTTCAACAATTTTTAAGAATGAATCTTGACAGGGAAAATTGTTTGTACCTTCGAAGTGACTTACCAAATTTTCTAAAGCATTCTGGATGCTTTGAAATCAGTGAAATAGCGAGACATCTTCGCCTTGTAATACTTTCACTCTCCATTCTTGCTTTGATGTTAGAGGTGATTAACATTTTGAACTTTCAACCAACTAATAAATCATTTTAACATTAACAGATCTTTTTATTGCTTTAATTTTAGAAAATTGAATATCAAGAAAATTTATTGATTTATCAAAAAGTTTGATTTTTATTCAGGTTTTTTTCATCTCAATGAATACTGGCATCTTGAAGCTGCAGCAAGTGATTAGCTCATTGCTTTATCTTCTATGCATCTTATTAACGAGTGACTTCTATGCTTATGACATAACCCAAAATTTGAGCGCATCGTCCAATTATACCACTTTTACTAATTTAGGAGGCATACAGCATGACACCGGCATCAGACAGGTAAAAGTTTTTTTTTCAACAACTTTTTATTATAATTCGCTTTCTTATATTCTCATCGAGTAAAATACTAATAGTTCAAATCAGATTTAAATCAAGAACTTGAGAAATATTTTTCATAAAAGTTGTTTTAATTTCTTCTCTAAGATCTTCGATCAGTAAATTTTCATTTTTGAAAGCCTCTGATTTATTCTATCATCTCTACATTTGAAATATTCTTCAAAACATGACTTACTACAAAACTTTCAGCTTTTTTTAAGTTCATTCAAGCAATTCGACTTTATGTTGTAGAAATGGCAAGAAAAGATAGGAGCATATGCTGTTTTTTGCTCGTGGATGACTTTGTTACTTATGCTTCAAAACGTCCCTCTAATTCCAAATCTTGGCATCTTCATTGTCATGTTTACAGACACTTTAAAAACATTTGTTCAATTTCTGGTTATTTTGGTCTTTTTCATTATTGGGTTTGCTTTATCATTCAGTATTTTAATTGGTAATCAGGTAAAAAACTGAAAATCTTTAAGAATTTTGTTACAAACTTCAACGGTTAGGTTTTATTTCAACGTTGGCAAGAGTCTATTGTAACCGTCTTTGTGATGATGATTGGAGAGATAGACTATGGTGGAAGATTTTACAGATCAGAAAATCAATACAGCAATATGGTGAGTTAAAAGTCTAAACTTCGTTCTTTGATATCATGATGTTCAGATATATACTAGAGATGCCAGTTTTTTGATGTTCATCATTTTTGTGATTGTGATGACTATTATCATCATGAATTTGTTGGTGAGTGAAACGAAATATGTTTTGAGTGAAATTAATTCTTGGAGGGATTTTTAGGTTGGTTTGGCGGTTGGTGATATTATGCAGGTCCGACAAGACGCCACTCTTCAAAGATTAGGATTACAAGTAAGATGATTTCTTACTACTTTACAAGATCTAAAAACCTTTTCTCAGATCAACTCTGCTTTGGAAATCGAATTTTTCCTTCCAAGTTTACTCTCGAAAAAATTTTCCCGGAGACGACAAATTTTTAAGCAAAAAGGGAAAACATTTTTCGATTTTTATTCTTCATCATCTATTCTTGCTCTTCTAAGAGATTTTAAAACATCTCAAACTGTGATTGATGAGGATTGCGTAAGATTTTAGAAAAGATAGTTTTGATATTTAAAAAAAAATGAATAAATAGGAAGAGGTTGAGAACTTTTCGGAAATTGATCGAGTTTTATCAGTAGTCTTATCACTCCGAACAAAATTCGAACATATGATCGATGAGCAAGGTGAATCAAAATACAAAATCCAAAATTTGACGAAAAACCTTTCCGACTTTAAGACACAGTGTGAAGTTGATTTAGATGTAAGATTTAAATGTACATCCCAACTTCCATTTGCTTTTCTTCTTCTTTTTCTAGGTTCTGAAGTCAGATTTAGCTGAAAAAACTGACAATTTAAGAAATCAGATATCAACAACTTATAATCATTTGTTAATCACAAATGATGAAGTTGTAGAGACTCAAGGACAACTTAACATCACTCAACAAGTTCTTGAAGATTTAAAAAAAGAGTTTAGACGTCAGGAAGAACATATTTCATCGGTAAGAATTACAGTTGGTAAAAAGTTTCGAGATTTAATTCCAAACAGCGGTTTATGTCTTCTTTTTTGCTCACTTCTAAAATACCAGAAATTTTCTTTGGAGATTTTTTGCTAATTTTCAATTTTCTTTAAATTTTTTGATTAAAACTCAAAAATGGAAAATTTGCTTTGATTTAAGTTTTAATTAATTTTTTTTAAGATTTAAGAAAATTTTTGATAACAGTTTTTGTTTAGTTCGATGTTTATCTGATTGATGTAAATTCGTAAAGCAAATTATTTAGTTGCAAACAAAAATTGCCAAATTTATATTAAAAAGATTTTGAAATTAAATGGTATAAAATTTCATTAATTTATTAATATTTTCAAAATAAGTTTTTAAAGCAGTTTTAATAGGTTTCAAACAATCTTCACAACAAAATTGAGTCTGTAGATGAAGATGTGTTTAAAAGAACTGAAAAGTTGGTTAATTTAGAAGACAATTTACAACAAGGAATGGTTCGAAGCAAATCAGAAGTGATTACAAACATGAATACTTGGCAAAGAATTGAAGACAGACTTTCCAGTGAAATTCTTCAAGTTAAAAAGGATTTAGATGGAAAGTCTGAAAAGATATCTGAAATTCACAATAAATTACAAGGAACAACTGAGCTGCTTGTATCTGCTAAAGATGAGATTAATAGAAACATTCAAGAAATAAAAACTGCATTTGCTCATAAGTTCACAGCTAGTGATGTTTAACTTCAAGTTTCTCAACTTTACTTCAAAAATATTTTTCCACAAAATTTTAATTTGTAAATTTTTCCATTATTTTCTTCTTTTGTATATACCTGCAGAGTTTCAAAATACATTCATTTAATGATATTGATTGTAAATAAAAATTTCTTTTTCGGTTTTTGTGGACTCAGAACAATAAACTTTTTATCAACACAATCATCAAAGCTCTTTCCAGGAAAGGTTGATTCAATGTACAGTTTCTCTCAAATGAATTACAGATAAACTAGCTGGTAATAGTCAGGTAATGAAAACAAACTGAAGTTTTATTAAACATTTGAAATAAAACAAAATAAAATTTTCTAATTTTAAAAAGTATGAAATAAACTTATTTAGTTCGTCACATTTCAATTATATTCTAAAAATTTCTATTACGAATAAACTCTTTTAAGTAAAAAGTTATTTTGCAATTTTCTCTGAGCTAAAAAACTGGCAATTACGAAATCAGTCTGTAATATGAGACAAATTTTATGACAGAAAACATCTAAAGCGTTTAAGTCGTTTTACAAACCCTCAAACCTTTGATCAAATGCTGGATTCATCGCTAGAAACTTATCTATAATTTGCTACGAAAGATTTTCATGGAGAATCAAATTTCTAATTTATCGATTTGTAATTTCACAAAATCAAATTAAACAACAAAAATGTTTTTCAAAACTTGGGGTATAAATTTGCAGATAAAAATCAAAATTTGCAGAAGCTGAAAAAGAATTTTGTTATAAAATTTCTGAAATAATTTCTATTAATAAAAGTAAATAAAGCATATTTGTATAAGTTTAGAAGTTAAATATTTTTATAGCTCTTATGAAGGTACTTAAACATCTTTAGAAATAGAATATCAAACTTCTTTCTTAATTACTAACAAGTTTTTGTATAATTTCACAAGAACTAATGTTTTGTAGCTGGATTTTTATATCTGAGTTTTTCTAAACGATTTAATGATATAGAAACGAATGAAAAAGTTTTAAAAAAGTTTTATTTTGTTGAAGTTTTGACATAAAAGATGTTATATTTCTTTGTAAAACTTTCTTTTAAATCATTAAAATTACAGTGTACCAAATTAAAAATACTTTCAACCAAAAGTTATTGAGAAAATTTAGTTAAAAATGACATCTAAGCAAAATAGGAAATTATTAATTTAAATAGAAAATAGGTCGGCGGTATTAGCAGACACAAACTTTAAAAGAGTGGGCCTTGATTAAAAGTTGGTTAAAAGTTGTACAGATTAATTAAAAGTGATAGATTGATTAGTTGTAAGAGTTTTGACAACTTTTGATTATTTGAAATAATTGAAATGGATAAGGTTGAAGAGGTACAAATAAATGTGGCGATAGATCTTCCTGTAGAAAGAGAACTTGAAGTTTTACTTTCTAAAAAGTCACAACTTTCAACTTCAACTGATCTATTATCTCTTGGAAATGGAAGTATTCACCAAGTATGTCATCAAAGTTTCTTTTTTAACCACTGGTTAAGTTTAGCTATTTATAGTGAAGCAATCTGAATAAGTAGCCTTGTAAATGTTTAGAATATAATTTGTTTGTATTTAAAACTATTTAGTTTCTTTTTTATTATGTCTTTAATTAGTTTCAAAAATATTTTGAAAGTGAATTTTTTTAATTATTTTTTTCGTTTGCTAAAATCTAAAAAAAACTTTTAAAAGTGTCTCAACCTATTGTTCAATTTTAAATCATTTTTTTTGTAATTGTTAAAAAAAATAGTTTTTTTTTGAGCTTTTGGATGTTCTAAAAAGTTGAAGGAAGTAGAAATTCCCACAATGTAGGAAGTCCCTCCTCCACAAAATATTTATACAATTTACTTTTTTAAGATGAACTTTAGTGATCAACAAATTTGTAAAAAAAGTTGATAAATTCATTTCACTCGAATAAATTAGAAGTAAATTAATAAAAATTGATAATTTTATGATAACAAATTTTTATCAAATAGTTTTGTAAATTTTATGAAAAATTTGGAAAAACTTTAAATAAATTTATCAGATAGCTATTCAAGGAAAAGTAAAGGATTTGGAACAACTTCTCGATAAAATAACAAATAAAAGCTTGAAGAAAAGACGAATAAATTCCAAAGATAATAATTATCTGACAGCGCTTCATTATGCTTCAAGATATCATCATTACAAGATGATTGAATATCTAATAAAGAATGGGGCAGGTAAGGACCAAAAATTTATTCATCTGTTGATATTTCAACATCGAATAATTGGTTGAAGATGTAGAAGCTTGTGGGGAAGAAGGACTCACACCTTTACATTATGTAGCAAAATATAGTTACAAAAAACCGGTTTTAAGTGATTCAAGTCAAGTGAGAAGATATCTGTAAATATTTTGTATTCTTTTACAAATATTTCTGATACTTTAAACAGCATGAATATGAGGAACTGAAATTTTCTTGCGTGAAACCACTGATTGTAAACGGAGCAAAAATCAACACTAAAGATTTTTCTGGTTTGACAGCGTTACATTATGCATGTGCGAAAGGAAATACTTCTGTTGTTGAAGACTTACTGGCAGTTTTTTCTCTTGATATCGAGGTAAGGAAAATAATTTACCTGATGACATTTAGACCATTTATACATTTGTCTTTATTTCTTTTAACTGTTCAAAGTCATTCTGAATTTCACTTGCTTCATCATCAGCTGAAAGACAATCAGGGAATGACCGCTCTTCACTTTGCTTGTCTTTACGGACATTTGAGTATCGTACAAATGCTGATCCGTAAAAATTGTGATTTGACTCCCAAAGATAAAGATGGAGCCACTCCACTTCATCTTGCTTGCTGTGGAGGAAATCTCAATGTGAGAAATCTTCATCAGATTTGTAGTTATAAGACGTCATCGACTAATAGGAAGAGGTTTGAAGATCTTTATTTTTGTTACAGATTGTTAAGCTTCTTACCGAAAAGTTTCAGATGATTTCTATATCTGAAAGTTCATCAAATAAAGCTTCGAGAAGCGTCGAAATCGATTTTGAACCTTTTTTTCTGAAATCAAGAGAAAGTTGGTTTATTTATAAAACTGTCAATTTATAAAAACTTATTCAAAAAAATTTGTTAAAAGAAAATAAGTTGAAGAAAGGAAAATCTTCCATAACCACAAAGTCTTTAATTGATGAAAGAGACGATGAACAAAACTTACCAATTCACTTTGCAATTGAAAATGGCCATATTGAAATTGTTCAATTTTTTATCAATTTAATGAAGGATAAAAGTAATTCAGATTCCAAGTTTTGACTGATTACCAAAAAGTTTGTTTTCAGATGTTTCCAAACTTACTAATGAAAAACGAATTGGTGGAACATCATGTCTACATCTGGCAGTTCAAGCAAACAACTTAGATATCGTAAAACTTCTTTATAAGAATGGTGCTTTTATAGATTCACCAGATAGCAACTTAACGACAGCAGCTTTTATGGCTTGTCAATTGAATTATATCGAAATATTACAATATCTTATAGAAAAGTAAGAATTTGTTTTTAAAATTGAAGCTTTGTAAATTTACGATGAAAGTATAGAAGGTGTGATTTGGAAAGAAAAGATTTGATGAATATGACTCCATTACTAACAGCAGTTAGATATGGGAATACTGATATCGTAAAATTGTTATTGAATAAAAATGCTAATACTAAAGACAAAAATAGAGAAGAAAAAACCTGCTTAATGCTAGCTGCTGAAGAAAATAATGTCGAACTACTAGAAGTTAGTTAAACTATTTATTCAAAAACGTGTTGATTCTTACGTGAGTTGCGATTATACAGGTTTTAGTAACAAAATGTGACCCAAAAATGCTACTTGAAACTGATAGTTGTAAAAACACAGCATTACACTTAGCTGCTGCAAAAGGAAATGAAGAGAGTGTTGAAGTAAAATTCAAATCTTTTAATGTTGTTGATGACATGAATTGTATTTAGGTGCTGCTGAAGTTGTCTGCTCCTATTGAAGTGAAAAATAGTTTTGAAAGAACGCCGCTACATTTAGCAGCTTTGGGGGGACATAATAGTGTTATAGAACAATTAACTGTAAACGATAGATCAAGTGTCAATAGTATTGATGAAGATGGGAATACTGCTTTACATCTAGCTGCTGTAGATGGTGTGTCTCAATGCGTTGAAGAGTAAGTTCAAAACCATGTTTCAGTTCATAAAACAAAAGGTTTGAAAATAATGAAAGAAAAGTTGAAGCAAGTGCTGAAAATTAAAAAGTTGAAAATATTTGTTGTTTTGTCACCTTATGATGAAAATAATAAATTCAATTAATTTCTTTCCTACTAAAAGCTTTTAATTCAATTGTGAACTATTCAATCCGGTTTCTATTGTTTTTAGTAAACCATCAAATCTATTTAATATTCAGATTGTTTCAAGCAACATTTCAACTTTCTTAGATTAATAAAGCTTGGTACAAATATTGAGAAGAAAAATTCTCGGGACTGGACAGCTTTGGATTGTGCTGCAGCTTATGGACAGGGGAAAGTTGCTAAAATCTTATTAGAAAATGGAGCGAAGATTGAATCAACCGGAAAAATTAAGGTGATGGAGATGAGGTAGCTAATGAAAACTAATTTGTGAGATGCAGACGAGCTCCTTGCACCTTGCTTGTAAACATGGACATTCAGAATTGGTGAAACTTCTTTTGGAGTGGAAAGCAGATGTTCGTTTCAAGAATCCAAACGGGAAGAACGCTCTCGATACAGCGCTGGATTTTGCACATAAGGAATGTGTGATGGTGCTTATAAAAGATGGCAATTGGAAATTATCTCTACAAAATGCAAATTACGACAAAAATACAGGTTCTTATACAAAAAGGTTTACTAAACTCTAAAGGTTTTAAATACATATTTAAAAATTATGAATATAAAAATCATAAATGTAATAATTATAAATATAAATTATTTATAAAGAAATCCTAAATTTGCCTTTTAAGGAAAAGTGGATACGCCGATGAGGAACCTGATTAGAAAGATGCCGGATTTGGCGGAAATGGTTTTAAACAAATGTATAAGTGACAATGGTAAAAGACCGGTTGCTGATGATTATGCTGTAAGAGTATTTCATCTTGTAGCAAATAGAAGTGATTACGCGGTGATAACGGTCCCAATATTTTGTGGTTTTTAATTTCAGGTCACTTTATTTTATGAATATTTGGATGATGCTTATTCTTGTAAAGAATGGATCGCTTCTTCAGATTCAATTAGCAAGTCAAATACGGACGTAGGTTTTCCGGTTGAAGATACTTCATATCAGGTAAATGTTTCCTGAATATTCTTTGCAAATTAATTCAATCAAAAAATAGTTTTGTTGTTTTGTATTTCACTAATTTGTAAAAACCTCTTTTCAGGCGTATGGTGATGATGATAGATTACTAGAAGCTGCTGTCCCATACAATAAATCAAAAAATATTTTGAAAGAAAATCATCCTCTAAAAATTATGGTAAAAATTTGATAAATATTGCAACAGCTTTGTGGTTAAAAGTTTCGTATTTCAAGAAAACAATTTCTTAAGTTAAACTGATAAGTTGAAGAAGGTTTATCTATTTGAGCAAAATAAAAACTTTAATATTTTCTACAAGCTGTTGAAAGTTTTAAAATAATAAAAGCAAGTTGTAACTTCATACTTTAATTTCTAAATTATGTGTAAAGGTATCTTCAAAATGCCGCCAGCTTTTAGTCCACCCTGTCATAACAGGACTATTAAATAGTAAATGGAATCAGTTTGGAAAATATATTTATTATTCAAACTTGCTTATATATGTTGTATTTTTAACTATCTTGAATATATACGCTCTAATGTTACCCAGGTTTTATACAATTGATTGGATAAAGTTGAGTGAGTCGCGTCAGTCTTTTGTATGTGAGTAAATCTTATCTCAAATTTACAAAATTTAATTTCCATTTCTACAGATAACTTTAAATCAAAATCTTCAGCTTATTCGTAAGTTTTAAAAATTTAAACATTTTATAAATACAGTTTTTAAATACTCGGATTATAAAATTAAGAAAATGTTCATCTGTTTATAACATTTGATTTATCGAACTTCTAAAATACTTCAGAAAAATTTTGATTTAGAGTCAAAAAACTGTCAAAATTTTAGAACTTATTATAGTTTAAAATAATTGAATTATAAAAGTAGCTATTTGGCAAAACTTTAATGAAAGTATTTTACTTATTTAGCCCAAAATGTTTGTTTTTACACCAAAATGTGAATAGAAGTTGCTGGATTTTAAATGAGAAAGTATCTAACCTCCGTTTGGTCATCTTCTTTTTTGCTGTAATCAAGTTAAGCTTTGAGGTAAATTTAAGTTTTTTTTATTAAAAACCCGCAGAATTTTTACGAATTATATTTGATATAACTTTGAATATGGGTTTAACTTCTCACTTTTTTATCTTTGGATTAAATATTTAACTTTAAGCTACAAAATAAAATTAATTTTGATGCAATTTGAAAAATCTTTTTATATAGAATCTAACAAACTGTTTTTTGATTACAGGCTGTCTTTTTTGTGGTTAATATACAGCGCATAAAGTTGTCCAAAATCACATTCATCATTTTGTATGTTTTTAGTGTCTTACTTACAATCAACTTCACTAATTATCAATTAGAAGATAATCTTTTAAAAGAGTTCAAAATTTTTAACAAATCAAAAATCGATTTTTTCGCTTTGAACAATTTACAAAAAGATACTGGAATACGTCAAGTAAGTTCTTAAATTTTACTTTCAAACTTAACTACTAAGTCTATAGGAATGGCAGGAAAAGATCGCAGCATTCTGCGTTTTCTTGTCTTGGATAAATCTCTTAATGATGCTCCAGAAGATTTCCTTGATCCCAAATCTTGGAGTCTTTGTCATCATGTTTACAAACACGCTGAAAACCTTTCTCAGATTTTTAGTCATTTTGATCTTTTTTATTGTCGGATTCGCCTTATCATTTCATATTTTAGCAGGAAACCAAGTTAGGGACATACAACTGGCTTGTAACTTAATTTTCTACAAATATATTTTGTAGTATGTGTTTGGAAGCTTACATGAATCGATCATCACTGTGTTTGTAATGATGGTTGGAGAAATGGATTATGCCGGACGCTTTTTCAATTCTGACGTTTCATATCATAATCAAGTAAAATTTTTACATAAATTTTTCACCTTGAATCAAATCTGAGTTAAATATTTGCAGATGTTCACTAAAGATGCAAGCTACGTAATGTTCTTCACTTTTGTCACTGTAATGACGATAATTATTATGAACCTTTTGGTAAGTTCTATTTTTACAAAATAATTTAATCATTAATTTTTTGTTGAAATATGAAAGGTTGGTCTTGCTGTGGGTGACATAATGCAAGTCAGAGAAGATGCCACAATACAAAGAGTTGGTTTGCAGGTTACCAAATTCAAGAAATTATTGAAATTTTATAAACAGTTTTTTAAGCAGATTCGGTCTACCCTTGATATGGAATTTTATCTCCCAAATTTTCTTCGCAAACAATTTAATCGAAGAAGAGAAACGATTTATAATGCGGAAAGAAACAAATCTTGTTTTAGCTCTTTATTTGATATTTGTAAAAAAGGAACAATCTTCAAAACTCTTCAAAAATATCAATTATCACCAGATGATGATGATGATGTAATCAATAGAATTATTAAATTGTTTGATGTTTACTGAATTATTCAGCAGGAGCAAGTCGAGAATGTTTCAGATATGGATAAAATATTTTCAGTTTTATCGAATTTACGTTTAAAACTTGACGATGTAAAAGATGAACAAAATAATCAAAATTTTAAACTTCAAAAGCTTTCAAAATTGTTGAAAGAAACTCAAGAAGAAGCAAACCAAAACAGCCAAGTGAAAAAATAACTTGTTAAAATATTTTCAACTTTTACAACCTAACAACTTATTTAGTTTTGTTTGAAAGATTTTAAGGAGCGACCTATCAAGTACTCGAACAGATATTCGCACAAAGATTGAAGATACTCATATAGAGGTTAAAGACACAAAAACCGAAGTTACTGGTACCCACGGAGCAGTCAGCTCCACTAAGGATCTTGTGCTATATTTGAAAGGTGTTTCACGCGCACAAGAAGAACAACTTCACAAGGTTTGCAGTATTTTTAGAAGTTTGTTGAAATTAAGTTTGTTTCGAACAGGTTGAAGCAGAATTAGTAGAAAAAATTGTGAAAAGTAAACTTGAATTATATGAAAAGATGAGATTTCTTCAAAGTACTGAAGAAGAGATTGGAGAAAGTATTAATAAAGTTAAAGATAATGTTAATAATCAATGTATGAATTGGAATCAACTCGGAGAAGAATTGATTAATCAAACAAAAAGAATTGAAGAAAGGTTGAAGGAGCGTGATTCAAGTGATCTTCTAAAATATATTGAAGAAAATAATCGAAATTGGTTTGCAAAATGGAATGAGTTACAGAATGACTTGATTCAATTGAAAATTGCGGTTTTACAAAATCAACTAGTAACTAATGTTTAAAAAATATTTGAATTTTTCGAACAAGTTACTCAGAAAACTTAGAAATGAAAAAAGAGTTATTTGGAAAATGCTTTTCTGGAGTAAAAATTTTCTTTTTAGTCATTTTTCAACATTATTCTTGAATTAAAAACTTTTTCATTCAAACAAAAGCAATTATTATCGCCAGTAGCTATAGTTTTTGTGTATTTGTTTTTATCAGTAAATCAATTTCAATTTTATTTAATTTTTGAAATTCATTTTTTGAAAAATGTTTGAAAACGAACCAATCGAATTTGTTAATTTATTGTTTGGTTTCGAACTTTTAAAATTAACAAATAGTTGGAAATAAAACTTCAAGTCTTATATGATTCTTTAGATTCAAAGTTTTTATTAAGAAGAACTTAAAATAGTTTTTTGGTGAATTTCAAAATTTAAATTTTGAATATGGAACTGAAACGAAGAGGTTCAGAATTCGCAGCTGGCCTCATCAACCTTGGTAGAAGGTTAACTTCAGTTCAAGATACTCTATTCGAGTCTTCAGAAGATGTTCCGCATCCACATCCAAGCACATCAATGTCTGTAATTCGACGACAAAGTCATTTAATTGGAGAACTTCTCAACAAAACTCTTCATGAAGTTTGAAACCAGTATTCCGTCTTTACACAAATTTTCACAACTTTTTATGTAACAGGCAGCACGTGAAGGAAACGCTGAAGCCATCGAAGTTATTTTGGCTCGCACATCGGAAAAAAATCGCAGAAAAAAAGCGAATGAACGCGACGAGTACGATTTGACGCCTCTTCATTATGCAGCAAAAAATCATTCTTATAAAGGAATGAAATTACTCATCAAATACAAAGCAGGTTTGAAAGTTTGTGTAAAAAGCGAAATATTTGGCTGAAAGTTTACAAATGATCAGATATAAGAGCTAAAGATGAAGATGGGTTGACTCCCTTGCATCATCTGGCTAAAAATATAGAAAGAGTAAAAGATTTAGATGACGTGAGTGATTGTTAAATGTCCAAAAGTTCTTTGAAAAATCAGTTTTGGTAAATTTGCAGCTCAACAAAAATGAAAATCCGTTGAAACTATTGGTTGAGAATGGAGCGCTATTATGGGATAAAGATTTAGGAGGACTTGCCCCCTTACACCATGCTTGTATTAGCGGAAACACGACTGTTGTAAACGATATTCTCAATTTTCCAAGCATTGACCTCGAAGTAAAAGTCCCGGTATTTTTTGCAAAAAGCCCAAAAGTTGTGTTTTAGGATACTGACAACCAGGGAATGACTCCTTTGCATCATGCTTGTTGGAATGGCAATTTAGAGATTTCGAAAATTCTGATCGAAAAAGGAGCTTTTATCACAGCGGAAGACACTGAATTATTAACTCCTTTTCATATTGCTTGCGCTGTTGGAAATTTGGAGGTGATTTTTTCACTTTTAGATAAAACAAATTCCAATTTTTTATGAAACAGATCGCAAAACTTCTAGTGCAGAGTTACGGGAAGGAGACTTCTCGAAATGATGAGACAAATCAGTTTGAAAGTAAAGTGTCGATAATTTAATTATTTAAATTTTGGGAATAAATTTGTTATAATTATCTTTGACCTTTTACAATCACTCACATAAAATTTTATTTTCAAATTAAATCTGTTAAAAATGTGAAGTTTAAAATCTTCAATCATTTTATGTTTCAATTTTCTTTTTGTTTAACGTTTAAAGAAAACCAATTTCTGTTTCAATGAAATATTAAATTTTAAATTACTCACAACATTTTAAAAAATTAAAGTAAAAGAATTTATAGTAAACAATCTCAACGAAGTAAATCTTCAAACTATTTTATTATCTTTTATAGTAACAATAGAAACTGAAGAAGAAACTGAGGTTGATATGACTCTAGTTGAAGCAGCAAGTTTAATAGAAGCTTCAGATGCTAATGGCAATTTACCAATTCATTTAGCTGTAGAAGGTGGTTATCAAAATCTCGTAAAATATATTCTAGAAATTTCTGAAGCAGCTGGTTAGTTATTTGAGATTTGTGGTAAAAGTAAATAACTAATTTATTGTTGAAGGTTTAAGTAATATGGTAAATAGATGTAGGGCTGGAAAGACTTCTTGTTTACACCTCGCTGTGCTATCCAACAAGTTGAATATCGTCAAGTTATTAATTGATAAAAAGTCTAACATTGATATTCAAAATGAAAGTTTAGCAACACCCCTGTCAATTGCTTGCAAACAAAATTCTCATGAAGTTGTAGACCTATTACTACAAAAGTAATTTGACATTTTGAAGTTTTAATCATTTTTCATTCATCCAATTTTGTTTGTTGTTAGTGGGGCTAAAGCAAACGTGAAAGATGCTGAAAATATGACAGCTTTGTTGATAACTTCTCGTTATGGGCATGTGGAAACGCTGGAACATCTTCTAGAGTATGATATCGATCTTTCAGATGTAGACAACGATAAAAAAAATTGTTTAATGTGGGCCGCTGAAGAGAACCATGTTGCTGTTATTCAGGTTTTATCTTTCAAATCAAATTGTGAATGAAAAATTTGATTTTTGTGAAATAGATTTTGATGAAAAGGCCTGAAGTAAGAAATATGGTTGAAAATAGAGATTTATATTCAAACACGGCACTCCACTTGGCTTCAAATAAAGGCAATGAAGAAAGTGTTCAGGTGGTTTAGTTTTATGCTTAAAAGAGGATTTGAGAGTTTTATCTTGATGTGCATCTTCTAAAGGTACTTCTAGAGCTTTGTGGAGCCACTGCTGATGCTAAGAATAAAGCAGATCGAACAACTCTACATGTTGCTGCTTTACAAGGACACAACTCAATCATCTCAGATTTAATCCTAAAACACCGAACAATAATCAATTGTACTGACGAGGAAGCCAACACAGCTCTTCATCTAGCAGCTCTTGGTCGAAACGTCAAAAGTGTTATTGAGTATGTAACTCACTAAATAAATTACAAAGTTGGATATTATGGTTTCATAAAAAGCCAGCTTTGAGCTTCAAACAAACAACTTCATATTTCGATTTCTATTTTTTGTAGACTGATTCAACTCGGAGCCAATATTGAACTGAAAAACAACAAACAGTGGACGCCTTTACATTGTGCTGCTTTTGCCGGCTTCGAGAAAGCCGCGATCGCTTTATTAGAGGCAGGAGCGATAATTCAACCGATCAAAAAGTTTAAAGTCTGATTTGAAATCAGAAATGGTTTTCTTCTAACTGAAGATTTTTAGGTTTCTCCGATGCACCTCGCTTGTAAGAAGGGGCATGTGGGGATTGTTCGGATACTTCTTCAGTGGAGAGCGGATGTTGCCTTCAAATCTCCGGATGGAAGAAACTCTTTAGATTTTGCGTTAGATTTTCAACACAAAGAATGTGCTTATGCGTTGATACAACATTCCACATGGCAAGACTCACTAAAAAACGCGGTCCGAAACCCAAATACTGGTAAAATGTAGAAATGGTGGATATAAGTCATCAAGTTCTTTGATTTTGTAGGAATCACTGACACACCAATGCGGAAGTTGATTCGGAAGATGCCTGATTTAGCAGAGATTGCTTTGGATAAATGCATGTATGATAATGGGAAGAGACCGATTGATAAAGATTTTGCTGTGAGTCTTTGCTGAAAAAATCTGTAAATAATAAAACGAAAAGTAAATTGTTCAGCTGATTTTTCTCCTTTTATTTGAAGGTGACCATGGTTTATGAGTTTCTAGATGATACTTACTCATGTTCAAAATGGTTGAACCAAATGCATATGGTCCGACAGATTTCTTTATCTGATAATGGAAGGAACAACCAACTAAATGGAAACGAGGAACCAAATGTTTCGGTTTGTGATTAAAATTGTTCAGAAAAATAAAATAAAACTTTTTTTGAAAAGATTTATGATGGAGACGAAATTCCTTTATCTTCATCACATACTTATTCAAGATCTTCAAGTAAATTGAAGAAGAATCATCCACTAAATATCATGGTTTAATCTAAATACTCCTTCAACTTTTATCTAAAAGATTATTTGATATAGGCGGATGAGAAATGCGAAAAACTTTTAGTTCACCCACTGGTGTCCGCTTTGTTAGATTTCAAATGGAAGAATTGTGTGAGATACGTCTACTACTCAAGTACTCTGTTCTTTGTAACTTTTCTCATTATGTTGAATCATTATGTTTTATTAACCCCTCAATTTTATCGGATCGACTGGCAAAAGCTATATAGTGAGCGAACAGGTGAGATGTTTATAAATTATTAAATAAAAAGTTTAAAATGATTTGCCACTGAAAAATCAGAAAGTTTATTCAGTTTATTTCAACAGGAATAAACACAAGGTAAGAAACTGATCTAATGAATTTGGAAAATGTATTTTTGATTTGCTGTTTAGTTCTTCTTGTTTTTTCTACCGTAACGACATTATGGTCAGTTTGAATCTGAAGACAGGATGTAATATCCTCCCAAAAACTCACAACACAGAAAGACAACTTCTTTTATTCTATGCAGCAATACAAATTTTTCTTGAGGTTTGAAAAGATGAAATTTTTTTAAGTTGAAGACTTTCAAATAATTTCAACTTTTTTAGATTTGTGTTGTAGTTCCTAGAAGAAAAACGATAAAAATTTCGAAAATTCTCGAGTTGCTTCTTTATTCGCTGTGTATTCTGGTAACTTTGAACTTTGAGTACTTTCGCTTCAACTCAGGGTTAAAGACATTAACAAGTAACAACATCAGTAACCTGACGGTCTTCGACAATCTACAATCACAAACTGGTATACGACAGGTTAGTTTCAAAACTATTTCTTAAAAACTTAAGTTTAAAAGTCACTTCAGGAATGGCAAGAAAGTTTAGCTGCTTTTGCAATATTTCTATCTTGGATTGGTTTAATAATTCACATCCAAAAGTTACCGATTCTCGCGGATGCAGGGATTTATGTGACAATGCTTACTGTGATCCTGATGACATTTGCTCAGTTCTTGATGGTTTTTATCTTTTTTATAATCGGGTTTGGACTCGCGTTCTACATTCTTCTCGGCAATCAGGTGACTCATTTGAAATATTTCTAAAAGATTTTGATTATCAACTTGAATTTTGGTGACATATTCAGATGGTTTTCGAAACTTGGTACGATTCAATCGTTACAACATTCATCATGATGATGGGAGAACTCGACTACTCCGGTAAATTCTACCCTAGTAGTTCTGGATATGCAGACCAAGTAAGTGTGTGAAGTGAAGCTAGTTGCTGCATCGAAAATATCTTTCAGAATTACACAAAAGTCGCGAGCTACGTTCTTTATTTAACTTTCTCCATCGTCATGACAATCCTTATCATGAATTTATTGGTGAGTTCTTCCTTCTTTCAACTTCAGCTTCAAAGTTTGATACCTCAGGTGGGTCTCGCGGTCGGTGATATAATGGAGATACAAAAAGAAGCGACAATCCAAAGAATCGGGATGCAGGTATCCATGGAAACAGTCTCCCATCTTCAATTGATCGTCATTTTCGTCATTCAGATCGACTCTTCGCTTGATGTTGAATTTTTTTTTCCTTCTTGGGTCCGAAGGAGGTTTACGCGAAAAAAAGAAGTGATTGAGGATAATAGAGGAAGATTAAAGCTCTTCATCATTAGGATCTTCCGTCTGAATCCGAATCGGTTCAAACCTTCGATCTTGAGGAAGTTTCATGATCAGATGCATGAGGATGACTTTGAGGAAGTAAATTTTATCATCGACAACTTCTACTTTCAAATTTTTGTATCTTAGAATAACAACCAACTTTCTGAGAGTAATCAAATCATCTCTTCACTAACAAACTTAAGATCAAGATTAAATGACATCTATGATGAGCAAGGAGATCTGAGGCAGAGGGTTAAAAAAGTTGATCTCATTTTGATGAGTACAAGAACTGAAGCAAAAGCCTATTCAGAGGTTTTTTTTGAAACTTTTCAGTCACTTTCTCATCTCCAGATTTTAGGATCTTATGGCAACGCTCAGTGATACTAGCTTAGAGTTGAACAAAACAATTTCAAGTACAAAATCTGCTTTAAAATATACGACAGAAGACGAATCAAACACAACAAGAGGACAAGTTCAGAACACTTTACAACTTGTTGCCAGTTTGAGAATCGATATTCACAAAACCCACGAATTCTTAGAAAAGGTATTTCAGTTTCAACCAGCTTTTCTATTTTATCGAAAGTATTTTTTTAGGCAAAAATTGTGTTGATCAGTGAAATACAAGCATCGACGACTATCTGTACATCTAGATTACAATTTCTCGATGTGATTTCATCAAAAATCTCTGATTGTGACAAAAGTGTGAACGTGTCAAGGGTTGATGTTTTGAAACAAATTATTCAGATGAAGAATTTATTATTGGAAGATTTAAGTTTGAAAATTGGTAAATGTAATCATCAAATAATTCAAACTGATGAAGAAATCAAAGAAAAATTGGTTAGTGGCAACACAGAAGTGAAGGAACTGATGGAAATCAACTTTCGGATATGTAACGAGTTAATTGATAATAGTAAAATGATTACAGGCAAAGAAATAGAACTCACCAAAAGTATTTTACAGAAAACAATCGATGATAACATCACAGATTGTAAAGAACATGTGACTGTTTGTAAAGATGAAATTTGGGAATATTTTACTGAAAAGCAGAACAATTTGGGTGAAAAAGTTGCTGAGTTTTCAGATAAGTGTGTTGATAATGTTGAAAAGTGCAAACTACAACTTGAAGAGTTGATTAAATCATCTCAAACTTTGTTGGAAGAAAAGATGGAAGAGAAAGCAATTTGGTGCAAAAACAATTTTGATGAAGGCCATAAAAGTCTTATTTCAATATTGACTAAAAATGAAACAGAGATTTCAAACCAACTAAACATAAACTCAAAAGAAATCAACGAGAATATCATCAACTGTTGTAAGCAGCTTGAAGAGAAAATAAATGAAACAAAAGAGATATTTCTCGATGAGATTGGAACAAATCACAATCAGCTGATTAAAAATAATACTGAAGTTGCTGATAAGCTTTCTACTGAGGTCGGGAAAGGCAATCAGAATTTGATCGAAAAGATAAATGATAATATCGAAACATGTAAAGAAGAAATGAAAGTACTAAACATTGGTTTGAAGGGTTGTATTGCTGCAAGTTCTGAATCTTTGTTAGATCGTTGTAAAGCATTTGATGTTTTGCAGTCAAATTTAACAATTTGTGAAGAAAAAGTTGAAATTTCAAAAGATACTGTCAAAGAAGAGATTCGAAATACTAGTAATAAATTATTAGAAGAAATTAGTTCAGTTGCTGAAGTGAAAGCTGAACTACAAAACTGTAATGAGCAAGTTGGAAATGTGATTCAAATTCTAAACACTCAAAGTAAAGAAAATGAAAAGAAAGAAGCTTATACGGAGGAGAGGCTGACAAAGATTGAAAATAATGTTTGCTGGAACAAAGAAAAACTTCTAAGCTTAGAGGAGAATTTAAAAACAGATTTTTCGGTTATGAAAGAAAATATTTTAGAAAACCTTTCTAATATTGATGAATTAAAATCACAAATTAATCTTTGCAATCAAAGTATTGAAGAAATGAACGAGAAGTTTGTGAAGTCTTTTGATAAAGTCAATGATTTCTTACATCATTTAACTAAAAGTGTGAAATACGTCATCGAAACTCAAGAAGAATTCAAACTTGCTTCTCTGAGTAAATCGAAGAAGTAGAAATATTTGTGCAATTCTTTTCTTTATACAGATGACTTAATAAAATTATTCGGCTTATTTTGTTTGTATGTAGTAAATACGATTTTTATAGAAAATGAATCAGTTAAAATCATCAAATATTAGAAAGAGTGATTCAACTAATGATTCTTACAAGAAATATTTGAACAATTATCAGCTACAATTCAAATTAAGTAACCAGATTTAGTTTGAGATATAATTTTATGAATTTTCACCCTTATATGTCAACTTTATCAATTTTACTTTTTCTTAGAAACTTAGCATGAACAAGGAAGATGAAAATTGTTTTTATTAAAAATCGATTAAATATTGTCGCAAGAGAATTCACTGAAACTAAATGTATATCTAAAATCAAATCCCATTTAAATGAAACAAATAAGATAGAAAGGAAAAGAGCGATAGAAATACATTAAGTGAACAAATAGAAGATGTTTTTATAACTTATGTAGCAGTGAATGTTCTTTACAAACAATTTGTTTGTTTATTTTCTATTCTATCTATTCATATTCTACCTCTATAAAAGATCTGATGGAAATATTTTTACATCACGTCAAAAGATCTAAAAGATCCACCTCCTTTCTGCTGATGACGCAGCTAATGTTCAGCAGAATTTTTCAAGTGTTTTGGTATTCATTTTCCACATTCTTCGGATTTCTATATTTAGATTTGAGCTTCAAGTTGATGATATTAAAACTAAACATCAATACTGAAATTGCCAAGCTATTAAAAGCTTTAAGCTTATTCTCAGAGTCGAGTTCTGTTGAGAAAATCTTTTTTGTTCTTCGGTAAAACTCTTTCCACATCTTTTCCTTCATTTTTGTAGGCGATATTTCTTGTGCTTCCTTATTTCTTAGTAGTTTGCTTCTTCGTCTAAATCATTGATTTTCGCTGAAATGAATGTTTCGGTTGATGTTTGTTTGATTCTCTTCACTTTTGCACATTTCTTAGTGCGAAAAGTCATTCTAATATCTTTGCTGAAGGTATGGGTAGTACTAAGCCTATATCTGGTAGCGATTAAATGCTTCTAGCAAAGATTTTCAATTTATTCAATCTAGAATAAAGTAGATTGTTCTAACAAGTGTGTTCTGTTTTCTTATACATTTGATATATGTCTGGTATTCTGTCCAATATTTTGATAGTTCAAAAAGGCTAAAAAGTGTTTAAATACTTGTTTTATCTTTTTTCTGTTTCTGGTGTCTTTTTACTGTTTTCGATGTATTTTTGCTGTTGATGGTGATACAAACTATATTAAAGAAAGATGATAGTGCAGCTATCACTTGTGGTGTATGCTACCGAAGGCTTTGGCATGATACCTTAGAAAAATTAACAAATATATGATATAAAGATGCTACTCCAGGTAAATGGGTTGATGTAAATGATATGTGTGGAAATGTCGTCAAAAGTGTCGAATCAAAAAGTTGAAAAAAATCGCTTTGAGACAGCTCAGCTATAAAGATAAAGATCAGAATTTGTTCTTCTTCGACATTCTTACAAGTTACTAGTAATCAAGTATTCTTTAACATCTCTTTCGTTGCACGGGTATCAGATTGCTTTTTCGAAATGCTTGTAGATTCTTTCATTAAGAATTGAAGTAAGTAATTTATATCAAGTAATTAAGCGTAATTGGTCGGTAGTTTTTTGGATTCTTCGCTTTTTCTGACTTTGGGAGTAGATATCCTACTCTTTCTGTGAGTCAAGATGGTTCTTTGGTAGTCAATTCCATGAGTTTCTTCAGCTGGTTTGCAGTTACATTATGAGCAGTAGGCAGGTGGTGCAGCCAGAAGTTTGACATTTTGTCATTACCAGGTGACTTCAATTTCTGTGTCTTTTTCAGCGCCTGGGAAACTTTTGCAACTGATATTGGATTCCACTGATGCTTGGGTATGTCAGCTTCTGTGAGAATCTATTCTGTATGGTGATTATTTACGGCTTACTAAAATGCTTTGACAAAATCTTGTACTTCGTCAATTATTAGTACCTTCTTTACTTCTATACTGTTACTTAGTAAGTTTTGTAACACTTTTCAGGTTATTATCGAATAATTGTTTCACAGGTTGTTGAAGTTGAAGATGTAGTCGAAAATCCATAAATGTAGAATTTGCAAATTAATTTCTAACAGCTTTTTCAAGCATCCAATATTTACTTATAGTAGATACTTTGTGCCTTCAGCTTGTAACTGTGAGAGGTACAGATCTGATGAATTTCTGCTACTTCAAATCATATATTGTTATTACTTGACGATATGAAGAAGTCATCTTGAACGCCAGTAGTTTGTCTCGTTCTTCTGGGAAATAAAATTGACTTCAAAGATTTGCATCCGGGAGTGTTTGTGTCAAAACAGTTGGCCACCGAGAGTTGCCTGGCGCTACAATTATTTCACTCAGAGATTCACGCAGTTTCTGGGGTGATAGTTACTCTATAACTGAGTTAATAGACATATGAGCGAATCCACACGCTGGTTGTCATGAAAACCGCGCGTTGAGGACTTTATCCTACTCTTTTACTTTATACTATTTTATAGATTTTGTTTGTTGTTAAAAGATAATAGATATTCTGTAGCTGATAAAAGCTCTGCAAATATTTTTATTCCTGCTTCTACTGAATTACAGTTTATAAAAGCTTTTTGTGAGTTTCCATATCCACCTTAAACTCAACTTTTCCAAACATATATTAAAAAGAAATATATTATATTAAAGAAAAAAGCGTTGTAGAACGAAGCTGAAACTTAAATTAAATGATTGGTACAAGGCAAAAGTATATCCATTTGAAACTCAAATAGAAGATGCAAAAGTTTGTATCCAGTACATCAGTATATCTAACTTTGAATTTAATTGAATTCTCTATAAAAAAAATTTTAACTAAAATTTTAAAGTCCGATAATTAACTTTTCTATTACAGGAAAAACAAAAGTGTGTCATAAATAACCAAAATTATTAAAGCTAAAAATATGCAATTAAAACTAAAGCAATTTTATTAAATTTCCCAACGTTTAATCTAGAGTTTTTAACCATTTCAAACTGTCTTCATAAAATTTTACCAGCAAGTGTCAAAAAAAAAACTTTTCGTCAGTTGGCCTAAGAAGTTAAATTTATTTATTTATTTATTTATTTATTTATTTCAGCCTCACGTTGAATAAATAACTATAGAAACTTCTCAGAAGACTAGTAGCAATAGATAATGTCAGTGTGTTTGTGTTTGCAGATGACATTAAGCTATCATCTTGCAATCCTCTAAAACTTTAAGCTGAACTACACTTTGTAGAAAATTGGTCTACGAGCAGGCAGCTCAGAATCCAGCCCACAAAGTCTGAGCTTATAACTTTCTCCTGTAAACCAGCTGCAAGTTCCTTAAACCAATATTCCATAAATGTATTTATTATTCAACGAGTGTCTTCGGTCCTAGACCTTGGCATTACCCTATCATCTGACTTTAAATGACACAACCATGTTTCCAAAATCTTAGAAAAATCAATCAACATTGTCTACCTTATTATAAAGACCTTTAATTATAAGGATACTTCTTTATAAATCTCTTCAATTTGTACGTAAGTTTAATTCTTGGATACAATTTCAGTGCATGGATACTATATCAAGTTTGTGATACCAAAAAAATCGAGTCTGTTCAGACAACATTTACGAGATTAGTATGCAGGAAACTTAATATTAAATACGATAGTTATAAAAATCGTCTTAGCTCCATGAATTTAGATGTTTTGGAAATTCGACTGATTTAATACCACTTAATTCTTAATTTTAAAATTATCCACAATTTAGTTGACTTTAAATTCGATGATTTCTTTTCCACTAGTACTTTCATCAAATTATATCAACTCAGACGACACACTTTACATCTAAATAAGCCCATATAACCTGGTACATTAATCAGAGAAAACTTTTCTTATACCGCACAATTAGTACTTGGAACCAGCTGCCATCAGACATTGTCATGTCAGAATGACTCGTGTTGTTCAAGCAGAAGTTGAACCGTTATAATATTACCAACATTGTCATTTCTAAACAGTGATTTTTTCTCTTTTGTATATTATCAACATTCTATGTAATTGTTTGCTGCTTTAAGGGCTACTGAAATGCCATGTGTTATATCCTTTACTTTCTCTAATTCTGACTTAATAGATATAATAGATGTTATTTGTGAAAATACTCTCCTCAGGCATACCCTTTCGCATTTATTGTAATAATATATGATAATTATGATAATATGAGTATCATTTATTTTTACTATTTATCTACTATGTTATTATCACCTTAATAATTTGTGAAGTTGTTGGAGACATTTTTCAGTCAACTTTTAAATTTAATTTTTTAATTTTCTAATCTCTGTAACTGATAAATGAAAATTGAAATATTTACAAATCTTTAAAAAATGAAGGTAAACAAATTTGGTGAATTATATTTAAACTTTACTTTTATTATAAATAAAAAATGTTTTTTGAATCAATAAACTTCGAATATGAAAGAAGTGGAAAATATTTCAGTCTTCTTTACAAGAAGGTTAAATAAAAAAGTTGGAACTAACAACAGATTTAATTATCTAATCACTTTAATCATTGGTGCGAAATGAAATAAGTCAGTTTTGGAAGGATACACGACTTTTAAACGTCCACTCGAGTCTTCACATCTTACTTGTTGAACTACAAGAGTTTGGTTATCATTACAAGCAACCACGTGACCAGAATCAACCTGAAACCAACGTAAATTGATATTTGAAATTACTGATATATCTACTAACATTTGAAACAAATTCTTTTTGGATAAGTTCTTTCAAAAAAGCATCCATAACCTCTTTGCATTTACTCAAAGATGTAGATCCAGTTACTTCAACAAGAATATCAGAAGACTGAAATGTTAGTTTGGACTCTTCACAATTGATCAGAGGAGGAAGAGAAAGGACACAGCCATCATCAGTACGACACAGAAAAGCAGATTTATCTAAATGGTTAATCAAATGTAGGTACCTAACATCAAACTGGTTATAAAATGGACCAGTTGATTTGCTTGTTTACTTTTCTACACCAGTAGGATCTTTAGAGCAACTTTGCAACTTCTCTTGTAAATTCTTCAAATATTCTTCAACTAAAACTTCTTTCTCAGCGCCAAGAGGCCTGATCTATTTAAAGTTGTTGCAACGTTTGTCGTAAACACGATTCTTTAATCACCTTAAAAAGTTTGGAGATTTTAGCATCGTAAATCAGCTGGGAGTTTTTCAATTTTTTCAAATCGTGAGTTCCAATTGATGCCAGCGATCTTCTGTGGCAAAGATTGGAGTGAATTTGAGTCTGTGGGAAATAATTGAAAGTTTTTTGAAAATTTGTTAATTTATAGACTAACTTGTATCGAAATAAAGCTTCGAAATTTTGAAGATTCTTTCAAATCAAGTCCTCTTAAAATACAAGAGACAATATAAGGTCGAACTTGACATACGTCATCACTAACGACGATTTTCAGCGGTTTACATCCTATAAAAGATGACGTCATAATCATTTACTTCATTACAAACAAACCACCTTCACTAAAAACTTCTTCTGATTTAATTACTTTGATGTAAAACTTGGCAATTTCTTCATTCGTCGACATCTGAGAATTTTTGAAATTTTTTCTACTTTCTTTTACCTTTGATGGCTTCTTCTCTTTACCGTCTAATCTCTCAGACTTTGAGGGCTTTCCCCTACTCCGAATATAGTTCAAAATCGATTTAGGGCCATTTTCTTGTTCAATTAGCTTTTTCAAACGATTGTCTTCAAGTTGGTTCGATTTGAAATTGATTTGTTTCAACTTGAGACATTTACCGAGCGCCTGTGGAAGCTGCTTTAAACAGTTTTCTGATAAATCCAGATTTTTCAAAGCAGTTAAATTCTGGATAGAATCTTCGACTTCAACAAGCTGATTGTGAGAAGCGAAAATTTGAGCTAGTTTGGAACTTAGGGGGCTGTTTGTCAACATCACTGGAAAATTGACAAATCTGTTCTTCGAGAAGTTAATAACTGATAAAGAGGAACAATTTGAAATACTTTGAGGAAATATTGATAAATTATTTGAAGAGACATTGAAGCTTTGAAGGTTGCTCAGATTTCCAAGTCTTTTTGGAAGTTGGTTTAATTTATTTTGTGAAACATCTAAACTTTTAATTAGTTTTAAGTCACAAATGCTGTCAGGTAATTCAGCTATTTCAGTATCTTTCACATACAATTGAGTTAAGTTCTGCAAATTACTGATTCTATCATCAATTCTTACAATAGGCAAAGAGAAAATATCTAGAAAGTTTAACAAGTTTAGCTGATAAAGTTGAGGAGGTAATTCTTCTACATTTTCTTTTCTTCTTATTACCAGTTCCCTCCTTTTCTCATCAGCAGCAATTTCTATTTCATTCCAGACATTCTCCATTTAAACAATTAAACTATTTCAAAGTAACAACCTGAAAGATGGTTTCGAAAATTGTAAATAACAGTTTAGAAGCGTTATAATCACAACAACATTTGCTATATTTACATTTTATTAAATAATATACAAAATTTTACATCTAGAAATGTAGAAGGTGAAAATTTGACTTAAACTTGAAAATAATATTAAACTAAATACAAACAACTAAATGAAATAACCATCAAATCTATTTTAAACATCAAATTTATTAAGATGTATCCATAGCTTCATGAACCTCTTCAGATACAATCTTATAATCAATTTTCTTGACAGATTTTGTCAAGACATTAGTGCTCCCAGCTTTCATACTATAGTTGCCTTGACGTTGACCTTTTTTGTTAGCTTCATCATAAGTACGAAGATATTCTACTTCACTTTTTGAATTAATGATGCATAAATCAACATTAGAACCAGAACCCAAATCATTAAAGATACCAGCAGCTACAGCATCACGGACTAGTTTCATTGCATCAGCTTTTTTCATATTACACTTGAAACGGCTTTCAAAAACCGACATAGCAGCAAGTGAACCAGAGCCCATTGTAACATAAGGTAACTTATCAGTGGAACCATGTGGATGGATACTATATAAATGAGGACCATCACAATCTACACCACCTAGCACTAAAGCAGCACTAATATATCCTTGATGTCGATACAAATATTGCTTTAACATACGATTTGCTGTACAAACTCTACTTGGTCGACCTGTAGTATATCGATGTAACTCTAAATTTGAGGATATCATTTGAGTTGTCATTTCAGTATCAGCAGCAGTCCCAGCACCACAACAGTATATATTTGGTGAAATGTAATGAATTTTAGTACAATTTTTATCAGCAACAATTGTATCTTCAGTAGCTCTAGTATCAGCACCAAGTATTACCCCATCTTCATAAATTAAACCAACAATTGTTGTACCAGTCTTGCGAAATTTTGGGGCTATATGCCCCATCTTTTCAAACATTGTATTTCTCATGCAATTATCAAAAGAAAATCCTCCTTCAGGTAATTCTACACAGGATATAGTAGTAGCCATATTTGAACTTGTATATCCTAAAATATTAAAAGTTTGATTATTAAATAGAAAATGAAATTAATTCAAAAGCAGAACTAAAAATAGTTTACCAACTAATTCATAAAATATAAATCTTTAATATAAATCTTATATTTTCATAAAAATGAATATATGAAATTTTTATTATTCATAAAAGAAATATAATAATCTTTAAGATAACAAAAATAACATATTTATAAAATACTAAACAAAAATATTCCCAACTTTTTTAAAGCTGGACAAAAGAATTATTAAAATTATTTTCAAGAAACTAAAACAATTTTACTAAAACAATAATAAACAGAAAAAGTGAAATAAGACTTTTATAAAAATTCTCTTTTAAAATAATCTAAACTTATATACAATTGAAAGTTGAAATTCTAACTTCTATTGATTGGGTATTAAAATATTTATACCAGCTTAGAAATAAAAAAACTATTTTTATTAAAAAGTAAATTTTTATAAACGATAGATTAAAAAACTTGTTAAAAATTGTATATCAATAAATTAACTAAATTTAAAATATTTAAATTAAATAAGTAAATAACATGATAAAAATGCATTCAATATAAGAACAAATATAATTACAATAACAATTTTTTAATTTTCTAAAAAAAAAACCATAAAATTTTATGAATAAAAAAAATTCATAAAAAATTTAAATAAAAAATCTAAAATTTATAACAAAGAAACTACCAAGTTTAATAGATATGAATAAAATAACTGAAAAAGAAAAAAATATAAAATAGAAATCAAAACCTAAAAATGAAAATTATCAACAAAATGACATTTGAACAAATATAGAGATATAAAAAAATCAAAACTAACGAATTTCCAATAAAATTTTTTTATATTTTTATTAAAGTACAGAAAAATTATAAAAATCTTAAAAGAATTAATTTTATAAATACAACAAATTTATAATAAAAAGTAAGCAATTTATAAAAATAAAAGCAAAAAATACTACTAAATTATTTTGTATGATTAGGTCAGTGAAAATTTGAAAATGATAATTTGTAGCTGAAATTTTAAAGCAAAATAAAATAATAAAGATAAAACTGAATTAAGATTTAAAATTATGATAATAAAATGGTGAAATATATTTGTAAATATTCCAATGATTTGAACAAAGGTAATAAAAGTATTTAGATAAATAAGAAATTCTGAATAATAATACAATTTAAAGACAGAAAAACTACTAAATTAACAAAACCAAATTAAAGTCATTAACTAGTAACAAGAACACGAATTTACGATTCAGAAGAAAAATTGGTCGATATTAAAGAAGATTGAAAAGTGCAAGTCACTAAATTATTTACAACAGATAAACTAGGAATTATTTAAAATGAAATAAAGCAAGAAATTTGAATTCAATTATTAAACATTTTTATAAATTTTATTTGTAACTTGTGTTTTATTGCTATTAGCAATTTAATATATCTAATTATACTCTGAAAAAAGATAACGTTTTTAGAATGAATCAAAAATTGTTTAATCCAAAAGGGTGTTTTTAGCAAGATAAGAAGTCTAATTTTATTTGAGTAAGTAGTATACAAGTACGATATTGAACTATAAGTAGTATTATGATGTTTACACTATTCTACTAGACTACAATTCTGTACAAAGCCGAGCTTTAGGTCATATATAATTATTACTAACAGCTTCTTGACCTTTTCATCAACACTACCTCTGCATCAAATAGTGAGGTTTCATCTCTAATGTCACTGAACTTGATAAGTTGCCTAGAGTCAAAACCACACTTACAAAATACAGACTTTGTTGGGTCGGTCGACAACGGAAATAATGTTTTATCAGAAAAAAAAAACAGAATTTATCTACAAAATGAAATAATTGTTCTCTAGAAAGAGGGTACAAAAAGATCCACTAAAATCCTTTTTGAAACAGCTGGGTATACAACAATTTCAGCTGTCTCAGATGCAGCAAATCGTGCTGTAGATCTAAGAAGTTTTATCAACATCTTTCGTGAGCAAAGGGAGAACTAATGCTGCAGGTTAAAGAAGGTAAGGGTTCCACGGTCAACAAGAAATCTCTATCACGCTGTTGGAAAATATGAACTGGTGTGTCTGTCGCGCATTAGCTTACTTAGTTACAAACCTGCCAAAGAACAAATAAATTTTATGCTGTTGCCTTTTCGTACATTTTTGTACTTTTTTATTGCACTATTTTCCTTTCTGCATTTAAATTTTTTTATTTATTTTCATGATTTAGTAGAAGTCATTTGTAACTTGGTCTACTAGGCATAAATATAGCTGAAAGTGACCATGACTTATTACGTTACTTTTCCAAATTATTTTATCAGTTAAAAGACTCAACATTTAGTAAATACGTTTAATTAGTTTAAACGATATGGAAAAGATAATTCTTATAATTATAAAAAGCAAAAAACGAAGTCTCTTATTTATAGTGAAGTTTTAGAAGATTTGTGAAAGCTATAAAATTTTAACTTTAGTAAATGAACTTCAGCATATACGAAAAAGAGTTTTTTTATCTAAGAAGTGGTAACTCCAAATTAAATCATTAAAAGCTCGTAAAAAATTTAAACATTTGGTGATACATTTTACTATAAGTTTATTTGACAATTCATTCGTAACAATTAATATTGAAAAAATCAAAATAACTGGAAATGTGCAGTTTTTATTCACCGAATGTTGACCATTTCGAATGATTTTTAATGAATTGAATATACGAAAAACAAATTTGAAGTTCGCCAAAGAAAATATATACAGATAGAAAAGAATGAACTAAACAATTTGAAAGTCAAACAAAATGTAAGTTGAGATTATCAAACTCTCATTTATCTACTTCTTGTTGATAATTACATTTATTAATACTGTAAAGACCAAATCCTTCAATAATTAAACGATTCAAAACATCAGGTAGCTTTATTTGTAAAATATTTTGTGAGTTTCTACCAACAAAGACACCAGTCAATATTTTAGACTCAAAAAATTGGCAAACTGGGATAAAGCTTGGACCCCATGAACCAGAAACTGCTTCTGCATCTGCTAATTCAACTGTAATAGGTGGATAAGGTGAAGCAAATTGAGTGGGTAACTGAAATAACTGATCAATATTGACTCGTGCACTAGTGCCAATATCAATAAAAGTAATCTTGACATTTTCAGAGAGCTTTGTTACTACAAAAGCCCGTTGCCAAGTTGAAGAAACATCATGAAAGACGGCGCAGGGCGTTTCAGCTGTAAAATTGGCCAACATCTGATGATTCATACATTTATACTGATTATGAAAAAGATTTGAGTTTTGCTTCATAAATTTATTTACTATATGACAATCAAAGAATCCAGCGCTAGTAAAATTACTAATTTTTACTTTTAAGATCTGGTTAAGAGGCACATCTAACTGTTGGAAATTTTTTGCAGAAGTTTGGTTGAAAACATTATCGTGAAGATGGTATAAAGATGAGTTATTGGAGTCAAAATTATTTTTTATTGGTGAAGTTTTGGTTTGTAATAAAGAATCAGCTGTTAGATCATTATCATATGAACTTACTGCCTTTTGATTGGATAACATATTTAAAAGAAGCGAATTTAAAGTAAGCTTTTTGTCATTATTCAAATAAACTATCAACAGTTTTTTGTGGAGAGAGTAAAAAGCCTGATTATCAACAACTTTACACAACAAAGGTTTGTTTTGTTGCTGTCTCATAACTTGAACCACATTTGCATCAGAAGCTAGTTGACAACCTTCCAATGCCGCATTAATTGCTCTTATCGGTAACTTTTTATATTTATCTGGTAACAAGAACAGATTTTCTAACTTTGTTTGAAAAGTGTTTCCATAATCTAAGCAAAGAACAGTGGCTTTGTCGCTTTCTGCTTTTACTAGACGTATACGATACCACATGCCATCTTCATATCGCTTGGCTACATAAAATTTATTTAATTTTGGATTTTTTGATCTTTTAAAGTTATGTGCAGCATCGAAATCTTCTTTTAAAGATATTTGTTGACAATACAGTGAGCTGAAGTCGGCATCAACCAATTGAAACCAGAAATTTTGAGGACATTCAACATGTGATATTGTGATTGTAAAAACTGTTGAGGGTAACACTACTTGGGGCAGACTAGTTTCACCACCACATATGAAACTGCTTAAAGCATCAACAAGTGACATATCATCTTCTTTAAATAATTCAACATGTGCACAATCACCATCTAATTTGCATATTTTTGCTTTCACTAGATAATTGCTTTCTTTCACCCATTCATGAATAAATTCAGTAGTTGTAGAGCTCCATTCACAAGATTCACCATTCAACTCAAGAATACATTTTATAGATAAAGGCGGTGCAGAAGCAAATGCTTTTTTCCAAGGACGAAGCTGATTAAGTGAACATTTTCCAACATAACCATAATCAATATAAAATATATTAAATTCTGTTGTACTCAGAATATTTTCTATTAAAACTCTTCTATAGGAATACTTTTCTTGTAAATCAAAGCAAACATACAAACTACCAACAAATATATCATCTGATTTCATGGACTGATCATTTATTGATAATTGCTCAGCTAAAAACTTTTCCATGTCACCTATAGTTCGACAATCTTTTTGTTCGTTGCTTTTTATCATAAGTTTTTTGGTTTGCTTTTCAAATGCAACAACTAAAACTTCAAGTATAGAGTTTGGAATGAAAAATGTTTCTGAAAAACTCTGAATATTGCTACATCTATCTCCTACATTCAGGTTTTTAAACTCTTTTATTATTGAATCATCTAAATTTACAAAGAAATCTGCTTCATCTAATTGAGATATTTGAAAAGGGAATGAATTACTTTTAAAGCCTTCAGGCAGTTTATCATCACAAGATTTTACTTTCAAACTTTCTTTTCTATTCATAGCTTTTGTAGCATCACCAGCTTCAAGTTGGCCATCATTTTTTATCTTTTTGCTGTTAATATTTCTAAACTCTAACTTCAAATCTTCTGTAAGACAAGATTTGTTCAAATCTGCCACAAGATTATCTAAATCATCACCAACAAATGAATTCTCTTCTAAAGTTTTCAAAACATTTTTATAAAAAACGTTTTCTGAAGAATTAATTTTTCTAGACTTTCTATTTTTAGCGAATTCGATTCGGAATTGAAACCTTCCAAGGGTCTGTCTATTAACTCCACGTAAAGCCTTTAAGGCTTCTTCTTTTGTTTCAAAAGTAAAAAAACCAAACTTACCACCATTAGAACTTTTAGATGGGAATGTGATTGCATGCACTACTTTTGCATAGGAGTCAAAGATATTTTTGACAGCATTTGTTGTTAAATTTGGATGTATTCCAACAACATATAATTTATTTGGTTCAAAATCAGAATCTTCAGCAGAAATTTGAGACATATAATCCTCTTTCATAGGATTCCAATTAGAAAGTGAAAGATTTTCCATATCTTTTTACTATATAAATAATTGATAATTTCTACAAATAAATATCTGAAACTAACATAAAAATCAACAAGAAGTTAAATTTGAAAACTAAAATAATTTATTTGAAATATTTAGCTTTCTAATTATTAAAGTAAATTTTAACAGTTTACCATAATAAACAACTTTAAAGACTAACTAATTTTAAAATTATTAAATTAGAAGGAATCATTAAAAGAGAAAAAATAATATAAAATTGTGAAAAAAGCTAATAAATAATATCTGTTTTCTCTATCTCTTATAAATTCTAAATTATTTTTTTAATTCTATGAATGATTCCTAAATAAAAGCTTTTTTTGTAATGAGAGTTAAAGTATTAAATTAACCAAATAAAAATAGCATTAAGTAATCAAAATTTACAGATAAATTATGTAAAAAAACAGATTTTATTCTTCAAAGTTTAAAAAATAGAAATTAGAAATAGAATAATATCATAAAATACATTAGAAAAACTAATAAGACATTAAAATGTTAAATACTGACGAACTTATAGTTATTTTTCAAGCTAAAATCTCAACAAGGTTTTACACTGACTAGTCAAATAAAGAAATAGAATCGTTTTAATATTGTCATATAATAATAAGTTCAAAAAATTAGCTGAACAAAATATCTGTAAATTCAAGTTTGGTCTGCATAAAACTTCAACTAAATGTTTTCATTTCATCAAAAAACTTAAAGCTAGTTAAATAGTTTTTCCAGCGTGATTTAACATGAGATAATTAAATTTTTAAAAAAGGCAAAAAACAAAATAATAAAATCGAATAATTTCTATATTTATAACAAAGAAAAAAGAACTTAAATGTAGCTACGAAAACTAAATAGTGACAAACCTGATTTTGAAATCTAACTAAAATATTTAATTTGACTTTTTGAAAATAAATTTCAGAAAAGTCTATTGTTCAATTTTTTTTTTATTTGCAAAAATTCAAAACTTATCCCTTAAAGTTTAATAAAACTTATTTTATAGCTGTTATACCACTTCTACAACTACATAAAAAGTCGATTGATGAAAATTAGGTTATATAATTGATAGACGAAAAAATGAACATCATTAGTGAAAGTAGAAATAATGTTCAGTGTATGCATCAAGCTCATCCCAAAACATACATTCTTCACTAAATGGGTTTTGCATTAAAAAATCTCCATCGCCATTCAGCTGCTTTGCTGTATAATCGTGAGCTTTTTCAGAAAATTTAAAGTTTGGCCATTCACTTGAAACACTGATCTGTAAAATTAAAAAGATTAGTTTACAGATGATTGTTTTAATTATTATCAAGTGCAACTAAATTTCTATGCAAATTATACATTTATTAATTCATTTTCTTACTTAACACGTTTTCTATGCATTATAGAATGAGCATTAAGTGTTAGTTTATTATCTTCTCTATTTAAAATTCATATAAATAAACTAAAAAAGTGGTTTGAAAACTTTATAATTTACCTGTTCAGAAGGATTTCCGTTGGGATTAGAATATTTGGCAAAATTACTCCAATATTTTATCAAGCGAGAAGAAAGCTGTTCTTCATTATAAGTAAACTGAAACTCTGTCAAGCTTTCAACTCCAAATAAATATGCTATTTCAGCTGCATGGCAGACTCGGTCATAACACATTTCTTCTTCCCAAAGTTCCTAATTAAAATAATAATAATAGAAAATACTATTTCAAATAAGAGTAAACTGCGTTACCTTAAATGACCAAGTTTGATTAAACACATAAAGCCATTGTTGAGAAGTAGTACCATTAAATAATGCCAAGCGTTGAGGACAGAAAAAGACATAACGAGTTACAGCTGGTGATAAAACAATCCTATTGTCGCAATTTGGTGTGCCACACTATTTGATTACATCGAATTGTAGAACAAAGTAATATAAAAGTGATATTCACCGGTGGAAATTCTGTTAAGACCTTTGAGGCTTGTTCACGTTTGAAAACAGCGTTGACAAGCGCTCTGTATGTTTTTTCATTCATTGGTTCCGGGAATGCTTCGGCTAAGAAAATCATTCCTTCGTCGATTGTGGAACCCATTATTACAGGTTTAGGTTGCTGACGTTTCTATAAAAGAACTTGTGTGATGGCATCAGTATACAATAAATAATATATTAAAAAGATGTAAATTTGGTCTGTTTATTCTACAATAAAAGATTGATTAAATAACTTTTATTTTTTTTCCATAAGATTAGACACGAACAAATAAAAACAAACTTGTCTAAAAAGATTGATTGGTTGATCAAACAACAATACGTTGTCAATTATCGGTCCCCACGGTTGAAACAGAAGCATTAATTTATTGGCATCAGTAATTTTCAATAATGTCGAATTGTAAGCAGCTTCTAATTCCATTAATGACCTGAAAATATTTTTAAACATTTAAAAAAAGTTTTGGGTTTCATTACAATAAATTAAATAACCATATTCAAAATAAATAAAAGTTTAAATTGTTTATCGTAAAATCTAGCTTAGAAATAAGTTATTTAATAATTTCTGTTAAAATTAAATTTCAATTATTGATGTAAATAAATTTGTTTACTTTTTCCTCATGCAGCTCATACTTGTACAGTTAAGCTCTGAGGCAAATATATCCCCCAACTTTCTAGAATCGTCTAATGTACGAAAAGGTAAACCAAACGGATTACTTTGTAAAATTGCTTTATGAAAATATTCATCAGATTTTGTTGAAGTTAAATGAATAGCAATCGATTCAGCACCGGCGCTTTGCCCAAATATAGTCACCTTTTCAAAGTTTTCTTAATTGTTTAATCACTGAAGTTTTGATTTTGTGAAATTTATATTTTTACTTTGCCTGCATCCCCACCAAAGGCGTGGATATTATTTTTGATCCATTCTAAAGTTTTAATTTGATCGTAAATTCCAAAATTTCCAACTGATTCCTCCCCATCAGTGCCAAATGCAAGAAAACCCAATTGAGAAACTCTTTTTGATAAAAACAAACTTTTTACTTTCTAAAAAATATTTCTAAAATTCGACCAATTTCGAGCTTACCGATAATTAGTTGTCACAACCACAACATCTCCTTTGTCCGCCATAAATCGGCCATCGTAAATGGTACATGAACCAGCCCCATTACGAAAATTCCCCCCATAAAACCAAACTAAGACAGGCAATTTAGAAATTTCATCGGAAAAGCGATCTTCATCTATTTTGTAGTGAGTTTCATTGACAACATCATTACTCTCAATAAGCTTCAAATATTTTCTAGGCACCCAGATGTTCAAATACAAACAATCTTCGCTTGTCTATTTGAAGGGTGAGATACTTTAAAGTTTTTCTATTTCTTAAATTACCTTTTCAGGGCACGAGTAGTCAGAAGCGGGCTGATTGCATATCTGGTCACAACCTGGTCTCAGGTAGCTTGCATCCCAATAGTTACTAGAGTATGGTCTAGGATTCAAAGGACGTTTCCACCTCAAATCATTGATTGGAGGCTGAGAAAAAGGAACTCCAAGAAAAGCTGCTGACTCTTTAGTTGTTATTCCAACTAAATTACCTTCATTTACTATTTGAAAAAACAAAATTTCAATTCATGTTTTAATTTGTGTTAAAAATTTATTTAAAATTGGATTTAGAAATAAAATTCTCAAATAACTGGAATTGTTTTAAATCTTATAAATCGAAGTTGTTTACTGATAACTGATCTCCTACGTTTTACAAATACTTTCTTTAGTATTTAATCTAATTAGTATTTAAATATATAATTTTATAGTGAAAAAGTATCTTATGCATACAAAAAAACTTTTTTTGATTTAAAACAAACAATGTTTTACAAGATTTAGTAAATATTGTTTCATTTGACCTTGACCTCTAGTCGATATGTAAACGAACAAAATAAAGTTTATACTTCATATCACATAAAATAAAAACTTTAAAAGTGAGAATCCTAAAAGGTAAAGTTGAGATTAAAAACTAACTGACCGACCACATGGACGAGTTTAGGAGAATTTGTCTGATAAACAAGCGTAATTGGTAACACTATACACAAGATTGCTCCTACAGATAAAAATCCTAAAACAATAGCTTCCTTCGAATTCATTGCTTTGAAATTCTTCTATTAATTTACAGTTTTCTTATAAAAAACTACTTTAGATATCTAAAATAATATCAGAAATTAAATTTTTTTTTACGAAAAATATTTTAATAATAAATTATACTCAATCCGAGCAGACTGCAAGCTGTTCATCACAGAACTTCTCAAGCCTCTTAAATCACTAAGTAATTAACTATTTTAACTTTTAGGTTTTTGTCGTGGTACTCATTAACTAAGTGTTTAAAAACACAAATTAAAAAATAATAATTTACTAATAATCTATAAAATATATTAACAAAGTTTACCTTTTGCTTCTTTAGCTAATCATTAGCTTGTTTAGATTTTTATGAATGGTTTATAAAGTATAAAATCATTTTTGCGAGTTTTTAGGTTAACCTAATTGCTTAAATCTTTTTTTTATACGAATTCTTAGAATTTTCAGTTAGCTGAATTTTATCATCAAATTCTTTGTTCTAATTATCGTAAAATTTCAAAATGAAATTAGTAAAAAACTCTTGTAAAAATTTCAAATTGTTCATTTAAATTTCATCTTAGAAATCTAGGTTATGTTAGATTCAAGCTATTGATTTATTGGCAAATACTAAAATTCTTGTTGACTTTTTACATAATTTCTTCTTAAATCAAATATTATTTCAAATAAACGTTGATATAATTGAATAAGTAATTTCTACTCCAATAAAAACTTTGGTTTGAAATAATTAACTTTACGGTTGAAAAAATTCTAATTAAGCAGATTTAAATGTCGTAAAAAAATTGTAAATTTCCTCTTGTAAGAAAACCAAGATTGTTTGAGATTTCTTGATAAAAGAAGCTAAAGACTCTTGTGCTTCTATTTCCTTTTTACAAAAGAATAATACAAAAACTAACTAAATTTAAAGTTTTGAAAAATAATTATAGACTAAATTACTAAAAAAACAAAAAAATTGAGATTTATTTAAAATAAAGTAAATGAAGTTTAAACTATTTTTTAATATCCTTTTCATCAAAAATTTTCATTCACATAAAAGGTTTTTAAATTCTATAAGAAATCGTTGACAATTTTGATCTTGACAGACAAACTGCTTTAGATTCTAAATCTTCCCGAAGTTTTTTAGCGTAAGCAAATATATAAACTTTAGCAGTATCTTTTCTATCAATATAACGTTGTTACAGAAATATATTTTCAGCAAATTTTATTTAAATTAAATTTTCCTTTATGAATTAGCTAAAAGCAGTTCTCAGTTTAGTGCTAAAATTTTATGGATAATAAGACTGTTTTAATCGAAATATCAGATTATTCTAGTTTTCTAAATCAGAAAGTATGTATTTAAGTAACTTTTACAGAATAACTTTCATTATAACTAAATTTTCTAAAGTTATATCTTTAAAAGCCAACTTTAGCTTTCTTTTCAAGGTTACTACACACCATTTCTACGGTTAATTTTATAAATATTTAGTTAAATCACTTTAATTGAAATATGTTTTTTAATTTTTGCAATAATATTTAATTTTGTATTTATTTATTTAATAAAACTAATTAAATATTTTTTTCTGTTGTTTTTCGTGAAATATTCGGATTTTATTGAATATTTACATTTTCGAAACATAATTTTTGTTAATTCAACAAAACTTGTTGAAGAAATTTGTCATAAATTGTTATTTTAGTTCAGTTTTATTTTCATTTACTTTTGTTTTAATTTAGAAAAGTAATGTAAAAATAATTTTTTTATTCTATTTTTTTTTGATACAATTTTTGTATGGTCCTAAATATATTTTTATTTGCAGTAAAAAATAATTTGTAGTTATTTTATTTTGAATCAATCATTTTGTTTTAATTATTGTAAACTTTATTTAAATATTTTGATGCTTAAGTTAGTTTTTATACATATATAATTTATATATATATCTGAAATGATTTGTTTAAATTTAAATAATTTATGTTAGTTTGTAGAATTAAAATTTATTGAAAATTATCATTATTTAAAAAATTAAATACTTTTTTTTATAATTAATCACTATTTATAAAGACTTTTATGAAATTTTGTTTTTTTATTTTCTAAAAAACCTTTGTTAAATAATGATGAATTATAAATTTTTTTACTTATCTAAGTTTTTTGATTTAGATCTCAAAAGTAGTTTCCAAAAAATTTGTTAAACATCTTTTAGTATGGACCCTTTATTTCTGGCTTTGAGCAATTATCAACGGAGAAAATATGAAAAAGTTGTTGAAATTTGTTCAAACATATTGGAAAAAAATCCTTTTGATAAGGCTGCATGGTTATTAAAGATGAAAGCTCTTACTGAAGAAGTTTATGTAGATGAAATTGAAGCAAATGAAGAAGGAGTCAGTGAAAATATAATAAATGATTCCCATGTAGCTCAAACACCACGTATTGGGACAGGTATTGGCACCTCTACTGCCACTGGTATTAGTCCAGCTGTCAGGCCAGTCTCACAGTCTGGTAGACCTTTAAGTGGATTTCTTCGTTTAGGAACTTCATCAGGAAGACCTGGAACAATAAATCAACAACTTAAACAACCTCGAACATCTTCTACATCAAGACCAATTACTAGCTCAAGTGGAAGACATGTTAGATTAGGGACAAGCTCTATGTTGTCCAATCCCTCAGGTCCTTTTATTAACCTCTCACATATGAATTATAGTAAATATGCAACAAAACCTTCTCTTGCAAAACCTTTATTTGAATATATATTTTATCATGAAAATGATATTATCAATTCACTTGAGCTTGCACGGCTTTCATCTGATAATGTTCAAGGTAAAAATTGGTGGTGGCTGGTACAGGTTGGTAAATGTTATGCAAGATTAGGTATGCTTAGAGAGGCTGAAAGTCAATATAAATCTGCTTTAAATCTTCAAACTAATCTTGATACTTTTTTACTTCTTGGGAAAATATATATAAGATTAGATCAACCGATACAAGCGATTGAAATATATGAAGAAGGTTTAAAGAGTTTTCCTGATGATGTTCATGTCCTCATTAGTATTGCTCGTACTTATGATCAAATGAATTTGACAACAAATTCAGCAAATTATTATAAAACTGTTGTTGAATTTGATGGAGTTAATATTGAAGGTATTTCATCTATTGCTTCAAATTACTTTTATACGGATCAACCTGAAGTAGGCATCAGGTTATATAGAAGGCTTTTACAAATGGGGATTTGTAATGTTGAAATATTCAACAATTTGGCTTTATGTTGTTTTTACGCTCAACACTATGATATGACTTTAAAATGTTTTGAATGTGCTTTAAACATTGCTAATGATGAAGAACTATCAGATGTTTGGTATAATATATCTCATGTAGCTTTTAGTGTTGGTGATAATCTGTTAGCTTATCAATGTTTGAGGCTTGCCATTACTCTGAATAACCAGCATGTTGAAGCTTATAATAATTTAGCTGTGCTTGAATTAAGGCAGGGAGATATTGAGAGAGCAAAATTATTACTAAATGTCGCTTGTGAGCTTTCTCCTTTTATCTATGAAACTCATTATAATCATGCAGCTCTTTGTGAATCAATAGGGGATTTACAGTCGAGTTACAAGTTTGTTCAAAAATCGATCAATGTTTTTCCAGACCATTCTGATTCAACAATTTTATTGAAAAAATTAGCTTCAAATTTTTCACTTATTTCATAGAGTTGTTTGCTTTCTACAAAACTGCTATTATTTTTCATATAAATTTAGACTATATTGAAAAGCTTTTATGTGACTGTACAAAGATGCTCTTATATTTTATACAAATTTGCTTCATTTAAAAATATTTTATTTTCTTATTTAATTTGTATTATTCAAATTAATTTTTTTACTTTTTATTTTTAGAATGAACAAAGTTCAATTTTCTTCTAAATTTTTATCACAATTGTAAACTGCAATGACCCAATACTTCAGAAGAAGACTTACTGCCTTTTCTGTTTCATTATTTAAATATGAAAAGGTTTCTTATAAATAAAAAGAATTTTTTTTTAATTTTTTTGTTTTAGAATTTTCAATCAAATTCTGGATGGGCCTTAAAGCCTCTTCAAGCTCGAAATCTTTCAATACATGAGCATCATAGTCTCAATCTGTTGAAGAACGCTGGTATTAAGATACCTGGTGGTGATGTAGCAACTTCATCTCAAGAAGCTCTTCAAATAGCTTCAAATTTGAGTAAAATCTTCAATTATTTGTCAATGTGATCTTCTCAATCATTTCTTTCACAGAATCTAAAGATGCAGTGATTAAAGCTCAAGTGTTGGCTGGTGGAAGAGGGAAGGGACATTTTGAAAGTGGTTTAAAAGGCGGAGTTAAACTCGCTTATTCGTGAGTTCTAAACGTCATCTTGTGGCTTCTATTAAGTTTGTTTCTAGACCTTCTGAAGTGAAAGAGATTGCTTCAAAAATGCTGGGCAGCAAATTAGTGACAAAACAGACCGGTGAAAAAGGACGGATTTGTGAGAAGGTGCTTGTTGTTGAAAGGATGTATTTACGAAGAGAATTCTATTTTGCAATTTTGATGGAACGCGGAATGAATCGATTTGTTAGTGAGGGGATAAAATCGTTGATAAATCTTCAATTTGTGATTTGTAGGGTCCTGTTCTTGTTGGAAGTAATCAAGGAGGTATGGATATCGAAGCAGTAGCTGCTACTAACCCTGAAGCCATTATTAAGAAGTATGTAGATATCAATAAAGGTTTAAATTTGAAAGAAGCTGAAGAACTGGCTGTTGAAATGGGATTCTGTGATTTCACTAAATCACAAGCTGCTGATACTTTTATCAAATTATACAATTTATTTATTGCGCGTGATGCGACGCTTGTCGAAATTAATCCTTTATCAGAAGACATCAATGGTGAAGGTAAACACTAAATAATCACGTGATGACGTCATCAACTCCATAACGTCATCAGTGTTGTGTATGGACGCAAAACTGAACTTTGATGACAACGCGTCACATCGTCAAAAAGAAATCTTTGCTCTTCGTGATTGGGCCCAAGAAGATGAACGTGACGTCATCGCTGCGCGACATGACCTCAATTATATCGGTTTAGACGGCAACATTGGTTGTTTAGGTGAGTTAATATCCGCTAAATGGCGCTCCAACATGAAGTTGAATGTAGTGAATGGTGCTGGACTTGCTATGGCAACCATGGACATTATAAAGCTTCATGGCGGACTTCCCGCGAATTTTCTTGATGTTGGAGGAGGTGCTACAGCTGATCAAGTGATGGAAGCTTTTAAATTAATTACTTCTGATCAAAATGTTTGTAAAAATTCCTCAAAATCACCTTTAATTTGCTGATGACGTCATTTCCAGGTAAATGCGATTCTTGTAAATATCTTTGGAGGTATTATGAAGTGTGACGTCATCGCCGAAGGAATCGTGCAAGCTGCTAAGCAACTAGATTTGAGTGTACCCATTGTTGTTAGGCTACAAGGTTGTTAATGACGTAGTTGTTAATGACGTAGTAGTTAATGACGTAGTTGTTGATGACGTATTTGTTTCAGGAACACGTGTTCAAGAAGCTAAAGAACTAATTGCGGATGAAAAATTGAAGATTTTGACTTGTGATAATTTAGATAAAGCAGCTAAAATGGTTGGTTTTTGCAAATAAACTTCTTTATTTAAATTATTTTATTTTTTAGGCTGTTAGTCTTTCAAATATTGTTCAATTAGCTGCAGAAGCAGAAGTTGAAGTTTGTTTTGAGCAAATTTGCAACTAGATATTTGTTTGTATCTTTTTAAATCTGGTAAAATTTATTAAGATTGAAAATAAATCTCAGAATAGATGAAGAAGTGATGAACAAGTCTCTTCTAGTCTTGCCTTTTTCCTTTTATTTTACCTGAAAAATCTTTCCATCTTGTTATCATGTCAATCTGGAACGTATTATACACAGAAACAGTATTTCGTATTTAGCTAAAATAAAATCTAAATTTTCACTCAACTTTTATTTATTCGAAGTTTTTATGAAAATTCCTCAAAAAATTTTAACATCTTTTTAGTCTTTATCTAATTACTTTTTTAAACTATAAATATTTTTAAGAAAACTACAAAAAATGAGAATTATTAAATTTATTATTTTGATTTACATTTTCTGCTGATTAATTAGTTAGAAAGCTTCAAAACGTATTTATCGGCTAATTCATTGCACAAATGCATCAGTTCAGTTAGAATCTTTTAAAGGCAAGCTTTTTAATTTGCATAAACTACATTGAGAACATCTTAAAGAGGTTTTTTGACAAATGTACAAGAAGCTTCAACAAATCAATTGTTCAGTTCTCTGATAACTTCTTTGGTTTTCGGCATCTTTTATTCCTGGATTTGGTTTGTTTGATTTCGCTCAAAGTGCTTTCAATTTCTTTGTTTCTGTAAATATAAAACAAATTTGAAATATTTTGTTGGATTCATTCCGAAAATCAGATTTTGAATAAGATCAACTTTCACCGAGTTTATAAGACGTTTTAGTTTTGTTGGTCGCTGTTTTACTTCGTAATTACAAATGTCCTAACTAATATAATCCTAACTCTTTTACCAGATTATTGTCAACAGACTAATAAATATTTGAAGAGAAATTAGTTGAACTTGTAACGTTTAAAGTTGAGAAGTTCGGTTTCCTGCTTTCACTTTGTAAGTAGCAATTTTTAAAGATATAATTTAACCACGAACGATCAAATAGTGTGAAGTGTTAGGAACTTTGAGTTGTTACTTCTTTTTCACATTTCTCAAAACGTTTTTCGGTTGCCTGATGGAAACTCGTTTGGTTTGTAACCAACAGCATCACTTCTAACAATACTTACATCGACTTAACATACTTTAATAAAAGAGGAAGGCTTCGAAAATCTTTTGTTTTACGTTTTTGCCTAAACATAATTATAAATCTTCAAATTTCACTAATTATTTTCTAATTTTCTTCTTTTGGATGATATTCTAAAACTATTTTTCAGATTCATTAATTATATGGTAGAACTTAAATGTAAAAAATATAAAATCTATCAAAAACTTCAAAACTTTTTTTGATTTTATAAAATGAAAACTATTCAGTTAAAGTCTCTTTAAATTTACGAAACCTTTCAGTAAGCAGCTCAACCATGCCAATCAACTTGTTGATACTGGCTTGCATAATTTTCTGAGATGTTTGATAGTAATCACAGCTACACATGGAGCAACTCGTCTAATAACAAAAATAATACTTAGTTAAATAATTGAGAAAATATTTGGAATAAAAACCTGATCTTCAGGCTCTGTTGATGTTTCAAAGTCGCCGCCTAAACTTTCTGATTGTTTCATATTTTCGGTGATCGCTGTAATTGTTACTCTATACCAAGAATTCTTCTTCAAAGACACAAGCGTGATGTTGGCATCTGCCGATAATCATTGGTTATAGTGTCGTCATAAATAGCTTCACGAATTTTCAGTTCAAAAAGTTTTTGGAGGATTTATTTATTCATAAAAATATTTTCAAAGCAATTTACTTTACTATAGAGCAACTTACACTTGGTGATAACTTCAACTTTTTCTCCACCGACTTTGTAGTATACAATAAGATAATGAGAGATTCTTTCATATTTACTACTTCTTCCAATAACCGTCCATCTTATATGATAAGACTCATTCTTATCTTCGACTCTTGTAATTATCAAATCGTCCAATTGAGGAATCAGTTTTGCTGTAAATAATTTGAAGCTGTTAATAAAGTTTTTAATTATTTCTTCTCAACTAACTTGTTCTTCCGTAGACATATCCAGAAATTGTTGTTGAGATTTTATAGATAGGATAAACTGTAATTTTATACCACGTATAAACTTCCAATTTTCTAAAAATGGTTGTCAAAGTTGTGGAGTTGTATCTGTACATCTTACACTAAAAAAAGTGTCGAAAAAATTATTTAAAGATTAACGAATTAGATATGAAGGTGCTATCATTAGTTGTGTAACAAAAAACTTCTAGATAAAACAAACAAAGTGAAAGCCAATCAAAAGATTTGAAAAGTTTCTTTATTTGTTGAACTTTGGTGTCTGAAGATGAAACTTAAAAGTTTAAGATTTGTTTCTTAATTAGTTTTTAATGATGTTAAAACTTCTTCAATCATTTTTCAAAAAAGTAAAAATTTAACAAATTTTTTAAACACTTTTTTCTAATAGCTAAAAATAGTCAAAAAAGATTGGAGTTAAAAAAGAGTTGTTAATAAAAACAGAAAAGTGGAAATGCAAAAACTTATTTTAATAAAATTGTTTGAAAACTTTTGGTGAATTTGGTGAAAGTGTGACTCGTGTGGATCATGCAAAGATGAATCTTACCTTTAAATAATTTAAAACACATTTTGGAGGTTCTACATCAGGTCTTTGGTTAAAATTATTTTGAACAATTTTCATCAGTATTTTATCAAATGTTTTCTGATTGAAATTCAAATATACAAAATTCAAATTTTTGTTTTTCTTTCTAATAAATTAACAAATAGAAGAAATTTGATGCCGCAGGCGGCGATTTACTTAAATTTATTTAATTTTTGTGATTTCAATTCAAATGTTGAATGAAAGTTTCATTAAGATTTTGTTTGAACAAAAATTAGATAAAAATATTTGAAATTCTGAAAAGTCGAAGCAAATTTTGAAGCAAATTTATTTTTGAGTTTTTTTTTATCAACAAATTTATTTAAATGAAAAAAAACAAAAAAAAATTCTTTGAATTATGAAGTTATGAAAAAATTTCAAACTTACTTCATAAATTTGATCAGAGTCTTCAAAATCAGTTTTACAAATTTGCACGTCATATCTGATGACGTCACCATGAGCTTTTGACCACGTGACGGTGAGTGATGTTGAAGTCTTTTCGGTGATGTTAACAGAGATTGAAGTAGCTACAGAAACATCAGAAGCAAATAGTTAAAAGACAATCGCACGCAACCAAACATTTTCTCAACTGTTTAAAGTTCATTTAACCACACAACAGTTTCCTTAAAAATATAAAAATTTCAAAGTAAACAAATTTAAATCAAAAATTTGGAAAATAGAATCTCAAATCAACAAATTGAAAAATTGGATTTTCAAAAAAATAAAATTCCTAATTTTGGGATTTGGATTTAGGGTTCAGCGGAAATTATTTATTTATTTGTGGAAAAAATCAAAATTTGTTTTCTTATCTTAAACTATTCAGAAACTTTCATAAATTTGAAAATAATTTCTACAATTAAATCTTTGTAATATTTTTTTTAGTAATTATTTCAAATTTAAACTTTAAAATAATTAAATTTATCAAAATTAAGAAATTAAAGTTGAAATATTAAAGAATTTTGTAACTATTTGCCTTTAATAATTAAAAATGTTCAAAAAATAAATTTTATTGCCTCAAATACGAAGTAAACATTTAACTCAAAGTACTTTTAAAGAATTGAATTAATTCGTAAATAATTTTTCACACATTTTGAAATTAACTTTTTTGTAACTGTTTTTACATAAAACATTCGAAAAAGTTTTTATAATTAATAAAAATGAATTGAATAAACAGTTCTTGAAAATTAAGTAGAATAATAAAAGTGATTTTTATTTAAATTGGTTTTATATTATATCGAATGTAGAAAGATCAAATAGATAATGAATTTTGAATTTGTAATTTTCAAAGTATAATCTCAAGTAGATTAATTTGAACAATTGAAAAATATCAGAAATAGTTATTAGTAAGGTTTTAAATAGTTGTAAATCCCTCAGTAAAATACTAAAAGTTTGTTTGAACTCAGTGGTTTTTCAGGTGAATAAATCTTTACAATTCTACAAAATTTTAACAACTAATGATATGCTTTAAAACGATTTTAACAAATATGATTTAAAATGATAAATTTTTCAGATATTCTTTAAATTTAAAAAATACTGAAAACCTAATCAAAATTAATTTTTAGAAATTTTTATTTGAAAATGTTAAGAATTCATTTAAACAGATTTGTAATAATCGAAAAACTAATGTTTTTGAGTTTGTTTTTAAATATATGAAATTCTTAGAAAATCAAATGGTTTGAAATCACACCAGCGTTGGTACTTAGGAACCAAATAGTTCAACACAAGCTTTTCTTATAAGATAGTTTCTAACTCAAGCAAAGAAACATACAAACCTTTACAAGAGTTTTCATCCATGATGAAGCCATCTCTGCATTTGCAAGAATAACTTCCAATCGTATTGATACATACTTGAGGGCAACCGCCATTATTACTATCACATTCATTAACATCTACAACAAGATAAATCAATATTTTGAAGACAAAGGTATAAGTTTTTACTTTTGCGTTTAAATATGTTTACAAGGTTTTTAATTCAAAGAACATAAAACTTTTATAATCAAAATATATTTTACAAAAATCATCTGATGAGATCGACAATTTGATGAGACTCACCATCACAACTTTGTTCATCCTCATTCAGTTTATATCCTTTACTACATTCACAGTAAGAGTTCGATCCTGAAGTGATGCAGAGTTGATCGCACCCTCCGTTGTTCAATTGGCAAGGATCTTCAATTTCTGAAATAAACTTGAGATATTTTTTCTTATAATTTTTAAGGAAATTTGAAAATTTATTTCAGTTATGTTTTCAAATCTTTAATTTCGCGAATATTTACCGAAGCATTTATAACCATCTTCACCGAGCTCAAACCCTTCTCTGCAGTGGCATGTGTAGGAACCGACCTGATTACTACAAAGTTGGGAGCAAGCATTCAGCTCAGAAACGCATTCATCGATGTCTATAGAAGAAAAACTTTAAGAAAAAAGTTTCAACCAAATCAAGTTGAGTTGAACGATGTCTTTTCACCATAGCAACTACGAGCGTCATCAGATAACTGAAAACCTTCATCACATTCGCAAAAGTAGCTACCAGCAGCATTCCAACAAGTGTGCTGACAACCGTGTGTTTGTGTCTCACATTCATCAATATCTAACAACGAACACTTAACTCAAGCCAGCCAATCACAACAAAGCAAACCTGAGCAAGACCTCTCATCATCAGCAAGTCGATAACCATTTAAACATAAGCAATGGAACGAACCGGGTGTATTTATGCAAATTTGTGAGCAAACACTCTTATCTAAATCGCATTCATTGATATCTGTGGTATGTGATGAATTTCGTGTTAAGTGTGAGTTTAGATGTATGCATCTTACCAGAGCAAGACATATTATCACTTGCTAGAACAAATCCAATTCTACACGAACATTCGAATGATCCTTCAAAATTGATGCAGTTGTGTTGGCAACCTCCATTATCTGTTGCACATTCATCGATATCTAAAAAGATGTAAAAACTTCAGAAAAAGTCGGAAAGAACTTCGGATTTCTACCGAAGCAAGAAGCTAGATTAGAACCCAAGATAAAACCATCATCACAAGAGCAATAGAATCCTCCTAATTGTTCGTGACAGTGATGAGAGCAACCACCGTTGTCATCTTTACATTCGTTGATATCTACATTTGAAAAATTAATTTTTATAGTTAATTTGGAAATACTTGTTGATAGTTGTAAAGATTAAATTACTTATAAATATTTAAATTTATTTATTTTTTAATTAAATGCTTTTTTATTAAAAACTGTTTATTCTGTTCCCATTCAATACCAATTAATATCATTTTTACAAAACTCTTTTTTTTTTTAGATTACAATCAGTGATAATTAATAGAAATTCTTTGAAAACTTCTACAATTTTACAAATATTTTAATTTAATAAAAAAGGTTAAACAAATTGATTTCAGTGAAAAAATTAAATTTTTAAAATATGCAAATTAATGTTTGAAAAAAAACATTGATGAATTTGATGAATGAAAAATCAGTTCGAGCAAAAAAGCGACAAAAAAGATGTTAAATAGAAAAAAAATCACAAATTGATTTAAGATTTTTTAATTAGGAACACTGAAAATAATCAAATGATTAAATTTCATGCAAATGAAGTGATTGGTCATTCCAAAAAACCAGCCGGACTTACTTTCAGGTTTTGGTGTGGGTTCGAGTTCTAATAATAAATCAAATATTTGAATAAAATAACCCGAAGGTCACTAAACCCATGATTACAAAAAGCTTCAAATATTTTACATAAAAGATAAAAGAAATGTCACCTTCACAAACTCCTCCAGAAGATTCGATGAACCCTGCAGAACATTCACAGTGGTAAGATCCAAGTGAGTTTATACAGATATGAGGATGAGGACATAGATTCGGATTTTCAGCACATTCATTGATGTCTAAAAGACAAAACCATGCGAAAAAATTGATATTTTCAGATGTAACCGACCATAACAAGAATAATTATCTTGAGCGAGTTGGTAACCAATTTTACATTTACAGAAGAAGGAGCCTTTAGTATTGACACAATCTTGTGTGCAAATATTTGATGAAGTTTTACATTCATTGATATCTAAACAAAATTTAAAATAAAATTCCAATTTCTAATTGTTCTTCAACAAACCTAAACAACTAAATTTATCATCAGAAAGTTCATAACCTTCAGGACATTTACAGATAAAGGAACCTTTTGTAGATTCGCATTCAAATTGACAAATATTCGCTGAAGTTGAACACAAATTCACTTCTGCAATAAAATATTGTTCTTATCGGCGTCTGTCGGCCTTTAATCGATCGGTTATTAGAAGAAAAGCAAGTTCAACCAAATTCAATTTGTTTATCTCAACTTTTAACCAAAATTTCAGTTTACATTTTAATTAAATCTAATATTTCAATTTTAGTAAAATTGCTTTTAGATGAATCTAAATGAGGTTTAAGAGGAAACTTGTTGAAGCACCAACCTGTGCAAGTCTTATTATCTTCTAAAAGTTCGAAGCCTTCTACACAGGAACAAATGAATCCTTCGAATGTATTTTCACAGGTTTGTGAACAATCGTTATTTCCTGTTTCACATTCATTTTCTTCTATAATTCAAATTAATTGTTTTTTAGCTGACGTTAAGCAAGAAGTGAAATATGTTCTCACTATTAAAAATTGGCAACTGTGTTTGAATTACGTAAATCAGCGATAACACTTCTTTAAAGTATTAGTGGGCTAAAGTTTAAGGTTTTTGGTGAAAATTGAATTGAAAATGTAATTTAGTAAACATAAAAATTGAAAAGAATGTTTAAAACGTTATCCAGTTAGAAGCAGATGCTGAAACCTAGTGAGATTGAAAGAGCTGAAAGGATATCTTCTAAAAACATATTTGTTTCTATAATTCAGGTGTGGTAAAGCAAATAATTTTGTTTTCTTTTCTAACAAAAGTAAAATTGATAAAAGCTACTGACTGCAAACTTCTGCTCGATCCCAAATCTCATTAAGCTCAGCAAATTCACTATAAGTGCCACGACGGAAGATGTGATCTTCTTTTGGCTCAGAAGCCATCAATTCAAGCTCCTTCTCGCCTTGATCACTCTTTAGGCCAACTCCAATACAATAAATATCAACTCGATATTCAACCTTTCAATAACAACAAAGCTTTTGTAAAGGTTTTCTTTTGAAATATTATCTAAAGAAACAATCTCTTATCTTCGTTTATTTTTTTGTTTCTTTTTAATAATAGAAAATTTAATTAAAATATTCGAAACCAACTTTCGCGATCCTTTGATATTTTATCATCGTCCCTCTCGCGAAGTCTTGAGACTTTCCATCAGTGATGACGACAGCTTTTGTCAGTAAGCCACCATCCGTTCGTTCCTTGTTCCTAGTCGCCAGTACTTTTTCAACCATATATTTCAAGGCTTCACCGGCCATTGAACCTGTTAAAGAACATCAGTTTCAAAATTGTTTAGAATTTACAGTTTTGTAAACAAGGAAGAACACTTCAAGAGATTTTTTTTGATGTTTCCGACAATTTCAGACATTTTGTTGTTGATTAGAAGAGAAATCTGCTTTTTTACCTCCTTGCAAATGTTTGATATCAAGAATCGCTGCTGTAAGTTCCTGCTTGTCATAATATTCATTCAAAGCGATCTCCTCTTTAATTCGGGATCCATATTGAATCTAAAATTGAGAAAATATGTTAGTTAAAATCATTTTTTGTCAAAACTTGAAAAAATCCAAACTACGATTTGATTGACATCAAAATAAAAGAAATTTGTTAAAAATTGAAAGTTTTAAAGATAAAATCAGATCAGAAATTCTATTAAAGATTTAAAGATAATTATTTGTGAAGTAGAAGCGACTTTCTCCTTGCCCAGATTATTACTACAGTTCCTAAGCTTTGTGAAAACTTTGTTGAATAACCTCAAAATAATTGTAAGAAATCAAAACAGATTTAAAGCTCTAATCATAGAGATGATATTTAGCGATGCAAAAACTTGCAAAGTTGAAAATCAGTCATGCGTAAAATGGAAATCAACTGAAGCAGTTTAAAGAGGTGATAAACAAAAATTGATTTCTAAAAACTCACAACTGAGATTTGAGTATCGTTTGGACCGATTTGATGAACTTGAACGAGCTTGGAGACGAACTGTTTGACTTTGCTGAAGTCATCAGAACTCACACTATTCGAACCATCGATGATAAAGATTAAATCAAGAGGAGCTTCATGACAACTCTCATTGACTGGAAGATGAACGATTAGTTTGATTAAACATTTCATGAAACTTACTACTCAAAGATTTCGATCGAACATCTTGAAGATTGAGGATTAGAAGAAGGAAGATTTCATTTTTAAACTGAAAATTAATTGGATGTAAAAATATCTGAAAAGCGAAAAGTGAAAAAGTTTTAATTTAATCGTACAAATGATTAATTAGTTGGTTCCGAAAAAGTCTAATGAAAATTTAAGTAACAATTAATTACGAAATTGGAAGTCGAATCTTCTGAAAGCAGATTTACAAAACACAGAATTTGCAACAATTTGTTAAAATCAGGAAATTTGTATCTAATAATTATATAAAAAACTTAATCTGTTTAAAACTAAATCTGAAATCCAATTATCAACAAAAGTATAAAACAAATCGATTTAATTTAAAAACTGTTGCTAGTCTTATTCAAACACTAAATAATAAATGTTGTAAAGACAGACAAACAAGCTGACATTCTATAAACTTATCTATTATCTGATATTCTACAGCAGGGGCTGAACAAAATACTCTGAGCTGAAAATAAACTGATTAATAAAAAGCCTCAGAGAGAATATAGAAGAAGGTTTTAAAGAAGAAATCTAAGAAATGTTAACGTCACTACTAAATCTATTGCTAACTTGTTAATAGCATTTAACCTGTCTACCCACTTTGGTTTTGCTACTGAAAGGACCATTAATCAGCAATTGTCAATCAACTTGTCAACCACAAGTTAGTTTATATCAACAACATTTACCACTAGCGGTAGCAACGACCATTTCACATTTGACAGTTAGCAAGTTCAAACTTTCTACAAACTAAGAATTGTTGAGAAATTGGATTTAGAAAATCTTTACAACTAGTTTTCTAAATTGTCGAATTGAGGATTTATTGAAGTAACTTGATGAAAATGTTAATTTGAAAATTTGCACTTTTTATAAAACTTTTTTTAATTTATTTTTATTAAATAAAGTTTGTAAAAATTTCAACCTAAAATATATTTTAAGACAACGAAAAAATTTACAAATCTGTTCCCTGATCGTTGCTACCATCTTTTATTTGTTCCAAATCATTGGACCTTTAAATATGGACATCTAGTTTAACAATTAAACTATTTTTAAACTATTAAATTATTTTAGTTTAATTTTTAAACAAAAGTTATTAAAATAAATTGTTTAAATTTTGATAAACAAAGTTGGAAAAATGAAATAAAAAATAGATTTCTATTTGAGATATAGAAGCTAATATCAAATTATTTATATTTTTTTATAGCTACGCAATTTGTCTAAATTGTCTAAATATTCAAACAGTTGTTGAAAACTTAATAAATTGTCTGTTTAATGAGCAATCAAAGTTGGATTTCAGAAGTTTTAGGAATCTCAAAGAATTGAGAAAATTTATTTTTTCTTGGTTAAAACCTTTAAAAGATTATTGAAGCAAAACTGATAATGATTAATTAAGTCTGCAACAAAATGTTGGAAGAAATGAATAAAAAAAAATGTTAATTATCATATGCTGGAAATTTTCGCTGATTTGAAGTTCGATGGTCATGCAGAAGTGGATTTATTTGAACTTTTCAAAACTAATTATAACTGAATTCATAATTTACTTAAAATATTTTCACAGTTTTTCACTTAAAGGCTAATTCCAACAATATTTCACAATAAATATTATAATTTAAGTTCTTCATTATATTTCTTATATTCTATTAAGAACGAATTAGTAAAGGAAGTTCAAAATAAAACAGAATTTGTACAAATAAAATTTAAAATTATTTCAGTTATACATCTACTTTTTAAATTTTAGATTTGAAAACAATTTCTTCAAACCAAAAGATTAGACGAAATTTTAAACAACGCAAATTTACTTATATCAAGAAATCATTTCAACATGAGAGTTAAATAATTTTTTCAACGAAATTTTGCGAAAGAAAGTTTAGAAACTATCGACTGAAACAACAATACAAAAATTACTTTTCACAAATTGAAAACGTTTTGTCAATTTTTCTCAATACTTATCAATTGAATAATATCAAAATAACTTTTTTTCATTTTAGATAACCTTAAGAAAATATTTACAACTTACATAAACAAACCTTTAAAATATTTGTAGAAAACTTTGAAAATTAAACTACTTGTACTAAAATGATGTTTCACAGAAACCTTAAACAAATAAACAGGTTTCAAGTCTGCTTAAACTTAAACAATTAAAGTCAGAAAGATTTCTGGTAAAAACTTTAACTTAATTATTAGATGGTTTTGAAACACTGTTCTAAAAACCATCTTTTAAAAATTAGCGAAAGTTGTTAGTTGTAGATATTTTGTGAAAATTTTTTTGTGTTGTTGCTTTTTTATCTTGATAAATAAACTCTTTATAAAAATAAAACTTTTATCTTCCTTACTACCGAAGGCAGCGAGAAAACGATTAAAAACAAAGCTTGTTTGTTAATCTCTTCTAAATCATATTTTTATAGATTCAGTCATTAAAAAGATTTTTTGCAAAATTGACTTAGTTTGATTTACTTTCGAGATTTAAGCTGTTCTGGTTCTGCTATGTTCCTGAAATAAGTATTCTGAATGTTGGAACTGTTCTAAAATCTAAACAGTCAATCTTTCTTATCAATGAATTAAGTTGATTTTAACAATATTTAATCATAAATCTCAATAGAATTATTTTACTGACTTCATATAAACTGATTAAATTTAAAAACTAAAGTTTTAAACGATTTCATTTAATTATTTTGTTGTAAACGAGATGTAGCTTTAGGGCTAATTTACTTTTCATTGAAATCAAAACAAGCTTTCATCGAAATACTGAAAGCTTCTTAAATAATAACAAATATTCGAATCTTACAAAATGACAGCAGAGAAAAAAAAACGAAAAAATTAATTTAAATGATTGCCTTATTTTGATCAGTCAATCAAACAACTTTTACAGAATATAAACGTTTAGATAAATCGAAGGCAGGATACAAACTTTTTCGAAGTCTTTTCTTCATTTTATTTTTATTAACTCGAAAGTTTAGAAACTTTTAATTGAATTTTTGTGGCGCAATCAGTCAGTTGAACAAAAAAGTTATTCAAAGTTATTGAAACAAAATAAATACGATTTAAATAAAATTTAATTTCAAATCAAATCAAATAAATCCTAATAAACCAATTAAACAGCTCTTTGGTGGTTTTAATTCGTTTTTATACTTTCCTAAAGTTAAAAAGATGAAAAACTGAAATAAGGACATTTTTAAGTTTATAATTAATCAGTAAATTTGGAACAAAAATTAAATTCATTAAGTAAAAAAATCAGTTTCTCAAATTAATCAAAAATTCGTTGTAACAATCTTTTAAATCCTCAGATAAACTTTAGTTTACTTTTTATTAAATTGGAATGATTTAATTACTTTGAAAAATTTAATTACTTTAAAAAGATCGCAACTATTTGCAGGATTATCTTTTAACTAATTTTTTTGATTTTAGATTTAAGCTGTTTGCAAATTCAGCTTTTATATTTGACTAATAAACTTGCAAAAAAATAATTTAATTTGTACAATAGAAAGTAGATATAAAGTAAATCTATACTTAAATGTTAAACTAGTATAAAATACTTTTATGTTTTTGTTTAAACAATCATTATATTGAAAAAGTTTAATTATTTTTAGTTACAAATTGCTGAAGAAATAATTGACTTAAAGAAAGCTAAATGCTAAATCGGCTGAAATTTCTAAATATTTTCAACTCGGCAATCAGTAAACAAACTTTCTCAAATATCGCCAATCAAAATTTATTTTTTCTTGTGCACTATTCAGGAACAGTTGATATATTTGAGTCTGCTTCTATTTTTAAACTTAACAACTGAACTTCAACAAGCAAAAACTTAAATTGCGTAATTTTGTTGAAAATAGTTTATCTTGTAATCGATATTTCAATTTATTAAAAAAGTTATTCAAACCGAGCTATTAACTTCTAAGTTCAAAATTTGCTAGTTTTTTTGTTACAATATCAGCAGCTTTTTCGATTTTTTCATTATTCCTTAGTTTGTAAGTTTTTACAAATAATTATTAAGAATAATTGATAGGAATTACAATAAAATAATTTGCAATTTTATAATTTTAATTAGTTTATTTCTAGAAATTGTAATTATGCATTAAAGTCAGTTTTTTAAAGTTATCTAGAAAGATTTTAATTGAATTATATTTGGTATAAATAACAGTCAAAACAATTGTTAGTTTGTTACTTTAATCTGACAAAATATTTCTTTGTTTTGTACGAGACAACAAACTAATACTAATAATATTGTTTTTTAACAATTCTATAATCTAATTATTCAAAGTTTGAAATATCGTTTACATATTTTTCTATTGAAATAAAATAAATAATATATATATAAAAACTTGAAACAAAAATACATCTACAATTAGAAGATTCATTTATTTGAAATTTTTTTTGATACAATCTAGAAATAACTTTACTTTTTGTATTTTAAATCAGCAGCCATATAAGTCCAAACAAAGCTCTAACCACTTTCTAACATTTAGAAAAGCTTATAGTAAACAGGTTTGGAAAGTTTCTATAATTAAATTATAAAAATTAATAATTAATTAATCTTCTGGTAGAGAAGAACTATTTAAACAAAAACAAGAAACTGTTTTTGATAGTTAAGATAATTATTAGTTTTTTCGTGCTTTTTTTACAACTTATTTTTGAAAATTAAAAATACTTGAATAAAATATTTACAAATTGAACACTTTTAATATCTATATTTGAATAAATTTTTTGAATTAGACAATTTGGTAAGTTTAAGATTTAAAGTGGCTTTTTTTAAAAAGATGAAGTTAACAATTTTCAATAAAATAAATCTTAGATTTTAGACTGTTTGTAAAACTTTTTCGAAAATTTTTAAAGCTGGATTTATCTTTAATTTTAGATATTAGGTTTGCGGTTAGATTTGAAACTAAATTTTAGCTGATAACTACTAGTTCACAGCTAGGTGAGAAATATTATTTGAAAAATTTGTAATTTTCAACAGCTCACTGTTGTATTCTAATAATCAGTTTCAAATTTTACCTCAAAAACATATTTTAAAAAGTACAAATTAGTCTTTTTTATGATGTCATCATTAAAATTTTTATTTAGTTTCTAAATACATATGATTACAAACAAAATCAGATTTAATTTTTCTATTTACAAGTTTATCATCATCAAGAGTTTTAACCCAAATAAACAGATTTCTCTAAAGCATCTTCTTGATCACTATATTCAAGTTTTGACAAAAAACTTTCACTTTTAAACCTCCGGTGGCTTCGAATATATTGAAGGTAGTCAGGACAACCAGGATAAATAGTGTTGTCAGCGACAATCACACTTCCAGCTTTGATTAATTGCAAATTTTCCAGAAGAATCAAATCTCTTTTGTATAAATCTTTCCAATGATCAATAAAAACAAAATCGAAAGCTTCAACTTCTGCATTTTGTTTAATTGTTTTTAAAGTTTCTTCTGAATCACCAATAAGTAAAGTGACTTTTTGGTGGACTTCAGCAAACTGATAAATTTCGTTGGCAATTTCTGCGGATTGTGGATTTACTTCTAAAGTAAACAGTTTTGAACCTTCATTTAATTGACGTGCAATTCGTAAACCACTATATCCTAAATAACTTCCAAGCTCTAAAGCATATTTTGGTTTCTTTTCTTGTAAGAATAAATCTAGAAGTTTACCTTTAACATCTCCTACATTCATATGCCAAGCTTTATTCCAACAATAATTATCTATTACATCTATAACATTAGTAACATCACCCCTAACTGCATTTGCTTTAACATGTTCTAAATACTCAAACGGATCACTTCTTTCATTGGTTCTTGGCACAGACATTTTTCAAAAAAATGAAAAAAATAATAATTTGTCAGCTACAGAAGCTTTCTTTATATGCTTAAATTTCTAGAAACTGATGACAAAGCATTAATTTGTTTACATTTAACTGTCATAAGCTCAACACTTTAAAATAATCCAAATATTTGATTTGCAACTTTTAAAACAAAATTGAAATATAAATCTACTGAAATTAAAACTATTAAATAAATTTAAATTATAATTTAATCAATTGAACTTTCTAAAGTTGAACAACAAATAAATTTTTCACAAAATACCTTTTATATATTTATAGTTCAGAAAATATAAAAAGTTAAAGTGTATAACATGTTTAGATAAAATTCTAAAAAAAGTTATAATAAAACTGTTTTCAAATTAGGTTTATAAAATTGACTATAAATAACAATTATAATTAATTATAAATAACATAACTAAATAATAAGTTAATTATTAACAGGTAAGAATTCTTTAAAAATTTGTTATAAGAATCAGCTTAATGAAAAATTTAATGTTAAACTAAAAAATACTTTAATCAAAATATGAATAGATTCAAAAATTTTATTTATTTAATTACTTCAAGTTGTCAAAAGAATTAAAAATAAAAATTTCAACTTATTTCAAGCTAAACATGTCATACACAATTTATTAAATTATGGGTGTTGAGCAACAAGTTAAAATAAAAAAAACTAAATTAAATAAACACAAAATTGAAACCAACATTGGATTCATAAGAAAATTTAATATACTTTTTACAGACTTTTTAACTATTTAAGTTAAATTAATTGTTTTTCAATCACAATTAACTTGAAAAATTCATGAATAATTTGTAATTCTATAAGTTCCGTATCAAATAAATCATGAAAATTAGTAAAGATCAAATTAGTAAACATTTGCTGATTGGCCTATTCTGTTCTTGAGTTTATGTGGCAAGGCATTTATTTTTAGCTCTTAAGTTTTCTTTATATCCTATTAATTTTTAATCAATTTGGTTTAAATATCAATTAACGTTAATACTGAATAAATTTAATTTCATCATTTTGTATTAATTAGTTATAATGTGGGAGTATTGTTCAAGCTCAAGTTTTAATATTACCACGATTGTCAATTCTAAACTGTCTTCTTTTTATATTATCGAAATTTTATGTAAATATGTTATATAATATTCTTGTTGTACTACTTTATAAAGTAACTGACATTGATGAATTATCTAAAATTGATTTGAGAAACTTCATTTTGTGTCATCTAACAAACATCACTAAAAAGATTTTTAGGCTTCAAGAAATCTTTTTATTATCTGATCTCTAATTTATTAGAATCCTTAATAAAACTTTTTGGGGAAAAATAAGCTCAGAGGAAATAACAAATTTTATTTTCAACAAGATAAAAAGTATTTCATTCTTAATACAATTTCAAATCAATAAAAATTGTCGATTCAATTTTATTCATTATTTCAAAAAAATCTTTTCTTTATTTTTTTTTTCTGCAAAAAATGAATACAAAGTTCTCTTAAAGCTTTTTATTGCAAGAGAAGAATTGATTAAAATCGTATTTTGTTCAAAAATTAAATGTTCAATTATAAATTTGAAGCGTTTTGTTTAATTAATGTTTCCGAAATCATATTCCTTAAATTCAATAAATTTTGAAGCAAGAATACTTATTTAAATTCAGATAAACCAACTTTAAGAACAATAGCAAGAAGCTGTTGAAACATCCCAACATGAATTTGAAGCAAGGCACTAAAAACATTTGTTTGTTTCCGCTTCTTCTTATATTAGTTTTTATTTACCTCTTTTTCATTTTGAAATCCGTTTGGTAGAGGACCAGCAATTAAATTTGATGAACAAAACCCTGCAAGAAAATTTCATCGCCATCAAATAAGATTTCGATCTTGACTCACCTAATTTAATTTGGTTCTGAAGGAAATTGTAAAAAATTCTGGAAGTTTTCGGTTTATCAGTGATATGGATCGCTCCATTAGTTTCAGATGCCAAGATATAATATTTTTCTTCTCGAGATAAATCTGATCGATTTGAGAATGTTATTGTTCCAACTTTTTATCTTTTATATCATTCAAAGCAGAATTTTTAAACATTTTAATCGAAATTTTCTAGTTAAATTTTTTTATTTGAATTGTCTTTTTGATATTTGTTATTTGTTCTAATTACATTGGAAGTTCTTCAAACCTTTTTTCTTATCTGATGAATATGTGGTTGAGTCAAAGACTTTGTTGGCACAATATTCATCATCAACAGACTCACAGGGATTATTACATTCTCCGCAACATCCAGTTAATATCGGAACAAATTGACATCCTAAAAATTATTTTAATCGAATTTCGATGACTTAAAATAAATAAAATAATAAAAAACCTTTTTGGACGAAAGCTTTTTCTACATTTTCAAAAATTGAATCATCATTTGGGATAGCGTCGGATATGAAAAAAATTTTGCATCCACTGTTCTGGTCTTCAACAGCTGAGACAACATTCTAAAGAATTTGAAGTTTAAAAAAGTTTAATCTGAACTTTTACCAAATTGTATTTCGATCGTTTCAATTCATATTGGTATTGGAATTATTTATATGGTAACCAACCAAAACACCGGCAAAAGCTTTTTCTGGGCAATCACCACCACCATTTGGGTCTAAAGACTTGATGGAGACAACAATTTGTTGTAAGTCCGTTGTTGGGCCGATCACGTCACCAACATCTATAAAAATCTTCATTAGTTTTCAAATTTTTAACATTTTGTTGATTTGAAGCAAACCTGGGTCACTAAATGTTCCAAGTAACCAACCACCAGTTGGTGCTGAAGCACATTCACTGTAAGAACCATTTACACAACCATTCAACCATTCCTTCACTCCTTCAACTTCATTTTTCATTGAGCCACTTTCATCAATTACAAAACCAATGAAAGATTTGCCTGAAAATCACTTTTTACATCTAGATAAAATTTCTAAATTTTTTTACCTGTCTTATTTTGCTCAGAGTTACTTTGACAAAATTCTTCAGTCAAATTTTTTTTATTATCTTCTTCACAGTTTAACGAAGGAATTAAAATTGGATCTTTTTGGTTTGGATCTGGCTCACAAACAGATACATTTTTGGACCAAACACAAAAGCCTAGCTTTGGGTCATAAACCATTTCATTTGGACAAACAATTTCCTGGGATGCTCCTTCATTAGAGTAATTATTGTTGTTTCTGGTTATATTAGAAGGAATTACCGTCTTTACATCGCAAATATTTACAAGTGGAAGCGTTGAAGAAAGTAGTTTGATTGTCGTCCACGTCGTAACAAATATCATTTGAGGCTGCAAGATGAAAAAAAAATTTGCCAATTTTCAAATCATTTAAAAAATGACCTGAAGGTGACGAACTTTCAGATCCACAATCGACAACATTATGTGGCCAATCACAAACATCTATTAAAGGATTAAAAACTAAGCCTTGAGGACAATCAAACTCATGAGCAACTCCTATTAAACATCAAATCAAAAAAGCCTAATTTAATCGAGAGAGCGAACCAATCGCGTCACATTGGTAAAATTTGGTGCAATCTCCAGGGACTGGATAAAGAGCTCCATGATTGACATGTCCTTCTTCGTTGATACATTGACCTGAACATCAACTGATTGATTCTTTTGATCTTTTATCTGATATAAGATTTACTTTTGTAAGATGCAAGTGACGGCTTTAAATTGTCGCTCATCAAAAGGATGAGGAAAATTTCTAACAAAAATATTGTTTTGGGCATTTTCTGCTCATATAAACTTCTTAAAGCTGTTTGAAAGTCAAATTAACTTCTATTTTCGACAGTTTATATAAAAAACTAGATATTTCACTTTCAATATAATTTAATGAACTATAGGTGAACTTTTAACGAATCTTATATAAACTACAATTGAGCTCAGAAATTGAAAGACAAATCAAATTTTCTCATAGGCATTAAAAAGTCCTTTAAAATCACTTCTCTATCTTACTCAATTAGATTTTAGGCTGCTAACTTCTAAAAGTTTATATCTGTTTGTTAACCTACAAAGTAGTTAACCTTTAAGTTTACTTTTGTTGAGAAAACATGCAGCTGAACGAAAAACATATTTCCAATTCTCATCGATAGTCAATCTGTGTTCACAAACCCTAATTGTTTAAATTCAACATTTGTTAAATGATTCTGCTAGAAAATAACTGTCATGAAATTATTCGTTTAAAAAATTCAATTTTTTAATTGGGTTACAATTTCTATCTGAAAAGATCCCGAAAAACTGATCATACAAACTCAACCTTTTACCTAGATATCGACTTTCACACCTTATAAATGCTTTGTTAAACTATAAAAAAACTATAAGTAATTTTGAAAAAAAATCAATAATTTTCCTGACTTCCTATATCACATATAGTAAATAAAATAGTTGGAAATCAGAAAATTCTGTACTTCTTATATAATATTTATTCAAAATTTAATAATTTCTTATTTCAAAAATAATTCTTCTTGCTAAATGGTCATTTGGATTAATGTTTACAAACCAACAAGCATTTATTGTAATAAATAAAACTATTTTATTTACTGTATGTGATATAGGAAATCAGGAAAATTATTGATTTTTTTTTCAAAATTACTTATAATCTGATTTATAGTTAAAATGTTGAACTAAAACAGAATTTGGTGAAAATGAATTGGTAAAGAATTGTTCCAATCATGAAAATATTATTTAGGTTAAAAATTTCATCAATTACATCTCAAATTGAATCAAAAATATTTGTAGTTCTGCTTGTGGAGCAAAAGATAAACTTTACGAAACATTTCTTCTATAAGCACTTGAAGTTATTAAACTATTTAATATATTCATAACTTTTTGTTTTTATTTATTTATTTATGAGAATGTGTGTTAGCGGGAGGTGCTCTCTTTAGGCACCCCAATTTGCATTTATTGCAATAAATTAATCAATATTACAAAAGTACTTTTTAAAAATTGACCATTTTTACCACTAAAAATCAGTTTTAGGATAGCTTTTGGTTGCTACAGCAAATTAGCTAGTAATCAGTAAAGAAATTTGTCGTTAAGTTTAAAATGAATTTTAAAATTATTTTTTTCTAAAGTAAATGAAAAAATGTTAAATAAAGATTTTGCTTTTTTAATCTTCTTTTAATTATTTGAAATTTTTTTGTCAAGTTTCAGTTATTTGAATATAGTTGACACTTTTGGTTATTAAATAGAATTAAAACAAATTTTCATAAAAGTTTATTTTTAAATTAAATTAATAAAATTATTTTGATTTATATATTTAATTATTTTATATATTTATAAACCATTTATAATTTGAAATTATTATAATTTTTTTTTTATTTGATCAAAAAATTATCTTTAACTTCTTGGTTAAATAATATTAAATATAAAATGTATTTTTATAAAATTGTGGATAAAAGAAAGTTTTTTTGAAGTTGTTAAAGTCACTAAAGATGACAAGTAAAGAAGATTCAATTCAACAATATCTAAAAAGTCACAAAATCCTACAACTCATTGAATCTATGACTACACTTCTTATATTTAATCAACCAGGTTTCTATCAAAACAGTTTTCAACTTAATTTTTTCTTAATTTTATTTATTCTTTTGCAGATGATCCCAAAGAATTTTTGATCAAACATATTGAAAAGCTGATTTTAGCTCGACAAACCCAAGATGGTTTTCCCACAGTTTTTAATCGAGAAAATTTGTTAGCAATTTTTCGGCTGGTTGACCCAATCAAAAGCGGATTTATTACAAAGAATCAATTTTCAACCAGTTAGTATTTTCAACAAACCAATTTGAGGATAATTTGATGTTTTTCTGACAGTTTTAACTATGCTTGGGGCAACTGACTTTAATCAATATCCAGCTGGAGCTGAAGTTAATCAAATCAACGAAGAAACTTTCTTGCAAGAAGCGTAAGTCTCAACAAATTTATAAAATAAAACTTTTTAGTGAAAACTTTCTTTTGGTATTTGTAGAACAAAAGAATTTGAAAAAGCTTCAAAAACTTGGAAAGATTCATTTTGAATATTTAAATTATATATTTTTCGATTAATCAAATCTTTATCAAGTAGAAATGTTTGTGTTTTCAACAATTATCACTTTTTATGTATTATCATGTTTATTTAATTTTATAAGTTAGTTAACTTTATTTCTAAATATTTCAAATTTGGTTTTAAATCTAATAAAGATAAATTGAGAAGAAAATGTGTGACTTTTTTTTACAATTGTATCTAGAATTAAGTTTACTTTTTATCTAAAAACTCTCGAGGAATATTTTCCACCACCATCTAGAGTGTACTAAGCCTTCTTAAGTCAATCCATAAATATAATCGGATAATTTTTACATCTTTCAAACTCTTTTTAAGATTAGAAACAATTTTAAAAACTTTTCTTAAATAGCTTTTTTTTATAATTTAACTTTCAATAATTTTTGTTTAGATTTTTTCCTACCTTTTTCTATAATTTTTCTTGATATGAATTTTATTACAAAATTAAAATGAGAAACTTTTTGGTTGAAAACTTAAAAAATAACATTTGTACAGTAACAAAGTAAAAGACATATTTAGCAAAAATATAAAAAAATATCAGATTTTCGGAAAAATTTACAATTTTTGGAAATTAAGATGTTTCAATACAAACAAGAGAAATAAATAAAATTGTAATTTGAACAGCTTAAAAATATTGAAAATATAAACTTAATGTGATTTACATGATTTGCACCTTGTCAAGTAAAGTAAGAATTAAATTTTCTATTACAAATCTCAAGAAAGCAATTAACAATAAAAAATAAAAGCAGAAAATTCTTTACAATAAGTTCACATCATAAGTTTGACAAAAATAATAATAAAATATATTGCAACAGAGATATAGATGAAAAAAGAAATATATTTGTGAATATTTAGTTTGCAGTAGTAGCTGCAAAGTTTCAATATCTGTTTTGTGATAAAAAACTTTTTCATTAAATCACAAAAGTCGTACATGTCTTCACCTGTAGAGTCGCGACCTTTATACGGATTATTTTTTCGTCCCCATAACAACTCATCACGCGAAAACTGAATATTCAATTTCTTGAATAATACAACTTCTTGTTTTAATTTAGGTTTGCTCGATAAATGTTGATCTATTTTACTAGAAGAGCTTTTAAATGGATGTCTATTTTCATCTTCTTTGTAGCGAGTCACAGAAGACCTTTTATGTAAAATTAATTTTCTTGGCATCTGTTAAAGTTCCTAAACTTGAATATTTTGAGGATAGTAAATTTTCTTGAAGCAGGATGGTAAATAATCGATTTTCGAAGCTACCCTATAAATAATAGATGAGTTAGATTTGTATAGAAGATATATATTTTTGTTCTATTGTGAATTACATATTCGTCATTTTATTATATTGTTGTTTTAACGTTTTCAACATTTTTATAACTAAGTTCAATAATAAATTAATGTACATATATTTTGTTATTTCTAGTTTATATTGAATGACACAATATTTTACTTTATCGTCTAGTGACAAATTTATTTCAACAAGATTAATAGACTTAAGAAATTATGCAAAAAATTTTACAAATTTATTCCTATCCAAGTTTGTAAATAAATTAGCTGCAGCGAAAAATACATACATATTACACAAAAGTGAGAACTTCAAATTTAGTTTTATGAAGCCCTAATTCACTAAAAATAAACTTCATTTCTATTTCAGTTGATTTTCAAGTACAATATCAGAATCTTAAAATAATAAAAATTTTCCTTTTTCAAACTAGCTGAAATGTTTAACTAATTTTTGGATATAAGAAGGTAAACCTTTATAGAACTTAATTAATTATAACAAAGTAAGGAGTATTGTAGCGCCAGCGTGCGGTAATAAATTACAAATTTAAGTAACAGTCATAATTCTATAAAAAATCGAAGTATTTAATCAATTCTCGCTTTCAAAACTAAATGATTTAATTTGCAAAATTATTGACGAGAACTGCAAATTACGAATACAAAATTTACAAAATATTTTTTTAATTCTAATTTTTATTTTACATCTTGCAATCTTGCAATCCAAAACATCAAACTGCACTACACACTGTAGAAAATTGGTCGATGAGCTGGCAGGTAAGAGTCCAGCCCAAAAAGTCTGAACTTAGAACTGTTTCCTGTAAACCAGCTGCAAATTCCTTAAACCAATGTTCCATCAATGGATTTATTATTCCACGAATATCTTTGGTCCTAGACCTTGGCATTACCCTATCATCTGACTTTTAATGGCACAATTAAATTTCTAAATTATTTTTAAAATCAGTCAACCTTGTTTACCTTATAATGAAAACCTATAATTCTAAGGATCAATACTTCTTTATCAATCTCTTCAATTTATATGTACAATTCTTGAATATAATGTCAGTGCATGGATGTCATATCAAGTTGGTGATATAAAAAAAACGAATTTGTTCAACCAGCATTTACGAGATTGTTATGCAAGAAAATTTATATTAAATACGATAATTATAAACATTGTCTTAGCTTCTTAAATTTAGATACTTTAGAAACTCGACAGATTAAATACGACTTAACTCTTATTTTTTAAATTCTTAACAATTTAATTGACTTTCAATTCGATGCTTTTTTCCATTAGTCCTTTTCTTAAGTTGTATCAGCTCAGACGACACACATTGCACTTTAATAATCCCATATAACCTGGTATCTTAATCAGAGCAAAATTTTTCGCACAAGTAGTACTTGGAATCAGCTGCCATCAGACATTATCACGTCAAAATCACTCGTGTTGTTCAAGCAGAAGTTGAACTGTTATAATATTGCCAACATTGTCTTTTCTAAACTGTGATTAATTTTTCCTTTCTTACATTATTAACATTCCATGTAATTGTTAACTGTTATATGCGTCGAGGACTACTGAAATGCCATGTATTACATCTTTTGCTGTCTATATTTCTAACTTAACAGTATTATTTGTGTGAATGTGTGTTAGTGTTAGGTGCTTTCTTCAGGCCGTATTCTTTCAATAAATAAAAAAATATGAGAGGTTATAAAGTGAAAATAATTTAGCTATTAAACTAATAAATAAATATTAAATAATTTAGGTTAATATTGGGAAATAATTTATAAGTTGTGTAAAGTCATACTAAAAAGGTTAAAGGTTTAAGCTTGTTTATACATGATAAAAAGTAGAACAGGTTAAAACGATGGTTTTAATTTTAATTGTAGTCTTAGCATAATTGTATAAACATTTTGTAATGAATTTTTATATACTTTTAATCTATACTAAAATATTGGAAAACTCTACTATTAAATTTAGCTGATTTATTAAAAAAATCTTTAAACATCTCAAAAAATTCAAAAACAATCTGAGCTACTTGAACAGAATCTAATAACAAATTACAAGCATAATGTTTAACAATAAATTTACGACTAGTTTTACAACAGAAATCTTGGTTTGTAGCACTCTTGAAATCCATAAAAATTAAATTTGAAGCTTAATGCGTCGATTTTGTTTTGGATGAGCCAAAAAACTTACTTTATTGAAAATTTTACGTTTAGTAACCGAAAAAAATTATTATGGTAATATAGTAATTTATATTATGTTAAACTGCTTTACTATTCTTTTTATTAGCATTTTGTTTATACAATTTTGGGGCTAAAGTTGTTAATAGTTAAAGCTTCATAAATTCAATAATTATTATTCAAGCTTTTTGTGATGGCATTTATTCCAACTTTCTGTAGTTGAGTTTGGGTAGTGCATAGTACCGACAATAATAGCTAATGTTCTGTACAGGATTTGATATTGAAAAACTTACAAACTAGTTTCTAAATTAAATAAGTTGACTTTAATGGTTTCACACTAATAATGATTACAAATAAATTTTGATACATAAAAAATCTACTATTTAAAAATAGTTCTAAGTTAAATGTTTTCACATAAGGGGATTTCATTTTTTCTTAAAGCAAGGTCTATAAAACAATATTTAAAAGTTCAAGTAATTAAAGTTAAAATTCTTTAATTTAGAGATAAATTGGAGATTTAGAATATGTTAAAATTTAAAAGACATTTTTCAATTGTAAAAAATATTGTGACTTATAATTCAAGGTTTGTTATTTTTAATTTTTAAAATTCTTGGTAGTTATATTTGAATTAATTTTTGTCAATTATTTATTAAACTATAAAAATAAAAATGTTTCTCTTGAATAAAATTGAAAAAGTTGAAAAGCAAATTATAATTTTGGTAAGCTCTAAAATGCTTAAATTATTTTGTTGTTTTTAATGAAAGTTTTATAATATAACTTCTATTTCTAAATATTTATTTCTAGTATTCAGATCATTTTTTCACAAAATAATTAATTTTGATCAAAATTTGACTAAAATGATTTTGACATAAAAACAAAAACTAAACAATTTGTAAATTTCTAAAAATTCTCTAAAATATGTAAAAAATAATTTTTTGATAAAAATCCATCAAATATTTTAATTATGAATAATTAAAAGAACTTTTTTAATTTCTAAATTATTTTATTAGAATTTCTGATTCAGTGTTTTGTTTGTTTTATTAAACTATAAATACAATTATTTGTTTTAGGCATGATGTGTTGATACCAAATATGGAATCTAATGAACTCCTTTATTTATCTTCATCTTTTGAAAGAGCTTGTTTTGGGAGCTTGTCAATCAGAATGATGTCAAATGAGTCATTAAAGTTTTCTTTATGTCAGGATGAAGGTGTCCCTGATGATTTATCAACAAATGTTTTAACCTCATTTTCTGATTATGGGTAAAATTTTTTTTACATTTTTAATAATTTTATTTGTTTATTTGCTGTTTTAGTGATGATATCTATCATTTCAGACCTTTATTTAATTTTATAAAAGTTCATAAATTATTTTTTTAGTCTTGGAGGGTGGCAATGGCCTAGTCAGTGGCTCCATAATTTAATGGAATGTCTGCATTGTGATCTTGGGCTACCTTGGGTTCCAACTATAATGACAACTTGTGTTATCCTACGAACTTTAGGAATTCCATTTTATGCAAAGATGCAAGCGTTTAATGCGAGAAACCACAATTGTATGCCACAACAGGTCTGCTTAAACTTGTTCTTTTATTTTGCTTCAATTAGAAACTATATTTAGATGAAACTTCAAATGGAATTAAGTCAATGTACAAATGATTATGATAAACGTCGTAAAAGCAAAGAATTGATGGAAATGATGAAGAGAAATGGAACAAATCCGATCACACAGCTCCCTTTTATGCTTCCAACTGCCATCATCTTCTCTTCTTTCTTTGCATCAGTTAGAAAAATGGCGGAAGTCTGTTTTCCACTTTTTTTGACAAACGATTTAAACATTTCATTTCAGGTGAAATTACCAAGTTTAATGGAAGGAGGTATTTTCTGGTTCTGTGATCTCAGTGTTTATGATCCTTTTTACATCCTCCCGTTCCTTACAAGTTTATCTCTTCATCTTCTTGTAAGATTTGGAGGAGCTACGAGTGAAGCAGGTCCCATGGCGGATAATCCCAAGGTGTTTCATCTTCTTCATCACTTTATCTTTTCATGTTCTATTTAACAGCTCCGCAAGCTCTTTCTCTACGGACCTTTTGTCATCTTACCTTTTATTGCTTGGCAACCATCCGCGTTATGTGTCTTCTGGATGACGAGTAACTTTTACTCGTTTCTTTTAATGAAGATTTTTCAACAACGAAACATCCAAGAATATTTTAAGATCCCTCAAAAAGTGTCTTTCAGCTCTTCTCAGCAGCTACTCTTCATGAAGGAGCAACAAGACGCGATGATGCGCGCAATGACAAAAGTAAAAAGACACAATGACGTCATGAAGAAGTTTGCTGATGACTCAAAACGTCGTCAACGCTGATGACGTCATCTTTTTAAGATTCAAATGACATTTGCCATTGAAATCGAAATGGATGACGTCACTGCTTCAATTTTTGCTTGATGACGTAACCACCTCAACCTTTATCCAAAGTTTCGAGTTTTGTTGATATAAGAAATTTCAAACTCAAAGTTTTGATTCGAAACTTGGAACGATTCTCTCTGATATCTTCTATTTTATTGTTTGAATTTTATTTTAGAAAAATTATGATCTAAAAAAGAGTTTTGTCTCTCAGCAGATTTCTTAATTATTTTGTTGTTATCCAATAAAAGCTGAAATAAAAATTTAATCATTTTATAGGTTTTATTGAAACTATTTAGAAGTTTAATCGTTGCAAAGACCCAATGTTTCCTAAGCACCTTTAAATACAAAGCCTGAAGTATTTCTTGTAAAGAATATTTTTAGCTTAATTTGGTCATCGACAAATTTCTTATGTCGAAATCTAATAAACTTTTATTTTTCTAAACAATATTCCATCAAATTTGCTTACAATTAAAAAAGTTGACTTTGTGACAAGATAAAACATTTTTAGGTTAACAACTAGATTAAAAAGTTTTTGTAAAAATTTGTAAATAGCTCTGTTTATCTGTATGATAAAAAAGTTTTTAATTTCATAATGTTTTAAAAGATTTCTTCACCTATTTTGATAGAAAATAAATTTATTCTTAATTTACTACAAGGTGATTTAAAAAAACTTGCTCAAATTTTTTTAAATTGAAAAATTTTGATTTAAGGAAATTTCTTTTTATTAAACTATCACTAATATTTGAAATAGGAAAAAAAAGTAAAAGACATTTTATCTACAACCAATTTTTCGCACATTTTCAAAAACATCAAAACGATATTTTTTAACATTTAATTGGAAATTTTTTTTATACAATTTTTGTATTGATTAAAAAAGTTTACTTGAAAAGATTTTATCAAAATTTCGAAAGTACTTTCAAAAGATAAAAAGTAAGTTACTAGTTTTATTAAGATGAACCTTAACCTGTTAACAAATCTTTTGAATAACTTTTTTTTATCAAAACTATTGTAGATATCAAATAGTTGTCTTATAAACTTAATTGAAAATTAAAAAGTTTAATCTTTTGTTTTCTTTATTATAGTTTTGATGTTATTGTAAATTTTATTTTATGTTTGTTTATAAAATTTGATATTTTATTAAAAGTAAAATTGCTGAAAATCTCTTAATAAAACAAAAGTTGTAAAAAATTAAAAATAATTTGGACGTTTATCTAAGATTTTATCAAATATTTAATTTCTTATCATAAATTTTTATTAGAGTCATTTCATGATTTTATAAAAGTTATTTTCTATATTAATAAACTATTATTATTATTATTAGAAAATACAATTTTATATATAAGTTTTAAAAAGTTTTATGAATTTAAAAATCTTTTATTGTGTATTTGGATTTTAATGATTAAACTTGAATTTTACTTAGTTTAAAATTATTTGTAGAAATGGCAGCTCATCAGTGGGGGGATGAAATTTCTGAAATCACGAATGGTTTGATTAATACCTGCAAGAGATTTTTTCAGAAATATTCTTCATTTAAGTAATTAATTTATAAAATCACCTTTTTTGAAAGAAAATTTCAAATATAAATTTTCATCTGATTTTTATTTTAGGTTTTATAAATCTCTGATTTTAGAAGATACTATCAATAAGACTAAAGTGGAAATTGAATTAGAAGATTTTGTGATGGTATCTGGTTATAAATCATTTCCTGGTTATTACATTGGACAAGTCAAATCTTTATTTGATCTTCGTGAGTTAGGACTTGTTTTTGATTGTTTATTTATTAATTTATTGTTTGTAGATGATAATAATCTTCAAAGTCAACGCGCTGCTATTAAATGGTTTTATCTTCCTTCTGAATTACCGATCCATCGAAGACCAGAAGCCGTGAAAGCAAATGAGGTTTCTATTTTCATTGAAATAGCAAATAAAATAATGTATAATAAATAAAATTCAATTTTTTATCAGATATTTTTTGATATGAAAAATACAACTGATGTAATAGATGCTACAACTATTACAGGATGTTGCCAAGTCACAAGATTACTTCCAAACCAAACATTTCCAAGTTAATTACTCCTCTATTTAGAACAATCAGTTTTTTAATTTGCTTTTTTGGTTTAGGTGTTAAAAATAGTGAGTTTTTTTACAACAGAGGTTTAAAAAGAGGAAAAATCGTTGATTTAGATGAAGGAGATATTTGTAAAAGTAAATTTTTCAAAGTCTTAATTTCATCTAATTTTGTAATATTTTCAGCTGAAACTCCAAAACGTACTCGATCAAAAACCTTATCAGATAAAACTGCTATTACTCTTCAAGAAGCTTCCACTGCTCGAGCTTCTACTCCTAGAGCTTCTAAGAGCAGAGCGACGCTCGTAATCAAGAACTTTAGTGACATCATCACTTCCAGTCAGTTACTTCTTCCAGTTCAGTTTACTTCAATTTCATTTTTTATTAATTAGATGAAAAATCGTCATCAAAATCTTTGAGATTTATGAAAGATCAGAAAACATCTTCATCAAAATCTCGGAAAATATCTCATGTAAAACCTCCTAAAAAGGCAGCAACCGCATCCAATGTCTTTAAACTTGATGTAAATGAAGCAGCAAATCAATTATTTGCATCTCAACAAGATTCATCTTCTGACGAGGATCAAGGTTAAATTTTTCCATTTACCTTATTTTTTACAAACTTTTAATAAGCAGAAACTTCAAAAAATTTTAACCAATCAGAAGCGACGAATCAAACTTCGCCAATTGTTCAATTACGTCAAATACCAAAAGAATTCAAGTCACTTCCAAAATTGAAGCCAGCTCCAAAATTAAAATCATTTAAAAGATCAACTCCAAAATTAACTCCAAATCTTCAACTAGCTCCAACTGCTCTCAATAAACGAACTGCAAACAAACGCGCAATTACGTCATCAGAATCTCGAACTGCAGCAGTTACGTCATCTGAATCGCGAGGTTTTCTTGTTTCTTTGGTTTCTTCTATTTTTCACTTTTTAAGTTTCAGTGAAAACTGAGAAACCTGAGAAGAAATCAGATGTTATAGTCCGAAGATCCACAGTGAGTTATGTTTATCTTCTTCATGTTTTTACTGATGTCTTTTGTATCTCTTAGAGATCCAGAAAAGTCCGAATGTTTTCTGTTGATGTTAGCTCCGGTGATGGTATATTGATCTTTATCTGACCTTTTTATCTCAATATCTTCAGTCCAGATTCTGAAGATGAAGACTTTAAAGTCAATCCAAAAGAAGACAGGAGTTCTGGAGATGACTTTGAATCTAACGAAGATGTCTCGATGACGAAGATTCATCGAAAAAACTCTTTCAAGGTCTATTTGATCTTTCTACCTTCAAATCTTTATCTCGTTCATCACTAGAGAACTCTTCTTCCGAAGCGGGATCTAATCTTAGATGAGAATAAACCGATCTTGGAGCAGGCGAGACATCTTCTTCATGTTTCGTCTCTTCCGGACTTCTTACCTTGTCGCGAAGATAAATTTGAAGAAATCTACAACTTTGTCGAGACACATTTGTCCTCAGGAAGTGGAGGGTTAGATCTTCATCTTGTCTCTTTAAGATCTTCATCATCTTTATCTTGTAGTTGCTTGTTTGTGAGTGGGGTTCCTGGGACAGGTAAGACAGCAACTGTCCATCAAGTCTTGTCCACTTTACAACAACAAGTACACATGGGACAAATAAAATCTTTTAATTTGGTTCAAATTAATGGAATGAAATTAACTGAACCTCATCAAGCTTATGTTCAAATACTTCAACAATTAACTGGACAAAAAGCTTCAGCTTCCAGCGCCGCCGACATTCTGACTTTATACTTCGATAAACGTCATAAAGACACAACTCTATTGATAGTTGATGAGCTGGACTTGTTGTGGACACGCAAACAGGACGTCCTCTACCATCTGTTTGATTGGCCCTCACTTTGTCACGCACGTTTGATTGTTGTTTCAATCGCGAATACGATGGATTTACCCGAACGTGTGATGTCTCATCGCGTTTCCAGTAGATTGGGGATGACGCGAACTTCTTTTCTTCCTTACACTTTCAACCAGCTTCGAAAGATTGTCGAATCGCGCGTTCTACATTTGCATATATTTGATGCAAATGCAGTGGAACTGGCAGCGCGAAAAGTTGCTGCTGTTTCAGGTGATGCGAGAAGATGTTTGGATGTTTGTAGAAGATCTGTTGATCTAATAAGGAATTGTGAGAAGAAAGTTGGAATGAAAGAAGTCCAAGAAGCTCTTCAAGAGATGTTCACTTCTCCAATCATCTCCTTCATCAAGTTTGAACCTCTTCTTCATCTACTGCATCTACTGCATGTTCTTCATCTTTTTCAGGAACGCTTCAACTCACGAAAAACTTTTTTTGATGTCAATTGTTCATCAATATCGTAAATCAGGTCTTGAAGAAGCTCTCATCTCTCAGATTCTTTCAAATCATTCCTTCCTCTGCTATCAGGAAGATCTTCATCCAATCTCTACTTCTGCTCTCATCCAGGTTTGATCCTCCATTTTCTTCACTTTCTTGTCATCTTATTTTTTCAGATCTGCAACAAATTGAACGCTTCAAGAATTATCAATGTTGAAAACAGCCGCAACGAGCTTTTCGCGCGACTTCGTCTCAATGTTCCCGTTGATGATGTACTCTTCGCGATTAACTGTGAATGATCAGGAAGAGACGAGACTCATTTTTTACAATTTGCATCGAAAAATGATTTTTCATCAAAATTAAAAAGTGTTTTTGGAAAATTCTTTTTATCAATTTAAAGTTTTTAAAGAAATTCCTTCTAAACAACTTTTCATAAATTAAATATTTTTTAAATGAACCAAAAAGAATATTTTCAAAGCTATGTAAGAAAAATGTTCAGTTTTAATTCAATTAAAGAGTTTCTAAACAAAAAAAATGATAAAATTTATTAAAACTATTTTTATTCCAATATAAACAGAGATAATAGAAAAAGTTGAAAAACTTTTTTAGGATTTTTTAAAAAGTTTTTTAGAAGCTGCTATCACTCAAAACTGTTTTTCGATTAATTTCCAAAACGTAAAATTTCCAAAAGTTACTTTAATAATATTTAATTTAGAAACTTTTAACAAAATTTGTGTTAAATAATTTGTTTTTCTTCCTGATTTCGACACAGTTTGATGAAAGATTTACTTTATTAAAGAAAAGAATTTCCAAAACTTTTTTTAAACTTGAAAATATTTCACGAATTTGAAAATCTAAAACTTCTCGCTTAAACCAGATGTCGCGTTGATGACGTCACAAGTCGTTAGACAAAAAATAATTGAAAAATTGATTATTGAAAAGGAATGAATCTCGATTTGGAAATCTCGAAGTAAAAGGCGCCGATGATGTCATCTCAGCTGCTGTGAGTCTTCAGCAATGACGTCATCGTAGGTAGGAGGAGGTTCGCTTTCATCTGAGAGTAAATTAAAATGATCTTCGGGTGGTGCGGTGGGTTGTAATTGCGTTGATGACGTCACTTCCGGCTGACAAATCCGACTACCGATTGTGAGCGGGAATTCCCCAACAGCGAAAATTCGCGAAGAACAAAACCCGGATAAGCGCAAAGATACCTAAAAAGAGCTTCGCGTCGACAGATGTCGCGGTGATGACATCATCAACTAACTTCAATGCAATATGTAACTTCGATAAGATGACAATTACGCAAGCCGCTCGGTGTGAGCTGAGATGGAATCCGAACAGAGGGAAGATTGGTGAGTTGTTGACGTCCTGGAGGTATAGGTTCACTATCCCAAACTTCTAAGGACTCTTTTAAGGATGTACTCTTCAATTGTCGTCGTGAAGATAACGAAAATCCGCTCTGGTGTCCGTAGAAGATGCAGACACGTTTAAGAGTCATTGACATCGGTATAGGATATGAACTAAAATGAAATAAGTTTTATGATTTGTAGAAAGTTGTAAAATTAAACCTGGTGTTGGTGACTTCACCGGTTATGATGATAAATTCGTCAGGAACATATGCTCGTTTATCAGTTAAAAGCTCCACATGACAACTTTTACTTCGACAACAAGTTGTATAAAGAAAATCTCCGGCCAACTCAACTGGTTGACACAAATTCTGCGCAAATAAAATATCCTCAAAACTCAAATTTCAAATTGAAGGGCTTTGTAATAAAATCAACTTATTTAGTTAGAGAAAAAATGTTTATTTAAACAAGTTGTTTGAGGTTTACATCAATTAGTTTTGAAAAAGTAAGCTTAGAGTACATCAAATATAAAAGAAACTAACTAATGAAGAGTTTAGAGAAAGATCCACAATATCTTGTACAGTAAAAAACTTCTCAACTTTTATCTTTTTATTGAGAAATAATCTGCTAAACTTGCAAGTTACAGTAATTGAATAAACAACACAACCAAGTTCAGCTGATGACAAACATGGTCAAATATTTTTGTGGAGTTCAACTGAATTGAAAACCTGAAAATGTTGCTGGACATGTTGAAGGAAGATGGAAAAGAAATTCTTTTTCTACTGAGCCACTTATTCTGAGAAGATTTATTGAAGAGTCTGAAGATATTTGAACAAATTTTGTTGGAGAATTTTCAAGAGAACTTTTGAATACAAACCACAACCCCACAGAAGGAGTTCTTGTCGACAATAATCTTCACTTCCTTTATGAACCTCTGATCTCGTATTTGTCTTCTTGTTCCATTTTGTTTCACATCTTCCATACATTTCAGCTTTGATAACTAAACACAATTTGCAAATCGAATAGATCAAATGTATGAAAATTTTCTAAGTGATTCAACTAGAGATTACTTACAATAAATTTCAACATTATCTGAAATATCAAGTCGGATTTTTCCAGTTACAGGTTCACCAGGGTTAAAGACTCCATCATTGTTGTATGTTATCTCTACATTTGTTATTTTTCCCATACTAAAAACATTGCCAACTAAAAGACACTGAAATAGTTAAAGATTAAATGATGTTGAACATTTTTTTAAGATGAAGCAGATGTAGTTGTTTCTTTTTTAGATTGATGATATGAGATAGCCTCATTGATTAAGTATTTAGCAGTGGTTGTACTCATAATCAATTTATTATTCTGCACTTTATGACAAAGTAAGTAGAAGTTTATTTGTGGAAATCGAATCAGTTTTAAAAGATAATCTAAATGATGCCTCCTTTCAATTGGTTTATGTTGTAACCATTTGATCACAGATAAATAAACAATAGTTTCTGTAGTTACATGTAGATCTTTAGCTTGCAAAATTGCTATGAAATCTTCATAATCAAAATCATAAAATTGTTTTTCATTACTAGCTGAATCAAAATTTTTGATTATGTAAAGTTGTGTTACTGCCATCCAACAAGTTTGTTTGTACTTTTTTGCTAGATCATAAGTTGGTACACATGAGTAGAGAATATTATGCTTTGTAAGATAACGGAAGCAATGATCTGAAGCCCGCTTCACTTTTAGTATCAAAGATGCTTCTAACAAACCAAAAACATCATATTCTGTAACTGTTAAAAATTCACTATATAAAAAATTAAGAATCCATTTCATATTAGAATCAGAAATTGATGTGATTAAAAAAGTTGATTTTTCAGGATTTCTTTTTAATTGTTCTTTAAAAAACAGAGATTTTTCAGCAAGAATCTTTTTATGAGCTGAAAATTCTTGCCCATTAGTTCTAACAATAACATCACAAGGAAAAGTATTTCTTTCAATCTCTTCTTTATCTGTTGTAAAAGCTTTGATGTTTGGACTAGCTGTTGTTGACAAAGTGACCTTTAAAAGTTCATCTTTTAATTGACTCTCAACTTGAGTTAATGAGCAACCCATTTTTCGGCTTCTCTTTTTATTTCTTCCCATTTTATGTTAGTTTAAATTAAAACATTTTTAATACTCACTAAAAATAAAGTTGAAAAATTTGAAACTATTCCAAAATAACCTCAAATAAAAATCAATTTAAAATGTAAATACTTGTACAGAGTAAAATTGAAAGTAAGATAAGAATTTTTCAAAATTAAACCTTTAAAAAAATTATAGGTTAAACAAAAATATAAAATGTTCAAAATTATATTTGATAAACACAAACAACTATAAAAGATAAAATTAAAGATAAAATAAATAATAATTTTATTTGTATATTGCATATAAAGATCAGAACTTAAGAGTCAATTTTAAACTTTTAAGCAAATTCTACTAATATTTTATCTTTACATTTCACTAGGAACTTATTTATAAACTTTTAATAATATTATCCTAAAATGTAAATAAGACATTTGCAATTCAGCCTTCAAAAAGTATATTTAGAATTTTGTAAAGAGTAAAAAAAAATTATGAAGATAAAGTTACAAAAGAAATGTACTAATATTCATTTATAATTTACTTTACAATTAAAAATTTTTGATTATTAGATCTTTATGATAGAAACTATTTTAAGATGTTTTGTCGTAATCGATACGCCACAGAAAAGCCAGCACTTTAACCCATTAAGTTAGCACCTTTAACCACCTAACCTTTTATCTGTATATAGTACAGACATTTAGAAAATAAATTATGTCAATAAAAGCTTAATAAAACTAGCAGAAAAATTTTGAAAGTCAACATGTTAAATTTTGGGCCTTTTAATTCGGCTCTGAGATAAAACTAAAATCAAAACTAAAAGGGTTCAATGTACAAAAACGATTTTGTTTGTATTTTTGTTTGAATCGAAGCTTTCTAATCATATAATAAATGTTGAAAACTACTCATTTCGCTAATAATTTTGTCGGAAGAAAGGAAAGACTTTTTAATATATAAGATTTAAGACCGAAACTTCTACTCAGTTTACTTCATATTTGGCAAAAGGAAACAGCACCACCAGTTCCAGTTTAACTAGTATATGCTACTTATGAGGAAACTGTAAACAGACCAATAAATTAAGTCGAAGTAGTTTTATGTGATCAAAAAAGTTTGAAGATTCAAACTAAACAGGTTAATCAAGTTTTCTCAAAAGTTATATTCTCAAACAACATCTCAACTTGGAACCCCTTTTGCTGAAGCTTTTACAAAGAACTTCAAATCTATAAATACTCAATTTATTCATGAAACCTTCTCATTCAAGAAGTCACATTTTTGATCTTTTAATCTGGAACTTAACAAAGTGAATCTTGGCTAACTTTATGTCCCATTATCTTGACTCCAACCAAACTGATTTATCCAATCCATCTCACATCAAATGCTTGTTAAATAAAAAGCATCTCTACAAAAATCTAAAGTTGAAAATCGAGATAAATCAGAATACAAGCTTAATTATGAGAAATATCAACATGATTTGGTGATATCACTGAATATATACATAATGAAATGTAGATGAAAATTTGTATCTGGAAAAAGCTAAGCTTTCAAAAGATCTTCACTAAAGACAACGATTTTAATTAATTATTTATTATTTCTTTTCTTCAATATTTATATCGAAGACATTAAAAACTTTTCTACATCACTGAATGGTTCTGAAAATTTAATGTCCTTTGTCGACAATGCCAAACTTTTTTCAAGGCAGCATTTCTTTTCTTTAATATTTTTATCCCAACATCATCTGATTTCTGCTTAAACAGCAATAAAATTTCCCAGTTTATTTAATAAGCAATTTCTCAGTAATATTATAATACTTCTAGTGTTATAAATAATCACAAACAAAAACTTATTTCCAACCATCAGTAACCCATTTCCATTAGAGACCCTCAACATGGCCAGTAGCACTAGTACTAAAATGTTTTAGAAATAAGTTTAAAAAACTTTATTCATTTTTTTGTTGACAGAATGTTCTGAAAGCATCCAAGAACAACCTAATGTGGTTAATGAGTTAAAATAACGATCAAATTTTGAAAACAAATTTCTCTTTTATTGTTAGGTTCAACTTTTTCTGATTCAATTATTTAAGCGATATTATTATATGATAAATATATATTATAAGTCTTCCTAATTCATATTCTTTTAATGAAGTAAAATACATTTGGCCTAGTTTTACTTTTAAATTGTTCATAGTTAAAATTATTGTAATGAAACAAAAGTAAATCAATTTTTGACTAATTATATTTGAAAGAATTTTTGTAAAACTTTAATTTATTGACTTTTTAGGTGTTAGAGACAGTAAATTGATAAAATAAGTACATTTGCAATTGGTTTGTTGTACCATACAAGATACGTTAATATTTCTCAAACACCTTCGAAAGTTTTCTTACTTTATATTGAAGCTTATTTCTGAATGTTAAAATTTTTGGACTGTCAAAATATTTATCGGTTATATTTCTGAAAAGAAACTGCACCAAGTAGCAACAACAAATTGTTGATCTGACTGTTTTAATTGTTGGTATCTTCAACTAAATCAATAAGTTTCATATTCAGCGCTTTAGACTCTAAATTCAAAATTTCTAAAAACGAATATTAAATTTAAATGTATTTTAAAATTATAAAACTTAACAAAAAAGAATGCACAGATTTCAAAATAGGATCGATTATGACGTCACTTTTCTATTCTCATAAAGATTCTGACATTTGAGTTTCTATGATAGCTTTTTATCAAGTAAAAACCGATATGCAAAATATTTCGTGCATCATAATAAAATGAAAAAAAATACAAAACTAAAATTTAAATCGTGGGAAGAAACTAAAGTAGAATTGAAAAACATTTTAGATTTGTCCAATCAAAAATATGATTGTTCAACTAGTTTTTTCAGTTTAAGTCATGGCTTGCATCCACAAAGAGTTTATCGATATTACAACAGAATTAGATGTTTTTCCCACAGAAGCACGGCTCACCAAGAAGAATTTATCGGTGAGTTCTTTAAGAAAGATAACAAAGACTTGAACAGTTCTTCTTGAACAAATTTATGTTGACTTAATTATAAAAACAGTTTGCTGAGTTTAGCAAATTTGAAATTTTCATATTGGTTTAATTGACAGCAAACCACTTTACTGGTGGAGTGAACCAATTCAACTTCAAAACGTTCTCAACATCGCAACAGACTGTAGAAACAGGTTAACTCTACAAGGTCGTTTTAAAGGTCTTAAACAAGCAAAAAATAACTTTTAGGTGATGCAACTAACTTTGAAGTGTCTAAAACTTGTTTAGTTGCATCAGCACCTTTATACCATATGATATGGATCGCTGAACATCGGTATTTGTGAAAATCATCGAAAGTTCAACTAACAATTTGATAAATTTTAGAGTGTTCGTAGCTATTACATGTAACAAACGGTGGAGGGTGTTTAGTGATTTCCCTCAGGGCTGTCAATCCATGTCAGCTGAACAATGGTGCCCTCTAGTGGTGTTATGTTTGCTTTACTTGAATCAAACAGACGAGATAGCGGTTGGTAGTGTTGGATTTATTCAACCCTGGAAAGTTTGTGTGAATGATTCTTATTTTGAAGGTAAAAAATTGTTGATGTTAAACAAATTTTTGAATTTCTCTAATTTTTCTTGAAGATTATCAAAATATAAACAATTACAAATCTTTCACGAAACAGTTAAAGATAAGATCAGGTCGTTATGGTAACGAACGTCGATTATTCGAGGTAATAAATAATATGACGGGAAAATCAAAAAACAAAATCCTATAATAGCTTTATAATAACTTTATATGAACTTTATAATAACTTTATAATAACTTTATAATAACTTTATAATAACTTTATAATAACTTTATAATAACTTTATAATAACTTTATAATAACTTTATAATAACTTTAAAATAACTTTATAATAACTTTATAGCAATTTATTTGTTATTCTTTAAGTTTTATTAAAACAAGAAAACGTGATTATCTTACAATCTGAAAATTCAGACAAACAATTTAATAAAACAGTCTAATCTAAATAGTTTGATAAAACTTGTTTTAGGCTTGCGAACCTTTTCCTTGTCATCTAAATGAGGACGATTGGGTGATTAAAATGCAGATCCACACTTACACCTCTTATGTTGATAGTAAACAAGTTTTCTTATTAATAGCTTTGACTAGTAGAACGATAGTAGCAATTGATTATATAAAAAGAGAGGAAATTTGGGTTGCAAGTCTGGATTATGACATAAATATCAATTTGCAAGGTAGCTACATGTGGAAAGGTATTTGTAGTTATGGATGGGAAAAATTAAACCCCAAAAAAACAAGTTAGCCAAAAAATAATCTTCTTTAAGCTTTTACAAAATCAAATACTTTTTAATTACAAATATAACTTGATTTCATTAAAGTGAAAAGTTATTAGATTTATTTTCTATAAAATTACCTAATAAATAAGTTTAAGAAATGATTTGAAAGTAAATTAAAAACTTGAAAAATAATTTTGATTATAATATAAATGATAAAAAATTTATAAAATTTATAAAAAAAATGATAATATAAATCAGACGAAGTCGATTATTAAGTTTCAGATTTTAATACAAATATTAGGAGGTTTGGTTTGCGGGCTCATTTAGCAATTAGTTGCTGCACTGTTGATCACAAACTAAACTATTTTATAACTGGTGGCGTCGAAGGAAATATTACTTTTATGAATAAGGTTTTAGCTGAATACTTTTATGTCCAAATTTTAAACTATAATTTTATTTCAAGTCGACATTTTTGTTAATTCATATTTTACAAGCTCACTACTGCACAGTCATTAATATACTCGTTCACCCAAATCAACCAATACTTATCAGTGCTTCTATGGATGGCACTATTCGGTTGTGGTGTCTGCACACTTTCACACAAGTTGATCGCCTTACTGTAGATGCCACAATTGAGTCATTATCATTCAGCCATGATGGCAGATTTATTATGTATAATACTATAGACCGGGTAAATGCTTTGATCAGTTTAAAGTATTTCTTAAAATATTTAAACTTAATGCCAGAAGCTACAATAGTTCAAAATCACAACTTTACTGTATTTTGTTGTTGTAAGATTTACTATTTTCTTAAAAATTTTAAAACTAAACTACTTAATTAAAATATTTTCATCTTTCTCCAAATTTCTTTATATTTATGTAAAATAAATAAGCTGCAAATAGCTTTCAACTTCAATTATAAACCTATTCAGAAGAAAATTTCTACTAATGGTTCATTTAAAAGATGGTTTACTTAAAACACTGCAACGTTATTAAATATCAACCATTCAACCATCTTATGGTGTTTTATGCAAATTTTGACCATGTTTGGCTACATTTGTATTTAATTTTTGTACGTTTTCAAAATTCTTTTTGTTGCATCGACAAACTTTAAACAATTTGACTTGATTTATTTTATGTATGTTAACGCAGTTTTATTATTTAAGTAATTTGAGCAAACTTAGATTGCAAATTTCTAATTGACTCCTAGGTTGGAATTTATCGAATTTCTTACATATGTGACTTTTTCACTCGCCTGGATTCATCTGTGTTGAAACTTTCTCAAGTTATAGGAGATGAATATAACAACTATTGTGGAAAAATTGTTGCTTTGACATTAGATGGTTCTATAGCAATTATATCTCCGGTTTCAGGACATATTCTTTCAATGGTTTATCCGAGTTTAGACAACTATGTAAGTTTGAAAATATGTTTACATAAAAAACCAAAAATACTTTTTATGCTTTTTATGAATGTTAAGTAGTTATAACTCAATCATATTCAGTCAACACATTATAAGCATTAAAACAATTATTCATCACACATATCAAGTTTTTTAACAAGACTTTTAGAGCATATGTTTAGTTTTTTTCATCAAATTATTGATTTTTGTGCAGAATTTTGTTGATTTACATTTTGATAAATACTCAAACACTACTTATGTTGTTAATCAAAGTGGAAGTATTAATGTTTGTGATTGTAATACAAACCCAGGCTCAAGATTAGAATATTATGGAAACTGTTTAGACCATCAAGTCACTTGTATCACTTCTGTAACTGTTCATGGTTTAACTCAAAAAAATTCTCCTGAAAAAATTCTCTTTGTTGGTTTGAGAAATGGTCAGATAGCTTTGTTTTCACCATTAGATAAACTTCAAATGTCCCCGGTACAAGCTCACGTTGGTAAATAGTATTTGATATTTTATGCACGAGTTGATCGACTTTTTAGATTACATCAAATTTATGGGAAGTTATTTATCAAACGAAGATCCGTTTGTTCATGAAAGTCTTTGGAAGAAACCAGCTTATCAGACACATTCACAATATTCGTTACATGCAAAAAATTCGAGTCTGTAATTTCCCAAATAATATTTTCAACTTACTTTCAACTTATTTAAAGAAATGCTGGAACATCCCTGGTGCTATGAGACGCTTGTAAGCATAGGGTTAACTACAATACGAAGTTGGTACGTTTACTTGGCCAAGAATTTCCAAAAACAATTTCTAAGAAAGTCTTCTGCTGATTGGACTGTTGTAATCCAACCACTATTGACTATCAACTTAAATGTCAGTCCAATCCAATTTTTTACATTTCTCTGTGATAAACTTTGTGTTGCAACTTCAACAAACCAAGTTTTCATTTTTCATCTCCTTCCAGTCAAGAATAAAATTTCTTTTAGAGAGGTTAGTAATAGTTACTTGAAAAACTGAGGTTTGTGGTAAGTAAGTTTATGTATAGAGGGCAATTGGAAGAGGAAGGCATGAACTGTGCGCTTTTACAAGAAGCGAAGATCAAATTATTACTCATCTACCAGATGATGAACATCTTGGTGACATCACAGCAATAGCTAGCTCGGTAAAGATGAAGCTATTTGCTACTTCAAGCTGTGACGGAGTCATCAAAATTTGGGATGAAAATAATCTGTGAATTTTTATGAAATATTTTACAAGTTTCCAATTCAATTTTGATTTTTACAGGTTGCTTCGAGAAGTGATTTTTTCAGGTAATAATGTGACAGCGATGTGTTTTATCAATGAAAGAGATATTTTGATTGCTTTGAATCAAATTCTTTCCGTTGTTATATGTACAACTTACCTAACAGCTGAAATTATTGAGGATCATCAAATAATGAAAGCAACAATTCATGAAAACACATTAGAATCTCAAATGCCGGATAATCTCCAATCTCAGTAATAAATACTAAACTTTATTTCATAAAAAGTTTAAAAGATTTTTGTTTTTTGATTTAAAAACGTTATTTGTTGAGATAACTTCTACAAATTAGAAATTTTGTATTCTTAAAAGTTTTATTCTTTAGCGTCTTTGAAAAGATTCAACGTAAAATGCGAAATTCAATGTTTGTAAATGAAAGTTTCAATCATAAGATGGATTCCAATTTACAAAAGAAAATCAAATCAGAAGAAATGGATTCAGAAGTTGTGAGTTTCCTTTTTTACTTTTTATTGATGATAAATTATGGATTGAAAACCAAAAAGATCAAAAAAGTCTCTCAAAGCTACAACTTTTAACTGAGATTTTTTGATAATAAACTAATTATAATCACTTTTCATTGTAACAAAACTGTTTTTTTTTTCAAGGTGGAAGATAAAGAGTTCGAAGAAAACAGTTGTTGTGTGGAAAAATATCAAAGATTTATGAAGGAGGCAAAGAAAGTAGTTGAAGTTGCTCAAATGAAGATAACTGAAAAACATTTAACAGAATCTGCAGAAAATGAAGATGATTCAATCTCAAGAACATTAAAATCTCTTAATATAAATAACAAAGGGTTTGAAGATGGCAAAATAAAAGAGAGCATGAAAGATTTTGAAGAAGAAACTGATTTGAAAAAAGGAAAAAGCAAAGTTGGAGAAGATATTCCAATTATTACAGTCGAATTAGTGGAGGCAGAAGAAAGTACTGGAGAAAAAATTGAAGAGATTGACGAGAAAATAAATGTTGAAGAAGTCGATCTTTCACCAAAAAAGCTTAAGAAAGAAAATATTTCTGAAAAGATAAAAACTAGAATAAAAGAATTCGAAAAGTTAAAATCCGGTCAGTTTTGGGACAAACTGAAAACAAATTATTGGAAGAAGAAGCCAAAGAGATGGTCGCAAATTTCATTTAAAAGTAAAAGAAGAGTAAAAATCAAAACAAAATTACAACAGAAATCTAAAAGCTTTTTACAAGTCTGTTTCTCTAATCAAACTTTAATTTTAATTAATTGTAAATGTTATACAGAAACTGGCAGAGATGCCTTGGTTTCGCATCAAACTTGATGAATATACTTCTGATAAAGTAGCAAAAAGTATCATGCAAATAAAAATGGCTCCTAGAGTAAACGTTCATCAAAAGTTTTGTGCTGCTCTCGCCATGATAGTTCAACAAGGTTTATAAATTTTTCAACTTTTATAAAACTTTTATAACTAAAAAAGTTTAACTTTTGCAGAAAATAAAATGTTTCCACTTTCAAAAGATGTAATAGAAGAAATTCAACTGTTTATATTAGAACATTTAGAAATGTGTGATGAGAAAACACACAAATATAGCGATGCGACTCGACCACAGTTTGTCAGTAACATTATTGAAGCATTAGACAGCGGAATTCCCCTAAACAAGAAAATTATCTCTGCGTTAGAAGAACGTTTTTCAGATAAAAAACTTGAAATTCGACAAATGGTTGAAAAATTTTTTATGAAGCATTTTGGCTCTGAAAAAGTTGATGAGTTGAAAAAAGCAAGATCGAATTCGATCAAAGACTTGAGCGAAGAAGTAATTTAAATAATACCTCATTTAAATTCGATTAGAAATATTCTAATTAAAATATGAAATATTTTCAAGGACGTCTATAGGTTAGAATTGAATGTTAAACTTTGGAAAGAGAAAGAGTTATCTGATGAAGATGAACATTTTGAAGATTTTGACAACAATGAAGACAAAAAAGCTAAAAGCCAGGAAAAATTAAAACAAAAATTGAAAGTTGACAAGAAGAATTCGACTGAAAAGTTGAAAGTAGAAAATGTGAGTAGCAAGAGCGAAATTGCTGATGTAGGTGATGAGGAGTCGACATTTAGTTCTGGTACTAAAAATATAGAAAAGAAATTAAATCAAATAGAAAATGAAAACAGGTTTCACTTTGTTGTTTTTAGTTTTGTAATCTGTTTAACAAGTTTTGAAATTTACTAAAAATTTTCGTAAAATGGATAATTAATTTTTTCGATAAAATAAATAATCTCTGATTTAATCCACATAAATTTAGTTTTTCAAATTGTTGATTTTATAAATAATTTATTCGGTTATAAATGTTTAATTATTGATTTCAGGGTTAAATCAAATAAAGATGAAGCAAAACGTTATTTGCGTTCAATGTTCAAAAATAAGGAATCATCATCAACACAAATTGTGCAATCAGATTCGCCTGAACACGTAGCCACTTCTGAAAGTAAATTGTTTCAAATATTCACTAAAAAGAACATTTTTGATTACTTATTTTCAAACAGATGAAATTACAGAAACTACTACAGAAGAATCAAAAAATGAAATAAAATCAAACGATGAAAAAGATAGAATTATAAAAAGAGTGAAAGATTTGACAAAAAAGTCAGACATCAGTGATGATCTAACGGAGGAGAATTTTGAAAATCAAAGTTCAGATAATTGGCAAAATATTATGAAAATGTTGAAAAATTCGAATATTAAATTCAACCAATTATTCAATATATCAGATGCAAGTAGCTGTGAAAGTGAGCTGTTTGAAGCCGAAAATTTATAAACTACTTGAAGTAAATATGATAATAATTTTACAGTGAGAATTATTCCAAGTGAAGAATTTCTAACGGTAGAAAGAGATAAGGAAACAAAACAAAAGAAACCCAAGACAAAAAAAGTTGTAAGAATTAAATCAAAAAGTGAAAATTCGATAAGAGTCTTAGAAAGCTGTGAATCAGAAACAACATCAGAAGAGAAAGCTTTAAACTATTCATACTATGAAACAAAAACTAAAACAGATGAGAAAGATTTGAAAGATTCATTTGATGAAACAGAAACTGAAACATCAGAAGTTTCAAATTTCAAGGTAAAAAAAAAGTTGAACAAACTAAAAGAGAAATTTGGTGAACATTTTGAAACAATCGATAAAACAGAAGAACGAAGAGGATTTGATCTGAATCGTCAGTTTACATATATTCGAGCTTCTCAATTAAATATTGACAAAGAAGTGAAACAACGAAACAATAAAATGCAAAGTTTCTCCTTTACGTCGAACAGTTGGATTCCAGCAAACAAAAATGATCTTCCTAATAACTCAAGTTCAAATGACAGCAAAGATGTAAAACAATCATCAAATTTCTACAAAAGCTTCAAATATAATTCATTTATTCTTCACAAGTAAGAAATTTGTTTAAATGAATAAATAAATTTGTAAACACCAAATAAACTTTTCATTTTTTTCTGCAGAGCTTATCATCAAAAAGTCAATTCTAAGACTTTATCAAATGAAAATTTATCTAAGAAACTTGACAAGTCGGTTTCATTTATTGAAACAAATAGAGACGCGATAATAGCTTCGATTGCAATTAATTCCACTGAAGCTTTGACTTCAATCCTGAATCAATCAGTTGATAAAAAAGTCGAATCTAAAGAAAATTCTCAACTTTCAATTATGTTTCAACACCCATCAGGAAGTTACATAAAACTTGGCAAAGGTCATTACTGGAAAGTAAATAATGATTTGTATCCACTGACAAAAAAAAGATCGAAAGAAGATTCAAACAAGCCTTTAATTTATTTAGAAGGTTTAAAAGTAAACCCTAATACAAAATATAAACTAACCGCTAAAAACAAGCTTCCATCTAAAGATAATCAATTTGATTTAAAAAGTAAATTATCAAATTTTCACATGGAATTAAAAATCATTAGAAACAAACAGTTAAAAAAAACTAATTTATCTGAAAATAACCAGTTTCATGTTGGAAATCAACTCGGTATGTTTCAAGCGGAAAAAAAAGTGAACAAACACCGAAAAGAAATGTTAATTTATAAAATGCAATCGAAATCAGCCAGAAACCAATTTAAAAATCTTTTTAAGGAGCAACAAATAAGAAGTTTGCCTTTTGAACTAGAGTATGAGGGTTTGATCAGTCACAAGCCATCAACAAGCACAAAAAGTTCGTCTCTTTATAACAAATCGGTGTTTCCGGAAAATGCTTTGATTAAAAAAAAAAGTTATTTACTGAGAAAAATCAACACTGAGCTATTTGTTAAGAATTGCAAAAAAGAAGAAAATTTGTTAGACAAAAATTCTATCAATTCAGTAAATCAAAAACCTCCTCATCAATTTTCTACAGACTCCAAAATTGAACCAAATACTATCGAATACATAAAAGGAACGAATAATTGCCAACAAAACCGTTTGCAAACAACAAACTTCTTACCTAAAGTCTATAAAAATTCTAAAAACAGAACAACTTTATCTCAATCTAAACCATCACAATGGAAAAACATTA